>CM073493.1:28237500-30745000 GCA_037074585.1 Biancaea sappan
CACACTGGTTGTAGAATAAGTTGACTTAGTAGGAGTGGCTGGAGCATTTTGTGACGTAGTAAAGGGTTTCAAAGTTCCTTAGTCTTCCCCTTGATCAAAAGATCTTCTATACCTAGCTTTCTTCTTTTGACGATACTCTTCTTTATTCTTTGACCTCTTTTCCATTCTTCGGGCCACATCAACAGCCTCTGAGTACGAAGAGTAATCGTTCATATTAGAACCCACTTGATCATATAAGGCATCACAAAGCCCTTCCGCAAACTTTTCTATTTTCTTCCTTTCAGAAGGAATGATTTCAGGGGCATATTCAGATAATTTAACAAACTGAGCTGAATACTCGTCAACAGTCATGGTTCCCTGCCGTAGATACAGAAAATCTCTGGCCCTGGATGATCGTTCACTTGCCGACAGAAATTCATCCATAACCAATCTGTAAAATTCTGACCACATAACTGGCGGTGCGCCTTGAATTCTAGCTTTCTTCCAGTTTCTCCACCATTTACCAGCCCTACCCTTTAACTGAAAGGAAGTGAATTCTACCTTTTGAGTAGGAGAACACCCTATAGCATCACAGATTGCTTCACAATCTTCAAGGAAACATTGTGGGTCCTCTTTGGGATCTTCCCCTGAAAAAGTAGGAGGCCTCATTTTCTGGAATTCAGACATTCTTACCTCCCTTACGTTATCTCCTCCAACTAACTGAGCTGGTGGTACAATTTCAGCTTCAACAATAGGAGGATCCACTGGCAGGTTAGCTTGTGCAGCTCGACCTCTCATTTCAGCCTCAAATCGGTCAAATCGTTCATTCATCAAATTAATCACATGTGCAATAGTTGCATTACCGACGTGAGCATCAGGTTCGACTCTTCTTGCTTGCTTACTAGTTGCGCCCTCAGTACTTTGAGCATGTAAACTATCACCACGGTTAGGATCATCTTGCACATGTACTGGTGGATTTATGGCCCTCCTTGGACCCATATGCTCATTATTATTAGAAGATCCTTCTGACATTGATCTGTCACAGATCTACACACATAACAAACAATTTTCAGACATAAACAAAATATCACTTACTAGCCCCACTGAGAAGTTATCTATAAAATGACGTTATACTCTACAAGGTCTTTTATGGAACCTAATCCTAAGGTCATGCCGCGGCTCATGACAATAGGGAAGGGGCCACAAAGATCACTTTGCTCTGTACTCTATAGGGGACCTATAAAACCTTTCCTCTGATACCAAATTTGTCACATCCCAAAAATTGAGCATGTGAAAAGATACTACTCCTTTGATATAATTCTCAAACATACGTTATATACATACATTCTGTAAGGTTTTACATTCAACCTTAATCATTCATTCCACACTACAGAATTATATTCATCTGATAAGCAAATATAGACATACATAGTCTGATATTTCTATCTCATCGCAAGCCTAGGAGACCTATAGAAAATACAGAGCTTTTCTAATATCCACATTAATAAGTACTGGTGTCCCACCAGACAGAAATAGAGAATAAACCCAAGGGGCTTCTAATCTTCAAACGGATACTCTTGTTCTTTATTTTCTATATCTGAAAAAAAATAATCATAGGGAGTGTGAGTTTATTTAAAAACTCAGTAAGTAAATAATTGTACTATATAAAATATCAAAAGTACAAATACCACATTTACTCATATAATTAATTATCTTATACATCGAGTAGTATGGGACTCTAACCCTTTCAAACTCATGAATAAGATTTCATAGATATACACCGAGTAGTATGGGACTCTAACCCTTTCAAACTCGTGAATAAGATCTCATAGGTATACGCCGAGTAGTATGGGACTTTAACCCTTTCAACTCGTGTATAGGTTTCATAGATATGCACTGAGTAGTATGGGACTTTAACCCTTTCAAACTCGTGTATAAGATTTCTTAGATATACACCGAGTAGTATGGGACTTTAACCCTTTCACACTCGTGTATTAGATCCCGTAGATCTTTACTCATTAATAAAATAGTGAGAATTCATCACATAGTACAATTGTCATGAGATAAATAATTTCTTCATACTCTTATTTCTACTGATCATCATATACTCCCATATGAAAAATTAATTGCTTATTATCCAAATAATATTGTAAATGGGACTTATATTGTACTTTGACTAGTAATATCAAATTAGCTGAGCAAGGTTATTCACTCACCTTGATTTTTGTCCAAGTTTACCTTGTTCCACACTAGAATTTGTGTAGAAAAATTTCCTAGTAAAATATATTACAAGGAAACATAAGAAAGGAAACAAAATCACGAAAAATACGCAAAATTTTCTGACTGCTACAGTAACGGTTTACTACAGTACGGTTTGCTACAGTAACGGTTCGCTACAGTAGCGGTTTGCTACAGTAACGGTTCACTACAGTGCCGGTTCGCTACAGTAACGTTGACTGCTACAGTGTCGTTGACTGCCGACACTACAGTACTGCTACAGTAACCCGAAGAAAATTTTCCAGAATTTTTCCGAAATCTCTGGTCGCTACAGTAACTCGAATTTTTGCAGAAAAATCTTTCAAAAATTCATCCTTTCCTTTCTTGTTTCAAAACCAGAATTTCAACTCTTTTAAACGATTATAACTCAAATATAACTTCTAAAAATACTGAGATTCATGAATTATCATCAAAATCTTCAAGAACAAAACCTCCTCTGATCTTGTATATAAACTGAAATTTAAGGAAAATAATCGGATTAAAGCTTACCTTTGATCCTTACAAAGCTTTTGAACCGAACAAATAATCAGAAATTCTGAAGATCAAGGAAATGATTTGAGAAGAAAATGAAGAACTGAGAGAGAAATCTTTTCTGCCGTACATACGACTTTCATCGAATACGGCTTTCCACAGAATTCTATATGTATCTAGGAGATACCACTTTTCCATGAATTTCACCATTCTTAGAATATATCCCTCATTGTGCAAATATTTAGTCCAGTCATTTAACTCAATTTTCATAGATAATATTCAAAGAGAACAATTAAATATGAAAATTAAAAATGACCAAAATAAATAACTAAAGTAACGTTGTAGAATTCTAAAATACTCTTAAGCGAATTATATTCTGAAATTAACGGGTATTACATTCTACCCCCCTTAAAAGAATTCGGTCCTCCGAATTAAAATCTTACCTCAAGTTTCAAATAAATGTGGATAGTTTTTCCACATTTCATTTTCTGCCTCCCACGTAGCTTCCTCGCGAGAATGATTTCTCCAAAGAATCTTGACAGTAGGAATTTCTTTAGTACGCAATTTCTTGACTTTTCTATCAAGGATAGCTACTGGTACCTCTTCGTAGGTGAGAGTTTCATCAAAATGAACTTCTTGGGGTTGAATGACATGAGAAGGATCAGGAAGATACTTCCGTAGCATGGACACATGAAATATTGGATGAACTCCCTCTAGGTTGGAAGGTAGGTCTAGGCGATATGCCACATTACCCACTCTGTCTACAACCTCATATGGGCCAACATACCTCGGACTAAGCTTGCCTTTCTTCCCGAATCTCATTACTCCTTTCATAGAAAACCAAAATAAACATCCAATGCTGTAGTTACAGGTATATTATCTATTAATACTTTTGCTGCACGTATTTTGTTTGACCCCGGTTCTACTCACTCATATGTGTCACCCCTATTTGCCAAGAGATTTGCATTTGATTCGATTACTCTTAAAGAACCATTCTTGGTTTCCACACCGATGAGAGAGACTTTGATGGTTAAAACATGTTATCGTTCTTGTAAAATAATTGTTGGGGGCATGGAAACTGAGATAGATCTTATGGTTCTCAATATGTTAGATTTTGATGTGATTCTAGGGATGGACTGGCTATCTTCTTGTCATGCTACTATAAATTGTCGTGACAAAGTTATTTCCTTTAATATACCGGGGAGGAGTAATTTTGTGTTTCAAGGAGATCGAAGTGATGTACCTTGCAACATGATATCTATGTTAAGTGCCCAGCGTATGTTGCGAAAGGGATGTCAGGGATTTCTAGCTTTTATCAAAGATTTAGAAAAGAAAGAACAGAAGTTAGAAGACATTCATGTGGTTAATGAATTCCCAGATGTGTTCCCAGAAGATTTACCTGGATTACCGCCAGAAAGAGATATTGAGTTCAGTATTGATTTGGTCCCAGACACACGACCAATTTCTATTCCACCTTATCGTATGGCTCCTATTGAGCTAAAAGAACTCAAAGAACAATTGGAAGATTTGTTGAACAAAGGGTTCATTCGCCCAAGTTTTTCACCTTGGGGTGCTCCTGTTCTTTTTGTGAAAAAGAAAGATGGTTCTATGAGATTATGTATAGATTATCGTCAGCTGAATAAAGTCACAGTGAAGAATAAGTATCCTTTACCAGGGATAGATGATTTGTTTGATCAGCTTCAAGGAGCAAAATACTTCTCAAAGATTGATCTAAGGTCTGGATATCATCAGTTACGAATTAAGAGTGATGATATACCTAAGACTGCTTTTCGTACACGGTATGGACATTATGAGTTTCTTGTGATGTCTTTTGGGTTGACAAATGCACCAGTAGCATTTATGGATTTAATGAACAGAGTGTTCAAATCATTCCTTGATAAGTTTGTAATTGTATTTATTGATGATATTTTGGTGTATTCAAAGAATCATGAAGAACATACTGAACATTTGAGAATAGTGCTTCAGACTTTGAGAGAGCATCAGTTGTACGCAAAGCTCTCAAAATGTGAATTTTGGATGAGTCATGTAACATTTTTGGGACATGTTATTTCCCAAGAAGGTATTCATGTAGATCCAAGTAAAATTGAAGCAGTAAAACAATGGCCTCGACCAACAACTATGTCTGAAGTACGTAGTTTTCTTGGCTCAGCAGGGTATTACCGTCGCTTTGTCAAAGATTTCTCTAAGACGGCTCTCCCATTAAATAAGTTAACCCGAAAGAATGTTAAATACATTTGGGATGATTCATGTGAACAAAGTTTCACCCAATTGAAAGAGTGTTTAACTTCTGCACCAGTCTTAATTCTACCATCAGGACCAGGGGGTTACTCTGTATTCTGTGATGCCTCAAAGATAGGCTTAGGGTGTGTGTTGATGCAACATGGTAAAGTCATAGCTTATGGCTCACGTCAGCTTAAAAAGCATGAATTGAATTACCCCACTCATGATTTGGAAATGGCAGCTGTAGTGTTTGCCCTAAAGATATGGAGACATTACTTGTATGGGGAAACTTGTAAAATTTTTACAGATCACAAAAGCCTTAAGTACATTTTTGAGCAGAGAGATCTCAATCTAAGGCAACGAAGGTGGATGGAACTTCTGAAAGATTATGATTGTACCATCCTTTACCATCCAGGTAAAGCAAATGTAGTGGCTGATGCTCTAAGTCGAAAGTCTATGGGAAGTTTAGCTCACATTGCCACTATAAGGAGGTCTCTAATACATGAACTACAAGAATTGGAAGCTGATGGAGTATTCTTCGAGATCACTGAGTCAGGTACATTTCTGGCTCATTTAACAGTTAGATCATCCCTTGTTGAAAAAGTAAAAGCAACTTTAGAAGGTGACATTGATATGGTCAAAATAAGAGATAAGGCAAGGCAAGGTCTAGCACCAAGTTTCTTGGTAGATGAAGAAGGAGTCTTATGGTTTAATGGTAGACTCTGTGTCCCCAACATTGAATCTTTGAAACATGAAATCTTAATGGAAGCTCATGGTTCACCCTACGTTGTACATCCTGGTGCTGTGAAAATGTATCAGGACTTGAAACAAGTTTATTGGTGGGAGGGCATGAAGCGAGACGTGACTGACTTTGTAGCTCGATGTTTGACTTGTCAGCAAGTTAAAGCTGAACATCGACGACCACCTGGATTGATGCAAAAACTAGATATTCCCGAATGGAAGTGGGAAAGGATCACCATGGATTTTGTAGTAGGTTTACCTCGGTCAACAAAAGGAAATGATTCAATATGGGTCATAGTGGATCGACTTACTAAGTCAGCACATTTTCTTCCTGTTCATACCTAGCAAAACTTGCTCGACTTTATGTTAAAGAAATAGTGAAACTTCATGGTGTACCAATATCCATTATATCAGACCGAGGACCTCAGTTTACTTCTCGGTTCTGGAAAGTCTTTCAAGAGGCTTTGGGTACCAAAGTGAATCTTAGCACAGCATTCCATCCTCAGACTGATGGACAGTCCGAAAGGACAATTCAGACTTTAGAGGATATGCTAAGAGCTTGTGTGATGGATTTCAGTGGAAGTTGGGAAGATCATTTGTCTCTTATTGAATTTGCTTATAACAACAGTTACCAAGCCAGTATTCAGATGGCACCTTTTGAGGCTTTGTATGGGAGACGGTGTCGATCTCCTATAGGTTGGTTTGAACTTGGTGAAACCAAAATATTTGGACCTGAGATGATACAGGAAGATATAAATAAAGTTAAACTGATCAGAGAGAAGTTGTTAACTGCTCAGAGTAGACAGAAGTCTTATGCGGACAACCGACGACGTGACCTTGAATTTGCAATAGGTGATATGGTTTTCTTACGAATCTCACCTATGAAGGGAGTAATGAGATTCGGGAAGAAAGGCAAGCTTAGTCCGAGGTATGTTGGCCCATATGAGGTTGTAGACAGAGTGGGTAATGTGGCATATCGCCTAGACCTACCTTCCAACCTAGAGGGAGTTCATCCAATATTTCATGTGTCCATGCTACGGAAGTATCTTCCTGATCCTTCTCATGTCATTCAACCCCAAGAAGTTCATTTTGATGAAACTCTCACCTACGAAGAGGTACCAGTAGCTATCCTTGATAGAAAAGTCAAGAAATTGCGTACCAAAGAAATTCCTACTGTCAAGGTTCTTTGGAGAAATCATTCTCGCGAGGAAGCTACGTGGGAGGCAGAAGATGAGATGTGGAAAAACTATCCACATTTATTTGAAACTTGAGGTAAGATTTTAATTCGGAGGACCGAATTCTTTTAAGGGGGGTAGAATGTAATACCCGTTAATTTCAGAATATAATTCGCTTAAGAGTATTTTAGAATTCTACAACGTTACTTTAGTTATTTATTTTGGTCATTTTTAATTTTCATATTTAATTGTTCTCTTTGAATATTATTTATGAAAATTGAGTTAAATGACTGGACTAAATATTTGCACAATGAGGGATATATTCTAAGAATGGTGAGATTCATGGAAAAGTGGTTGCAGAATGGTCAATTAATCCATTTATTGTAAATTGACTGGATGGGTTTGGATGTTGGGTTATGGATACCCATGGGTTATTGAATAACCCATTAGAAATATTTAATATAAAGTTTCAATAGTAACCTCATTTTTTTCACTCAGCCGAAGGAAGCAGAAAAGATTTCTTTCTCAGTTCTTCATTTTCTTCTCAAATCCTTTCCTTGATCTTCAGAAGTTCGATTATTTGTTCGGTTCAAAAGCTTTGTAAGGATCAAAGGTAAGCTTTAATCCGATTATTTTCCTTAAATTTCAGTTTATGTAGAAGATCAGAGGAGGTTTTGTTCTTGAAGATTTTGATGATAATTCATGAATCTCAGTTGTTTTAGAAGTTATATTTGAGTTATAATCAGTTAAAGGAGTTGAAATTCTGGTTTTGAAACAAGAAAGGGAAAGGATGAAATTGTTAGAATTTCTGCAAAAACCGAGTTACTGTAGCGACCAGGGATTTCGAAACAAAATCTGGAAAATTTTCTTCGGGTACTGTAGCAGTACTGTAGTGTCGGCAGTCAACGGTACTGTAGCAGTCAACGTTACTGTAGCGAACCGGTACTGTAGTGAACCGTTACTGTAGCAAACGTTATTGTAGCAAATCGTACTGTAGCAACCCGTTACTGTAGCAGTCAGAAAATTTTACGTATTTTCGTGATTTTGTTTCCTTTCTTATGATTCCTTGTAATATATTTTACTAAGAAATTTTCCTACACAAATTCTAGTGTGGAACAAGGTAAACTTGGACAAACATCAAGGTGAGTGAATAACCTTGCTCAGCTAATTTGATATTACTAGTCAAAGTACAATATAAGTCCCATTTACAATATTATTTGGATAATAAGCAATTAATTTTTCATATGGGAGTATATGATGATCAGTAGAAATAAGAGTATGAAGAAACTATTTATTTCATGACAATTGTACTATGTGATGAATTCTCACTATTTTATTAATGAGTAAAGATCTAAGAAATCTTATACACGAGTTTGAAAGGGTTAAAGTCTCATACTACTCAGTGCATATCTATGAAACATATACACGAGTTGAAAGGGTTAAAGTCCCATACTACTCGGCGTATAACTATGAGATCTTATTCACGAGTTTGAAAGGGTTAGAGTCCCATACTACTCGGTGTATACCTATGAAATCTTATTCATGAGTTTGAAAGGGTTAGAGTCCCATACTACTCGATGTATAAGACAATTAATTATATGAGTAAATGTGGTATTTGTACTTTTGATATTTTATATAGTACAGTTATTTACTTACTGAGTTTTTAAATAAACTCACACTCCCTATGATTATTTTTTTCAGATACAGAAAACAGAGAAGAAGAGAATCTGTTTGAAGATTAGAAGCCCCTTGGGATTATTCTCTATTTTTGTCTGGTGGGACACCAGTACTTATTAATGTGGATATTAGAAAAGCTCTGTACTTTCTATAGGTCTCCTAGGCTTGCGATGAGATAGAAATATCAGACTATGTATATCTATATTTGCTTATCAGATGAATATAATTCTGTAGTGTGGAATGAATGATTAAGGTTGAATGTAAAACCTTACAGAATATATGTATATAACGTATGTTTGAGAATTATATCAAATGAGTAGTATCTTTTCACATACTCAATTTTTGGGATGTGACAAATTTGGTATCAGAGGAAAGGTTTTATAGGTCCCCTATAGAGTACAGAGCAAAGTGATCTTTGTGGGCCCTTCCCTATTGTCATGAGCCGCGGCATGACCATAGGATTAGGTTCCATAAAAGACCTTGTAGAGTATAACGTCATTTTATAGATAATTTTCAGCGGGGCTAGAAAGTGATATTTTGTTTATGTCTGAAAATTGTTCGTTATGTGTGTAGATCTGTGACAGATCAATGTCAGAAGGATCTTCTAATAATAATGAGCATATGGGTCCAAGGAGGGCCATAAATCCACCAGTACATGTGCAAGATGATCCTAATCGTGGTGATAGTTTACATGCTCAAAGTACTGAGGGCGCAACTAGTGAGCAAGCAAGGAGAGTCGAACCTGATGCTCACGTTGGCAATATAACTATTGCACATGTGATTAATTTGATGAATGAACGATTTGACCGATTTGAGGCTGAAATGAGAGGTCGAGCTGCACAAGCTAACCTGCCAGTGGATCCTCCTATTGTTGAAGCTGAAATTGTACCACCAGCTCAGTTAGCTGGAGGAGATAACGTAAGGGAGGTAAGAATGTCTGAATTCCAGAAAATGAGGCCTCCTACTTTTTTAGGGGAAGATCCCAAAGAGGACCCACAATGTTTTCTTGAAGATTGTGAAGCAATCTGTGATGCTATAGGGTGTTCTCCTACTCAAAAGGTAGAATTCACTTCTTTTCAATTAAAGGGTAGGGCTGGTAAATGGTGGAAGAACTGGAAGAAAGCTAGAATTCAAGGCACACCGCCAGTTATGTGGACGGAGTTTTACAGATTGGTTATGGAAAGGAGGTCAAAGAATAAAGAAGAATATCGACAAAAGAAGAAAGCTAGATATAGGAGATCTTTTGATCAAAGGGAAGACTCAGGGACTTTGAAACCCTTTACTGCATCACAACATGCTCCAGCCACTCCTACTAAGTCATTGTATTCTACAGCCAGTGTGGCTAAGCCTCGTTCAAAGAGCAGGGGTGGTTTTAGTTCTTCTAGTAGAGGAGGTACTCAAGCTAGAAGGAAGAAACCTCAGTGTCCTGAATGTGGAAAGTTTCACTTCGGAGAATGCAGGTTAAACACTGTTGGTACAGGTTGTTTTAACTGTGGACAAAAAGGACATTTTGTAAGGGAGTGCCCTCAGCTCATGACAGGACCAGGTCAAGGGTCTACTTTGCCACCTCGACCACAATCTATTTCTATTTCTATTACTCAAACACTAACCCCTTCAACAGGGGGTAGTATGGGAAGAGGTTCTGGAAGAGGCCAAGGTGACCGTGGAAAACAAGCTGCTGGCAGAGGAAATGCAAGAGTATATGCTCTAACCCGACAGGATGCTCAAACATCCAATGCTATAGTTACAGGTATATTATCTGTCAATACTTTTGTTGCACGTATTTTGTTTGATCCTGGTTCTACTCACTCATATGTGTCACCCCTATTTGCCAAGAGATTTGCATTTGATTCGATTACTCTTAAGGAACCATTCTTAGTTTCCACACCGATGAGAGAGACTTGGATAGTTAAAACATGTTATCGTTCTTGTAAAATAATCGTTGGAGGCACGGAAACTAAGATAGATCTTATGGTTCTCAATATGTTAGATTTTGATGTGATTCTAGGGATGGACTGGCTATCTTCTTGTCATGCTACTATAAATTGTCGTGACAAAGTTATTTCCTTTAATATACCGGGGAGGAGTAATTTTGTGTTTCAAGGAGATCGAAGTGATGTACCTTGCAACATGATATCTATGTTAAGTGCCCAGCGTATGTTGCGAAAGGGATGTTAGGGATTTCTAGCTTTTATCAAAGATTTAGAAAAGAAAGAACAGAAGTTAGAAGACATTCATGTGGTTAATGAATTCCCAGATGTGTTCCCAGAAGATTTACCTGGATTACCGCCAGAAAGAGATATTGAGTTCAGTATTGATTTGGTCCCAGACACAAGACCAATTTCTATTCCACCTTATCGTATGGCTCCTGTTGAGCTAAAAGAACTTAAAGAACAATTGGAAGATTTGTTGAACAAAGGGTTCATTCGCCCAAGTTTTTCACCTTGGGGTGCTCCTGTTCTTTTTGTGAAAAAGAAAGATGGTTCTATGAGATTATGTATAGATTATCGTCAACTGAACAAAGTCACAGTGAAGAATAAGTATCCTTTACCAAGGATAGATGATTTGTTTGATCAGCTTCAAGGAGCAAAATACTTCTCAAAGATTGATCTAAGGTCTGGATATCATCAGTTACGAATTAAGAGTGATGATATACCTAAGACTGCTTTTCGTACACGGTATGGACATTATGAGTTTCTTGTGATGTCTTTTGGGTTGACAAATGCACCAGCAGCATTTATGGATTTAATGAACAGAGTGTTTAAATCCTTCCTTGATAAGTTTGTAATTGTATTTATTGATGATATTTTGGTGTATTCAAAGAGTCATGAAGAACATACTGAACATTTGAGAATAGTGCTTCAGACTTTGAGAGAGCATCAGTTGTACGCAAAGCTCTCAAAATGTGAATTCTGGATGAGTCATGTAACATTTTTGGGACATGTTATTTCCCAAGAAGGTATTCATGTAGATCCAAGTAAAATTGAAGCAGTTAAACAGTGGCCTAGACCAACAACTGTGTCTGAAGTACGTAGTTTTCTTAGCTTAGCAGGGTATTACCGCCGCTTTGTCAAATATTTCTCTAAGACGGCTCTCCCATTAAATAAGTTAACTCGAAAGAATGTTAAATACATTTGGGATGATTTATGTGAACAAAGTTTCACCCAATTGAAAGAGTGTTTAACTTCTGCACCAGTCTTAACCCTACCATCAGGACTAGGGGGTTACTCTGTATTTTGTGATGCCTCAAAGATAGGCTTAGGGTGTGTGTTGATGCAACATGGTAAAGTCATAGCTTATGGCTCACGTCAGCTTAAAAAGCATGAATTGAATTACCCCACTCATGATTTGGAAATGGCAGCTGTAGTGTTTGCCCTAAAGATATGGAGACATTACTTGTATGGAGAAACTTGTAAAATTTTTACAGATCACAAAAGCCTTAAGTACATTTTTGAGTAGAGAGATCTCAATCTAAGTCAACGAAGGTGGATGGAACTTCTGAAAGATTATGATTGTACCATCCTTTACCATCCAAGTAAAGCAAATGTAGTGGCCGATGCTCTAAGTGGAAAGTCTATGGGAAGTTTAGCTCACATTGCCACTATAAGGAGATCTCTAATACATGAACTACAAGAGTTGGAAGCTGATGGAGTATTCTTCGAGATCACTGAGTCAGGTACATTTCTGGCTCATTTAACAGTTAGATCATCCCTTGTAGAAAAAGTAAAAGCAACTTTAGAAAATGACATTGATATGGTCAAAATCAGAGATAAGGCAAGGCAAGGTCTAGCACCAAGTTTCTTGGTAGATGAAGAAGGAGTCTTACGGTTTAATGGGAGACTCTGTGTCCCCAACATTGAATCTTTGAAACATGAAATCTTAATGGAAGCTCATGGTTCACCCTACGTTGCACATCCTGGTGCTGTGAAAATGTATCAGGACTTGAAACAAGTTTACTGGTGGGAGGGCATGAAGCGAGACGTGACTGACTTTGTAGCTCGATGTTTGACTTGTCAGCAAGTTAAAGCTGAACATCGACGACCATCTGGATTGATGCAAAAACTAGATATTCCCGAATATAAGTGGGAAAGGATCACTATGGATTTTGTAGTAGGTTTACCTCGGTCAACAAAAGGAAATAACTCAATATGGGTCATAGTGGATCGACTTACTAAGTCAGCACATTTTCTTCCTGTTCATACCACTTTCAGTGTAGCAAAACTTGCTCGAATTTATGTTAAAGAAATAGTGAAACTTCATGGTGTACCAATATCCATTATATCAGATCGAGGACCTCAGTTTACTTCTCGGTTCTGGAAAATCTTTCAAGAGGCTTTGGGTACCAAAGTGAATCTTAGCACAGTATTCCATCCTCAGACTGATGGACAGTCCGAAAGGACAATTCAGACTTTAGAGGATATGCTAAGAGCTTGTGTGATGGATTTCAGTGGAAGTTGGGAAGATCATTGTCTCTTATTGAATTTGCTTATAACAACAGTTACCAAGCCAGTATTCAAATGGCACCTTTTGAGACTTTGTATGGGAGACGGTGTCGATCTCCTATAGGTTGGTTTGAACTTGGTGAAACCAAAATATTTAGACCTGAGATGATACAGGAAGATATAAATAAAGTTAAACTGATCAGAGAGAAGTTGTTAACTGCTCAGAGTAGACAGAAGTCTTATGCGGACAACCGACGACGTGACCTTGAATTTCCAATAGGTGATATGGTTTTCTTACTCCTTTCACAGAATCTCAACTCTTTTAACCGATTATAACTCAAATATAACTTCTAAAACAACTGAGATTCATGAATTATCATCAAAATCTTCAAGAACAAAACCTCCTCTGATCTTCTATATAAACTGAAATTTAAGGAAAATAATCGGATTAAAGCTTACCTTTGATCCTTACAAAGCTTTTGAACCGAACAAATAATCGAAATTCTGAAGATCAAGGAAAGGATTTGAGAAGAGGGTGAAGAAACGAGAGAAAGTGAATTCACTATTCACTTCAGCTGCTTCGATCGTGAGAAGAAAATAAGGGGGTACTATTGAAACTTTATATTAAATATTTCTAATGGGTTATTCAATAACCCATGGGTATCCATAACCCAACATCCAAACCCATCCAGTCAATTTACAATAAATGGACTAATTGACCATTCTGAAACCACTTTTCCATGAATTTCACCATTCTTAGAATATATCCCTCATTGTGCAAATATTTAGTCCAGTCATTTAACTCAATTTTCATAAATAATATTCAAAGAGAACAATTAAATATGAAAATTAAAAATGACCAAAATAAATAACTAAAGTAACGTTGTAGAATTCTAAAATACTCTTAAGCCACAAAGATCACTTTGCTCTGTACTCTATAGGGGACCTATAAAACCTTTCCTCTGATACCAAATTTGTCACATCCCAAAAATTGAGCATGTGAAAAGATACTACTCCTTTGATATAATTCTCAAACATACGTTATATACATACATTCTGTAAGGTTTTACATTCAACCTTAATCATTCATTCCACACTACAGAATTATATTCATCTGATAAGCAAATATAGACATACATAGTCTGATATTTCTATCTCATCGCAAGCCTAGGAGACCTATAGAAAATACAGAGCTTTTCTAATATCCACATTAATAAGTACTGGTGTCCCACCAGACAGAAATAGAGAATAAACCCAAGGGGCTTCTAATCTTCAAACGGATACTCTTGTTCTCTGTTTTCTGTATCTGAAAAAAAATAATCATAGGGAGTGTGAGTTTATTTAAAAACTCAGTAAGTAAATAACTGTACTATATAAAATATCAAAAGTACAAATACCACATTTACTCATATAATTAATTATCTTATACATCGAGTAGTATGGGACTCTAACCCTTTCAAACTCATGAATAAGATTTCATAGATATACACCGAGTAGTATGGGACTCTAACCCTTTCAACTCGTGAATAAGATCTCATAGGTATACGCCGAGTAGTATAGGACTTTAACCATTTCAACTCGTGTATAGGTTTCATAGATATGCACTGAGTAGTATGGGACTTTAACCCTTTCAAACTCGTGTATAAGATTTCTTAGATATACACCGAGTAGTATGGGACTTTAACCCTTTCACACTCGTGTATTAGATCCCGTAGATCTTTACTCATTAATAAAATAGTGAGAATTCATCACATAGTACAATTGTCATGAGATAAATAATTTCTTCATACTCTTATTTCTACTGATCATCATATACTCCCATATGAAAAATTAATTGCTTATTATCCAAATAATATTGTAAATGGGACTTATATTGTACTTTGACTAGTAATATCAAATTAGCTGAGCAAGGTTATTCACTCACCTTGATTTTTGTCCAAGTTTACCTTGTTCCACACTAGAATTTGTGTAGGAAAATTTCCTAGTAAAATATATTACAAGGAATCATAAGAAAGGAAACAAAATCACGAAAAATACGCAAAATTTTCTGACTGCTACAGTAACGGTTTACTACAGTACGGTTTGCTACAGTAACGGTTTGCTACAGTGTCGGTTCGCTACAGTAACGGTTTATTCATTTATTATTTATTATATATTCTCGTGTATAGGTTTCATAGATATGCACTGAGTAGTATGGGACTTTAACCCTTTCAAACTCGTGTATAAGATTTCTTAGATATACGCCGAGTAGTATGGGACTTTAACCCTTTCACACTCGTGTATTAGATCCCGTAGATCTTTACTCATTAATAAAATAGTGAGAATTCATCACATAGTACAATTGTCATGAGATAAATAATTTCTTCATACTCTTATTTCTACTGATCATCATATACTCCCATATGAAAAATTAATTGCTTATTATCCAAATAATATTGTAAATGGGACTTATATTGTACTTTGACTAGTAATGTCAAATTAGCTGAGCAAGGTTATTCACTCACCTTGATGTTTGTCCAAGTTTACCTTGTTCCACACTAGAATTTGTGTAGGAAAATTTCCTAGTAAAATATATTACAAGGAATCATAAGAAAGGAAACAAAATCACGAAAATACGTAAAATTTTCTGACTGCTACAGTAACGGGTTGCTACAGTACGGTTTGCTACAGTGTCGGTTCGCTACAGTAACGGTTCACTACAGTACCAGTTCGCTACAGTAACATTGACTGCTACAGTACCGTTGACTGCCGACACTACAGTACTGCTACAGTACCAGAAGAAAATTTTTCAGATTTTGTTTCGAAATCCCTGGTCGCTACAGTAACTCGAAGAAAAATTTCAGATTTTCAGTTGCTACAGTACTTCGAATTTTGCAGAAAATCTTTCAAAAAAATTCATCCTTTCCTTTCTTTTGATTCAAAACCAGAATCTCAACTCCTTTAACTGATTATAACTCAAATATAACTTCTAAAACAACTGAGATTCATGAATTATCATCAAAATCTTCAAGAACAAAACCTCCTCTGATCTTCTACATAAACTGAAATTTAAGGAAAATAATCGGATTAATGCTTACCTTTGATCCTTACAAAGCTTTTGAACCGAACAAATAATCAGAAATTCTGAAGATCAAGGAAAGGATTTGAGAAGAAAATGAAGAACTGAGAGAGAAATGCTTTTCTGCTTCCTTCGGCTGAGTGAAAATGAGGGTTACTATTGAAACTTTATATTAAATATTTCTAATGGGTTATTCAATAACCCATAGAATGTAATACCCGTTAATTTCAGAATATAATTCGCTTAAGAGTATTTTAGAATTCTACAACGTTACTTTAGTTATTGATTTTGGTCATTTTTAATTTTCATATTTAATTGTTCTCTTTGAATATTATTTATGAAAATTGAGTTAAATGACTGGACTAAATATTTGCACAATGAGGGATATATTCTAAGAATGGTGAAATTCATGGAAAAGTGGTTTCAGAATGGTCAGTTAATCCATTTATTGTAAATTGACTGGATGGGTTTGGATGTTGGGTTATGGATACCCATGGGTTATTGAATAACCCATTAGAAATATTTAATATAAAGTTTCAATAGTAACCCTCACTTTTTCACTCAGCCGAAGGAAGCAGAAAAGATTTCTCTCTCAGTTCTTCATTTTCTTCTCAAATCATTTCCTTGATGTTCAGAATTTCTGATTATTTGTTCGGTTCAAAAGCTTTGTAAGGATCAAAGGTAAGCTTTAATCCGATTATTTTCCTTAAATTTCAGTTTATATACAAGATCAGAGGAGGTTTTGTTCTTGAAGATTTTGATGATAATTCATGAATCTCAGTAGTTTTAGAAGTTATATTTGAGTTATAATCGGTTAAAAGAGTTGAAATTCTGGTTTTGAAACAAGAAAGGAAAGGATGAATTTTTGAAAGATTTTTCTGCAAAAATTCGAGTTACTGTAGCGACCAGAGATTTCGGAAAAATTCTGGAAAATTTTCTTTGGGTTACTGTAGCAGTACTGTAGTGTCGGCAGTCAACGGCACTGTAGCGAACCGTTACTGTAGCGAACCGACACTGTAGCAAACCGTACTGTAGTAAACCGTTACTGTAGCAGTCAGAAAATTTTGCGTATTTTTCGTGATTTTGTTTCCTTTCTTATGTTTCCTTGTAATATATTTTACTAGAAAATTTTTCTACACAAATTCTAGTGTGGAACAAGGTAAACTTGGACAAAAATCAAGGTGAGTGAATAACCTTGCTCAGCTAATTTGATATTACTAGTCAAAGTACAATATAAGTCCCATTTACAATATTATTTGGATAATAAGCAATTAATTTTTCATATGGGAGTATATGATGATCAGTAGAAATAAGAGTATGAAGAAATTATTTATCTCATGACAATTGTACTATGTGATGAATTCTCACTATTTTATTAATGAGTAAAGATCTACGGGATCTAATACACGAGTGTGAAAGGGTTAAAGTCCCATACTACTCGGTGTATATCTAAGAAATCTTATACACGAGTTTGAAAGGGTTAAAGTCCCATACTACTCAGTGCATATCTATGAAACCTATACACGAGTTGAAAGGGTTAAAGTCCCATACTACTCGGCGTATACCTATGAGATCTTATTCACGAGTTTGAAAGGGTTAGAGTCTCATACTACTCGGTGTATATCTATGAAATCTTATTCATGAGTTTGAAAGGGTTAGAGTCCCATACTACTCGATGTATAAGATAATTAATTATATGAGTAAATGTGGTATTTGTACTTTTGATATTTTATATAGTACAGTTATTTACTTACTGAGTTTTTAAATAAACTCACACTCCCTATGATTATTTTTTTTCAGATACAGAAAATAAAGAACAAGAGTATCCGTTTGAAGATTAGAAGCCCCTTGGGTTTATTCTCTATTTCTGTCTGGTGGGACACCAGTACTTATTAATGTGGATATTAGAAAAGCTCTGTATTTTCTATAGGTCTCCTAGGCTTGCGATGAGATAGAAATATCAGACTATGTATGTCTATATTTGCTTATCAGATGAATATAATTCTGTAGTGTGGAATGAATGATTAAGGTTGAATGTAAAACCTTACAGAATGTATGTATATAACGTATGTTTGAGAATTATATCAAAGGAGTAGTATCTTTTCACATGCTCAATTTTTGGGATGTGACAAATTTGGTATCAAATATATATATTAGATTACAGTAATTTTTGTTTCCAAGGTAATCTTGTTATGTTGCCTTGGCCTTGAACGGTGCATTAATCTTTTGAATCCGATACCAACGGGTATCGTCCCCCCTAAAACAACGTTCTCTTTCAGACCTTTCAACCAATCGATACGACCCCGGAGAGCAGCTTTTGCTAAAACTCTAGCAGTTTCTTGAAAACTCGTAAGGCTTTTGTGATCTGTAAAAATTTTACAAGTTTCCCCATACAAGTAATGTCTCCATATCTTTAGGGCAAACACTACAGCTGCCATTTCCAAATCATGAGTGGGGTAATTCAATTCATACTTTTTAAGCTGACGTGAGCCATAAGCTATGACTTTACCATGTTGCATCAACACACACCCTAAGCCTATCTTTGAGGCATCACAGAATACAGAGTAACCCCCTGGTCCTGATGGTAGAATTAAGACTGGTGCAGAAGTTAAACACTCTTTCAATTGGGTGAAACTTTGTTCACATGAATCATCCCAAATGTATTTAACATTCTTTCGGGTTAACTTATTTAATGGAAGAGCCGTCTTAGAGAAATCTTTGACAAAGCGACGGTAATACCCTGCTAAGCCAAGAAAACTACGTACTTCAGACACAGTTGTTCGTCGAGGCCATTGTTTTACTGCTTCAATTTTACTTGGATCTACATGAATACCTTCTTGGGAAATAACATGTCCCAAAAATGTTACATGACTCATCCAGAATTCACATTTTGAGAGCTTTGCGTACAACTGATGCTCTCTCAAAGTCTGAAGCACTATTCTCAAATGTTCAGTATGTTCTTCATGACTCTTTGAATACACCAAAATATCATCAATAAATATAATTACAAACTTATCAAGGAATGATTTGAACACTCTGTTCATTAAATCCATAAATGCTGCTGGTGCATTTGTTAACCCAAAAGACATCACAAGAAACTCATAATGTCCATACCGTGTACGAAAAGCAGTCTTAGGTATATCATCACTCTTAATTCGTAACTGATGATATCCAGACCTTAGATCAATCTTTGAGAAGTGTTTTGCTCCTTGAAGCTGATCAAACAAATCATCTATCCTTGGTAAAGGATACTTATTCTTCACTGTGACTTTATTCAGTTGACGATAATCTATACATAATCTCATAGAACCATCTTTCTTTTTCACAAAAAGAACAGGAGCACCCCAAGGTGAAAAACTTGGGCGAATGAACCCTTTGTTTAACAAATCTTCCAATTGTTCTTTAAGTTCTTTTAGCTCAACAGGAGCCATACGATAAGGTGGAATAGAAATTGGTCTTGTGTCTGGGACCAAATCAATACTGAACTCAATATCTCTTTCTGGCGGTAATCCAGGTAAATCTTCTGGGAACACATCTGGGAATTCATTAACCACATGAATGTCTTCTAACTTCTGTTCTTTCTTTTCTAAATCTTTGATAAAAGCTAGAAATCCCTGACATCCCTTTCGCAACATACGCCGGGCACTTAACATAGATATCATGTTGCAAGGTACATCACTTCGATCTCCTTGAAACACAAAATTACTCCTCCCCGGCATATTAAAGGAAATAACTTTGTCACGACAATTTATAGTAGCATGACAAGAAGATAGCCAGTCCATCCCTAAAATCACATCAAAATCTAACATATTGAGAACCATAAGATCTATCTCAGTTTTCGTGCCTCCAACGATTATTTTACAAGAATGATAACATGTTTTAACCATCAAAGTCTCTCTCATCGGTGTGGAAACCAAGAATGGTTCTTTAAGAATAATCGAATCAATTGCAAATCTATTGGCCAATAGGGGTGACACATATGAGCCGCGGCATGACCATAGGATTAGGTTCCATAAAAGACCTTGTAGAGTATAACGTCATTTTATAGATAATTTTCAGCGGGGCTAGTAAGTGATATTTTGTGTATGTCTGAAAATTGTTCGTTATGTGTGTAGATCTGTGACAGATCAATGTCAGAAGGATCTTCTAATAATAATGAGCATATGGGTCCAAGGAGGGCCATAAATCCACCAGTACATGTGCAAGATGATCTTAACCGTGGTGATAGTTTACATGCTCAAAGTACTGAGGGCGCAACTAGTGAGCAAGCAAGGAGAGTCGAACCTGATGCTCACGTTGGCAATATAACTATTACACATGTGATTAATTTGATGAATGAACGATTTGACCGATTTGAGGCTGAAATGAGAGGTCGAGCTGCACAAGCTAACCTGCCAGTGGATCCTCCTATTGTTGAAGCTGAAATTGTACCACCAGCTCAGTTAGCTGGAGGAGATAACGTAAGGGAGGTAAGAATGTCTGAATTCCAGAAAATGAGGCCTCCTACTTTTTTAGGGGAAGATCCCAAAGAGGACCCACAATGTTTTCTTGAAGATTGTGAAGCAATCTGTGATGCTATAGGGTGTTCTCCTACTCAAAAGGTAGAATTCACTTCTTTTCAGTTAAAGGGTAGGGCTGGTAAATGGTGGAAGAACTGGAAGAAAGCTAGAATTCAAGGCACACCGCCAGTTATGTGGACGGAGTTTTACAGATTGGTTATGGAAAGGAGGTCAAAGAATAAAGAAGAATATCGACAAAAGAAGAAAGCTAGATATAGGAGATCTTTTGATCAAAGGGAAGACTCAGGGACTTTGAAACCCTTTACTGCATCACAACATGCTCCAGCCACTCCTACTAAGTCATTGTATTCTACAGCCAGTGTGGCTAAGCCTCGTTCAAAGAGCAGGGGTGGTTTTAGTTCTTCTAGTAGAGGAGGTACTCAAGCTAGAAGGAAGAAACCTCAGTGTCCTGAATGTGGAAAGTTTCACTTCGGAGAATGCAGGTTAAACACTGTTGGTACAGGTTGTTTTAACTGTGGACAAAAAGGACATTTTGTAAGGGAGTGCCCTCAGCTCATGACAGGACCAGGTCAAGGGTCTACTTTGCCACCTCGACCACAATCTATTTCTGTTTCTATTACTCAAACACCAACCCCTTCAACAGGGGGTAGTATGGGAAGAGGTTCTGGAAGAGGCCAAGGTGACCGTGGAAAACAAGCTGCTGGCAGAGGAAATGCAAGAGTATATGCTCTAACCCGACAGGATGCTCAAACATCCAATGCTATAGTTACAGGTATATTATCTGTCAATACTTTTGTTGCACGTATTTTGTTTGATCCTGGTTCTACTCACTCATATGTGTCACCCCTATTTGCCAAGAGATTTACATTTGATTCGATTACTCTTAAGGAACCATTCTTAGTTTCCACACCGATGAGAGAGACTTGGATAGTTAAAACATATTATCGTTCTTGTAAAATAATCGTTGGAGGCACGGAAACTAAGATAGATCTTATGGTTCTCAATATGTTAGATTTTGATGTGATTCTAGGGATGGACTGGCTATCTTCTTGTCATGCTACTATAAATTGTCGTGACAAAGTTATTTCCTTTAATATACCAGGGAGGAGTAATTTTGTGTTTCAAGGAGATCGAAGTGATGTACCTTGCAACATGATATCTATGTTAAGTGCCCAGCGTATGTTGCGAAAGGGATGTCAGGGATTTCTAGCTTTTATCAAAGATTTAGAAAAGAAAGAACAGAAGTTAGAAGACATTCATGTGGTTAATGAATTCCCAGATGTGTTCCCAGAAGATTTACCTGGATTACCGCCAGAAAGAGATATTGAGTTCAGTATTGATTTGGTCCCAGACACAAGACCAATTTCTATTCCACCTTATCGTATGGCTCCTGTTGAGCTAAAAGAACTTAAAGAACAATTGGAAGATTTGTTGAACAAAGGGTTCATTCGCCCAAGTTTTTCACCTTGGGGTGCTCCTGTTCTTTTTGTGAAAAAGAAAGATGGTTCTATGAGATTATGTATAGATTATCGTCAACTGAACAAAGTCACAGTGAAGAATAAGTATCCTTTACCAAGGATAGATGATTTGTTTGATCAGCTTCAAGGAGCAAAATACTTCTCAAAGATTGATCTAAGGTCTGGATATCATCAGTTACGAATTAAGAGTGATGATATACCTAAGACTGCTTTTCGTACACGGTATGGACATTATGAGTTTCTTGTGATGTCTTTTGGGTTGACAAATGCACCAGCAGCATTTATGGATTTAATGAACAGAGTGTTTAAATCCTTCCTTGATAAGTTTGTAATTGTATTTATTGATGATATTTTGGTGTATTCAAAGAGTCATGAAGAACATACTGAACATTTGAGAATAGTGATTCAGACTTTGAGAGAGCAAGTATTTATGGCATATAATACTATAATTATTTAAAATAAATGATAGATTGATTGTATTAGTAAATGTGGTGTTTGTGCTTATGATATTTTCATGTACAGTTGTTTACTCACTGAGTTATGATAAACTCACACTCTCCATGATTATCTTTTCAGATACAGTGGTTGAGGAGAAGAATTTATAGCCTTTAAGGATATACTCCACTTTTGTCTGGTAAACAATTGGTAAGGATTAGGAAACGCTCTGTAATCTAGTAGGTCACCTAGGTTTGGGAGGTTGTATAGTATTGTATAGTGTTTGAAAGTTGAACATTTTCTGAATATGTATACAAAATATCTTTCTTGGAATATTTATGATTCACATAATTATGGATATTAAGAATGTTCACAGAGATTATGGGGTACCACAGAGGTACACCCTAGGTATTTTATGTTTATATCAAGTACAAAATATAACAAGAAATTATATATAATTTAAATTAAATTATATATAATTTATAATAATTTATATAATAATAATTAATTTATATAATAATAATTAAAATAATTAATAATAAATATTAATAATAATAAAAATATTATATAATAAAATATATAATCAATAACACGAATAAAGAATAAAAAAGTTCTTTTTGAATCTACATCTTCAAAGTGACTCGATTTAGAGACGAATCATTAAAAAAAAAGAATAATCACATTCTACCAAATCAATATTATATACTCTTAAACAGAAGGTTTCTCAAAAAAAAGGCAATCTTGATTCTGATATACAATTTGTATTCAGATATGATATATATCATGAATGGATATACTCTGGGACGGAAGGATTCGAACCTCCGAATAGCGGGACCAAAACCCGTTGCCTTACCGCTTGGCCACGCCCCATTTCTATTCGACACTAATAAACACTATTATAGGTATTGGTTGTTCATCAATTCCAGTCCAAATATCTAAATATCTATAGAATAAATTATTGCTAGAATTTTAATACGTGTAGATATAGAATTAAACTTAAATTATTGATCATTACATATAATTCAATTAAGATATTGCATGAAAGTATGATTTCTTCTATTTTTTTATTTCTTTTTATTTCAGAATGAATTGGATAAGTTCAAACCAAAGAAGGATTGTTTGGGGCTACTTTTTTATTTGATTCATCATTTTATTCGTAATTAATTCGATTTTTTTATTATAAATAACAACAAAAAAAAAACAAAATAAATAATTCATTTATTATAAAATTCAGAATATAAGAATATATTAATAATAATATTAACTTAATTTTAATTAATTTAACTCATAACTCACAAAAAGAAAAAATACAATTATCTTTATCTTAAAGAACAAAATGTTTGTTATGCTTAATATCTTTAGTTTGGTCTGTATTTGTATTAACTCTGCCCTTTATTCAAGTAGTTTTTTCTTCGCAAAATTACCTGAAGCCTACGCTTTTTTGAATCCAATTGTAGATATTATGCCAGTAATACCTGTACTCTTTTTTCTCTTAGCTTTTGTTTGGCAAGCTGCTGTAAGTTTTCGATGAGATCTTTAATTTGAATACTATCCTAGAAAAATTCATAATTTTTTTTTTCAAAAAACAATTCGAACATTTTAACAATTTCAATTTATAAGATCAGATAAGTTTTACAGTGTGAATCCTCGATTCAAATATTGAAATTTATAGACAAGAAAAATCTGGACCATCTCATTTCCTCATTCTTACGTTTTTTTCATTGAAAAATCCTATTATGAGTCCTCCACCAATATCTAATTATGGATATGAAAGCCAATTCTTATTACAAATAAATTTTTGAAAACTTTTTTCTATTTCTCGAAATCACTTCATTTCTTAGTATCAAAAGAAACATAATGTATAGTATAGGAGAATCTATTCTCTTTCTTTTTTTTTTAATGATCTTGGAGATTGTGTAATGCTTACTCTAAAACTATTTGTTTACACGGTAGTGATATTCTTTGTTTCTCTTTTCATCTTCGGATTCCTATCTAACGATCCAGGACGTAATCCGGGACGTGAAGAATAAAAAATCAGATTTTTTTTGTTTTCTGTGTTTTCCTTGCTTGTGCTTGATTTTGAAATATTCGTATTATCTATTTTACATTTACATCTTTTAAATAAATAATAAAAGTTAATCGTTAATATAAATCAAACAAAGGAGGGTCTGTTCTATAAATTCAAAAAAGGTAAATAAAATACGAAATCATCGACGGAAACGGAAAGAGAGGGATTCGAACCCTCGGTACGAAAAATTCGTACAACGGATTAGCAATCCGACGCTTTAGTCCACTCAGCCATCTCTCCCCAATTGAAAAAGGCCCTTCCTTATATCTTATCTCTCTTTGACTTTTTCTATTTTATATTCTAATGGATTCTATCTATATTCTAAATTCTTATTATATATTGATTTAAAATATTATATATAATCATTATAAATTATATATATAAATTATATATATAAATTATATATAATCATTATAATATATATCTATTAATATATTCTTATTCAATATTCAATTATTATTTCGATTTCGATTATTATTAGAATTATATAATTCTAATAATAATCGAAATAGTTTATATAATTTAATAAATAGAAATAAATAGAGAATTTAAATAGATAATTTATATAATTTAATAAATAGAAAAAAAATAACTTGTTTTTCAGCCCGGCCAGGTCAATACCTAGCCGGGCCTTTTTTGTTCCCATGAATCTTGGATAAAAATGATTTATTTGATCTAAAAAAAAAATACTTGTTATTGAAACAGGATCAAACATAAGAATGTCATTTCTTATTACTCTTTCTTTTTTTTTCGGTAAAGTATCTAAAAAAAAGAATGGAACTAGGGATTCTTGCACAATGCATTTTTATGTTATGGCTTAAGTAGTTTTGTCGAGATGTATCTGTCAAAACACCTTTAGCAAAACAAAATCAAAAAAGAAGTCCTCTTTTCTTAATTTCATTAGATCCCCTTACGAAACACGTCAACACTATAATTTTCATGATTCTTTTATGATCCTATTTCTGATTCCCTTGTTGGACAAAAGGTCCATTTATATACAATAATCGCATTGGAGCGGGTATAGTTTAGTGGTAAAAGTGCGATTCGTTCTATGGAAGGGCAAG
Source organism: Biancaea sappan (assembly GCA_037074585.1). NCBI lineage: Eukaryota > Viridiplantae > Streptophyta > Magnoliopsida > Fabales > Fabaceae > Biancaea > Biancaea sappan. The sequence goes on from CM073493.1 coordinate 28,263,127, forward strand.
TCTACTTCCATTCCGAAAACTGTTTTGCTACACTTTATGTTAAACAAAATAGTGAAACTTCATGGTGTACCAATATCCATTATATCAGATCGAGGACCTCAGTTTACTTCTCGGTTCTGGAAAGTCTTTCAAGAGGCTTTGGGTACCAAAGTGAATCTTAGCACAGCATTCCATCCTCAGACTGATGGACAGTCCGAAAGGACAATTCAGACTTTAGAGGATATGCTAAGAGCTTGTGTGATGGATTTCAGTGGAAGTTGGGAAGATCATTTGTCTCTTATTGAATTTGCTTATAACAACAGTTACCAAGCCAGTATTCAGATGACATCTTTTGAGGCTTTATATGGGAGACGGTGTCGATCTCCTATAGGTTGGTTTGAACTTGGTGAAACCAAAATATTTGGACCTGAGATGATTCAGGAAGATATAAATAAAGTTAAACTGATCAGAGAAAAGTTGTTAACTGCTCAGAGTAGACAGAAGTCTTATGCGGACAACCGACGACGTGACCTTGAATTTGCAATAGGTGATATGGTTTTCTTACGAATCTCACCTATGAAGGGAGTAATGAGATTCGGGAAGAAAGGCAAGCTTAGTCCGAGGTATGTTGGCCCATATGAGGTTGTAGACAGAGTGGGTAATGTGGCATATCGCCTAGACCTACCTTCCAACCTAGAGGGAGTTCATCCAATATTTCATGTGTCCATGCTACGGAAGTATCTTCCTGATCCTTCTCATGTCATTCAACCCCAAGAAGTTCATTTTGATGAAACTCTCACCTACGAAGAGGTACCAGTAGCTATCCTTGATAGAAAAGTCAAGAAATTGCGTACCAAAGAAATTCCTACTGTCAAGGTTCTTTGGAGAAATCATTCTCGCGAGGAAGCTACGTGGGAGGCAGAAGATGAGATGTGGAAAAACTATCCACATTTATTTGAAACTTAAGGTAAGATTTTAATTCGGAGGACCGAATTCTTTTAAGGGGGGTAGAATGTAATACCCGTTAATTTCAGAATATAATTCGCTTAAGAGTATTTTAGAATTCTACAACGTTACTTTAGTTATTTATTTTGGTCATTTTTAATTTTCATATTTAATTGTTCTCTTTGAATATTATTTATGAAAATTGAGTTAAATGACTGGACTAAATATTTGCACAATGAGGGATATATTCTAAGAATGGTGAAATTCATGGAAAAGTGGTTTCAGAATGGTCAATTAATCCATTTATTGTAAATTGACTGGATGGGTTTGGATGTTGGGTTATGGATACCCATGGGTTATTGAATAACCCATTAGAAATATTTAATATAAAGTTTCAATAGTAACCCTCATTTTTTTCACTCAGCCGAAGGAAGCAGAAAAGATTTCTTTCTCAGTTCTTCATTTTCTTCTCAAATCCTTTCCTTCTCAAATCCTTTGCTACAGTATTGCTAAAAATTTCAGCAACAAAATTTTCTGTTGCTGAAATTTTTAATAATAGAAAAAATTGTTGCTAAAAGTAGTATTGCACTCTACCATATTAAGGAGTCGTTTGGTATTTAAGAAAGAGTAAGAATGGAAAGGAAATAGGAAAATGGAAAGGAAGAGAGAATGGAAAAAGGAGAAGAAAAAGGGAAAAAAAACTTGTTTCATATGCATTGGAAAAGAAAGGAAAAAAATAAGATTATTATATTTTTTTAAAGATAATAAAAAATAAATATAAAAGTAATTTACTATTTTGCCCTTAAACCCTCAGCATTCTCAGCAGGGCCGGTCGACCGGCTGTTGGAGCCGATCGACTAGCTGTCAGAGCAGGTCAACCGGCTGCCAGGCGCTTGGCAGTCGCCGGTCGGGCGGCTGCCAAGCACCTGGCAATCCCCCGACTAGCCGGCGGATACATCTGATAGTCTCCGATATCATAGTCAAGTGAGACGAGCGCCACGAAACTAAAATTTGAATGAATGGGCAAATAAAAAATTTTACTTTGCTTTCCATTCCAATAACCGGTTTTCCATCCACAGTGCGATGGAAACCAAAAAGTTGATTTTGAATAAAGAGTGAAATCCGACTTGCGTTTTCCACTGATACAGTATGGCATACCAAATGACGGAAAAACGCTACAGTGTTGAAAAGGCGCTTTCCTTTCCCGCTTCCGCGAGCATACCAAACAGCCCCTAAAAGTATGGCAGAGAACCCAGTCTCATTATTAGAGAATTTATTCTTTTAACTACAACAAGTCACCGCGGCTAGCCTACCAGACAAAATTATTTTTTTTTTACTATGCTTGTTATATCAGCGATCTAGGTTATGTGTCATGTTATTTTTAACGGCCATGTGTATGCCGTTAGAGTCCACATCAATAAAATTGTTAGTGGACAATTAATTATGTAAACGGAGGGATCAAATTGATTGGAGGTAGATTTTCCAGGGACCAAACTGTTGGTGGCCATGTGTACGTACTTTGGAGATATAATTGGGAATATTCACAAATGTAGTTATGATTTTTAGAGAATATCTAACTAAAATGTATTGAAATCAGGTTATCAAATTAATTGAATTTTATAGGATATTTTTTAATGCACTTATTTAGTTTGTTTATAATTATGGAAAGAAAAGAGATAAAATTTTCAGAAATATTGATTGTTTATTTTGTTTAAAATTTCCATTAACTTGAAAAAAAAAGCCAAAATAAAATAGAGAAAATAATTGTCTTTTGTATTTATTTTGTTTATAGTTTGCTTATTTTCTTTACAATTGAATGTTGATTAGTATGTGGGCATAGGTTTGTGTGTGTGAAACAGCGCGTAAATGCAAGAAGTTTCCATGTGTGTGAGGGCAACGAGTTTCTTCTCTCCTTAATTTGTGGTTATCTTTTAAAGACAGTCTTTTATCAAAGCATGAACTTTAAGCACAAAAAGTCTTCTATCAGGTTTTCTTTTGGAAAATTGTTACAGACATGGCCCTAGTGGGTGCGAAAGTCAAATATATAAACAGAATCAATTCAAACCAATTGCAGAACAGATGGGCGTGAAAAATATTTAAAATGATATGTGCTGTGGCCAATACGTAAAAAGAAGCCTACTTTAGATGTAGTGTTTCATTATGGATGCTTTGAAACAATTTGAACACGGCACAAGGTTGAAGTGCTAGTCCCAGCTCAATGGAAAAAGGGGTTGCATGTTAAAGACAAAATTACTTTTTTTACTATGCGTGTTATAAAAGGTCTCAATTTCATCATAATCACTAACACCATCTAAAATATTAATGAAAAATGTTGACATGTTCAAATATGTAGACAAACACTTATCATATTTTGACATCTTGTAATTTTAAATTTTAAGTTTCAATTCAACTCTTATGTTTGGGATAAGTTTCATTTTGGTCCCTTTGACTTGCAGTAAAATTTCATTGTTGTACTCGTCTTACAAAAAGTGTCAATTTTATTCCAATTTTAAAGTAAAATGCCTAAATTATTGATGAGAAAATACGGGCATGTCTAAACATATATAGACATAGCTCATTTGATGTTTTTAACATGTAATTTTAACTAGACAAATGACAAATTAAGTTGTATATTACAATTTTATCATTAAAAGTATGTTAAATAGAACTATTTACCGTTATTTTAATTGTGTACTCTCTTAATCACTCACTTGGTATGTAAAAACTTAGAGCCTATTTTGATGTGTTTATATTTTTTAAAAAAAATTATAAACAAATTTTGTGAAATTGTTTTAGACACTAATTTTTTTAATTTTATTAATGCCTTGGTGGCCCTCATGTATATAATTTCTAAGTCAAGTCAACTCATGCGCATTGCGTAGATAAAAAGCCAAAAGAAAAGGTACAATAATATGGACTTGGAGTATGAATAGTACACATAATTTTTTTTTTAATGACATTTCAATTTGGAATGTAAGAAGGAATAATTAAATAGACTCACATGATTGAATGTAATTAGATTAATGATGATTTTGATTAAAATCTTTTTAATAGTACATTAAATTTAAAATTGTTTCAAACTCTTTGGTATCAAAATAAATATTGAAAGAAGTTGGGTCTAATAAAAAAATTAATTTTTATAAAATGACGAACAACGATTTAATTTTTTTATTAAAAAATGTCTATATTTAATGTTTAATAGGGCTTCGAAAAAGATTGCGTTGCTGAGAATATTTATGGGAGAAAAAAATAAATGTAGGCCAAAATAAATGTAACATAGATATTTTCTTCTAGTTTAAGGCCCAATATATCTCATTGATCAATTATTAGATTGCGGATAATTAGAAACAAAATGTGTGAATAATATGACAATAGAAGAAATCACTTTCCTTTAAAATTTTAAAATGAAATTAAATAAAACGTTATGCTTTAGTGATAAGATATAAATATAAATGAAATATTTACGAGCATGAATTTCCTTACCTTTATTTCGAAGACATTGAGAGTAATTCTACGTTAAATACTGATACTAAAAATATGGATCAAGTATATTCTACGTTAATTCAACATTAGCTAGTGATAATAATAGAGATGAGTCTTAAAAAAATGACAAAAGTTTGATTTCTGTAGATGTTAATTTGGGAAAAGTTCTACATTTTTGTATTTAGTAACTTAGTCATTAAAAGATAGAGTGTCTCAATAGTCTTTGACAAATTATATTTGATTCAAGTTAATCATTTTTATTGTTAAATTGTAAAATTTACTATTACTAAATTTTAAAATTTTCATAACCAAAAATTATAAAATAATAAACAAAGGGATAAAATTGATACAAATACTATTTTTAAAAACTAAATTAAAATACTTAACTTTTTAATAACTAAATTTAGACTTCTATATAAATAAAACAATAAATTACACAAAATAACTCTACTTTACAGATGAAATATCGTGTTATCCATAAAATATCTTTAAAAAATTTAATCTTAATTAATATACAAGCTAGCTAGATTGAGGATATTCTTACCCCACAGAAAAGGGAAAAAAATAAAGCTAAATCATTTAATTCACTAAAGAAATCTTGCCTTGGATAAGTAAATTGACAAGATAATATTAAAAGAAAAATCATTTTCGGTGAGATGCTTGTATTTATAATAAATTTCTAATTTTTTTTTGAAATTTAAATCTTTTTGGTATGTGTAATTAATTGCCCCTTCTAACAGAACATATTTAGTCCACGCATTTTATTTCTAATCGCATAAGGATAAATAATTTGAACCAATGAACATACAGAAACTGTTAAACAACCAGCCTTTTGTCATTTTTTAAAATGTCATTTCAATCATTATCGTAAATGAACACAAGGAAACAATTAAACAACCAAACTTTTGTGTTTTTCAATCATTTCAAAGTAGTAGTTAAGTCTTTTCTCTCTATCATTTTCATCGCTATATATGTGATTTCAAATCCAAATGAAAGTAATCTTCTCTGGTAATTTAATGATTACACATAAATTAAATTACTCGTTAAATCATAAAATTTATTATTATTAAATTTTAAAATATTTATAATTTAAAATTATAAAATAATAAATAAATGAGATGGTGTTTATAAATTAATGTATATAACTCAAACATTTATGGGTCCAATAGAATCTGTGTCCAATACTTTTTTAGGTCTAATTTGTTTATTTTATTTATTTTCTTTACAATTTAATATTAATAAGCATGTGGGCATAGGCCTCCAGATCCGCTGAAACACTTTTAGTAACAGTTAGAATTATTGTTAAAAATTTTAAATCATTGTTAAAATCTTTAACTATAATTAAAATCATAATTAAAGAACAAGCACGGATCCGGTCGGCATAGCTTGGTGTGTGTTAGCAACGGCTTGTAAGTGCAAGGAGTTTCTTTCTGTGTTTGGACAACGAGTTTTTTGTCTCCTTAATTTGTCTTTTATTTCAAAGCATGAAACGCTAAACATAAGTCTTTCAACGAAGCATGTAACACCCTACAGACAAGAAGTCTTTTATCAAGTTTTCTTTTGAAAATTTGTTACATAAGGCAAAAAGGTCATGTGGATATGACCCTAGTGAGTGCAATAGTCAGGCAATCAATTCAACCAACTTTGATAATTAGTGTGTTTCTTTTGGAAAATTATTTAAAGTGACATATATTGTGGCCCCATTTGTAAAGAAGAAGCAAATTTTGGATGTAGTATTTCATTATGATGCTTTTGGAAGAATTTGAATACTCCACTTGGTGGAAGTACAAATCATCATAGTTGGAACTTTTTCTTACCTAATATGGTGAAGAAGTATATGTATACTATTAGACATAATATTATAAAAAATAAAATGTTATTATTTTATATAAATTATATTATTATTTTAAATAAAATGTTATTATTTTATACGTGGCTAGCGTATTATCATTAAGGTATCTTAAAGGAAAAATCACTTCTTTTTTCAGCTCTCATGTCCAATATAAATTTTAATTTTATCTTTTATGTTTGTTTTGTATCATTTTTATTATGCATGTTATAAAAGGTATAAATTTCATCACAATTATTAACAAGATCTAAATTATCAATGGAAAATGTTGACAAACTATATGTTGACAAGCACTTACCAGATTTTGACATCTTGTAGTTTTAAGTTTCAATTCCTTACATTTGTGATAAGTTTTAGTTTGGTCAACTTTTGTACTTGTTTACAAAAAGTGTCAATTTTATCCAAGTTTTTAAAAAAAATGCCTAAATTATTGATGAGAAAATAGTGGCATGTCTAAAACATATAGACATAGCTCATTTGATATTTTTAACAAGTAATTTTAACTAGACAAATGACAATTTAGGTTATATATTACTATTTTATCATTTTAAGTATGTTAGATAGACCTATTTACCCTTCACTCACTTCGTACGTAGGAACTTGGAGCCTATTTAGATGTCTCTTTTTTTAAAAAAAATTTATAAACAAGTTTTATGAAATTGTTTTAGATAATAATTTTGGAAATTTAAAAACAAAATCTGTCTGTAAAATTTATTTTGAAAACGATTTTTAAACTTTAGATAACAAAAAAAAAAGCCTTTGGAAGGTTTTTTTTTATGTATCATACAAAAGTTTTAGTGCTGTTGTGGTAATTTCAATACAATGAAATGACTAATGATGATATTTTAAAAGAGGACAAAAAAGACGTGTCAAAAATATTAATTTTCATAATTTGAGCTACATTTTAATGAATTTATTAAATCTATTATACAACTACATAACTTATTAAAAAAGTCTTTAGAAATTGATTTAAAATAATTTTATATTATGATGAGTTGGATTGTTGAAAATTAGTAAAAAAATGAAAAAATATAAATACTATAAGTGATGGCTTCTCAAAAATTAGATAGAAAGCACAATTCTTTTTATAAAAATTAAAAACAAAAAATAATAGATTTAGCATTGGTTACTAACCGTTGCAATTAGAATTTTATTTTTCTTTTTTTTTTTAAAAAATAGCAGTGGTTAAAGCGTGGTAAAAGTATATTTTTCTTTTCTATAATAGCTTATCTTTATATAAATACCATTAATGAACTTACATATTTACCAATATTCTACCCCATCTTTTAAGTTTTTGAAATAATAATGTTTTCAAAAACATAAAATATATATTTTTTTCTTCATTTTAAAAATAAATTTTCAAAAATTGGTTTCAAAACATATTTCTTCAAAATAATGTACCAGTCAAGTTTTAATTTTTATTTTCAAAAGAAAAATTTTTTTTTAAAAAATAGGAGCCAAATAGAGCCCTAAATTTTTATTTTTTTACTGTCACAGGATTATATATATGGGTTCAATTTCAATTATGTACTCTCTTAGTGTTTTGTGTTTTTTAGGTTGCCTCCCTTGTTTTTTAATGTAATTTTTTTATTTTAATCATAATATATGAGAAAGTATTTAAAGTACAATATCAAATTATTGTTTATAATAGTAACATTATAAAAATAGAAAAGTTGGCACATTAATGACAACAAAAATGATGAATTCATTCACTTAAAAGTGAAATGAAACTTATATCTTTTTCAAGCAAAATAATAAAATTGAAACTTATCCCAAATGGTGAGAGACAAAATTGAAAGTTACAACAAACTTGAAGATTTGGAATTGAAACTTACCTTAATCTTGAAAGACAAAATTATAGTCTAAAACTTAAATTACATATTGGAAACACTTAATGAGCCTTTGTCCATGTACTTGAATATGTGAACATTTTTCATTACTATTAATGATTTAGACGATTTTAGTAATTGGGACAAAATTATCATTTCTTGTAAATAACTGGGACAAAATTGACACAACATAGACATGTGAAAAAAATTGAATCATATACTAAAAGTAGGGGACAAAAAGAGAACATTATCTTTCTTCACTAACATATTAATGTCTCGGTGGCCTCTTATGTCCATAATTTTCCAAATCAAGTCGTACAATAATATGGACTCGTATAAGAAGGGACAATTAAATAGACTGACTGATTAAATGTAATTAGATGGATAGTGACTTTGATTAATATATTTTCAATGGTACACTAAATTTAAAGTTGTTTCTAATTTTTTTCTTTGTCATTTATCAAAATAAATATCAACAAGAGTTAAATTTAATAAAAAAAATGAATTTTTATAAAATGGCAAACCATGATTTAATTTTTACTAAAAGAAGTACTCACATTTAATGATGATAATAGCTTGAGCAGGATTGCCTTAATGGAGGATGCCTATGAGAAATATATACATATACATATATATATATACCAAAATATATGTAAAAGGTATTTTAAAAGAGAATAAAAACAAATGTACATGTGAAATATATTCATTGTCATATAGCTTGAGCTACATTTTAATGATTTGTTAAATCAATTATCTAACTAAGTAAATTATTGAGAATTTCTTTACATTTTCACTTGAAATTAATATATATTAGGATAAAATGGATTGTCACAATTTAGTAAAATAATCTATAAAAATGAAAAAGATAAACAACAAAAATGATAACATCTCAAAAATTAAATAGAAAACATAAATTTTTGTATAGGAATTAACAATAAAAGAATATTACGATTAGCTTTGATTATCAAGTGAGACAAAATAAGAAAATATTGAAACTTATATTGAAAGTAAGACACGAAAAGAGAACTTCTACGCATCTTCGCAAGCATATTAAAGCCATGTCGGCCCCTCATATACATAATTTTCCAAGGCATGTCAACTCATGCGCGTGGCAAAAAAAAATGGTACAATGATATTGACTCTTTAGAGTGTAAGGGGGGCAATTAAATAGTCTAGACAATTTTTTGTTCTTACATTTCAACTTGGAGTATAAGAAGGGGCAATAATATTGATTGTTAATTTTTTATACTATTGAGTGAAATAATTTGAGCATCAACTTTATTACCTACCTTGGACTTTGAAAGACTCTAAAGACGGAAAGTTCTTTATCAAGTCTTCTTTTAGAAAATTGTTTGACAGATATAAGCAGGCAAAAAGGTCATGTGGTTATTCATGCTTCATCAAACGCGGTTCTTTAAGATAACTATATATTGAATTGCTAATTAACTCATTAAAATATTACAATTATTTTAATTTTATCCTTAAAATATAGTTGATCAAAACTAAAACATGAAAAAATTAGTTATATGTATTATGTTAAACTTTTAATATATAAAATTATATATATATATATATATATATATATAGTCGCCATGTGTACGTGCTTTGCAAATATAATTGAGAATATTAAAGAATATCTGACTAAAATGTATTGAAATCAGGTTATCAAATTAACTGAATTTTATAGGATATTTTTATGTATTTATTTATTATGTATTTATTTAGTTTGTCTATAATTATGGTAAGAAAATAGAGAATTTTTCAGAAAATGTTGATTGTTTATTTTGTTTAAAATTTCCAGGAACTTGGAAGAAAAATCCAAAATAAAATAGATAAAATAATTATCTTTTCTATTTATTTTGTTTATAGTTTGCTCATTTTATTTACAATTAAATGTTAATTAGTATGTGGGCATAGCTTTGTGTGTGTGGAACAGCGTGTAAGTGCAAGAAGTTTCAGTGTGTGAGGGCTACGAGTTTCTTCTCTCATTAATTTGTGGTTATCTTTTAAAGACAAAAATTCTTTTATCAAGTTTTCTTTTGGAAAATTTTTAGACAGACATAAGGCAAAAAGGTCGTGTATATGTATGGCCTAATGGGTGTAAAATTCACAGAGAGAGAATCAATTCAAACCAATTTTGGATGTAGTGTTTCTTTTGAAAAATTATTTAAAGTGATATGTACTGTGGACATGTGTAAAGAAGAAGCAAATTTTGGAGGTAGTGTTTCATTATGGATGCTTTGGAAGAATTTGAACACTCCTCATGGTTGAAGTACAAATCATCAAAGTTGGAACTTTTTCTTTCCTAATATGGTGAAGATGTATGTGCATACAAATTAGTAGGATAAATCTCTAAATTATTTGGGTTAATTGTGGGGTTCATCCGTTATTAGAGAATTTATGCTTTTAAACACAACAAGTCAACGTGGCTAGCGTATCATTAAGATATCTTAAAGGAAAAATCACTTTTTTTCTTTTCATCTCTTATGTCTAGTATAAATTTTAATTTTATCTTTTATTTTTGTTTTGTGTCATTTTTATTATATATGCATGTTATAAAAAGTGGCAATTTCATCACAATTATTAACACGATAGAAAATGTTGACATGCTCAAATATGTGGACAAGCACTTATCAGATTTTGACATCTTTTAGTTCTAAGTTTCAATTCAACCCTTACATTTATGATAAGTTTCAGTTTGGTCCCTTAGACCTGTCGTAAGTTTCACTTTTGTCTTGTTTACAAAAAGTGTCAATTTTATCCTAATTTTAACGTAAAATGCCTAAATTATTGATGAGAAAATAGTGGCATGTCTAAACACATAGAGAGTACATAGCTCGTTTGATATTTTTAACATGTAATTTTAACTAGACGAATGACAATTTAGGTTATATATTACCTTTTTACCATTATAAGTATGTTAAATAAACCTATTTACCCTTATTTTAATTGTGTACTCTCTTAATCATTCACTTAGTACGTAGAAACTTGGAGTCTATTTAGATATGGTTATTATTTTTTTTTTCAAATTTTATAAACAAGTTTTGTGAAATTGTTTTAGATACTAATGTTGGAAATTTTAAAAAAAAAATCTGTTCGTAAAATTATGTTTGAAAACAATTTTTAAACTTTAGAAACAAAAAAAAAAGCCTTTAGAAGATTTTTTTTATTTATGATACAAAAGTTTTTGTGTTGTGGGAAATTCAATACAATGAAGTGACTGATGATGATATTTTAAAAGAGGATAAAAAAATACGCCTTAAATATATTAATTTTCATAATTTGAGCTACATTTTAATGAATTTATTAAATTTATCCAATTACATAAATTATGAAAAATGTCTTTATAAATTCATTTAAAATAATTTTATATTATGATGAATTGGATTGTTGAAATTAGTTAAAAAAATCTATAAAAAAATGAAGAAAGATAAATACTAGGAGTGATAGCTTCCCAAAAATTAGATAGAAAGCACAATTCTGTTTATAAAAACTAAAAGCTAAAAATAATAGAATTAGCACCGGTTTGTAATAAGAAAGTTGAAACTTATAAGACACATAATTGAAACTTACAACAAACTTAAAGATTTGGAATTGAAACTTACCTTAATGGTGAAAGACAAAATTGTAGTTTAAAATTTAAATTACATATTGGAAACACCTAATGAGCCATGTGCTTGAATAAGTCAACATTTTTCATTAATATTAATGATTTAGATGACTTTAATAACTAGGACGAAATTGACACCTCTGGGACAAAATTGACATAACATAAACATATAAAAAAAATTAAAACATATACTAAAAGTAATGGAGGAAAAGAGAACTTTATCTTTATTTGCTAACATATTAATGTCTTGGTGGCCCTTATATCCATAATTTTTCAAGTCAATCCAATTCCTGCATTGCCTAGAAGAAAAGTAATATGGACTATTTAATTAGTAGTACGAATAGTCCCCACAATATTTTCTTATTACATTTTATTTTGGAGCGTATGAACAGACAATTACCTAGAACAGGTAATTAGTTTGATAGTGATTTGATTAAGATCTTTTTAATTGTACACTAAATTTAAAATTATTTTAAACTTTTTCTTCTTTACGTGTCAAAATAAATATCCACGGGGGTTATGTTTAGTACAATGAATTAATTTCTATAAAATGGTGAACCGTCATTCAATTTTTTTGTTAAAAAAAATACTCATATTTAGTGTTAATAATAACTCAAACAAGATTGTCTTGAGGATACCTATGACAAATATATATATATATATATCAAAATATATGTAACAGGTATTTTAAAAGAGAATAAAAAACAAATATACATGTGAAATATATTAATTGTGATATAGCTTGAGCTACATTTTAATGATTTGTTAAATCTATTATCGCAAGCATATTAAAGTCATGTCGGCCCCCCATATACATAATTTTCCAAGTCAAGTCAACGCATGCGCATCAGCCTGAAGTATAAGAAGGGGCAATTAAATAGATTGTTAATTTTTTGTACTTCTGAGTGAAATAATTTGAGTACCAATCTTATTACTTACCTTAGAAAATTGTTAATCAACTCTTACTTTTAGAAAATTGTTTGACAGATATAAGAAGGCAAAAGGTCATGTGATTATTCATGCTTCATCAAACGCGTTTTTTTTATATAAATATATATTTAATTGCTAATTTACTCATTCAAGATGCTTGATCAAAATAGCTCATAAATAGTTGATCAAAATTAAAACATAAAAAATAGTGCTCCTTTCTGAACTTTTATGGTTCTGTGGGGATTTTTATAGTCCACATGATTCTTTTTTTATTAATCAGAAATAGTAAAATCATTTAAATTAACACAAATTTCACATACTCCCTTCTTCAATTATTTTTTTGAGTCTTTTAATTTTACTCAATTTTTTTTAGTTTATAATTTAAAATTTTGTAATTGAGTTTTTATAATTTTATAAATTTTTATTTATTGTTACTAAGCTTCTATAAGTTTAGCATTAAATTTTACTAATACAATCAATTATGTATATATTGATAATGTATGACTTACTTAAGAAAAACAAAATGTAGAAAATGATGTGAAATTAACTCTCATTCATAACTTAATACTTTGGAATTTGAGTTTTTGTTGGTGAATAAAATTAATTACCTCTTCTCACATTCCTTCAAATAATTAATTATCTAGTACACCCATTTTATTTCTAATCATGGAGAGATAATTGATTTGAATGAATAAATAAACAGAAAAATCCAAATTTTCTCATTTTTAATGAATTATTTGCTTTTATAATTTCAATCATCCAAACTAGCCAATTTAAAGTCTTTTGTAAAAATAAGATTATATATTTTTCTCCTTTCATTGATAATTTCTCTCTTAATCATATTCATTTATATGTCTTTTAAAATTCAAATAGCAATACATCTCCAGCAAGTTGATGAATTCACCTAAAATATCAAGCAAGGACAAGGACATTAGCCATAGTCAAGTTGATGAAGTGGCATTTTTTCACATTTCGTCACAATTACTTACCCTGAAGGATATATATAGCATAGCCTTCTGCTCTTTCCTTTTTCAATCTAAGAAGCCTTAATCTACCAAACATGGCAAACCTTTATTGCCATTTCTCCTTCTTCATGTACTCGCTGTTTCCCCTCATGGTTTGCATTGCTTTATGCAAGACCAATTTTATCATAGATGAGTCTGCACTTCTTTCTTTCAAGTCTTCTATAATTATGGACCCTTCTAATTACTTAGCTAATTGGTCCATTACTTCTTCCTTTTGCAATTGGATTGGGGTTACTTGTGATCCTCTCCAACAAAGGGTAAGGATATTGAATCTTGATGAGATGGATCTTGAGGGCACCTTACCCCCACAGTTAAGAAATCTATCATCCTTAGTTAAACTTAATCTTCATGGCAACTATTTTCATGGCCATTTGCCAAAAGAGTTACTCCAATTACACAAATTAAAAATACTCAACTTGAGCCGCAATGAATTCAGTGGGAAAATTCCATCATGGATAGGAAGCTTATTCACACTTCGACGCTTGATTCTCCGCATTAATAGCTTTGAAGGTTTTATTCCTCTAAGTATATCTAATTTGTCAAAGTTAGAGACCTTGGATTGGAACTTTAATTCTATCAATGGATCTATTCCACTAAAAATTGGAAGACTTAAACGCTTAAAGATCTTACGCATTGCATAGAACAAACTTTCAGGAAGTATACCTTCAACTATTTCTAACTTATTTTCCCTCGAGTTGATGAGTTTCTCCTTCAACTGCTTAACAGGTATGTCTTAAAATTCATATGATATCAGTTTTTGGTATATTTATAACAATAATACATTTATCGAATATTCTTTAAATATTTCTATTCCATCTTTTCATATTACGTTTTACAGAATACATTTTGTATGTATGTTTTTTGTTCCAAAGTTATTTACTATACTTCAGGATTAAATATTTCCCAATTAAAAAAACCAAAAATACAACGGGAATGGATTTGCTTATGTTTTTAAAATAATCAATGCCATAAGGCTATTTTTATTTCCTCCTTTTCTTCTTATTTATAGGATAAATTATACTTTTAGTCTCTATAGTTTCACTTAAAATTTTGGATAAATTATACTTTTAGTCTCTATAGTTTCACTCAAAATTTTAAAGTCATGTGTTTTTCTTGGTAATCTATTTAATTTGCATAATTAATATTTGTTAGTATATACTTTCAAACAATTATTTCAATAATATAATAAAAAAATATTCATTATTTTAAACCAACCAAGTATTGAAAAAAAAAACTCCTCATAAAAACAGAACTTTGTTTAATAAATTTCCTCTATAAAACATCTGTTATTTAACTAAAGAAACATAATTTGATGTAAAATTCTTTCCTCTTTAATTTATATCTCCTTTATTGAATAGTTCGGAAAAGAACAAAACAGCACCAAATATTAAAGTCGTACACCTAATAAATTCTTTCCCAAACTTCTCTGTTTTACTGTAAGAGAGCCGAGAGAGAGAGAACCTCTGTGCTCTGTTTTCTAAGCGTGAAAACAGAGGAATTATTCAACCAAAATTGAGAGTAAACTCTCTCTCTTCCTTCTTCCCGTGAGCTTCCTTCCTTTCCCTTAGTGAAATCGAGAGAAAACTCTGTTTTCTGAGTTGGAGTTTGATCTTCTGGGTCCTTGAATAACAAGTCCGTGCGACTGAAATTCAACCAGAAATTTGAGGGACTTGACCAAGATTAGAGTCTCAAACTGAATATCATTTTAAATTTTGAAAAAACAAAATAACAAAATACAACAGGAAATGGATTTGCTAACGTTTTTAAAATAATCATTGTCATGAGGGTATTCTTATTTCCTACTTTATTTCTTATTTATAGGATAAAATATACTTTTATCTCTATAATTTCACACAAATTTTTAAAGTCATGTGTTTTTCTTGGTAAGCTATTTTCTTTGCACAATTAATATTTGTTAGTATATACTTTCAAACAATTATTTCAATAATATAATTAAAAAATATATTCTTTATTTTAAACCAACCAAGTATTAAAAAAAACTCCTCATAAAAATAGAACTTTGTTTAATAAATTTCCTTTATAAAACATCAGTTATTTAACTAAAGAAACATAATTCTGATGTAAATTTCTTTCCTCTTTTATTTATATCTCCTTCATTGAATAGTTCCGATAAAAACAAAACAGTACCAAAAATTAAAGTCGTATTATATGATGTGTTGTATATTATGTCAGGCACAACACTATAAGGAATTAAGGATTAAGAAATTGTACTATATGAGTCTGAAATAAATACAAATCAATCTCTAAAAACAAAAGAGATGAAATTGAAATATTTACTTTGGAATATAAATCAAATCTGCAAAAATCCTAGCGTCATCCTGGAGTCTCCCTCCATTTCTGTCATCCGTGATCTTCCCTCCTTCTTCTCTGTTTTCTGTTCTCTGTTTTCTGTCATCCGTGATCTTCCCTCTTCCTTCTCTGTTTTTGATACTATCAGTAGGATTTCAGTAAGTGAAGACCAGCAAGTGAGTGATGGATGGGAAAATGGAGGGATTTCTATTAATGAAATTGTATGGAAAACGGCAATAGAGATACAAAGCCTCTTTCGAGTAGAGGAGAACTCCCAAAACCAACCACACAATTCAAATTACCCCTGCACACTCAATCCTCACCTCTTTTATTACCCGAATAACAAAAAGCGTAAAGCATAACAGAAAATGTCAGAAATATTAACAATACTCTATGTACTACTGATTAGCGTGGTCCCCCCTTTTGTTCGTGTAGTAGTCGCGTAACCATATTGGTGCTCCTCTCTTCCTCTTCTCACGTGGCAACTCCTCCACATCATCTGGCAGCTTCTGATTCTCTACATCAGCATTATCAGCATTCTGATTTTCTCCTTCAGTAATTGCCACATCAGCATTTTGATTCACATGTTTACTATCCCCTGAAGAATTCATATCAATATCCCCCTCTTCAAAGACAACCTTGTCCTCAAGGTTGCTATCTGGAAAAGCTTCTTTTAAAACAGTCCAATTCTCCCATGATGCTTCTTCACGAGGCATTCCACTCCAATCTACTAACACCTCTCTAATTTGTTGATTTCCTTTTTTGACTAACCTTTGGTTTACAATAGCTATTGGTTCCACCTCTGCAATCTTAACCGAGTCAGGCATCATTGTGATCTTCTCTGGCAGTTCACCTTGAAATTCCTTGAGTAAGGAAACATGGAAAACAGAGTGAATTTTACTGTCAGAAGGTAATTGCAATCTATAGGCTACAGCTCCAATCCTTTCCTTGATCAGAAACGGTCCAAAGTAGCGTTGGGAGAGTTTAAAATTCAATCTACGTGCCACTGATTTTTGCTTGTACTGGTGCAACTTAACCCATACCCACTGCCCAATTTGAAATTCCTTCTCTTTTCTCTTCAAGTCAGCATATTTCTTCATTCGTGCTTGCGCTTTTTGCAGATTTAATTTTAGATACTGATGTATTTCTTCTCTTTTCTTCATCAAGTTATCTACTCCATCCACTGCAGATTCTCCTTGAACATACGCTGGCAATACAAGAGGTTTAATCCCATATAAGGCTTGATATGGAGACATTTGAATTGCAGTATGATAGGATGAGTTATACCAAAGCTCTGCCCAGGCTATATATTCATACCATTGTTGAGGGAATGAGTGAACAAATAACCTGAGATATTGTTCCAAACACCGGTTGACCACCTCCGATTGTCCGTCGGTTTCGGGGTGATATGCGGTAGTGTGAAGCAACTTAGTGCCGCTATAATTCATAAGTTGAGACCAAAACTTGCTTAAGAAAATCGGATCCCTGTCAGTAACAATACTTCGGGGAAAACCATGAAGCTTCACCACATTATGAATAAAGACTTCAGCTACTTGACTTGCTGTGAAAGATGATTTTAATGGACAGAAATGAGCACTTTTAGTAAATCTGTCCACCACCACGAGTAACGCAACATGTCCTTTAGAAATAGGAAGGCCTACAATCAAGTCCATGGTAATCTCGGTCCATGGTTTCTCAGGTACAGGTAAGGGTTGTAACACCCCATATTTCTTATCAGTAGAATATTTAACCTTCTGGCAGATTTGGCACTCTTTGATTAAGTTCTTCACCTCGTTGCGCATATTTTTCCACACAAAGACTTCCGCCATTGCCTTGTATGTCTTGTGCAAGCCCCCGTGACCTGCTATAGGAACCTCATTGTAATACCCATGAAAAATAAAATATAAATGCGTGTTTTCAAACTACTGTTACTATTTACGTATATGGTACTGTTCATTTATACAATCAAAATGTCAAATACTAGATGTGGTTTGGTCATAAGAGAAAACTAGAAAGAAGTTTGTAGGAGAAAATGACGTTTTATGTGTAAAAATACCCTCAGGGACTAAATTGAAAGGACTGAATTGAAAAGAAACTTAAAGGTTTAAGGTGAAAGGATAGTTTTTCCTTTAAAGTTTTTAATAGTAAATAAACGAAAATTTTCCATCTAAGGTGCACATGCATTATTAGAAATGTCGTTTTTATGAATAGTAAATTGAATATTTTATTAGCGCATAGTGTCAAATAGTACCCTTGACTTTTGCTATAAATAGGCCCTTCCATTTCACTTCTAACCTCACACCTTCAACTTCTCTTATTCCCTCCTTAAGTTTCTCTTGCTCCGACGCTAGGCTTCTGAGATTTTGGGCCTTTCCGTTTTTGGTTAAGTAAGGATACTATGCCCTTTCTATGTCTTTCAAATTTTAGAAGTTATTTTCTTAAGTATGCTCTGTGGTTGCGGCTTTGGCCGATCTTCCACATCAGAAAAACTGTCGTTAGCTGTTATTTTGATTCTATGATTACCGAAATAGAATATAATCTGTGGAGAATACATGTCTAGGAAAGTTCTGGCTAAGGAAAGACCTGGTTTTTAAGTGTGTCCAGTGTGACCCTCCACTCTTTCCTGGGAACTTACCTGGTGTACTTTTTACAGATTGTATTCTGTATTTCTGGTATGAATAGTACCGTACGTATGAATAGTGACCGTATGAATAGTACCATACGTATGAATAGTGACTGTATGAATAGTACCCGTACGTATGAACAGTATCTGTACGAAAACGATCTTAACGTATTTTCTGTAATCTTTCATGAAAATCTCTGTAGCAGAACACTGAAATTCACCTGCGTACTCTTGTCCGTAACGATTTAGAGAAGTGATACTCGTACGGAATCCAGGTGAGTGAAACGACCCTGTTTTAATAGAGTTTTAGCATTACTGGTAATAAAAAGTATGTCGTAGGACACTCCCAAGATTCATAGGGAGAAATTGGATTCAGAATGATGAATATAATGAGATAATTAATCCAGAAGTATAGATAAGACAAAGTAAGTATCTCATGATGATATGAAATTTGAATCATATAGTTATATACTATACCTGTTATATGGATGAGTATTATATTGTGCTTCTGATTATGATATGAACTGTTGTACTATTGATTGTGATTGAGCGGTACAGTACCCCCTCTCACGGCAAGGCAGAAAACCCGGGTTAAAGGGTGTCTTGACCAATGAGTGTGGAGACAACGATTCCCTCAGTAGGGATATAGCCCGGATTGGTGATAAATCCGTGAGGCGCCCTAGCTAAGAGGATGAGGTTGTGCGTCATGGCGGAAAAATACAAAATTGGTGAGCCGGCCTGTGTGCGCTCTCCGGGATATATTGCCATTGACGAGTACTAGTATCGTTTGTTGAATTGGATGAAATTTTCTTGTATGTAATTTCTAACTATGTCTATTGGTTGAGCTTGAGCCTTCGGATATGCTTGCATGACTGGTGATGTATTTGAATTTTATTAACGCGAGGCCGATTTGCTCACTGAGTTTAAAAGCTCACACTGTTTGTACAAACTTTTTGTTCAGATCAGGTTGCCGCCGAAGTACATCCGCTAGAGGAGTAGATCACGTTGGACCTTCCCACTGTCGGGTAGGCCCTTCTTTTGTTATACAGTATGTTGCTCTGTAACCGTCTAGGACATCTAGGTCAGGGGTTTGGTATTTGGCTTGTATTTCAGTATGATAATGTGTTTTGTACTGAGGATCTATTATTAATTAAGGAAATCTGATGTATTTTCTTTGTATTTATTAAGGAATGGTATTTTGAGAATATAGAGATAATGACTAACAATTTTACTTATGGGAAGAATTTATCGAAAGGCTTACAGTGATGGGATATTCATCATTGTGCCGGTCATGTGCCTAGAAAATAGGTCGTGACAAAGTTGGTATCAGAGGATAGGTTGTTAGGTCTCCTAGTGATTACAGAGCAAGGTGTCTTTAGTGGGCCTTCCCCTATTGTCGTGACTGCAGCACGACCATAGGATGAAGATCCACCAAAAGCCCTGTAGAGATTAAAATCCCTTTCTTTCGTGTCTTTACTTGAAGCATAATAGTGACGATATATATTATTCTTAATTGTAGAATAAGTTTAGATGGCACCAAGAAAATCAAACGCTTCTGGAATCCGCACAAGATCTGGCAGGGCCTTGGTCCCTCCAGCTGCTCAGTCAGCAAATGCAAGACTGGAGATGCCTAACCGTGCAGAAGATAACCATGCACAAAACAGAGAAATATCCACTGAAAACCCTAGAAGAAATGCTGGAGAACCATCACAAATCGACGCGACTGTAGTGATGGAAGCATTAGCTGCAATGCAGAACGAGGTGAATGGGCTAAAGGAACTTCTGATGGGACAGTCATCTGAAGATGGCTCACAGGCATCAGTACATGCTGCAAAAGTACAAGAGACAGACCAGATGCCACCTCCACCCCCTCCTCAGGATTGGGTAGGTACGGAGGTCAAAATCTCAGAATTTATGAAGCTGAATCCGCCAACCTTTGCAGGAGATGTTAATGAAGACCCACAACGTTTTCTAGATGACTGTGAGAAAATCCTTGACACGCTAGAATGCCCTGAACCTCGAAAAGTAACCCTTGTTACCTTTCAGTTAAGAGGTAAGGCCGACCGCTGGTGGTGAACATGGAAGAAGAGCATGGCCAGAAATGCCCCACCCATTAAATGGAATGACTTTAAAAGAATTTTTCGAGAACAATTTATTCCGGAGAGTATACGAGAAGCAAAGATGAATGAGTTTGAGGCACTTCGGCAAGGATCACGAACCGTCGATGAATACGACAATCTGTTTATAGAGTTGTCTGAATATGCTACTCACATGGTCCTAACTGAGAAAGAAAAGATCCGACGGTTTATTAAAGGCCTTCGAGAGTCTTTATTTGACAGGGTGGGATCGAAAATACGAGATTTTTCATTTTACACAGAAGCCGTCGACATCGCCCGTATGATGGAAGAAAGAGATATGCAAAAAGAAAAATGGAATAACAAAAGAAAGAGGAAGCAAGATGAGAAATCACGCTACCACGGAGAGAGTTCTGGACGTGCAGCCTCTACTGCTAGTGCACCACAGCGTCAACAAAGTGGTACAGGGGGTCAACAAAGGCCCTGGTGCTCTAAATGTGAAAGAAATCACTTCAGAGCTTGTTTTGTCAACAACAACACTAGGGTCTGTTACCAATGTGGTCAACAGGGCCACATCAAAAGAGATTACCCCCAACTCTACACGAGATCTGGCCAAGGGTCAGTACACCCTAATCAATCAGAGGCCACTGTTGCCAATAGAGCCCCTGTAACTGTAGGAGGCAATGGAATCGGAAGAGGTGCTGGCAGAGGACAAGGTGGTCGAGGGCAGGCTTCAGCAGGCCGAGGGAACGCTCGAGTATTCGCTTTAACCCGTCAAGATGCTCAGGCGTCTAATACGGTGGTAGCAGGTACTCTTCTGATTGAATCAAATTTTGCACATGTTTTGTTTGACTCTGGCTCTACGCATTCCTATGTGTCACCATTCTTTGCTAAGAACTTTAAGCAAAAAGTTGTTAGATTAGAATGTCCGTTTTTAGTAACTACGCCTACTGGAGGCACCTTACTAATAGAACGAGGCTATCGAGCTTGCAAGGTAAGAGTCGGAGAAATAAATACAACAGTAGACCTAATGCTGTTAGATATGACAGACTTTGATGTCATCTTGGGCATGGATTGGCTGGCATCTTGTCATGCCACCCTGGATTGCTATAATAAGATAGTTAAGTTCAATATTCCGGGGGAGCCTTCTTTCGTATTTCATGGTGAACGGAGTGAAATTTCTGGGAATCTTATATCTTTAATGTGTGCCCAACGTTTATTGCGAAAGGGCTGTAAAGGATACTTAGCATTCGTTAAAGATATTAAGAAAGAAGAACTAAAAGTAGAAGATGTTCCAGTAGTCCAGGAGTTTGTAGATGTCTTCCCAGATGATCTACCAAGTATACCCCCAGATCGAGAGATTGAGTTTCAGATAGAGTTAGCACCAGATACTCGCCCAATCTCCATACCCCCTTATAGAATGGCACCAACAGAATTAAAAGAGTTAAAAACTCAGTTACAGGACTTGCTAGACAAAGGCTTTATAAGGCCAAGTTATTCACCTTGGGGAGCTCCTGTTCTGTTCGTGAAAAAGAAGGACAGATCGATGAGACTATGCATAGATTACAGGCAACTGAATAAGGTAACTATCAAAAATAAATACCCGTTGCCTCGCATCGACGACCTTTTCGATCAACTTCAAGGAGCCAAGTGTTTTTCAAAGATTGACTTGAGGTCTGGTTATCACCAACTCAAGATCAAGGAGGAGGATGTGTCTAAAACAGCCTTCCGTACCAGATATGGGCACTACGAGTTCTTGGTGATGTCATTTGGATTAACGAATGCACCAGCTGCTTTCATGGATTTAATGAATAGGATTTTTAAATCCTTTTTAGACAAATTTGTCATTGTCTTCATAGACGACATTCTAGTGTACTCAAAGACTTCAAAAGAGCACGAACAACACCTTCGTGTTGTGTTGCAGACATTGAGGGATCATCAATTGTACGCCAAATTCTCTAAATGCGAGTTTTGGATTGATCGTGTAACTTTCTTGGGACATGTGATCTCCAAAGATGGCATCCAAGCAGACCCAAGCAAAGTAGAAGCGGTCAAAATATGGCCTAGACTACCTCCGTCACGGAGATTCGCAGCTTCTTGGGATTGGCAGGATATTATCGTCGTTTCATCCAAAATTTTTCCCAGTTAGCCGCCCCTCTCACACGACTGACTAGGAAAGGGGTAAAGTACCAATGGGATGACGCTTGTGAAGAAAGCTTCCAAGAACTCAAGAAAAGGTTAATCTCCGCACCTGTATTGGTCTTACCCTCAGGACCAGGAGGTTTTACAGTATACTGCGATGCATCAAGAGTAGGGTTGGGATGTGTTCTCATGCAGCATGGCCAGGTAGTGGCATATGCATCGAGACAACTTAAGAAACATGAACAAAACTACCCCACCCACGATCTGGAAATGGCAGCAGTAGTTTTCGCTTTAAAGATATGGCGACATTATCTATACGGAGAAACTTGCGAAATCTACACAGACCATAAAAGTCTAAAATATATTTTCGACCAAAAAGACTTAAACTTGAGGCAGAGGAGATGGGTAGAATTACTAAAAGATTATGATTGCAATATTCTTTACCACCCAGGCAAAGCGAACGTGGTAGCAGATGCCTTGAGTCGAAAATCTATGGGTAGTCTGGCCCATATAGCAGTAACAAAAAGACCCTTGATCCAAGAACTACAAGAGCTGAGAGCAAAAGGTGCTACTGTTGAGGTTACAAGGACAGGATCATTCTTAGCCCATATCAGGGCTAGATCTTCCCTTGTTGACCAGATACGGATATCTCAAATGGAGGATCCTGAGCTTGTCCCAATTATGGAAAAGGTGAAGATTGGTGAAGTGAATAGTTTCACACTCGACGATACAGGAGTCTTACATTTTGAACAACGGTTGTGTGTACCACATGTTGGAACTCTTAGACGAGACATCATGGAAGAAGGCCATCGTGCTGCATATGCTGTACATCCAGGAGCCACCAAGATGTATCAGGATCTGAAACAGATCTACTGGTGGAAAGGAATGAAACAAGACATAGCAGAATTTGTGTCTCGTTGTTTAACCTGTCAACAGGTTAAGGCTGAACATCTAAAGCCAGGAGGCTCGTTACAACGATTAGAGATTCCTGAATGGAAATGGGAACGAGTGACGATGGACTTTGTTGTTGGTCTACCTCGTTCCACAGGAGGTTATGACTCAGTTTGGGTCATTGTTGACCGACTAACCAAATCAGCACACTTCATTCCAGTCAAAACCACTTATGGTGTAGTAACATTGGCACAATTGTATATTAAAGAAATAGTAAAGTTGCATGGAGTACCTATATCTATCATTTCTGATAGAGGTCCTCAATTTACCTCTCGTTTCTGGAGAAGTTTTCAGGAGGCATTAGGTACTCGAGTGGACCTTAGTACCGCTTTTCACCCACAGACAGACGGACAGTCAGAGCGGACGATTCAGACGCTAGAGGATATGTTACGAGCTTGTATTCTAGATTTCAGTGGTAGCTGGGAAAAGCATTTGTATCTTGTAGAGTTCGCATATAACAACAGCTACCAGGCCACTATTGGGATGGCACCCTTTGAGGCCTTGTATGGGAGACGTTGCAGATCTCTGATCGGTTGGTTCGAGGTAGGTGAAGCGAAAGCATTAGGACCTGACTTGGCCCAGGATGCCCTAACCAAGGTTAAGATAATACAAGATAGGATGCGAGCAGCTCAAAGTAGACAAAAGGCATACGCTGACCACAGACGACGTTATTTGGAGTTCTCAGTCGGCGATATGGTATTCCTTAAGGTCTCTCCAATGAAAGGTGTGTTGAGATTTGGAAGGAAAGGAAAGTTGAGTCCTAGATACATCGGGCCTTATGAGATTCTAGAACGAGTGGGAAAAGTGGCTTATCGGCTTGCCCTACCTATGGATTTGGAAGGGATTCACCCTGTTTTTCACGTATCCATGTTAAGGAAGTACCTTCATGACCCTTCTCACATACTTCACCCTTCTCAGAATGATTCTATCCTAGTAGATGAAAACTTGTCATACGAGGAGATACCGGTAGCTATCATCGATAGTCAAGTAAAGAAACTCCGATCTAAGGAGATTCCATCCGTCAAGGTTTTGTGGAGGAATCAAACTCACGAAGAAGCCACATGGGAAGCCGAGGCCGACATGCGTTCTAGATATCCGCATCTTTTTACGACTTGAGGTAATTTAAATTCGGAGGACCGAATTTCTTAAAGGGGGTGATAATGTAATACCCATGAAAAATAAAATATAAATGCGTGTTTTCAAACTACTGTTACTATTTACGTATAGAGTACTGTTCATTTATACAATCAAAATGTCAAATACTAGATGTGGTTTGGTCATAAGAGAAAACTAGAAAGAAGTTTGTAGGAGAAAATGACGTTTTATGTGTAAAAATACCCTCAGGGACTAAATTGAAAGGACTGAATTGAAAAGAAACTTAAAGGTTTAAGGTGAAAGGATAGTTTTCCCTTTAAAGTTTTTAATAGTAAATAAACGAAAATTTTCCATCTAAGGTGCACAGTAACTGCATTATTAGAAATGTCGTTTTCATGAATAGTAAATTGAATATTTTATTAGCGCATAGTGTCAAATAGTACCCTTGACTTTTGCTATAAATAGGCCCTTCCATTTCACTTCTAACCTCACACCTTCAACTTCTCTTATTCCCTCCTTAAGTTTCTCTTGCTCCGACGCTAGGCTTCTGAGATTTTGGGCCTTTCCGTTTTTGGTTAGGTAAGGATACTATGCCCTTTCTATGTCTTTCAAATTTTAGAAGTTATTTTCTTAAGTATGCTCTGTGGTTGCGGCTTTGGCCGATCTTCCACATCAGAAAAACTGTCGTTAGCTGTTATTTTGATTCTCTGATTACCGAAATAGAATATAATCTGTGGAGAATACATGTCTAGGAAAGTTCTGGCTAAGGAAAGACCTGGTTTTTAAGTGTGTCCAGTGTGACCCTCCACTCTTTCCTGGGAACTTACCTGGTGTACTCTTTTACAGATTGTATTCTGTATTTCCGGTATGAATAGTACCGTACGTATGAATAGTGACCGTATGAATAGTACCGTACGTATGAATAGTGACCGTATGAATAGTACCATACGTATGAATAGTGATTATATGAATAGTACCCGTATGTATGAACAGTATCTATACAAAAACGATCTTAACGTATTTTCTGTAATCTTTCATGAAAATCTCTGTAGCGGAACACTGAAATTCACCTGCGTACTCTTGTCCGTAACGATTTAGAGAAGTGATACTCGTACGGAATCCAGGTGAGTGAAACGACCCTGTTTTAATAGAGTTTTAGCATTACTGGTGATAAAAAGTATGTCGTAGGACACTCCCAAGATTCATAGGGAGAAATTGGATTCAGAATGACGAATATAATGAGATAATTAATCCAGAAGTATAGATAAGACAAAGCAAGTATCTCATGATGATATGAAATTTGAATCATATAGTTATATACTATACCTGTTATATGGATGAGTATTATATTGTGCTTCTGATTATGATATGAACTGTTGTACTATTGATTGTGATTGAGCGGTACAGTACCCCCTCTCACGGCAAGGCGGAAAACCCGGGTTAAAGGGTGTCTTGACCAATGAGTGTGGAGACAACGATTCCCTCAGTAGGGATATAGCCCGGATTGGTGAAAAATCCGTGAGGCGCCCTAACTAAGAGGATGAGGTTGTGCGTCATGGCGGAAAAATACAAAATTGGTGAGCCGGCCTGTGTGCGCTCTCCGGGATATATTGCCATTGACGAGTACTAGTATCGTTTGTTGAATTGGATGAAATTTTCTTGTATGTAATTTCTAACTATGTCTATTGGTTGAGCTTGAGCCTTCGGATATGCTTGCATGACTGGTGATGTATTTGAATTTTATTAACGCGAGGCCGATTTGCTCACTGAGTTTAAAAGCTCACACTATTTGTACAAACTTTTTGTTCAGATCAGGTTGCCGCCGAAGTACATCCGCTAGAGGAGTAGATCACGTTGGACCTTCCCGCTGTCGAGTAGGCCCTTCTTTTGTTATACAGTATGTTGCTCTGTAACCGTCTAGGACATCTAGGTCAGGGGTTTGGTATTTGGCTTGTATTTCAGTATGATAATGTGTTTTGTACTGAGGATCTATTATTAATTAAGGAAATCTGATGTATTTTCTTTGTATTTATTAAGGAATGGTATTTTGAGAATATAGAGATAATGACTAACAATTTTACTTGTGGGAAGAATTTATCGAAAGGCTTACAGTGATGGGATATTCATCATTGTGCCGGTCATGTGCCTAGAAAATAGGTCGTGACACTTATGGAATGTATGAAATATTTCTCGCTTCAGTTCTTTTACATCAGGAACTACTATGCGGTCTTGGAATAGTAATATGCCATCTTTTTTTGAATACCCAACTGGTAAAAGCCCTTGATCGTACTGTTGGTGTAATTCTCGCATTTCCTTCAATTCTTCATTGGCCCTCTGTATTGTCACAATGATAGGATTTTGGATTATTGATAAAACATGGCAAGAGCTAGAGATTTCTCCCTGCCGTGATAGTGCATCAGCAACTGTATTAGTTTTTCCAGTTCTATAAACTATCTCGTATTGAAAGCCAAGCAACTTAGTGAGGTAGAATTGCTGCTCAGGGGTCTGAATGACTTGAGATATTAAATCCTTTAAGCTCTTGTGATCAGTTTTAACAGTAAAGTGCCGACCCAAGAGATAATGTCTCCACTTATGGACTGATTGAGTAATTGCATACAATTCTCTGACATAAGCTGAGGTATGCTGTAATTTTGGAGGAAGTTTCTTACTGAAATATGCCAGTGGGTGACCATCTTGGGACAGAACAGCCCCAATTCCAATATTGGAAGCATCAGTCTCAACAACAAATAATTTCTTGAAATTTGGCAGCATCAGCACAGGGGTTTGAGTCATTCTTTGCTTAAGCATATCAAAGGCTTGTTGTGCTGATTCATTCCACCCAAATTTGTTTTTCTTTAAGAGCTCTGTCAGAGGGTGGGCTATTTGTGCATACCCTTGCACGAATTTCCTGTAATAACCCGTGAGGCCAAGAAATCCCCTAAGTTGTTTAAGGTTTCTCGGCTGAGGCCACTCCACCATAGCTTGAACTTTTCTTTGATCCACCTGGACTCCTTCACGGTTCACCATGTGGCCCAAGTATTCAATGGACTCCTGAGCAAAGGTGCATTTAGAAAGCTTAGCATATAAAGAGTGATCCTTGAGAGTATGAAGAATTAACTTTACATGTGTCTCATGCTCCTTCATCGACTTGCTGTATATCAAAATGTCATCGAAAAACACTGCCACAAATTTTCTCAGATATGGTTGAAAAATTCTATTCATTACTGCTTGAAAAGTGGACGGTGCGTTGGTCAAGCCGAAAGGCATTACTACAAATTCGTAGTGCCCCATATGAGTTCTAAATGCGGTTTTATGTATATCCGGCTCCCACATCCTAATTTGATGGTAACCTGATCTTAAGTCCAACTTTGAGAAATATTTGGCACCTTGTAGCTCATCCAAAATTTCATCAATGGTGGGGATTGGGAATTTGTCTTTCACTGTGATGTTGTTGAGCCCACGGTAATCTACACAAAATCTCCAAGAACCATCTTTTTTTTTGACTAGCAACACTGGAGAAGAATATGGGCTTCTACTATCCCTTATCACACCTGTATCTTGCATTTCATGAACCAGTCTTTCAATCTCTGTTTTCTGGAATTGTGGGTACCGATAAGGTCTTATACTTATAGGTTTAGCATTTGGCTCAATTGGAATACGGTGATCCACTTCTCTGGTAGGTGGTAAGGACTTGGGTTCCTCAAAAACCTCCCAAAACTGATCAATTAAATCTTTGATTGTTGTGGGTATTGTTGTTGTCTCGTCATGTTTCGCTATAGAGTGCATCTGATAATATCCAGAGATAGAATCTGTCACCATTAACTTGTTTAATGTCTTTCCCTTTAAAGGAATAGGGATCAGCATGTTTTCACCTTGAATCACTACCCTTTTTCCTTGATAGTCGAACTCCATGGTTAAGTTCCTGTAATTTGTTTGTATAGTTCCCAACTCAATTAGCCACTGTACTTCCAGGACCACATCTGAACCTTTTATCTCTAATAAGAATAGGTCAACTTCAAATTCGGTCCCTTGAATCTTCAAACTTACTTTTTCACATTTCTTATCACAATGAAGATAAGTACCGCTTCCAGTAGCTACTTTGAACCTGGCAATTGCAGTAGTTTTAAGCTTAAGCTTCTCAGCTACCTTGTCATTAATAAAGTTGTTGTTGCTGCCACTATCTATCAATACCTTCACGTCCCTCCCAGCATGATTACCAGTCACTCGTAAGGTGCTGGGGTGAAACTGACCCGCTAATGCGTTGATACTAATTTCAGGTACCACCTCTATACTGTTAGTCTGATTTCCCTTGTCGCCGTCCCAGTCTTCAGAAACATCATAGTTTTGAATCAATTCATCCACTTCTTCATCCCCTACTAATAGGAAACATGTGGTTTTGCATCTATGCCCTGGGCTATACTTCTCATCGCAATAATAACATAACCCTTTCTCCCTTTTGGTTTTCAATTCTGCTGCTGTCAGTTTCTTAATCTGTGGAGCACTATTTGAGGAAGCCATTGATGAAGAACTCTGAGCCAATGCACTTTTTGCTGAGTTCGTGGTTGTTTGCTGATTTGGTTTAGCCGTATGTATAGATTGGGTAAGACTTCGAAAATTGGGTTGAATATAAGCTGAACTAATACTTCCCGCCCTCGCTGTTGTGGATGAATTGGGTGAAAACATTCTATTCGGTGCTTGCTTCACAGTGTTCTGTAACGTGATTAACTTCTGCTCATGTAACTTTGCTAGGGAGACAGCTTTATAATAGCTAGTGGGCTGAGTGAGTAACAACTCGCATTTTAGTGTATCTTGTAATCCAGCAATGAATAGACTAATAAGCCATTGTTCGCTAAGCCCCGTTACCTTAGTGGAGAGTAGTTCAAACTGCGTCTGATACTCTGTGACTGTGCTGACCTGCTTCAATTCCTTAAGAGCACCTTTCGGATCGTCAAATAGTGATGTTCCAAAACGCAAAATCAGAGCATTAAGGAATTCCGGCCACGTTTGTACTAAGGCGTTTTTCATCACCCATTTGTACCAGGCGTAAGCAGCACCTTCCATATGAAAGGAAGAAATCTTAATTCTCTGCTCCATTGGTACCCCATATACATCGAAGAACTCAGTTATTTTAAATACCCAATCCTCAGCTTCTTCTCCATTAAATCTAGGAACGTCCACCTTAAGCCCCTTCCCAGTGAATACATTTGTAGCACTCATAAAATTAGATTCAACCTGATGACCTGAAGTTGGAGTTGATTCGACCTGCTGTTCCTTCTGTGATTGCAGCAACCTTCTCATCATCTGTTCCATATTAGTAAAGGATTCCTTGTAACTGTTCATTGTCTCTTCCATGTTCATGATCTTCGCATCTAACGCAGTGAGTTTCTGTAATACCCAAGAAAAATAAAATATAAATATTTGTTTACAAACTACTGTTACTATTTCAGTATATGGTACTATTCACCTGTATAATACTATTTACGTATATGATACTGTTCATTTATACAATCGAAATGTCAAGTACTAGATGTTGTTTGGTCATAAGAGAAAACTAGAAAGAAGTTCGTAGGAGAAACTGACGTTTTATGTGTGGAAATACCCTTAGGGACTAAAGTGAAAGGACTGAATTGAAAAGAAACTTAAAGGTTTAAGGTGAAAGGATATTTTTCCCTTTTAAATTTCCAATAGTAATAACAGAAAAATTGAGGTGTACAGTAACTGTATTATTAGAAATGTCATTTTCATGAATAGTAAATTGAATATTTTATTAGTGCATAGTGTCAAATAGTACCCTTGACTTTTGCTATAAATAGGCCCTTCCATTTCACTTCTAAACTCACACCTTCAACTTCTCTTCTTCTCTCCTTAAGTTTCTCTTACTCCAAAGCTAGGCCTCTGAGATTTTGGGCCTTTCCTTTTCAGCTTAGGTAAGGATACTATGCCCTTTCTATGTCTTTCAAATTTTAGAAGTTAATTTCTTAAGTATGCTCTGTGGTTGCGGCCTTGGCTGATCTTCCACATCAGAAAAACTGTCCTTAGCTGTTTATATGTTATTTTGATTCTCTGATTACCGAAATAGAATGTAAACTGTGAAGAATACGTCTAGGAAAGTTCTGGCTAAGGAAAGACCTGGTTTTTAAGTGTGTCCAGTGTGACCCTCCACTCTTTCCTGGGAACTTACTTGGTGTACTCTTTTACAGATTGTATTCTCTATTTCTGGTATGAATAGTATCCGTACGTATGAATAGTAACCGTATGAATAGTAACCGTACATATGAATAGTATCCATACATAAAAAATAGTATTCATACGTATGTACGAATATTATCCGTATGTATAAATAATATCCGTACGTATGAATAGTGACCGTATATATAAATAGTGACCGTATATATGAATAGTACCGTATGTATGAACAGTATCTGTATGAAAACAATCCTAACTTGTTTTCTCTAATCTTTCATGAAAATCTCCGTAGCGGAATACTGAAATTCATCTGTAACGACTTAGAGAAGCGATATTCGTACGGAATCCAAGTGAGTGAAACGACCCTGTTTTAATAGAGTTTTAGCATTACTGGTGATAAAAAGTATGTCGTAGGACACTCCCAAGATTCATAGGGGGAAATTGGATTCAGAATGACGAATGTAAATGAGATAATTAATCCATAAGTATGGATAAAATGAAATAAGTATCTTATGATGATGTGAAGTTTGAATGTTTTCAAAAATGGATTAATTGTTATCTTGATATGTGGTTTATAAATCCATAATATAGTTATATACTATACCTGTTATATGGATGAATATTATATTGAGCTTCTGATTATGATATGAAATGCTATTGATTGTGATTGAGCGGGACAGTACCCCCTCTCACGGCAAGGCGGAAAACCCGGTTGACAGGGTGTCTTGACCAATGAGTGTGGAGACAACGATTCCCTCAGTAGGGATATAGCCCGGATTGGTGATAAATCCGTGAGGCGCCCTAGCTAAGAGGATGAGGTTGTGCGTCATGGCGGAAATATACATAATTGGTGAGCCGGCCTGTGTGCGCTCTCCGGGATATATTGCCATTGACGAGTACTAGTAACGTTTGTTGAATTGGATGAATTTTTATCTTGTATGTAAGAGGATGATGTTGTGCGTCATGGCGAAAATATACATAATTGGTGAGCCGGCCTGTGTGCGCTCTCCGGGATATATTGCCATTGACGAGTACCAGTAACGTTTGTTGAATTGGATAAATTTTTATCTTCTGTCTATTGGTTGAGTATGAGCCTTTGGATATGCTTGCATGACTGGTAATGTATTTGAATTTTATTAATGCGAGGCCGATTCGCTCATTGAGTTTAAAAGCTCACATTGTTTGTACAACCTTTTTGTTCAGATCAGGTTGCCATCGAAGAATATCTGCTAGAGGAGTAGATCACTTTGGACCTTCCCGTTGTCGGGTAGACCTCTCTTCTGTTATAGATTATGTTGCTCTGTAATCGTCTAGGACATCTAGTTCAGGGGTTCGACATTTGGCTTGTATGTCAGTATAATAATGTATTTTAAATTGATAATCTATGATTTTCAGATAAGAAAATTTGATATATTTATCGGAAGGCTTACAGTGATGAGAGATTCATCATTGTGCCGGTCATGTGCCCAGAAAACGGGTCGTGACAGTTTCTCTTCAAACCCGCCTTGTCTCTTTTGTAACTCCGATGTAATCGCCTCAAGCTTGTTAAATCGAGTTCCTTCTGCCATGGCACCTCTCAATGAAAGCACCAAATGATACTATCAGTAGGATTTCAGTAAGTGAAGACCAGCAAGTGAGTGATGGATGGGAAAATGGAGGGATTTCTATTAATGAAATTGTATGGAAAACGGCAATAGAGATACAAAGCCTCTTTCGAGTAGAGGAGAACTCCCAAAACCAACCACACAATTCAAATTACCCCTGCACACTCAATCCTCACCTCTTTTATTACCCGAATAACAAAAAGCGTAAAGCATAACAGAAAATGTCAGAAATATTAACAATACTCTATGTACTACTGATTAGCGTGGTCCCCCCTTTTGTTCGTGTAGTAGTCGCGTAACCATATTGGTGCTCCTCTCTTCCTCTTCTCACGTGGCAACTCCTCCACATCATCTGGCAGCTTCTGATTCTCTACATCAGCATTATCAGCATTCTGATTTTCTCCTTCAGTAATTGCCACATCAGCATTTTGATTCACATGTTTACTATCCCCTGAAGAATTCATATCAGTTTTACTGTAAGAGAGCCGAGAGAGAGAGAACCCTTGTGCTCTGTTTTCTGAGCATGAAAACAGAGGAATTATTCAACCAAAATTGAGAGTAAAATCACTCTCTCTTCCCTTCTTCCCGTGAGCTTCCTTCCTTTCCCTTTAATAACAAGTCCGTGCCACTGAAATTCAACCAGAAATTTGAGGGACTTGACCAAGATTAGAGTCTAAAACTGAATAGAATTAATCTTAATCTGAGTAATTCGAAGGATAATCAGTAACAAAACCGAATGGAACTATGAAAATTCTGAAACAGGGGATAGGCAGTCGACTTTCGAAGTCAGTCAGTCGACTTTTATGCCATCTCCGTGGGCGAGCAACTGTATCTGATTGTATTTTTAGAATATTTTTACTATATAGAATTTAATTAAGTAAATTTGTAAGGTGCAGAAAAAAGAAAAAATATATACATTAAGTAAAAAGGGGAAGAGATACTATTTTAGAGTTCTTTATTATTTAGGACTTTTATAAAATTTTATGAATTTATTTGTTTAGCATAGAATCTATAGCCGAGCAAGCTAGGAGTGGATGACAATCCCAGTTAGCTAGTTCATAAACGCTTATTTTATTTAAATCCTCTATTTCTTAAATGTTTTATTTTAAGTTATCCTTATAGTTTATTTATATTTTATGTATTATTTTACTTTTTAATTTTTATTTTAAAGGATAGCTTCATAGGAATTACTTTCATGATGGAGTTTTTGAAGTTTCAGGATAGCTTCTTGACATTCGGTTTTCATGATGGTTTTCCAGTTTCTAACTTTCTGGACAAGTTTGGCTTCATGAGGACTACTTTTTATTTATTTATTTATTATTATTATTATTATTATTATTTTCTAAGCATAATTTATTTTATGAAAAGAAAATATAACATGATAAGTCAGCTTGGGAAGACAATCTCCATTGTTAAGATGAGCTTGAGATTAAGAAGTTACAGGCCCTCTTCTCATGTTTAAGATGAACTTGAACTGAATGTTTTTCTCTCGTATTTGAGGATCTATTTTATAAAATTAAGTAATTATTAATTTTTTTTTAAGTTGAGCTTCGGGCTAGCCCCATGTCATTATGTTGAAAACTGACTTAAGAGGAATTTTCTATACTTGCTAGATTTTTATTACTCATTGAGTTTTTTTTTTAATTATGTTAACTCTAATTTTTGAATTATTTTGCAAAAAAATAATATATTGCATGGAAGGTAAGTCTTATTTAGAAATTATTATGCTTTTATCACAGAAATAATTTTATTTTTAAAATGTTTTTAAAAGTAAAATGCTAGTTACTAGAATTTTTATCTCACTATTTTATATTTTTAACTTATGGTTCTAGAGATTTTTAGTAGGGTAAAGGTTGTACCAAAACCAAAACTTTGGATGAGGTGCCGGGAAGAGGAATAGATGATAGAACTTCTAGGAGATAAGATTTTGATTTATGTAATATTTCAAAAAGAAAAAATCACTCATAAACATTATTCTTATAAATGAAATTAGCATTCTTTTTATATCAAAATAGGATGAAAATTACTCTTTCGAACAATTAGCTTAGAAATTAAGGACGTTACTAGCGAAAAACAGAAATGATGTTTCAATGATTTTATGTTGTTAAAATTTCTCAATTTTAATTGTACAGAATTTATTGTGATAGGTTAATAGATTAAAGAGTTAAATGTAATTTCACTTTTTATAATTATTCATATCATTAAATTATAAAATACATTTTTATGCATACATTATATAAAAAAAAGATTCCCAAAACAAATTAACATTAAAAATGAAATATAAACAACTGAATATTCTTCCCACATGATATTGTTCCCCATTGTTAAATATGAGCTTAATATTTGTTGATATTATAGGATATATCTCGAGATATTGGTGACATTTCAAAATTGAAAAATATATATTTAGGAGTTAATCAATTGTTTGGCCCCATACTGTCAACTATCTTTAATATATTAGAGTTGCAACAAATTTATTTGAGTCAAAATAATTTAATTTGGAAAACATGCAAAAGCCGTTCTATGTAAGATTAAAAATAACAGTTTAATGATTTTATGTTGTTAAAATTTCTCAATTTAAATGGTGGAGGGTTTATTTAATAGGTCAATAATTAAAGGGGTAAAATGTAGTATTTTATTATAAACGAAAAAAAAATAATTTAACACATTTTATGAAATATATGCAACTGAATTCTTAAAAGTAATTAAATCAATTCATTTAAAAAATTGAATAATCCTCTCGCATTATTTTGTTGACTCATTGTTAAATATGAGCCTAATATGTATTGACAATGCAAGATCTATTCCGAGGGAGATGGGTGATATTTCAAAACTAAAAATGATATACTTGGAATATAATCAATTGGTTGGCTCCATACCGTCAACTATTTTCAATATATCGGAGTTGCAACAAATTTATTTGGGTCAAAATAATTTGTCAGGAAGCATCCCCTCAGATATATGCCACGGGCTCCCAAAATTACAAGAATTGTCTCTTTTCTCCAATCAATTATTTGGTCCCATCTCATTTGGCTGGCAACACTGCAAAGAGCTCAAAGTTTTATCATTATGCAACAACACATTTAATGGCCATATACCAACAGACATTGGCAACTTAACTACGCTTCAAATATTATATTTAAATGATAATCTTTTGACAGGTATGTCCTATTAGCTGTATAAAAATCCCCCTCTATTTTTATATGTTTAAAATTTTAAATAATAAAATAATATGATGAAACCGTTATTATATATATATATATAGTATAAATTTGAATTAAAAATACTAACAGTTTAATCTTTGTTACTAATTAAATATTTTATATTTTATACAGTTATTGTTATCTTATATTTAATTTTGATATCTGCTTACAATAATTGTAGTTTTATAAAATTTACCTATGCATATTACTTACACTCGTGCATATACACACATACTATACAATTATGACATTTTGAAACATTCCAAATTTCCGACACTTTTTAACTTCATTGCAAATTTTCTACAATTTTAATATTTCAAAGCTTTCGATCAATTATATTTTCAAAGTCAAATTATCACAAAATGAAAATTATAGTATGTATTTGAACTAAAAAGGATTGAAATTTGTAACTTTATCAGTTGTAGCACTATTTTGTAACATTTTATATTTTGCAAAGTTTTCGCTAAAACATTTTTCTTAAATGACATGCCAAATCATAAGTTATTAGCCGAAATGTTATTCTAATTAGATGTATATATTTTACCATACTATTACATTTATTTCTATATTATTATATATGACTTGGAAGCTTATAAGATCATTAGTCTATGTATTCCTAGATAAATAAATTGAAATACAAAATATAATATAACTTAGAATTGCTAATGATAATTGTAATTTTTTAGAATTGTTTTATCCATATAACTTACATATGTGTGCATATTATTAATTATTTACTGGACTACCATGGCATTTTGGAACATTCCGATATATGTTTCATCAGCAACCTATTCCATTTAACGTCCCTGAAATATTTTCTTCAATTTTGAATCTTTTAAAGCTTTCAATTTATTATTGATTTAAAGTAAAATTACATGATAAAATGAAAAATATAGTATGTATTTAAATTAAAAAAATTGAAATTTGAAACTTTATATATATATATATATATTTGGAAAGTAACTTTATCAATTATAGCACAGTTTTTAATATTTATAATTCATATTTTTTTGCTAAAAAAAGTTAGCGGAGCAATATATATTCTTATAAATGTGAAAGTTTAAGTCATATATATAGCAATATATATACTGCCTCAATTTGATCAGCCAAAAAATGGTTACATAATAAAACAAGATGCTTTTCTACTATATATACATATACATACTTGCATACATACATACATATATATATATATATATATATATATATTATGATGAATAAGATGCATTACTTAACTAATAAACAGCAGGGCCGTTAAATCTACTAAACATGTAAATGGCATTATTTCACATTTTGTTACAATTCCAAAATATTCACACACACATACAGAGTATAGCTTGTCCTCATTCCTTTTCAATCTAAGAAGTCTTAAATCTACTAAACATGGAAAGCCTCTGTTTTCATTTCTCCTTCCTCTGTTTTCATAGCAATTACTTTTTGGTCATTAATGGAAAAATTCCATCTTGAATTTAGAAAACATATGATATTAACATTTGATCTATTTAACACAGATACATTTAGTAAATTTTCTATTCAATGTTTTTGTATTATGTTTTATAGAACTGGTTTTGTATATGTGAGTTTGTGTCTCAGATGTAATTAATTAGCAAAAACATTCATAGGTACCATTTCATTCATAAAAGCATGAATTATAAATCAGTCCATGAATTGTGCAATAAGCTAAATTAATACAGTTAATGAAAACTTGTGAAATTAGACAAGCTCAATTGAATAGACTGAATATGTGATCACATAGTACCGTGGAGAAAACTCCAAGCTCATTTTAGGACATGAGAAACATCCCAAGCTCATTCTAGTACATGGCATTTCACCCTTGGTATTCTTTCTGCATCTCTTTTTTAAAGATCATCATGGAACACATCAAACATCATGTCAAACATTAAACAAGCATACTTTTATGAAAATAGCTAGCTACCTGAAATTTATAATCATCTTGTAGTTTTTTCAACTATGTTGGATTTGATTGAAAATAGAGTCTCACATTGTTTAAGAAAACAAAGGGAAAAAAAGTGTTAGTCTCACATTACCTAGAACACAAAAGGAAAGGAATAGCCAAGCTTATATAAGGGAAAGTAAGTGTTAGTCCTCACATTGAGAGAAATTTTTATGTGTTGTAAAATTTTTCACATAATATTTTTTTTTTAAGTGTATTTGACAATTGTCATAATTTTTTTCCAATTTTAAAATTTTTTGCATTAATTTTTGTATTGTGATTGTGTTTTTGTTTTATTTTATTTCTCTGATTTATTTAAAACAAAAAATTCTCAAAAGGAAAATAGAGTTTTTCCCATCAAGCTATTCTATTTCTCAATTCCTATTCCGTTTTTGTTTGGGTTCTATCTTCTTGCCCGTCGCTGTCCTAACTTTGTTTCTGCTCTATTTATTACTTTAAAAATTCTCAAAGCAGTAATTCAATCTATATAATCATTCATTTAATTCAGTTTGCTCTTAGCCAGCCCAAATATTCCATCTAAACCAGGGAATTTCACGTGCAAGACGAGAGAGTGATTTCTATCAGGAAAAATAGAGTAAAACCCGAAATTCTCATACCTTTCGCCATCAACCTCTCTGATTCTGCACTCTTTAAGTTTTTCTTTCTCTGTTTTGTCTCTCTTCCTTTGTTTTATCGGTGGAACTTTCTCTTCGGTTGTACTCAGTCTCACCGAGAAAGGTTCCCTCTTAAGCTATGGAAGAGATATTGCAGTACACGTGTTACACACCTAATGTTGCCACAAAGCCTATATTAGCTGAAATGATGGGGAAGCACTCTCTTAAAACTTATTTGCAATTAGGTCCATAGTCCAATATGTGAAAATTCTACCTTCGCCCCGAATATTTACTTGCTGACCTTCTCTAAATTTTATTTTATTTATTTGTTTATTTACTTATTTATTTGTTTGTTTGTTTGTTGTTGTTATTATTATTATTATTACATTTATTTTTCTTTTAATTACTTATTTGACTTCCTTAAATTTTTCCCTTAATTAAATTACCTAATACATCATAGATATTTGGTTAGGATATTACTTATATAATCTAGAATTATAATAAAAGAACAAAAAGAATATAATTGACATTCTTTATGAAATATTATTTTTCTATTGTTAAATGCGAACTTATTCTTTATCGATATTTGTAGGATATATTCCATCAACTATCTTCAATATAGCGGAGTTACAAGAAATTGAATTGTATGAAAATAATTTGTCGGGAAGTATCCCCTCAAATATATGCCATGGGCTTCCAAAATTACAAATATTGTATCTTGATGCGAATGAATTATTTGGTCCTATTCCATCTGGTTGGCAGCAATGCAAATGGCTCAACTTTTTATCATTAAGCTCCAACCGATTTAGTGGACATATACCAAGAAGCATTGGAAACTTGACAATGCTTCAACAGTTATACTTAGATGATAACCTCTTGACAGGTATGTCGGCTATCTCAATTCTCCATCTATTAATACTATTTTTTATATATTCAAAAATTAAATAATAAAGTCATGTGATAAAGTACCATCACTAAAGTATAAATTTGAATAAAAAGCAACAGCATTTTACTCTGTCACAGATTAAATAGTTTGAATTTTATACCATTATTGTTATATTATACTTTAGTTTTCATATTTGCTTATGAGTTATGATAATTGTAATTTTATTAAATTTAATTATGCATATTACTTACCGATGTGCATATACATGCACACACTACAATTATGACATTTTGAAACATTGCAAATTTTCTTTTTAACTTCATTGCAATTTTTCTACAATTATAATATTTCAAAGCTTTCGATCAGTTATATTTTCAAAGTCAAATTATCACAAATGAAAATTATAATATGTATTTGAACTAAAAAAAGGATAAAAATTTGTAACTTTATCCACTGTTTTGTAACATTTTATTTTACATTGTTTTCGCTAAACCAAGTTTTTTTAATGACAAACTAAATCAATAAGTTATTAGCCGAAAAGTTATTGTTGAGCCAAGAACTGTTACATAATAAAACAACTTATATATATGTGCATGCTTCAAGTGTTATTCGAATTAGGTGTGTATATTTTACCATACTATTAAAGTTTTACTCTTAAGCCCCATTTTTTTAAAATTTTAATTTGACCCCAAGTTATAATTTTTTTCTTCAATTTAGTCCATAAATTGTTTGCAATTTGATCACTTTATGTTTCATTTTATTTTTGGTTTAATCCATATTTTTTATTTTGAACCTTCAAATTTTAGGTTTCCTTACAAAAAGGGTATATAATATAATGAAATGTAAAATTCATGCTCTCTCTTCGGTTGTATTCACTGGGATGAAGAAGCTTTAACATCTCTGCAATTTTTTCTACAATTTTGAATCTTTTAAAGCTTTCAATTTATTATTGATTTAAAGTCAAATTACATGATAAAACGAAAATTGTAGTATGTATTTAAATTAAAAAAATGGAAATTTGCAATTTTTTTTGAAAAGTAACTTTATTAATTGTTGCACTGTTTTGAAATATTTTATAATTTACATACTTCATTGCTAGATATAATTATATATTCTTAGATATCTGTAGCAAGATGCTTTCTACTATATATATATATATATATATATGTATAGTATGATGAAATACATGCTTAAAGTATTATTTGAATTAGATGTATATATTTTACCAAACTATTAGATTTATTTCTATATATATTTTTTTGATTGACAAATTTATATCTATATTTTTATATATGACTTGGAAACTTATTATATGATCATTAATGTATGCATTACTAGATAAATAAGTTGAAATAAAAAAATATAATATAAAAAGAGAAGTTATAATTAAAAGAGTCATTATAATATAAATTTGAATTATAAACAATAACACTTTGTTCTTTGTCACTGAATAAACATGTATAATTTAACCACTTAATGCTATATTACTCTGACTTTTCTATTTCCTTATGACAATTGTAATTTTTTACAATTTTCATATGCATATAACTTAAATATTTCATCAGCAACCTTCCATTTAACGTCTGAAATTTTTTCTTCAATTTTGAATCTTTTAAACCTTTCAACTTATTATCAATTTAAAGTCAAAGTACATGATAAAATGAAAAATATAATAAGTATTTTAATTAAAAAATGGAAATTTGCAACTTGATTTATTTATTTATTGATTTGGGTAAAGTAACTTTATCAATTGTAGCACTGTTTTGTAATATTTTATAATTCACTTTTTTTTTGCTAGAAAGAAAAAAGTTGGCGGACCTATATATATATATTCTTTGAAATGTGAAAGTCTAAATCGTATCTGTAGCAATATACTGCCTTAATTTGATTAGTCAAAAAATTGTTACATTATAAAACAAGATGCTTTTCTACTATATATATATTATGATGAACAAGATGGATTACTTAACTAATAAATAACAAAGGTTTATCATTTTCTAGGTTGATATTATTAAACTGTACATTAATAGTTTACATAATATAGTTAGAATAACTGATATCCGGTCAGATGCTAGTATTTACAATGAATTTCTAAAATTTGTTGAAATTTAATTTTTCTTTAGTAAATAAAATATATAGTCCACACATTTTATTTCTAAAAGCACAAGGATAATTAATTTGAATCAATGAATATATAAAAGAATTGAACAACCAAATCATTTTTAATGATTTGCTTCAACAAATTTATTTTCATAATTTCAATCATCCGCACTAGTCAGTGGTGAAGTCTTTTGTCAGAAGAAGATTATATATTTTTGCCCTTTTAATGATGAATATCTCTTGAATGAGTGGTTATTTGTCACGAGATGAGTGAACCAGTGGGGAAATTCCATCTTGAATTTAGAAAACATGTGATATTAATATTTGATCTATTTAAGACAGATACATTTAGTAAATTTTCTATATAAGTTTTTATTCTATCTTTTAATCTTATTTTTTATAGAATTATTTTATATATGTGAGTTTGTGTCTCAAAGGTAAGTGTACTATTTCTCCTTCAACATTCAATTTTCCCATTATTTTGTATATATATAAAAAACAAAATGAGGAAAATACAACTAGAAATGGTTGGTTAACGTTTCATTTATTTATTACATTTTGAAACAGTCCAAAATTCCGATACTTTCTAACTTCATTTATGCGTTCCTTTATGCTAGCTGTAATTTTCTTTCAAAAATATTATTTTCTTACAAACGAAAGGTAATTTTGATGTAAATTTGTTTCCTCTTTTTTTTTTACATCTCCTTTGTTGAATATTTCGAAAAAGAGCGTAAAAGTACCAGTCAATATACTATATGAATTTCAAATAAATATAAATTTCAATCTGAGATATATAATAAAAGGGATGAGATTGAAATATTTATTTTGATACATATTTATTTTAGAGCAATTCATGTGGGTTTTGTAATTAGTTATGCCTTATTTCCTTTACCGCAAAAAATATGAATGTGATGTTTCAATGATTTTTTATCAGAATAGGTCAATAGATTTAAGGGGTCAAATGTAATTTCTCTCTCTATTAGTATTAATATTATCAAATTATAAAATACTTATCATATATATAATCCGGAATTATAATAAAAGAATAAAAAGAATATAATTTGATACCCTTAAATTTGAATATAACTCTTGTTAACATTGTAGGATATATTCCATCAACTATCTTTAATATATCGAAGTTGCAATACATTTACTTGGATGGAAATAATTTATCGGGAAGCATCCCCTCAAATATATGCCATGGGCTTCCAAATTTACAGAATCTGTCTCTTTCCTCCAATCAACTATTTGGCCCCATCCCATCTGGTTGGCAGCAATGCAAATGGCTCAACTTTTTATCATTAAGCTCCAACAGAGTTAGTGGACATATACCAAGAAGCATTGGAAACTTGACTATGCTTCAAGAGTTATACCTAGGTGATAATCTTTTGACAGGTATGTCCTATTGGCTATATCAAATCTCCATCTATTATTACTTTTTTATATATTCAAAAATTAAATAATAAAATTATATGATAAAATACCATCACTAAAGTATAAATTCGAATAAAAAGTATCAACATCTTAATCTTTTTCACTTATTAAATAGTTTTTATATTTGCTTATGATGATTATAATTTTATAAAATTTAGTTACGCATATTACTTACACATGCGCATATATACACACAAACACTACACTCTACGACATTTCGAAACGTTCCAAAATTCCGATACCTTGTAACTTCCTTGAAATTTCTACAATTTTAATATTTCAAAGGTTTCGATCAATTAAATTGTCAAAGTTAAAAATAATATAAGTTTGTTCTTTGTCACTAATTAAATAGTGTATATTTTAAACAGTTAATGCTATATTACTTTTTAATTTTTATATTTGCTTATATCCTACCATGATGTTTTGGAATATTCCGATATATATTTCATCAGCAACATTCCATTTAACATCTCTAAGATTTTTTTTCCTTCAATTTTGAATCTTTTAAAGCTTTCAATTTATTATTATTTATAGTCCAATTACATGGTAAAATGAAAATTATAGCATGTATTTAAATTAAAAAATTGAAATTTGCAACTTTTATATATATTGAAAAGTAACTATCAATTGTAGCACTGTATTGTAATATTTTATAATTTACATATTTTATTGCTAAAAAAAGTTAGTGGAGCCATATATAGTCTTAGATATCTGCAGGCAGATGCTCTTCTACTGAATTTGTTAAAAGTACATTAAATGATTAAAAAATTGAATATTCCTCTTGCATCATATTTGTTGACATTACAGGATATACCTTGAGAGATTGGTGAGATTTCAAAACTGAAAAATATATACTTAGGAACTAATCAATTATTTGGTCTTATACTGTCAACTATCTTCAATATATCAGAGTTGCCGCAAAATAATTTAGTTTGGAAAACATGCAAAAGTTGTTCTGTGCAAGTATAAGAATTACATTTTAATGATTTTATGTTGCTAACATTTCTCAATTTAAAGGGTAGAGGGTTTATTTTAATAGGTTAATAAGTAAAGGGGTAAAATGTAGCATTTTATTATAAAAGAACAAAAAATTTAATACTTTTATAAAATATATGCAACTGATTTTTAAAAGTAATTAAATTAATTTATTTAAAAATTAAATATTCCTCTTGCGCGATATTGTTGACTCATTGTCCAATTAAATTGAAGCTTAACATTTATTAACAATGCAGGATCTATTCCGAAGGAGATGTGTGATATTTCAGAACTAAAAGTTATATACTTGGGACATAATCAATTGTTTGGCCCGATTCCATCAGCTATCTTCAATATGTCAGAGTTGCAAAAAATTTATTTGGGTCAAACTTATTTGTCAGATCAAAATTATTTGTCAGAAAGCAAAGAGCTCAAAGAAGTCAAATTGACATCTTTAACCTCCAATAGATTTAATAGACATATACCAACAGAAATTGGCAACTTGACAGGTATGTACTATTAGCTGTATAATTATATATGTTTAAAAATGTAAATAATAAGGCATATGATGAAACTGTTATTATAGTATAAATTTGAATTAAAAATAACAACTGTACTTAATCTTTGTCACTCATTAAATAGTTCATATTTTATACAGTTATTGTTATCTTATCTTTCATTTTTATATTTACTTATTATAATTGTAATTTTATAAAATTTAGTTGTGAAAATTACTTACACAAGTGCATATATATATACACACAAACACACTATACAATTATGCCATTTTGAAACAATACAAATTCTGATACTTTTTAATTTCATTTCAAATTTTCCACAATTTTAATATTTCAAAGCTTTCAATCATATTTTCAAAGTATGTGTGTTTGTATAGAAAGGGTTTAGTAGCGTTTTAATTTTCAAATAATTATGTGTGTGTTTGTATACTATCGTCATTTCTAAGATACCTTCTTTTTGGAATTTGATTGACATTTTGAAAATAAACTTATTTTTCATTTTCATTTTTTTATTTTTCAAATAATTATTGCCATCAAAATATTTTTA
Source organism: Biancaea sappan (assembly GCA_037074585.1). Taxonomy (NCBI): domain Eukaryota; kingdom Viridiplantae; phylum Streptophyta; class Magnoliopsida; order Fabales; family Fabaceae; genus Biancaea; species Biancaea sappan. Next base: position 28,307,994 of record CM073493.1, read on the forward strand.
TTTGTTTGTTTATGCTTTATATATGCATGTTTGTGTATATGTGTTTGTATACTACCGTCTTTCATAAAAGTTCTGTATACTACCAATTATTTATTTTCTTACAAATATTTCTTAAATAAAACTTGTGATATAATTTGTTCTTTTGGTTATTACCAAAATTTCTTCCCTCAAGTCGTCATATATATATATATATATATATATCACCATCAATTTTGTGTAGTTAGAACATGTTTAATATTTAAATCATGTGTTTTTTCTGAGTTAGCTATTTTCTTTGCGTAGTCAATATTGCTAGTTTAAATTTTTATACAATTTAATTAAAAAATAATTTTTATTATAAAATATCAATCATTGAAAAAATAAAGCTCGTTATATAATTAGAATTTTTTTTTCAATTTCTTCTAAAAAAGATTTATTTTCTTGCAAAAGAAACATAAATTTTATGTAAATATATTCCTCTTTTAAAAAGATCATAAAAATACCAGAAACCAAAGTCATTTTATATGAATCTCAAAAAAGACAAATCGATTTCTAATAATGAAAGGAGTGAAATTTTGGTATGTTTGATTTGTGAAAATATTTCTTATTTTTATTTTTAATTATTATTTTCTGAAATATATTTTCTAAAACACTCATAAAACTTTTTGATATTTTAGGCCTTTTTTAAAAAATATTTGTAAAAAAATATTCTCACTAAACTTAACCAAATACATTTTCAAACTCGTTTTTTAGAAAAGAAAATAGATAATATCAAAACCAAACAGGTAAAACTACTTTGCAAACAGCTTGAATTCTTGGTTTCACTTCACAGCAAAAAATAAAAAGGATGTTTTAATGGTCTTATGTTGTTAAAATTTCTTAATTTAAATGGTAGAGGGTTTACTATAATAGGTTAATAGTTAAAGAGGTCAAATGTAGTATTTTATTATAAAAGAACAAAAAGAAATTAACATTTTTTACAAAAAATATGCAACTGAATTTTTGAAGGTAATTAAATCAATTATTTAAAAGATTGAACATTACTCTCGCGTGATATTGTTGGAATATAATTGATATTCTTTATGAAATATAAGCAACTAAATGTGTTAGAAGTAAATCAATTTATTAAGAAAAAAATGAATATTGCTTCCGCATGATATTGTTTTTTCAGTATTAAATGGGAACTTTATTTTTGTCAACATCTTAGGATATATTCCATTAACTCTCTTCAATATATCAGAATTGCAAGAAATTTCTTTGGGTCAAAATTATTTGTCGGGAAGCATCCCCTCAGATATATGCCACGGCCTTCCAAATTTACAAGAATTGTATCTTAATGGGAATGAATTATTTGGTCACATCCCAACTAGTTGGCAGCACTGCAAAGAGCTCAACTTGTTAGATTTATCATCCAACAGATTTAATGGACATATATCAACAAATATTGGTAACTTGACTATGCTTCAAAAGTTATATTTAGAAGATAACCTTTTGACAGGTATGTTCTATTAGCTGTATCAAAATCTCCTACTATTACTATTTTTATATGTTTCAAAATTTAAATAATAACGTCATATGTTGAAACCGTTATTATAGTATAAATCTAAACTAAAAATAAAACACTTTAATCCTTGCCACTAATTAAATAGTTTATATTTTATGCAGTTATTGTTATCTTTAATTTTCTATATCTGCTTATGATAATTGTAATTTTATAAAATTTAGTTATGCATATTAATTACACATGTGCATATATATATATATATATATATATACACAGACACACACTATATAATTATTACATTTTGAAACATTCCAAAATTCTGATACTTTTTAACTTCATTGCAAATTTTCTACAGTTTTAATATTTCAAAGCTTTCGATCAATTATATTTTCAAAGTCAAATTATCACATGAAAATCATAATATGTATTTGAACTAAAAAGATTAGAATTTGTAACTTTAACAATTGCAGCACTATTTTGTAACATTTTATATTTTACATAGTTTTTGCTAAAATAATTTTTTTAAATTACTATTTGTTATATACTTTTAAAAAAATAAGTTAGTTATATGATAAAACTATATTATGGACTTGAATTAAAAATTATAATTGTTTGTGCTTTGTCACTAGTTTAGTGTCTTAAAAGTTTCAACAGAGCATGTTATATTATTATTTAATTTTTTTTATATTTACTTATGATAATAGTGATTTCTTAAAGTTTGTTTATCATGTAACTATAGTTGGTTGAAGTATTATAATATTTTACCGGTGATTTGACAAATATTCGATAAGTGTAATATAGAAATACATTTTAATTGCCCTTGTACGCTTTGGAAGTGGTCAGAGACTTTGAATCGTGAAATATATAGGAATTCTTATTAATTATCTCCACCTTAGCATTGTGTACTATAATGTCCTCTTATTAAAAACATATATCATAGGTAAAATTAATTATCTTGTTATTGTTTAATCAATATATATATATATATATATCTTTTATTGACTTTTATTGAGATTAGGAAGATAAAAATCTAATCTATATATCGACCATATCAACTTATATAATTTCCATAATATGCTTTGTTTATTTAATATTGCATTTTCGCTTCTAGGTCCTATCCCGAAGGAGATTGGTAATCTTAGTAAACTTGAAGTTCTATGTTTGGCTAATAATTCTCTCTCCGGTAGCCTTCCATCTAATTTTGGATGTGGTCTTCCCAATCTAAATGAGCTATACTTGTGGGGAAATGAACTTTTTGGAAGAATTCCAAATTCTATATCCAATGCTTCTATGCTTAAAACTCTAGAGTTGGGGCGCAACAAATTCAATGGAGTAATTCCTAATACACTTGGGAATTTCAGAGATCTTCAATGGCTAGATGTTCAATATAATAAGTTGACCCTTGAAATCAACTTTTTCACTTCCTTGACAAATTGTAAGCATCTTAAAGTATTGAAATTATCAGGGAATCCTTTAAATACAAAACTTCCCAAGTCCATTGGAAATTTATCATATTCTATAGAAGAAATATGGGCAAATTCTTGTGGAATTTATGGTAATATACCCTTGGAAATTGAGAATCTTAGAAACTTGTTTAGACTTACTTTGAGCAACAACAATTTGAAGGGATCAATACCTACTACAATAAACAAGTTACAAGATCTCCAATGTTTGAGTTTGAATGGCAATGGGCTACAAGGCTCTATGGTTGATAGACTCTGCGAAGTTAGAAGATTGGCCTATATACATTTAAGTAGAAACAAGCTTTCAGGAAAATTGCCGACATGCTTGGGAAATCTTACTTTTTTACAAGAGATTTATTTAGACTCTAATTATTTGATTTCTGAGATACCTTCTTTTTGGAATTTGACTGACATTTTGAAAGTAAACTTATCTTCCAATATGTTAAATGGACATATTGAGATAAGAAATTTTAGAGCTCTTGTAATGTTGGATCTATCAAGAAATCAAATTTCTGGAAACATTCCTGCATCTGTTGGTGGCTTGCAAACTCTAGCATATCTTTCCTTAGCAGATAACAAATTGCAAGGAGATATTCCCAAATCAATTGGGAATTTGGTGAGCCTAGAATACTTAGACTTATCCCAAAATAATTTGATTGGTGAGATCCCTGAGTCCCTAGAATCACTTCATTATCTTAAGTTTACGAATTTTTCTTGCAATGTTTTGGAAGGAGAGATTCCTAATGGTGGGACTTTTGTGAATTTAACTACAAAATCTTTTCTCATGAACAAAGCTCTGTGTGGAAAGCCACAACCACAAGTTCCACCATGCCAAAAAAGAATAAAGCACAAGTTAGCTAAAGGGATACTCTTGCTGAAATACTTATCTCTTATATTGTTAGTTGTTCTAGTTGTTTCTTGCATAGTTATACTATATAAAAGGAAAATAGCCAATGATCTAATCCATAGAGAGTTATCCTCCTTTAGAACTATAAAAAGGATATCGTACTATAACCTTATAGAAGCAACAAATGGATTTGATGAAAGTAATTTCCTTGGCAAAGGAAGTTTTGGTTCAGTGTTTAAAAGAGTACTTTCAGATGGGATGATGGTTGCAGTTAAAGTTTTTGACTTGGACAAAGAATCAACTTCAAAGAGTTTTGATGTAGAATGTGAAACAATGCGAAGTTTGCGGCATCGTAATCTCGTACAGATTATTACTTGTTGTTCAAATATGGATTTTAAATATCTAATATTGCAGTTCATGGCAAATAGAAGCCTTGAAGATTGGTTACATTCTGATAATGTTTCTCTTGATTTCTTGCAAAGATTGAATATAATGATAGATGTGGCATCTGCATTGGAATATCTTCATCATGGTTCTCCAAAACCTATTGTTCATTGTGATATAAAACCAAGCAATATTTTGATGCATGAAGGAATGGTCGCTCACCTTAGTGACTTTGGCATTGCCAAACTCTTAAATGAAATGCAATTTGAAACATATACAAAGACATTTGCTACACTTGGCTACATTGCACCAGGTGATGGATGATTTGTACTTATATAACTTGTTATGTATGTACATTTCGTTGTCAATTTTTCTACCTATAGATACTACCACAATTAGCAGTAGTGATGCAAAATGCTTAAAAGTGGATATATATATATATATATATACACACACAATTTTGGAGAAAACTATTAGTGGCTTAGTACTTTTTCTTATCATTAAAATCATACTCACCTAATCTGATCAAATAATGTAATCATTTCTTTTTATACAAAATGGTATGCAGAGTATGGATCCAGAGGAATTGTGTCCACAAAAGGAGATGTATATAGCTATGGTATTATGCTTCTGGAAACATTCACAGGGAAGAAGCCAACAGATGATATGTTTGATTCAGGATTAAGCTTGAAAAGCTGGGTTAGTGAGCATGTGTCTGATAAAGTGATTAAACTAGTGGATTCTACTTTGGTGCAAGAGGATGTAGAGTATGACGGTATGATAGTATCTACAATCTCATCCATATTGATCTTAGCTTTAAATTGTTGTGTAGATTTGCTTGAAGAGCGATTTACCATGAAAGACGTAGCATATCTTTTAAATAAAATTAAGGTCAATTTTTTGGAAAAGACTTAGAAAGAGCTTTGTGTACAAACATAAAGTTTAATGAAAGTTTGAATGTCTTTTACTTTTTTTTTTGTTTCTACATTTGAATGATGTACAAATATATAAAATTTTGAGATGTCAATAAAGTAAAAACAATTTCCTACTATTTATCCTTATTTATTTTAGTATATTGATATTTGAACCATTTTTGTTGTTTTAGGTTCCGTAAATTTTATTTGATTAAAGTCTTCTTGCTATTTTAGACCAAAAATAAATGTTCCTTATTCTTTACATTCAAACATACCAATTTGGAAATTAAAAATATATTAATATTAAACAAAGCAATTACTTAGTGGATTAGAATCATGACTTTAATTTCTATTGAAATTGACAGGCATACTATATGGTGTCCTGCTTTTGAAACTTTAACCCAAAATAAAAAATTATATATGTGTGTGTGAGAATTTGTGTGCATGTGTTTGATTAATTCATATTTGTTTGACAATTAAAACACTGACATATTTTTTTGTCGTACGTTAATTTTGTAATTTATTGATAAAGAACCTAATAACGTTGAATTAATGTAATTTTTTAGTATGGCTTACAAGATGAAATTCTGGAAAAAGTTCATCTATTGATTAAAAGTTATTTAATAGTGTAAAATTGAATTAACTTGAGCTCTCCTTCCTCCCCCCCCTTTTTTTGTTTGTACACAAACACATACTATATATCCAAGTTTATATTTTTTCCAAAGATATCCAATTAGTATATATAATAAAAAGGTTATATAATAACACCATGAAACTTTGGGATTTTAAAATGTCTATTATTAGATGCATTTTTTTATGTAAGGTATATCTTATATATTGATATAGAGAAATCATGAAACAATAAACAAATTTTAACCGTTTCTTTTTATAAATTAGAGAGTTTATTAAATTCATAACATTATTATTATTATTATTATTACGTCTTTTTATGATTATTATTTAAAATAGACATCCTGAAATATTGTTTGGGCTTGTGTAACTTGAAAGATTATATTTGCTATCACTAAAATGACAAATAACTGTAATTTGGAAAATGAATCATTTTTCACCATTGATCTTAGTCTGTCTCAACTCAACTATAGGTGTGACATATTACTATTATGCCGCATAGGTCTTTATGTTTAATTGGAGATTTTGTTTCTTCACTTAATTTAGCTTCTTTCATTGAAAGTTGAAACTATAATCTTACATAGAGATAATGCAAATACTTTTTATTTGGTACAGCACCTACAGTTATTATTCAATCATATGTCAGCGTAAAAAAGCTCTGGAAGTTAATTGTGAGCTTTTGTTTGACTTTGAATGAAATTTTATTCATATAAATAAAATGAATTTTCTACCCCATTTTGATACTATTATTGTAATACCCGTGATTTTAGCTATTATTTAAAACTTAATTATTATGGAATAATTAAGGGCGGGAGAAATTTTTTCGTTGCGTGATAAGGAAAATATGAGTTTTAGAAGTGGCAAGATGTGTAGAATAATGAGTAGTGGAGAATCGAGGAGTGTATTCATGACACTGAGAGAGTTAGAAGACTAAGTCCAAGGAGGGACTAAAATGAAATAATGAAAACAATTGGGCACCTAAGATTTGGAAATACTCGAGGTGGGGATATTACAGATTTGCTTTTACCAATCTTGACAAAGGGTCGATCAGAGGGCAAAGTAGTAATTTTACCATGGGTGAGTATATATAGGTGGCCCGACCCCTTTTTCTTCATTTTCTCATTTCCTCTCTCTCTCTCTCTCTCTTAACTCTCTCTCCTTTTTTTTCTCTCCACCCTCTTCACCGAGCTCCGAGGAGCGGTTCCCAGATGAAGGGGCGAGTCTACAACAACCGACCCTTGCAAGGAAAGCAAGGATTTGAGGTAGAAATTCATATTTCTTAAGCTTTTTCTTAATTTTGAGTTTTAAGGCTTTTGGGGTAGATTTGAGGATTGAGGGTTGGATTGTTGGTGAAAATTAAGGGTTTTGATGTCTAAATTTCCTTAGACACCAAGGATGAAAACCCATGGAAGAAATAATGAAAAAGTGATAGAGATTTGGCTAGATCTAAGGCAAAACCGAGAAGAAATCGAGTGGGTCGCGATTGTGGCACCCATCCACCAAGTTTAAAACATTTCGGGGAAGAAGAAGGTTGTGGTGCCTAGGCGCTAAGTGTGGTGCCTAGGTGCCAAAGGCGCTAACATTATGCTGATGTCAGGCTGTGGTATTTAGTTGGATATTTCTTTAAATAACCATAACTCTTTCATCTGAATCGTTGAAAAGCTATTTGAGTCTAGTTTCCAATGGTATAAGTTTTATTTGAAAATGCTTTACCAGTTAAGAGTTATGACCAAAGGAGTAAGTGAAGGTCAGGATTAATGATAGAGAATTTCTCTATTTTGTAACCTTGATAGGTTTTGATATAGTTACATGATAGGGATGGTTGAGGCACAAAGTAGGAACCGAGAGAACGTAGAATCCAAGTGAGGGATTTAGCTCTCCTTTGTATAGAATGTACATATACGTATGTATATTTATATTTTAGGATTTATTTTCCAAAATTGTTTTATATATATATTTAATTGTTTAATGTATTATGAGTGATGTGTATAGTGGGGGTTATTTGGGAATGGTGGATTGGTTATTGTATGAATTACATTGTATTTGTGTGTGAGTGTTTGTTGGTTGTGATGTGCATTGCATATAGAGAGGGATTATGTGGGAATGTTGAACCACAGGTGGGAACCGACTAGTAAACCCAGGATGTGGATATTCCTATGGAGAATGTTAGAAAAGTGAAAACAGAAGGATGAACCTTTGAAATAAACCCACTAAGTAATAATAGACCGAGGATAAATTCTAGACTGGGACTGGGTCTCAATGTGGTAAGTATGCGAAGGTGCAGGAAATGATAGCATATTGTTATTTGCATATTCATACCATAAGAGGGAACCAGCTAGTAAACCTAAGGATGTGGATATTTGTGGGAAAAATGTTAGAAAATTGAGAACAGACGGGTAGACTTCTGAAATAAACCCATTGATTAATAATGGTCCGAGAGGAAATTCTAGATTGGGTCTCAATGTAGCAAGTGTGGGAAGGTGTGGGAAAACATAGCTTATTGTTATTTACATATTCATACCATGAAAGGGAATTGGCTAGTAAACCTAAGGATGTGGACATTCCTAGGAAGAATGTCAAAAAATTGGGAACAGAGGGGTGGACCTCTGGGATAAACATGTTGAGTAATTATAGTCCGAAGGGAAATTCCAAACTAGCTCTTAATGTGGTAAGCATGGGAAGGTGTGGGAAAACATTGCATACTATTGCCTGCATATTCATAACTTCTCTGTGCGTGTGACTGCTTGAATTGTTTTGTGTGTGCAATACATGTTATGGTCGAAGGCATAATCTGAGAGATTAGATGCATGTTATGGCTAAGGGTACAACCCAAGAGGCTAGACATATGTTATGGTTATGGATATGACCTAAGAAGCTGAACACATGATTAGATTTCTTATGGGAATGTAGACCCATAGGAAATGAGGTGGGATCTCATGGTACACTCTTGAGGCCAAGATGGTAGATGTCATGATTTGGCATAAGCCAGAGCTCAGGATGGGAGTTGTACCAGATGGACATAACGCTTAAGGGCTGGGATATAGCTTTCGGGCAAGATGACGCCTATAGGCTAGGATATCGCCTACAGTGCAGGGATTTCTTAAGTGATAATCCATGAGAACGTAAACCTACATTGATAAAGCTCTTGAAATGTGGCATGGAAGTAAAGACCCTTAAATAGGGATGTGTGCATTTAACGTGTGTTGTGTATGTGTGTGATTGGGGGAAAATATGACAAGATGTGATACTATATGCATGCCTTTGTGCAACTTGGTGTCACGCGAGATGAATTCCTGAGTGGATTTTAATATATATATATATATATATTGCATATCTGTGTAGAGTAGAGCTAACATAGGTGAGTTTATAGTTTAGACTCACCCCTTCATAGTTGCAAGTACAAAAGAACAGGCAGACTGGCCGAGGGCTCACCGATAGAGGATGCCTCCCCATTGTCTAGGGTGAGGTAATTTATTTTTTATTATATTTCTCTAGTATACTTTATAATCAGATAGGCCACCCACGACAAATAGGAAAAATCTAGGGTTGCTATGGTATTGTAACACATTGTTCGCGCCGATTAAGTTTCGGTTTTAGGAGTGGTAAAACTCCTAATCCCAATTTCGGGTCATGACAATTATAAAAACAAATATTACATATCAATAATCAAACAATCTTTCAATTGTAATTAGCATATTGATGCTTAAAGAATATCGGCTTGATAAATATAAAGATTATATATATATATATATATATATATATATATATATATATTTGTCTTATGGAACATGAAAAGAAAGAAGCAAAATGAAGAATCAAAAGAAAATTGCTACTTTGTACTGTGCCTTGGCTAGTTCAAAAGACTTGAAATAAGACTCAATTAAACATTTGAATTCCATTTCCAATAATCAAGATTGTGCCAAAGCTAGATAGGGTTCAGAGCTTTGCTATGGGGGTTCAGAACACATAGGACAAGTAAGACCTCTGCTAGATAGAGTTTAGACCCTAATGCACCAAAGCTAGATTCCAAGTAAAACACAATTGTAAATTAAGTTTTAGATTTCAAGAAACATGAATAAAGAACCTTATCAATTTGCAGAAAATTATAATACTACATTCCAAGGTATAAGTTCAATAATTCTATCAAGTACCATTTTCAAAAATAGAAAAAATGTCAATTTCATATTTAAAAAATCAGATGAAATATCATAGTAGAAGACCTTAGCATGAAGGAGTTCTTTTCAAAATAAAAGCATAACTGAAATTAACTACTCACCATGCAAGGACGATGTGATAACCCTTCCTATTATCTCTTGAAGTATGAAATAACATTATATGAGGTCAACTTAAACATTCTAAATATATCCAATTTGATAAGTTTTCAACAAAAAGCAAATTAGATTTAGGTCAAGCTATGTGCTCTCTCCTTGCTTGTGCTAAAAATGCAAAGAAGGGGAAAAAAATATTTCAGTTTCTAACAAGTCATCAAACCTTAATTTCATGAATACTTCAAAGTGCATTGTTATGAATAATATCCCACAACATTTATACAAGCAAAAGTAGATTATCAAAATCTTTAACGAGTTGCTTGAACAATATAAACAATATTTCTTATCCAAACCAAGTATGAGACACTAACTTAATGCTCATTCAAAAGTCAAAAAAAAAATTAGTTGCAACCAGGTTCCAACTTAGCATGCAAACAATCAGAATTTTACATAAAATCAGCACAAAACCAGAATTTTGAAACAAAAAATTTTAGCACACCCAATATATAACTCTACAAAGAAAATTTGGCACAACAATGGAGGTATATAATGGAAAATGATGCAGAATTTTGGCCTCTAAGTAGAGCTACAAGATAGCAAAATGTACAAAAAAATTCATATCAAAAGAGGAAGGCAGAAAATTACTTGTAAGATTTTAGAGAACCATTGGCAAAAATAAACCTAAAATTACCCGAAACAAATCAAAGCAGCAAGAAGACATGCTAAATTCAGTTATAACCTTTATGTAGAAACTAATTATAGAGGGGACAAGCCCATGATAAATGCAGCATCACAAGGCTGCACTGTTACAAGAAGCCTTTTATTAAAATAAAATTATGAAAAGCATTTGGCTTCAATAGTTTTGAAATCAAATTAAAAAAGCTACCAATAATGGCTAGCATCCTCAAAAAGGTTTGCCGTAGCTTTGCACCTATCATGACTTTTGTTGACCATTGACTTTTTTAAAGGGCAAAATTTATAGGTTTTATGTTCAAAATTTTTGCAAGTTGAAGGCACAAATGACCAAGTTAAATGTAATTGGCACCAAGTTCATCTTTAACCATATTGAATCGCAAAAGACTAATATTAAATGTGGATGTTTTACCATATTGAAATATTTCAGTTCTTTTTTTTTGACACATTTAATTTAATAATAAAGTTCATTGCTCTGAAGATTTTTTTAAGACTAGTAATTTTTAAACAAATGATGATGAGAACATGATATTTGTATCACATATTTATTAGATAAGGATCCTACCAACTCTAATTGGTATGCATATGCCACTCTACATTAATCAATTCATAACAACTATCACATTTTGAAATGGATAACAGTTACTCTTGGTGTAAACTGTAATTGGACAAGAATAATTTGGATTTTGTTATCTAATGATAAATTATTGATACATTTATGTTATATCCTGAGGACTAGTTTGAACTTTCAAGTTTATTTGAGAACTTGTTTGAAGAAATTTAAAATTGTTCAACCCATTGCTTATAAAAGAATATATATATATATATATATATATATTATGTTTTGATGATTAACAAACAAATTAAAATGAAAAATATATTTCTGTGTTTCAATGTTTACCTTTCAGGAATATGAAGAAACATGGATCAAGCCAAAACATCAAGATCAAGAGCAAGAAACAAGCATATATGTCTTTAGAACCTTAGGACTTAGATTTCATGTAAAGTATTTGATAGAAAGTAATAAAGTTTAAAGAGCTAATTGAAAATGTTTTTACAAAAGCTAGTAAAGGTTTCTAAGTCTTAGAATTACTTTTTCTAAGTCTAGAAGCCACCAGTCGACTGATGTATGGGTGTCAGTCGACTGATTGCTCTCTGGTACTCCTTTTGAAAAAGACTCAAAACCTATTAGTCGACCGTTGGTCTTCTAACAGTCGACTAGTTGCTTTTTGTCTAAAATTAAAATTAGACTCCAGTATATATCAGTCAACCGATAGGATTTTGAACAATTTTAATTTAGATAACAGAGAGTTACCAGTCGACGGGTTGGACTAAGCCAGTTGACCAATTGCTCATTAAGATCAATTAATCAACTATCGTGGTCCTATCAGTCGATCAATGGCAGTCTGGCATCCACAATAAAGGCTAGTTTTTAAATAAGTTAGCTAATATCTTTTGTAAAACACCTCCAACGACTATGTTAAATATGACATATATCCAGTCTGAAACCAAGATAGAGAGGCTAATTTTTTCTACCATTACTCTACCAAATTATTTTGCCACTCAATTACTCTAAGTTGAGCTTAATTTGTATACTATCTACTCTTTTGAAAGAGTTTCTTGTGTATTGTTGATTTTGATCAACACAAATATATTCTCAAATGTGGTTCGCAAGTATTAGTGTCAGGAGAACTTGTATAGGGTAGATAGGAGCCCGAATCTATAAATTCTCTGTTGAAGTGGTTTTACGAATAGTAGGGTTGGGAGAATTTGCATGGTTTCAACAAGTACCAACTATGCACAAACTTGTTGTAGTTTTGTAAGCACCAACCGTTTACAAATTGACTAGTAAAATACTTAAGTGGTTTGTTTGGGGACTAGATGCAGACTTGGTTTAGCCGAACTAGTATAATTTGCTGGTGTCAATCTTCTTCTCCCTTACTCTTTAATTTGTGCACATTTATATCTGCTCTTTAATTACTTGCACTATTCAATTATTCATCTTGATAGCATATTAATTTTCTAGTTTATATTTTACTGTCTTAAGCATTGTATTTCCAGAAAATCATTTTAACTTCCAATAAAATTTTGCAAAAATTTCGTAAAGTCTAATTTACCCCCTCTTGGGATCCAACCAAAACTACCAAAATTAAGAGGGATTTTCTTCTCATGTATTAATAAAGATAACGAAGAACTGTAAAGAAAGAGTTTTGGGTATTAGGGAAAATAATCTAGAAATCTAAAAAAAAAAATTGAAGATTATTAGTACCTAAGTGAAATAGCCTTTTTAGAGAAATTGGGTGATAAGCAATCTAAGCAAAGAAAAAAATGAAAGCAGAACACGTGCGGTTCCCTAGAAATTCAGTTTTAGACTCTCTTCTTGATTGAACTTAAGTCCTGTGTTCACATTCTCCTTGCTGACATCTGCATGAAGCGTTGCACAGCAGGTCAAATCCTTGTTAGCGATTTGGAAAGTATACCAATCGCACAAGTAATACAGATTGAGTAAAGTATCATTCCCACGAGGATTGAGGTGCCAAGTACCCACGAAGCTAAAGTAAAATACTATCTAGACGATCCATTTAATGGGTGGAAATAAAAAGGGTAAACTTAAACAGAAATAAGATTCTAAAATTAACAAATTAAACTAAAACTACTAACTAAGACTTAAGACTAAGCTACTCTTAATAACAAAGCCTAGAGTTGATGTGATTGACTTCATTTAATTCCTAATTCGACTAATTCATGGACAAATTAGTTTTTGAGTTCTTAAAAAATGATTTATTACAATTACAAATTCTTTTGATATTGGTTAAGTTTTCAAAATTGTTTGAACCAAATTCCTTGGAGAAACAAACATACCTAACTTAAAGGATTGTCTAATTCCTTAGTCCAATCATTCAAGTAGGTGATTAAGATCAGAAACTCATAAAAAATCACATAAATAAGCTTATCTATTCCTACATTAATCCAATTTATGGTAGAAGTTACAAAGGGCAAAGTTAATATCTAACTACCCCTAGCATAGATAAAAACCCCCCTAAACTCAATAAAATGGTGATTAAGCATTTTTAGAGCAAATTAATCGGTAAAATCCACTCTAACAAAATGTGAAATGCAATTGAAAAGAATCATTCAACAACAAAATTTCACAAAAATTAAATTATATCAACCACCAAACCCTTCATTTCTCATAGGTCCTATTATCATTCTTTCACTCATCTTCTCACATATTGTATATGCTAATCTAGGACACAAATATTCTTAAAAGGATTTTCCCAAACCTCGACTAAGATAATAACCTAATTTCTCATAATCTCTTATGTGAAAATCAAGTTAAATCGATAAACAAGCCCTAATTTGACTATATGAGGCTAATGGCTATATTTCTATGAAATTAACGAATCAATCCCCTCACTTTTAAGGTAAAAAAACTTATACTACTCATCCCTTACGTCTAGTTTTTACTTCACTTTCCCAAGTTCAGCAAAAACACCATAACAATCCAAGAATTGGCCAAATTAAAGGAAAGCATTAAAATTAGAATGAGTAAACATGTATTAACCAACCATTGATTACAAGAGTTTGAGAAATTACACAAAACCTAGTCCAAAATTGTGTTCATAACAACCCTAAAATTGAAATCTAACTAATTAAACTAGCAAATAGAGATTAAATTAGAAAAATAGAAGGTTTATGGTGAAAATAGAACAAAAAGTGGGAGAAGGATGGCCAATCCCAAGTAGGAAGGCACCATTCTCTCCCAAACCAGGTCCGGTCATCGCTTCTCCTCTGTTTTTGTCCAAAGATCCGAAGATATGAGGATAGAAGACCTAAAATTGCTTAAATACTGATGTAAACATGTGACAGAAAAATGGGTCTTGCACTTAAGCACATTATTTTCCCGCTTAAGCTCGATTCAGCCAGAATCAAAACATTTTTCAGCACAAAAACCTGCTTAAGCCTGCAGTTTTCCTGCTTAAGCTCAATACTTTCCCGCCTAAGCCTGTGGTGGATAGAATAGACCCTTTAATGTTTGCACAGAACTGCTTAAGCGTGTGTAAGTCTACTTAGGTGCATGAAAGAAACCTTTAAATCTTCATTTTGAGCCCTTTTGCTTTGATCTTTTTCACCAAGGTCTCTTAAGGTTCTTTCTTGTTCTTGGCTTTGGATTTCTCACACTTCAATGCTATTTTGATTTTCTTTCCAACTAGATCTGTCAAAATACAAAAGATTAGCAAATTATTACAATTTGTGTTAGAATTTACAAGACAAGGCTATGAACATACATTTGCAATAATTCACACATTAAACTCATAATTGGTCTAAAATGCGATGAAAGTGCTACCTAGAAATACTATGGAAAAGTATGAATATTAGAGACTTATCAATCCTCTTTATCTTTTTGTGCATGTGTATATCTGACAAAAAGAAAGAAAATCCTTGGTTCATTTAGAATTTTTATGCTAAAAAGAGGCAAACTAGAGTTGGGAGATAAATTCTGCTAGGTGGATTGAAATTTTAAAGAGTTGGAGAAAGAATTCTAACCAGAACATATTCCTACAGTTCATAGTCGAATGTTTCTATGTATTAGCTGCATTAATGTTAGGCATTGGAAGTGAGAAGTTTGGATAGATTTGTGGGTGTGTAAGAGGTGAAAACTGCATTAATGTTAATAAAAGAACAAATTTTATGGGTAGCAAAAAACTGAGAGTAGAGAATGATAATGTGAGTCTCTTTCTGCAATTGAGAGTCGTTTTTCTTGTTTATGATAGATAAGTAACTTGGTTTAAGTTTCATGGGTGTTGGGTGGTTGGTAATGGCATATTCGAGCTGCTAGAATGGTTTGGTAGTAGGCAAATTAAAACAAAGCTGCAGTAGCAACTAAGAGGTAAGGAGCGGACACTGATTTTTCTTTCCTCTGCAATTCAGTTGAATATTTAATTTTATAGTTGTGTGTGTTAAAACTAGATTTTGGATTGTTTTGGGTGTTTTGGGACTGATACGTAGAACAAAATTATGCAATGTGAATAAAGATGTGTTGACAAATTTGAGATTATGGACCCAAATGTTGGTAGTTTATGAACACAATTATAACCATAATCAATCAAATCCATAATCAAACTCAATTGCGAAAATCATAATGTTATTTAGTCTGATCATGATTTGATTGTAAATATATTGGATCTTGATAGACAAATTGATAATAATAACAATAACTCAAAACAATAGTAGGGAATATAGCACACCTTGATCCATAGCAATCAATCTCCTAAAAGCTAAGCTCTTTAAGGTTAGTAAGGATGGTTTTTTACAAAGTAGGTTTTAGATGATAGATATTAGGTCATACACTCACATATTTATAGACCTTTTCAAAACCTAAAAACCAAATCCTTATAGCCTTGGAAACCATAACCAACTTATTAAGCCCAATGGGTTAGCCTAATAGGTTGACCTCATATATTAATAATGCCTCATCATCGTTATTATTTTGGGTCAGATATCTACATATATTATAATATTAATTCACAAATACCCTAAACTAATTTTAATATATCAAACAGGTTCAACCGAAAATATACTTTATAAAGATCACATAATTTGGACCTAATTATAGATAGCAACATATATATCCCAATATATGTATACATATACAATAATTAATATGTAATTTCACCCAAAATAATTGTTAGCATTTAATATATTTATATAAAATAAATAAATAAATAAATATATATATATATAATAAATTTATATTGTAATTCTCCATTAGGACTACATATAATTCTAAATATTGTATATGTACATATTACACATATATAAACCTTAGTGTGCACAACCTTGTATCTAATTATATATATTACAACAATCTGGTCCATTAATCATATTAGCATAGAACCAAGGGGCTTTCGTAACCAGTAATATTAAAACTAAACCCAACAGTGATTACAATGTTAATACAATTAACAACATAGATCTAGTTTGGATGTCTAATGTGGAAATTACATGCAAATGATCTTTATTCATACCTATTTCCAACTGGTTCCTACACTTTCTCAACTTTATGCTAAACCGCAAGAGCAAGCAATCACTTATGTTTAAAGTACTCAAAACACACAAAAATATATATGAATAACACCAATTCATATATAAAAATATTCACAAATCGATATCCAACAAAACTATCTATAAGACATAATAAACTGAATACAGACTTAATCGTCTAAAGTTTTAATCACACCCAAATGAGCCACATGCTCATGAAACTAGATGGTAAACATTTAGTTTGTGGATTGTTGAGTTCTCAATTTAGTACTATTTTGGTACCAAATCCCATCTCTACTTAGTCTTTTTCTTGTTGGCTTGTGATCTTAATCCTTGTTTTAAGTGTTTTTTTGAGTTCTTAGGTTTGAGATTAGTTTGACCAAATTCTGGTCTCTGGCGTGTGATTTGATGTTGTTATTTGTCTTTTGGTGTAGGTTGAATTGTGGAGGAGATGAATGCTGCAATTCTAGAATTCTGAAACTTGACTTTCTACCAACTACTGCTATAGCGGTGGACCAATGTCGCTATAGCGGTGACCACTAGAACTAACAGCCTAGGAGCCTTACTCTTTGCCATTCACCACTATAACAGTGGATCTGTGCCGCTATAGCGGCTGCTACTAAAGCTGAAGACCCTGAAGCTTATCTCTCTGTCTACCACTGCTATAGCTGTGAATTATGACTGCTATAGCAGTGAGCCCTGGAACTGAAGCTTGTTTCGCATCTTTTCTCTGTCAACCACTGCTATAGTGATGGGTTCTTACTGCTATAGCAGTAGGTTGTGATACTGCAGTCGTATTAATAGCTTCAGAACACCAATTTTAGGGTATTCTGAGTAGGGGGAAGGCAAAAAGACTCGATTTTGCTAGAGGAAGAGGAGGAATCCTATTCCAAAGCTTTCTAGGCCCAATTTCTGTCAACCCAACCTCGGATTCATGAAGTTTGCTTATTATTTTACTGCTTTCTGTAGTTTTAGAGCCATGAGTGGCTGATTTTTTGTACTAAGGTTGCTTTGAACCTAATCTCTAATTAGGAATTGTTTTCTCTCTAACATTTGATTTCTATACAATTAATGCATTCCTATCATTCATATATTTTATATACTTATTGTAAAACTAGCCATTTTACGATTTGTCTGTTGCTTTCATCGAATTTGGGAGAGAGAGATGTTGGTAGAACACTTAGTGATTAGGACGAGTGATAGAACTTAGGGGTTTTACTTGTTAATTAATAGGGATATTAATTAACCTCATTTAATTAAATTAGGTTAGTGTTTACTTGGCTTAAACTCACATAAGGGATTATATTAGAGTTGAGTAGCTTAATTTAGGTTTAGAAGAATTACTTTAAGCCATTAAAAAAATGAAGATTAAAGAGTATAATTGGTTAGAATCACAAGTGTTAGCAAGAGTTAGCAATTCTTAGAACAAGAAAAGGGATTAGTAGCCATAGGTCTTTTAATTGAATTAATTTTCATTCGAATTTATTTCTTGTTTTTCAATTAGAGCTACCTTTAATCCAACTTGGTTTGCCTAAATAATACGTTTGAATTTTTGGAGTACATAGCACGTTAGTGCAATGAATTCACAAAGCTCCCAAAACACTTAGAGCACAAGAAATGCCTTTGAAACATTGAAGAATGGTTAGAAAGAAAAACCAAAACACTTGCTAAGCATGAAGACATATGTGCATTTGTATTTCCAAAAATTCCCAATTAAAGTTTCACATAGGCATTTTGTCAAACACCTTGTGAGCGTCAAAATTTTTCTCCCAAAATGCATGGCCACAATGAATCAAGAACATGGTTGACTTAAGTTTGTGCATAATCAAGAATGAAAAGTGCAGAAATATTATTAAATGAAAATATGCATAAACCTAAGTACAACTGAATTTGAACTACATCAAATATCAAGTGGCATCATCCAATTTTTTGCAAATTTCACTCCATTTCACAGCAAATTCAACAAAGTTTCACCTCAACAACACTTTTAGCAGTGAATTAAAGAATTAGTGCAGCAATTGATCAACAACATGCACAAACTCAATAAAATTTGTCATTGGAGCATTTCACTGAACACCTTGAGTGCATATGTAAAATTGTAAAACCAATCTACCTTTAAAGTGTTCTAATCATTCCCATTCCACCATAACAACCAATAATAATTAAGAACACAGTAAATCAACAGATTCAACCCAAAACTAGCAACAAAAAGAATCTTAGTAATTCAAGAAATATATTATGTGTCCAAAACTTCGAATATTTCAACCTAATCCTTAAAATTTCAACTCAAATGAATGGAAAACACAAGATTAGGATACAAATCACTTACCAATCAGTTGAACAGAGGAGAATGCCCAAAAATCACACAGAAACACACAAAAAACACAGAACAGCACCCATGGTCAAAGGGAAGAGAACCCAACGCAGAGAGATACTGAAATCTCGTCAATACAGCAGAGAAGGACCAAAAACTGAGAGGGAAGGGCTGAATTCAGTAAGGGAAAGGGAATTGCAGAAGAGTTGAAAGGAAATTTGGGGAGATTTGGAGGATTTTGGGGCTAGGGTTCGAAATTGGGGGCAGCCACAGTGAAGGCGTCGAACGGGGGGTGGACGCGGGGTGAAACGTGAAGAAAGAAAAGGAAAAGAGCCTTAAACCCACTAAAATGCATAGCTTCAGAAATTATTTTTTTCTAACCAGCGTTGGGCGTCGGTTTCAGTAGCAGAAATTGAGATTTTTGCAATTTTTTTTAGCAAGGAGAGTATTTTACAGAAAATCTTGAAAATAATAACATCTAGGCTAAAAAAAATCATACAAAATTATTAAAAACAACCAACAATAGCCTCTACAAATTTGCACAAAATGAAAAACAACAGATAAACATAAACTAAAAGAAAAATAACAAAAAAATCAAACAATTGACAACAAAAACAGAAAATAAAAATTATGAAATAAAATCAACAAACAAAATTAAAAAGAAAATGTTAGAAAACTTAGGTTGCCTCCCAACAGCGCTTTGTTTAAAGTCCTTAGCCAGACTTTATTCGGTGTCTTTACTAGCATAGCTTCCTTTGTTTTCCTCACTTTCTCTTTGTTTTTATTTTAATTTCCTTCGTCAAGGAAAATGATCCAATACCTTGTACACAATAAAAAGAAATAACGTGAGAGATATATTTGATAAGCAAGGTAGACAAAAGCAGAAATGAACCTAATAAAGACACTTGAAATGCTAGAAACACTTGAAATTGTAAAAACTAAAACAAGAAAAGACAATGTCTAAAATAACATCACTTTGGCTTTAAAGAAAAATCAATTTGACAACCATCAATCCTCGACAACGGTGCCAAAAACTTGGTGCGTAAATTATTTTAGCACATATAAAATTCCAGCAAGTATACTGAGTCGCAACAAGTAATAAAGTGATAAGTAGAGTACTGTCCCACAGAGATTGATGTGTCAAATAAAATTCAATTAGACTAAGTGAAATGCTATTAAGACTTATGGAGGAAATTGCAGAAATTACACAAAAGGGGGGTGATGATTGAAACAACGCAATATAAATAACTGGAATTTAAATGACTAAGACATAATTAAAACAAATAAAAAGATGTGCAAATGTGCAACCAATCATCGATTGCTTGGAATTGTACATCATCATCCTTTCCTTTGAATATTCTTGGCTATTCTATTATGTAATTTCAATCTAAAGTTCTCAGAAAATCTTGTAAGACTAAATTATATTAAACTTATAGTTAGGAAGATCTTCACTAATATATAACTCAAATATAATCCGACTAAGTCCTAATCACATCAATGCCCTGCAATTGCATATGACATGCTATCTCTTGTCCCACTCATTATAAATACACAGCAATCGCATTCATGTATAAATAACAAGCTTCAGAGGACAATAAACAAAACAGAACTTTGGCCAAGAAGATACTCACTGGTTCAAATGAATTAAAGTACAATTTCCATTTCATCAAATGACCGATTACACAAGAAAATGAGATTGATTTCGTTTGGTCTAATGCGATTAATTCACAGACAAATTAATCTTTGAATCATTGAAGAACAATTCAATTAGAATACAATCCATTCAATGTTGGCCAAATTTATAGAATATAATTGAATCTAAAACCTTGAAATTACAATCTAACTTAACTAAAATAATTGACTAAAATCTTAGATCAACCATTCAATTAAGTAACGAAGCTCAAGAAAATTATTTAAGCCACATAAATAAAATTATCTACATCTAGATAATTTGATTTATGATAGAAATTACAAGGTCAAGCTTAATATCCAGCTAGATCTAGTATAGACATCAAAATCTCAAACTCATTAAAGATTAATCAAGCATTCGAGAGGAAGAATAATCAGTAAAATCCATTCCATTAAACAAAAATGCATTAAAATTGAATATGTTCAACAATAAAGCTTCACAGAACCAAACTTAATCAATCCTTAAACTCAAAAATTTACATGGAAGAGAAGAAGAACATGACAAAAATCTGCAAAATACAACAAAAAACTAACAAACTATGAAGGAAAATGGAAGAAAAGGGAAGAAAATGGGAGAAGGAGAGCCATTCCCAAGTGGGAAGGCTTCCTCTCCCTCAAACCGAGCTCTGGAAGTCGCCTTTGTCTACAGCAGCTGTGGGTTTGAAGTTTGGTGCGAAGTCCCTTCTGTTCTAACCTAAAAATCGCATTTATAGTGGCTCTCTGTGGCACAAGCGCTGGGTGCTGCGATCCCAGCGTCGGGCATTGGCTTCCTGGCGCCGGGCGCCAAGCCATTTTTTCAGCATTTCTGATTTACTCTCTATTGCTTTGTTTCTTGTCCGGTTCGAGCCCAGATGCCTCTAAACTCTGTAAAACACATAAATGAACCATTTTGGAGTAAAACTATGGAGTTAAAGTACATAAATCTATAATCAACTTTCACCCGAAATAATTCAAAACATTATAAAATTAGAGTTTTGGCAAAATTCAAGAGGTGAAAAGGACCAAAATAGGGGCTAAAATGTATGAAAAATTGCAAGTTATTACGTTAGTCCCTGTGGAGACAATAACTCTTTACTCATTTTTACACTATATTATTTGTACGACTGGTGAACTTGCCAGAACGATCAACATGGATCCGCAATCATAGCATCTATGCTAACATAGTCTACATATATGATGAGACTCTGAATTCCTTCACAACCAAAACTTTAATGTCTGAATGTTCTCACAAAACAACTTAGCGGCTTTACTGTCACAAAATACTCTTAAAGTTGTGATAAAATCTTGTAAAGTAAGCATCGAAGTATCCAATGACTTTTAAGTTGATCTATTCTTCGATAAGTAAGCATAGTATCTACCCAACATTTCTACTATGTACACTAGATTTGAATGCATACATATTTATGTATATATGAGACTATTTACTCAACTTGAGGCATATATACTTTTCCTCTCTAGAGAATCTCTACAATAATGGCACTTCGGCCTGAGGTTGTTGAGGTTTGTTGGTTTCAAGAGGTTGAATCTCTTGATCCTGAATAAGAGTAATTTCTCTTTCCATTGAGTTTTCAAGTTTACCCAAATTCATAGGTTTAACTAAATCAGGTAATATTAACTGAAATAATGTACCTGTGACTATAATAAGAATACTAACATATTCCACATCAACACAATATTTCTCATATAATCACTCCCACTGTAATCAACATCCTCAATGAACTTGGCATTTCCAATCTCAAAGAAGGACCTAGTCAAAGGGTCATAAAACTTAAAACTCTTTGACCTTTCAAGATACCACACAAAGTAGCAACTCATTGTTCTTCAGACTTCTCATGAATCAAGTACATATAGCCCTATCTAGAGTAATGATCAATGAAGTTAATAAAATACTGTTGTTCATTCCAGAAAGCTATATGTAATGGACCACAAACATCAGTATGCATTAACTCCAAGGTTTCACTAGCTCTAGATGTACTTGTTCCTTAACTTTTGTCAGTTTACACTTAATGCACTCTACCACAAATATCTATATCGTCATATTCGATATCTGTGAATTGTCATCTGTCATAAGTCTTTGCATTCTTTGTTTAGAGATATGCTCCAAAAGATTATGTCATAATTTAGCAGAAGTTTCATCACATAGCTTCGTTTAGCACTGTAATTCACAACATGCACAATCTCTCAAAGCTATTAGATTTCAAATAATTTAAACAATATAGATTCTCAGTTAAAGAACCAGTACCAATCAAATTTGAATTTAAAGAAATACTGAAGTTTTCATTCCCAAATGAACAATTATATCCAAATTTGGTTCGCACATGAAACTAAAATTAAATTACATCTAAATGACAGTGTAATAAATTATTCTCTAAATTCAATATGCATAAGTTCTCAAAAGATAATAAATTATTTTTTGAATTAAATTCCGTCTAAATGATGGTGTAATAAATTATTCTCTAAATTCAATATGCATAAGTTCCTAAAAGATAATCTAAAATTACTAATAGCTTCAATAACAACTCTTTCACCATTCCTCACATAGATGAATCTTTTAGCATCAAGTGGCTTTCGGCTGCTCATGCACTCCTGTATAGATACACTTACATGAGTAGTTGTACCCAAATCTACTCATAATGTATCATTAGGTACTAATGGTAAATTAACCTCAAAACTAACAAAGTTAAGTAGCATACCCTTTTTTCTCAAGCTATGAAGTAAATTTTGAACATTCTTTTTCAAATGTCCAGCCTTATTGCAAAAGAAACAAGTAGCTCCTGAATCTTGTTTCTATTTGCCTTTATGCTGTGAAGTTTTATGAACAACAGTCTCCTTCTCTTAAGTTCGCTTCGTCTTGTTAGATGTTTTCTTGGTACTAGAAGTAGATACTAAGTTTGCACTCTAAACCTTGTCATGTTTTAACCTCTCTTCTTCTTGTATACACTGAACTATAAGCTCGTTTAGTGTCAATTTTTCTTTTTGTATATTATAAGAAACTTTAAAATGATTGAACTGTGAAGGAAGAGAGATTAAAACTGTATGCATGAGTATGTCTTCAGACAACTTTAACTTTAGTGCCTTTAATTTAGTGACAATGTTTGACATCTCTATGATGTATTCTCTTATGTTTCCTTTACCCTTATATCTCATTGAAACAAATTTAGTCAAAATCGTACTTGTTCCAACCTTTTCGTTAGGAGCAAATGGGTCAGAGATTTGTTTAAGGAAACTCTTAGCATCCGGATCTTTTGTAATCCTACCCCTAATGGATTCCGAAATAGTCTGCTGCATGATTTGAAGATTCATGCGATTTGAACGTTCTCATTTCTCAAATGCAGTTCTTTGCTCGATAGTACTTCTGCTGGTCAGGTCTGCAGGATCTCAAAGCATAATTCAAATCAAGACAGCTAAACACTATCATAATGTGCTCTTTCCACCTCTTGAAATTGATACCATTCAGCATAGGAATATTGTTCATATTTGCAAAGATATTCACAATGGTAGATACTAAACAAAAACAACAAAAATAAATATGCTCAACAACACACGTGTATTTAATAACACACATACTCATATGTAAATTAAAAGGTTTCATTCACACACAGAGATGCCTAGTACAACAAAATCTATCAGTCTTTGAATAGAATAAATATCTTGTTAGTGGCACTCTCTACACATATAGTTTGCAAATATAGACAAAAACAAATAAACTTAGTATATACCTTCCTTTAGTCAGACATATCCTAAACAAATTTCTCAAATATGTCTCACATTACACTCATATGTATATTAAGGGTTTCATCCAAATATAGAGATGCCTAGTACAATAATATCTATTAGTCTTTGGAAGAATAAATGTCTTGTTAGTAGCACTCTTTTCACATATAGTTTGCTAATGTAAACAAAACAAATAAATTTAGTATATACCGTCCTTTAGGCCGACATATTCTAAGCAAGTTTCTCAAATATGTCTCACATTTACAACTATCCTTAGCCTGACCAACTAAACTCCTTTGGGATATTTAATATGCATAAGCATTTAACTTTTTTCTTGTTAAAATTAAATTAATTTTACCTAAATTAGTTACATTGGCAACTAAATAGCTCAATCAACTTAATTATAGCAAGAACACATAATTTAAAAAGATTAGGATTCACGAAATATCCACATAATGTGATTTAAAACCTCAATTTTTTTTCCAAATGATCCAAATCACACTCAACATTTTTATGAATCTTAAACCTTAAAAAAATACATATGTGGTCAAGGAAACCCTAATTTAACTGGTGAAAATTATTTTCATTCACTCAAAATAAACATAATCATAAATATGAAAAATTAGGGTTCCTAACATATTCAAACCCAATTCTCAAAAAAAAATTTTTTTTAAAATTTGATCAATACACTTATGATCAAAATTACTTAAACATATATCTAAAATTGAGATATACAAAATCAATTCTAAATATATATATATATATATAGGAATAACTGCAATACCGAATCCCAATTAGGCAATTAGATATCTCAAATTATATATGACTAATATCATATACATGTCCTCATATATGATCAACGTCAACTCAAATTATTTGAAATATTCGATCAATCTTGAGAATAATTGAAAAACTGACGTGAATAAAAAACGCTCCCTATGAGACTTTTTCACTCAATCACATATACGAAGAAGACTATGTCAATGAGAATTGAACCCACATGATTGAATCAATATGTATGTATATATTTTATCTCCCACTCATAATTGAAAGTCAATTAAGTAATTGGAATTGCAATTCATAGTCAATTGCATAATTGAATCATTTGTCCATTATCAACAAACGCATATTGAGTCCAAAAGAGAGGGAACACAAATCATAATTGATTATGTAATATCATAAAACGCATATAATAAAATTTTATTGATCACTTAGCAATTCAATGAAATCACATAATCCACTCAATTATAGCCACAAGCGACATAATCCCAAATACATGAAGATGCAAATCAAATTTCAATTAAACAAAATTCCAAACCCTAACTTTTCAAAATTCAAGATTGAAAAATTATGTAATGGATAATTGGGTGTATATATAATTATATATATATATATATTGTCACAATATATATATATGCAATTTAATTTGATAAATCACTCAATTGCATCGGCGTAATCACCCAATCAAATATATATACATGAGGAGGTTTTGCCTTGGTGTGCCACCGAGGTAACAAAGAGGGAATTACATACACGTACATCACCAAATTCAATCCCAGTGAAAAACATCACCAATATATAGAAGATTACATCAATTACAACAAAGTAATTACTGTAACCACGTCAACTACCATAATTTAATTTCCAAAAAATTAGGGTTCTTGATAAAGTTATCCCAATTCATTAAAAACATTAAGAATTTGATCTATTTATAACAAAACACAAATTTAGAGTTCTATAGAAAAACTCTCTTATGAACTCTCCCACAAATTGATACTAATTATTCTCAATTTTTCTATCAAAATTGCCTCTGATACCAATTGTAGGGATGTTGTAACAAAATTATAACCATAATCAATCAAATCTATGATCAAATTCAATTGCGAAAATCACAAAGTTATTTATTTTGATCATGATTTGATTGTAAATATATAGGATCTTGATAGACTAGGCTCTTCGAGGTTTGTAAGGATGATTTTTCATAAAGTAGGTTTTAGGTGATGGATATTAGATCATACACTCACATATTTATAGACATTTTCAAAACCTGAAAACCAAATCTTTATAACCCTGGGAAGCATAACCAACTTATTAAGTTCAATGGGTTGACCCTATATATTAATAACGTCTAATTACCATTATTCATTTAAGCCAGGTATCTATACATATTATAATATTAATTCACAAATCACCGTTATTAATTTGGGTCAAAATAATTAATTTGGAAAACATGCAAAAGTTGTTCTATGAAAGCATAAAAATAAATTTGAATGATTTTATGTTGGTAAAATCTCTCAATTTTAGTGGTAGAGGGTTTATTGTAATAGGTTAATAATTAAAGGAGTAAAATGTAGTATTTTGTTACAAAAGAACAAAAAAATTTAACAATTTTTATGAAATATATGCAACTGAATTTTTAAAAGTAATTAAATTAATTTTATTAAAAATTGAATATTCATCTTGATATTGTTGATTCATTGTTAAATGTGAGCTTATTATTTATCGCCGGTGCAGGACATATACCAATAAACATTGGCAACTTGACTATGCTTCAAGAATTATATTTAAGTGGCAATTTTTTGACAGGTATGCCTTATTAGCTCTATCAAAATCTCCCTCTATTACTATTTCTATATGTTTCAAAATTTAAATAATAAAGTCATATGATGAAACCGTTATTATTGTCTAAATTTGAATTAAAAATAATAACAATTTAATCTTTGTGACTGATTAAATAGTTTATATTTTATATGGTTATTGTTAACTTATCTTTAATTTTTTTTATATCTGCTTATTATAATTTTAATTTTATAAAATTTAGTTATGCACATTACTTACAATGTGCATATATATATATATACACATACACTATACAATTATGACATTTTGAAACATTCCAAAATTCCGATACTTTTTAACCTCATTGCAAATTTTCAACAATTTTAATATTTCAATAAAGTGTTCGATCAATTATATTTTCAAAGTCAAATTATCACATAAGAATCATAATATGTATTTGAACTAGGAAAGATGAAAATTTGTAACTTTATCAATTGTAGCACTGTTTTGTAACATTTTACGTTTTACATAGTCTTCGCTAAAATAAGTTTGTTTTTTAAGCCAAAAACTTTATTACATAATAAAAAAATATGCTTTTCTAATACACACTATTATATATATATATATATATATTTGCTTCAAGTGTTATTCGAATTAGATGTATATATTTTACCATCTATTAAATTTGTTTCTATTTTGTTATGTATGACTTGGCACCTTATATAATCATTAGTCTATGTATTACTAGTTAAATAAATTGAAATAAAAAATATAATATAAAAAGAGAAGTTAGAATTAAAACCGTCCTTATAATATAAATTTGAATTAAAAACAATAACACTTTGTTCTTTGTCACTGATTAAATAGTGTATATTTCATCAGCAGACTTCCATTTAACATGTCTGAAATGTTTTCTTCAATTTTGAATCTTTTAAAGGTTTCATTTTATTATTGATTTAAAGTCAAAGTCATGATAAAATGAAAAATATAGTATGTATTTAAATTAAAAAATGGAAATTTGCAACCTTTTGTTTTTGGGGAAAAGTAACTTTATCAATTGTAGAACTGTTTAATAATTTTTATAATTTACATATTTTTTAATTTGCTAGAAAAATAAAAGTTAGCGGAGCTATATATATTCTAATAAGTGTTAAAGTCCAAGTCATATATGTAGCAACATACTGCCTCAATTTGATTAGCCAAAAGCTTGTTACATTATTAAACAGGATGCTTTTCTACTCCATATATACATACATATATATATATGTGTGTGTGTGTGTGTGTGTGTGTGTGTGTGTGTGTGTGTGTATGTATAATGACGAACAAGATGCATTACTTTTAACTAATAAATAGCAAAGGGTTATCATTTTCTACGTTGATATTATTAAACTGTACATTAATAGTTTACATAATATAGTTGGAATAATAATTTGATATCCGGTGAGATCTGCTAGTATTTATAATGAATTTCTAAAATTTGTTGGAATTTAATTTTCTTGGTAAATAAAATATCTAGTCTACACATTTTATTGTTAAACGCATAAATATAATTGATTTGAATAAATGAACATATAAAAACAATTGAACAACCAAACTTTTGTCATTTTTAATGAAGCGGAGGATAAGGCCATTGTCTATACTGATGTTGACGAAAAGGTATTATTTAACATTTTGTTACCATTCCTAACCTATATAGCAATTCTTTCCCCAATATATATATATATATATATATATATATATATATGTATATATGTAGACACACACACACAATATAACCTTCTCCTCATTCCTTTTGAATCTACGAAACATGGAAAGCCTCTGTTTTCATTTCTCCTTCTTCATCTTCTCACTATTTTTTGTGTAAAAGCAATTTGAGGATGAGTGTGCACTTCTTGTTTTTAAGTCTTCTATTAGTAGGACCCTTAATGATTGGTCAATCTTCTCTTCCTTTTGCAATTTGGTGGGGGTGACATGGTCTTGAGGTCATCTTATTCCCATAACTCAAAAAATCTATCCTTCTTAATTAAACTTGATCATCATGACAACTACTTTCATGGTCATTTGTCACAAGAGTTACTCCAATTACACAGATTAGAAAATATGTGATATTAACATTTGATCTGTTTAACACATATACATTTAGTAAATTTTCTATATATCTTTGTATTCAATCCTGTCATATTATGTTTTACGGAATTGATTCTGTTTATGTGAGTTTGTGTCTCAAAAGTAAGTTTACTATTTCTCCTTCAACATTCAATTTTCCCTTTATTTTGAATGTTCTTATCATTTAAATTATATATTAAAAATGAAATGAGGACAATACAACTAGAAAGGGTTCGGTAACGTTTTAATTTTCATATTATTATTGTCATCAGAATATTTTTCATTTATTTGTTTTCGCTTTATATATGCATGTCTTTGTGCGTGTGTACATATTTATATATATTTCTCTGTTTACTTAAATGCTTGTGCGATCAAGTGGCCGTATATATACCACCATCAATTTTGTTTAGTTAGAACAATTTTAACATTGAATCATCATGTGTTTTTTCTGAGTTAGCTATTTTCTTTGCATAGTCAATATTGCTAGTTTATATTTGTATACAAGTTTTTATATAATCTAATTAAAAAGATAATTTTTTTCTTGTAAAATAATCAATAATTGAAAAAATAAAGCTCGTCATATAATTAGACTTTTTTTTAATTTCTTTCAAAAAAGATTTATTTTCTTGCAAAATAAACATAAATTTTATGTAAATTTGTTTCCTCTTTTATTTACGTCTCCTTTATTGAATATTTTGTAAAAGATCATAGAAGTACCAGAAACCAAAGTCATTCTATATGAATCTCAAAAAAAGACAAATGAATGTCTAATAATAAAAGGAGTGAAATTGAAGTTTCTACTTTGCAAACAGGTTGAGTTCTTGCTCTCACGTCACAGCAAAAGATAAAAAAGACGTTTTAATGATTTTATGTGTTGTTAAAATTTCTTAATTTAAATGGTAGAGAGTTTACTGTAATAGGTTTAGTTAAAGGGGTTAAATGTAGTATTTTATTATAAAAGAACAAAAAGAAATTAACATTTTTTATGAAAGATATGCAACTGAATTTTTAAAAGTGATTAAATGAATTTATTTAAAAAATTTAATATTGCTGTCGCATGATATTGTTGACTCACTATTAAATGTGGGCTTGATCTTCATTAAATGTGTAACTCACATGAGAGAGATGGGTTTAATCAATCGTTTGGGCCGTTAACAAAAAGAATATAATTGACATTATTTATGAAATATAAAGAACTAATTAAATTTGTTAAAAGTAAACCAATTTATTAAAAAAATTAAATATTGCTTCCGCATAATATTATTTTTCTATTGTTAAATGTGAACTTATTATATTTAGATGATAACCTTTTGACAAGTATGTCTTATATTAACTACATCAAAATCTCAATCTGTTATTATTTTGATATTTTTAAAAATCTAATAATAAAGTCATGATTCTGTTATTATAGTATAAATTTTGAATTAAAAATAATAACATTTTAATTTTTATCGTTAATTAAATAGTTTATATTTTATACAATTATTGTTATATTGTGATTAATTTTTATATTTGCTTATGACAATTTTAATTTCATAAAATTTAGTTATGGATATTGATTGCACATGTGCATATATATATATATATATATATATAGACTATACAATTATGACATTTTAGAACATTCCAAAATTCTGATACTTTTTAACTTCCTTGCAAACTTTCTACAATTTTAATATTTCAAAGCTTTCAATTTTATATTTTCAAAGTCAAATTGGTTCATATCCTAACCCAGCGAAATATTATGGTCAACGGAATCCCTGCAACTTTGGTTCCTAACTTCCTATCACTCCAAAAGATGGAAATTGTACTTATCAGTTGTAGCACTGTTTTGACTGTGACAAGTTTCTTTTGTTTTTTTTTCTAATGTCAAGCTAAATCAAAACTTAGCAGAGCTATATTGTTAGATACTAAATTCCAAATCATGTTTTCTAGCGCGCGCGCGCATGCAGGCGCTTGAATTAGATGTATATATTTTACCATATTGTTAAAATTTTACTCTTGATCCCTACTTTTTTCAAAATTTTACTTTGACCCCAAGTCAAAAATTTCTCTTCAATTTAGTCCCGAATTATTTACAATTTGATCACTTTGTGTCTCATGTTATTTCTGGTTTAATACATATATTTTGTTTTGCACCTTCAGATTTAGGGTATATAAAATAATAAAATATAAAATTGATGTTCTTTTTAGTAATTATACATTCAAAACTGTTTTTGAACATGATTGTTAAGATTTCGATCTAAATCTTGAGATTAAACGATCTTACAATTCTAAACAACCCAAATGATTCCGATTTTATGTAAGATTTAAATATGCTAGATTTTCAATAAGATCTCTATTTAAATCTTAAAATCTTATGCATTTTATAATTTTTTCGATCTTATAACATTTTGAATTTTTGTCATTTTTTTATTATTTATAATCTATTAGGTCAATTAAGATGGAAAAAAGTCATTAAACTAACTTAAGCCTTTACCTTAACACTTATAATTTTTTCAATTTTTAACTTAGTTTAATGAAAGCTGACAATGAGATATAGTATTATAAGTTTAAAAAAAAATCTATTTGGTGAGAAAAAAAAAAGTTTCTAAATACAATAGAAAGTAGAGGTTGCTCTCTATTATTTTTTTTGTTAATTGTATGATATTTGAGTTTGTTTTATTGAAATATAATGAGACTTTGATAGTTTTATATTATTTACAAAATTTATATCATTAATTATTTTATATTTTTAATAGGTACATCCTCGATTCGATCCTACAGTTTGATCTATCATGTGCCCCTTAGATCCTACATAAGATCTCGAACTGGACAACCATGGTTTTTGCTAACCAATATCCAAACATAAATCATATTCATGATCTTCCCAAATCTAGATTTATCCAACTATTTTTCAAACATAATCACTAGGTCTATCCGAACCACATTCTACAAATTAACTATGGTTTATCCAAAATTAAATTTGTCTAACTAGTTTTCAAATACAAAGTCAATTTGATTAGCCAAAACATTGTTACATAAAAAAACTCATAGACTGTCATATATGCTTTGCATAAATCATACTTTTGCATATATGATTTCAGGACATGGGAACATCCCAAGCTCATTCTAGTAGAAGGCATTTCACCCTTGGCATTCTTACTGCATCTCTTTTTTAAAAATCATCATGGAACACATCAAATATCATGTAAAACATTAAACAAGCATACTTTTATGAAAATAGCTAACTACATCAGGTTGTATGATAACATGTTTTTTTTCATTTATTTCAGTTCCTATTTTAGTCCTTTTTGCCTCTTTAATTTTGTCAATTCTCCAATTTTATTATGTTTTGAAATTTATTGGATATAAATTATCTATGGATTGAATGTGTCTTAATTTTATATTTTTAGAACTTGAATTGTAAAATGCTCAATTTAATTCCTACAAATTTTAATTTTGGAAAGAAACGTGCTGACATGGACAAAGATGCTGATTTGGATGCTAATGTGGCACTTTTTGGGTGATGCAGATGCTGACTAAGTTGTGCTAGACATGGGGCCCACTTCAACTCTTATTCAATGTCATGTAGTCAGAATTTTTAGGTAGAAATATTACTTTTCGTAGGTCAGAAAAGCATGGTTGAAATATTAATTCTGCACCTTCCTTTTCCATGTTTTTTGCCATACTTTTCTGCTGCTATTTGCCACTTTTTGATGCTGTTTTGTTGTTAAAGTGCTGCCACATCATGGAAGAAGCATCTAAGGAGGCATCTAGGACATAATATTCCTTTAAGCATGTGTTAGATCAGTTTTATATTTGTAAAACCGAAATTTATTGAGGGAGCTAAGTCATTTTCGAATATGAAGTCCCAGCACCGTTTTTCTTCTTTCCTAGAGCAGCAGTGGCTGAGAACAACACAAAGGCAACTCTCCAACTGGTTTTGATGGAAAAGAAGGCTTCCTACTTGGGAATAACTCTCCTTCTCCCATTTTCTCTCCTTTTCTTTCATTTTCTTTCATAGTTTGTTAGTTTTCTGTTGTATTTTGTAGATTTCTGTCATGTTCTTATTTTCTTCCATGTAATTTTCTGATGTTTAAAGATTCATGTAGTTCGATTCTATGATGTTTTATTGTCGAACAATTTCAATTTTAATACAATTTCATTTTTATGGAGTGATTTTACTGATTAAAATTCTTCTTGAATGTTTGATTATCATTCAATGAAGTTTGTGATTTTTATCTATTCTAGATTTAGGTAGATATCAATCTTGACCATGTAATTTCACCATAAATAAGATTTTCTAGATTGGATAATTTAATTTATGTGGTTTGATTAATTTCTTGGGTTTAATCACTTAATTGAAATATTGAACTAAGATTTTAGTCAATTCTTTTAGTTAAGTTAGATTGTAATTCTAAGGTTTTGGATTTAATCATATTTTAGAAATTAACCAACATTAAATGAATTGTAATTTAATTGAGTTGTTTTTCAATGATTCAAAGATTAATTTTCTATGAATTAACCAAATTAGACCAAATGAAATCAATCGCATTTTCTTGAGTAATCAGTCATTTGATGAAATGGAAATTGTATTTGAATTATTTGAATCAATGAGTATTTTTTAGCCAAAGTTTTGTTTTAATTCTTATTATGTGAAGCTTGCTATTTATGCATTTATGCGATTGTGGATGAGTAGTGAGTAGGATAAGAATTTGCATGTCAATATGCGTTTGTGGGACATGAATGTAATTAGAACTTAATCAAATTGTATTGGGTTATGGTTAGTGAAGTTTTTCCTAATTATAATTTTAATATAATTTAGTTTTAGAAAATTTTCTGAAAATTTTAGATTGACAATTACATAATAGAATTTAACTAAGAATACTCAAAGGAAAATATGATGATGACTACAATTCTATAGACTCTATGGTTGGTTGCATATATATTTTTTGTTTTATTTTCTATTTTAGTTATTTTAATTTCTGTTTTATTCTTATTTTATTTTACGCTTTTCAAACCCTGCTTTTTTATATGTTTTTTTGTAATTTATTTCAATAAGTCTTAATAGCATTTTACCTAATTTAATTGAATTTTATTTAACATCTCATTTTCTATGAGACGATATTCTTTTTATTACTTTATTACTTAATGCGACCCAGTATTCTTGCTAGATTACTTTATTTGTGCTATAAATTATACGCATCATTGTAGGTTGTTCAACTATATTGGATTTGATTGAAACTTGCTTAAGGAAACAAAGGGGATGCAAGTGTTAGTCTCACATTGCCTAGAACACAAAGAGGAAGGCAGTGCCAAGCCTATATAAGAAAAAGAAAATGTTAGTCCCACGTTGAGAGAAATTTCTAGGTATTGTAAAAATTTTCACAAGTATCTTCTCTAAGTGTATAGTCATGGTTTTTTTCTTTTGTTTTTTAGTTTTTTACGTTAATTCTTGTATTGTAATTGTGTTTTTATTCTATTTTATTTTTCTAATTTATTTAAAACAAAAAATTCTCAAAGGAAAAATAGAGTTTTTCCCAACTAGCTATTCTCTTTCTCAATTCCTATTCCGTTCTTGTTTCGGTTCTATCTTCATGCCTGATGCTGTCCCAACTTTGTTTCTGCTCTGTTTATTACTTTAAAAATTTCCAAAGCAATAATTCAATCTATTTAATCATTCATTTAATTCAGTTTGCTCCTAACAAGCCAAAAAATTCCATCTAAACCAAGAAATTTCATGTGCAAGACGAGAGAGTGATTTCTATCGGGAAAAATAGAGTAAATCCTGGAATTCTCATACCTCTCGCCGTGGACCATCTCTGATTTTGCACTCTTTTCTTTCTCTGTTTTGTCTCTCTTCCTTTGATTTCTCAGTCAAACTCTCTCTTCGGTTGTACTCACTACTCAGTCTCATTGAGAAAGGTTCCTTGACTCATGCTAGCAAAACAGAGGCTTTTCTTTCTTTTTCTTGGTGAATCCTTCACGGCTAAGCTCTGGAAGAGATAGTGGAATACAAGTGTTACACGCCTAATGTTGCCACCAAGCCTATATTAGCTAAAATGATGGGGAAGCACTCCTTTAAAACTTATTTGCAATTAGGTCCATAGTCCAATATGTGAAATTCTACCTTAGCCCCAAATATTTATTTACTTACCTTCTCTAAATTTTTGTTTATTTATTTGTTTATTTACTCATTTATTTGTTTGTTGTTGTTATTATTATTGGTATTATTATTATATTTATTTTTCTTTTAACTTATTTCACTTCCTTAAATTTTTCCCTCTATTAAATTACCTAATACATAATAGGTATTTAGTCAAGATATTACATATATAATCTAGAATTATAATAAAAGGACAAAAAAAATATAATTGACATTCTTTATGAAATATTGCTTTTCTATTGTTAAATGCGAACTTTTTTTTGTCGATATTGTAGGATGTATTCCATCAACTATCTTCAATATATCGGAGTTGCAATACATATATTTGGGTCAGAATAATTTATCAAGAAGCATCCCCTCTAATATATGCTATGGGGTTCCAAAATTACAAGAATTGTCTATTAAGTTGAATCAATTATTTGGTTTCATCCCATCTGATTGGCAACACTGCAAAGAGCTCAAATTTTGATCATTACCTGGCAACAGATTTAGTGGACATATACCAACAGACATTGGCAACTTGACTATGCTTCAAGAGTTATATTTACATGATAAACTTTTGATAGGTATCTCCTATATCAAAATCTCCATCTATTACTATTTTTATATATTTAAAAATTTAAATAATAAAATCATATGATGAAACAATTATTGTATAAATTTGAGTTAAAAATAATAAAATTTTAATCTTTGTCACAAATTAAATAATTTATATTTTATACGGTTATTGTTATCTTATCTTTAATTTTTATATGTGCTTATGATAATTGTAATTTTGTAAAATTTATTTATGTATATTAATTATACATGTGCACATATATATATATATATTATACAGAGAGACACAATACAATTATAACATTTTGAAACATTCCAAAATTCCGATGCTTTTTAACTTCAGTGCAAATTTTCTACAATTTTAATATTTCAAAACGTTCGATCAATTATATTTTTAAAGTTAAATTATCACATAAAAATCATAATATGTATTTCAATTAAGAAATATGAAAATTTGTAACTTTATCATTTGTAGCACTGTTTTGTAACATTTTAATAAAGTTTAATAAAGTTTTTCAATAACATATGATTAGCCGAAAAGTTATTTTTTAGCCCAAAAATTTGTTACATATAAAACAATATGCTCTTCTAATACACACATGCATATATATATATATATATATATAAATGCTTCAAGTATTATTCCAATTAGATGTATATATTTTACCATACTATTAAATTTATTTCTATATTATTGTATATGACTTCGCACCATATACAATCATTAGTCTATGTATTACTAGATAAATAAATTGAAATAAAAAATATAATATATAAAGAGATGTTAGGATTAAAACTGTCGTTATAATATAAATTTGAATTACAAACAATAACAGTTTGTTCTTTGTCACTGAATAAACCGTGTATATTTTAAACAGTTAATGCTATATTACTCTTTAATTTTTATATTTGGTTATGACAATTGTAATATTTTACAATTTTCATAAAATATATAACTTACATATGCCATCAGCAACCTTCTATTTAACATCTGATAATTTTTTCTTCAATTTTGAATATTTTAAAGCTTTCAACTTATTATTGATTTAAAGTCAAAGTACATGATAAAATGAAAAATGTACTATGTATTTAAATTAAAAAATGGAAATATACAACTTTATATTTTTTTTTGGGAAAATAACTTTATCAATTGTAGCACTGTTTTGT
Source organism: Biancaea sappan (assembly GCA_037074585.1). Taxonomy (NCBI): domain Eukaryota; kingdom Viridiplantae; phylum Streptophyta; class Magnoliopsida; order Fabales; family Fabaceae; genus Biancaea; species Biancaea sappan. Next base: position 28,344,976 of record CM073493.1, read on the forward strand.
AATATTTTATAATTTACATATTTTTTTGCAAGAAAAAAAAGGGTTAGCGGAACTATATATATTCTAATAAGTGTGAAAGTCTCAGTCATATATGTAGCAATATACTGCAAGAATTTGATTAGCCAAAAAATTGTTACATAATAAACAAGATGCTTTTATACTATATATATATATATATATATAATGATGAACAAGATACATTACTTGACTAATAAATAACAAAGGGTCATCATTTTCTTGGTCGTTATTAATTATTAAACTGTACGTTAATAGTTTACATAATATAGTTGGAATAATATGATATGCTAGTATTTATAATGAATTTCTAAAATTTGCTGGAATTTAATTTTTCTTTGATAAATAAAATATCTATTCCACACATTTTATTTCTAAAAGCATAGGGATAATTAATTTGAATCAGTGAACATATAAAAGAATTGAACAACCAAATCATTTTTAATGAATTACTTTAACAAATTTACTTTAATAATTTCAATCATCCGCACTAGTTAATAGTAGTCTTCTGTCAGAATAAGATTATAAATTTTTGTCTTTTTTGTAACATCCCACATTCTTATATTTATTTAATATAGGCAAATTAGTGTTTGAAGGACTATTATGAAAAGAATATTTTTTTTAGGAGAAAATTTGTAAGTGGAAATAAAGTAACTTTTCCATAATTAGAGGTTGGAGAAAAGTTGGAGAAAGTGTTAAAAATAAATTTTGGCAATAAATAAAATTTTTCCATTTATACCAAGGACCTATTTGTAAATACAAAAATTTATGAATGGCCTATCTAGAATTTTAGCTATACAAAATTTGATGGAAATAGACACGTTGGAGACCATGCAATGGTTACATATTTTCTTCCTCATCCGAATCATAGCATTGAACCAACAAGAAGAGGGGCCACTTCAATTTTTTTCTTCTTTTCTTCTTTTCTCTTTCTCTTTCTCCTTGAGTGCTTGTCTTCACATGCTTAAGAGTTTGGCCAGCTTTTCTCCTTATTACAGGAGGAATATACCATCATGTGAGGGCAGAAGGTGGTGCAACTGAAAAAGAAAGGATAGGAATATAAGAAAAAGGGGATTGGGAATGAAGAGAACACTTAAGGCATGGAAAGCTTGGCTATATCTTCTTGGACAGCAACACAAAGCTTTATGCAGTAGAATCTCATCCAGTGCAGGCCATGGTCGCCACGTGAGGATGCTGCAAAGTGAACCTGTGGAAAGCAAGGTGAGTTGTCTTCAAGCTAGGTAGCCACGGACTCCTTCAAGAGAACACCCACTGCACTTCCATTTTATTTTCTTTTCTTTCCTTCCTTTTCAGATTTAAGGCAGTAGAACCATCTCGGCCAGCACCCATTTCTTGCATATGAATAGAGATATCTCTTCCCTTAGGCAAAGCAATAGTGAACTCGAGAATAGGGAAGATAAAGCATTACACGTGAACTGTTCTGCAGTGCCCACGTGATGCTGCCGAGGATGAGAGAAAGTTCATGGCATTGTCTTCATGAGCTGGAACCGAGAGAGAGAATCCATTTTCCTTGCATTGGTTGCCACGTATGGGACCCTTAGGGGTTAAAGGAGGGTTTGTAACTTCATTTTCTGCTATCCTAACAAGTGAACACGAGAGAGAGATGATGTTGCTGCAAAACTTCCTCATTTTCTGCATAAACCGAGAGAGATAGAGAGAAAGCTCTAAAAACCAGTAAATTTCCTTAAGCTTTTAAAGAGCCACCCCTGGGCAACTTTGGTGCTAACCAAAGGACCTTCTTAGCAGTGGATTTGAGGTCCTAAATACACATTCACAGCAGCAAGGAAGTGGCAAGAAAGTGCAGAAAAATTTAGAGAGAAAGTAAGCTCGGAAATCTTGGGTAAGCTCTAAATCCTTTTTTTTAGGCTCGCTTTTGTTTAAGAAATGATTAAACATGTCTTAGAGAGTCCCTAGATGAGTTTGGGAGAGCCATGCAGCAAGAAGAATGGAAAAACATGGAGTTTAGAGGTATGCATCCATGACAGGGACTAAACTGAATAATATCAAAAGTTCGTAGGAATAGCTATAATTTCGAAACAAGATATATTTGTGACCTATGGACTTAGATGAAACTAAGTATGGTCTTAGATCATGAAAAAGATAAGGGAAAAATAATTATTGAGGACCTAAGTGAATGAAATGAAAAGTTGGAAGGAAAGAGTAAAAATTCTGAAAATGTCCAGATTGAATATATATGGGATTTTAGTTAAAATTTGATGGAATTTACCAAATTTTGAAGGTTATTTATATGGTTAAAGTTCACATTAGGGACCAAAGTGAATTAATTCAAAGTTGTTGAGGAAAAAGGAAATAGGGTGGAATTTGAGAAATAAATTAGAAGAAATTTTAGCTGATTATAATTTTTGAATTTGGGACTATAAATGAGATTATAGACATTACGTAATTAATTTTTGAAGTACAAGATTTAATTAATTATGAAATAGTAATTTTAATCTATTCCTTATTAGGATATTTTTTTTAGCTAATTATATTTATTTAAATTGGGGATTAGAAATAAGATTGCGAATAATACATAATTAATATTTAGTGCACAGAAATTTCATTTAAAAATGGAATAGTATTTTTTTAAATATTCCATATTAGGATTTTAATAGCTAATTTATTTTATCAGCACCTTGGAATAATTTCGAGTGGAATCGGTACGAGACGATAAATTCAGGTAGCCAGTTATATTTCATAAAAGCTCTGTTCATATATTTTGAAATTGTTTTATACTGAAAATGATTTAATTATGAATTATGTGATATTCAACTCTATGCATTGTTATGTATATATTTGTATTGTTATTATACTCATGTGCTAAGGCAGTGTACGCCAAGCATCTGGGGTACGACGGTACGCGCCAGTATAAGATTTGCCATGGTTAGGGCGGAAGCAGCTATGCATGACGATGCTAGTGTCAGTCTTGCTGACCTTTGGGCCACAGGGTATAATCAGACCCTGGTGGTAGGCACTGAGAATAGTGATGACCCTTGGCACCACTTGAGGTGAAACAGACTCTTGTGGTACTAAGACCCAGGGATAATCTCTGCATGACAGAGGCATAGATGTGTTGAACTGAATTATGAATGGTGTTATGAACTTGCTTTTATGACTGGGAATGGTTCTTGTTTTCAAGATTAACTACTGGCTACTGAGATTTCTATGTCTCATGATTTTTGTACTGTATTAACCATTTCCAGGTGCAAATCAAAATGGGAATAACGGGGTTGCAGCAGTCAGTCAGTAGCTATAGCCTAGATTTTATAGTTTTTTTTTTTGTAAAATAATTAAGACTTAATCTCCAGTGGTATGTATATATGTCGACATGATGGTGATGTAAGACATGGGATGATGTTAATGGCTCCTAGTTGTCTTTAATTATGGACTTGAGATCTTTGAGATTTAAGGTTTGAAAATTGCCATAATTATTCACTAAGGAACCTTATCTTAAAAATCTTTTATCCTGGAGATAGTTTTATGAAAATTTTGAGGTGTTACATTGTAAATGGTATCAGAGCACGGTCATGGGCACTGAGTGGGTTAGCATGGGTAGTTTAGAACCCTAGCTCTATGTTTTAGGTTATTTTTGAAATAATCTAACTGTCTATTTTCAGAATATGGCTACAAGGAGAACTCAGACTGAAATCCTAGAAGAAATAGTGACACAGTTGAGGTATCAGGCTAATACTCAGGCCGTAACAGCTGATATCCTTAGGAGATTGCAGGGTGAAGGGAGAAGGGACCAGAATGAAGAAAGGCACCGAGGCAATGGTGAAGAAACTGAGGATGCCAACTCCTTTACAAGGGTACTCGGAGAATTCCGAAAGGCCAATCCCCCTTCATTTGCAGGAACACATGATCCAGCTGTGGCACAAAATTGGATCAAACAATTAGAAAAAATATTCAAGATAATGAATTACACCCCAGCTCAAAGGCTTGCCTTGGCAGTGTATAAACTGGAAGGAGAAGCAGAATATTGGTGGGAAGGGGCAAAGAGGCTTCTAGAGTCAAAGGGAGAAGAAATCACTTGGGAAAATTTCTAACTCACTGTATTCAACAAATACTTCCCAAACAGCGTGAAGAAACAGAAGGAAGCTGAATTCCTCCAGATAAGGCAGGGGACAATGACAGTAGGAGAATACGAGGCCAAGTTTGAAGAGCTTTCCAAATTTTCTTCATACCTTAACAACATGCACGATGAGGCGTGGAAAGCAAGCCACTTCGAGAGAGGTTTAAGATCCGAGATAAAGAATATAGTGGGGACTTTTGAGATATCGAACTTCTCTCAACTTGTGAACAAATGTCGGATAGCTGAAGCCCACATTCAGGAGGCCAAGTTAGAGAAAGAGGCCGAAGCGAGTGAAAAGAGGAAAAGAGAGGATCGTGGGGTTCCTAACAACAGAAGAAACAGTGGTTGGAAGAAGAAGTTCAAAGGAAATAAAGAGCAGTTTCGTAGGAACCAGACAGGAAACCCCAATCAGACTTTTACCCCTCGATGTCAAAAATGTGGTGCCAAGAGTCATGGAAATTCTCCCTGCACTATAACTTGTTACACTTGTGGACAACCCGGTCACATGTCCCGAGCATGCCCAACCTCGAAGGGAACAGCTCCGACTAGGCCACAGAATCAAGGAAGGGTTTTTGCCATGACGCAACGAGAGGCTGATATGTCACCTAATCTCATTCTAGGTAAAATTTTGATCCAAAATATTCTTGTAGATGCATTGTTTGATAGTGGGGCAACCCATTCATTCATATCATTTGCTTGCGTTAAAAATTTGGGTCTAAAGTTGAGTATGTTACCTTATGATTTAAACGTAATTACGCCAACTGGTGGTCAAGTTTTTACTTCACAAGTATGCTTAAATTGCGTTGTTGAACTAGACAACAAAAAGACTACTTTGAATTTGGTATGTTTGATTATGCACGATTTTGATGTGATTATTGGTATGGATTGGTTGTCTAGAAACAATGCCATACTTGATTGTTCTCGTAAAGTAGTCTCTTTACCTATCTGTATACCATCACCAAGCCCTAAGACTGAGCTAACTTGTGCATCTATTGCAAAAACTGAGAGTTATGTTGGGAAAGGTCACCAAGGGTATCTAGTACTTTTTTCTTCTAAGGTAGACGAGGAGGTCAGGATAGAGAAAATTCCTGTGGTAAAGGACTATCCTGATGTGTTTCCAGATGACATAAATGGCTTACCCCCAGAACGAGAAGTTGAATTCTCTATTGATCTAATGCCTGGAACGGGTCCTATCTCTATAACTCCTTATCGGATGGCTCCAACCGAGTTGGCAGAGTTAAAGAAACAATTAGAAGATTTGTTGGAAAAAGGTTTTATTAGGCCTAGTGTGTCACCGTGGGGAGCTCCTGTTCTTTTTGTCAAAAAGAAAGACGGATCCTTTAGGTTGTGTATAGACTATAGGCAATTGAATAAAGTTACCATTAAGAATAAATACCCTTTGCCTAGGATAGATGACCTTCTGGACCAATTGGTAGGAGCATATGTTTTCTCGAAGATTGATTTGAGAACAGGTTATCATCAGTTGAGGGTTAAAGAGGTAGACGTGCCTAAGACAGCCTTCAGAACTAGGTATGGCCATTACGAGTTCTTAGTCATGCCATTTGGTTTAACCAATGCACCTGCTATATTCATGGATTACATGAATAGGATCTTTCGGCCTTACCTAGATCAATTTGTGGTAGTCTTTATAGATGACATCCTTGTTTACTCTAAGACTCCCGAACAACATGAACATCACTTGAGAGTAGTGTTACAAATCCTTAGAGAAAAGAAATTGTATGGAAAATTAAGCAAGTGTGAATTCTGGTTGAAGGAAGTCAAATTCTTGGGACATGTTGTGTCACAAGAGGGTGTGTCTGTGGATCCCAGTAAGGTTGAGGCAGTATTGAATTGGGAGAGACCCAAAACGGTAACAGAGGTGAGAAGCTTTCTAGGATTAGCAGGATATTATAGAAAATTCATAAAAGGCTTTTCCCAAATAGCTTTACCTCTGACCAAGTTAACAAGGAAGAACCAGCCTTTCTTGTGGGACGACAAGTGTGATAGCAGTTTCCAAGAGTTAAGAGGGAGGTTGACATCTGCTCCTGTACTAACCATTCCTGATCCTTTGAAACCATTTGTAGTTTACACCGATGCGTCTCTTAAGGGATTAGGTTGTGTCTTAATGCAAGAAGGGAGAGTGGTAGCCTATGCCTCTCGGCAGTTAAGACCACACGAGCAAAATTACCCAACTCATGATTTGGAATTAGCTGCCATCGTTTATGCTCTTAAGATTTGGAGGCACCACTTATTCGGAGCAACATTTGAAATCTTTTCAGACCACAAGAGTTTAAAGTATTTGTTCGATCAGAGGGAATTGAACTTGCGTCAGCGGAGGTGGATAGAGTTTCTTAAAGATTATGATTATAAGCTTCAATACCACCCCGGGAAGGCCAATGTAGTTGCAGATGCTCTGAGCCGGAAAACCGTGCATGTGGCTTTTATGATGATTAAAGAAGGTCAACTATTGGAAGCATTTAGAAACCTAAATTTAGATGTAGCGGTTAATCCTCAGAGTTTAAGAGTTTGTGCACTTGTAATTCAAAGTAATTTGGAAGCACAGGTAAAAGAAGCTTTGTCCAACGATCCTTATTTCAAAGAGGCTAAAGAATTGATACGAAGAGGAAAAGAAACCAAGTTAAGCCTCTCAGAAAGTGGGATTTTAAAATTTCAGAACAGACTGTACATACCTGCTAATGAGGATCTTAGGAATAAGATTCTTTCGGAGGTACACCAAAGTAAGTACACCATTCACCCTGGAACAACCAAAATGTACCACGACTTAAAGAAAAATTTTTGGTGGCCAGGTATGAAACGAGATGTGGCACAATTTGTGGCTAGATGTTTGACTTGTCAAAGAATTAAGATAGAACATCGAAAACCAGGAGGAATGCTAAAGCAATTGAAGATTCCAGAATGGAAATGGGATAGCATCACTATGGACTTCATAGTTGGACTTCCAAGAACTTTTGCAGGTAATGATAAGATATGGGTTATTGTGGATAGACTCACCAAGTCTGCACACTTTCTTCCCATCAAGTCAACAGACTCACTGAATAAATTAGCAAAAATTTATATCAAGGAAATAGTGAAGTTGCATGGAGTCCCTTGTGATATTGTTTCAGATAGAGATCCCAGATTCACCTCTGGATTTTGGCGATCTTTACAATATGCATTGGGTACTCGGCTGAATTTTAGCACCGCATACCACCCACAAACTGACGGGCAATCAGAAAGGACGATACAGACTCTAGAGGATATGCTAAGGGCGTGTGTCTTAGAATTTAAGGGAAATTGGGATGAGTATCTGCCTTATGCAGAGTTTGCCTATAACAATAGTTACCATTCCAGCATATGTATGGCACCATATGAAGCTCTGTACGGTCGAAAATGTCGATCCCCCATCTGTTGGGTAGAGGCTGGAGAAAGGAGACTTATAGGACCTGAGATAGTGGAACAAACGTCCAAACTAGTGGAGCTCATTCGAGATCGCTTGCTCACTGCACAGAGTAGACAAAAGAGTTATGCTGACAAGCGGCGAAGGCCCTTGGAATTTCAAACTGGTGAACATGTCTTTCTCAAAGTAACTCCTTTGACAGCAGTAGGAAGGTCTATTAATTCTAAAAAGCTCAGTCCTAGGTATCTTGGCCCTTTTCAAATTTTGGATAAGTACGGGACTACAGCTTACAAAATTGCCCTACCACCAAACTTGGCAAACATTCATAATGTGTTTCATGTTTCTCAATTAAGGAAATATATTCCAGACCCATCGCACGTAATTGAATATGAACATATGCATTTACGGGATAATCTAACTTATGATTTGAGACCAAATAAAATCATTGATACTCGAATGAAGAAACTGCGACACAAACAAATCCCCTTGGTGAAAGTGGTCTGGAAAGGGCAATCCCAAGAAGAGGCTACTTGGGAAACAGAGGACCGTATGAAGAAGCTCTTCCCCGAATTATTTGACTCTGGTAAGTTCTATTAAGAACTATGCACATTTATGATATTTCTTTTCAAGAGAATTATGTTGAAAAATTGAATTTTGGGGACAAAATTCTTTTGAAGGAGGTAATAACTGTAACATCCCACATTCTTATATTTATTTAATATAGGCAAATTAGTGTTTGAAGGACTATTATGAAAAGAATATTTTTTTAGGAGAAAATTTGTAAGTGGAAATAAAGTAACTTTTCCATAATTAGAGGTTGGAGAAAAGTTGGAGAAAGTGTTAAAAATAAATTTTGGCAATAAATAAAATTTTTCCATTTATACCAAGGACCTATTTGTAAATACAAAAATTTATGAATGGCCTATCTAGAATTTTAGCTATACAAAATTTGATGGAAATAGACACGTTGGAGACCATGCAATGGTTACATATTTTCTTCCTCATCCGAATCATAGCATTGAACCAACAAGAAGAGGGGCCACTTCAATTTTTTTCTTCTTTTCTTCTTTTCTCTTTCTCTTTCTCCTTGAGTGCTTGTCTTCACATGCTTAAGAGTTTGGCCAGCTTTTCTCCTTATTACAGGAGGAATATACCATCATGTGAGGGCAGAAGGTGGTGCAACTGAAAAAGAAAGGATAGGAATATAAGAAAAAGGGGATTGGGAATGAAGAGAACACTTAAGGCATGGAAAGCTTGGCTATATCTTCTTGGACAGCAACACAAAGCTTTATGCAGTAGAATCTCATCCAGTGCAGGCCATGGTCGCCACGTGAGGATGCTGCAAAGTGAACCTGTGGAAAGCAAGGTGAGTTGTCTTCAAGCTAGGTAGCCACGGACTCCTTCAAGAGAACACCCACTGCACTTCCATTTTATTTTCTTTTCTTTCCTTCCTTTTCAGATTTAAGGCAGTAGAACCATCTCGGCCAGCACCCATTTCTTGCATATGAATAGAGATATCTCTTCCCTTAGGCAAAGCAATAGTGAACTCGAGAATAGGGAAGATAAAGCATTACACGTGAACTGTTCTGCAGTGCCCACGTGATGCTGCCGAGGATGAGAGAAAGTTCATGGCATTGTCTTCATGAGCTGGAACCGAGAGAGAGAATCCATTTTCCTTGCATTGGTTGCCACGTATGGGACCCTTAGGGGTTAAAGGAGGGTTTGTAACTTCATTTTCTGCTATCCTAACAAGTGAACACGAGAGAGAGATGATGTTGCTGCAAAACTTCCTCATTTTCTGGATAAACCGAGAGAGATAGAGAGAAAGCTCTAAAAACCAGTAAATTTCCTTAAGCTTTTAAAGAGCCACCCCTGGGCAACTTTGGTGCTAACCAAAGGACCTTCTTAGCAGTGGATTTGAGGTCCTAAATACACATTCACAGCAGCAAGGAAGTGGCAAGAAAGTGCAGAAAAATTTAGAGAGAAAGTAAGCTCGGAAATCTTGGGTAAGCTCTAAATCCTTTTTTTAGGCTCGCTTTTGTTTAAGAAATGATTAAACATGTCTTAGAGAGTCCCTAGATGAGTTTGGGAGAGCCATGCAGCAAGAAGAATGGAAAAACATGGAGTTTAGAGGTATGCATCCATGACAGGGACTAAACTTAATAATATCAAAAGTTCGTAGGAATAGCTATAATTTCGAAACAAGATATATTTGTGACCTATGGACTTAGATGAAACTAAGTATGGTCTTAGATCATGAAAAAGATAAGGAAAAAATAATTATTGAGGACCTAAGTGAATGAAATGAAAAGTTGGAAGGAAAGAGTAAAAATTCTGAAAATGTCCAGATTGAATATATATGGGATTTTAGTTAAAATTTGATGGAATTTGCCAAATTTTGAAGGTTATTTATATGGTTAAAGTTCACATTAGGGACCAAAGTGAATTAATTCAAAGTTGTTGAGGAAAAAGGAAATAGGGTGGAATTTGAGAAATAAATTAGAAGAAATTTTAGCTGATTATAATTTTTGAATTTGAGACTATAAATGAGATTATAGACATTACGTAATTAATTTTTGAAGTACAAGATTTAATTAATTATGAAATAGTAATTTTAATCTATTCCTTATTAGGATATTTTTTTTAGCTAATTATATTTATTTAAATTGGGGATTAGAAATAAGATTGCGAATAATACATAATTAATATTTAGTGCACAGAAATTTCATTTAAAAATGGAATAGTATTTTTTTAAATATTCCATATTAGGATTTTAATAGCTAATTTATTTTATCAGCACCTTGGAATAATTTCGAGTGGAATCGGTACGAGACGATAAATTCAGGTAGCCAGTTATATTTCATAAAAGCGCTGTTCATATATTTTGAAATTGTTTTATACTGAAAATGATTTAATTATGAATTATGTGATATTCAACTCTATGCATTGTTATGTATATATTTGTATTGTTATTATACTCATGTGCTAAGGCAGTGTACGCCAAGCATCTAGGGTACGACGGTACGCGCCAGTATAAGACTTGCCATGGTTAGGGCGGAAGCAGCTATGCATGACGATGCTAGTGTCAGTCTTGCTGACCTTTGGGCCACAGGGTATAATCAGACCCTGGTGGTAGGCACTGAGAATAGTGATGACCCTTGGCACCACTTGAGGTGAAACAGACTCTTGTGGTACTAAGACCCAGGGATAATCTCTGCATGACAGAGGCATAGATGTGTTGAACTGAATTATGAATGGTGTTATGAACTTGCTTTTATGACTGGGAATGGTTCTTGTTTTCAAAATTAACTACTGGCTACTGAGATTTCTATGTCTCATGATTTTTGTACTGTATTAACCATTTCCAGGTGCAAATCAAAATGGGAATAACGGGGTTGCAGCAGTCAGTCAGTAGCTGTAGCCTAGATTTTATAGTTTTTTTTTTTTTGTAAAATAATTAAGACTTAATCTCCAGTGGTATGTATATATGTCGACATGATGGTGATGTAAGACATGGGATGATGTTAATGGCTCCTAGTTGTCTTTAATTATGGACTTGAGATCTTTGAGATTTAAGGTTTGAAAATTGCCATAATTATTCACTAAGGAACCTTATCTTAAAAATCTTTTATCCTGGAGATAGTTTTATGAAAATTTTGAGGTGTTACATTTTTAATGATGAGTTTTCTCTCTCTACCATATTCATTTATATGTCTTTTAAAATCCAAATGACATTCATTAATTTTCTCTAACAAGTTGATGAATACACCTAAACTGATGTTGACGAAATGATATTATTTCATATTTCGTTACAATTCCTAATCGATGAGTAATTCTTTCCCAAATATGGACACATATAGAGTATAGCCTTCTCCTCATTCATTTTCGATCTAAGAAGTCTTAAATCTACTAAACATGGAAAGCCTCTGTTTTCATTTCTCCTTCCTCTTTTGTGTAAGACCAGTTTGACAATAGATGAGTCTGCACTTATTGTTTTTAAGTTGTACAGTCTCTTGAATGATTGCTCCATCTCCTCTTTAATTTTTATATTTTCTTATGATAATTGTAATTTTCTAGAAATTTTATATTCTACCATGGTGTTTTGGAACATTCTGATGTATATTCAACAGCAACATTCCATTTATCATCACTGCAATTTTTTCTACAATTTTGACTCTTTTGAGTGTTTCAATTTATTTTTGATTTAGAGCCAAATTTCATGATAAAATGAAAACTATAGTATGTATTTAAATTAAAAGATATGGAAATTTGCAAATTTATATGTTTTTGAAAAGTAACTTTATAGTTTACATAATATCTTATGTACATTAATAGTTTACATAATATAGTTGGAATAATAATTTGATACCTAATCAAAGTCAAATAAAACAATCAATTAATATTCCTTAATAATTATTTATATTAAAATAATTTTAGGTTTTATGGTGTATTTGGTCTTAAAAATATACTTTTGTACGTATAAAATAAATATATATATATATATATATATATTCTTTTTGACATGTATGTATACTTATTGGTATAATGGAAAAGTGAAAACTTATTTAGCCTACCCCTTCATATTATTGAAAATATTATCCGTCCCAGAAACTTATTTAGTATGTATTTTTAAACAATTGTTTATATAATCTAATTAAAAAATGAATTCTTTCTTATAAAATAATCAAGTATTGTATAAAAAATACTCATCTAATTAAAAAATTTTTAAATTTCTTTTAAAAATATTATTTTCTGACAAAAGAAACGTAACTTTGATGTAAATTTGTTTCCTCTTTTATTTACATATCCTTTGTTGAATATTTCAAAAAAGAACATAAAAGTACTATGAATTTGTTGTTGCTTGGCCTAATACTATGAGGGTTAAGAAACTATACTAAATGAATTTTAAAAAATATATATAAATTTCAATCTCAGGTAATAAAAGGGATGAGATTGAAATACTTATTTTGGTATATATTTATTTTAGAGAAATTCATGTGGGTTTTGGAATTAGTTATGCCTTGTTTCCTTTACGTAGCAAAAAAATATGAATGTGATATTTCAATGATTTTTTTATCATAATAGGTCAATAGATTTAAGGGGTCGAATGCAATTTCTCTCTCTATTAGAATTGATATTAATTATAAAACACACACACACACACACACACACACACACACAGAGACACAGAGACACATATATATTGCAGAGTTACAATAAAAGAACAAAAAGAATATAACTTACATTCTTTATGAAATATAAGCAACTAAATTTATTAAAAGCAAATCAATTTATTACAAAAATTGAATATTGCTTCCGCTGATATTGTTTTTCCATTGTTAAATGCAAATTTTATTTTTGTCAAAATTGTAGGATATATTCCATCAACTATCTTCAATACATAGGAGTTACAGCAGATTGAATTGCACTTTTACGCTTTGGAAGTGGTCAGAGACTTAGAAACATGTAATATATAGGAGTTCTTATTAATTATCTTATTTTGATTCAAAACAGTGCTTATACAAATATAACTTTCGCCAACAATTAAATGTATTTTCTCCACTTTAGCATTGTGTCATTGTGTGTTGTGTCCACTTTTTAAAACCTATATCATGGGTAAAATTAATTATCTTGTTACTATTAAATCAATATATATATATATATATATTATTGACTTTTATTGGGATTAGGAAGATAAAAACTAATCTATTGACCAAATCAACTTATATAACTTCCATATATAATTTGCTTTGTTTATTAAACTTTGTATTTTCACTTCTAGGTCCTATCCCAAAGGAGATTGGTAATTTTAATAAACTTAAAGTTCTATTGTTGCATGGTAAGTCTCTCTCCGGTAGCCTTCCATCCAATTTTGGACGTAGCTTTCCCAACCTAAAGGGGCTATACTCGCGGGAAATGAACTTTTTGGAAGAATTCCAAATACTATATCCAATGCTTCTTTGCTTAAAATTATATCCTTGGGGGACAACAATTTTAGTGGAGTAATGCCTAATACAATTGGGAGTTTAAGAGATCTTGAAAAACTAAGGGTCTATAGTGTTGGAGCAGCACCTGAAAAATAAGAATAAATACAAAATAGAGGAATTTGAAAGTTAGAGTGAAAATAAAAATTGCGTGGTACTGGGATGAGGTCCGAGTAGCTCGTCTTTCTTTAATGTAATTTTTACGTGTCCCACGGGTTAATTTTGCTATATTACCCGGTGCAGCGGTACGCAGAAGTGTTACATCCAGGATACAACAGCCCAGGACTCACCTGTTTATTTACTATCTCTGCACATAGGAAGTAAATCAGACTCGTTTTCTCCCACACCTTCTCTACCCAAAGTATCACACAAATACTTATACTTATTTGTTTTTCTCTCATTTGTATATATTATTTCATCCTCCAACTTGCTTTCACAAACACATATATATAGTTGTTGATGGCTTCTTTATATTTTCGTTGCAAGAAAATCATTGGCCACCAAATTGAGAATAAAAACTATTAACTTCAATTCAATATGCCAACCAATATCTTTAAAAGTAATATAAAAGCATGCCAACGTATAAAGCAATTATGCACCTTTTAATATACATAAAGCCACATGAATATAGGGGAAGGCTAATGTTTTCTATTGGAAATTAATATTAATATTTTATAATAATAAACTTTAACAATCCCCCACTTATTATTATAAAATAGCACAATATAATATATACTCTTTGGGTAGAAGTGGATTATTATGCATAATATAGGTAGCTAAATTTGTCTTGAACCTATACTTAACAAAAAATATATTTCTTGATCCAGAGCCATAGTGGTATTCGCTTTAAACTATGAACTACTTAGGAGAAACAAGATCTATATCTTACACATAACAACCCAGGTGCAAATCATGAGCCCTAACTGGCATGGTTATGCAGCCTTGTGCCGTATCCTGTTTATTTAATGTGTTCTGAGAATACGCCCTGTATATTCTCATGTAGGAGCGGCCCCACTCCGCCACAGTCAAATAGGTGAATTCTGTCAAGAGTGTTCCTATAGTTTAGACACCCCACTCTTATAGAACTACAGATTTCATTAAGAGTTTTTTTAAAAACTCAACCACACATATTCACTGCAGGAAAATGCACAGACACCATAGGGATGAATTTAAGAGTTTGAACTCTTATAAAAATGTGCATTCATCAAGTAATCCTATGATTCGTTTTTCCCTTTGAACCAAGTTCTTAGGATCTCTAGTCACAAGGTAGGGTATCCTCATAGGTTACTTTTAATCCAATGGGCTAGATATTCATCCCCCTCGATACCTCTAGATTCTTTGACTATAGCTATAGTTTTTAGAAAATCTCATAATTCAAAAAATCTACATAAGACGGTGTTTATCACAATAAGTAATCTCATAATTATTATAGGTGGGTATACAATCACATAATATATATTCAAATATTTATTCTTCTACCAAATAATAATTTAATCCATGAGCACACAATCATTTAGGAAACTTTCCCAAATTCAATTTTGTGACCAAAATTCTCAACACTATTATACCTTATTGTACAATAGGAGTATTCTCATATAATAGCATAAAAATATGCTTCCCCAAAAATTTATCTATGACATATATCATCATCTCAAATTTTAATGAGATGGTATCCATAATTAAAAATATATATGCCAAAAAATCACAAAATGTATGGTCACAAATTCACAATAAAATTAGTTCCAAAATGATATGTGAAATTCATAATATTGCATATAATATATATCAATAAAAATTACCGTCTAATTGGTGAATTCATTTTTGGATATCCACAAAATTATGTACCCTAACTATTGATGGGTATTGTGTCTTTTTCACAAGAATCTCAAACTTTGTTGTTGTTCACCAAAAATATAATATTCTTGTAGCACTATAAAAACATCACATATGTGAAATCACAAAATATATATAGTGAATTTTTTTTTCAAAATTCACAATCACAATTTATATAAAAGTGAATTTTCTCAAAAAATTCACAATCACAACTTTCTTTTTATGTGCACACATGCCATTAAATATCTCATGAAATAGATATAGGCATTTTCTCAAAATATTTTTCATAAATTATAATTTGTCACATGGTTTTATAAAACCTATAATAGTAGAATTAAAAAACAAAATTCTACTAACACATTTTATTTTTAATTCTCTTGACCATTGGCCAAAAATTGAAATGTAGAATTAAAAACAAATTTTCAAAGTGAAAAATCATATTTCACATAGCTTTAAAAAGCTCACAGTAATATGGCCATAAAAATTTATATTATAATATTTCAAAAGATTCCATAAACACAATTTTCAACTTCAAAATGTTGAATACTTGTTCACATATAAGCTTTAAGAAAGCATTTTCATATTATCAATAGTTATGTCAATAGAAATTTATGGGATATACTCAATACACAAATATAATAAACCCATAATAATTAAACCACAATATCATTAACTATTGACCATAAAACATTTTTACGAAAATTTGTATATTTTTATAACAACATACTTACATCCCCCACTTGTTGTTACAAAAATAATACAAAAAAAATTTCTTCTTGCCCCCACTATTTATAAAAATTCTCAAAATAGAGAAAGAATAAAATAGTGACACATACCTCATGATATATCACTACAAAAAAATCGGTCATTAGCCACGGTTTTAACCGTGGCTAACACAGTGTTACCACAGTTTCGCATCTTGTGGCAAAATTGAGCATGACCTTTATTATTAGCCACGGTTTTTAAAACCGTGGTAACACAAATTTTGCCACGTTTATAACTGTGGCTATATTTAAATAGCCACAGTTTAAACCGTGACAAAACAATGTGTTATTATTTTTGAAAAAGAAATTTAACTACGAAAAAACCGTGGCTAATAATTTTTTTTATTTTTAATAAAGAAATTTAATTGATTATTTGCCACGGTTTAAACCGTGGCAAAGAAGAATTAATAGTTTAAAAAAAGAAACATAATTGTTCATTTGCCACGGTTTAAACCGTGGCAAATAATGAACAGTTTTTTAAATTTGATTGTTTATTTGCCACGGTTTAAACCGTGGCAAATGATTGACATTTTTTTTTAAAAAAATATTCTTTAATTTTTACAAAAAATATATTCCTGATGCATCAATATATACCAAAATGTTCACTTGAATGTATACATATAGTCAAAAAGAGATATACTAAACAAAAAGATCTAGAAATTGTCCTATACCAAAATGTGCACTTGAATGTATCAAAAGGTGATATACTAAACAAAAAGATCTAGTGATTGTTCAAGTCTACCATATATAAAACCTAAGTGTGTGATCCATCTGTGGTAGGCAAATCAAAACCAAATTTGTCATGCATAAATTTATATAGCACACTTAATTGGGCTTGAGTTTGTGATAGCTCCTCCTTAGTTTGTGATAGCTCCTCTTTGGTCTTTTCATATCCAACCAATTGTTCTTTTAAAGCCCCCACTTCGCTCCTCCAATCTTCAGTATGATTTTCATTTATAGTACTACTAGAAGCATTACTGTTCATAGAAGTTGCAGTTTGTTCAGACAAACCAAAGATAGTAGAATGAGAAACACCTATTCCCAATCCTCGAACATGACCGTAATGTTCAGGTCCAAACACTTTTCCAATTGAATCATCTGGTTGAGCATATATTTTTGAAGGGACACTTAAAGCAGCAGCACATTCTTGATCTTGAGTCAAGTTTTCTGAAATCTTATCCTAGTTAATGAAGAAAGCAAAAATTTAGGCCAATAACAATGAAAATTTAGGCCATATCAAGAACAGTAAAGAAAAGAATGATATCAATGACAAGAAAAAGCCAGCACAAATATACAGTCACAGCATGTCCATAGTTGTAGTTCCTAATGTAAAAATGTCAACAAAGAATATACTAGAAGTTCTATCATAATTTATCAAATAACCTATGGTTTATTCCACTGTCCAAAAAACCAAAAAGAAAAAAAAATATTAAAAACCAAGTCAATCAAGTTGATGTTATATGCCTGTTATCCAATGAATTATATGTTTATTTAATTTAATTCAAATATATCATTTTGTGATTTTAATCATAAAGTCATATTCTTATTCTTGCTGATCCTTTAAAAAAGTTGCTTGAATATAATCTTAGTACTATTAATGAATTTTTTTTTATCTCAAGTTTGTTGCACTTAATACACATAATGATGATCATTTTTTGTACCAGACCTAGTCTTTAGATTGAAATATGAAAGAAATATTTATTATACTCTTATAGTGCTAGAGAATTTAATGATATTGTTTTTTTCATATTTTGATAAATAAATTATTTTTATTTTAAAGTTAAGATACAATTAATTCAACTTTGTTCCTATCTGATGAGATCATTTTATGTCATATAACATAATTCTAACTTTGGTTGAGTTAAATACTAAATTTTAATTTATAATCTAATTTGTCTAAACATGAATCACAGTAATACTCAACTTTTCAGTATTTTCTCACAAAAGGCTCAGCCACTCAATATTCAAACCCCATGTTGAAATTGCTTTAAAAATTATAGGGACAAAAGAAAAACTCATATGACACAACAAATATATCAATACAAGAAATACAGTAAATAAGAAAAAATATAAAGGAAACCAGCTAGGAAACAATGGACATCATAAACACTTACTGCCAAGGTCTTTCCTAATTCATTCACATAGGTTCCATCTCATTTGAGTAGATTTGACAAAACTACTTCACCTCGACATACAGGCCTCCCTAATTCTTTCACCTACATTTGACATCATTGAAGTAAAGAGTTAGAAAATAATTAACAAAGTATGTATATAAACCAAACTTATTCAATTCAAATTACCATTTGACAAGCCTTCCTTGCATTGCTCTTACTACCTCCAGCATGAGGAACTCTAAGCTTCTTTCGATTTGTAGTATTTTGTGTACTTGCATTCTAGAAATTAAAAATATGATGCTCACATCTAAAAACATTATGAAAGCAAAATAATTATTATAAAAAATTATACCTTCATCTTTTCACCATGATAATGTTGTACAAAAATTGTCCAATCAGCATTATCTATTTCAGGAGGAGGGTTAGCGAGTAACTCTTCTTTACTTTTAGTAGGATAGAAGTACTTACACCTCAACTGGTATTTGTAAGCCCTCCATCTTTCACCTAAAGTGCTCATAACCCATTTGCATCCAACAACATAATCAAATAAAAAATGATCCTTCACAAATTATTAATCCACAATTAGATTAATATATAGAGTAAATATAAATTAAAAAAAATATTGAATGAGATTCATTACCTCTACACATTTCCACAATTGGACCTTTTTGGGTTTTGGCATCCAATGCCAACTTTCAATTTGTATAGGACAAAGTGTTGGATTATGAGCAAGTTTACCAAGAAATCTTACAAGCAAATTCGAGCCATTGTCTTCCCATGTCCATCACCATTGAGTTCCACAATGACCTTCATATTTTGAGGCAGATGCCAAATCTCATTTGCAACCATTTTTCGAGTTGTTATTTCTTTTGTAGTAGTGTCTACCCATATATAGGTAAAACCAAGTCAACATATAAAACAGTTGTGAGGAATATTAACTTAAATGTATATAATAAAACAACAAATAAATGTTAAGTAAGAAAATGCAATCAAATGTTTATACCTATTAACTTAATAAGCAATGGTCCTTCCTTTTTTTCTTGCTGAGATTGAATGGCACTTGTGGAATGGATTGAATTATTTTCATCAGACCAAGGGGTTAAATTATCACTAGTTGCAAATTGAGTTTCAGGTTGTCTACTTTCTTCTGCTGAGGTTTAGGGCATTGCATTGGTTGAAGTATCAACATCTTGAACTTGCAAACATTGTTGACTCCGTAACTCATCTAAAAGTGCTTCCCCTGAAACCTTACGCTTTCTACCCATTTTAAATCTAATACATGCACAAATCATTAGCTAACAAGCTTGAATTCATCAAAATCCATTTAATACTAATAACAAATCAAAAAAATTTTAAAATATAAAGTCACTTAGATAAATATAAATTCAAATTACATGATAGTTAATGAAATTAATCAGACATCATTCCCCTCTCAACATCACTATCATCACTACCAATGGTGTCATCTATAGAATTTGGTTGATCTGGTTCATCTTCATTAACATCTTCACTGACTAATTGTAGTTGTTCAATATTTTCCAAATTTTGGTCTGGAAATGGTATGTCTTCCACGATGGACTCTTCTAAGTGCAACAAGTTCTGATCTCCCATATCATATAAATCTCTAGGCTTGACATGGCAAACACAACTCCATCCTTGATCAACTGGATCATCAACATCATATGCCATTCGAGCATCAGATGCAAGAATAAAAGGTTCATCTGTTTCTTTTTCTTATGTACTAAGCGAGAAAAGTTTACACTTGTAATTCCAAATTCATCTATTTTGGTGCCTCTATTAGGTGTAGGATCTACCCATTCACATTTGAACATCAGAACCCTGAATTTACCATAATAATCCAACTTTATAATGTCAACCAACCTCCCATGGTACAAAATATCCAATGACTTCAATTTCCCACTCTTATCAACTGAACAACTCATGGTGTTTGCAGACATCACAACACCACTATTTTGTGTCTTCATTCCTTGCTCTTTTCCCTTGGTACGGAATTTAAATCCATGTATATTGTACCCATCATATCTCCTTGCAACATTATTTGGGCCTTGTGCAAGCAATTTAATTTCAGGTGTAATATCATCATCTTCTTTTTTTGCAACCTATTATATTTACATATTGTTAAAAAATTGAATTGCATGTGCAAAGAAAATTTAAGGAAGAAATAAATCAAAACAAAACATTTTAAAGATGATAATTCACATGATCTCTAAACCACTTGCGAAAATTTCTATGAACATATTGCTCCACATCCTTGGCTGAGGTTCTTCTTCCACAATACATCCTCTGAACCTCAAGTCTACACTTCCTGTATATATAAATTATTATTTTTAATTGTACAATAGATGAAGCTATACACCCTTAAAGAATGAATAAGGATTAGATAACTTACTCACGAAACTTCTGAACTAGCTCACATTGTGTTAACACATAAGAATGAGCTTGTACTTTATCCAAAGGATCAATAGAAAAAACCTTTGAAAAACCAAAAGGCTTGCCTAATGCAGGAAACATCCTTGATAAACTAATAAACTCACTACTACTAATTGCTTCATTGTCATCATCATTGCGTTTAGGCCGATTGAACTTTGTTTCCGTGTCTTCAAAATATCTGGAGCACAATGTAAGACATTCCTCTATAATATACCCTTCAGCTATACACCCTTCAGGTGCAGCCTTATTTCTAACATATGATTTCAAGTGGCCAAGGGACCTAACAAGAAATATGACACAATTAATAATGGTGAATTTCATTGGCTATGACACTAATTAAATAAGAGAAATATGTGTATTCTGTATACCTTTCGATGGGATACATCTATCTAAAATGCACTGGGCCAGCAATCATTGCTTCTTCAACAAGATGGATAACTAAATGGACCATGACAGTGAAAAATGATGGAGGGAATATCATTTCCATGTGACAAAGTGTTAAAGTTATTCGTTGTTGGAGTGTTTCCAAATGTTTTGTATTCAAAACTTTGCATGATAGTTCTCTAAAGTAATTGGACAACTCAATCAACATCGAAGTAACTTCTTTAGGAAGAGATCGTCTAAAAGCAATTGGAAAAAGATACTCCATAAGAATGTGTGAATCATGACTCTTTAGACCAGAGATCTTGTGTTTCTTGCAATCAACACATCTAGAAATATTTGAAGAGTAACCATCTGGAACTACTACACATTTAAGTAGTTTTAGAAATATATCCCTCTCTTGAGGTTTCATCTTGAAACATGCATTAGGAAACTTGGAAGAATTAGGGTATGGATGGAGTCTCTCTCTAATTCCCATTGCTTCTAAATCTTTACGTGCTTGTAGATTATCCTTTGTTTTAACTTTATCATCAAGAACTGTGAACAATACATTGTCACACACATTTTTCTCTATGTGCATCATATCAAGACAATGGTGAATACAATTGTGTTCCCAATAAGGTAGGTCCCAAAATATGCTTCTTTTCTTCCATTGTTCGGGACATTTAGTACTTGTACCCTCATCACGAGATCTTTTACGAGTCTCTTCAATTTGTCTTTTAAGGGTAGAACCTAAAAGTGGAGTAGGAGCTTTTCTATGCTTAATAGAATCATCAAAAGCAACTGAGTTATATCTATATTTATGGTCATCTGGCAACCATCGGCGATGTCCCATAAAAAAATTTTTTCTCCCAAACTTTAACCTTCTAGATTATGTTTCAAAATTACATGATGGACAAGCATACAATGTATGTGTATTCCAACCAGATAGATTATCATAACCTGGAAAGTCACTTATAGTCCACATCAATGCAGCATGCATTCTAAAATATTCATTTTTGGAAGAATCAAAAGCCTCTACACCATCATTCTACAATTGTAATAACTCAGCAATAAGAGGTTGCAAGTAAACATCAATTTTATTGCCAGGCATCTTTGGACCAGGTATTATCATTGACATGATCAGAGAGGTTTGCTTCATACATTCCCACGGAGCAGTATTATAAGTATATAACATAACAGGCCAAATGCTATTAGTAGAACTAAGTGTTCCAAATGGATTGAATCCATCTGTAGCTAAAGCAAGACGTATATTTCGAGGATCTGAAGCAAATTTTGGATATTTTAAGTCAAAATCCTTCCATGCTTTACTATCTCTAGGATGTCTTAACAACCCATCTGGGTTACCATACATAGCCTGCCATTTCATTCTCTTTGCAGTTTTAGAAGACATGTATAAATGACGCAACCTAGGAATAAGTGGAAAGTACCGTAATATCTTGGCCAATTGTTTCTTCTTTTTCTTTTTAGTAGCCACCACATTATTTGCAACATTTTCAGTTTCATTTAATTTCCATCTAGAAGTATTGCAAACCTTACATTTCTCTCGTGATTCATCTGGTCCCCAATACAACATGCAATCCATCGGACATGCATGAATCTTATCGTAATTAAGACCTAAGCTCTTAATCATCTTTTTTGCCTCATAAAAATATGCTGGCAAATTAGCATTCTCAAAAGCATCTTTTAGAAGATCATAGATCATTGAAATTGTTTTTTCAGTTGCACCACAGAGGACTTTGATGTGATACAAATGAATAATGAATGATAATTTAGTATATTTTGTGCAACCATCATAAAGTTCTTGATTTCCTTCTCTAATTAATTCTTTCATTTTATCTAACTCCTCGTTATGAATTTCTGCATCTCTAATATTGTCATTGACAAGTTGATTTGATGAACTAAGATCTTCATGTCCATTTTCCTCAAATACACCAAAAATATCATTTAACATGTCTTGCATTGGATATTGTCTACATGGTTCTTTTTGTGTTCGGGTTTCTGATCCCACATTAGGTCCATCATATTTTTCTCCATGAATATACCAAGTAGTATATCTAATAGGAAACCCCTTTTGAAGTAGATCACTATGTACTTCAAATCTTTTTCCCATACGCCAAAATCCACAAGAAATACAAGGACACACAATCTGGCCATTTATAGATGCATTTGAGAAGGCAAAATCAAGAAATTGAATAACCCCATTCATAAATTCATTCGATCTAATTGGCTTGTCAATCCAGCTTTTATCAACCATGATTGTGCAAATCTGATTTCAACATCAAATATAACTCATAAAAAATAAATTCATAAAAATATGACACAAATTTTAGGCATATATAAGCTTGAAGATATGAAGCCAAATAAATTTTATTCCGTGATGTTCAGGAAGCCTCTTGTCAAATAAGGAAGAATCTGCTATACACACTAAAACAATTGAGGTATGAAGACAAAATATAAAGAATATTATATACATTTTCTTCTTTCTTTGTACTTATGGGTAGATCTCCATACAACTAATTCAATTTATATGTTTTATTCAATTATTATAGAATCCATCAGTGTTATCTCAATGTATGAGCCTACAAAGCTGCGTGGCTTAATCACACACACCATGTAATTACTTGTCTTAATTAGCCACTAATGATTTTTCTAGATTGGAATTCATATCTTTTTTTAAAAAAAAATTTACAAAATATTCACAATTTTAATTCTCAAATCTAATAAGAAAATGGTATTAAAATTTAATAATAATAATTTTGTGATTTAATAATAAAAAGAACCAAATTCAGAAAAATTAAATGCAATTCTTCATGGGCTAAAAAAATATTGAGACACTTAAATTTTTAAAGACTAAATTAAAAAATTATAATTTTTGAAGATCTAAATCAGTAATTTACTATAATTTTTTGGTTACAAAAGACTAAGAAAATGAGCTATCAACAAGAGATCACTGAAACTGAATAAAACCGAACTTGATATATTTTGATTAAAATCATTTTATAATTGATAGTGATAGAAAATAATAACAAGATGAACATGCTTTCATCCTCTATGGACTAACCAGAGAGTTCTCTAATAGTTATTTTCAGAACACAAAAAAAAAAAAGAAGAAAAAACAGAGAAAGAAATAATCTGCCCTTGAACCAATACTTTTTTCCCTTCAAATTGTTATCCCAAAACAAAACTTCTAAACCAATCTCTTTGATTCAAGTTCTCTCTCTCTACGTATTGATCAATTATTTGAACAGACTGAATAATTTAAGAGAGAGACAGAGAAAGATTGAGTGTGTGTGAGGGGGGGTTTCAGAATGTCAGCAACAAGTTCACATAACCAGCTAGCACAAAATGCAAACTAAAAGTGGAGAACATCAAGAAAAAATCCATAGAATCAACCAGTAAAAAAATCCAAAGTAAAAAGCCAAAACATCATCAAAAATCCACAAAACTAGCTAACAAAAAATGAAAATATCTACAACTAAAGGGGCAAGAGCAAGACAGAGCAAGTAAGAATATAAATAAACATATGCTTACTAACCTGGATGCAAGCAACCAAAATCTTCAGCCAATCTTCGCAAAACCAACCAAAATCTTAGGAAAACTACAATGAGAAAGTTTAATAGAATATAACACTGTTTGGGGTTAAGAAAGAATTGTTCTAGATATAATCAAACAAAACCCCAATTCAAAAACCACAAGAAAAGCATAGCATAAGGAGATTATTACCTAGATTTGAAGGCAATGGCTCTTGTCAACAAAAGATGTAGAAGACTATTGAATGGTCCCACCAAAAAATTCACTGGTTTGATAATACAAAGATTAGTCATTTTAACAAAAGAAAAATGATTTATTTAAAACTTTAAAAAAAATCTGAACTGCATGTTGTGGAAACTAAAATTCAAGCAACATAACTCTTTCTCATCCAAGACCAAAGAATTATTAATTCAAATCATCAAAATAAAATCCATATCCATATTCTCAAATCACAGCCCCAAATATTCAGAACCACCATCACAATCAGCATTTATAATCACCACTATCAGAGTTTTCAGCATATTGCCTTCAAAGAGACATAAATATTTAGTCTCAAATATTCATATTGCCTTCAGCATTTAATCCCTTCATATAAATATTTAGTCTCATGCAAGTTCTTACCCTTTCTTCCCTAGTTTTTGTGAGAATGAGACATCATTAGTTATTACTGACTATGATCTATCTATAATCTATTATTCACGAGAAAGAGGACCATGTTAGTATAACATGATAAAAGTTAGTCATATATTGGATTTTTCATCTGTTGATACTTTCTTGTAGGGAGAACATCCTTTCCATAATTATACTGTTCGGTCTAAGTACAAGAAAAAAAATTAAGGCAAAGCAATCACCTGGAAACAGTGGCATGTCAAACAGAACAAACTCACCTAGTATTGTATCAGCCTCTTAGTCAATATATGAGGATAGCGATAGAGAAGATTTTGAAAGTAGTACGCCAACCAGTGATAAGGAACAAAAAAAGAAGTCTTCAGAATCAAGCAATTACAATGGACTTGCTGCTGACACTTCTAATTCAAATTATACAAACTCATACTCAACTGTTTATGCAAGATGGTTATATGAGCCTGATGAGACAGATAGATTAAATGGTTCCCATTTCAGCAAGGTTTTTCATTGTTCTTGTGGGAAGTTGGACAAGTCACTTGGATATGATTATGTTGAGATCAACATATGGGGGGAGTCATTTATGTTACATCAAGTAAGTCTTAAATATTCTCCTCAGCAATACAAAAGGAAAGGATGAAGAAGTCTTATACTAAACTCTAGACCAAAACAATATGAAACTACAAAAATAGACATACTTATTGTTTCTATGCTTGCCTTATTGTCTCCATCTCATGGGTCCCAAGCCCATGCCTTTTCCCTTTTTTATAGCAAAGTCAAACATGAGTCAATTCTTTATTCTTATTTTTTTTTAGCCAAGAAATTTCAGAACATCACCTAAGACTAAAATAAAAAACACTTGAGACCAAAACTTCCATTCTCAAATGATGGACTATAAGCACAAGAGTGAACCAAAAGCATGTTTGATTAATTATCAATTTTTTTCTTCAATCAGCAAATTTCAAACTATCAACCAAACTTGAAAGCACTCAAAAGCCAAGACTTATTATGCAGAAACCAAACAACTTCATTATGCAGAAACCAAAGAACAAAATATGAGTTCCATGGAAACTAAAATTCAAAGCAACATAACTCTTTCTCATCCAAGACCAAAGAATTATTAATTCAAATCATCAAAATAAAATCCATATCCATATTCTCAAATCACAGCCCCAAATATTCAGAACCATCATCACAATCAGCATTTATAATCACCACAATTCAGTTAGAGTTAAACCCAAAAGGGTCCTTCATGTTATGAGACTAGTCTCTCAATATTCAAAACCAACACTTACCTACAGCAGTGAGAGTCCATGGGAGGTCATTAATTTGCTGCAAAAACCAAAAGCTGGATAAAGAAAAAAAAAATCGTAAGAATGCCATTCTTATTCTTGTCCTTGTTGGCACCTACATGCTAATTGAAATGGAATCGTTTCCCTTGTTATATATGGTTCTCATATATACCTTTATTTGAAGCTTTTTTCTGTTCCTCCTTCACTATCGATGTTCTTGCTAAAACATTGTGCAGAAATACAACATTTGGGGTTTCTCTGTCTTAGACATGCGATTGGGGTTAATAAATTAAAAATTACTCTTCCATTAGAAATAAGAACACAGATATGAAGGGAGAAAAGAGTGCGAGGAAGATGAATGGAAATACCTAGGCATGCATAATGTCGAAGGATGAAGATGGGTATCGCCTTGCGTCTTCGAAATACAGAAATTGCAGATGAAGATAGACGAAACAGAGATGGATTGCCTTGCGCCGGTTGTCTCAGCCAAAATGAGAGGGTAACACAAAGGCGTTTAATGGAATATGGAGAAACAGCAAGTTTATGGCAGAGAGAGTTTACGGCAGAAAGAAGAAGAAATAGCGTGCGTAAACCTAAGAAAATAAAAAAAGAGAGGGAGATCAGAAAACATATTGGAGGGAGAAAAAATATCTGGAGCCTTTTTTACCCATGGTTATCTCACATTTAGCCACGGGTAACAACAATGTGGCAAATTGTCTGATGTAGGTGGATTTGGCCATGGTTTTGTCAACTGTGCCTAAAAAACCGTGGCTAATTACCGATTTTTTTGTAGTGTATGGAGAAGAAATCAATACTGCATAAGTTTACTTCATGGGCTTAAAATTGGAACTCAAAAATTATGAGTTGTGCTCATAAAAAATATCAGATAATAATTTCACCAATGTAATGATATTTTGCTATCAAATCAATATAAATTTACTCCACATAATACAAATGCTATCATATAGATTTGCCCTTATATATATATTTATATGGTGAAAGGGTGTCCTTCCATTCTCCATATTAAATAAAATTTGGAATTTACCTACTGTATGTACCCACACCCAAAATCATACACATTTGAATATATAGTTACGTTTTCCCACGAGTGTATAATATGTTGACCACATAACACTAATTAATAAGGCACCAACGGATACACACATAAAACAACATAAAGACACATTCCACCCTCAATATAACTTGTACGTTGGTAGCATTATGAGACATAATGCAATACAATTGCATTCAATATAATTGATAGTGTAAAAATCATTCCAAATGTCTACCAACTTAAAGGCCAATTGAATATGTATATAAATATGCTTTTATTTTCATATAATTAATTCCAATGATAGCCAACATTAAAGATACATAATGGACCATCATGAAGCAAGGAAAGCTAACGTCCATATTAATCAACGTTAAAACAAATTTATTTATTTATTTATTTATATAATATCCGAATATCATATATTTGAAACTCAAAGCTCATAAAAATTTATGAGTTATTATAAAAAGATAAATATTCCACCAAAATATTTATGCAATCTTTTGTGAAATAAATTCACAACTCCAAATGAAAAAATCAAAAATATTTTTATTGATTTACTCAAATTGTGAATTACAAAATTTATTTTTAAAGAAATTTCACAATTGAGAAAATCCCATCAAAAAATAATTTTTTAAAAGCCTTCCTTCTCACTCTTACTTTTCATTTGCTGCTTTTGTGAGATTCAACATGAGAAAAATTACCTTAAAATTGTTGGAGCAGCACCTAAAAAATAAGAATAAATACAAAATAGAGGAATTTGAAAGTTAGAGTGAAAATAAAAATTGCGTGGTACTGGGCTGAGGTCCGAGTAGCTCGTCTTTCTTTAAGGTAATTTTCACGTCTCTCACGGGTTAATTTTGCTATATTACCCGGCTCAGGGGTACACAAACGTGTTACTTCCAGGATACAACAGCCTAAGACTCGCCTGTTTATTTACTACCTCTGCACATAGGAAGTAAATCAAACTCGCTTTCTCTCACACCTTTTCTACCAAAAGTATCACACAAATACATATACTTATTTGTTTTTCTCTGATTCGTATATATTCTCTCATCCTCCAACTTGCTTTCACAAACACATATATATAGTTGTTGATGGCTTCTTTATATTTCCGTTGCGAGAAAATCGTTGGCCACCAAATTGAGAATAAAAACTATTAACTTCAATTCAATGTGCCAACCAATAGCTTTAAAAGTAATATAAAAGCATGCCAATGTATAAAGCAATTATGCACCTTTTAATATACATAAAGCCACATGAATATAGGGGAAGGCTAATGTTTTCTATTGGAAATTAATATTAATATTTTATAATAATAAACTCTAACATATAGTAATAAGTTGAACATTGAAATCAACTTGTTCACTTCCTTGACAAACTGTAGGCATCTTAAAGTATTGGATTTATCAGGGAATTCTTTGAATACAAAACTTCCCAAGTCTATCGGAAATCTATCGAATTCTCTAAAACAAATTTTGGTAGATTCTTGTGGAGTTAATGGTCATATACCATTAGAAATTGGGAATCTTAGCGACTTGTATGCAGTTTCTTTGAGCAACAACAATTTGAAGGGATCAATACCTACTACAATAAACAAATTACAAGATCTCCAGTCTTTGAGTTTGGATGGCAATAGTCTATAGGGTTCTATAGTTGATAGTCTCTGCAAAGTTAGAAAATTAGGCTATATACGTCTAAGTAGAAACAAGCTTTTAGGAGAATTACCAACATGTTTGGAAAATTTTACTCTTTTAAAAGAGAGTCATTTGGACTCTAATTACGTCATTTCTAAGATACTTTCTACTTTTTGCAATTTGATTGACATTTTGGAAGTAAACTTATCTTCTAATATATCAAATGGACATATTAAGATAAGAAATTTTAGAGCTCTTGTAAAGTTGGATCTATCAAGAAATCAATTTTCTGGAAATATTCCTGCATCTGTTGGTAGCTTGCAAACTCTAGAATATTTTTCTTTAGCACATAACAAATTGCAAGGAGATATTCCCAAATCAATTGGGAATTTGGTGGGCCTAAAATACTTAGACTTATCCCAAAATAATTTGACTGGTGAGATCCCCGAGTCCTTAGAATTACTTCATTATCTTGAGTTTGCGAGATTGCAAGGAGAGATTCCTAATGGTGGGCCTTTTGTGAATCTCACTGCAAATCATTCTTCATGAACAAAGCTCTGTGTGGAAAGCCACAACTACAAGTTCCACCATGCCGAAAAAGAATGAAGCACAAGTTGGCTAAGGGGATACTCATGCTAAAATACTTATCTCCTCTATTGTTTATTGTTCTTGTTGTTTCTTGCACAATAGCTATACTATTTAAAAGAAAAAGGGCCAATGATCCAATTCATATTGAGTTATCCTCCATTGGAACTACAAAAAGAATATTGTACTTTGAACTTCAAGAAACAACAAATGGATTTGATGAACGAAATTTTCTTAGTAAAGGAAGTTTCTGTTTAGTGTTCAAAGGAGTACTTTTAGATAGGATGATGGTTGCAATTAAAGTATTTAACTTGGACAAAGAACCAGCTTCAAGGAGTTTTGATACAGAATGTGAAGTAATGAACAGTTTGCGGCATCGTAATCTCATCCAAATTATGAGTTGTTGTTCAAATGTAGATTTCAAATCTCTAATAATGCAATTCTTGCCAAATGCAAGCCTTGAAGATTGGTTACATTCTAATAACCTTTGTCTTCATTTCTTGCAAAGATTGACTATAATGATAGATGTGGCATTTGCATTAGAATATCTTCATCATGGTTCTTCAAGACCTGTTGTTCATTGTGATATAAAACCAAGTAATATTTTGATAGATGAAAAAATGGTATCTCACCTTAGTGACTTTGGCATTGCCAAACTCTTAAATGAAAGACAATTTGAAACATATACAAAGACATTTGCAACACTTGACTATATTGCACCAGGTGATGGATGATTTGCACTTATAACTTGTTATGTATGTACATTTCATTGTCAATTTTTATACCTATAGATACTACTACAATTAGTAGTAATGATGGAAAACGCTTAAAATTGGATATTATGTATATATACAACTTTCAAGAAAACTATCATTGGCCTAGATTTTTTTCCCCTTATCATTAAAATCATGCTCACCTAATTTGATCAAACATTGTGATCATTTCTTTTCCTGGAAACATTCACAGGGAAGAAGCCAACAGATGATATGTTTGATTCAAGATTAAGCTTGAAAAGTTAGGTTTGTGAGTTTGTCCCTAATAAAGTGGTTAAACTTGTAGATTCTGCTTTGTTGCAAGAGGATGAAGAGTATAATGGTATGATAGTATCTGCAATCTTATCCATATTGATCTTAGCTTCAAATTGTTGTGTAAACTCGCCTGAAGATTGTTCTATTATGAAAGATGTAGTAGCTCTTTTAAATAAATTTAAGGTCAATTGTTTGCAAAAATCTTAGAGAGCGATCAATTTAGAAACATAAAGCTAATTGAAAGTTTGAATGTCCTTTACGTTTGTCTGTTTTTCTTTCAGCATTTGAATGATGTCCAAATATATAGAACTTTGATGTGCCAATAAAGTTAAAACAATTTCATACTATTCATCCTTATTTATTTCAGTATATTGATAATTGAATCATTTTTTTTAGGTTCTTTAAATTTTATTTGATTAAAGTCTTGCTATTTTGGAACAAAAACAAATGTTCCTCATTCTTTACATTCAAACATGCCAATTTGAAAATTTTAAATATATTAATATTAAACAAGGCAATAGTATTTAAAATATTTGGGTTTAAATTTATTCTTTCAGATACAAGTAAACATAGGGAGGGTACCCGTAAGATATTCTTATCCTACAAAAAAGGAAAAGAAATAATAAAGCTAAATCATTTAAATTAATAGAGAAATATTGCCTAAACAAATCAATTAACAAGATAATATAAAAAGTAAAATGATTTTCGGTGAGATGCTATAGTATTTATAATGAATTTCTAAAATTTGTTGAAATTTATATCTTTTTGGTATATTTAATTAATTGCCTCTTCTAACACTCCTGTAAATAACATATCAAGTCCACACATTTTATTTATAATCGCATAAGGATATTTGATTTGAATCAATGAACATATAGAAAACCTTTTATCATTTTTAATAAATTACTTTAACAAATTTACTTTCATAATTTCAACCATTCTGCACTAGTGAGTAGTAAAATATTCTAAATTGTGAAGTCGAGGACAAACACATTTTCTATATTCATGTAAACAAAATGACATTATTTCACATTTCATTACATTAGTAGTCTGAGCTACATTTTAATGAATATATTAAATCTATTATCCAACTACCTAAATTATTAAGAAAGTCTTTATAAATTGATTTAAAATAATTTTATATTATGATAAATTGGATTGTTGCAAATTAGTAAAAATATCTATAAAAATTAAGAAAGATAAATACTAGAAGTGATAGCTTCTCAAAAATTAGATAGAAAACACAATTCTTTTTATCAAAATTAAAATAAAAAATATTAGAATTAGCATGGGTTACTAATTGTTATTAGAATTTTCTTTTTTAAAAAATAAAAATTAGCAGTGATTAAAGCCTGGTAAAAGTATATTTTTTTTTTCTGCAACAGCTCGTCTTTATATAAATGCCATTAATGAACTTACATATTTACCAATGTTCTCCCCATCTTTTAATTGTTTGAAATAATAATGTTTTAAAAAAATATAAAATATGTTTTGTTTATTCCATTTTAAAAATAAATTTTCAAAAATTGGTTCAAAACATATTTGTTCAAAATAATGTACCAGTCAAGTTTTATTTTTCGATTTTTAAAAGAAAAAATATTTTTAAAAATAGGAGCGAAATAGAGCCCTAGATTTTATTTTTACTCTCACAAGATGATATATATGGGTTCAATTTCAATTATGTACTCTCTTAGTGTTTTGTGTTTTTTAGGTTGTCTCCCTTATTTTTCAATGTAATTTTTTTTATCATAATTTCTGAAAAAGTATGTAAAGTACAATATCAAATTATTGTTTATAATAGTAACATTAAAAAAGAAAAGAAAAGTTGGTACATTAATGATGACAAAAATGATGAATTCATTCATTCATTCAAAAGTGTAATGAAACTTATATCTTTTGCAAACAATATAATAAAATTGAAGCTTAGCTTAAACGTGAAAGATAAAATTATAGTTTAAAATTTAAATTACATATTGGAAACACTTGATGAGCATTTAATTTGTCCATGTACTTGAATACGTCAACAATTTTTATTAATATTAATGATTTAGATGATTTTAGTAATTTGGATGAAATTGACATCTTTTATAAATAGGTGGAACAAAATTGACACGACATAGACGTATGAAAAATAAACTAAAAGTAAGGGATAAAAAGAGATCTTTACCTTTCTTCGCTAAGTCAAGTCAATTTCTGCACATTGCATAGAGGAAAAGTAAGTTATCACACAATTTTTTTATTACATTTTAATTTAAAGTGTAAGAATGGGCAATTAAATAGATTAACCCAATTCAATGTAATTAGATTGATGGTAATTTTGTTTAAAATCATTTTAATAGTACACTAAATTTAAAGTTGTTTTAATTAATGTATCAAAACAAATATCGACTTGAATTAGGTTTAATAAAAAGAATTAATTTTTATAAAAAGGTGAATCATAGTTTAATTTTTTACTGTAAGAAATACTCATATTTAATGTCTAATATCTAATAGAACTTTGAGCAGGATTATCTTAGTGAAAGATGCCTTTGAGGAAAAAAAAAAAAATATATATATATATATATATATACCAAAATAAATTTAACATGTATAGTTCTTTGTTTATTTGGCCCCAATATTTGTCATTGATCAATTATCAAAGTAATCGTATGATTCACATAATAAGAATGAAACATAGTTTAATTTTTTACTGCAAGTAGTTT
The DNA here is from genome assembly GCA_037074585.1 of Biancaea sappan. Taxonomy (NCBI): domain Eukaryota; kingdom Viridiplantae; phylum Streptophyta; class Magnoliopsida; order Fabales; family Fabaceae; genus Biancaea; species Biancaea sappan. The sequence goes on from CM073493.1 coordinate 28,378,461, forward strand.
TATTTATTTATTTTTTTCTTCCAATTGTTTTGTTTTGTTTTCATTGATCTGGATAGTGGGTGGTTCAACGAATTTTATAGTTCTTGATAAAAATGCAGAGGAACTAAGTTCATTGGCATCGAGCCAATAGAAATTTATACTCTTTAATATATAATAACTGATTTAAATTAGATTAGTCAAAATTATATATATATATATATATTATATTAGTGCTTTAATAATTTTCATATAAAATATATATAAAAAATAATATTTCAAAAAATCAATAATAATTTTTTATTTTTTAAATTAAAACATGAACAAAAATTAGTTATTATTTATTACATTAAATTTTTAATATATAAAATTAAAAATATATATTTCTATATATGTATTTAATTACTACCGGTTTAGCCATGATTGAGCCAATAAACATTGAACCAACACCTTCACCAGTTTAATAAATGGTCTAATTTTTAAAATATTTTTACACACACACACATATATTCTTGCTTTGATACCAAAAAGTCTGAAAATAATTGAATAAATTGCTGGCTTGCTCATTAAAATGTTACAATTACTTTAATTTAGTCCTTAAAATATAAAGTATCTCAATAGTCTTTGAAGAATTATATTTGATTTAAGTTAGTCTTTTTTATTGCTTAATCACAAAATGTACTATTATTAAATCTTAAATTTTTTATAACTGAAAGTTATACAAATAATAAACAAAGGGACCAATTGATACAAATACCATTTTAGAGACTAAATTATAATACTTAGCATTTAAATAACAAAATTGAGACTTCTACATAAATAAAGCAGTTATTGACACAAAATAACTCTATTTTACAAATGAAATTATCATGTTTCCAAATTGATGGGTTAAACTCATATGTCCACAATTTTACAAGTTAAATCAACACAATTCTATAAAATATATATTCCACATATTCTGTTTGCCACGACAGCAGAGATAGGCGTGAAGCAATTGTCCGAAGTGACATGTCCTCTGTAGTCCCGATAAATAAGAAGTTAATTCTGAATGCCGTAATCAATTTTCAATATTTTATAAGAATATGAACTTACCACACAATTTTATCTTATTAACTAGAAATAGTTAAATTATTTGAATTAATACAAATTCTACTAGCTTAGTTCTTTAATATTTTCTGGTTAAATTATTTTTTAAATTTTTATAATTTTACTCAATTTTCAATTACGTCCTTATAGTTTAAAATTTTATAAATAAGTTCTTTAATATATGTTTATATTGATACTTTAAATATGTGTGACTTATGTATAGACAGAAGTAAAAATAGGTCATGAAGGGAAATTAACGCACATAGAATGTGATGTAAATTAAATGTCCAATAATTTAAGCAAGTTAGCTTCAATCCATTCTATAGTTGACCACGCCAGCAAAACCTACAAAAAATTAACTAAAGTATAAATAGTAGGGACTAAATTGAAAAAGTTTTAAAATTAGGAGGATTCAATTATAATTTTTGAAATAGAAAGACCAAATTAAAAATTGAATAAAAATATAATGCATATAGCAGTTCACCTCAAGTATTATTTGCAACTGTTATGTGTGTAAATATTTAATTTTTTTTTTTAAAAGGGTTTGATTAATTTCTAAACTACTTGGGTTTTGATATGGGATTGATCCGTAAAAGAATTTATTTTTTATTATCTTTTTACATTTGGGAAGTGTCCAGTTAGATATCTTAAAGTCGAAAAATATTTTTTATTATCTTTTACATTTGGTACAAGTTTTAATTTTATCATTTATATTTCTTCTATGTCAACTTCATCCTAACTATTTACAAAATCTGCCAAATTTCATCTTATATATTTCCAAAAGTGACAAGGGCATATCAAAATTTGTCATTAATTTTAAATTTTAAGTCAACCTTTATATTTGGGATAAATTTCAATTTGGTCCCTTACACTTGTTGTAAGTTTCACTTTCCTACTTATTTATAACAAGTGCCAATTCATTCCAATTTTAAAAATGCATACCTCATATTTCTTATTGCATACATTCATTTTAGATGGCATATTTTAGAGTAAAGGAAAAAATTACCTCATGAGGTATGCATTTTTTATCTTTTAACTTTTTTCTTTGATATGAACTGTAAACTGTTTAATCTAAAATGAATGATTATAAATAAAAATGAGTCATGCTTCCGCTACAAATATGAAAAAATTCCGATTCTATGGAGTATTGAAATTTCTACAAAGAAATTAGTGTCGTCTATTTCACCTTTCAATTTTCTCTTAAAAATAAGTTTTAATTACCCTGTGGCATCTTGACATTTTGAATATATATGGTTGAAGTCAATTCGTTCAAATTATTTAATATTTGAGTAGGATCACATTTCATATATATGAATTAATTTCTACAAATAATCTATTTTTATAAATGTTTGGAATATATAAATTAGAGTCATAATGGACTTAATTGACTTGACTTGCTGTAAAATTGTGCACACACATAACTTCTATTGCACCCACAAGTGCTTATGCTATATACATTTATCTGTAAACATGATATTTCATCTATAAAGTAGAATTATTTTGAGTAAATTACTGCTTGAACTATACACATGTATCAATTTAATTTTTAAAAAATTAAACATTTCATTTTAACCTCTAAAAAATAGTATTTATATCAATTTGATTTCTTTATTTATTACTCTGCAATTTTTAGTTAGAATATTTTAAGATTCAACTATAGTAAATTTTTCGATTTAATAGTAAAAAAGGACCAAATGAATGCAAATATAATTTTTAAAAGACTAAATTTAGATACTTTATCTTTTAAAGATAAAATTTTAAAAAATTATAATATTTTAATGAGTAAGTTAGCAATTTATTCAATTATTTTCAAAATTCTTTGATATCAGAGTAAATATATATATCTATATAACAGAAACACGCGTTTGATGAAGCTAGACACATATCTATCAAACAATTTTCTAAAAGAAGACTTGATAAAGAACTTTTCACCTTTAAAGTAGAGGGTTTCAAAGCCTAAGGTAGGTGATAAAATTGATATTCAAAATATTTCACTCAAAAGCACTAAAAAAAAAATATTGAACACAAAAAAATAAAATTCCTTTTAAATTAACGTCTTTAAAAATTAAATTTTTATTATTTTCCTGAGAAGTTCTAATTAACTATTTTTGGTATTCAATGTAAAATATGACACTACAAAAAAACAATGATATAGTGGCATTTGTTTAGTAGCGCTTGAAAATAAATGTCACTAAATACAAATATTGTGGTGTTTTGATAAAATGCCACTATATAATGTCAATTTCATACCAAACGCTACTATATAGTGGCGTTTCTAGCTCAAATGTCATTATATAGTGACGTTTGAAGTTTAAATGCCACTATATAAAAACAAAATCAATTGAAAAATAAATTTATTTAATTTAAAGCGCAAATGCCACTATATTGTGGCATTTATTGCTCAAATGCCACCATATGAAAGAAAATAATTAAAAAAAATCTAATTAGCTTAAATTTTACAAGATAGTGGTGTTTATAACTCAAATGCCACTATGAGAAAAAATTCAACAAAAAAAATAAATTTAATTAACTTAAATTTTACAATATAATGACATTGGTAGCGCAATTTGTATCGCAAACACCACTATATAGTGGCAATTTGCAAACAAAACGTCACTATATAGTAACATTTGGCAAAACAAACGTCAGTATGCTATAAATGTTATTTTTAATTTCTTTTATGTATTCGCTTTGTCATTGATGATTGTGTCATTTTTCTAATTTTTTGTCTGTATCCACTCCCTCGGTTGATAGGTACCATTATTTCTCTATTGAGTTTCATTTCTTTGTTGGTCATGGTATATATGTACATGCATTGAATAGTTTAGCGGAATTGTACACATAAGCTTCATGTTTTGCATGTTGTCATACTTCTTTCTTCTATGTATATTAGAATTTTGAAATCGTAAGTTGTTATTTAATGTTACATTGCAAGGCTTCAAGAACTTGATATTGGTACTTCGATATCTTAACTTAGTATGTTTCATTTGATCAATTAAGTTTATGCCTCAATTATAAAATCATATAAATTGAATTGATTGCAACATTTTTCATCCCAAAGCTCGGATGCACATAATATATCTAGATATATGCTCCACTTTTGTTGAAGAAATGATGAAAAAAATTTAGTTAAAGAGTAAATTAGTTAGGTTAAATTTCACAATATAGTGGCATTTTGGAGACAAACGCCACTATATAATGGCATTTGTTTCCGAAACGCCACTATATAGTGGCGTTCGTTTCCTAAATGCCACTATATAAATTATTATTAAATTATTTAAATTAATATATATTTATATTATTTCAAAATTATAGTTAAATATTTTTTACTCTTATAAATATAGATATCATAATGAATTATTTTTAGTATTAAATATAGATTATTTAGATGATTTCTTTTACTATTAAATATTTATTTAGATTATTTTTAAAGTTGGTGTAAAATATTTTTATATTTATATTTTTACTATAAATATAATAACTACTCTTTTTGATAAATTTATTATCACTACAAAAAATTCGGCTATTACCTCTATTTCCCTCCAAGTTGTTTTTCATCTCCCTCCATATTTTTCTTTTTTTCACTTTACTCTTTTCATTCTCCCTTTTCTCTATTCGTTTTCGCTGGCCCTCCCTTTTCATGATCCAGATTTCCCTTCCACCTTGCCATTTCACTCTTCCTCTCTCTTTTCCTCTCTCCTTTCGAATCTCTCTTTCCAGTTCTGTGGATGCATAGCTGAGAGTCATCTATTTTTTTGTTTTGTGCTTTTGATTTGTCAAAGGCTAGGGGCATCTCTGTTGATAGGTATTTTTCATCTTTCTTCCTCTCTTTTTTCCTCACTCCCTTTGCCTCTGAAAAGCTATTTTAACAGAAGAGATATTTTATTTTTTTTCCTTAGTCACCAGATCTTCATCTTTTTGCAGCTATACAGTATGAATCAATGACTTCTCTTTCAATAGCTTCAAATTTCTCTCTAGATGAAGAAACAATTGTGAGGTTAGTTAGCTAAAGCATTATACATATTGCTACTTATTTGTTTCTGTTTATCTTAGTTTTATTATTATCTTGATATATATATATATATATACTTGCTTGGTTTAACATTGGCAAGAAGTGTGAATTGTGAGTGGTGACTGACAATGGTAAGTCCCACATGCACAATGAATTATATTCATCATTTCAAGTATTACTAACATCATTTGTCACATACTCATAATGAAAAGTTCTGCCAAATAATCTTTATGTATTATATTCATCATTTCAAATACTATTACTGACCTCACTTGTCACATACTCATAATGAAAAGTTTTGCAAAATATCTTTATGTATTATATTCATCATTTCAAATACTATTACTTACCTAACTTGTCACATACCCAAGACCAACGTGAATGGGATTTAATGATTTATAAATGTATTATATTCATCACTTACTTTATATATTATATTCATCATTAGATTATTTATTTTATGTATTATGATTTATAAATGTGTTATATCATTTAATTTATGTATTATATTCATCATTTCAAGTATTATGATTTCTAAATGTATTAATTTTTAATGATTTATAAATGTTAAAATTATAAAGTAATTAGAGAATTTAGGTCTTTTCTTTTCTTTTTCTTTTTTAAATTGAAAGAAAAGTTGTAACTAACAATACTTATTAGTTCAAGTGGTCATTCAAGTATCTTTAATATTATGATTATCTACAGTGGTTAAGATATATATTTGAACTGGTACAAATTTACTTGCCATTGTTTAATAGATTTAGTATTTCAAGTTATGTTTTAAACATGTTTTTGTTATCAATTCCTTTTCATTTTGAATGTTTCTACAATTAAACTCTAGTTGGAAGCTTGCTTTGTGGACCTTCTATGTTCAACATACTAGCTTAAATTGCTTAACTAACTACACAAACATAATTCTTAACTTTATTAAAATGTAGTTGCTTTGGATTTATATGCAAATTCCAATGATATGATTGTGGCTGTCACTGCTTTTGTACTTGAAGTTAGTAGTAATCCAAAGCATGTCAAGTTTTATTTGATGCTAGGCTATTGGGTATAACTATAAAGTTTGGATACTAAAACTAAAATAATAGTGGATTGCAGACCATACAAACAATTTTGAGCATTCAAAAATGTTTTCCTACCCTACTTTCTTAGTACTTCTAGCTTTGATGATACTAGAAAGATTAACATGAGTTTATAAGCATTTTTTATTTATAGATTGACTCTAATATATTTGTAATAAAATGAAGAAATTTAAATTTTAATTAAATGAAAATAGAAAAAAATAAAACAAGACTTCCTTCAAAAAAGCCCCTGGCATTGATATGATAAGATTACAACAACAAAAAAACAAAAAATGAAAACAAAAATAAAAACAAAAATAAGAGAGGGGGCGAACATAAAAATATGGTAACATAAGGGCGTGACAGCTTAGCGAAGGAAGATGGAGGTCCAGGCTTGGGGTTTGTGAATTGAACTGTCAATGCAGAGCTATTCCTGGCAGAGATAGACCAAGCAATTTGAGCCAGAGTACTGTAAATCCCATTCATGCAATAACACTTTTCTGTTGTTGATTACAAAAGCACTGAGTGGACCAGTAGAAGTACCTGTCTATTCTCGCAGTCATTGCTGGATCCTAGTGTTTGGCCAACTTCTCCATGTCCCCTATTTGCTTCTTCAGGTCTCTATCTCTTTCTCTAGGTAAGCAACTTTATCCTCCTGCTCATCACCAATCTTCTCCTTCTTCCTTTGCTTCTCAGAAGACCCCTCAAGATGTCTCTTTCCCTTGTCCTTGCCTAAACACAACTTCAAGTCAAGCTCTTCTTCGTTAGGCTTGATTGTAAGATCAATGAACTTGTTTGTGGCCATGATTGTTAGGGATAAGACGAAAAATGTGTTTGAACTAGAAAGAAGTAGAAGAGGTATGCTGAAGGTGACTAAGAGCTAAGGAGGCAATTTTTATAGAAGTGTACCCCCTACATGCCTAACCTATGATTCTTGCAAGCTGGAAGCTAGAAGTGTAAGGGTAAACAGTCGCGTAATTAATGCTAAATCTAGTTAAGTCAAGATTCACGGCTGATTTGTTGTCTCACTTACAGTGTGTCTACTGGTAGTGGTAGTCTACTACCAAGTCAAAAAAAAGAGGCCAGAGTTTATATGTCTGCCATGCTGAGTTCTTATTTTATTATATTATTTTTTGTATTTTTGTATATGTATATAATAGTAAAGTTTGTCTAAAATTTTTTTTCTTTTCTTTTTCTCTATTTTAACAAATAAGTAAAAAATGCACAAGAAATCCGAGGAGGGAATGTAGAAATTATTTTAAAAAAGGAGCAAATCAAGCTCCACTATTAGAAAAGTAGTTTGTAGTAGTGGTAGTATGTTACCAAGTTCTCCAGCTAGTTGTGGTACGAAGTTATCGAGCTTAGAGCTAGTCATTCCACTTAACAATCAGCCAACTCCTCAGATGTCATCAGCATCAACTCAAATGCCACAATACGAGACTCAAATGCCACAGTCTGAGACTTAAACACAACAACTTGAGACTCCATCTCCACATCCTGTGATTCCTTCACCATAGCTTGAGATTCCTTTGCCACAACCTGAGATTCCTTCACCACAACCTGAGATTCCTCCGCCACAGCATTCTCACCATGGTGGTTATTGGATGGTGGAAACTATTGGTAATTTATTTATTTTTTTGTCAGTAAATAATCTTAATGTTATTTATATATAAGTTAAAAAGATTTTTCTTATTTATAGATGAAAATAATGTTGTGCATACTAAACGACTATCTCTGGATGATTTATGGGCCCTTTCCTTGAGTCAGAAGGTTAGATTACAGTGGAATGATCTTATGTAGCCCATTGGAGAAGCTGCAGGGCTGTTAGGATCAGTCACGGGTTCATAGCGTTGCCTATCTCTTATCCGGATTGGAAGAACGTTCAATTCAACTATAAAAAGACCATATTTTCAAATAATATGACGGTAGTAGTAATCAATTACTGATTTATAATTTTCTTAATTATATATATTCTTCTAATTAAGCTTTTTTTTTAGACTAGATTTGTTGTTGATCGTGATGAGGAGAAAAATATATTATAAAAAAATTGGCAAGGCTTGGAATCACGGGCGCCTAGAGCTCTACAGGGCTCGAAACAACGGGATCAGATCGAGAGGAGAAATAATAGCAATGTTCCAAATGGAATTCCAAGGGATGATTGGGCTTCTTATATTCAGCACTGTCAAGACCAACGTTACCTAGTAATGACGCTTTGAAACATTATTTTCTATATCATTTTTACACTATAGTAAGATGCTTCATCCAAATGTTAGGAGAAAGCTGGAAAAAACAAAGTGAGTAGACAACGTCTAACCCTTAATCACACAAGAGGCACAAAGAGTTTAGCTCGAAGAGGAGCTGAGATGGTAAACTTACTTTTTCAACTGGAATATGTAATATTATTTCATAAATAATTGATTTTAATTTTGTAGGTTGCTGAGCGTGGTAGACCTGTCAGTAGGGCGAAACTTTAGATTGCGACTCATAAAAAGAAAGATGGCTTATTCATCAGCGATGAAATGAGAGCCATCACTGTAAGTTGTTTTGTAATTAAAAATTTTGAAATATGAGTTAATGTATTCAATTGTTAATAATGTTTTATTTTTTACGTGGGTGTACAGGAAAAAATCACTATGATTGAGTCACAAGTGACTGCATCCACTACAGTCTCGCCTGAAGACTCATTTGCTATGGCTTTAGAAAGCTATGAGTATCATGGACGAGTGCGTGGCTTGGGATTTGGACCATGTCCTACTTAAGTGTTTAGACGCACTTCATGTTTTGCAGATGACACGTCTTTGAGTCAATCTATTCGTGAATTACATACAAAAGTTGTAAGTCTCAAGTCTCAAATAGAGCTAATGACAAATCTCAAGTCTTAAGTGGAAGAGATGACTCGAAAACATAATGAGATTATGAAGTTCTTCCATAGCCTCCAAGGAAGTCGAGATGATTCTACACTAGTAACCAACTCTCCATTGTCTTGTAATGAAGAGAATAAAGATATGGAGGGCGATGATGAAGACGATGATGAGGATAGTGAAGATGATGATGTGACTCTTTAATTTATGTAGTTAGGACTTATGTTTTACTTGTATGGTAACATTGAACTTATTGTATTAATGAAGAACTCATTTGTAGATTTCATTTGTTTATGAATATTGGACTAGGATTGTTATTAGATTGTGCTGTCATATGTATAAGTATGCAAGGGTTGTAATCTATTTGGGGGAAATATTGAAATTTCAATAAACTAAACTAGAACTATTCTATTAATATAGTAACAATCGTTATCATTTTAGCAATATTTTCAAATGCCACAAACAATTGTCACTATAAATACACATTTAGTGACATTTGTGTTTCCAAAATGTCACTATATAATGGCATTTGAGTTAACAAACGCACTATATAGTGGCATTTTTGTTGACAAATGCTACTATATAGTGGCATTTGTGCTGACAAAAGCCACTATATAGTGACATTTGTGTATTTCAAATGCCACTATTTAGTGACATTTACGTTGACAAACGCCACTATATAGTGGCATTTGGGCGTTTCAAATGCCATTATATAGTGACATTTGCATTAACAAATGCTACTATGTAGTGACAAGTTTGAAGCACCCCAATAAACGTCATTGTATATATTTAGTGGCATTTATTCCCGCATTTGCTGAAAACGCCACTAAATAGTTTGTGACAATCAATTTAGTGTCATTTTCACCAAATGCCACTAAATTGGGTTGTGGCATTTGCAAATGCCACTATATAGCAAAAATAAATGTCACTATATGCCAGTTTTTTTGTAGTGAAGAGGGGCCGACATAGCATTAATATGCTTGTGAAAATAAATAAAAGTTCTCTTTTGGTCTCTTACTTTTAGTCTAAGTTTCAATTTTTTTTACATAACTGTTTTATATCAATTTTGTCCCATTTAGTAATAGAAACTAATTGTAATATTGTTTTATTTCTAATTTCTATAGAAAAATTTATGTTTTCTATTTAATTTTTGAGAAGTTATCACTTTTGTTGTTTATCTTTTTCATTTTTGTAGATTACTTTACTAAATTGTGACAATCCATTTTATCATATTATATAATGATTTTAAGTGAATATGTAAATACATTTTCAATAATCTATATAGTTAGATAATAGATTTAACAAATCATTAAAATGTAGCTCAAGTCAACAATGAATATATTTGACATGTATATATTTTTTATTCTCTTTTAAAATATCGTTATTGTATATTTCATTTACATTTAATTTATCACAACACTACACAAAAAGCTTTTGTATCCAATAATTTTTAAATCTTATTTTTTAAAATAAAAACTCTTCCAAACACTTTTTTGTTTTTTTTTTATTTTAAAGTTTTAGAATTGTTTTCAGAATAAATTATTCAAACGGATTTTTCTTATTTTCAAATTTAGTTTCTAAACCAATTTCACAAAATTTTTTCAAAATAAAATAACAAAAACACATCCAAACAAGCCCTAGATTTTTATGTACCCTGTTAGAGATTAAGAGAGCACACAATTAAAATAAAGGTAAATAGATGCCTTTAACATACTCCTAATAGTAAAATGATCATACATATATATATATATATATAAGAAATATAAGGGTGGACAAGCAATTGTTGTGCTGTTATATATTAACACTAGTTAGTGGAAAAATGCAAATAAGTTAGCTGAGGATGATTTTCATTGGTGTAGATCGACGATACCTTATATGCCAACATTTGTCAAGTATCTTTTCTAAATTGTATTAACTCATTCAAGTTAAAAATAAGACAATTTTCATTAATTTTAAGCTTTGATATGACGATGACCAAAAGTCAAGTTGAAGTGGTTTAAAAATTTGATATTAAATAAAGATGAAAATACTACTATAAGTACTACAAATGTAATTTATAAGAAAATTTTCAACAATTTGTAGTAAGACAATATCACATAGATAATTATTTTATCCTTTTCTAATTATTATATTTTTTTAAAAAAAACTTCACAACTAATATTTGTTTTTGTTTTGTTGTTATAGGCATATAAATAATGCAAATATAATTTATAAAATGTTATTACTTACAATGATGATAAGGTATACAATTTTATTATATCAATTGTATTTTACTATGATTTGATGTATCTATTTATTTTATTTTCCTCTTCGATAACTCATGTATCGCACGGGTCAACATGCTAGTTTTTACTTACAAAAATAAAAGAAAAAGCTAAGTTCAAATGATCAACATTAGCAGGAAGCAAAACTCCTATGCTGACAGAATGGCCAAATCTTCTTGGTCTTTTGGGAAATGCTCAAGAACTTATCTCACACCTTTGTAATAGCTAGTATTGCTTTGCCAGCCTTATGCTCTGTTGCTTTCTATGCTAAGTCTCTTTGTATGCTCTATGATGTACTGTACCGAACCTTTCCCTGTTTAATTAATATTCCGTATTACCAAAAAAAAAAGCTAAGTCATTTAATTTAACTAAAGAATTCTTGCCTGGATAAGTTAATTAACAATATAATATTAAAAAAATGCCTTTGTGATAAGACTGATAACATGCTTTTTCCATTTATTTTACTCTCTATTTTAGTCCTTTTTGCCTCTTTAATTTTGTCAATTCTCTAATTTTATTATGTTTTGGAATTTATTGGGTATAAACTATTTATGGATTGAATGTGTCTCAATTTTATATTTTTAGAACTTGAATTGTAAAATGCTCAATTTAATTCCTACAAATTTTAATTTTGGAGAAAAAAGTATTGACATGGACAAAGATGCTGATTTGGATGCTAATGTGGCACTTTTTGGGTGATGCAGATGCTGACTAGGTTGTGCTGGATGTGGGGCCCACTTGAACTTTTATTCAATGCCATGTAGTCAGAATTTTTGGGCAGAAATATTAATTCTACTGCTGCCATACTTTTCTGCTGCAGAAATATTAATTCTGCTGCTGCCATACTTTTCTGCTGCAGAAATATTAATTCTGCTGCTGCCATACTTTTCTGCTGCAGAAATATTAATTCTGCCGTTGCCATGCTGTTATGCTGCTGTTTGTTACTTTTCTGCTGCTGTTTGTTACTTTCTGCAGCTGTTTTGCTGTCAAAGTGCTGCCACATCATGGAAGAAGCATCCAAGGAGGCATATAGGATAGAATATTCCTTTAGGCATGTGTTAGATCAGTTTTATATTTGCAAAACCGAAATTTATTGAGGGAGCTAAGTTATTTTTCTGATGGGATGTCCTAGCACCATTTTTCTTCTTTCCTAGGGCAGCAGTGGCTGGGAGCAACACAGAAGCAACTCTCTAACTGGTTTTGAGGAAGAGGAAGCCTTCCTACTTGGGAATGGCTCTCCTTCTCCCATTTTCTTCCCTTTTCTTCCATTTTCCTTCATAGTTTCTTAGATTTCTGCTGTATTTTATGTTTTCTGTCATGTTTTTCTTCTCTTCCATGTAATTTTTGATGTTTAAAGATTGATGTAGTTTGGTTTTATGATGTTTTATTGATGAACAATTTCAATTTTAATGCACTTTCGTTTAATGGAATGGATTTTACCAATTATTCTTCCTCTTGAATGCTTGATTAACCTTCAATGAGTTTGGGATTTTGATGTCTATGCTAGATTTAGCTAGATATTGAGCTTGACCTTGTAATTTCCACCATAAATTAGATTATCTAGATATAGATAGTTTTATTTATGTGGCTTGAATAATTTTCTTGAGCTTCATAACTTAATTGAATGGTTGATCTAAGATTTTAGTCAATTATTTTGGTTAAGTTAGATTGTAATTTCAAGGTTTTTGAATTCAATCATATTTTAGAAAATTGGCCAACATTGAATGGATTGTAATTTAATTGAATTGTTCTTCAATGATTCAAAGATTAATTTGTCTATGAATTAATCGGATTAGACCAACGAAATCAATCTCATTTTCTTGTGTAGTCGGTTATTTGATGAAATGGAAATTGTACTTTAATTCATTTAGACCAATGAGTATTTTCTTGGCCAAAGTTCTATTTTATTTATTGTCCTATGAAGCTTGTTATTTATACATGTATGTGATTTCTATGTATTTGTAATGAGTAGGACAAGAGATAACATGTCATATGCGATTGCGGGGCATTGATGTGATTAGGACTTGATCGGATTATATTTGAGTTATAGATTAGTGAAGATCTTCCTAACTATAATTTTAATATAATTCAGTGTTAGAAGATTTTCTGAGAATTTTAGATTGAAAATTACATAATAGAATCAGCCAAGAATATTCAAAGGAAAGGATGATGATGTACAATTCCATGGAATTTGTGACCAGTCCACATCTTTTCTCTGTTTTGTTTTCTATTTAGTTATTTAAATTTCAGTTATTTATATTGTGCTGTTTCAATCATCACCCCTCTTTTTTGTGTAATTTCTGAAATTTCCTTCATAAGTCTTAATAGCATTTCACTTAGCCTAATTGAATTTTATTTGATACCTCAATCTCTGTGGGACGATACTCTACTTATCACTTTATTACTTGTTGCGACCCAGTATACTTGTTGAAATTTTATATGTGCTATAAATTATACGCGTCTTATACGCACCAAAGACGTTTATAATTTTAATGAATATCTTTCTTTTTTTTGGAATTTAAGTTTTTCTGTGGCTATATTTAATTAAATTGCTCCTTCTCACACCACTGCAAGTAAAATATCTAGCTCACGTACATATTTTATTTCTAATCTCGGAGAGAAAAATGATTGAATGAATGATGTCCAAATTAAAACAGCTAACCTTTCTCATTTTTAATGAATTAAATTAATAAATTTGTTTACATAATTTCTGTATAAAATTCAAAGATAACTCTTCTCTCTATCATATTCATTTATATGTCCTTTCAAATTCAAATAGTAGTAATTACACAAGTTGAAAATAGTGGAGTTGAACTACAAAGAATTTAGTGGAGAAATTCTATCATGCATGGATAAGAGGTTTGTTTACACTTTGATACTTGATTCTCTCCATTAATTATAGCTTCGAGCGTTTCATTCCTCCAAGTGTATTTAATTTAATTTGTCAAAGTTATAGACTTTGGATATTGGAATTTTACTTCTATCAAGGGATCCATTCTATTAAAATTGGGAGGATTTTAACACTTAATTAAAGATCTTATGCAATGTGGAGAATAGGCTCTCTAGTAGCATATATGTCCAAATGTTTCTAATTTATCTTCACTTGAATTAATTAGTTTCTCCATCAACTTTTTAACTGGCATGTCTTAAAAAATTTGTTACATCGATATTTGATATATTTAACAATGATACATTTAATTTATCAAATAATACTCTTTAAATATTTCTATCTGAAAATGGGTTTGCTAACGTCTTCTAATCATTTAACTTATAAAGAACCAAATAAGAAAAATACTAAGAGAATGAGTTTGCTAATGCTTTTAAAATAACCATGTTATTTGTATAAAAAAAAGGTTTATGTTATAAAAAAAAAGGTTATGTTATATAGAATTTATTTTGGATGTGAGTTTGTCTCTCAAAAGTAAGTTTACTATTTCTCCTTGGACATTTAATATTCCCTATATGTTTTAAATAAAATTTGTAATATAATTTGTTATTTTGGTTATCAACATATTTGCCTTCCACAACTGGTCATCTATACACCACTGTTAATTTTGTATAGTCAAAACAAGTTCAACATTTAAATCATGTGCTTTTTCTTAGTTAGCACTTTTCTTTGAACAAGCACCTTCTCTGATTTAAATGACTTTTTTAATTCTTGAAATATTGATATAAATATATATATATATATATATATTATTACTTTGATACCAAAAGGTTTGAAAATAATTGAACAAATTGCTTATTTAATTTGCTCATTAAAATATTACAATTATATTAATTTAGTTTTTAAAAGATAGAGTGTATTAATAGTCTTTGAAAACTATATTTGATTTAAGTTGGTCTATTTTATGGCAAAATCTACTATTGTTAAACCTCAAAATTTTTATAACTATAAGTTATAAAATAATAAACAAAAGGACCAAATTAAGACAAATATCACTTTTAGAGATTAAATTAAAGTACTTAGCATTTTAATAACTAAATTAAGACCTATATAAATCAAAAATGAATTTGCACAAAAAAACTCTATTTTACAAGTGACATATCGTGTTTTCCAAATTAATGTATATGACTTAAACACTTGTGGGTACAATAGAAGTCATATGTCTACAATTTTAGGACATGTTCTGTAGAAAATACATTCTACACATTTTGTTTGTTCAACAAATCAATAGATAAGAGTAAAAAAATTATTTAAATTGATATGTACATTGTGACCCCACAAGAAAGAAGAATTCAACTTTAAATATCATGTTTAATTATGAATGTTTTACAGGAATTTAAATTATCTGTACAATTCTTATCTCATTAACTAAAAATAACTAAATTATTTAAATTAATTAGCACAAATTCCACTGACTTCGTTCTTTAGTATTTTATGGTTAAATTAATTTTTACATTCTTATATTTTTACCCAATTTTCAATTAGGACCTTATAGTTTAAAATTTTATAAATAGGTTTTTAAAATTTTAAAATTTTAAAATTTAGTCTTTGTCACTAATTTTCTATAGGTTTTCCTTTAAAATTAAATGATATAGATATATGTATATATTGATACTTTAAATATGACTTATTTATAAACAGAAGCAAAAATAGGTAATGCAGGGAAATTAACTTGCATATATGGATTGTGATGCAACTTAAATGTCAAATAATTTAAGAAAGTTAGCTCGAATAAATTATATAGTTGACCATGCCAGCAAAATCTACCAAAAATTAACCAAAGTATAAATAGTAGGGACTAAATTAAATTTTTTTTAAAATTATAAGAATTCAATTATAATATTTTAAACCATAATGACCTAATGTAACTCTCAATTAACCATTATGGTTAGATTAATTTCTAAAGATTGTTGAAATGTAACTCCCAATTCAGGCACAAACTAACAAGGTTGAAATGTATCTCAGTTCATTTGAAATGATTTGTTTAATTTCTATCCCACTCGGGTTTTGATAATGAGATTGATCCGTTAAGGAATTTATTCGTTTAAATACAAGAAGTCAACATGGGAATTGTCCTCTTAGATATATTAAAGGCCAAAAGTTTTTTTTTTCTTTTATCTTTTACATATTCAAAGGCGACAAGTTCGTCCCAATTATTAACACGATTTTACTCATGGATAAAAGATGTTGACATGTTCAAATATATGGACAAGGACATACTTTCAATTTAAAATATATATATATATATATATATATTCTTACTTTGATACTAAAAAGTTTGAAAATAATTGAGTAAATTTCTGATTTTCTCATTAAAATACTACAATTTTTTAAATTTTTTTGGTTAAAATTAAAGATAGAGTGTCTCAATTTAGTCTTTAAATTTCTTATTAAAAGAAATATCCACATTTAGTGTCTAATATTACCTCGAGTAAGATTGCCTTAACAGAGGATACTTATAATATATATATATATACATATATACACACCAAAATAAATGTAACTTGTCTGGTTCTTCTAAGTTTATAGCTCCAATATATACCATTGATCAATAATCTGATTGCAGATAATTAGAAACAAAATCTGTGGACTGTATTATTCATGTGTCGCAGTGTTAAAAGCGAAAATTAATTTGGTTGGACTGAGGAAACAAAATAAGTTTTTTTTTTAATTTTTAAATATGAGTCAAAGAATAGTATGACAATAAAAGAAATCATTTTCCTTCAAAAATTTTCAAATGAATTAAAACGTTATGCTTTGGTGATAATATATAAATATAAATGAAGCATTTACGAGCATGAATTTCCTTACCTTGACATTAATTTTTCACACATTAGCAAACAAGTGATCCTTATATTTGATTCAAATTAGTCTTTTTTATTGTTAAATTACAAAATTTACTATTATCAATCTCAAAATTTTCATAAATAAAAGTTATAAAATAATAAACTAATGGACAAAATTGATACAAATATAATTTTTAGAGACTAAATTAAAATACTTAACTTTTCAATAACTAAATAGAGACTTTGAAGCCAGCGATGTTGATTGTTTATTTTGTTTAAAATTTCCAGGAACTTTGGAAAAAAATCCAAAATAAAATAGAGAAAATAATAATCTTTTCTATTATTTTGTTTATAGTTTGCTTATTTTGGTTACAATTTAGTGTTGATTAGTACGTGGGCATAGCTTTGTGTGTGTAAAACAGCATGGGCTTTGAAGAATTAATTACATAATAGATAGGCGAGGAAATTTATTTAAACTGATGTGTAATGTGGCTCCATATGTAAAGCTACAAAACGCTTGGAGGTTGAGCATTTGAGCCGTTAAATTTAATTGTTTATATTCGTGTAATTTTAATTGTTTCAACATTAAATAAAATCCTTTCATCTTTTATTATTTATCGATCAGAATAGACACATTGCAATTATATAAAATTCTTTTTTATGCAATTCAACATTTAATTGTGCGCTCTCTTAATCTCTGACAGGGTACATAAAAATCTAGGGCTCGTTTGGATGTGTTTTTGTTGTTTTATTTTTAAAAAAATTTTGTGAAATTGTTTTAAAAACTAAATTTGAAAATAAGAAAAATCAGTTTGCATAATTTATTCTGGAAACAATTCTAAAAATTTAAAATACAAAAAACAAAAAAGTGTTTGAAGATTTGTTTTCAAAAAATAAGAATTGAAAATTATTGGATACAAAGCTTTTTTTTGTAGTGTTGTGATAAATTAAATGTAAATGAAATATACAATAACGATATTTTAAAAGAGAATAAAAATAAATATACATGTCACATATATTCATTGTTATAACTTGAGCTACATTTTAATGATTTGTTAAATATATTATCTAACCATATAGATTATTGAAAATGTATTTACTCATTCACTTAAAATCATTCTATAATATGATAAAATGGATTGTCACAATTTAGTAAAATAATATATAAAAATGAAAAAGATAAACAAAACAAAGTGATAACTTCTCAAAAATTAAATACAAAACATAAATTTTTCTATCGAAATTAGACAATTAGTTTCGATTACTATATGGGACAAGATTGTTATAAAATAATTATGTAAAAAAAAAAATTGAAACTTATACTAAAAGTAAGAGACCAAAAGAAAACTTATTTATTTTCGCAAGCATATTGATGTTACGTCGGCCCCTCTTCATATTTCTACGTTGAATACCAAAAATAATTAACTAGAACTTCATTTGCAAAACTGGATCGACTATATATTATTTTATGTGATATTAGCTGGTGACAGTGATATAGCCATTTCAATTTCTGGAAAATAATAAAAATTTAATTTTTAAAGAAAGGAACTTTATTTTTTGTGTTCAATATGTAATTAAAACTTTTCTTTGTTTAAATCTTAATTTTCATGATTCACACAATAATTCATAAACATACCTGGATCCATGTCCGCGAATTCGAATCTATTTTCTTTCTCCTGAATTTCTATCTTTAGGTCTCCTTGATAACCACGAGAGAAAAACAGTAATCGTTGTTACCCTTTCTAAACAACATTCTAAACAACGTTCTTTTTTACAATTACTATTACCTTGAAATTTAAAATCAGAGTAAAATGGGTAAATTACCTTTTGACCCGTATAAAGTTTTTAATTATGTAATAGCCTCTCAACCATCATAAGAAGACCCCAACATATTAAAAACTTATCATTTAGGTCCTTCAATGTTATATTATGTGAATTTAATAATTAATGCTATTAAACTTAATTACATGGGCCATATATTAGAAAATAATCTAACACAATATTTTAATTTTTTGTGCTTTTGAGTGAAATATGTTGGGAAAAACGGCAGTGTATGCAGTAATTGTAGAATCAAAATAATTCCACAGACCCAGGATAATTCCCAAAACACAATAGACAAAAATAACACCAAAAATTTTAGCGTGAAAAAACCAAATTAGGTAAAAACCACGGGACCCGTAGGCCGCTTAAATCTTCCACTATAGCAATAATGGGAATACTATCTTCACCCTTAGGTGGACCTCTCACTCACAAAAAAATACTACAACAGTATTTCTTCAATTTGTGGACAATAACCCTCACAAATTGGACTCACTATTTTTCTTCTCAGAAACTTTCTGAGGCACTCTCTCTATTTTTCTTCTCACTCTTTCTCTCAAAGGTGAGGCTTATCTTTGAAAATGAAGGATTAAAGAAAGAAGGGACGAAGGCTCTATTTATAGAGCAACTTCTCCCTTTCTCAGATGCCAAAATTGAAATTGTATTCTCCTTTCTTTACACGTTTTCAGCTGCAACAGCCTCCCCTCACAATTTTCCTCAGGCTGCGCCAAACTCCTTTGTCATTTTTTGACTTTGGAGTAAATTACAAAATTTTGGTTGCAATTTTAGTTAAATTGCAACTTTGCCCTTTTTTTTTAAATATTATATGACATGGGCCCCACTTATGGAGGGACCCGCCTTTCAATTCTCTCCTTCCCGACTTAAGTGGGGGGTTCCACCAATCCTGCAGCTCATCGACAATATTCAAACTTGCTTCTTGGAAGAGTTTTAGTTAACATATCAGAACCATTTTCATTTGTATGGATCTTTTCAAGCTGTAGTAGCTTCTTCTCCAATGCAACTCTGATCCAGTGATATCTCATATCAATGTGCTTCGATCTTGAGTGAAAGGAGGTATTCTTTCCAAGGTGAATTGCCCTTTGATTGTAACAAAATAGCTCATACTTTTCTTGGTGGAAAGTAAGTTCATTTAAGAACCTTTTCATCCATAGCAACTCCTTACTGGCTTCAGTTACTGCGATGAACTCTGCTTCAGTAGTGGACAGTGCAACACACTTCTGTAACTTTGACTGCCATGCCACAGTTCCCCCTGCAAAAGTGATCAGATAGCCTGAAGTAGATTTTCTCGAATCTATGTCACCGGCCATATCTGCATCTGTGTATCCAACTAACACAGGTTTGGTATCTCTAAAACATAAGCATATTTTGAAAGTACCCCGAAGATACCTGAATATCCACTTTATTGCAGCCCAATGTTCCTTTCCAGGTTTTGAAAGGAATTTACTTACTACTCCAACTGCATGAGCAATATCTGGCCGTGTGCATACCATGGCATACATTAAACTTCCAACTGCTGAAGCATATAGAACTTTGTCCATCTCTTCCTTTTCTTCATCTGTGGAAGGGCACTACTTAGAACTTAGTTTAAAGTGATTAGCAAGATGACAACTAACTGCTTTAGCTTTGTCCATATAAAACCTTTGAAGTACTTTCTCAATATACTTCTCTTGTGACAACCATAATTTCTTGGCGCTTCTGTCTCTAGTTATCTTCATGCCAAGAATGTGTTTTGCTGGCCCTAAATCTTTCATAGCAAAAGACTTGCGCAACTACTTCTTCAAGTCATCAATTCTAGAAATATTTTGGCCAACAATCAACATGTCATCCACATAGAGCAATAAAATAATGAAATCATCATCAGAGAATTTCTACACGAACACACAGTGATCTAAAGTAGTCTTCTCGTAACCATGCTGCCCCATAACAGACTCAAACTTCTTATACCACTGTCTTGGTGCTTGCTTCAAGCCGTACAATCTTTTCTTCAGCTTGCAAACATAGTCCTCTTTTTCTTTTTGCTTGAAACCCTCTGGCTACTCCATGTATATTTCTTCCTCCAAATCACCATGAAGGAATGCAGTTTTGACATCCATTTGCTCAACCTCAAGGTCAAGACTTGATGCTAACCCTAGCACTGTTCGAATGGATGTCATTTTTACCACTAGTGAAAATATCTCATCAAAGTGAATCCCTTTTCTTTGGCGGAATCCCTTAACAACCAATCTGGCTTTGAATCTTGGATGGGAACTATTCTCTTCATGCTTAATTCTGAACACCCATTTGTTCTTCAAAGCCTTCTTGCCTTTTGGCAGCTTCACCAGTTCAAAAGTTTTATTCTCATGCAATGATTTCATCTCATCTTGCATGGCCTCAATCCACTTCTTCTTGTGTTCATCATCCATTGCTTCTTCGAAGCTTTCTGGTTCTCCCCCGTCAGTTAATAACACATACTGATTTGCAGGGTATCTAGTAGAGGGTTGTCAAACTCTAGTAGATCTTCTCAATTCTGGAGAACCCATTGGAACTGGTGGTTGATCATGAACACCATTATCATCATCAGAATCTTTTGGTGGAATCTCAACAGGAGCATTTGGATCACCTATCTCAGGCTGATCATTCTGTATTTTATCTCCAACTTGTCTTGGCACCGGTGTTGGAGGAATAACTTCCGAATCAGTTGAATCACCATTGGCTTTAGAAATATCTTCAATGGTCTGATCTTCAATGAACACAGCATCACGACTCCTGACCGGTTTCTTCTCTACTGGATCATAAAATCTGTAGCCAAACTTATCTTGACCATATCCAATGAACACGTATTGTCGTGTCTTCATCTCAAGTTTGGACCTTTCATCCTTTGGAATATGTACGAAGGCTTTGCATCCAAACACTCGCAGATGGTTGTAGGAAACATCTTTTCCCGACCATACTTTTTCTGGAACATCTAGTTTTAAAGGGACACAAGGTGAGCGATTTAGCACATGTACTGCTGTTAGTAAAGCCTCACCCCAAAATTTCTTTGGTAACTTTGCATGAGAGAGTAAACATCTTACTCTCTCCATCAAAGTTCTGTTCATCCTCTCAGCCAAGCCATTCAGCTGCGTTGTTTTTGGAGGCGTTGTTTGATGCCGAATACCATGCTCTTTACAGTAGGCATCAAAAGATCCAATGTATTCTCCACCATTGTCTATCCGGATGCATTTTAGCTTCTTCCCAGTTTCTCTTTCAACTGAGGCATAAAACTCTTTAAAGACACTCAGTACTTGATCCTTTGTCTTTAAAGTGTATGCCCATATCTTCCTTGAATGGTCATCAATGAAAGTCACAAAGTACTGAGCACCACCAAGTGACTTTAACATTGGTCCACATAAATCTGAGTGTACCAAATCCAGTACATTCACAATTCTTGAAGGAGAGTGGCTTTTAAACATAGCTCTATTTTGCTTTCCTGCCAGACAATCATCACAGTTCTTCAAATAAACTTGATCCAAACCAAGTAGGGCATTTTTCCTAATTAAATGGATCATGCTCTTCTTGCTCATGTGACCGAGACGTTTGTGCCATAGCTCAACTGTACTATCATTCTCCATTGTGTTCACAACATCCTTAGAGAGCTTTGCTTGCATAATGTACAGTTTAGAGTCTTTGTTCCCTCTGGCCACCACCAACAATCCTTTGGTGAGCTTCCATTGGCCATTAAAGAAGGTATTGTAGAAACCTTCATCATCTAGCTTGCTTGTTGAGATCAGATTCAGGCGTATATCTGGAATATGCCTCACATCCTTCAGGACTAATCGTGTATCATTCTCTGTCTTTAAACAAACATCTCCCTTACTTGCAATTATTGAAAGATTATTATTTCCCATTCTTACAACACCAAAATTGCCCGGTGTGTAAGATAAGAAAAATTCCTTCCGAGATGTAGCATGAATGGTGGCACCACTGTCAATCACCCAGCTTGTCTCATGGGTTGTAAGATTGACTACATCATCATCATAGACAATTTTTAACTCCTCAGCAACATTTGCTTGCTCATCATCACTACTGTCATTTTTCTTCTGTCCTCTGCCTTTGTTCTTTTCCTGATCCTTCTTGAACTTGCAATAGTGTATCTTGATGTGACCCTTCTTTTTACAGTAATGGCATTCAACATTGGCATATCTGTTGGATTTGCCTCTGCTCCTTCCTCTAGGTTTTTGATCCCTAGACTGGTTCCTCCCCCTGAAGTCTGAAACCAGAACATCTGGTTGTGATGAAGAAGATGAGCTTTGAGGTCTTCTTCTCATTTCTTCATTTAAGATACTACTTTTAACAGATTCCATATTAACTACACTATCAGGTGCAGTGTTGGTGATGGAAATCTTCAGAGTCTCCCATGACTCTAGTAGAGAGCCCAATACCAGCAGAGCAAATATTTCATCGTCCAGATTTATGCCCATTCTGGACAGTTGATCTACGACCCCTTACATCTCATTTAGATGATCTGCTACAGAAGTCCCTTCCCTGTATTTCAACTGTGTCAATTTGGTCAAATAAAATAATTTATTGTTACCAGTTTTTGACGCATAAAGTTGTTCAAGCTTATTCCATAGCGTTCGGGCATGAGTCTCATTGTAGATGTGGTTGTACACGTTGTCTTTGACATATTGTCGGATGAAACTGCACACCTGCTCATGCTCAAACCCCCATTCCTCATCCGTCTTGCCTTCAGGTTTATTTGATATAAACACTGGTAGATGCATTTTCATCACAAATAGGAGATCCTTCATCTTGCTTCTCCACATGTGATAATTTGTGCCATTTAGGCTGATCATTTTGATGTTTCTTGTCTCCATTGAGATCAGTAGTCAATAGATTTAGCTGATCCCAAAACTTTTATGGCAGTGAATAGTACTTCGTACGTATGAATAATACTTCTGTATGTATAAACAGTAGTTTCATACGTATAAATAGTACTAGTATGTATGAATAGTACCAATATATATAAAAATACTAGTATGTATGAACAATGCATGTATACATGAATAGTACTTGTATATCTTCGTACAGTATTTGTGAATAATACTCGTACGGCATTCTTCAACGGTACTCCAACCAAAACCTCTGATACCACTTGTTGGGAAAAACGGCGGTGTGCGCAGTAATTATAGAATCAAAATAATTCCACAGACCCAAGATAATTCTCAAAACACAATAGACAAAAATAACACTAAAAATTTTAGCGTAGAAAACCCAAATTAGGTAAAAACCACGGGACCCGTAGGCCGATTAAATCTTCCACTATAGCAATAATGGGAATATTATCTTCACCCTTAGGTGGATCTCTCACTCACAAAAAAAAAATACTACAACAATATTTCTTCAATTTATGCACAATAACTCTCACAAATTGGACTCACTATTTTTCTTCTCAGAAACTTTCTGAGGCACTCTCTCTATTTTTCTTCTCACTCTTTCTTTCAAAGGTGAGGCTTATCTCTGAAAATGAAGGATTAAAGAAAGAAGGGACGAAGGCTCTATTTATAGAGCAACATCTCCCTTTCTCAGATGCCAAAAATGAAATTGTATTCTCCTTTCTTCACGCGTTTTCAGCTGCAGCAGCCTCCCCTCACAATTTTCCTCAACCGGCGCCAAACTCCTTTGTCATTTTTTGACTTTGGAGTAAATTACAAAATTTTGGTTGCAATTTTAGTTAAATTGCAACTTTGCCCTTTTTTTTAATATTATAAGACATGGGCCCCACTTATGGAGGGACCCACCTTTCAAAATAATTTGAACATCAATTTTATTACCTACCTTAGGCTTTGAAACACCCTAAAGATGAAAAGCTCTGTATCAAGTCTTTTAGAAAATTGTTTGATAGATACACAAAGGCAAAAAGCTCGTATGAATTTTAATTATTCACGCTTCATCAAACGCGTGCTTCTGTTATATAGATATATATTTACGTTGATATCAAAGGAGTTTGAAAATAATTGAAGAAATTGCTAATTTACTCATGAAAATATTACAATTATTTTAATTTTGCCCTTAAAAGATAGTTCTGAATTTAGTCTCTCAAAAATTACATTTGCATCTATTTGGTCATTTTTTTCTATTAAATCAATAAATCTACTATCGAATCTCAAAATTTTTAAAACTAAAATTTGTTGAGTAATAAATAAAGAAATCAAATTGATATAAACACTATTTTATAGAAGCTAAATTGAAATGCCTAATTTTTTAAATATTAAATTGAGACACGTATATAGTTCAAGTAGTAATTTACTCAAAAATAATTCTACTTTATAGATGAAATATTGTATTTACAGATAAATGTATATGACTTAAGTACTTGCGGGTGCAATAGAAGTCATGTGTGCACAATTTTACATAATGTCAAGTCACCTTGCATGGACATATTATATAGAGAATATACTCCACAAAAAGGTCTTAGTAATCCATGAAAGAGAATCAATCTGAACCAGTGACAGAATAGGTATGCATGGAAAAATTATTTAAAATGAAATATACTTCCACTACAGAAAAGATGCATAATAGCTACAGACAAATTAGTAGGAAACTAATAAATTTCAGTAACAAAATTGTGATTCCTACTGAATAGTTACTGAAAATTTTCAATAGTAAAATCAATAGTTGCTAATTGTTTTCCTATTGATTTCCTACTGAAACATATTACCTACTGAGGTCTTCATACAAATTTTCAGTCGAAAAATAGCATCTAGATCTTCGATATGAAACACACGATTTGTTGCTCAGATCATTGTTGTACACGTGTTAAATGGTCCATCCTATAGTATTTCGATCAATTTTTATAAAAATTATAATTAAAAAATTAACAGAAATATAAATTTAAATTATTATATAATAAAATTATCGCTGGACCACTTTCGAAAGTCCCACTCTTAAGAGCTCTTAATTTGATATTTGATATTTTTTAGATTTCTAAAAAAGAATTTTACAATTATAGAAATTTATTATATTTATATATTTAAATTTTAATTGTTATGTAGATTTTTTTAGTTATGAAAAGAAAAAAATTAATTAATTTACATTGTATATTTATAATTTTAGTTCAATGATATGCTTAAAAAATTATTTAAACAAATTTTGATACTGATGAATTGTTTATTTTTATAAAGAAAATGAAATAATGAATTTACAAATTTTTTTATATGAAATATTTTAATTGTTTTCGTCTTTTTCCATATTTCTGCGTCATTTTCCACCAGATAAGAATGAGATAGGAATGCTTCAGGAGAGATTAGGAGAGGAATTAATGGTCCAAATAAATTAACAGGTCTGGTTGACACATAAATTCCTATTGACACATAAGAAAATAAACAGATCAGAAAGCAACAGAGAAAAAAGAATCGAGTAAATGGAGAATATCAAAAGGCAATAGAGAAAAAGAAGTGAGAGAACTAAGAAGTATATTGAGAAAAGAATAATTTTTGATTGAAAAATATACAATTATTTATCTAGAAAAAGACAGAATAGAAATTGCTATATATCGTAAATAAAACCAGAAAAGGTGCATAAAATCAGAAAATGTGTAAAGAAGAATAATGCAAAGAAGGGACAAATTATACTATTGTCTCTGTATCTCTGGACATATGTAACTCTGTATCTCTAAACATATATGAGGAAAAAGAAGATGAATAACTAGTAAAAAGGAAGATGAATGAGAGAGACTAAAAAAAAAGTCACTGAACATACTTGAGAAAAACAGAAGATGAAGATAATAATGAGAAAAGATGAAGATGAAGATGAATGAGAAAGAAGTAAAAAAGGAAAAGATAAAGTGTGAGAATCTGAGAGAGAACTTATATAAAAGAATCAGAGGCATGATGAAAATTTTAAAACTAAGCATACAATTTTTAAGTTCGCACCACCACTAAAATAGAATTTCGCGTGATAATTTGCACATTATTATTTTTTTATAGTCAATTAGAAAATATGCACATTCATGAAATAATTTTTTTTTCAATTTTATAGTCTATTATAATATTTTTACATTATTTTAATGATAAAAAATATAATTGAATAATTTATTATTTTAATATAAATTTAGCTTTAACTAGAAATAAAGTTTTATATATTTTATATTATTTGTATGTTAATGTATACGTCATGATTTGTATATTTATTGAGAAAAATAATTATATATATGCAAATGTGTTAAATATTCAAATATATTTATAAACTAGCATAACTAAATAGTAAATTACATTGAATAAATTGTTCATTAGTAAAAATACATTACAATAATAAAAATAAAATTAAAAAAATTGTATAATACATATTTCTACTATTCGTCATCATTTTCTTCATTTTCTTCATCTTCATTGTTGTCCTTGTTTTGAATATTGTTGGTTGCTGGAATATCGAGGGGAATAAAAAAATTAGAAAATATTGTTTAAAGATGCTACATCTGGTCGATACACGTCTGTGTTTCCTTGATCACTTGAACTAGCATAAAATAAGTGTTGAGGTGGATGGAGAGGAGGACAAAATCATTGCATTGCATTGAGTCTATTCTTCATTAATATAGTAATCTCACTACTTAGTTTCTCGACCTTTTCTTCATATCTTTTCAATTCTTCTTCATAATATTTATTTAGATAATGAATAAATGTATCTTTTAAATCCTGCTGAAATTTTTGGGAGCAAGCCCAATCAAGTTGTGATTGCCCTTCTTGTATATGAAATCCAGATGTTGCAGTACCAGCTATTTTGAATACCTCAACTCCTAAACCATATATGTGCCCTTTTTTTTCCCTACTGCTGTTTTCATCCATAAATCAAGATCTGATAATTGCTATTCAGAGCTAACTGAAGATTGATGCAGCCTTTGATATTCCACCTTTAAGGAAAATGAAATTATATAATTAGACTGTATTATAAAATATATATCATATACGATTATACAGAAAATAACACTTACAAATGTTGCCTCGAGTTTTTTATTAATCTATCTTTGATCAGTCTTATTCTGATGAGTTCGAAGAAATAATTCAAATATAGTAAGTTCTCTTCCCAATTCATTTGTTTAAGGTTTGAAAAAATATATATATATATATATATATAAAAGCATGAAATATAATAATGAAATAGTAAGTAAATATAATAAAAAATTAAATTAATTATCAATCTTCTCTCATGCTTTGCCATTGAAATAGAATCTCCAATGTGAAGAGATAAGCCAAATCCACTAGGGTCGGAAGATCTATTTTTTTTTCTTTTGCCCGCTAACTTGTTTGAAATGTGGTGTTCTCCATTTATCACACAATTGATTTCAAATAAATTCTTCAATCCACGTTGATTTTTTCTTTTTCTTATGCGCTTGATATATCATATCTTTTAAGTTTTTTGAAGTACAATATTTCCAATTACTTTGAATAGAGATTTGATGTTGTGGTGACCAAATATAATATTTCTAACAAATAAGATTTATAATTGATAATAGATGATATGTTGGGTAAAAGATTGTAATAGATAAAGATAATGAAACTATACTTCAAATTCTAGCTGCCACAAGTTTCACAATGATTCAGGTACATCCCTCCAGCATATGTATGGTCTATCATATGTTGATATAATGATGGACACAATTTGATCTCGAATCTTATTAATATTTGGAGAAAACCTAAATCATTTATAAACTTAAAATATATTTAGGAGATTTAAAAATATGTAATGTGACCAATTTTTAAATAGAATACTAAGTACGTATGATTAATAGAAAAAAATTACTCTGTTCTATCTATACTAATGAGATTCTTTCTGATTATGTTGCTATCGTCTTGTGCACTGTGGGTTGTGACCTCTGTTGGTACTGGTGAGGATCTAGGGGTTGGAACTATATCAGGTGCAGGGGTTGGGCTTAAAGGTGGAAGGGAAATATGAAAATGTGAAGAAATAGATGAGTTATGATATGCTTGTAACGTCGTTGGTGAGTAAACTAGGACTTGAAAAGAAATATATAGCATATTAGATATATCATTCTGGCTGTAAAATTGCCATATTGGTTGTGGTCTGGTCAGAGTATAACTAGGATAAGGAATTGGTGGTACGCTATTTTGAAATTGCCATGGCGTAGGTCAATAAAAGTTATAAGGTGGATTGTTGTTGGTGTTGCTATGACATTTTCAATGTTGGTGTTGGAAGAAGAAGAAGGATTCCCAAGTTGAACATTACTATGTGTTCTTGAGATTTGTCTATTGGGCAAATTTTCTTGCTCTTGCACTCTATCACTTGACATATTCACTACAAAAATAAGGGAAAATAACATCGGTTTGCATAACCGACGTTAAATGAAGCTTTTTACAAAAACTAGCGTGTGTTCTTAAAACCGATGTTAAATAGGTATATAACCAACGTTATCTCTTTCTTTCTTTTTAAATAAAAAAGTTTCCAAATTAAATATATTTTTCTGAAATACTATTTGCTTCTTCACTTTCCTCGTTTCCCTCTCCCTAAACCCATTTCCCTCTCTCGAAACCCATCCCTCTCTCAGTCCCTCATGAGTTACCACCAGAACGGCTCACCATATGGTGTCATTGCGTCTGCGTCTGGTCTGCCATTGCCACCCTCCTCGGCTACATCTACTGACTGCAAGACCCTTCTCTGACTCAACCATGGCCATCTCTGCTTACCACGCAATGTGCTTCTCTACTCCCTTTTAGTCATAGAAGCTTCATTTCAGAGGTTTTAACCTGTTCTAAGCTCTACCCTTTCTTTATTTTTTTATTTTTCTATATATTTTTGTTGCTTTTTTTAAGTGGGTTTCTCTGTCAAGATCTTCTTTTATGTTTGAGGGATTCGAGTTTAATTGCTCTGATTTTGTCATTTCATTTTTACATTATCTATAGCCCCTTTTACATGCTTTAAATTTCTCCTATATGTTACCGTAAATGAAGGAAAAGGGAAAGAAAAGAAAAGGGGCTTTCTTTTTACGTTTTCTGCTAGTTTGCGTTTTCAATATTACAAGTTGGGTTATTACAGTAATACTTTTCTGGTATATCTTTTGCCCGCAATCACTTTTAATAATGCTGGAAGCAAAGCTAGCAAAGCATAATATTTTAGGTGGACATGTCTTTGACAGTGGTTGGAAAAGATAAGTACTGTTGAAATCTCTGTTCTTTTGAGGAACAATGATCCAGATCCACACAATGTTAAATTACTGATTTTATAATGAAAAAAAAGATTATGAAATGAACTGCATCCTTTTTCATTGTTTTGATTTGTACATTGAGGACTGGGTGGTGTCTAAAGCTTATTGGATGCTAAAATAATTAATTAGCTTTAGATATCTAGGATCATTCATTTAAAGTGTTGGTTTTGTTTAGAATGAAAAAAAGGAAGTAAGCTTTGAGGGTGAGTGGTTCACTAAATATACACTGGATTAATTAATTGGCTTCCATATGATATGCTGGGTACTATTAGTCATTCAATGGGATTTTGTGTGATAAAATTAAAAGAGTGCATTAGGATTTTAATCTTATATGCGCATTGATATTAATTAATTAATTATATCATAGTGATTTGAGTACTGTTCCTTTACTTGTAATTAATGGAATTCACCAATGTGTGGGCTAAGAGGGTTGCAATGATCAGGAGAACTATAAATTATAATGGCCAATGGCGTCTTGTCTTGAGGTAGCAATTAATTAGGAAATGTTGTAGCATTATGTTTATCAGGTTCAATGTTTTTGTCTCAAAATGCCCTTCTTCACTCATATCATTCATTTCTGCTTCTGTAACTCTAAGTCTAGTCTAGTGTTACTCATCACATTTGTTGTCTTATTGTTTTGTTTGTTTATTCACATACTTTTTCTTGGTACTCTAGCAGCATCAAGGAACTTAATTTGTTTGGTATGTTATATATAATGTCATGTAAATTTATAAACTTCTTATTATGATATTACATGAATATTTTCTTTGAACAGTGAATTCAGCAATGTAATATTAACTTGTAAAGCTTAAGTGAACTACTATTTGCTTGGAAATTTGCTATGACAGAACATCAGGGAAATTAAGTGTGGGCTATTAATATTGTAGGATAGAAAATTAGACATAGTAACAAAGGAAAGGGGTTATTTGCTTAATTCCAAGTGAGAAACCCTTCAGACCCATTTGGTACGTAGTAGAAAAAAGGAAAAGAAAAGAAAGTAAAAATGAAAATGGAACAGAGAAAGAGAAAGAGAAAGAGAAAAAAGAAATATATATATATATATAGTATGAGATGAAATTTTCCAGGAAGAATGGAAAAGCTGAGTTATGCTTTTGTGTGATTACATTCATAGGCTAGAAATAGTGGTGATTACTTTCCTTAAATTAAAGTGATGGAGTAAGGAAGCAAACTCCATAGTACATCCACTCAGATTACTTTTTATTGCCTAGTCTGTAGAGTATTTTCTCTATTTAATAGAATCTCCTTCTAATAGAATGCACACCACACTTTGTTTGCCTTATTTCACAGAGTAATTAATTCTTGTTTATAATGAAGTCACGTATCCACACAAGGCTTCCTTACTGTTTTCTGCACTACAGCTGGCAGTGTATTCTCATATATTTACTGAGCTGTTGATGTGACTATGTGTTGTTGCTTCTGAGATCACTTTAATAGTTTATCTTAGAATAAGTTATCTTCTAAGGGAAATTACAGTTGCATAAAGACAAAGAAACATTGAATCTGTTTAACAAGGAAATTGAAATTTTTTCTAATGTTTGAAACCAAGAGTTCATATTGGTTTAACCCTATAATTGGCTGTGTGTTTATATGAGGGATTCTAGTAGCTTTTGTGGTCCATCCGAAATTCTCAGGAAGAAAACAAAAGAAAAATAAATGAAACGTTGATTCATAGATATTGAAGAGTGGGCCTTGGAAGATACCATTCACCTCATTCTTCCCATGACAGCCCATATAGGAGTGTTGATCATAGTGGTGGGGACGTTGAATATAGTACACTATATTATACTTATATACTAAAATATATATATTATTTAGTATATATATATTTATATAAAATATAAAATATTATATATTATATATATTTATGTATAATTTTATTGGATTTGAAAGAGTACCCAATAATAGAACGCATGGGATAAATAACATCCAGTTGGCCCATTTTTTTTATAATTGCCTTCATACTCTGTTTCAATAGTTGGTTGGGCCCGATCGATTACTATTATTTATGTATTCCCAATCTCCATTGCAACCCCACCATACCTTCACTGTATCTGCCCCTTCTTTTTATTTCCTCATGTTGGACAAAATAAATTAAACATAACATGTATATACTATATATATATATATATAGAGTATGAATTCTCCTCCACTAACAAGCTATTTGAATCTCCCAACTTGGAATATCACCTAAAGCATAGCGAAACATCTAGGAATTTTTTTTGTAAGATTTTCTTTTTTGTAATTTAAAATATGTACTCATGTTGGACCTCATATTGTCTCATTTCATGTTAGAGGACTTACAGTTAGTAGTGTGTGATTGTGTAGCCAATCCAACTAGATCACAAGCCAATCCAACATTCATAAAGGACTTACACTTTATAGTGTGACTGTGTAGCTATGTTCTAATTTATAGCACAAATTCTTCCATCTATGACTTTGAGATCATTTATATATTTGATGATATTTGAAGTATTCTAGTGGAGAATAATAATTCTTTTCACATTGTCCACGTCTTTAAAAAAATTAATTAGTGTGCAAATCTATTTGTTGTTTTTAAAGAGCTCCAACTTGCTTTGCATTTAGGATGAACCTCTTAGTTTCTCTTGATTCTAAAAGGAGTATTCAATTGTATATATACGTTAAATTTTAGTAGCAATTATGCACCATTATGCAATCAATATTTTGTAATCAACTTTTTTTCTTGTCATAATTTAATCTATTATTTACATGTTATGTGAGTCACAAAGCGCCCTTTACCAATTAATTAAAATTTGTTGGCCCATGGGCCTCATATTTTGGTAACACTAATCATAAATTATAGTTGACTTAAATGCTTCATTTAAATGTCAATAACTGATGCAACCTATTTAACATTTGAGTTTTAAATAGTTCACATTGATATAGAACTGTAATAAAGTTGTCTTTCGTACAACATCATTCTTCTCTCTTCTTTCATTTTTTATTCTTAATCACTACTTTTTTCATAAAAATAAAAAATTAGTGTAAAAGATTTTAGGCTTTAATATGATTCTTATGCTATCTATAATATATTTTCATGTCATTTAAAGTTGTCTTGTGCCTAATAGTTTCTTATAATTGTTATTTTCTTTTATTTTTGACTTGAGTTCTTATCGATTTGAGTTATATTTCTTCTCTTAATTACCAAGCCACATACCAAGATAAGAATATTTGCCACATACATACAGATTGAATTAATCACAACTTTACGAATTCATTTTGCAATTCTTTATATGATGAAATATCTATTCTGTCATAGGCTATTGTTTGTATTGCTTTTCTTACCCTTCTTCCTTTTGGCTTTGCATAGGAACATCACTTGCTTTAGGATTTGCAATCTTATCTTCAACTACACTAATTTGGATTACTTCTCAGTTGATCCAACTTGGAAAAGTAAGTGACTCTTGAGACATGCACTTGCAAAACAAGCCATTTTGGCAAAAAGAAAAAAATTGCCATACTTATTAGGCAATAAGAAAAATTAAGACTGTCAATTTATCACTATTTTCTTTTCAAACTATATGAAAGTCGATTTCTCTAAAGGGTACATAACCTTACTTTTAAGTTAAGTTCACCTTCAAAACTTTTTTTTCTTTGATAATGCACTAATAGTATCTTCTATTGCTAATATATGAAATTTATGCTTGATGCTTGCTGTTGATATTTGTATTTGTTATTTTGATGAAATGTGATTACTTAATTTACAAAGTTACTTGTTGTAATTAGTAGCTATTGTGGTAACTTATAGGTGTAATGATGGATAAAAGTTGGATTAGCAAGCCAAGATTTTCACCTGAATATGTTACTGGGGTGGAAGGCTTTCTTGATTTTGCTTTTTCTAGAGCTAATGGGAAAAGAGTTGTGAAATGCCCATGCCTTTCCTGTGGTTTTAAAAAACGCTTTACAAGAGATGTTCTATTTGATCACTTGATATGAAATGGATTTCCTCAAGGGTACACTACTTGAATTAGGCATGGAGAACGCATAGAGGAGGATCGTCCTAGTAGTCCCATAGTACAACAAGTGGAACAAGTAGGAGGTGATATGCAAGATTTATTACATGATGCATTTGGGGTTTGTCGAGAAGGGAACATTGACAATGTTGTGCCATTAGATTCTAATAATAATGGGCCAAATGAGGAAACAAACAAGTTTGCTGAGTTAATTCATGATGAAAATAAAGAATTGTATGTTGGTTGTACGAAGCATTCAAAGCTTTCCTTTTTGGTGAAACTTTATCACATTAAGTGTTTATGTCAAGTGAGTGATAAAGCAATGGACATGATTTTAGAGTTGTTGAGGGATGCATTTGAAAATGCAGGGTTTCCAAACTCTTTTTATGATGCCAAAAAGACCATAAACAAGTTGGGTCTTAATTATAAAAAAATACATGCTTGTCCAAATGATTGCATGTTATATTGGGGTGATGATGTTGAGCGCGACAAGTGTAAAACATGCAATACCTCTAGGTGGAAGACTAATACAATGGTGGCAAATAATAATGGAGTTAGTGTTAATAAAAAAAAGAAAACAAAACCTGCAAAGGTTTTGCGCTACTTTCCACTTGCGCCAAGATTGCAAAGATTGTTTATGTCTTCCAAAATAGCTGAAAATATGAAATGGCATGCTACGGGTCTGAGCTCAGATGGCTTATTAAGATATCCTAGAGATGGTGAAGCTTGGAAGTCATTTGATGCTCAGTACCCTGAATTTGCTACAGAATCTAGAAATGTCAGACTTGCCTTGGCTAGTGATGGGTTCAACCCCTTTGGATTAATGAGCACTAATTATAGCATTTGGCCTGTTATTTTGATTCCATACAACTTGCCACCTTGGATGTGTATGAAGCAAACATCTTTCATATTGTCTATGATTATACTTGGGAAGAGAATGCCTAGAAATGACATTGATGTCTATTTACAACCATTAATTAAAGAATTGCATGATTTATGGGTTGATGGCATCGATACATATGACTCCTTAATGAATGAGATGTTCAAATTACGGGTTGCATTATTATTGACTATAAGTGATTTTCCAGGGTTAGAAAATCTATCTGGATGGAATACTCATATTGGGTTGGCTTGTTCATCATTTAATTTCGATCAAGAGCCTCATAGACTTCTTAATGGTAAGAAATTGTGCTTTATGGGTCATCGTAGATTTTTACCTTGTCAACATAAATATAGATTTAGTCAGAATCAATTTGATGTGAATGTGGAAAGAAGAAAGCCCCCAATTTCACCCACCGGTGCTATGGTACTCAACCAGTTGCAAAATGTTGATGTTACATTTGGAAAGAACCCAATTTTAGAATCAGGAAGAAAAAGGCCATATGAGTGTGAGAGCCAACAATGGAGAAAGAGAAGTGTGTTTTTTCAATTACCATATTTGGTTAATAACAAGTTACGGCACAATCTAGATGTAATGCACATTGAAAAAAATGTAAGTGACAATGTCTTGTATACCTTGTTAAATGAGGTTGGAAAGACAAAAGACAATTTGAGTGCTCGGAAGGATTTGCGACATTTAGGAATAAGAGAAGAGCTATGGCCTGATGCAAATGGTAAATTCAAACTTGCCAGTTTTACTATGACTAATGTTCAAAAAGATCATTTCTTTGAAACATTGAAAGATGTGACAATGCCAGATGGCTACGCATCAAACATTTCTAGATGTATTGACATAAAGCATCGTAAAATATCTGGACTAAAAAGTCATGACTCTCATGTATTATTAGAGCAATTGCTGCCAGTTGCATTACGAAATGTGCAAATTGATCCTAAAGTTACTGCAGTTGTGCTAGAACTATGTTTGTTCTTTAGAAAATTGTGTTGCCATGTGTTGGATACCAAGGAGCTTGACCAACTTCAAAATCAAATAGTGGTTACACTTTGTCGAATGGAGATGTTGTTTCCACCCTCTTTCTTCACAGTAATGGTTCATTTGATAGTTCATTTGGTAGATGAAGCGAAACTTGGAGGACTGGTACATTATCGATGGATGTACCCCATAGAACGGTACTTTTTCTCTACTTCAATATTTTTTCTTATAAAATTAAATCTTTTTTTCTAATTTCAATAATTGCAATAGGTATCTTGGCAATTGCAAGTCATATGTAAGAAATAAGGCTCAAGCATAAGGTTCTATTGCTGAAAGCTACCTTGCTGAGGAAATTTTGACCTTTTGTTAGAGATACTTAAATGATATAGAGACAAGGTTTAATAGGCCAAGTCGTAATAATGATTATGTTCCTGTGAACTCTCAAGCACATCTGTTCCCACAATTGGGTCAGCCAGTAGGAGGCATCTTAGATATTGATTGGACCCCAACCAAGAAAATGCAAGCACATCGTTGTGTCTTATTTAATTGTCAAGCAATTGATGAACTTGTCCAGTAAGTCTTGCATTCTTGTTTGTTTCACTTGAGATGTTATCATCATCTAATTTTAACAATATTATCTTGCAACAGTATAGAGATGAAGTGAAAGCAAAGCTTTGTCGTCATACTAGATCTGCTGTAGCAATTGACAAACAAGTTACAAAAAATTTTGCTAACTGGTTCAAAGAATATGTGAGACAATTATATTAATTTTACATTGTTTTCAATATATCAATTAATGTTTCATGGGTTAAATATTTTTTTTTCAAAATTGTTTTAGATTGACAAGGATGAAACTACAAACATTCCAGACAATATCAAATTTCTAGCAAAAGGTCCTCTAACAT
The DNA here is from genome assembly GCA_037074585.1 of Biancaea sappan. Taxonomy (NCBI): domain Eukaryota; kingdom Viridiplantae; phylum Streptophyta; class Magnoliopsida; order Fabales; family Fabaceae; genus Biancaea; species Biancaea sappan. Next base: position 28,415,242 of record CM073493.1, read on the forward strand.
TAGCTAGAAGATTCAGTGCATTCAATATAAACGGATTTAGCTTTCGCACATTGCAAAGAGAACAAGGATTGAAGACTCAAAATAGTGGTGTGTGTGTGACTTCAGAAACTAGGTGTTATGCAAGTGCAAAAGATGGAAGAGTTGCACTTGCAGATCTTTTGTACTATGGCAAGCTAGTAGATATAATTAAGTTGAACTACTATGGCCAAATGAAAGTTGTTCTTTTCAAATGTTTATGGGCTATCACTACATGGATTAAGAAGGATGACTTTCAGTTCAACTTAGTTAATTTTTCTCGACTGATTCATACTGGGGATTTAGTTGATGATGAACCTTATATTTTGGCTTCACATGCACAAATGGTCTTTTATGTGGCTGACAAAATGAATCAACCATGGAATGTTGCAATACATATAAAGCCTCAAGACTTGTACGAAATGACCAATAATGTAGAAGATGATGGTGAAGAGCAAAGTGGTGATCAAAATCCACAATTTTATTTAGAGCAACAAATGGTTTCTAATTTTCCTGATGACATTGAAAACTTGCACCTACTAAGAGGTGATGTAGAACAATTTTCTGATCAACAAACTAACAACTTTGATGTTGAGTGTGAGGATTTTGATAGAAGAGATGTCATGGTAAAACAATTTGTTTTATTTTTTGTACTACAATGTTATATTTTCACATATATTTGTATAACTTGTTTGTTGTTTAACTATTTCAGGATGCCACCTAAGCGTTCAAGGTCATCTCAAGCAAAACTTGCTGCTATTACTCAAAGAGTGCATCAACCAGCATTTGCTTCTAATTCTGAAACACAGCTTCACGATCATCAACCAACAGCTGATCCTAATGCTCAACTTGGATCAAATGTTTCTACTTCTTCCCAACCTCAAGTAGAGGCAAACACATCTAGAAGCTCTTTTAGACGACGTTCAGCAGCAGATCGTTTCTTTGACAAGTCTTGGATAGTTGATCTTATTGGTAATTAATTAATTATTTTATATATAATCTATGTAATCGAGTATATGTAACTAATATGATATCAATCTTATAGATGAGAATTGAGTAGTTGCAAAAGAGAAAATGAAGTTCAAAGAAGTGTGGAGTCTACCAATGGGAAAAAAAATTGTGTGCCCTCTTAACTCCCTTGGATAAGGGATTGGTGGGGCTGCAGGCCTAATTGCGCAATGTTTGGGAGATCTAGCCACTGATACTCAATTAATTCCTCTTAATTTCTTTGATTGGAGGGATGTGCCCAAAAAGTATATGAAAGACACAATAGAGCTTATAGAGGTACACTTGAAACTGCTCTTTTTATGTCATTTTTTAAAATCTATTATTCTTCTAATTCTTTTTATTTTTTGATTTTAAATACAGAAGAAAATTGCTTTTGAAAATAGTCGTGGACTAGAATGGGCTTGGAGATCATTAGGTAATAAAAGGAGGGAGTTCAGAACCAGGCTATATAAGTTACATTTTAGTGCCAATGATAGTAGAGAGACTATTATGAACAAATGCCCCGACAACATATCTCAAGATCAATGGAATAGTTTCATGGATCATCGACTTAAAGAAAGAACCATAGTAATATTTCTTATTGTCAAATATCATAATTTCTTGTTTATTAACTTCCACAATTTACTTATTTGTCTTTTACATGTAGGAAATAAGTAATATAAACAAGGAAAATCGCAAAAAGCTTAAACTTCCTCATGCTGGTGGTTCCAAGAGTAATGCTAGAAGGATGCATGAAATGGTGACTTACAAATTTTTCATTAATAATTTTTTGTGTATTCTATTTCATTATAATTGATGATCTCTTGGTTTATAGGAGCTAGAGAAAGGTCGCCCAAATAGTCGAGGTGAATTATTCGTTGAGACTCGTAAACGAAAAGATGGGACCTTCATAAATGATGAAGCACGAATTGTAGCAGTAAGTTTGTTTTATTAATTCAAGCACACTATATTTTGTTTATGATATTGCATTATGACTACCTTGAGTTATGGAATAAATGCAATGTATATATAGAAAAACTTTTTATATAACACACATGGCATTGGCATTGCAAATTTACTAAAAAGAATGGGCAATGCAATTTGTCCTTAGTTTTTTAATGGGCGGTAAATATATAACAGCAAACCAAATTCTATTTTCTATTTTTTGTTCAGATTGATTATCTCTTGGCATTTGGTTTGCTGTTATATATTTACTGCCACATTTAATTTTTAGTTATCTTCCTAGGTAATTTAGAAACATGTTGTTATACCTTTGCTGTTATATATTTATTGTTAGAAACATCTTTAAACAACATTTGGTTTGCTGTTATACCTATTTGCTGTTATATATTTACTGTCACCTTTGCATGCAAGTTTAATAAAATACCTAGATTCAATTATTTTCTATTTTTTGATCAAATTGATTATCTCTTGGCATTTGGTTTGCTGTTATATATTTACTGCCACCTTTAATGTAGTTATCTTCCTAGGTAATTTAGAAACATGCTTCCTAAAATGTGGTTATGCTCATTGTTTTGTTGTTTGAAGATTTATAAAGTGAAACATGTTGAGACTAATCATAAGAAAACTATAGCGTTAATATTATACTATATTTTGACCAATTCATTGCATTGAGACTCTCAAACCACTACGCTTTGTAGAACCAGAATTTATGACTTCAATAATTCAATATATTGTACTTAAGTGGCCTATATAAATGTATGATGAGCTCATTTGCTCCTTACAGCCTCAATGCACCATCACAAAACTTTCAAAACAATGTTATATTAAATTGGATCCCTAGTTGACCTTTAATTTCAAGAGCCTATATCTTAAACCCTTCATTATAAATATCCTATTTATCTCTAAATAATAATAAGTTAATAACTCCAATTGCTTCTCAAAATGGCAAATACTTCAAATAACAAAGACATATATTTCGATGTAGAGGTCAGCTTCCTTTTTCTCATCCTTTCCCCATATATATTTAGGTAACAAAGATCATATGAGAACCAGGATTGAAATATATTTATATATATATATATAGACATAAACATGTGTGTGTGTGTGTGTGTTTGTGATGCTGATATTTTTTGAACAGAGAAAGGGAGTAAATAATAATTTGTCCTCTATTTGAGAGATACATGTTGCCTAATAATCATGGTTTTGTTATTCATGATTTTTGTTTTCTTGAAAGTGTGTTATTTGATGTATATATAAAGATATGGTTTTCTTGAAAAATCATATTTGGACGTTTACTTTTCAAGCTTTTGTATGCATTTGTATAGTGTTGTTTACTTTGTTTATAGCTGTATTTTGTGTTGTTTCACTCTTGTAGGAATAAATTTCAGAAAAAGAATCTCAATCCCAATCCGTTCAATCGCAAGCTCCTTTTATTTCATCAGATGATGCAATTTCACAAGTGTTGGGTAAAGAACATTCTGGACGAGTACGTCTATTAGGATTGGGTCCATGTCCTTCAAAAGTATTTGGGTTGCCGACTTATCAATTTAGAGACATGAACGTAACTTCTACGAGTAGTGGCAACGCAATAGCTGAAGTGGATACTTTGCGAACTGAATTGGGTTCCATGAAAGATAAAATAGAGACTATGGAGCGAGAGCGTCAAACGATGGAACGAGAACGTGAAACTATGGAGCGAGAACGTAATCGTGAGCTTGGTCGATTGAACACCATGGTTAAATATTTTGTAGAGCAACTTGGACTACAACTACCTCCAGAGGCTGCATATGTCCCAGAACTAAGTGGTCCACAGGTAATATAATTTTAGACTTATTAATTCATTATTTTCATTCACTATGTACTCTAATAATAAATATTATGTTTACAGGCACCTGATGCAAACAGTGCAGGAGCTTCACCTCAAGGATGTCGACGTTCTTCTGGAACTAGTCAGAACCCATGACTAGGACTAGTTGTAATATTTATCTTGTTAAGACATGTGAAACTTGTACTTTTAGAATGTGTTACTTTTTTATTTTTAAATTTGGATTAGATGTAAAACTTATATGTTTAAAAATATCTATGTTTTATATTTGTTTTTATAGTTTGGCTTCCAATATCCATTAAATTTTGGCTAGATATTATATTGGATTACAGATATATAAATTAAATTTGATTGTATTTACAAGGTTGGCTTTGGAAATTAACATTAGTTTCCATTTAACAAAAACTGGAATTAAAAATTAGCCAAACTCATCTAGCGTCGGTCAAAACTGACGCTAAATAATATTAATTAATATAGCCACAATTGTATAATGTCGGTCAAAACCGACGTTATATCACAAAATAGCGTCGGTTAGAACCAACGTTAAATGGTACCAAAAATGACGTTAAGAAGCCAAATGGATATCAGTCAAAGTTATCTAGCGTCAATCGAAACCGACATTAAAATACAGACTTAACTTCGGTCGTAACCGACATTAAACTTTAGAGTTTAGCGTCGGTCAAAACCGACGCTAAATTCCAAAATTTAACGTCGGTCACAACCGACGCTAAATTCGTACTGACGTTAGGTTATAGAATTTAGCGTCGGTCAAAACCGACGCTAAATTCTTTTAACGTCGGTTATTCCCACGGATGTCAAAACCGACGCTAAATCACGTCGCAACAGAGAATATAACGTCGGTTCTTGAAACCGACGTTAAGCCCTTTAGCGTCGGTCAAAACCGACGCTAAATGATATTTTTGACCCACGCTAAACGCTTATTTTTTTGTAGTGATTGACAAAACTATAAAAGTATTCAAATAAGAGATGAGAAACTCAAATGCGATCAAAATGTGATGGCGAGTTGAGAGAAAAATAGAAATGAAGAAAAGAGTAATTATTATAGGCAAAAAAAGTTAATAAATAAATAGGACATTAGATAATATGTCAGACGTCAAAGATACGGGCTAAAATATTTATAGATATTTGGTATATTTTTTTCAACAAGTATGGTGGGATCCACAACTATCATACTTATTTTAAAAAATAGACATTAACAAACTTTGAATTGAAAAAAAAAAAGATATAGACAACTATTAAAAATAATTGTATTAATTATATTTTATATTAGCAACTAAAAAATTTATTAAAAATTATCTTGTTAATATATTTTTTTCCTATAACATGCTAAATAATTAATTTTATTTATTTAATATTTGTTATAAAAAATATAATAAGAGATAATATATATGACAAATAATAAAATAATATAATTAAATAAATTATACGAAATAAAATATTAGAGTATATGTAAATATTATCATTATCATTAAATAAAAATCACAATACACAATATTAAAAATTATCTCAAAGATAAAATATTTTGTCAAGGTTTCACATGCCATTGAAAGACACAATTATTGCCTTTAAAAGTCTTCCAGCCTACACACTAGACATGCCTCACAAAAATCCCCATTTTTGATCACTTTCACTCTCTCACTCCTCATATTGTCAAGCTTCATATTTTCTTTCACTTTTGCTCTCTCAAGCTTCATACTTTCTTACACTGAAATATTTTCTCTCTCTGTCAAACCAACATGGAAGATATCAGTATCACTACTTTTGCAGTCTTTTACAGGTCCACTTTGTGCATGTTTGGGAGCGCGTTACGTCTGCCGTTCCCATGTTTACTGTAGCTCCAACTGTGGTTGGCCATAATCTAGGATGTTTGGAAGAATTTACATGCTAACCACGTTGAAGGTGAACCAAGTTTGGGAGCTGTGAAACCTCGGTCGATTTGCAGCGAGAATTTGTTGCTTTCCCAGTGAATGTAACGTGGGTAGAGTAGATCAATTTTTCAGTATGGTATTCTGCCCCTCAATATATATTATGCTGACTCTGTGTGTGTGTCTCCCCTGATTAAGAACGTAAAAACAAGGGAGGTGAAAGTGAGATGGCAAGAGGCCAGAAAGATCAGAAAGATGGACGATAGAAGGGCGTGAGGCTTGTCTTCTCTGAAGCTGTGAAGGCTCCACTTTCTCCTCTTAAAAACCCACAGATTGAGCAACTTTCAGGTTTCCATGGTAGGGACCAAAGTGAATAAAATCAAAAGTTTGTAGGAGTAGCTATAATTTTAGAAAAAAGTATATTTATGAGCTATGAACTTAGATGAAGCTAAATGTGGTCTTAGAATATGAAAAAGATAAAGGAAAAATTATTACCAAGGACCTAAGTGAATAAATCAAAAGTTTGTAGGAGTGGCTATAATTTCAGAACAAATTATATTTGTCACCTAAGGACCTAGATGAAACTAAATGTGGTCTTAGAACATGAAAAAAATAAAGGAAAAATTATTATGAAGGACCTAAGTGAATAAAATCAAAAGTTTGTAGGAGTAGTTATAATTTTAGAACAAAATATATTTGTCACCTATGGATCTAGATGAAACTAAATATGGTCTTAGAATATAAAAAGATAAAGGAAAAATTATTACCAAGGACCTAAGTGAATAAAATCAAAAGTTTGTAGGAGTAGCTGTAATTTTAGAACAAAATATATTTGTCACCTATGGACCTAGATGAAACTAAATGTAGTCTTAGGACATGAAAAAGATAAAGGAAAAATTATTACCAATGATCTAAATGAATAATATGAGAAGTTCGAGGGAGAGATTAAAATTTCTGAAAATATCCAGATTTAATATTAATGAAATTTTAATTAGGATTTGATGGAATTTACCGAAATTTGAAAGTTATTAGTGATGACATAATTTCTTTTATTATGAGAATAAACCTAATTTATACCATTAAACCTAATTATATCATAATTTATATAATTACTTTAAAAACTAATTAAAGAATTAATTTAATTATACCATTATACAATTAAGAACACAATACTTGAAAAGGAATCTTTGAATTTTAATTGACATAAAATAAATTTAATAGAGAAGAAAAAATTGTATTGAAATTTAGTTAGAGGTAAAATTAATTTAATAGAGAAATATGTTTTGAAATTTAATTAGAGATCTTTAATTTATTGTGAGAAATTACTGATTAATTAAATTTTTAATTAGTAATTACAAAATAAAAAAATAAATTTATTAATTAAAAATGAGTCATTAGTGATTAATTTATAATATTAGACAAATAAACAAAAAAAATTAAGTTTCCTTTAAATAAATGACAATAAATAATAATGATACATCAAAAAATTAAATAAAAAATCCATACCCTTTCTGGTAATTATACATCTTGAAACCACGTTTGTAATTCAACATCCAAATATCATGTTCTATCCCAAATCAAATTTCACTGCCTCAAACCACGTTTGCTCAAATGTCTCACAAATATAAATCACATTTATCCAAACCTAGTTTTTTCCAACCACGTTCAATCAAACCTAATTTATCTCATCCACGTTTAATCCACCGAACTCCCAAACACACCCTTAATCTCAGTTTGCTATTCATACAAGAACTTCATATTTCTAATGCAGTGGTGAGAGGTGATAGAGTAAATATTATTTATTTAAATTAACTATGTCTATTATGATTTTTTTATCTTTTTTATTATAATATTTTATGTGTTTAGAGCAATTAGAAAACAGACCAATGAGCGATTTCTTTAACATCCACCTCATGCTATAGTACCACTTCTCGTGCAAGTTGGGTTTTATGGTGCTTCTATGCTTGGAGAATTTGAATTTAGTCATGGTCTAATTTCTGCTTATGTAGAAGGATGGTGTTTGGAGACTCATGCATTTCACTTAACTTTAGGTGAAATAATAATTGCATTAGAAGACGTAGAAATGTTATTGGGACATCAATGTGTAGGAAAAACCAATATGTGAGAATTCACAGATATCAAACGTGACAGAGTTATGTACTGAAGCTTTTAGAGTTATACCACCTGAATCAGAGTTTAGTAGACAAAGATTATGGCCTAAATGGCTGGCAGACACATTTGGTGAGCTACTTAAAGAGGCAGACCAAGCCATACTAGCATGCCATACTAGAGCATGGATTTTACAATTAGTAGGCAGATGCTTAATGCCAGATAAATCTAGTGGTTATGTCAACTTGAAATATCTCCCTTTTATTATTGATTTCCATAAGTGTGGACAGACATCATAGAGTTCGACTGTATTGGCATTTTTATATAGAGAGCTTTTCACCGCAACTTTAATAAACACCAAATATATTGTTGGATGCATCGCCCTCTTACACATGTGAATATGGTCAAGATTTCCTTTTATAGCAGGAGATATTGTGGTCCAACTAAATCTTCCACCTTGGGATTTTTTACTATGACCACCTTTGGGTTACAAGTATATTTTCTTTACTGATATATTTTTATTGGATAATGTGTATTTATTTAATTATTAATTTATTTACATTTATGTTGGTGGAAGCGGGCTTACCTACCTTAAATACCCCAAGAAATTATGCTTTCTAGATACATAGAGATATTAAATTTGATGACCAATTAGTCTGAGGTATATCTGTAATAAATCTACTAATATGATTAGTATAATATACTAACTTGTTAAAATTTTGTAGATTCAGTGGACCCCCTATGCATATGAGGACATCTCACAATATTGTCGCACTGGGATAGAAGTGGGTCGGGCTGCAGTACCAATATTTTGCTTCCACATTTGTGAATGTCAGTATCCCGAGCACATCCTACGTCAGTTTGCATGGGTGTAGGAAATTCCTAGAAACCCCTTTGCAGGAAAGAGGCTTGGAACTGGTTGCATTTGATAAAAGTCTTATGCGACAAGGACTGGTCAACAGTTTTCAAACAAGGTATTGCTAGATGGACCAATTGGCCAGAAGAAGTAATAGATGCTGATTTCGCAACCAAAAAATTGGGACCAATATCTCCTTGTATGCAGTGGTAAAATATAAATTTTCAACTTTGTTGAATTACCTCAAATTCATATTTTGTTTATAATTAGTAACTACATTTTTTTCAACTTTTATTTAGGCTGACTTGGCGCAATTGATAGAAAGTATGACTATCAAGCATCCCAATAGCCTATACGTATAGAAAATGAAAAAAGGTTTGCAAGAAATACAATGGGCCACATACACTAGAAAGCAGAGATGTCTCTCAGGAAGAGCTCGTGGCGATGAAGTAGATAGCAGTAATGCTGCTGGCGGCAGTAGTGCTGCTAGTACCAACTAAAGAAGGAGGAAAAGGAGATTCTCGACGGAGGCAGAAGAAGAAATAGAGGGAGGAGGAGATGAGAAAGAATAAAAATATATTTATTGTGTAAATTAAATATATGTTTAAATATATTTTGAATTATGTTATATTCAAACTTTTTTTATTGTGGTTAATAGATTTATTATTTTTAATATGTTACCATACCTCTTTTATGAGGAAAAAAATTGAATAAATTAAAAAAATTCAAACAAATAGAAATCAGAACAATACGATGAAATTTGAAAAAAAAATTGAAAAATAATAAATAAGGCAAATAAAAATTTTTAAAAAATAATTTAAAAACCAAAAAAATAATTAAGAAAAAAAATTGGTTGCCTCATAGGCAACCAGTCCCTACACCAAAATGCAGGTCTCGTGAGGACATGCAGGCCCTGTACTTCTGTGCAGGGTGCCTCACGGGACTGCCAACTAGCCCCCATGTTATTTTTTAAAATTTTTTATTAATATTTTATAAAATTATTCTTTTAAATATTTTTATTTGTATTAATTTGGGAGAAGTTTTTTAATTATTTGTTTTAGTTTTTCATCAATGTCATATTTTTAATCTAATTTTTTACTTTTTATTTTTTTATGCGTATAATATTTTATTTTATCTTAAAAATATAATTTTTTAATTATTAATTTCCTTTTAAAAAATATTAATTTATGCATATATAAGATGTACAAAGAGTGGAGGATGACTGATTGAAAAATAATTACATATAGATCTTATATACTCAGACATGCTTTCTTACAAGCACATATCTTCTTTTTTCTTTATCATGTGAAATGAGAGTTTCTTTTTTTTCTTATGAAGCGAAATGAGAGTGCAGTGGTGGCAGGGGTACACACTTCACATGTGAAATGATAGTTTGTTGTTCTTTGAAATAAGAGTGCGGTGGCAAATATTTCTCACAATCACATGCCATCTTCATCTTTTTTCTTTATGATGTGACTATCTCCATCTTTTTTCTTTATAATGTGAAATAAGAGTGACTTGAGTAGGAGAGAGAAAAAATGGGGTAAAAAATAAAAAATAGATAATTTTAGAAGGAAAAATATCACAGTTTTACTTCACAGGAGAGTGAAAAAAAGAAAAAAAGAAAAAAAAATAGTAGAGTTTGAGTTTTTAAATGTATTTTGAATTATGTTGTATGTTAAATTTTTTTTATTTAATAGTTGTTTTATTTTTAATATTTTGCAATATCTCTTTTTAAAAACATTCAACAAATTAAAAAAATAACAAAAATAACATTGCAAAATAAAAAACTTTAAAACATGATAAATGTATAAAAAATAAAACATAATGAAATAGCTGGCCCCACGTTTTTTTTAAATTTTATTTTTTATGTTATTTTTTCTTTTATTTTTTGGTATGTTATTTTTTTTTCATTTATATTTAACTTGTTCACTTTTTTAATTTATTTGTTTTATTTTTTTATGAATGTATTTTTTTATTTACTTTTTCTTTTATGAAATGAGAATTAGTGAGAAAATAATGACGGAATGGATAGATAAAAATGGATGGTGAGAATTTATGAGACATAAATAATGATAAGACAATCCAGTGAAGAAAAACTTGTGTAAAAGAAAACCAAACTGAAAAAGTAGAAGATCACAATGGAGAAAAAAGTTGTGTAAAAGAAGACCAAACTAGAAGATCACACTACAAAAAAAGATGTGGAGAAAAAATCACACATTTATTTTACAGGTGAAGAAAAAATTACACCCATACGTAATATGAATATGATGGGTGTCATATAACATCTTTAATTTTTAACTTTTTTAAAATTACTTTTTAGTTGTAGCTTTTAGTTTTTTTATTTTTAATTATTTTTTATTTGTATTTTTCAGATATTAATTTCTTTAATTATTTTATTTATATATAATTTGAGTCCAATTTTTTAATTTATTTATTTTATTTTTTCATGAATGTTATATTTTTTTAATCTGGTTTTTTTTTTCTTTTTATTTTTTGTTTGAGAGTTTTTGTTTAAACTTTTTTTTCTTAGTTAACACTCCATTGCTCTTTGAGAGTCCTTGTTCAAACTTTTTGATCAATTAACACTCTCCATTGCTCTTACTATGAAAAAAAAAAAAAAGGACATCCCTTCTCATAGGACATGGATGTACAATAGATTAAGTCTTAATTGAAATGGTTATATAGAAGAATTTTTGTACGATATTGAGGAGTTTATTGCTTTTGCCCAAAGACATGCATTAGATTCAGATGAAAATTCAAGTGTCCTTGTTCAAAACACAAAAATAGAACCTATATAGATGTAGAAAATGTAAAAGTCGATCTTTATAGAAGAGGTTTTCAACCAGGATCCTGGTACTAGACATCTCATGGTGAGGTCGGTGATGAAGCCACTGCACATCTCATGGTAAGGTCAATGAAGCCACAAGTTCTACTATTCATAACGTGACAAGTTCATCGACATTCACTATTATTGGCAAAGGAGATTCAAGATATCAGGCCATGATCTTGGATGCAACTCGACAAAATTTTGATATTAGAGATGACACTGATCTAGATAATGAAGTCACTAGCAATTTAAACACCGATCAACCTCCAAATCCAGAGCTCAACCTCCAAATCCAGAATCTTAGATGTTCTTTGATTTACTAAACGGGTACTAGAGGCCACTTTGGCCGAGTTGTATCAATCACTCAGAGTTGTTTGTTGCAGTCAGAATGTTAAGTCTTAAATTCAAAGGAAACATTTCAAGGCAGTCTTTTAATGATATGGCAAGCTTTATGGGAGAGATTACTCCTACTGATAATCTCGTGCCAAAAGATTGGTACAATACAAGAAAGATTGATATTCAAACTTGGCCTATCATCAAAAAAAATTGATGTCTGTGTGAATAAGTGCATGCTGTTCTACAGAGATGATGAGCTGGCATGCAAATTTTCCAAGGCACCTCGATATCGAGAAAATCAATCTGGGAGAAGACAAAGGGCTAAACTGGTTCCAGTGAAAAAAATGCACTATCTGCCCCTTATTTTTAGGTTACAGAGGCTTAATGCCTTAATGAGTTTAGCTGAACACATGTGATGGCATTGCAATAACAGAAGAGATGAAGGTGTTTTGGTCCATCCTTCAGATGGCGAAGCATGGAAACATTTTAACAGAGTGTATCCAGATTTCACCAATAAGCCATGTAATATTAGGCTCAGTCTGTGTACAGATGGGTTTACCCCTTACTGTCAGCACGGTACACCATATTCATGTTGGCCAGTTATAGTAACACCATACAACCTACTGCCATAGATGTGTATGACTGCACTGTTTATGTTCTTTACAACTATTATACCTGGCTCACGAAATCCAAAGGTTGGTATCAATGTGTACTTGTAGTCACTCATTGAAGAGTTGAAACTGTTATGAGATGGAGTATCCACCTTTTTATTTTCAACAAAGCAAAATTTCCAAATGCGAGCAGTGTTGATATGGACAATAAATGACTTTCCAACATATACAATGTTGTTAAGGTGGAGTACTATAGGTAAGTTGGCATGTCTCTATTGTATACACAACTCAAAAGTATTTACTTTGCCCCACGGGAGAAAGAACACATGGTTTGATTGTCATCGCCAGTTTTTGCTGGCTAATTATGCTTTTAGGAAGAATAAAGATGTGTTCATCAAGAATCGAATTGAACGTGATCTACTGTCGCCTATATTAAGTAGGAAGAAATTATGGGAAGAAGTTAAAAGACTCCTTAAAGTTGTTGAAAGTGGGTTTTTCAGGACTAAATGTTATGGGTTTGAGCATAATTAGATAAAATAGAGCATTTTTTGGGAGCTCTCCTATTGGAGAAGTCTTTTAATCCATCACAATCTGAATGTCATGCACATAGAAAAAAATATATTCAATAAATGGACATCTAAGGAAGGACCAAGGATAACCCTTTGGCAAGAGTGGATCTAGTGGAGTATTGCAGGCATCATGAATTAGAGTTATAAGACTTAGCTAACAACTGAGTGATTAAGCTAAAAGCTAAATTCACATTGACGTTAGAGCAAAGAAGAGTCATTTACGAGTGGGTGAAAGGTTTAAAAATGCCTGATGGATATTCATCAAATTTGTCGAGATATGTTGACGTGAAAGATGGAAAATTATTCAGAATAAGGAGCCATGATTGTCATATTTTCATGGAATGTTTACTACCAATCACTTTCAGCACATTATCTAAGCAAGTTTGGAAACCTATCACTGAGATAGGCCAATTTTTTATAGAATTGTGTTCATCAAAGTTGAAAGTGGAGGAGTTGATACAAATGGAATACAATATTCCTACAATCTTTTGTAAACTGGAAAGAATATTTCTTCTTGCATTTTTTGACTCGATAGAACATCTACTTGTCCATCTCCTATATGAGGCCGAGTTAGTGGACTGATAAAATACTGATGGATATATCCTTTTGAAAGATATTAAGTCATTCATTAGTATTATTTTTCTATATTATTTTAATTTGGCATGTTAATACTAACCAAACTATTTTTTTTTTAAAATTTAAAGGTTTCTAAACAAAATTAAGAAGATAGTAAAGAATAAAGCTCAGGTGAAAGGTTCTATTTGCAAGGCTTATTTGGCACATAAGACATCATATTTTTATTCTTATTACTTTGAATCTCACATACATTCAGTGAGAATAAGAGTTGGTCAGAATGTCTGTGTGTAAGAAGGGACAAGCTACTTGACATTATCAATTTTTAACTAATTTAGACGTCCCTCTGGAAAGAGCATTACTAGATATTTGAATGATAGAGAATTCCTGACAGCTCATCTTTACGTCCTTCTTAATTGTAATGAAGTAAAATCATATCTTGAGTAAGAAATACTTTATACTGTTAATGATGTGACTAGCTTTAATGAAATATTTTCTAAATATTATACTCCCTGATTTCACTTTTATATCACAACAATTTTGAACAATATTATAGGAATTTAAATTCTCACTTCACAGCAGGTGATATTTATAAAATTGTTGAACAACATTTTGTCTTCTGATTAATAACCTTGTAACTAGCCCAATGATTTAATTATATTAAATATAATATATATTGATTTATTTTTTTGTGCAAAACATTAACTATTCATTACTCATTCGAACTAGGTACATATTCAATCTCAAGTTTTCAATAACTCATATATCAAAGACTTGGCTTGGGGACCATTTAGAAAAGTAGAGATGTGGCCAATAAATGGATACAGATTTCACATGAATTCTTGGAGCACTGGTGTAACACCTCAAAATTTTCATAAAACTATCTCCAGAATCAAAGATTTTTAAGATAAGGTTCCTTAGTGAATAATTATGGCAATTCTCAAATCTTAAATTTCAAAGATCTCAAGTCCATAATTAAAAGCAACTAAGAGCCATTAACATCATCCCATGCCTTACATCACCATCATTTCGACATATATACATATCACTGGAGATTAAATCCTAATTATTTTACAAAAACTATAAAATCTTGGCTACAACTATTGACTCCCTACTGCAATCCCGTACAAAATCATGAGACATAGAAATCTCAGTAGCCAGTAGTTAATCTTGAAAACAAGAATCATTCCCAGTCATAAAAGCAAGTTCATAACACCATTCATAATTCAGTTCAACTCATCTATGCCACTGTCATGCAGAGATTATCCCTGGGTCTTAGTACCACAAGAGTCTGTTTCACCTCAACTGGTGCCAAGGGTCATCACTATTCTCAGTGCCTACCACCAGGGTCTGATTATACCCTGTGGCCCAAAGGTTAGCAAGACTGACACTAGCATCGTCATACATAGCTGCTTTCGCCCTAACCATGGCAAGTCTTATACTGGGGCGTACCGTCGTACCCCACATGTTTGGCGTACACTGCCTTAGCACACGAGTATCATAATAATACATATACATACATAACAATGCATAGAGTTGAATATCACATAATTCATCAATAAATCATTTTCATCACATAATTCATAATTAAATCATTTTCAGTATAAAACAATTTCAAAATATATGAACAGGGCTTTTATGAAAATGTAACTGGCTACCTGAATTTACCGTCTCGTACCGATTTAGCTCGAAATTATTCTATAGTGCTAATAAAATAAATTAGCTATTAAAATCCTAATATGGAATACTTGAAATACTATTCCATTTTTAAATGTAATTTCTATGCACTAAATACTAATTACGTATTATTCACAATCTTATTTCTAATCACAAATTTAATTAAAAATAATAAATATAATTAGCTAAAAAAATATTCTAATAGGGAAGAGATTAAAATTACTATTTCATAATTAATTAATCTTGTACCTCAAAAATTAATTAAGTAATATCTATAATCTCATTCATAGTCCCAAGTTCAAATAATAATCCCATTTATAGTCCCAAATTCAAATAATTATAATCAGCTAAAATTTCTTCTAATTTATTTCTCAAATTCCACTTTATTTCCTTTTCTTCAGGAATTTGAATTAATTCACTTTGGTCCTTAATTCAAACTTTAATCATATAAATAGCCTTCAAAATTTGGTAAATTCCATCAAATTTTAACTAAAATCTCATATATACTAAATCTGGACATTTTCAGAAATTTTACTCTTTCCTTCCAACTTTTCATTTCATTCACTTAGGTCCTCAATAATTATTTTTCCCCTATCTTTTTCATGATCTAAGACCATATTTAGTTTCATCTAAGTCTATAGGTTACAAATATATCTTGTTTCGAAATTATAGCTATTCCTACAAACTTTTTATTTTATTCAGTTTAGTCCCTGTCATGGATGCATACCTCTAAACTCCATGTTTTTCCATTCTTATTGCTGCATGGCTCTCCCAAACTCATCTAGGGACTCTCTAAGACATGTTTAATCATTTCTTAAACAAAAGTGAGCCTAAAAAAAGGATTTAGAGCTTACCCAAGATTTCCAAGCTTACTTTGCTCCTTTGTTTTTCTGCACTTTTATGCCATTCTTTTTGCTGCTGTGAATGTGTATTTAGGACTTCAAATCCACTGCTAAGATGGTCCTTTGGTCAGCACCAAAGTTTCCCAAGGGT
This sequence comes from Biancaea sappan, assembly GCA_037074585.1. Classification (NCBI taxonomy): domain Eukaryota; kingdom Viridiplantae; phylum Streptophyta; class Magnoliopsida; order Fabales; family Fabaceae; genus Biancaea; species Biancaea sappan. Next base: position 28,431,472 of record CM073493.1, read on the forward strand.
GGCTCTTTAAAAGCTTAAGGAAATTTACTGGTTTTAGAGCTTTCTCTCTATCTCTCTTGGTTCATGCAGAAAATAAGGAAGTTTTGCAGCAAACATCACCTCTCTCTCCTGTTCACTTGTTAGGATAGCAGAAAATGGATCTACAAACCCTCCTTTAACCCATAAGGGTCCCTTACGTGGCAACCAATACAAGAAAAACAACTTCTCTCTCTCGGTTCCAACTCATGAAAGCAACGCCCAGAATTTTCTCTCTCTCAGTTTGTGCATTGCACTCCACGTTTCTACAGAACAAAACCTCTCCCTCTCTTGACTTCCTCTAATTTACACGTGGCTACCAACATTCTTCTGCACTTAGCCAAGAATCACTTATAAAAGTTGGTGCCCATGATGTGCTACTGCCAAAAGGAGATGGAGTTGAGAGCTTCACATGCTCATGTCCCTAAATCCTTCCATCATGTATTCTAACCTCCATGCTGGCCGAGAGCATTCACATGTTGCATATGGAGAGCTTTGGTGGTGCCACATGGATGGAAAAAAAAACTAAGGTGAATGGTGATGTGTGGTCTTTTCCTATTGGTGCAAGACTATGGTGATAATAAGAATGAAGCCACAAGTGCAAGCCTTGCTACGTAGCTTAATAATGAAATGCCACCTCAAATGGCTTAGCTAATATTCTAGATAGGCCATTTACAATTTTCTATATTTACAAATAGGTCCTTGGTGTAAATGGAAAAATTTTATTTATCACCAAAAAATTATTTCTAAAATTTCATGTGATTTTCTCCAATCTCTAATTTTTTTGGAAAAAGCCTATATATATATATATATATATATATATATATATATATATATATATTAATATAGACTAATTTTCCCATATTTAATAAATGTAAAAATTTGGGATGTTACAACTGGCAAGAAAACAATCAACAGTGGGTTATGGGTTAAAGGTACCACAGTGAGTGGCGGAGAAAATGATTATTTTAGGGTACTTAAAGAGGTCATACAATTACAATATTTTGGTGAACCTACAGAAAAGATTGTTTTATTTTATTGTAATTGGTTTGATGCATTATTGAATCGTGGAACGAGGGTGCACCCACATTATGGAATTACAGAAATTAGACATATAAGAATATATGAAAAATTTGATCTATTTGTCTTTGCACATCAGGTAACATAAGTATATTTTATACCTTATCCAATCAGAAGTAGATAGAAATTAGAATGGTGGGTTGTTATAAAAAGTAGGCCAAAAAGTCTAGTAGACAACCAACAAATACTAGAAGTTGGCTACCAGAATGAACAATCTCATGTTTCTGTTGTATATAGTGATTTATTAAATGATAATTTACAAGAACAATGACACTATCAAGAAATAACTTATGAAAGTGAAGGAGAGGAAGAACATCAATCCTAAGGAAAGGATGAAAGTGGAGAAGAAGTCGATAACAATGATACAGATGAAAACCAATCTTAAAATGAAGACAAAGAAACAAATGAAGAAAGTGAGGAAAATTCTGAAAGTAATAATTAATTTTTTTATATTGTATAATATATCATTTTTATTTATTGATATTTCTTTTGTATATCAATTACATTTTTTCCTGTAATAATTTATAAACTTAAAGAATATTAATACAATCATATCCACTTAAAGATATTTCATTAATCTTTTATAATTTTAAAAAAATAACACGTCATAACAAATTATTTTAAAAAATATATTAGGCGCTTATTATTTTCATATTCTTCTCATCATTTAAAAATGTTAGATAATTCTTTTCTAATTTAATCTGTAATTTTTTTATTTTCCTTATATATAATATTTTAAATTTATGGCTATGTTATTTTTTAATTATAAGTTTTATTGTTTAACTTAATAATAATTGAAAATATTGCTAAACATAACAATATTATATAAACATCACATATATTTTAAAATTTTTAATATTTTTCTTATATTTTTAATTTTGATAATTAAGAAAATCTACATAAATGTAAATACATAAATATAATACATATAATATATTTTAATTTTTGTTAATAAGGCTGACTCTCAAGTTTGTATAGGAGTACAAACTCATATATTTTTCTTGTTATTTTAAATTCATACTTTTAGTTTTGTAATTATAATTTTTATAATAAATTTATAAATTCAAAATATTTTAAAATTTTTTATTTTTTAAACAAATTAAAATAATATTTTAAAAATAAATTACACAATCTAAAAGCCAAACTGCCGAGTTTTTCTATGTTTATATATATATATATATATGATATTTTATTTTTATTATTTTTTAATTATAAATACAAATTATTTTTAAATTTTTACTTTTATAACAAATTCACCTAGCTCTCGAGATAGATCTCCAAAGCCCTCTAGAGTTTTTTTTCATTATGTCATAATTTAAATTTAAATTTTTATTATTTTTAATTATCATTTTTTAATTATAATTTTTATAATAAATTTATAAATTTCAATTATTTTAAATTATTTTTATTTTTTAAAAAAATTAAAATAATAATTCAAAAATAAATTACATGATTCAAAAGCCAAACTGTCGAGTTTGTGTTTATATATATATATATATATATATATATTACCTTTATTTTTTTAAGTATAAATACCAATTATTTTAAAATTTTGAGATGAACCACGAGAGTCTAGCTCTCAAGATGGATAAGCTTGGGTGTCTTGAGAGCCTGGCTTTCCAGAGACCTCTAGACTACTTTTTTTTTTTCGTTATGTTGTATTTTAAATTATATTTTTATTATTTTTTATTCATCATTTTTTATATTTTCTAACTTAATAATAATTGAAAATAATATAAACATAACTATGTTACATATTTTTAAACATAGATTTGTTCTTATAAAAAATTTAAAACAATGTCTTATAAAATCTTTTTATATTTTTGGCATCAGATTTTAAAATATGTGTCATAGTGGGTATGTGGTAAAATTATTTTTACATTTAAAATAGATTTATATACTGTTTATATATTTTTTATTTATTATTAAGTTAAAAAATATAAATATTACAGTAAAAAAATTAATAAATTGGGAAAATATAAAATATGATTTATAAAAAAATTTAAAAAAAATAAAAGATATTAACTCTCAAGAGAACTCTCTCAATATTTCGTTTTAATGATGTTCAGTCGGAGGTAGTCAGAGGTAATAGTATGAATATTTTCTATTACTATTTAATAAATGTATCAGTCAAAAAATTTTAATGTGATAGATGATGTAGACATATATATTTTCCTACTAAATATCATTAAAAAAAATGTGCAAAACAGTTGTAAATACATTTAGTAAATTCAATAAGAATTTTTCAATCATAATCTGTATACATTCCCATAGTGTTTGTGGCTCCATATATAAGAACAATAGATCATTTGTAGTAAATTTCTAGGAAAGTCCACCAATTATCCTTGACTCTAGCACATATGTTGAGATTAAAGGATTTTTTTTACCTCTTGAGATTCAATGATTGTCCAATCTAAACTACACAGTTACAATAGAAGCTGTTATCTGCAGTTACTGCAGAAAATTCAAACTCACATATAAGATGCTAGCAAGTTTCAATGCAGGGTTCCATCATGGATGCTTTGTAGGGATTTGAACAGTACTAGAAATAGTTAAATCATTTAAATTAATTAAACAAATTCTACTGTCTTCCTTCTTTAATATTTTTAGGTTAAATTAGTATTTTTTGTACTCAATTTTCAATTTAGTCCTTATAGTTTAAAGTTTTATAATTAAGTTGTTATAAAATAAATAGATTGTCAGTTTACAGTAAATTTTGAGACATATTAAATCATAATTTTTCCACTCTGTTTTGAAATGGATTTGCAAAACAACAAATATGTGACCTAAAAATTTTTGTCTCAAACTTGTCTTTTTTTTTTGTGTAGAGAGGGAAATATAATTTTATCTATTATATTTTCATGATCCTATTATATATTATTTGAGTAAATATACAAAATTGATTCATAAATGATGCATTTTTCAAAATTTAAATGTTAAACAAGCTAACTTTTTGAAGTTTGTAAATTTAATTACTCATCTTTAAGATATATTAACTTTATAACAATGTGTAATGAGACAAGCGAGGAGCCCGGGTCACCAAGGTCACTAGTCCAATGGTCACTTGGTCAATTGTTAATCTAGGAGAATAAATTATATATATATATATATATATATATATATTATTTGTTTTACCTACTTATATACATATAGATATATACTAATTTCACAATCAAAAGTATCTTAAAAAAATATTCTAAAATAATTTAGCGGACAAATCCCATATTTAGTAAATAAATATATACACACAAAAATCTAAAATCATTTATAATTAAATTGTAAAAATAATATTAAAAGTAATCTTTTTTTAAATATTTGATATTTTCAATATTATATGATATTATAAATTTTTTTCCTAACATTGTTCGACTTTCATGATTTAAAATCAATTTACATAAAATAGTAATATGATTTGCACAAAATAATAACATTTTAGGTTTTATAATATTATGTCTAATGATATATATATATTTCTTTGCACATATTAGGTAACAAAAATTTCTAAGTATAATGATTTAAGGTTGTTGCTTCTTATCCATAGTGTCATGAATTATACTTCTCTCAAAACCTATTTTGCTTTTATTATCACATTATGGATTTAAAGCATACAAAAAAAAAAGGTCTTTGGCCAACCAAGTTTTAATTGATTCATTTGGGTCTTAATTGAGTCAATTGCAACCTAATATGATTAGGTAACCCGACCTGAGCAGGCATTTGGGTCGTCGATTCCCAAGGCTGGGTCAAAAAAATCGCCTTGAGGACCAAATTGATAATTTAATCTTTAAATTAATAAAAGAGTTCTTGCTAGAACAAGTTATTAATTGAAAAGTGAATTAAAAAAAATATATTTGTTACGTTGAGATGCTTGTATTTATAATGAAACTCTAGAATGTTTTTGTAATTGAATTTTTCGTTAAGTCAGTAAGTTGAATTAGCCCTTCTCTCACTTCTTGAAGTGAAAAATATAAAAACGAAATGTGTGGAGTTTACATATCACTTTAAGAAATAACTTGCTGAAGTACACACAAATTGACCTAAAAACAAGACAATAACATTAAAAAAATAATAATAATGAAGGAATTGAAAATGGAAATAATTAACTAGTTGATGGTGACTTCAATTAAAATCTTCACAATGCTTTACTAAATTCAAAGTTGGTTGTTTGTTTTGGTAAATTAATATAGCATGTATAGTTCTTGCTAGCTTTTACATCTCTGGAAGTGTTAGAAAGGCCAATTAATTTGGTTGGACTGCGCAAACAAAATGAGTTTTTTATTAATATTAAAATGTGAGTAAAAAATAATATTAAAATAAAAGAAATTATTTTTTAAAATTTTTGAAAAGAATTAATAGGTTATGCTTTATCAATGATAAATTGAATCCATTTTCTTAACTTTATTTCGAAGACATTGATAGTAATTCAACGTTAAAAACCAAAAATAGTCAATATAAACTTCGTCAGGAAAATGGATCCAATATATGCGGCTTTTGAGTGGAATAGTGTAATTAAGCATTAACTTTCTTACCAACCTTTATATCAAACTTCGAAACACTATGCTTAAAGACAAAATGGGTTAGCGTATATTTGACTCAGCATTGGGGAGGCTTTAATAACTCAATAAATGATTAACCTCGTTAATAACTGATTAGTCATCAACTAATTAATTAAAAAATAATTAAATGTTTAAAAATAAATATATTTTATTATGACATTGATATAATTCATGTTATTTATAGTAATTATACATTCAAAAGTGTTTATGTTAATTAACATTCAAACGAAATTTATTTTTCCAAACTTAAGTTACCTAAAATCAATTTTATAAATTATAATCTGTCCAAATCTAGTTAAATTTGCTCAACTATTTCCAAATACACATTTCATGTCTTCATCTTTCATAACTTAGTTTTAAATTATTGCTAAACAAAGTATTCACGTTTAATATTTAACATTGTTCTGAACAAAAAAAACCAAAAAAAAATCTTTTTGTCCAAGTCTTGTCTTTAAAAAAAAATGTTAGATTGATATAATAACGTAAAAAGATCGTGTGGCATTAATTTTCCACACTTGATCAAACGTGTATTACACACACACACACATATATATCCTTACTTTTATATCAAGTATGTAGAAATTAATTTGACTAATATCATTCATAATCTTTAAAATATTATAGTTGTATCTTATTAATTTATAAAAGATTATATTTTCTTAATTTATTTTTTATTATTAACTTACAAAATTTATTGTTGTAAAATCTTACAATTTTTTTTGCCAAATACCACAAATTAAAAACAAAGAGATTAAATTAAAGTAAACATAAATTTTATAGATTGAATTAAAACACTTATCATTTTAAAAATATTAAAACATATATATATATATATATATATATATATATATATATATATATATATATATATCTCAAGCACTTGTAGTTGTAGATGCAAAAGTTATACCAGGGGCGGATTTAGGGCCCTTAAGTCAAGGGGTCAAAATACATAAATGTTAAAATTAATAAAAAATAGAGGATAAAATAAAAAAATTTAAAATTTTAGGTCAAAATATAAATTTTTATAAAAATTAAAATATTTCTATTCGAGAAGTCTTCTTATCATTTAACTTATAAAAAACCAAATAAGAAAAATACAAAGAGAATGAGTTTGCTAATGTTTTTATAATCATGTTATTTGTATAAAAAAAATGTTATGTTTATAGACTTTATTTTGAATGTGAGTTTGTGTCTCCAAAATAAATTCACTATTTCTTCTTGGACATTCAGTATTCCCTATATGTTTTAAAGAAAATTTGTAATACAATTTGTTATTTTGGTTATTACCAAATTTGCCTCCCTCAACCCGTCATATATACACGGAACCAGCGCGTCTTGCGCACATCATCCTTTTTTGTAGCTTAGATTTTGACACATGTCCTTGGGCCCTGGGAAGGTATAATAGGATGCGTGAGAGAGAAGTTCGTATTTTAATTCAATGATTTTTATTTATTTAATTTTTTTAAAAATAAAAATTTATAAGGATTAACTAATTTAATAATAATTATAAATATAATAATAATTATAAAATGATAATTATAAATTTTTTTAACTTAAATTTTTAAAAAATATCAAAAAACTAAATGAATGAAAGTCGTTAGATCAAGATCTAACGACTCTCTTTCCCATATACGCATAGAAAGAAAGTCTCACCCATTGAAAAATTGTCTTGCAACATTTTCATATGGTTTTTAATTTATTAAAATACAAAATCTCAAAAAATATAAATTAATTCATAAAAATGTAAAATTACAATAAAATTAAAGAAACCATAATATTTAATTTATAAAAATATAAAATCTCAAAAAATATATAAATTAATTAAAATAAAATTAAAGAAACCATAGTATTTAATTTATAAAAATGTAAAATCATCTCCTGCAAATTAAGGCATAGGAGACTTCTGTGTGTCGTTCAAATGGTATTTTTATTTAATTTTTGGTGGTCTGGATTTTGACATGTGCCTTTTTTTTGCAATTAGAATACCTTGAAATTTTATATTTAATAAATTTAATACCATATCTAATTTTATTATAATTTTGTTTTATATATTAATTTGTATATTTTTTGAGATTTTACATTTTAATAAATTAAGAACCATATGAAAATGTTAAAGGATAGCTTTTTAACTTTTCAAGGATCCAAATCTGATGTTTGTCTTTAAGACAAGTACCATATGTCTTTCTTTTTAACAATAGTTTTAACAATAGTTTTAACTGTTAAAACTTTTAGTAATAATTTAACAATAGTAAACTGTTGATAAAAGTTTTAGTAACAGATTAAAAAGAAAAGCATTAAGGGGGAAAAAAACTATTTCACTTAATTCCTCTAGCGCCTTGTTGAGCTTAAAGGAGTTGTTCCAATTAAAACCCTCCCAGCTGCCCACCTACAAAAATGGTTAATATGTTGTATACAATAGTCATGATCAAATTTGAAATCATATGCATAATTTTAATATATTATAATTCTTTTCAGAACTACCAAAAAAAATTACATTCTTAATATCAAAATAAACAACTCACAATTATCTGTTAATAATGATACCTAGACCTAACTCAATTTAAAAATTAATTCAAAAGAAGATAGATGTCAAGTCTATATAGAGTTTAGAATATATTATTTTTTTCAATGTGAGACTTCAACGTTATCTTTACAATAGTTTCTTACACATTGGGCACATTGATGTTTCTTACTATTTATAAAAAATATTTAGGCGTGTGTATATCTAAAGTCTAAACATTAATTTGCTTAGCTGGGACCCAACTTTTAACAATATAACTTAACAAGCTCTATTTAAATAAGGATATGTTTCTAAAGTGGGCGAAGCTCACTCGACCACATTTAATTTAATGGGCTTTATATCTTACAAACTTAAATATTAATGCTTTACTAATTATCTCATTTTCCTGAGCTCTGGCTTTCCAATATTTACTTAGATTTTTGTGATTCCATATCTTCTTTTTAGAATAATCCCATAAAGATAGGCAGAGGAGGTAGAGTTGGCAATTCAGGACCCCGTTAGCGGGGATTTTCCCCTGAGGGGATGAGGGCGGGTGAGAAAATTCCCTTAAAAGTTAAATAGAGATAAAAACAGGGATCACACTCCTCATTCTGTGAGGTCCCCGTCCTGAAAGGGTATTTTAGTAATTTTATAAAAATTATTAAAATACCCTTAAAATATATTCTTAAAATATATGTTAAGTATAAATTAGTAATTTTATAATTAAAATAAAAATAATTTTAATAAAAAACAAAAACCCTAAATCCTTATTCATTATAACCTAAATTTCCAAATCCACATTCTGAAACTCTCCCGTGCGCCCTACCTTCTTCGTCCTCTCCTTGTGCCGTCGTCGTCCTTTTCTCATGCCACCATCGTCATGCCTTCATCCTCCCTCGGCGTCTACGTCTCTGCCTTCGACTTTTGTCTTCTCTTGGCGTCTTTGCCCTCAGCGTCGCTATCTCTACCTTCGTCCTCCTTGGCATCGCCGTCTCTAACTTGAAAGAAATGGTTGGATCTCAAGAGGGGAGTGAATTGGGTTTTATAAAACTTTTTACATAACTTAATTGAAAGTTAAAATGATTTTCTGAAATTGGACAATGCTAAATATATTAATTTAATTTAGAAAATCAAACTATTATCAAGATGAATAATTTTATAGTGCAAAGAATTAAAGAGAAAATATAAATCTATGCAAATTAATTAATGCTTAAGGTAGAAATCAAATATAAATGCAAAGCATTAATTAATTAACTTCAAATGTAAATAGAGAAGGGATAGAGAAAGCAAACTCGGAGATTTATACTGGTTCGGCTAATTCCAAGCCTACATCCAGTCCTCAAGAGACCACTTAAGTATTTTCTCTATAATTACAAGTTTAATTCGAGTATTTGCAAACCACTACAACTACACAAATTCAATTTGGGTATTTGCGAAACCACAACGGAGAATTTATGAATTTGGGCTGCTCCTCAACCCAAAGCAAGTTCTTCCAACTCTGATACTTGTAAACCACAACTCAGAATAATATTGGTGTTGATCAAAATCAACAATACAAAAAAAACTCTTTCTAAAAAGTAGATGAATACAAATAAAGTTTTTTATAACTCTAATGATAGAGAATATGCATGATTTGACTCAAGAATGTTTGGATTTCTCTCAAAGATGATAAAACATGTTAATATATCATTGTAGTACTGAGTTCTAACATAAAAATATGTATCTAAGGTCATATATATAGGCTCTATTGAAATATAGCCATTTATAACCGTTACTATACTTAAAAATGCAGTCCAGGTGTAATCATTCGATTGCCCAAAGTCTGTCAGTCGACTGATAGCTCAATATATCTGTTAGACACAAAAATATGACCGTTAGATAGTATTTCTGGGCTATAGATCGACTGATCTTGGTCTATCAATTGACTGATTGCTCTCTGTTAAAAATCTTGTTAACTTGGAACTTTGAAGCTCATTTTAAAAATTCATAATTCTCTCATTTGAACTCCGTTTTAAACAAATAATACATCATTGGAAAGCTGTTGGAGTCTAGTTCCATATGAGACAAGTTTCACTCAAAATTTTTTTTGTTTAAATGATATGATCAAAATATTGACTGAATGTCAGGATAAAATAATTCTTGAGTATAGCCAAGTCAACTTTCAGTTTCTCAGAGTTTAGTTTAAATGATTATATCTTTCTCATTTGGACTCCATTTTAAATAAATAATGTACTGTTGGAAAGCTCTTTGAGTCTACTATCAAATGAGATTAAGATACTTAAAAAATTGATTTTTCATTTAGAAGATATAATATAAAGAGTGATCAAATGTCAAAAACTAACTTTTGTAAAACTTCATATCTCACTATCTTTTTGTTCAAATCATGTGATACTTGTTCAAAAAGCTTGAACCAATGTATACAAATCTTAATCTTTGAGTTGCACAAGTTTACTAGCCTATTTAGAATATACCTAATGTAACTACATGGCTAACTTGATGCATCAAAGCTTCCAAAACTTCAAATATTCTAGTTTTTCATTTCTTGGAGCTTTATGCTTGCATGTTGCTTTCCTTCAGTGAAGCATGAAGTTGCTTTTCCTTGTTCTTCAATCCAATGTTCACTCTTCTTGTTTTGAACCAACCTATAAAATATATCTTACTTGCAAACCAAATGATTAGTTTAATTCATGATAAATAGCATGATTAATGTATAAGATATTACACATTAAATAACATAGTCATGCTTAAATACTTGTAGCATATATATGATAATTAACCTTTATATATATCAGTGCTATATTTCAAATACATTTTTCATCATCAAAGCATATGGCATAAAGCCTTAGGATCAATAATCTCCCCCTTTTTGATGATGATAAATCACCAAAGAAAAATATATATCACAAGATAATGAATACTATGTAATAAACACATATACATATCATAAGATAATGAATACTATGTCATAAGTACATATGCATATCATAAGATAATGCATACTATGTAATAAGTACATATACATATTTTTCTTACATTTTCTTCTCCCCCTATTTGACATCAACAAAAAGGTATAAGGAACTCAATATATAGAGGTTAAGGCATATACTTTCTTGAAACCAAGATGTCAGAAGATATCAATATAGCATGAGGTTAGGATACATAAAAAATTATCATTGTTTTCATTGACATGTAAAAACAATTTTCAAAAAAATTTCTCATGTTAAATGAAATGAGCTAAAAGATAAAACTTGAAAGAGTTTTAGGCTCCTTCTTAAACCTTGCATAATTTGAAAAAGAATAATAAAGATCCAATTTTCAAAGTGTATTCTTTTTCAAGAACATTTATATATATTCAAGAGAGACAAAATTCCCCTTGAATTTCACATCCCTTTTCCTTTGAAATTGGTTTTGAATAAGCATAAGGGAAATTCAATTTTTCAACATTATAACTGCAGAAGTTTGATATGAAACCTTTTGGAAATTTTGCATTATAATATTTTGAAAGAAGGGATATTCATATCTTTTTCAAAACTTTTGAAAACAATTTCTGCTTATATGTATAAAAACATTTCAGCATATAGCAGAAGTAATTTCAAATAAGGATATTCAAATCCTTTTCTTTTCAAAACAGATAATGCTTCAATATGGCAAAGAAGTTTCAGCATAGTGGAAGCAATTCAAGAATTTCATGATATTTTTCTAAAACATTTTTCTTAAAAAGGAATTTAGAAACATTTCATCCAAGGAAGCAATAAATATGGATTAGTGTAACAAGATATAGTCAAGGATATAGTTCATAATTCATACATCAAATATTAATATTTTTCATCCCTTTGGTCATCAACAACAAAAGAGATCTTTAAAATCTTTTCTTTTTCAAAAAGAATGTTACTTCATATGATAAAACATTTTAACACAGCGGAAGCATTTTTAAAGTCCTTTTCAAAACAAATTTGCTTCACAAAAGATAAAATAGAGTTCAGCACAATGGAGGCAAATATATATCCATTAAAAGATATCAAACATTATAATATATATTGTAGATCATAGCAGAAGCAATTGACAATGGATTAATTAGAAGATATAAATATAAGAATCCATAATCCGTAAACCATTAAGGGTAAAGAGTGAAGGATATATATATATATATATATATTTGAAATTGATCACTTAAGCATATCCATTTTGAGTGAGTAATCATACTCCCAAAACTCTTTTATCCATTCGGGTGATCGTTCTTACCTTTCTTTTTCAAGAGCTTGTTTATCCAAGAATTGTCTTGGCATGAACACAATTTATTTTGCAACTCTTGACTATTTGATCCTTTATGAAGATTTTGGATCATATAGTTTGACTGTCCTTTTGACAAGTCATTCTTCTCTTTAGGCTTCTTCATCAACTAAGAAAGATCTTTGCACAATATGTGCTTAATAGATCCGAAAATCATATAATCATTTGAGAGATTATAGGCAAGAAAAGTTACTTCAAAGAATTTTAGTGGCAAACAAATGTTTTTCTCCTTTGAAAGATGAGCCCCTGTAGTTCATATTTAGCTTGAGGTGCAAAAGAGATATTGAAAATAAGATATGAGTTTTCAAAGTATTTTTTAATCAGTTTAAAAACTCTTTCTTGCCATTCATCTAATCTTCACATAAAGCTCATAATATTTAATGGATTAAAGATCTATTTCAAGCAAGGCTAGATATTGCCAATGTTTTGAGTGTGCACGCTTGATTAGAATCACCATCTTCATTATAGAGTCCTTCTTTCTCAAGATTGAGAATTCTTTTCCTCACAAAACAATGTGACTCGTATTCTTAGATACCCAAATAATTTGGGTCATTGATGAGTTAGTTCATAATTCTCAAGCTATGGAGACAATATATTATATCGATAAAAATGCTATGCCTCCATAGAATGCAAAGTTGTAGAGAAATCATTCTTCTTTAAAGATTGATATCATAAAAAGCATAGGAGATGAAAATATTTTGAAATGAGGATTTCTTAAATCATTTCTTTTCAAAATGATTTTTGCTTCAACATGATAAAACAATTTTTGAAACAATCGCTTCCCTTAAAAGAATGATTCTATAAAGAGCTTATCAAAAAAACTTTAGCGATAAGAATTTCCATGTCCTTTTATTTTGAAAAACAAATTTGCTCTCAAAAAGGATTTGGAAAGAGATGCAGCACAACAGAAGCAACATATATATCCTTTTAAAGATAATAACAGAAGATATTATAACAGGATATATATCACAGCAAATGCAAATTATATACTCATACAAGATATATTATATTATAATCATAGTATATAATAACATAGAGGAAGCAATTATGGATTAGCAAAAAGATATAACTATTATAAAATATGATCCAAAAATAGAAGAAGGTTTCGAGTGGGTACCCATTGAGATGTAGCTATTATAAAATATGACTTTTGGCATACCTCCAATCCTTTAGAAAATCATCATTGTTGCTTGATGGCTTCTTCTCATGAGCTAATTTTTCTTCTTGAGGCTTTTCTTCTTCTTGAGGTAGATTAGCATTCTCTTTAATGCCATTATCATCGTTTGCAATAAGGGTACACTTTCCTTTTCAAAAGCTCTGAAAATAATTTTCTGCTTATGTATAAAGACTTTTAAGTACATTAGCATATGTAATTTTCAAATAAGGATTTCCAAATTCTTTTCTTTTCAAAACACTTTTTGCTTTAACATGATAAAGCAATTTCAAATCCTTTTCCAACATTTTTCGAAATAATTCTTCTTGAAAGAATGTCACCAATTTTAGCACAGTAAAAGAACATATATATCCATTATCATATATAAAATATTTATATCCAGGATATATCATATCATCTCAGTAGAGGCATAATGTATTTTGCAAACTATACATATATTCATTTAAGGCTAGAAAAGCATTTTCTCACATGAATATATATCATCATTACATAGCGGAAGCAACTTACATACTCATTCAAGATAAAGCATATTATTACCAGAGTATGTAGTAAAATAATTAAGGTAATATGGATTAATAAGATATAATTGGATATAAACTATAATCCATAACCAATGGTCCATAAACTATAGCTTTGAAAAGATATGACATGTATAATGCTCAAACCATGATGAATGGTATAAAGACGATTTAAGCATTTAACATATATTTATATGCAATGATATGATCAAGTATGTAAGATGTTAGAGAACAATATATCATTGTAATGAAAGTATGTCAGTAAAAAATTTTTTTTGCCAATATAGCTAGTTATGATTAGGAAGAATCACTCAATTAAATAGTAAAGTGGTAAAGGATAGAGATACTCATCAATTTTGGCAAACTCTTATTACTTCTTGAAGTTCCTACTCAAGATTTTGATATCGTTATTTTGCTCATTGCTCTTCTTTTGATCTTCTCTTTTTGCAACTTTTAATGATTTCCTTTGATTGATTATTTGCAAGATCCTCCAGACAATCTCTTGTAAAATCATCCATGAACCTCTCATAAGTGACCTATCAGTCGACTATCAGGGGGCGATCAGTCGACTGATCGCTGCTGATTTGAGAATTTTTGTTGTTGTTGTTGTCATTGATTAGTCGACTGTCAAGGGCGATTAGTCGACTAATGCCTCTCATGTCCAACAAAAAGACTCAGCGTTCAATGTTGGTCCCTCAACGTTTAGCGTTGGTCCCTCAGCATCCAACGTTCGTGTCAGCCTTCAATGATCTATGATCGATCAATCGGCTGATGATCATCGATCGGTCGACTGATGACTTCTGCACTTAAGGTATATTTTTGGTAAAGAGTTCCTGGTTTCTACTGATAATGCATACAAAGATAAATGATAATACATACAAAATTGATTTGCCAGAAGACTATGCTGTTTCTACTGCTTTCAATGTGAGGGATCTTTCTCCTTACTTAGAAGCTAAAGAAGACTTGGATTTGAGGCCAAATCCATTTCAACCAGGGGAGGATGATGTAATCAAGGACAACCTAATTGCAGCCCAAGAAAGGGAGAACACTTCAATTGGACCTCTAACTCGTTTAAGGGCTAAAGGGCTTGGAGTGGGCTTAACCACATTGTTGAAAGTGGAAGAAGTGTGAACAAGATTGCATATGGGAAGGTTGCATTTGTTGAATATAGTTGTAGTCTATTACCTAAGCATTTATTGTCTTTGATATTTAGCTACCTATACATTTATTATCTTTGACATTTAATTACTTATGTATTTATTGTCTTTGACATTTAACCTGCACTACTTGCCTTTTAGTTAATGCATTTAATGCATTAGTTAGAGTCTTTTGTCTTTTGTTTTGGAGACCTTCTATAAAAAATGTCCTTTCTATATGTTGTAGACCATCCTTGAATCATATATGAGATATTGGCATTTTACTTTCAAGAGGATTCTTGAGTTATTTCTCTTATCTAACTTAGGTTAGTGGAAAGAGCAACTAGATTTCTTATCACTCACATTTTTTTTTTTGAGTGTGGCGAGATCATCCTATTTCTCTTAGTTGTGGCGCTCTTTGGTTTACCAATTGAGTGACTTGGTTTTTCTTTATTTGTTTCTTTCAACCTATCCAGAAAATCAACTAAGTGTTTTCCTTCTAGAAATCACATCAGATGCTCAATATCAAACCATGATCATAGATGCAACTAGACAAGATTTGGATATCAGAGACGACTTGGAATCAAAAAATAAAGATACTGGTAATTTAAATTTTGACGAACCTCTAAATCCAAATGCTCAAAGTTTTTTTTATCTATTAAATGCCTATTATAGGCCACTATGGTTAAGAAGTACCAATCATTCAGAGTTGTCATTGCAGTGACAATCTTAAGTCTTAAATCTAAAAGTAATATTTCAGTGCAAGTTTTCAATAATATGGCAAGTCTTATATGGGAGATCAATCCCCCTCGATAATTTCATGTCGGATAATTGGTACAGGACAAAAAACTAATATCTAGACTCAGTTTATCATCCAAAAAAATTGATGTTTGTTTGAATGGATGTATGTTATACTACAACAATGACATAGATAAGATAGAACACAAATTTTGTGGCATCCTAATATTGAGAAGATAGACTAAGGAAAAGACCAAATGCCAAACAGATTCCAATTAAAAGGATGCACTATCTATCCCTTATTCCTAGGTGAGGGAGGCCTTTTGCCTTCACGAGTTCAACTGAGCACATGTGGTGGCATTCAAATCACATAAGAGATAAAAGGGTATTGGTCTATCCTTTAGATGAGGAAGCATGGAAACACTTTGACGTGGTGTATCCAGACTTCGCAAGTGAGCAACGTAATGTGAGACTCAGCTTGTGTTCAGAGAGGTTCACCCTTATGGTCAACACGAGATACTATACATGTGTCGGCCAGTCATAGTGACACCATACAACCTGCCACCTAAGCTATGTATGACTGCACTGTGCATGTTCTTAACAACCATTGTACAAGGTCCACGTAATCCGAAGGCTAGCATTGACGTTTACTTGTAGTCACTAGTTGATCAACTGAAAAAGTTATGGGACGGAGTATCCACATTTGATGTTTCCACACAACAAAAATTTTCATATGCGAGCGGCATTGATGTAATAAACGACTTTTTAGCATATGGAATGTTGTGTGAGTGAAGCACTGCAGGTAAATTAGATTGTCCTTACTATATGCACAACTTAAAAGCCTTTACTCTAGAGAATGAGAGAAAAAACTCATGGTTTGATTATCATCGGCAGCTTTTTCCTGTTGACCATGCATTCAGGAGGAACAAGGATGTGTTCATGAAGAATAAAATTGTGAATAATCTCCCACCACCCAGACTAAGTGGGGAAGAATTATGGAAAGACGTTAGAAGGCTCCTTAAAGTTGTTGAGTGTGGCCTTTCCAGAGCTCAATGTTACGGGGTTAAGCATAACTAGACAAAATAGAGCATTTTTTGGGAGTTGCCCTATTGGCAAAGTCTTCTTATCTATCATAATATGGATATCATGCACATAGAAAAAAACGTGTTTGATAACATTTTTAACACTGTTATAGACATCCAAGAGAAGATAAAAGACAATCTTAAAGCACGGATAGATCTTGTGGTGTACTGCAAGCACCATGATTTAGAATTACAAAAACTCCCCAACGGCAAAGTGATCAAACTAAAGGCTAAATTCATATTTACTCTAGAGCAGACAAGGGCAATATGCGAGTGAGTAAAAGGGTTAAAAATGCCTGATATATATTCTTCAAATTTGTCAAGATGTGTTGACATAAAGGATGGAAAGTTATTCAGACTCAAGAGCTATGATTGTCACATTTCCATGGAATGTTTACTATCCATTGCTTTCAGTGCATTGCTTGAGCAAGTTTGGAAGCTTATCACTGAGATAAGCCAATTTTTCAGAGACTTGTGTTCAGCAACACTGAAAGTGGATGAGCTAATTCAAATGGAGCAAAATATTCCTATCATCCTTTGCAAGCTAGAAATAATTTTTCCCTTAGATTTTTTGACCCAATAGAATATCTACCTATTCATCTGCCATATGAGGCTCGAGTAGGTGGACTAGTTTAATATCGATGGATGTATCTATTTGAGAGGTACTCATTCATTAATTATACTTATTTTCCATATTAGTTTAATTTCTATATATTCAAATATGAAAGATTGTTCCTTTTCATTGTGAAGGTTTTTTAACCGAATTAAAAAGACAATAAAAAAAATCTCAGTGGAAGGTTCTACCTGTGAGGCATATATACTAGGCATAGAGACAACTTACTTTTGTTCTTATTACTTTGAATCACATGTAAATTCAGTAAGAACAAGAGTTGGTCAGAATTTCTATTTACAAGAAGGGACAAGTGAACTAATAACATTAACAATTTTTAATCAACTTGAGCGTCCCTTTAGGAAGAGTGTCACTATATATAACTGCTCAACTTTATGTCCTTCTCAACTGTGATGAAGTGAAGTCATATCTTGAGTATGTACTTTCTAATTTTATTATTCAATCAAAAGTTGTATATTTACTTTGTCTGATCACTGACTTTACTTTTGTACAACAACAATTTTGAACAATATCACAAAACTATAAATCCACACTTCAACGAAGAAGATATTGATAGAGTTGTTAAATCATATTTTGTCCAATGGTTTAAAAGCCTCGTAAGTGATCTCATCATTTACAATTAATTTTTTTCTAGTGTGTTAATTAATTATTCATAAATTCATTTTCATTAGGAAAATATTCAACCTCCTATTCTCAATAATCCATATCTAAGGGACTTGGCGTGGGGACCATTTTGCAACATAGAAACATGGCCAATATATTTTGTAAATGGATACAAGTTTCATACCGATGCTTGGAGCATTAGCAAAAAGAAAATCAACAGTAAGGTGTGCGTTAGAGGCACTGGAGAGGGCAGTGGAGAAAATGATTATTTTGTCGTCCTCAAGGAAGTGGTGCAATTACAGTATTTTGATGAACCCACAAAAAAAGTCACTTTATTTTACTGTGATTTGTTTGATCCAGTGTCGAAACCGTGGAACATAGGTGCACTAGCAGTATCGAATTATAGAAATTAAACATTCAAGGATATACGAAAAATTTGATTCATTTGTTTTCAAACACCAGGCAATACAGATATAGTTTGTTCCTTGTCCAATCAGAACTAGAGAAAAATTAGATTGGTGGGTTGTGATGAAAACTAAATCAAGAAGTCTAACTGACACTCAAGAAAGACTAGAAGTAGCCTTCTAGACTGAACAACTGAATGTGTCTGATGTATATAGCAATTTAGTAATTGATAATTTGCAAGAAGAGGGATAATATGAAGAAATACTAGATGAAGATGAAGTACAGGAGGAAGATCAAGAAAAAGAGGGACAAAAAGAAGGTGAAGAAGAAGATGAGCACTAATTAAGATATAGATACACATGAAGAAGAAAGTGAAGACAAAGATAACAACGAAGAATATAGTGATGATAATACTACAAGTGATAACTGATTTTTATATGAAATGTTTATCTATGTTGTATAATTCACAATTAATATACAGTTTTCAATAATTCTATAGCCTCATAAATAAAGTGATTATTTTTATTTTTAATTATTTCTTTAGAAAGTGTATATTGTTCAAACAATTTTTTTTTCAAAATTTATAAATTAAGACCAGCATAATTTTCATTTAATATTTATATATATTAGAATTATTTGATATAAAATTTTTATTATAAATTAGAGAAGAAATTCAAATCTTTAAAATTATGTCAAATTTTTAATATATTCAAATAACATATATACATATATATATATATATATATATATATATAACTTCTCATAATTAACTAAATTTACATAAAAAATATTATAAAAATAAACTATTTAATTACTAAATAACATATATTAAATAAAATAAAAATACACTATTGAAACTATAGTGTGGCTAGACATAGCATATGTCTAGCCACACTAGATTGCCACTTAATATTTTTAAATTTAATTTTTTTAAATATTTTATATTATTTATTTTATATTTTATATCAATCAATTTTATGTATACATTTTACATTAAAATAATTTGAATATAATAAATTTTATATTATATTAATTTTTATCTGTACTTTTTAGATGAAATATATATATATATCTATATTAATGTTTTTATAATTAATTAAATCTACATAAAAAATAATACTAAAAAATAATTTATTTAATTTCCAAATAAATTAAATTAAATTAAATAAAAATACACAAGTGTGGAGTGAATCACATTGTGACTCCACCCACACTAGAACGTTACTTAATTTTTTAATTTAATTTTTCTAAATAATTTTATATTAACAAATTTTATGTATACATTTTAAATATAGTAAATTTTATATTATATTAATTTTTCTGTACTTTTTAGATGAAAATATATATTTGTAAATATATTAATTTTTCATAATAAACTAAATCAACATAAAAAATAATTTTAAAAATAAACTATTTAATATTTAAATAAAATAAATTACATACAATAAAAATACAGAGTGAATCAAATTGTGGACATATTTTAGTGTGGCTTGACATGTGTCATGTCTAACCCATGTCAAGCAACACTATTATTTAATTTTTTTAAAATTTTATATTAATAAATTTTATGTATACATTTTACATTAAAATAATTTATATATAGTAAATTTTATGTTTTATTAATTTTTATCTATGTTTTTTGGATATATATATATATATATATATATATATGTATATATATACATTAATTTTGTATAATTAACTAAATCTACATAAAAATAATTTTAAAAAATAAACTATTTAATTTTTAAATAAAATAAAATACTATATTGAACAGGTTCCATGTGTTGTCGGGCCACACTAGGTGTGAGTGTGGCTTGACAACTACTATGTTGAACCACACCTGACTTGACAGATAAACATTACAACTTCCTATTGATAATCAGTAATTTTTTTCAATTGAAAATATATTATACTCATCATCTCATATTTTTTACTACATAATCAGTAATTTTTTTCAGTCGAAAATATGTTATATTCACCATCTCATATTTCCTACCACATTTCAATAGGAAAACTTATATGCGGCAGTTACAAATCCATTCAGTAAAGCAAGAAATCATATGATCTGAGTAGCACACCAAAGCTCCAATTGATGTACTCGTAACTAGTCAACTTTCAGGTGCTATAACATACATATATACTTATCTGTTAACTGACGTTCTTCCACCCGCCACTCCATACTACTTACGCATAACTACATATGCAACTGCCACCCCCGCCTCTCTATGTCATGTCTGTGTCCAACGACCAACGAGCAAGAATATGTGCTTATGCCCAGTTGGCTTACTTCCCATCACACATCATTTGTAATGATGTCCATGCCTGGCTATGATGTATAAACATTTTCTGAAGTCATCACTTAAGATCTCAAAAGAAGTCACTGTACTGTTAATTAAATGACTGATTGTTTTAAGTATTCATTCAATAATTGAGGGTTAGGGAAAAAGAACATGAGCTAGTATAACTTAGTGAACCTTGGTAACAAATTTCAAAATTCCGTAGTACATTGAAGCAGGAAAAAGATCATTCAATATCTGTTCATAGCATTTATAATCAACAATATGGGTAATAATCATTCATACAGATGCCATCTCAAAATTTCTTTTGAAATAGAGTTAAGAAGAGTGAACTAGTGCGAAATAAGAACTAGTGAACCGTCGCAGTAGCGATGGTCCTGCTGTTGCACTGGCCGAGCTCATTGCAGCAGCCAAGTGCTCTGTTTTACATAAGAAACTGTAGTTGCAAAAAAAATAAAAAAAAGACCATTCCCACTGCTGCTAAATCCATTCTCAAGCATCATAAATACAGTTCAACATAATTGGCTTCAGTCCACGGAGCAGTCAACAAGAAGAACTCAGGCTAACGTCAAAATTAGTCCAACATTCTCAGTTCAAAGTCTTAAACCACACATCAAGCTAACAAGCGGAATTCATGCTGAAACAACCTTTCTTAACATTCATTTCCGTCTCAATTCCCCTTTTCTAAGCTATAACCAGACTTTGCTTGACTCATTTCTTCACCAATTCCAATTCTACACAATTATACCCAAATTCTAGGAAAAACAACACATGCATATCCATTTACAGAACACTGACAGTGAGGAGAGAAAAGAGAAAGAACATTCGCCCTTACCTTACAGATTTCTTCCACAAAATCAACCCAAAATAATCAGAATACCACCCAAATTGCCATCATAAGATTTGCCATACCATCACTGCTGTTCAAACAGGAATTTCTTAAGTATCAACTCGGCCACACATTTATACTCGAGGAAAAGGGGTAAATTCTCGACCCTAAAATCAATATGGTCCTTACCTTAAACACTACTTGTTAATCACCAGAATTTGCCTCCAAAATCAGCATGAGAAAGAGTACAGAAGCAACATGCATACTCACAGCCCAAGGAGAGAGGGAGATAAGAGCTCTAGTCGGTGAGGAGGATTTTCGAAATTCAGAGGCTTAGCTGGCAAGTCTGCACACTAGCCACATGACCAGCATATGTGACACCACTAACTCATCTTAAACTTAATTTATAAATAAAGCTTTTCTTTAAATATTCTCTGTACTGAAGTCCAGACTTGGGTATAAAATAAAAGGTTACTGAAACACCCCTAAAATTCAGAAGTCCCAATTCTTTCAGGTTCTTTTCAAATAAGCCCCCAAGTTTATTTTCCTCACTTAGAAGTTCTTCATTTAATTTTGGTTTTTCACTCTAGCCCTTGATTGTAACAAAAGTCAATGAAACACAAATGTTATAAGCATCGAAAGAAGAAACAAAATATTATAACAGAACTTTAGAAGATGGAATCATAGGTAGGAATAGCAACTCCATAGGGTTGGGGCAACGAGGGCTTCTTTACTCCCTCTCCCAATCATCCAATTTTTTTCCCCATTGCACTTCATAGAGGGTGAGATTTCCCCGTTCCCATGGGGTGAGTCTGCACTTCATACATTTATCAAATATTCTATAAATATTTCTATTCGATCTTTTCATATTATGTTTTACAGGATTCATTTTGTATATCTGTTTTATTCAGTTAATGTTAATAGTCTTCTTTAATTTTTATAATTACTTTTCAAAATTGTAATCCATTTTGAAACATTCCAATACTTCACCGGTAATATTACAACTTCTTTTTTTAACATGTACGTAATTTTTTTTTCCGTCAAATTTTAATCTATTAAAGCTTTGTTAAATAAATAACTTCAAAATATATGATAAAATTATATATTCGTTGTAATATCTTATAGTTTATATAGTTTTTTGCTTAAAAAAAAAAATAGCAGAGCTATATTTTTAGATATGGAAAAGACCAAGCGATGTCTGCAGCGATAAATTGCCTCTATGATGAGCGGAATACTTATGGTAGATAACAAAAAAAAAAAAAAAGATGCATTTCTTTTTTAATAAACGAGGGCACAAATAACTAAGCAAAATGAATCAGCCTGGTTTCTAAGCTGCACCGTCTGTTTGAGTCGATCTCATAACTTGATGGAGGTTTTCTTGCAAATTACAGACCAGAAATTAAAGAAGCACTTTAAAGTGATCAATCCATAAGCCTGGACCGCTCTAGATCCTCATATCTCATGGAGGTTTTATTGCAAATTACTTAAGCCTTAAAAAGTTATTTCTTCATCATTAACATGTCAGCTTAGTATCTTCGTTAAATTTTAACGTCCACAAATTACAAAAGGCAATTGTTTAAAGAGTTGAATACCAGACGACAATGAAATTGAAGGGAATATGAACAATAAGAGTGCTGCCTTTGGGGATGAACCCGAATTTCAAGAGATTTCGTTTCTTTTTTTAAAAATGTGATAATAAATTATTTGAAACCTTACATAAAAATGGATAAAAGAATAGAAAATACATTATCCAAGTATGTTTTTAAAATTTTTATTTTTTGAAATATTCATATATTGAAAATAAAATAGTAGATACAAATCAGCAAATATGCTGACAGCACGTCTCACAGGCTGGATGAGTTTCATAACAGATCTCGTTTTGATGCTCTGTTATTCTTTATTCTTTGGTAATTGTGTATAGCCAATTCTCCTTCCATTCACGATCGCATGCCATCTGTATTGTACTCTCTGGCCTCTGCTAAGCATATTGTAATTCAGCTTTATAAATTCAAGTCCCTCAGCATCAGAAATCATCTGAGCTGGTATTCAGTACATTGCGTGTACTCTGTTTCTTAGCTGGGTATGCTCTGTATTGTACTCTGTTTCATTGTTTTTATTTTTTAGACAAAATTTTCATCTTTACAAACTAAACATATATGTTTCTTAAAATACTAAAAGACAAAAATTAAAAATAAATATAAAAAAATTCTCATACTGTTCTCTTAATTTGTCATACTTAATAACAATTTTCTCGCTTCAACGAGCCTTACTATATGCTTTTTGGTTCGAAACGTAGGAATGTTATAACAAAAATTATAATCACAATCAATTAAATTTATAATAAAATTTAAATGATAAAATCATAAAATTATTTATTTTAATTATGATTTGATTGTAAATATATAAGATCTTAATAAATAAACTGATAATAATAATAATAACTCATAAATAGTAAAAATATAACATAACTTGATCTATAACAATCAATTTTAGGTGATAGATATTAAATCACATAATCATAAATTTATAGACTTTTTCAAAACTTATAAACAAAATCTTTATAATCCTGAAAATCATAATCAATTTATCAAGCCGAATGGATTGACATATAAAATAATAACACTTTATCATCGTTATTAATTTGAGTCAGGTATCTACACTATTATAATATTAATTCACAAATAATCCAAATTAATTTTAATATATCAAATATGTCAAGCCTAATAAAGATCATGATTTGGACCTAATTATATATATAGAAATATATATGTCCCAATATATATACACATATACAATAATTAATTTGTAAATTTACCAAAATAATTATTAACACTTAATATATTTATAAAAAATAAAAAATACACACACACACACACATATATAATATTGCCAACACAAAAGACACAAAATAAGATTCAATTCAACTTGGACCAAAAAAACAAAAACTCAATTAAAAATTTGAATTCTATTTCCAAGAATCAAGATCATGGGTGTGTTTAGCAAAAATAGATTATAAACTAGCTGAAAGCTTATAAGCTAATTTTTAGTTGAAAATTAAAACTTTATAAGTTAACTTATTAAATTAGAAGTATTTGGTAAAAAAACTGTTGTAGTAGCTGAAAAATATAAAATAACATAAAAGGACATATATTTTATAATCCCAAAATAATACAAATAACCATATCATTTTTTTTAAATAAAATCATTTGAATTATTATATATATAGAATTAATTATATATATATTTATATTATATATATAATGTATGAGAGATAATGATATAATAGGTATTTTTATAAAATAACAAGGGTAAAAAAGAAAGAAAAATATAAAAACTATAAGTTATAAGCTACTCAAAGTAATATCTCAAAAGAAGTTATAAACTACTAAAAGAAATTATAAATTATAAACTACTCAAAGTAACATTTTAAAATAATTTATAAATTATTAAAATAAACTTATTTAACAAATACATCTAAAAAACTTACAAACTAATTAAATAAATTATAAATTATTTAAATAAACTATAAACTAACTCAAGATTTGTGGACACAAGACTATATTGTTACAACACTCACAACTAATTAAAAGGTTGGGGCGTTGTGGAGTAAGAAGGAGTAGTTGACGTTATTGAAAGGAAATAAAGGCCAAGTTTGACAATAAACGAGAGACACATTGCTTTCGGAGTTTGAAATTCAGATAACTCACAATATGATAAAAGGTGTCAATTTTATCACAATTACTAATACAAGACAAATAACAAATTAAGTTGTAGATTACCATTTTACCATTATAAGTATGTTAAACAGACCTATTTACCTAATTTTAATTGTGTACTTTCTTAATCGCTAACTTGGTACGCATGGGGCCTATTTAGATGTGTTTATGCTTTTTTTTCTTTTAATTTTGTAAACAAGTTTTGTGAAATTGTTTTAGATACTAATATTGGAAATTTTTTTAAAAAAATCTATTTGTAAAATTTGTTTTAAAAATAATTTTAAAATTTTAGAAAACAAAAAATGTCTTTGGAAACTTTTTTTTTTGTATGATACAAAGTTTTAGTGTTGGTTTGGTTGAATTGATATAATGAAATAATTAATAACAATATTTTAAAAGAGGATTAAAAAAATACGTGCCAAATATATTAACTTTAATAGTCTGGGCTACATTTTAATGAATTTATTAAATCTATTATCCAACTACATAAATTATAAAGAATGTTTGACTTAAAATAATTTTGAATTATGATAAATTGGATTGTTGCAAATTAGTAAAACCCAAATCTATAGAACTGACGAAAGATAAATACTAGAAGCGATAGCTTCTGAAAAGTTAGATAGAAAACAAAATTCATTTTATAAAATTAAAATAAAAAATATTACAATTAGCATCGGTTACTAACTGTCGCAATTCTAATATTAGTATTTAACCTAGAATTACTCTCTGAGTGTTTTGTGTTTTTTAGGTTGCCTCCTCCCTTATTTTTCAATGTAATCTTATGTTTTGTATTTGAATCATAATATCTGAGAAAGTGTTTACAGTGTCAAATTATTGTTTATAATAGTAAAATAAAAAAAATTGGTACATAAGTGATGACAAAAATGATGAATTCATTCATTTAAAAGTGTAATGAAACTTATATCTTTTGCAAATAATATAATAAAATTGAAACTTATTCCAAATATAAGGGACGAATTTGAAACTTAAAACAAATTTAAAGATTTGAAATTAAAACATACCTTAAACGTGAAAGACAAATTGTAGTTTAAAATTTTGCAAAGATAAATCTATGTGCTTGAATACATCAACATTTTTTCATTAATAATAATGATTTAGATGATTTTAGTAATTGGGATAAAATTGATATATTTTACAAATAATTGAGATAAAATTAACACAAAATAAATATGTAAAAAAAGAATTGAAACCTATACTATAAATAACAAACAAAAAATGAGCTTTACCTTACTTCGCTAATATATTAGGAAAAAAATACAGGGAGATCCTTTTGAAAGGTCAACTTCTCACACTCCAAATTTTTTTGGGCTACGTGTCCTATAAAACATTAACAGACACAAGAAATGAGACGAAAGATAGTAAGAGAAAGTTAACTTCTTGAGAGGTTAACTTCTCTGTAGCCAAGCTCAATATATTAATGTTTTAGTAGACCCTTATGTTATGTCCACAATTTTTCAAGTTAAGTTAATTCATGCACATTATGTTGCTTAGAAAAAAAAATGCTACAAAACTTGTACGCTTTAGTGGAGTATGAATATCTAGATTATTTTTTTATTACATTTTAATTTGGAGTGCAAGGAGGGACAATCAAATAAATTGACGTAATTGAATGTAATTAAATTGATGGTGACTTTGATAAAAAAATCTTTTCAACGGTAAATTAAAAAAATTTATTAAAAGAAATATTCGCATTTAATGTCTAATAGCATATCAAGCATGATTATCTTAGTGGATGATGCCTATGAGAAGGATATATATATATATATATATAAAAAATAAATGTAACGTTCATAGTTCTTCTTAGTTTGTATAGACCCAATATTTTTCATTGATCAATTATCTGATCGCAGATATTTGAAAACAAAATGTGTGGAGTGTTAAAATGAAAAATTAATTTAGTTGGACTGAGGAAACAAAATAAGTGCTTTTTAATATGTAAATATAAGTCAAAGAATAGTATGAATGTATGACAATAAAAACAAAATTGATTTTCCTTCCAAAATTTTCAAAAAAAAAAAATTAAAACGTAATGCTTTAGTGATAATATATAAATATAAATGAAATATTTATGAGCATGAATTTCCTTACTTTATTTCGAAGACATTGAAAGTAATTATAGGTTAAATACTAATATTAGAAACATGGTTCAAGTGCATACTACTTTATTCAACATTAGTTGGTGATAATAATAAAGGTAATTTGAATCTTGAAAAAAGATAAAAAAATTTGTTTCAAGATACATTAATTTGGAGAGAGCTCTACATTTTGTGCTTAGTAAGTTCAAAATATTATATTAGCCTATCATTTAATTGAGTGAGGGATATCCTTAAAAAGCCAAAAATAAAAAACAAAAACAAAAATATATGCTATTTTTGAGTAAAGTAATTTGAGCATCAATTTTATGGAATAAGATCACCTTCTGCACGCAAGTGTTCAATATTTTTGCTTTGTTTTTCTTTTAAATTTTTTTATAAGTGTCAATTGATTTAATAATGATTGTAAGTATAAAAATAAATATAAAATAATAATTATAATTAAAAAAATGTTGGATGACTGGGAACCGTAAATCACCCCTTCTAGGTGATCTAATTCCCAATTTTAGTACTTACCTTTATATGAAAGCCTTTGAAACATTCTACTTTAAAGACAAGATATATATATATATATATATATATATATATATCAAGTCTTGGTTTAGAAAATTGTTTGTTAGACATAAGAAGACGTAAAGGTCTGGACATTAATTTTTCACACTTTATCAAATGAGTGTTCCTAGATCAAATTAGTTGGTTCAACTAATATGTTTAAATTACTTTTTAGATTCTTATGCTTTTACTCAATTTTCAATTTATCCTTATCGTCTAAAATTTTATATTAAGTTCTTACAATTTTATAAATTTTTATTTTAGTCATTCTAAACTTCTACAAGTTTTTCTTTAAAATGTAATGATATGACCAATTATATATGTATATATTGATACTTTAAATATGTATAACTTGCGTATAAACAAAAGTAAAAGTAAATAATGAAATGAAGTTAACTCAAATATATGGAAAGTGATGTATAGCTTAAATGAAGTGTCACATCCTGAAATTTTAAACCCATAAAACATGCGTGAGTATTCCAAAACCACATCAAGCAAGCCTAGTTATCCACAACTAGCAGCATACAAACCAGTTATTATCATAAAAGTAGAATAATATACATACACATATGCATAGAAGATCCTACATTATCAGAACGCAGCACAACTAGTACAAAGATAAATTACAGCTGAATTTATAATATACAATTTCCTCGCCTCAAGCTTAGGTGGCCTAACAGACTATAGAACATTATCTTATACTTAACAAAATTTGGTTCCTTGAACCCACCGATACAAAAAGAAGTATATCTACAAAAAAGTTACTAACTCTCCAGCAGAAACTCCTCTTCCCCACCCTCTGTATTTGAAAAAGAGTAACCACAAAGGGTGTGAGCTCATAAAAACTGAATGAGCAATCGATTGTGCAAAAAATAATTATAGTGCATAAGTACAAATACTGTAACTCACCGTCATCATTGGAAAATATCCAAATACAAAACAAACGTTAAACATTCACAAGAGATTACAAATATGCAATCAATCAAATGTAATAGTTGTCATATTTTACCCACTCTACCCATTGAAGACCAACCCTCAATGAATGTATCCAGAGGTTAACTTCCTCTGAATATATCACATCATGCAGAAGACTAAGCTTCTGCTTTCCACACATTTCCATTTATGTTAGGTGTCATGAATAGATACAATATCACCAATACACAACATGCTACATCATAATCACAATAAATATTTCATACACAATTTCATCTTCCAATTTATGTATTCGATTAAAAGTATTGTTAACTTATCTTCCATAAATGAAGGAGAAGGAATTTTTATTGTACTTGAAATAAGATAACTTTAGCAAGGTCCACCACTCACCTTTTCTTCAAGAAAGTTTTACTGTAAGCAAAGTCCCAAAATGGAGCCAATTAATCCTACCAATGCTCCTAAAAGAAGTGCCAACAAATATACATCAAGGATTCCTCAAAATTCCCTTTAAAACACATCATTTTATCATTTTTCTGCCCTAAAGGCTCCTGGGGCACCACCCATCCTGCAGAAAGAGCTAATACCTGAACTCTTTGCCTCACTTTATAAACTTGGCGCCTAGGGAACCAAGCCTTGAACTCACTGTCCAGAGGGCATTCCCTAACTGAATTCAGAAATGAGTTGAGGGCATTCCCTTCTGAAGTGTTCTTCTTGTCCACAATGAAAATAACTTGATGTCCCTATCTTCCTGAAGCCTTCTCCAAAATGGAATTTTCCATATTTGAGACACTGAGGCTTCCCTCTCCTGGCCTGAGAACCACCCCTACTCAAAGAATTGTAACCACCTCTAGATTCTGTACGAGATTTAGATACGCTTACTATTGAAGGGGTCAACCTAGCAGATGTGGCCGGAGCTTGTTGCTACATGGTGTAAGGCTTTAAAGTTCCTATATCCCCTCCTTGCTAAAGAGATTTCCCAAATCTAGCTTTCTTCTTTTTCTTAAAATCTTTATCATTTTTTGATCTTTTTTCATCATACGAGCAACATCCACA
Organism: Biancaea sappan; assembly: GCA_037074585.1. Lineage (NCBI taxonomy): Eukaryota > Viridiplantae > Streptophyta > Magnoliopsida > Fabales > Fabaceae > Biancaea > Biancaea sappan. Next base: position 28,461,694 of record CM073493.1, read on the forward strand.
GCTTCTGAATAAGAAGAGTAATTTTTCATATTTGGCCCTACCTATGAGAAAAGGGGTCCACGAAGTCCCTCCACAAATTTCTGTATTTTTTCCTTTTCAGAAGGAATCATCTGAGGGGCATAGTCAGACAGTTTAACAAACTGAGCTGAATAGTCATCAACAGACATAGGTTCTTGTCTTAAGTATAGAAAATCCTTGACCCTTGATGATCGCACACTTGGTAGAAGAAACTCTTCCATAACCATACCATGAAACTCTGCCCATGCAATTAATGGTACGCCTTGAGTTCTTTCTTTCTTCAAATTCCTCTATCACTTACCTGCCCTTCCTTTCAACTGAAAGGAAATGAACTCTACCTTTTGAATATGGGAACACCCTAGAGCATCACAAATCACTTCACAATCATCTAAGAAACTTTATGGATCTTCATTGAGATTTTTTCTTGTAAAAATAGGCGGCCTCATTTTATGAAATTTTGACATTTTCACTTCTCTAATATTACCTCCTCTAGCTAGAGGAAATGGTGGTACAATTCCAGCTCTAATAATAGAAGGTACCATTAGTTGGTTAACCTGTAATGCTTGTTCTTGCCTTTCTACCTCCATTCTGTCCAACCGTTCATTCACCAAGTTGAACATTTCTATAATTACAGCGACATCAACTTGTGGGGCGACTCTAGCTCCCTCCGCCCGACCACCAGTTGAGCCTTCAACAATTAGAGCATGTGAATTATCTGCATGGTCAGAAGGGTTATTTTGCGTATTAACCGATGGAATTAAAATCCTCCCTAAGCCTATATGCTCGTTATGATTTGAGGACTCCTCTAATATCGTAGAGTCAAAAATCTACATAGAGAACAAATTCTTCTTAGATCAAATAAGATTACCTTATATTAACCTACTAAGGAATATGTTATAAAAACAAAAGACACTATATTTTATAAGGTCTTTTATGGAACCTGATCCCATGGTCATTCTGCGGCTCATGACAATGGGGAATGACTCACAAAAAACACTTTGCTATGTAATCTATAGGGAACTTAAAAATTGAACTCTGATACCAAAATTGTCACATCCCAATTTTGGGCATGTGAGTATTTCTATAAACTCAAAGGTATTACCTCTATGATTTCCCATAAAATCTCTGATCAGTATTAATGCATAACATAATTTTTTAGGAAATAGATTTTTACATATATACATATAAAAAGTTTAACATAGTGAAACATTAAACATAAGCCAAATATCATACAATATGATACAATTTTCCAAGCCTAGGTGACCTATAGAGATTACAGAACAATTTTTAAGCTTTTGGGTTCATAAGCCCTCTAGACAACATAGAAAGTATCCTTAAGGAATATTATCTTCATGCGGATTTTCTTTGTTCTCGTCCACTGTATCCAAAAAACATATTTATAGAGAGTGTGAGTTCATCAAAACTCAGTAACTAAATGACTGTGTAATAATGTGTCACAAGTACAAATACCATAATTATTATCACAACAAGAACAGTTCCATTCATATTCAGGGTTTCTATACATCTGTATTTGGTTTATGTTTAGGCATTCAGTTCCCATTATATTTATAATCATTACATGCATTGGTATCTTGGGGGAACAAGCCCTCAATTATTCTATGTGTATAATTTCATGCATTGGTATCTTGGGTCAAATCTTCAACCGTTCTATGTGTATATTTGCATGCATTGGTATCTTAAGTCAAGCCCTCAACCATTCCATGTGTATAATTACATTCTCAATCATAATTCTCATCAATATAATCTTAAATCAAACAATAAATTTCATTTTCTAGCTATCATCATTAAATAGGGAATCTAATTGTGATATGAGGTGAGATTTATATTGTACTTAGAATAAAATAAATAAAATTGGTTAGGAAGGTCATCCATTCACATAGATTTTGTATCCAAGTCACTTTTCCGAGTTGTTACAGAGAAGAACACGTAGTTGGATTTCAGGTTTTGCTATGGAGATTTTCACGAAAATCAGATATAGAAAATTAGCGTTGCTTTTGTACAAAATACTATTTATATGTACGATCACTATTAATACGTATGAATACTATTTATGTCTACGAATATTATTCATATATATAGATAATATTCATTTATATGGTTACTATTTATATATATAGCTACTGTTCATATATATAGTTACTATTCATATATACGGATATTATTTATATGTATGTATACCATTTGTATGTATAGATGGTATTCATACATACGGTTACTATTTAGATATATGAATACTATTCAATCAAGAATAGCGAACATAAGCCGTAAAAGAGTACAACAAGAAAGTTCACAGAAAAGGGAGGTGGGTTTTAATAGGCACTCTCAAGTACCAAATATTTCCTTAGCCAGACCTTCCTAGACATGTATTTTTGATAGTTTTATACTCTACTCCGATAATCAGAAAATAATTCTCAAGCAGTTGAGGATAATTCTTTTCTGATGTAGAGGATCAACTAAAGTCGCAACCACAGAGCATACTAAGAATTTAACCTCTAAATATTTATAAGAATTTAAAGAAGTATAGTATCATCACCTTGGATCTAGGCTAAGAAGAAAAGACCTAGAATTTTAGAGCCCTAACGTCGGAGCAAGAGAAGTTTTTAAAAGAGGAGAGAAGAGAAACTGAAGGTATGAGTTTAGAAGTGAAATGGAAGGGCCTATTGATAAGAGAAATCAAGGTACTATACGCTAATAAAATATTCATTTTACTATACGCTTTAATTACTTACACTTTAATAATTCAGTTTACTATGCACTTTAATAATTTGGTTTATGATTTTGACGGTGAATTATTGATTACTATTGAAAACTAAAGGAAAAATTATCTTTTCTCCTAAATCTTTAAGTTTCATTTCACTTTTGTCCTTTTCAATTTAATCCCTAAGGAGATTTTCTCATATTAAATGTTATTTTTCTCCCAATTTCTTGTAGATTTCTTTTATGTCCAAGTCATATTTTATCCAAGAGATAAATTTCATGTCATAACATCCATTATATCCCACAATTTATGCAATCTATAAATAAAAATTCATATTTTTAACAATATGCACAAACAAGCATGCATATAAAAATTAAACAAATAAAAAAATTTATTTTCTTCAAAATAAATTTATCGTACTAATAATGCATGATTAAAAATAATTCTATGTTAAAGGCAAAGACTTTAGAACACACTACTTTAAAGACAAAAAATCTTATCATATCTTACTTTGCAAAATTTTTCGACGGATTAGAAGGGTGAGATGATCGTGGATGCTTGATCATAAGTTGCTTTCGAGTGACTCTATACATAGCATCAATTCAAGTAACGAGGGTCTTGAGAGCGCTGTTGATGGATGAGATGAAGACGAAAATCCCACTCTTCTTTTATGTTTGCATAATTACTTTCTTGTGAACTTACAAAAATGGAATAGTTTTAAATACAGTCACATGATTAATTTTTATACATAATGCAATTGTTGCAAAACAGTCTCTGTCTATCAAATTATTAGTCAACTAATAGTCAATATTATATTATTTTATTTTTTGTCTAGATAGACGTTGTTGCGGCACTCCTACTTTGGTTATGTTTGTCAAAAAATATCTGATAAATTAGGTGAAAGTTTAAAAATTAATTTTTAGTTGAAAGTTGATATTTGAAAGTTGAAATGTGTTAAAATAGCTTATTAAATTAAAAGTATTAGATAAAAGTAATTTTTAAATTAGCAAATAAATATAAAATAACATAAAAGGACATATATTTTATAATCACAAAATAATATACAAATAAACATATTACTTTTGTTTTTCAATTAAATTAATTTAAATTATTATATATATATAATTAATTAAAAATATATATTTTATTATATTTCATATATGTATGTATATATATATATATATATGTATATAGACATAGGTCATTTGATCATTTTAACATGTACTTTTAACTAGAAAAATGATAAATTAGGTTGTACATTACCTTTTTACCACTATAAGTATGTTAAATAGACCTATTTATCCTTTTTTTAATTGTGTACTCTCTTAATAGCTCACTTGGTATTCTTGGGGCTTATTTAGATGTGTTTTTTTTTTAATTTTGTAAAAAAAGTTTGGTGAAATTGTTTCAGATACTAATTTTATAATTTTTTTCAAAAAATCTATTTGTAAAATTTGTTTTGAAAACAATTTTAAAATTTTAGAAAACAAAAAAAAAGTCTTTGGAAATTTTTTTTGTATTATATAAAATTTTTAGTGTTTTTGTGATAAATCTAATATAATGAAATAATTAATAATTATATTTTTCAAAAGAGGATAAAAAAAGTGTCAAATATATTAATTGTAATAGTCTGAGATACATTTTGATGAATTTATTAAATCTATTATCCAACTACATAAATTATTAAGAATGACTTTATAAATTGATTTAAAATAATTTTATATGATGATGAATTGGATTGTCGTTAATTAGTAAAAAAAATCTATAAAAATGAAGAAAAATTAATACTGGAAGTGATAACTTCTCAAAAATTAGATAGAAAACATAATTCTTTTTATAAAAATTTGGAATGAAAAATATTAGGATTAAGAACGGTTAGTAACCATTGCAATTAGTAGCCATCCCTTATTTATGATTTAACCGAATGCACATAAATGCAGAGCTGAAATAATCCTAGAAAATTGCAACAGTTGTGGTCCCCTCCATATTCTCTCTCATATAGTTCCCCACTAGCCAAATTGATTTTCACGTGTCTTACATTCTTTCTTTCTTTCTTTTTTTTTTTCCCCTCGGTCCTTTTGACATCATTTAGCATCTCAACATCTTTGTTGTGGGCCATAAAAGCTTGTTTGAAGTTATTCATCTCAACAGACCAATTGTCCACACTAGCCAACTCAACAGCTAAATTATGCTTAATTGCCACCTCACCCTTTCTATCAGCCATTAGATTCATATCAGTATCAAAGAAAATGATGTCCTTTTTGGTTAAGAGGATGGATATTGATGAGAGAAATACAAAATTTTGAGATTATGATAAGTTGTCGTGTGGTGTGTTAATGTAGGAGGGAGTGGTGAATATTCAGAACAAATCTGATGCAAATCTTATCATATCTTTTCGAGTGTTGGTATCTGCAACGTGCTTCAACGTGTTTGGAAAGAAACACTATGGCAACTCTACCACTGCAAATTGAGGCAGTGGAAAAAATAAAAGAAGCAATTTGGGCATCAATTTTATTACCTACCTTTATATGAAAGCCTTCGAAACACTCTAAAGCCATGTTGAGGCAGTGGAAAAAGTAAAACGAGCAGCTATTTAACTAACACTTTTCATTATCTTAAACAAGAATACAAAAGAAGAACAAAAAAATTAAATACGAACTAACATGTGAGGATGGAGATTCTAAATGAAGGGCAGCTCTATACCCATCATCACACCTCAAATCCTCGCAACAGTAACCTCCAATTCAAAGTTTACTTCATGCAGATTTTCGGTGGCTAACCCAGTAGCCTCTCTTCGGATAAATTCAATTTACCTTTAAACTTTTGCAAGTTTTCAACCTATGGACCCCACAACATTTTCTTTTAGTATAAATGACTTCTTTTTAACTAGTAATTTAATCCATAGTAGGACCCACCATATTTTCAATCAAATTTTAATAATTATACAATATTATTTTTTATATTTAAAAAAATTAGTGCAAAATATGAATTAAGCTGAAATAGATTAAATTAAAAATACTTATCTATTCATAAAATTCAGATTGCAGCATCTAATTCTATCATTGATTGATTACATAAAGAGTTTTACCCGTCCATAAAGATTAAAACAAAAATAAAGTTATCTGCAACGCTCTTCACGTGTTTGAAAAGAAACATTAAGGCAACTCTACCACTCTGCAGATTGAAGCAGTGGAATAAGTAAAAAGAAGGTACTGGAAAAGGTTAAAATGGTCTATGGAGAAGGGTGCAGACTTTGCGCGTGTAAGTGTGGAGTGTGTACTCATAATTTATGATTTGTAATTAATTTATTATACAATATTTATGTTTTATATTTAAAAAATTAGTGCTTTAATAATTTTCATATAATATATATAATAATATTTTTGAAAAATGAAGGATAATTTTTATTTTTTAAATTAAAGCATGAATAAAAATTAGTTATTATCTATTATGTTAAATTTTAAATATATAAAATTAAATTTTATACTTATATATAGGTTTTTAATTACTTTCAGTTTGATCACGGTTGAACTACTAAACTTTGATCATTAATACCTTATCCAATTCAATGGCTAGTCTAGTTTTTAAAACATTAATATATTATATACATTCTTACTTTGATACAAATAAGTTTGAAAATAATTGAATAAATTGTTGCTCATTAAAATATTACAATTATTTTAATTTAGTGTGTAAAAGGATAGAGTGTCTCAATAGTCTTTGAAAAATTATACTCGACTTATGTTAATTTTTTATATTGCTAAATCTCAAAATTTATTATTATTAAATCTCAAAATTTTTATAATTAAAAGTTATAAAATAAAAAAGGACCAAATTGATACAAATATCATTTTTAGAGATTAAAATACTTGACTTTTTAATAACTAAATTGAGACTTCTATATAAATCAAGCCGTAATTTACCCAAAATAACTCCATTTTACAAATGAATATTATGTTCCCAAATAGATGTATATAACTTAAGCAATTGTGAGTGCAATAGAAGTCATGTGTCCACAATTTTATAAGTTAAATCAACTCAAATGGATATATTCTATAGAATATATATTCCACACAATTTAAAGTGTTATATATACTGCGTCCCTATAAATAAGAAAAAGTTAACTCTTAATGTCTTGTTTAATTATGAATCTTTATAAGAATTTGAATTATCGACACAATTCTTATTTTATTAACTAGAAATAGCTAAATCATTTAAATTAATACAAATTTCATTACCTTCGTTCTTTTAATATTTTTAGGTTAAATTATTTTTTAAATTCTTATAAATTTACTCAATTTTCAATTTCATTAGTATAGTTTAAAATTTGATAATTAAGTTCTCACAATTTTTTTATTTTTTTAATGTTGTCCTTTTCATTAAACTTATAGTAAGTTTTTCTTTAAAATTTATTGATATGGCCATATGTATATAAACAAAAGCAAAAAATAAATATTGAAATGAAGTTAACTCAGATGTAGCTTAAATGTTAAGTAATTGGGACAAGTTAGCTTGAATCATGTGTATCTTGAGTGTCAAAAAACATATATAGTTGACCATGCTAGCAAAATCTACCAAAATATTAATCAAATTTAACTTAGTAGTGACTAAACGAAAAAGTTTTATAATTTTAAGCATTCATTTATAATTTTTTCAAACTATAAAGACCAAAATAAAAATTAAATATATATATATATATATATATATATACCGCCGATCGTAATTCACCACAAGCATTTAGTTGCTACTGTTATATGCATAGATATTAACTGTTATATTTTTAATCAAAGAAAATAGTAAAGATATCAAAATTACAGTTGTATCCTCAGACATTTTTTCTATAAATTGGCACCTCCCTTGCTTTTAGGGTCATCGAGCTAGCTGAACTAGAAATTAAGAAATCCATTCACGCCGTAGATAACCATGGCTTCCCAAAACCGAGGTTCGATCCTCCTCTTGTTCCTCTTCTTCACTTTGAGTCTCCTCGTGAACTCCTCGACCGCTCGAACGTGCGGCATCGCGGTGTACTGGGGCCAGAGATCCATCTCCATGGAAGGCACCTTGCACGATGCTTGTGCCACTGGAAACTACAAGTACGTCGTCCTCCAATACCTCTTCATCCACGACGACGGAAGCGACCCCGCACTCAACTTGGCCGACCACTGTGGCTCCAGCTGCGCCTCCCTTGCGTCCGAAATCAGTTACTGCCAGGGCCAAGGCGTCCAAGTTCTTCTCTCCATTGGAGGAAATGTGCGACTGCGAACCATCAGGTCCAAGTCATCCTCGGCTGCTATCACCGATAGTGTTGCGGACTACATATACAAAAACTTCCTTAGCGGTGAGGAGTATGGTCCACTTGGGAGGGTGGCATTGGACGGTATCGATTTCTCTAGCGTTCAGGAGGGGGAGAACGTAAAGTGGGCGGATCTTGCTCAGGCCATCCGCGACAAACAACAAGACCGAAAGATTTTCCTTTCTGCGTCGCCACAGTGTGTTATACCCGACTACTACCTGGGAAGAGCCATAGAGACAGGCCTCTTCGACTACGTGTTTGTGCAGTTCTTCTACTACAACCCCTCGTGTCAATATGATACGGCCAATGCGGACGCTTCCAAACTCATAGGAACATATCACAACTGGGCCTCGGAAGTTGTTAATCCCGCAACCACAACAGTGTTCTTGGGGATTCCAGCGTCTGAAAACGCCACAGGCAGTGGGTACATAGAGCCAGAGGTTCTCAGCAACGTGGTTCTTCCGGAGCTTCAGCGATCTCCCAACTATGGCGGAATTATGCTTTTCGACAGGTACTATGATAAGATCACCGGTTACAGTGACCAGATTAAGGAAGATGTTCTTAAAAATTGTGATGATGAGTATGGCTACACTGATCAATCCGCCAGAACCAAATTCCATAGCCTTCTACGTCAATATTAATCTTAATAATAAGGCGCTCTAGTTGTGATGCTAGCAGCTAGATAGCTAGGAAATAAGCTCATTGCATGCTCTCTCATGCAGACACGTAGTGTGTATGGGGTAGTCATGCTTAAGCATGTTTTATAATATGTATTATGGATTCCCTCTAAATAAAAGGTTTCTTATCTAAAATGTGGGTGTTCATTTCATGGGTTGTTTATTTCATTAGCCCCCCAAAAAACATAGGAAATATTTATTATACACATAAAATGCTGAAACATTATTTTTTTAATCATTATTATTATTATTATTATTATTATTATTATTTATGTTTTGATAAAATAAGTAATTTTTGCTTAAAGATTAAAATTTAACTAAATAAACATTATTTAAATGTCTTTACAGTTATATTAAAAATAAAATTGCAGTATTTTGGCCATGTTCAATAGAAAAGAAATGGTTTTGGATTGTTCATTTCCTAAAGCTCATGAGTCTGTTTTATGGCTTTCTGTCCGTGCGCATGTCTTCGTTTACAGTTTACGAGTTTCTTAATTTTCAGTTATTATGATATCATAGCTTAATTTTATAACTTCAACTTATGTATCATATATAATTTTCAGTCTACAACTTCAACTTATATATCGTATATATAAATGAGTGAAAGTGTCTTTTTTTCTAATTAATTTTAAATTGACATAATGATGCCCGAAATTATAAGGTCCATTGGAGAAATGTAAGTCATCATTGGTTATAAATATGCACCACCTTTTTATTAAGAAAAATATTTTCTAGTTTTTGAAAAATATATTGATAAATTATTTAGTCCATCTAAAATATCAATTCGTTAGTCTCATCATTAATTAGTTTCATTATCTCTTAATAATTAAGAATGGTAAGATGTTTGATCCAACAACATCCAATGTAGGAGGCAATCTCAACTGATGTTAATTGCTAATTCAATGTTTGTCAAGAATTTAAAAAAGTCATTTCTATTTTTGATTCCTTAAAAAATACATAAATTAACTGTTTAATTTATAAAGAATTACAATACGCTATTTAATTTCTAAATTATTTTTTCGTTACTAATTAAATTGTTAACTTATGTCTATTTTAATTTTTAAGGAATAAAAATATTTATCCCTTTTATTGGGTAAAGAGAATAGGCCAAAGCCCCAAATAAACAATAACTAAATCAACGCATCATGCTTTATCCTATACGAGTATGTATATTCACCACGTTATTATTATTACTATTATTATATATAAAATCGTGGAATTGTGTCACTTCATCTTTGTCCACCTACAATACCAGCAAGCAAGTGACCATGAAATTACAAAATACATGCAACATAACAAAAGTTACAATTTACTACTTGTATATGCATATTTATGACCAATGATGACTTACATTTCTGAAGAAGGTTGAAATGTAACTCCGAATTCAGGCTCAAACTAAGACGGTTGAAATGTATGTCAGTTCATTTGAAAAGGGTTTGATTAATTTCTGAAATATTTGCGTTTAAATTATGGAGTTGGTCAAAAAATTTATTCTTTCAAATAAAAGTAAACATGGGGAGCGTACCCGTAAAATATCTTAAAAAAATTTTAAACTTAATTAATGCGCAAGCTAGATTAAAGATATTCTTACCCCACAAAAAAAAAAGAAATTGAAATAATAAAGCTAAATCATTTAAGTTACTGAAAAAATCTTGCTTGGACAAGTCAATTAACACGATAATGTTAAAAGAAAAATGATTTTCGGTGAGATGATAGTATAATTATAATGAATTTCTAAAATTTGTTGGAGGTATTTAATTAATTGCCCCTTGTAACACTCCTGTAAATAACATATCTAGTCCACACATTTTAGTTCTGATGGAATAAGAATAGTTGATTTGAACGAATGAACATATAGAAACAAATAAACCAAATTTTTAATGAATTACTTTAACAAATTTACTTTCATTATTTCAATCATTCCACACTAGTTAGTAGTAAAGTCAGTCTTTTCTCTATCATTTTCATTCATATGTCTCCAATTTCAATTCCTTCATTATTATTTTTAATTTTAATATTATTGTAATATTTTTAGGTCAATTTTTGTGTCCTTTAGCAAAGTTATTCTTCATCGTTCAATCTAATTGATTGTCCCTTCTTACACTCTTAAAGTGAAATGTAAAATCCACCCATCTCGTTTCTATATTTTTCACTTCCAGGAGTGAGAGAAGGGTCAACATACTAACTTAACCAAAAATTCAATTGCAAAAACATTCTAGAGTTTCGTTATATATATAGAATTCAACAAAACAAACATATTATTTTAATTCATTCTTCAATTAATAACTTGTTCCAGCAAGAACTCTTTTATTAATTTAAAGATAAATTATTGATTTGGTCCCCAAAGCAATTTTTTGGGTTTCAGCCATGGAAATTGATGACCCAAATGTCAGTCCAGGCTGGGTCACATAATCAGACCAGATCGTAGTTGACTCACACTACAAAAAAGCAAGAATCAAAGATGGAAACTATATAGATTTATTCTGTCTCGAAATCCGAATCTAATCTGTGGAAAAATCCATCCCTGATACGAATCTGTAATGAACAAATCAAAGATGGATTCTGAGATAGATTATTTTGTATCTAAATGAATATCCGTCCCTAATTTTAGAGATGGATTACGGCATCTCTAAAATCCATCCCTAAATATTTATATCTTTTTTCTTTTAATTATAAAAATTTAGACACGGGATATATCCGTGCGTAAAATCCATCTCAGAATAATAGTAGTAAAACGACATCATATAGTTTTTAGAGACGAAAATATCTATCTCAAAATTCTGTCCCAAATTAGCTTTAGTAAAACAACGTTGTACCCTTAGTTATTAGAGACGGAAATTTCTATCTCAGAATTTTGTCCCTAATCTGAATCCTAAATCCCCAAATTCCTTTCTCACGTCTTTCGTCTCTCACATTCTCTGGTTCTCTCTCTCTCTCTCTCACTCTCTCTCACATCAAGTGCTACTTCTGTCTCCGCCACTGGTCTGTGTCTCCGACGTCAGCCTCTACCTTCGTTAACCGTGTCCAGCTTCCTTTGGTACTTTCTCCCCCTATCTTTCTCTCTCACACTCTTCTATCCCTCGGTCCTTCCATCATCTACATATGTTTTTGCTTTTTTTTTTTCTATTTCGAGCATTAATTTCACCTATAATTTGTTTTAGTTCGAGTTGTTGGTTGAAGAAGGTTGGTTGGCCAAAGAAGGTTCATTGCTCTGTTCATTTTTTTATCTTCAAATTTTCTGTTACATTTTGCTCTGCTTTTGGAATAAATATTATGAATATATCTAATTTTCTGTTACATTTTTTCTTCTGGAATATACATTTTGCTCTCTTCTGGAATATATCTTATTAGTGAGGCTATGTTGGTTGAACATGTATGAAAATGACTTGCTTTGCTTGACTATCATGAATGAACATTAGGACTTTCTGTTTAATTAGAAGGACTAATATTTCGCAACCTAATTCAAGTTAGGAATAGTTACAAAGATGTAAAAAAATTTAGGAAGTACATGGTTTTTTTTTTGAAAAAAGAAAATGAGATAAAATTGAAGTTGACCTTTAACTGAAAGAACAGGAAAAGAAAAAGAAAAAAAAGAGAGGGCTCTTTTCCTTACATAAAAAGCTATAACAAAAAACAAAAATAATGTATACTGGTGCCAAAGTGTATAACTTGATAAGATACCAAATGATAGGTTACACCTCTCAAGACGATTTTTGTCAATAATTGATAAAGACTTATGATGAGAAGATAGTAGCAGTAGCAGTACTAGGTATGCAATGCTTCACAGGTTAATTTGGGGAGCAATATGGCCAATCATTCATATCTTAGGTTCGTAGATGTTCATGCATTTCTATCCAATCATCTTCCTTACAATTTGTGGGACCTCCCTTTCTGGAATCACATAACCAAAACAAGAAACAAAATTAAAGAGAGAAATAGCAACGGGAATATATTCTTTAATAATATGCAAATAATTGTTTTCCTGTTCAAACCAAACCATCAATATGTGCATGTGATCAATTGAACGAAGAAATGAATGCTTCTAAGTTATGTTGTTGTAATATCTCAGATACTTTTTTTAAACAATAAGGTGCTTTAAAAATTTTAAAAAAATTTGAGGAACAGAAATTCTAAAATTTGGACATATTAAGGATTTATTTGGAATAAGAAACAAATAATAATAGGTTCTTGAGGATTTATTTAAAGATTTTTTAGTTGAAAAGTTAATTTATTTATGTCAAAGGCAAAGTTTAGAGTGATAAAAGAATAATTTCTAAAATTTAGGTAAATTTTGAAGTTTTATAAAATCATTAGAGACCCACATGATTAATTAAATTAAAAAGGGGGATGTCTTATATAAATAAAGCAAGAGGAAAGGTGAGGTGGCACTTATGAAGGAAGCCACGTGCATCATCTCTCCATCACAAGTCCTTAGGGCTTGAATAAATATCAACACACACAAAATCTGAACTGGTCACACACACACACTCTCTTTCGGGTTGTGACAGAAAGTGGAAAGGAGAGATCAAGAGATTTTAAGCGAGAAGGAGAATGCTATGTTGGCCAACGCCAACCACAACCATCGCCGCCGGCGACTTCAGTTTCATTGTGAGGTGAGACTAAGGTCCTTTCTCCTCCATTTTTGTATTCTTTCTCTTTCCTTTTCGTGATAGCAAAAATTTTAAGAGAATTAAGTGAGGGTTTAAGTGGATGATGGGATTCAAGTATTAGTTTATTCTTTTAGTTCCAAATTAGTTTAAAACACATTTGAGTAGTGAAGAATCTGGTTTTAACTCAAGATTAGGTTTTGAGATTCTTAGTGGTGCAAAATATTCTGATTCGGAAAAGAAAATGAGAGTGAGATGGAATTTAATGTCTCATTACTCTTGCTTTGTTTAGAAGGAAATATGGGTGTTAGTGACTTAGAATTAGTTGCAAGGTTTGATTTTATTCTCTTGGGATCAAAGAAAATGGAAGGGAACTGAGAAAAAAAGCTATCACATTTCTGTGGAAATTTGCCGATTTTCATTTACTGATATGAAGTTTTGGGACTGATTGACGCATTAAATGAGCTCCAATGCTTATTAAAATTGGTATGCAACTAGACATGGTGTCGAAGAATATGCGTAAATTATTTCAAAATATTCTTAGTGGTGCAAAAGATTCTTAGTCAATGTTGATATAGATTTTAATATTGACATCAGTATCCGAGTCAGTGTTGACTAATGGTTGACTAACCAAAAACTAACTCCAGGGACCTATTTAATGGTTTTGAAAACTACAAAGACTACATCCATTATTTTCAAACTATAGAGACTAAAATTATTTTTTAATTAAACTACAGAGACTTCAAGTACACTTAAACCTTGATTAAAATATTTCCCATGGTACACTAAATTTAAAGTTGGTTCAACCTCTTGCTCTTCATATTTCTACGTAGTTAATTTACTCATTAAAATATTACAATTGTTTTAATTTTGCCCTTAAAAGATAGAATGTCTGAATTTAGTCTTTCAAAAATTATAGTTACATCCATTTCGTCCTCTTTTGTTATTAAATTGAAAAATCTACTATAGTTGTATCCCAGTCAGTGTTGATTAATGGTTAACTAATCAAAAATTAACTCCAGGGATCTATTTAATGATTTTGAAAACTACAAACACTATGGGAAAGACGAAATATACCGACGGCGAAATTAGTAGGAAAGTAAATGATTTTAGTAAGAAAATTGTTATTCCTAATGAATACCTACTGAAATTGGTCATTCGTAAAATGAATAGGCGCTAAATTTTTTGTTACTGATTTCCTACTGAAATATATTAGCTACTGAATATTTCATACGAATTTGCAGTCGGAAACTAATATCATAATATCCACTTTCAGATAATCAATGATATACACCTGTAACTTATTACAACTAAAATATTATAATTTAAAAATATTAAAAAAATAAATTTAAAATTTTATTTAATAAAATTAATAATAATCTCGAGAGAACACTCACTCGATAGTGGTGTCGAGAGAGTGATCTCTCGAGAATAAAAAAAATTATTTCGCTTCACTAAAAAAAATTTTTTTTTGGCTGAGGCTCATCTCCACTCGAGAGACCACACTCGAGAGTGTGGTCTCTCGAGATAGAAAAAAAAGTTTATTTTTTTCTACACTAAAAAATTTTTTTTTGCTCTCCATAAAAAATAAAAAAAAAATTCTACTCTCGAGAGACCAGTGTCTTGAGAGTGGTCTCGAGAGTCAAAGAAAAAAATAATTTTTTTCCACTAAAAAAACTTTTTTTGCTCTCCATTTAAAAAAGAAATTTCTGCACTCGAGAGACCACTCTCTCGAGAGTGGTCTCAAGAGAGTGTTCTCGCGAAGCCATAAAAAAAATTCACCACTCTCTAGCCACTCTCTCAAGACCACTTTGTAGAGAGAGTGGTATAAAAAATTTTACTATTTAAAAAAAAAATTTTTTTCTTCGCAAGTGGTCTCTCGAGATCACTCTCGAGAGACAGCCTCTCGAGACTGATCTCGAGAGATCAGGCTATCGAATTGATTTTTTAAAATAATTTTTGGTGATAAATTTTTTAATTAAGAAAATTTTAGTAGTAAATTTTATTAATTTAAATGTGTAAAAAATTTGTAAATAATTTTGTTGAAAATCATGATATTTATAAATTTTAATTTTAATTGTTACATAGCTTTTTTAATTATGAAAAGGAAAAAAATAATTAATTTACATTACATATTTATAATTTTAGTTTAACCATACTCAAAAAATAACTTAAACTTATTATTGAAAAAATTATAAATTTACAAATTTGGATAACATAAATTGTTCTTTTGAAATAAAATAAAATAAGAAATTTACAAATCTTGTAAATGAAATATTTTAATTTTCTCTTTCAATATTTTTTTTTCAGCGTCTTTCTCCTCTACCAATCTCCCACACGAATTGAGTTAAGAATGTCTGTTTCTCTATATTTCTTTTTCTGCATCTTTGTTCACCACGAAAATAAGGTAAGATTGTTTGCTTCGACATGAAAATTTATACTTGTTAACGCGTAATATAAACAGAACAATTTGGAAGAAAAATTACTCTGGATAGAATAAAAAATATATAATTGTTTTTTTAGAAAAGTTGCAGAGAATGAAATAGAAGAAAGAAATTATACCTTTGTATCTCTCGGAACCTGAAAATGAAAAAATCATTAAGGAGAAGAATGAGAATGAGAGAGATTATAAAATAAAAAAAAGATGAACGAGAGAGATTATTAGAAAAGAAGAGTATAACTGAGAAGAAGAATCAGATAATATCATTGCTGAGAAAATCGGAGAAGACAGATAGAAAAGATAGAGGTGAATGAGAGAAAAGATAAATTGTGAGAATGGAGAGTTGAGTTGAATTGTTATATAATATAATTTGCGCAAACGTTTTAAAATTATGTTTGAAATTTTTACATTCGTGCTGAATTAAAATAATAATCAATTTCACGGGAAACTGAAATTATAGTCGCGCGTAATATTATTTGTGTTAATTTTTTTATAGTGATTTTGTCCTACCATATTTTCACTAATAAATTTATTTCACTTTATAACATACTATATTATAATATTTTTATATTATTTTAATGAAGAAAATGTAATTGAATAATTTTATATTATTTTAATAAAAAAATGTAATTGAATAATTTAGTATTTTAATATAAAATTTAGAAATAAAGTTTTATATATTTTATATTATTTATATATTATTACATAAATCATGATTTATATATGGGATAAGTAGAATATTCAAATATATTTATAAATTATTACAACTAAATTACATTAAATAAATTGTTCACTAGTGAAAATATATTACAATAATAAAAATAAAATTAAAAAAACTATATAATACATATTTCTACTCTTCATCATCATTTCCTTCATAAGTTTCTTCATCTCCATCGTTTTCTTCATCATTTTCTTCATCTCCATTGTCTTTGTTATTTGGAATATTATGGGTTTCGGGAATATCAAGAGGAATACAAAAATTAGAAATATTATTTAAAGATGTTACATCTGGTCGATACATTTCTATATTTTCTTCATCACTTGAGTTAGCATAAAATAAGTTTTGAGGTGGATGAGGAGGAGGACAAAATCCTTACATTGCATTGAGTTTAGTCTGCATTGTAGTGACTTGACTACTTAGTTCCTCGACTTGTTCTTTGTATTTTTTTAGTTTTTCTTCATAAGATTTATTCAGACAGTTAGCAAATATATCTTTTAAAACTTGTTGAAATTCTTGAGAGTGAGTCCAATCAAGTTGCGATTGGTCTTCTTATATATGAAATCCAGAGGTCGCAGTACGAACTATTTTGGATGCCTCAACTCCTAAACCATATATGTGGCCTTTTTTTTCCCTCCTGCTGCTTTCATCCATAAATCGAGATCCAATAATTGCTATTCAGAGGAACCTGAAGATTGATGCAGTCTTTGATATTCCACCTTTAAGAAAAATGAAATTATATAATTAGATTGTATTATAAAATATATATCATATACAATTATATATAAAATAATACTTACAAATATTGCCTCAGATTTTTTATCAACCCATCTTTGATCAGTCTTATTCTGATGAGTACGAAGAAATAATTCAGATGCAGTAGGTTCTCTTCCCAATTCCTTTGTCTAAGGTTCGAGAAAATATATATATATATATATATATATAAGTATGAAATATAGTGATGAAATAGTAAATAAATATAAAAAATTAAATTAATTAGCAATCTTCTCTTATGCTCTGCCATTGAAATAGAACCTTCAGTGTGGAGAGATGAGCCAAATCCACTAGAGTCAGAAGATCTATTTTTTTTTCTTTTGATCACTAATTTGTTTGAAATGTGGTGTTCCCTATTTATCACATAATTGATTCCAAATAGATTCTCCAATCCACGCTGGTTTTTTTATTTTTTCTATACGCTTGATATATCATATCTTTTAAGCGATTTGATGCACAATATTTCCAATTACTTTGAATAAAGCTTTGATGCTGCGGTGACCAAATATAATATTTCTAACAAATAAAAGTTATAATTAATAATAGATCAGGATATTAATAATAGGTAATAATGTTGGGTAAAAGATTGTAATAGATAAAGATAATGAAATTATACTTGAAACTCTAGCCACCACAAGTTTCGTAGTAATTCAGGTACATCCCTCCAGCATGTGTATGGTCCATCATATGTTGATTTAATGATGGACACAATTTGATCTCGAATCTTATCATAGTTTGGAGCAAACCTGAATCATTTATAAACTTAAAAGATATTTAGAAGATTTAAAAAAATGTAATGTGATCAATTTTTAAATAAAATACAAAGTACTATTAATAGAAAAAAAATTACTCTTTTCCATCTGGACTAATGAGGTCCTTTCTGATTATGTTCCTACCGTTTTGTGCACTGTCGGTTATGACCTTTGTTGGTATTGGCGAGGATCGAGGGGTTGGAACTAGATCAGGTGCTGGAGGGGTTGGAACTAGATCAGGTGCTGGAGGGGTTGGGGTTAAAGATGGAAAGGAAGTTTGAGATTGTGAAGAAACAGAAAAGTTATAATATGCCTGTGACGTCGTTGGTGAGTTAACTGGTACTTGAAAAGAAGTATACGGCATAGTAGATGTATCATTGCGGTCGTAAAACTGCCAAATTGGTGGTGGTCCGGTTGGAGTATAACTAGGATGAGGAATTGATGGTACCTTACCTTGAAATTGCCATGACACAGGTGGATAAAAGTTATGAGAATGATTTGAAGGGCCGTAAAAAGAAGGATAAGGAAATGATAGCCATGGTGTTGTCGTGACATTTTCAGTATTGGTATTAGAAGAGGAAGAAGTATTTCCAGGTTGAACATTATTATGTGTTCTTGATATTTGTCTATTAGACAAATTTTCTTGCAACTGCGCTCTATCACTTGACATGTTGACAAAAGTGTAAAAGTACTCAGATAACTCTAATAGAGATGAGGAAACTCAAATGCGGTAAATGTTAGTTGAGAGGAAAATTGAAGTGATGAGAAAAGTCATTATTATAGGAAAAAAAGTTGAAAACCAACGATGTGACGTTAGATATCATATCACGTGTCAAAGATATGGACTTATAGGTTATACTTGTTTCAACAAGTACAATAAAATCTACCATTCTTATTTAAAAAGGACATTAACATACTTTAAACTAAAAAATAGATATAGACAACTATTGAAAATAAAATATTTATGGGTATACATTATACTCTTTTTAACAAATAGATGGGATCAACGTACTTATTTAAAAAGAAAAAAGTTGAATTTAAATTAAAAAAATATAAAAAAATATTAAAAATAATTATTTAATGTTAGATGTTTATCAATTATATTTTATATTAACAACTAAAAAATTATTAAAAATTTATTTTACTAACAAATTTGTTTTCTTATGACATAGTTTAAATTTATTTATTTAATATCTGAATTGTTATTATAAAAATATAATAAGAAATAATATATATGACAAATAATAAAATAACATAATTAATAAATATTAAAATATAAAAATATATGTGAATATTAAATATTAAAATTGAGGAAAAAAATATTCATCCCTACCACTACAAGACACACCACATACCCTTTAAAAAGTCATTATCCTATATATAACCTTCACGAATTTCACTCTATCACTCCTCATATTTTCAATTCTCCTACTTTCTCATCAATCACTCCTGAGCTTCATCTTTTCCTACACTCAAAGGTCTTTTCTCTCTTTCTAACTTAAATATGAGTGATATGTTTAAATATATTTTGAATTATATCAAATTTTTTTTGTGGTCAATAATTTTATCAAGAAATGAAAAATAATTTAAAAATTTTAAAAATGTAAGAGCTAAGAAAATTTTGAAAAAGAATTTAAAAATTTAAAACAATTCAAAAATAAAAAAAATTCATAACTAAATAAATTATAAAATAAAAAAATTTAAAAAATTTAAATTAAATATTATTTTTTAAAAAAACAAAAACTTATTGCCCACGGGCAACCAATAGCTTGTATTGAAGTGCAGGGGACTACAAATAATATGTTTAAATATATTTTAAATTATAACAAACTTTTTTTGTGATCAATGATTGTATCAAGAAATAAAAAATACTTGGTTTAAAAATTAAAAAAATGTAAGAGCTAAGAAAATTTTTAAAAAAAATAAAAAAATAAAAAAAAATTTCACAAATAAAAAAATTTATAACTAAACAAATTACAAATTTTAAAAAAATTACAAAAATAAAACTAAATATTATTTTTATAAAAAAAAACTGGTTGCCCATCGGCAACCAGTACCCTGCCCTGAAGTGCAGGGGACTAGAGGCCACGGACCTGCAGTCCTTGCACTTCGGTGCAAGAGCCATCACGGGTGGCCTCCCATGAGGCCACCAGTGATGGACGTGGCCCCCACATTTTATTCATTTTTTTAATATTTTGTTTTTTAAAATAATAATATTTATTTTTTTTATATATTATTTTAAAATTTGTATTTATATTAATAATATATTTTAATATCTGAATTGTTATTATAAAAATATAATAAGAAATAATATATATGACAAATAATAAAATAACATAATTAATAAATATTAAAATATAAAAATATATGTGAATATTAAATATTAAAATTGAGGAAAAAAATATTCATCCCTACCACTACAAGACACACCACATACCCTTTAAAAAGTCATTATCCTATATATAACCTTCACGAATTTCACTCTATCACTCCTCATATTTTCAATTCTCCTACTTTCTCATCAATCACTCCTGAGCTTCATCTTTTCCTACACTCAAAGGTCTTTTCTCTCTTTCTAACTTAAATATGAGTGATATGTTTAAATATATTTTGAATTATATCAAATTTTTTTTGTGGTCAATAATTTTATCAAGAAATGAAAAATAATTTAAAAATTTTAAAAATGTAAGAGCTAAGAAAATTTTGAAAAAGAATTTAAAAATTTAAAACAATTCAAAAATAAAAAAAATTCATAACTAAATAAATTATAAAATAAAAAAATTTAAAAAATTTAAATTAAATATTATTTTTTAAAAAAACAAAAACTTATTGCCCACGGGCAACCAATAGCTTGTATTGAAGTGCAGGGGACTACAAATAATATGTTTAAATATATTTTAAATTATAACAAACTTTTTTTGTGATCAATGATTGTATCAAGAAATAAAAAATACTTGGTTTAAAAATTAAAAAAATGTAAGAGCTAAGAAAATTTTTAAAAAAAATAAAAAAATAAAAAAAAATTTCACAAATAAAAAAATTTATAACTAAACAAATTACAAATTTTAAAAAAATTACAAAAATAAAACTAAATATTATTTTTATAAAAAAAAACTGGTTGCCCATCGGCAACCAGTACCCTGCCCTGAAGTGCAGGGGACTAGAGGCCACGGACCTGCAGTCCTTGCACTTCGGTGCAAGAGCCATCACGGGTGGCCTCCCATGAGGCCACCAGTGATGGACGTGGCCCCCACATTTTATTCATTTTTTTAATATTTTGTTTTTTAAAATAATAATATTTATTTTTTTTATATATTATTTTAAAATTTGTATTTATATTAATTATAGATAAAATTTTTTATTTTATTTACTTATATTATATTTTTCACTCTAATTTTTTTATGTATAATATTTTTATTCTATTTTAAAAATATAATTTCATTTATTAAATTTTTGTAACCATATTAATTTATATATATATATATGTAAATATATTGATGGAGAGTTGAAGAAAAAATAATTACATATATATCTTTACACACACTCCTACATATTAATTTATGATTCTTCATAGTGACAACTATATGAACTGAAACATTTTCTTACGATCAGATTCACTGAAACATGTTTTCTTAGAATAAGATTTTTTTTCTTTAGTTCTGATGTGAGATATTATAAAATTTTTGTTTTCTTATATTAAATGTTGGCATAAATTAAAATAATTATATTGAAATAAAAATTTTTTTTATTAAAAATAAGACTTAAATAATTATATAAATATTTTATATTATTTATTTATAAGAGTACAGATATTTTTCATAATCATCGGTGTACTTTTATTTTCTTATGATTTTTTTTACTATTTTGTTGTTTTTCTTTTTCATAATCATAGCTATACTTTTATTTTCTTATGATTTTTTTTACTACTTTTGTCGTTTCTATTTTTTGATGATGTGAAATAAATTTGTTGTCAAAATTTACTTTTAAGCATGAGCTCCAATGTCAAATTTACTCCATATGAAAAGAACAGTGATAGAGAAACAGTGATAGAGTAGGATTAGAGTTTATTACTCCATGTGAAATAAACACTAATAGAGTAGGAATAAAGTTTATTTTTTTAACATCTGGCTTATTTTTTTCTTTTTGAACGTGAAATGAAACAGTGAAAGAATTTAATTTTTTAACAAGATCTGATTTTTTTTTATTTGATGTGAAATGAAGTGCAGTGCCAAAATTGACTTTTGAACATAAATGTCAAATGAGTACCAAATGAAATGAATAAATAAGTAAAAATTAATAAAAAATAAAAAATATAAGGATGACTAAAATTTATTAAAAAAAATAACGAAAATAAAATAGCAAACTTTTTTAAAAATCTAATAAATATATAAAAAATAAAAGTCTTTTTTAAAAATTTTTTTCATAATACTTTTTCTTTTCATTTTTTCATACGTCATTGTTTTTATTTTTGATTTATATTTAACTTTTTTAATATTTTAATTTATTTGTTTTACTTTTTTTATAGATATATTTATATTTACTTGTTTACTATTTTAACTCATTTTAATTTTTAATTATTTTTATTTGTATTTTCCATTTCTTAGTTTCTTTACATTTTTGTTTATATATACTTTGAGGCCATTATTTTAATAATTAATTTAATTTCTGTATATAATATTACATTAGCTATACTTACTAAGTCACATATATATTTTACATCTATTTTTTTGAGAAAGTGAGGAAATAATTACACCTCAAGCAATAAGAATATAATAGGTGTCATATCATATTTTTGAAAAAATTATAATGAACACATGTCTATGTGCGAAGCTCAAGTTACAATGAACACATTTCCATTTGCGAAGCTCAAGTTTCAACGGTGTCATATCATGTCTGTTGAGAAAATTACAATGAAGATAGTCACACTCCCAATGAAGACAGTATGTTCCAAGTTCCAATGTCTCAGATCATATCGTTGAAAAAATGACAGTATCGGAATTCTGACTTTTTAATTTTTTGTTTGAAAGTACTTGGTTAAACTTTTTTTTTTTCAGTTAACATTCTTCTTACTCTTCCAGAATACTTGTTTCAATTTTTTTATCAATTAACACTCCCTATTACTCTAAGTACGAAAAAAATGGACATCCCCTCTCATCGGATATGGATATACAATAGATTAAATCCTGGTCGAAAGAGTTATACAGAAGAATTTTTGCATGGTGTTGAAGAGTTTGTTACTTTCGCCCAAAGACATGCATTGGATTCAGATGGAAAAATTAGGTGCCCTTGTTCAAAGCACAAAAGTAGAACCTATATGGATATAGAAGATGTAAAATTCGATCTTTATAGAAGAGATTTTCAACCAAGGTACTGGTGCTGGACATCTCATGGTGAGGTCAATGGTGAAACTATAAGTTCGACTACTCGTAACATGGCAAGTTCATTGACATTCACTTTTGGAGAAGGAGATTCAAGCTATCAGACCATGATCTTGGATGCGACGCGACAAAATTTTGATATCAAAGATGACTCTGATCCAGACAATGAAGACACTAACAGTTTGAACGATGATCAACCTCCAAATGCAGACGCTCAACCTCCAAATCCAGAATCTCATATTTTCTTTGATTTACTAAACGCGTACACTACAAGAAAAATATGTTTTAGTGGCGGTTAAAAACAAGTTTTAGTGGCGGTTTTAACTGCCACTAAAAGAATTAGTGGCTATTTGAAAAACCGCCACTAAATTTAGCGCCACAAGCGTTTTAGTGGCGGTTTATTCTAACCGCGGGAATAACCGCCACTAAATATTTAGTGGCGGTTATTGTGGCGGTTAAAACCGTCACTAGATACTTTTGAAAAAATTTTATGCTGCATTAGTAGTGGCGGTTTTGTTAAAACTGCCACTAATTATAGTGGCAGTTTACGTTAAAACCACCACTAATTAAAGTGGCGGTTCAGACCGCCACTATAATTGTTGAAACCGCCACTTAAGCTCCAGACATATGACTTCTTTTTCTTTTTTTTTTTCCTGTTTTTTCCCTGAACTCATTCTTAAATATATATGCAGCCCAATACACAACCAGAACACAATAACTCATGATATATAATAAATAAACTTTGATCTCAATACAACAAAAAGTCTAAAAGTCTTGAACCAAAATTTAAAAGGCAACATAAGTGCAAGAAGATCTCAATACAACTGAAATCTAAAGTCATAAAACATAAGTCATATATCATCGTCGTCATTGTCGTCGTCGTCGTCCTCCCTTTCTTTTTATCTTCTTGATTGCAAGATAATGGAGAGTGTGTTACCTGACCAAAACCCTCTTCATTTCACTGCGCAAAAAGCTGCATTTATAAAAGAGTTCAAAAATTGATTAGAAGTACATAAATAAAAAAATTGACATAATTGAAAGATAAACTTACTCTTTATGCCACATAACGAGTACTAAGTTGACCCTGGAGAGTCTGGAGGAAGAGACTCATCATTTCCTCATTTCTTTTGTCCATTGTTGCCATTTGAGACCGCAAACTTGCTACCTCTGATTGCAATGCAGAAACAGTCACAGTTGAAGAGGAGGCATCGCTTGCAAAGCGAGAAGGGCAGCCGAACACTTGAGTCGGGCAAGGCCCAAAACCAAGGCCACGAACTCGTCCTAGATGCTCTTGGGTTCCAAACGCCAATGCCAACGAGTCTTGAGTCGAGAATGTAGTAGCTGCAGTTCCCTGCGTCTCAATTTCAGTGATTTTTTCCTACACACCACACATTGAATAAAAATAGTATTATTAACAAATCACCAATTGAATAGAATTAGTTACATTTAGAAAGTTCAAGATATTTAACTTACATTGATGGCTCTTGCTTCGTCACTCACGAACGAACCATCTTTGTTTTTATGAGTCTCACGCTAGAGTTCAGCCCTACAGACTGGTTGACCGTGCTCAGCAACCTATAAAATTAAAAAGTCAATTAATTCTCAAATAATATTGAAGATTCTTTTCTAAAAAGTCACTTTACCATCTCGGCTCTTCGTCGAGCCAAACTTTTGGTGCTGCCAGTGTGATTTAACGTCTGAGATCGCCTATTGATTTTGTTTTTTCAGCTTTCTCCTGACATTTGAATGAATCATGTTATTATATTTTTAACATTAAATGGAAAAATAATATTTCAAAGTGGTATTCATTGCCTGATAGTCTTGGTCATATTGCATCTCAACATATACATCCCAATGCTCCCGTTGAACGCCTGTAGGAACATCTACAATTATTTCTTCTTTTGTTTTTATTCCATTGTACCAGGTCTTGAAGAGCTCCAGGTGCCCATTTTTCCAACTAAGGCCAAGTTTTTTGTTAATGAATTTTCTTTCTTCTACACTGTTAATAACAAATTTTGACTGGAAAAGAAAAGTAGCACAATTAGAATATATTTAATTAATGAAATTAGAAATTAATAATTGATAATTATTACCTCTATCACATTTGCTATTACCAATTCCTTATAATTAGCTGGAACCTTCTTCCAAGTCTTATAAGTGATTGGCAAGGCTGTGTAATTTTTGCCCACCTGACCTATGAATAAGCCCAGCAACCCTGCGCCTTGTCCAATCAGCTGTACCACTTCATTCCATTCTAAAATTACATGCAAGTTTGAAGGAAGAACCCATAAATCATTTCGTTGTAACCTCTGAGTCCTCATAACCCCATTATTATCTGTACAGATTGAAATTTATTAGTCTACATGTAAATAAAATTGAAATTAATTAATCACATAAGATTGAAACTAATTACCAATAGTCTGCACCGTCCAATAACTGTCTATGTGAGATTGGTGTGTGGATGAAGTCTCAGCTGCATGTGATGATGATGGATTCTCATTAGGGTAAGACGATGGATTCTGATCATGATGTGACAGAGGAGTCTCATCTGCATGTGACGATGGAGTCCGGAGGTGTGTGGATGGAGAATCAAGTCTTATTGATGGAGACGAGCAATCTATGGCTGAGGATGACGTCCTAGGAATCGGAGGAGTGGTGAGCGGAACGAGGGGCTTCAGTGTCCGCAGTTGTGCACCACAACTAGCAAGCGGAGTTGGTAACGAACTACCACTACCAGATGCCTGATGTCTAGTGGGGCCTAATTTGATCTTCCTCTTGAATAACTTTTTTAGTTTCATCTTACTTAAATCAACAAAAACATAATGTTAGAACAGAGAAAAAAATAATAAATTAACTGCACATAACAAATTCTCAAAGAAATAAGAAAATAGAAGGTAGAATAAATACAGTTCATTCTCCATCTTGATCATCATCATTGATCTCTCTGGTTAGGGGCAGATTTAAACTGACATCAGGGAACAATGACTCTACTTCTTGTAGTCAATACGGTTCATTCTCGTATATCAACTCATCTTCATCATGTCCCATATCATACAAGTCTCTCGGTTTGAGATGAACAACTATTTTCCAATTATTGTCAGGTTCATCATCCACATAATAAACTAATTGAGCTTCTGAAGCTTGTATATATGGTTCGTCATCTTCATGATCACCGGTATGAATCAACCGTGAAAAATTGATAGATGTGAAGCCAAAGTCATCAACAACAATACCCCTAGGATTGGTTGTATTTGCCCATTTACATTTAAATAATGTGACCGCAAACCTTCCACGGTAATTTAGCTCAATGATATCCACCACTTGACCACAGTAAGCAACACCTCTAAATTGCATGCGATCATCACTGCTGCTCGTATAACTTCTAGTTCCAAATGTTCCGAAGACTCCACTATTCTGCGTCCTCAAACCTTCATCCTGTTCTAGAACTCGAAATTTAAACCCGTTCACATTATATGCAGTAAATCATTTTACTTTATCAAGGGGGCCCTGTGCAAGAAATTGAAGATCCACTGAGTGGCATTTAATATCATTCATAATCTAAACAAACATACATCTAGTTAGACATGTAAATTAAATAAATGAGCACAAATGTGGAAAAAAATTTACTTACACATTGAGAAAACCATCCAACAAATTCTCGATGCATATTTTTGTCAATATCAGCTGGAGATCGTGTACGACTTCTCAATTGTCTCCTAGTAATATCTCTGAACTCTCTGTACCCAGGAAGAGATTAAAAAAGACTACATATTGTAATATTTTAAAAATTACCAAACCCTCAATTATACTTACTGAATAAATGGGTCAACTTCTTTACAATTAGTTAGCACATGCCTATGAGCTTTTAATTTCTCGGTTGGAGACAATGTATACCATTCAAAACCACCCACTGGCTTTCCAATTGGAGGAAACAACGTGTCAACCTCCAATGATCCAACATCAAGGTTATCATCAACACGTCTTGGTCGATTGAATACAGTCTCAACTCCATCTAAATATCTTGAATAGAAGGTTAAAACCTCTTGTGCCATGTAACCTTCTGCTATAGAACTTTCTGGTTGAGCCCTATTTCGTACATAGGACTTCAATTTCCCTAGGTATCTAGAGAATACCATATTGAAATATTGTAATTGAATTTAAACGTAAATTAATGACTTAATGAGCTTAGTGTAAATAAATAACAAAAAAAATTACCTCTCTATAGGATACATCCACCGATATTGAACCAGCCCACCATTTTTGGCTTCATCAACCAAATGGACGGTGAGGTGCACCATGACCGTGAAAAATGAAGGAGGGAACAACATCTCCATATTGCATAACATTAGCACAATTCTATCCTGGAGCTTATTGAGATCATCCACATTTAATACTTTATTACACAATTGCCTGAAAAATGAACACAAATCAACAATAACTGCAGAAACTTGTTTTGGTAATGTCTTTCTTAGGGATAATGGAAAAAATTGCTCCATGAGAATGTGAGAATCGTGACTCTTCAATCTTCCAAGTTTTCGTTGCCTTAAATCAATACATCTAGAAATATTACTGGAATAACCATCAGGGACAGTAATATTTTTTAATGTCTTCAGGAACACAGTTTTTTCTGCATTATTCATGGTAAAAATCGTTGTAGGAATTCTACCACTTTCATCAGGCCAAAGATCATATCGAATGTCCATTTCTTGTAGATCTTTTCTTGCATTTAAGTGGTCTTTTGACTTACCAGACTCATTCAGCAATGTAAAAATGACATTATCACATACATTTTTCTCTATATGCATTACATCCAAATTGTGACATATCAAGTTGTTTTCCCAATAAGGAAGTTCAAAAAATATACTCTTTTTACGCCATTGTTGAAGACTCGCATTAATATCAGCCCCTCGTGCCCTTTTCCTTTGTCCCTCACTATCCACATCTTTTCCAAACACCATGTCAATATTAGAAAGCTAATTTAAAATGTCAGAAGTAGTCATTTTCATTTGGGGGCCTCTCTTCTCCATTATATCGTCAAATCTATTCTGAGCCATTCTGAATTTATGTCCTGAGTCTAGAAATCGACGATGACCCATAAAATACCACTTCTGACTATGTGAAAGTCGACATGGAATAGAGTCAAAGTTACATAATGGACAAGCAAACCCGGTATGAGTATTCCATCCAGACAAAGTCCCAAGACCAGGAAAATCACTAATAGTCCACAAGATTGCTACACACATCTTGAACACTTCCTTTGTGTAAGCATCATATGTTTCAACACTGACTGTCCACAGCTCTTTTAACTCTGCTATCAATGGTTGTAAATAGACATCAATATCATTACCTGGTGCTCCTTTCCCTGGAATAATCATTGACAGAATAAAAGAACTCTGTTTCATGCACATCCTTGGAGGTAGGTTGTAAGAAATTAAAACCACTGGCCAAATGCTGTAACTCGTACTTAAAGTGTCAAATGGATTAAAACCATCCGTTTATAACCCAAGACGCACATTACGAGGATCCGAAGAAAATTGATAATGTGACAAATCAAACACTTTCCAAGCTTCAGAGTCCCTTGGGTGTCTTAGCAACCCATCATCATTCCTTTCTTCAACATGCCATCTCATGTCTTTAGCAGTCTTAGATGACAAAAACAATCTTTGTAATCTGGGCTTCAATGAAAAATATCTTAGTATTTTTGCAGGCCTTTTTTTTCATTTTCCTGACACACCTTGACCCTTATGTTTCCATCTAGACACATTGCACACATTGCATTTTTTACAGGTATCTCTGCTTTCATCATCCCCCCAGTATAACATGCAGTCATTCAAAAACATGGAAAGAGGTTAGAATTTTGGCATCTTCAAATGCATCTGTCAATAACTCTAATATCATTAATATTGCCTTGTCAATTATCCCACACATACACTTGATGTGATATAATCTGACCAAAAAAGACAATTTTGTAAATTTTTTACATCCTTCGTATAGGCTTTGTTGTCCATCTTCAAGTAACTCATAAAACTCCTTAGTTTCAGTGTTCATTTCATTTGATGGAATAAATGTCTTAGCAACTTCCACCCTCTCATTTTCAGTGTGGACACCAAATGTATCATGTACCATATCATGCATAGGATTATCTAGGTTAATTCTGTCTCCCACTACATGTGCCCTTGAAACAAATTCTACGGTGGGCTCTATTGTAATTGTCTCCCCATGTTGTGACCAGAATGTGTACCCTTGTGGGAATGGCTTGAGAATTAAGTGTTCGTGTACAACTTCTCTATCCTGCCACTTTTTGAATTTGCATTTGGGACATGGACAAATGATTTTACCCTCAATACTATTATTTGTAAATGCAAAATCTAAGAATCCATTAAGTCCCTCTAAATATTCAAGAGTATTTCGAGGTCTGACAACCCAAGATTTATCCATTTTTTCCGTAACCAAGTAACAAAAAAAGAAGAAGGAAGAAACCATTTTAATAACAAGAAAATAGATTTTTGCGCATTTTACTAACATATAGTAAGAAATTAACAAAACTAACTACAACAAAATGCATGGATATTATCTACATTTATATTCCTAATTCTTAAACTGATTAAAGCACATTAAGCAAAATAATAACATACAATATAGCAATCATTAAATGTAAATTAAAGAAATTTGTCTCAAAAGTAAATATTCTAACCAAGATCAAGTCAACTCCTCAACGGGTGCAATAAGAGGCAGAATGGAGCATGAAACTGGAAAATTAAAGTAACCAAAAAAAAAATATCATAAGAATTTATATATGTCAATGATCCTATCAAATAAACATGAATTCATGCATAAAATAAGACATGTAAAACATGGAGACTTACCAGCAATGAAGACGTGGCTGACCGTCAAGAATGGAGCGTCAAAAAGGAAAATCAAAGTCATCAACAATTGCAAAATAAAGTAACAAGAAAAATATAATTAGAATTTATAAATGTCATTAATTTAATAAAAGAAGGAAATTTCAAAGGTAACTTTCGAACCTCACTAACATAACAAGCATTAAGAGGTTATCAAAAATCCGGCAGAGTTTTTCCTAAAAATTAAACATTTCCAAAACCTGTACAATCAACAGAAAAGCCAGTATGACATAATTGAAGCAAATTTAGAATGAGTCAAATACATATGGAAGAGTTAATTTCTTGATAATGAAAAGTTTGTTGATTGACCAAAACCCTCTTTACTCCGTTGAGCAAAAAACTACATCTATAATAGAAGAGTTAATAAACTTTCATTTCACTATTTATATGCATAAATTCCTTCTCAAATATCAACTATAAATGTTCTTGTCAGACAAGGTTCAACTGAACATAAATGAATTTAAAAAATGATATAAGCTAATATATAGAAAATAGCAATTGCAAGGTTTAGATTAGTAGCACGTACTAATTATGTAGGTGCATATGTGCTTGTATATATATAAACATATATCATGAAGAACAAGGGATTATTGACAGCTACTTTAGACTTGGGGTTGAAAAGATTAAATTAACACTTACTGTTTTCAGCGAAAAAATGGTTAGAAATTCCAAAATCACATATGCCTTATTTTATTCTCTACAGTCAACAGCGTAATAATATAAATTGCATAGATAAACATAATATAAACATCTTACGTGTTCATCAAAATCTTTCAATCATGTGAAGCAAAAATCCTTTATGGAAGTAAACCATACATATTGTTAATTATAAATCTAAACTAATCTAAAAAAATTCTAAATTATTAAAAAGAAAAGGGTATCAAGAAATTCCACTTTCATCAATTCGATCTCCTTTAATCATTATCTCTGTCTTCATCTGTTTCTCTATCTTTCTCCTTCTTTTTATATAATTTCATACAATCATTACTTGAACAAATAACTAATCAGTTAAAAAAGACAACCTACAAATGAGCAAAAATTAATAGGACAGAAAATTTTAAAATGTTTCGTGACATGATTTCGAAAATTGTGATATAAGAATACTATCTACAATATTAATGGGGCTCATGGAGACCCAAAGGCTTAAAATCTCATACTATTGGCCAAAGTGTTCTCATGGATCCACAATTCCCAATTCCACTCATTCTAATTTAATAACTCAATTGTTGGGATACATGCTTCTTTTCAATTATGTAATCTACAATTTTATTACAATATCCTTTAAACCACTATTACTATTATAATTATCACCAGAATCATTCTTTGGATACAAATTGATTATTGTATATGTTCACGTAACTTATTATATTATTAATCAATAAAATCCCTAAGTATATCACAACTTCCCTAATCCTAACATCAATCCAAAATTTAGGATTTTCACATTCATATCTTAAAATTCAAATTGAGTGTAGAATTTACTTTATAGAGCATCAATTTGATGAAATATCATGCAACAAGCACCCCCAAAGCTTCCACTTTCCGAAACACCTCACTTTTTTCTAGTTGCTTCATAACCCTCTAACTACCATTCTCAAGAATTTCCCACCAAGGCCGAAATCACATTTCCCAAGCTAAGTTTTTCACCAGAACCAAGTGGAAATTTGAAAGAAATTCAATTCAAAGTGCTGTCATGAAAGTGGAACAACATGAGGCAGAATGGAGAGAAACATAATCGAAAATAGAAGGGGAAAGAAGGAAGAGGAAATCACCTACTACAGCATGGTGGTTGCCTGCCCAGTATACCCGTCACTGGTCGAAATCAAGCTAGAGAGCGCCAGTCACCGCAGTGGAGAACAGAGAGCGAACATCAACATGAATAGCTCTCCTTTCTCTTGCGTGCTCTGCTTCACCAAGGAAACAGGGGAAGAATGAAGAAGAGAAACGAGACCCAAGGGTGCGAATGACCACCTGCTCTTACCCGATGGTTCTCCCTCTCGGTCTCTTGCACACTCACAGGAAGGCTTCTCGTAGCATCCTTAAGAAACCCCAAAATGATGGCAATGAGGGTCACATGTGTGTGTGTGTTCTAGGGTTCCATTTAGGAATCTCACTTTTTTTGAAACATGGAATCTCACTTGGTCTGATGAAAGGCATGAGAGAATTGGGCAGAAATTTTAATTTTTGACCAAAATGAGAGGGGGAAGAAATTAATGGAGGGAAATTGTAAAAAAATTAATATAATTATAAAAGATAAAATAATTAAAAAATAAATTAATAAAAAGAATAAAAATTATAAGAACTAAATTTTTTTAAAAAATTATTAATTTATTTTATTTAAAAATAAAAATTTAATGAAAGGTAATTAAATAAATAAATGTTAAAAACTTGTTATAATTTATTTTGTTTTAACGCCTGCCTATTATATAATGGCAAATATATATAATTCCATACGGTATATACTATATATCCATCATATTATATAATATTCAATTATTTTTCTTTTTTCGTTTTACATGGGAATATTCTCAGTGTAATTTAGTCACAATTAATTTGATTGACACAAAAGGGATTTGGTCTATCATTCATCATTTGCTTTCTGGGACTTTGAGAGAAGTATTTGAATTTTATTTTTTATAACGTATTTGATTGAATTTTGAAACAATAAGCGCGTGATTAATTTTCTCTCTGCAATAATCATTTCCTTTATGCTTTTAGACAAAAGCAAAGATTCGAAGAAAGGGAAGAGATATCTGTCTTGCAAAAGAGAAAGATTTACGTGTGAATTACGCAGCATGTTTCGTTTCATTAAATGTAATGATTTACTGGATAAAATTAAAAAAATAGTAAAAAAGTTTTCAAATTATTTTCTTTAAAAAAATTAGATTTTTTTTAAAGTTCAAATATTTTAATAAAATACTCTATTTTCATTCTTAAATTTATTTATTATTTCTTTCTTCATATCAAATATACCCTGAGTCCATTGTTAAATTGTAACATCCACAATTGTTAATTTTTAAACTATTTTGCATAGATTTACTATACAATGTTACACATGTATGACCAAAGCTTAATGGAAGGTGTTGAATTAAATTATGAATGTAAATAATTATCGGGCTATTTTTCAATTTTTCTACATTTTTACAAAAAAAGCACTCTAAGATGATAAGTTAGCAGTCTCTTTTATTTGGTTAAGATAATTTTTTTCAACCTAAATGCTCATGTGATGTAATTAAGATTTTTAACAAATTTATAATCAATATAAGTGTTATACGGTACAAACTTAAAAGTTTAGGAACTCCCTTAATTAAGACACACGATCGATGATCTATTTTTTTTTAAAAAAATCTTATTTTTTATATTAAAATTTAACCGTGAATTATCAATCTTTATAATATTACAATAAAATAAGATCTCCATATTGTTATACAAAATAGAAAAAGATCGCGTTCCAAACATTTATAAGATATAATCAATTTTTAACATTAATAAAATAAATTGCATAGCCTCTCAAATTCAAAGAAGTTGAGGGCATTCTAACCAATGAGAAATTGTATATTTAAATGATTAGACTTCATTCTGATTAAAAAAATTGTAAGTACTCATAAGTTGGCACTGAAAGTGGGTAGTGGTGCATATGTGTGTGTGAAACTATGGCTAAAGGTTAATTGTGTAAGTGTACATAAGTGTTCATATCACACAAAGAAGGGGAAGAGCAGTAGAGCTTAGAAGGATAACTCACCAGAGCTAAAGTGGAGACAAGAGCTAAGATGAAGCCGGCTGGGAGATTTTTACAAAAACAGCCACTAAATATACAAACATATATGTATATACTCTTATAGAGGAGAGCTAGATCCCTCACATAGATTCTATGCTCACCATTGCATTCCAAATGTATAAAAAATGCATCAAAGAAGTCATCCCTATAAAAGTAACTATGCAAAAAATAGAGAAATCTCCGACCACTAATCACGACCTTTACCTACTCCTTTGGTCATAACTGTTAAAGTATAAAGAATTTCTAAATAAAACTTATACTATTGAAAACTAGACTCAAAGAGCTTTCCAATGATATAAAGTTTGCTAAAAACGGAATTCAAATGAAAGAATTATGCTTATTTGAAGAAAAATATATAGTGGCAGTTTTGTATATATAGTGGTAGTTTATACAAAACCGCCACTATATAGCGGCGGTTTTATATGTACCGCCACTATATAGTGGCGGTTCATTATAACCGCCGCTATATAGTGGCGGTTAGAATAAAACCGCCGCTATATAGTGGCGGTTAGATAAACCGCCGCCGCCACTAAATAACTATTTTTTGTAGTGGTATCAGAGCCCACTTTGGTTGTGTTGTACCAATCACTCAGAGTTATCTGTTGCAGTCAGAGTGTTAAGTCTGAAATCCAAAGGAAACATTTCTAGGCAGTCTTTCAATGATATGGCAAGTTTGATGGGAGAAATTACTCCAACTGATAATCTTGTGCCAAAAGATTGGTACAATACAAAAGGACTGATATCTAAACTTGGCGTATTTTCTAAAAAAATTGATGTCTACGTGAATGGGTGCATGCTGTTGTGTAGAGAGGACGAGCTAGCATGCAGCTTTTGTAGCGCATCTCGGTATCAAGAAAATCAATCAGGCAGAAGATGAAATGCTAAACCGGTTCCAGTGAAAAGGATGCACTATTTACCATTCATTCATAGGTTGCAGAGGCTTTATGGCTCAATGAGTTCAGCTAAACACATGTGATGACATTGTAACAATAGAAAAGATGAAGGTGTTTTGGTTCATCCTTCAGATGGAGAAGCATGCAAACACTTTGATAGAGTGTATCAAGATTTTGCCAGTGAGAGACGCACTGTTAGGCTTGGTCTGTGTACTGATGGCTTTACCCCATACAGTCAGCATGGTACACCATATTTATGTTGGCCAGTTATAGTGATGCCATATAACCTACCATCAGAGATATGCATGACTGCACCGTATATGTTTCTTACAGCCATTATACCTGCCCCACGTAATCTAAAGGCTGGCATCGACGTGTACTTGCAGCCGCTCATTGAAGAGCTGAAACTGTTGTGGGATGGAGTCTCCACCTTTGACGTTTCAACTAAGCAGAATTTTCAAATGTAAGCAGCATTAATGTGGACAATAAATGACTTTTCGGTATATGGAATGTTGTCAGGATGGAGTACTGCAGGTAAGTTGGCATGTCCGTACTGTATGCATAAATCAAAAGCATTTGCTGTGCTCCATGGGAGAAAAAATACCTGGTTTGATTGTCATCATCAGTTTTTGCCAACTGATCATGTTTTTAAGAAGAATAAAGATGCCTTTATCAAGAATCGATTTGAACATGATCTATCACCGCCTATATTAAGTGGGGAGGAATTATGGGAAGAAGTTAGAAAACTCCCTAAAGTTGTTGAAAGTGGACTTTCTAGGGCTGAAGGTTATGGGTTTAGGCACAATTGGACGAAACAGAGTATTTTTTGGGAGCTCCCATATTAGAAAAGTCTTCTGATTTGTCATAATCTGGATGTCATGCACATAGAAAAAAATGTGTTTGATAACATATTTAATACTGTAATGGACATCCAAGGAAAGACAAAGGATAACCTTAAGGCAAGGATGGACTTGGTAGAGTACTGTAGGCATCATGAATTAGAGTTACAAAACTTAGGTAACAACCGAGTGATTAAGCACAAAAACTAAATTCGCCTTGACACTAGAGGAACGAAGAGCCATATGCGAGTAGGTGAAAGGTTTAAAAATGCCTGATGGATGTTCAAATTTGTCAAGATGTGTAGATGTGAAAGATGGAAAATTATTTGGAATGAAAAGCCATGATTGTCACATTTTTATGGAATATTTACTGCTAATAGCTTTTAGCATATTGCCTGAGCAAGTTTGGAAGCCTATCACTGAGATAAGTTAATTTTTTGAACAATTATGTTCATCAACATTAAAAGTCGAGGAGTTAACGCAAATGGAATATAATATTCCTATCATCCTTTGTAAACTCGAAAGAGTATTTCCTCCTGCATTTTTTGACTCGATGGAACATCTACCTGTCCATCTCTCATATGAGGCTCGCATTGGTGGCCCGGTACAATACCGATGGATGTATCCTTTTGAAAGGTAAATTATTTATTAATATTTTTTTATTATTTTAACTTGACATTATTTAATACAGACTAAACTATTTTTTTTAATTTAAAGGTTTCTGAACAAAATTAAGAAGACAGTGAAGAATAAAGCTCAGGTGGAAGGTTCTATTTGTGAGGCTTATTTAGCACAGGAGACATCATATTTTTGTTCTTACTACTTTGAATCCTTTGTACACTCAGTTAGAACAAGAGTTGGTCGAAATATCTGTGTGCAAGAAGGGACAAGCCACCCAACGACATTATCAATTTTTAACCAATTCGGGCGTCCATCTGGAAAGAGCGTCACTAGATATTTGGATGATAGAGAATTCATAACAGCCCATCTTTACGTCCTTCTCAATTGTGATGAAGTGAAACCATATCTTGAGTAAGAAATACTTTATACTTAATGTGACTACATTTAATCAAATATTTTTAGAGTTTTATGCTCACTGACTTTACTTTTGTACTACAGCAATTTTGAACAATATCATAGAAGTTTAAATCCCCACTTCACAACAGGTGATATTGAAATCTTGTAAGTAGTGTAATGATTATTAGATTACATATAATATATGTATATTGGTTTATTTTTTTGACTATATATTACTCATTTGAACTAGGTACATATTCAACCTCAGGTCTTCAGTAACTCATATATTAGGGACTTGGCTTGGTGACCATTTAGAAAAGTAGAGACATGACCAATATATTTTGTAAATGGATACAAATTTCATACGGATTCTTGGAGTACTGACAAGAAACCAATTAATAGTGGAGTATGTGTTAAAGGTACTGGAGTAAGGGTGGAGAAAATGATTATTTTGGGGTACTCAAAGAAGTTATACAACTAGAGTATTTTGGTGAACCTACAAAAAAGATTGTTTTATTTTATTGTGATTGGTTTGATCCAGTATTGAATCATGGAACTAAGGTACATCCGCATTATGGAATTACAGAAATTAGACATACAAAAGATATGGAAAATTTGATCCATTTGTCTTTGCATACCAAGCAACACAAGTATATTTTGTATCTTATCCAATCAGAAGTAGAGAAAAATCAGAATGGTGGGTTGTTATAAAAACTAAGCCAAGAAGTCTAGTAGACAACCAACAAACACTAGAAGTTGTCTATTAGAATGAGCAATCTCATGTTTCTGTTGTATCTACTGATCTATTAAAATATATTTTTATTATTCTCTCAAAATATTTATTATTTATTTAAATTTTTAAAATATTTTAATAGTATATTAATTTTAATTTTTTAAACATTTTACTCACCTATATTTATTTATTTGATAGATATAATAAATTTACACTATTTTAAAAATTTTTATTTTTAAAATAAATCATAAAATTTAAATTTAAATTTTTTTTAAAAAAATACTAAAATTAAAAAAAATTGTAACTAGACTGTATTCGAGAGACATGCCTCTCGAGTATTTTTTTTATTTTAATTTTTACTATTTAATAATAATTAAAAATTAATATAAATATAATTATATATATTTTATAATTCTTAGTCACACCAGTACTTTATTTTTATACTTTTTGATTTTAATTTTTAATATATTTAATTTAATAATAAATAAAAATAATATAAAAATAACTATATATATTATATAATTTTTTAAATATAAATTTGTTATTATAAAAAATTTAAAAAAATGTACTAAAATATCTTTTTATTATTGAAAAAATATAAAATATATTTTAGTTTAATAATAATTAAAAAATAAAATAAACATAATTATATATTTTATATAACTTTTTAAATATAAATATGTTGTCACAAAAAATTTCAAAAAATATATTAAAATATATTTTTATTATTCTCTCAAAATATTTATTATTTATTTTAATTTTTAAAATATTTTAATAGTATATTAATTTTAATTTTTAAAACATTTTACTCACCTATGTTTATTTATTTGATAGATATAATAAATTTACATTATTTTAAAAATTTTTATTTTTAAAATAAATCATAAAATTTAAATTTAAATTTTTTTGAAAAAATAATAAAATTAAAAAAATTGTAACGAGACTGTATTCAAGAGACATGCCTCTCGAGTATTTTGTTCTTTTAATTTTTATTATTTAATAATAATTAAAAAATAATATAAATATAATTATATATATTATATAATTCTTAGTCACACCAGTATTTTATTTTTATACTTTTTAATTTTAATTTTTAATATATTTTAATTTAATAATAATTAAAAATAATATAAACATATTTATATATATAATATATTTTTTAAAAATAAATTTGTTATTATAAAAAATTTAAAAAAATGTATTAAAATATCTTTTTATTATTCTTTCATAATATTTATTATTACTTTTAATTTTTATAACATTTTAATAGTATATTAATTTTAATTTTTAAACATTTTATTCACCTATATTTATTTGATAGATATACACTATTTTAAAAATTTTTATTTTAAATTAAATCACAAAATTAAAATTTTATAAATTTTTATTTTAAAATATATCATAAAATTAAAAAAAGGGAAATCAAGAGGCTTTCGAGTGTCATTGTAGCATTTTATTTTTATATTTTTCAATTTTAATATTTAATATATTTTAATATAATAATAATTATAATATAATATAAACATAAATATATATATATATATATATATATATATATATATATATATATTATATAATTTTTTATATATAAATTTGTTATTAAAAAATTAAAAAAACATGTACTAAAATATCTTATTATTACTCTCTCAAAATATTTATTATTAATTTTAATTTTTATAAAATTTTACTAGTATATTAATTTTAATTTTTAAAATATTTTACTCACTTATATTTATTTATTTGATACATATAATAAATTTACACTATTTTAAAAATTTTTATTTTTAAAATAAATTATAAAATTAAAATTAAAAAAACTCTTTTTAAAAATAAATCATAAATTTTGAAAGAAAAATAGAACTCGAGAGGCTTACCTCTCGAGTCCAGTATTTGTTTTTGAATTTTAATATTTTTTATATTTTTATTTAATAATAATGAAAAAAATATAAAGATAATTATATGTATTATATAATTCTTAGCCTCGAGTTCACACAAGCATTTTACTTTTATATTTTTCAATTTTATTATTTAATATATTTTAATTTAATAATAATTAAAAAATAATATAAACATAATTATATATATTATTTAATTTTTTAAATATAAATTTGTTGTCATAAAAAAATTTCAAAAAAGTATTAAAACATCTTTTTATTTATTTTCTCAAAATATTTATTACTAATTTCTATTTTTAAAACATTTTAATAGTATTTTAATTTTAATTTTTAAAACATTTTCTCACCTATATTTATTTATTTGATAGATATAATAAATTTACACTATTTTAAAAATTTTTTATTTTAAAATAAATCATAAAATTTAAATTTAAATTTTTTTTAAAAAATGAATAATAAAATTAAAAAAAATTAACTCTAGAAAAAAAAGATATTGAAGCTTCTCGAGTAATGTTTTTGTTTTATTTTAATTTTTATTATTTAATATATTTTTATTTCATAATAATTAAAAAATAATATAAATTTAATTATATATATTATATAATTATTAGCCTCTCGAGTCACACCATATTTTATTTTTATTTTTTTAATTTTAATATTTAATATATTTTAATTTAATAATAATTAGAAAATAATATAAACATAATTATATATATTATATAATTTTTTAAATATAAATTTGTTGTTATAAAAATTTTAAAAAGTATATTAAAATATCTTTTGATTATTCTCTCAAAATATTTATTATTAATTTTAATTTTTAAAACATTTTAGTCACTTATATGTGTTTTACTCACCTATATTTATTTATTTGATAGATATAATAAATTTACACTATTTTAAAAATTTTATTTTTTTAATAAATCATAAAATTGAAATTTATAATTTTTTTAAAAAATAAATAATAAATTTAAAACAAAAATTGTATTTTTATTTGTGTGTGTGTGTTTTTTTATTTTAATATTTAGTATACTTTAATTTAATAATAATTAAAAAAATAATATAACCATAATTATATATATTATATAATTTTTTAAATATAACTCTGTTGTTGTAAAAAGTTTAAAAAAATGTATTAAAAAAACTTTTTATTACTCTCTTAAAATACTTATTATTAATTTCAATTTTTAAAACATTTTACTTACCTATATCAAAAAGTGAGATAAGTGGTAGGAATATTTACTATTATATTTGTAGAAAAAAATGGAGATAAGTGGGATGAATATTTAAAAATTTAGTAAAGTTATATTTTCCTACTGAATGGTTGTGAGCAAAAATAGGAAAAACAGTCGCAAACATATATAGTAAGAATTAGTAGAAATTTTTCAATCGTAAATTATATATATTAGGCGAATGAATTTTCCTACCTATACTCAGTTGGAAATATCAGACAAAGCAGTCGTAAATATATTCAGTATACCTCAGTCGTAAAATTTCAGTCGGAAACTTGACTCATTCCCATAGTGAAAGACTAAATTCATTGTTTTCAAACTATAGGGACTAAAATCATTTTTCAATTAAACTACAAAGACTTCAAGGATATTTGAACCTTGATTAAAATATTTTCCGTGGTACACTAACTTTAAAGTTGGTTCAACCTCTTGCTCTTCATATTTCTACATAGTTAATTTACTCATTAAAATATTACAATTGTTTTAATTTTACCCTTAAAAGATAGAATGTTTGAATTTAGTCTTTCAAAAATTATAGCTACATCCATTTGGTCCTCTTTTACTATTAAATCGAAAAATCTACTATAGTTGAATCTCAAAATATTTCTAACTGAAAATTGCAGAGTAATAAATAAAGAAATCAAATTGATACAAACATTATTTTTTAGAGACTAAATTAAAATGCTTAATTTTATAAAAAAAATTGAGACCTGTGTATAGTTCAAGCACTAATTTACTCAAAATACTTTGCATATGAAATATTGTGTTTACAGATAAATGTATATAGCTTAAATACTTGTGGGTGCAATAGGAGTTATGTGCGCACAATTTTACAGCAAGTCAAGTCA
Source organism: Biancaea sappan (assembly GCA_037074585.1). Classification (NCBI taxonomy): domain Eukaryota; kingdom Viridiplantae; phylum Streptophyta; class Magnoliopsida; order Fabales; family Fabaceae; genus Biancaea; species Biancaea sappan. Next base: position 28,503,210 of record CM073493.1, read on the forward strand.
ACTTCTAACCATTTACAAGTTACAATAATTTGTAAATAGTTAGATAAAATGAAACATAGAAGAATTTGATATCTACCATTTCTCTATACATTTTAGTCTCTAACTTAGTCCTATTGTCATTTTAATCTTATAAGCTCCCCAATTTTGCTATGCTTTGATATTTATCGAGTATAATTTAATTATAGATTGAATATGTTTTAATTTGGTAAATTTAGAACTTAATTGATTTATGGCCCAATTTAATTCCATTGTATTTGTTTTCTGGCCTCTCTTCCCTCTGCATCTGTTATGTTATGCCTCCATCTAGTACTGTTCTCTTTTCTGTGAACCTTGGTTTTAATATATTTCCACTTTCACCAAACCAAAAAAAAATGTATATATATATATATATATACTTTTTGACATGTTTATATACTTACTGGTAATTGAAAGAATTATCCGTCCCAGAAACTTATTTAGTATGTACTTTTAAACAATTGTTTATATAATATAATTAAAAAATGAATTCTTTCTTATAAAATAATCAAGTATTGTACAAAAACTAGTCATCTAATTGAAATAAATTTTAAATTTCTTTTAAAAACATTATTTTCTGACAAAACAAACGTAATTTTGATGTAAATTTGTTTCCTCTTTTATTTACAAATCCTTTGTTGAATATTTCAAAAAAGAACATAGAAGTACCATGAATTTGTTATTGCTTTGGCGCAATACTATGAGGATTAAGAAACTATATAATATGACTTTCAAAAAAATATAAATTTCAATCTTAGGTAAGAAAAGGGATGATATTGAAATATTTATTTTGGTATATATTTATTTTAGAGCAATTCAAGTGGGTTTTGGAATTAGTTATGCCTTATTTCCTTGACCGTAGCAAAAAATATGAATATGATATTTCAATATTTTTTATCATAATAGGTCAATAGATTTAAGGGGACAAATGTATTTTCTCTCAATTAGTATTGATATTAATTATAAAATACATATATATATATATATATTCCGGAATTACAATAAAAGAACAAAAAGTATGTAATTGACATTCTTTAGGAAATAGAAGCAAATAAATTTGTTAGAAGTAAATCAATTTATTACAAAAATTGAATATTAAAGGTAAATATTGCACTTTTACGCTTTGGAAGTGGTGAGACTCAGAAACATGCAATATACAGGAGTTTTTATTATTAATTATCTCACACGCACAAGCACACGCACACGCACACACATGCACACGCACACACATGCACACGCACACACATACAGATATATATATATATATAATAAAACAATGCTTATACAAATATAACTTTCGCCAACAATTAAATGTATTATCTCCACTTTAGCATTGTTTGTTGTGTCCACTTTCTAAAACCTATATCATAGGTAAAATTAATTTTCTTGTTATTATTAAATCTATATATATATATATATTATTGACTTTTATTGAGAGTAGGAAGATAAAAACTAATCTATCAACCAAATCAACTTATAAAACTTCCATATATAATTTGCTTTGTTTATTCAACTTTGTATTTTCACTTCTAGGTCCTTTCATGAAGGAGATTGATAATCTTAATAAACTTGCAGTCCTATTGTTGCATAGTAATTCTCTCTGGCAGCCTTCCATCCAATTTTGGATGTGGCCTTTCCAACCTAAAGGAGCTATAACTGTGGGAAAATGAACTTTCTAAAAGAATTCCGAATACTATATCCAACGCTTCGATGCTTAAAATTATAAACTTGAATGATAAAAATTCAGTGGAGTAATGCCTAATACACTTGGGAATTTTAGAGATCTCCAATGGCTAACTGTTGGACATAATAAGTTGACCATTGAAATCAACTTTTTCACTTCCTTGGCAAATTGTAGGCATCTTAAAGTATTGGAATTATTATCGAATCCTTTGAGTACAAAGTTTCTGAAGTCCATCAGAAATCTATCAAATTCTCTAGAACAAATCTTGGCAGATTTTTATGGAGTTGATGGTAATATACCATTAGAAATTGGGAATCTTAGTAACTTGTATACACTTTCTTTGAGCAACAGCAATTTGAAGAGATCAACAACAATTTGCATGGGGCCACATGTTGATTGTACCGTAAACTGAAATACAGACCACAGAGAGAACCATAATAACAATTAATCACTTGAGAAGCCAAGCCATTCTAATGCTTCCCCCCCCCCCCCAGCGGATGGTCAACCAGCCTCAGCCTCAATCTTACAATTGGTTCCCACTAATTCCCATGATCAACTTAACAACCAGCCTAAGGGAGATACGTCAGCAACCAAACCCAACAAATATTGAAATAGAATGCCAATGAGTTATTGTGAAAAAGAGGGGACCAAATTTTAACAGCAACCTTAACATCAAACCCCTTACTTGCTCACATGCACATTGAAATTCCAGGAAACCTTAACTTTAATACAAGAAATCTTGACTATCAAGAAACCTACAAGCCAACTTCTTTCTTTCAACCCCCTCCCCCTCTTGATGCAAACCCCATTCTCTACTTTATCGTAATGAATTTTTTTAGCTAAAATATGAGAGGTGAAGGAGGCACCAATTTCATTACAGTGTTCAAGAATACTTGTCAATCATACAATCTTGACTTAGTAATTCTCACCGAGACTTGTTTAAGTGGAGAAAGAGTTGAAAACATCATTGGCTCCCTCGATTTTGATGACCACCTTATGGTGGATGCCATGGGTTTCTCTGAAGGTATTTGGGTGCTACGCAGTCCCCAAAACATTATGGAGTCATTGTCAACCTCCTTTTTTGAGGTTCACCTCAATATAAAGATAAACTTGAATACTTTTATTCTCATAGCCTTGTATGCTAGTCCAAGATTTAATGTTAGAAAAATTTCATGGGAAAATCTTACTTTGTTTACTTCTTCTTTTAATCTTCCTTGGTTAGTGAAAGGTGATGTTAATGAGATTTCCCACCCCAGTGAAAAATTTGGTGAGAGACCTACCAATAGGGCTAAATTGAGATGTTTTAATGATTTCCTAAACAAATCAAATCTTCTTGATCTTGGTTTCAAAGGGCCAAAATATACTTGGTCTAATGGTAGAGGGTCAAATGCTTTAATTAAGAATAGAATAGATAGAGCCCATGTCAATCATGAGTGGATCAAACTCTACCTAGATTCAAAAGTCTTCATCTCCCTAGAGTTTTTTCCGATCATTGCCCTATACTTCTTAAAACTAAACATAACCAAAGTTTAGGAAATAAATCTTTTTGTTTTGACCCTTTTTGGATGAAACACCCAAATTTTAATACTTTAACTCACAACTGCTGGGCTTCTAATCAAGATGATATAATAATTACAATAAAAAAGTTCCAAAATAAATTAGCAACTTGGAATAAAGATGTTTTTGGAAATGTCTTAATATAAAAAGAAGAAAAGCTAAAATTCTAGGGATTTAAAACATCCCAGACTATAAGATTAATCCTTAGATTTTGCTTCTTGAAAAAGAACTACAAAATAATCGAAAAGAGCTTTTAGAAAATGAGGAAAACATTTGGAAGATGAAATCAAGAATTAGTGGGTTTAGGGGACAAAAACAACAAGTTCTTCCATACTTTAGCCCTAAATAAGCGTAGGAAAAATAAAGTTACCCAACTCTTAAGGTTGGATGAAATTTGGATTTCAAATCCTGTTCACATTGAAAATATTCTTGTGACCCACTTCAAAACTAGTCTTACTAGCAATCCAATAGAAATTGAGATTAAGAATGCTGTTTCTAACTTAAGCCCCCTAAAAACTCTAGGGGAAGATGGCTTGCATGGCATCTTTTACCAAAGGCACTAGCACACAATAAAAACAAAATTAGTTCCTGAAATTCAAAAACTTCTATCCAATTTTCCATCCCTCCCCTCTGGGGAAATACACTTCTTTGTCTTATTCCAAAATTAGACAATGCCCGCATATCTTCCCATTTCAGGCCAATTGGTCTTTGCAATACTTTCTACAAAATTCTAACAAAAATCTCAGTCAATAGAATAAAGTCTTTTCTCCCTAGCTTAATCTTCCCCTTTCAAGGAGCTTTTACCCCTCAAAGACATTGTTCTAATCTTTTCCTAATGGCATAAGAAACTATACATTCTATGCACTCCTCTAAAAGTAAAGATGGTTGGTTAGTTTTAAAAATTGATATTGAAAAAGCTGTTGACACTATTTCCTGGAACTTTATTGGACAAATTCTTAATCTTTATCAATTCCCTGCAAATTTTTATCTCTCTTCTTATATATTGCCTAAAAAATGTAACCTACTCACCATTATCAATGGCAAGAAGAGCACTCCTTTCACTCCTGAAAGAGGAACCAACAAGGTAACCCCATTTCCCCATATATTATTATATTAGGAATGGAATATCTCACAAAACTGATAAATGACCAAATCCAGGAAAAAAATTGGAGCTCCTCCACTTTCAAGAATAAGGAAACTGCCATCTCACATCTTTTGTTTCCTGATGAAATTTTACTCTTTTGTAAAACAAAAAAAAAAAAGACACTGTCAAAGATATTATCAACACCTTCTGCCATATTAATAACCAAAAATCAAAAGTTTGGTTCACAAAACAAGTCAACACTGAAATAACAAAATTTTTTTTCATAGAGCTTTCAAAGTCACCAGAACCCAAGACCTTGGCTTCTATCTAGGCTACCCACTTAAAGCAAACTATAGACAAAATGATTTCAACTTTGTTTTAGATAAACTAAATAAAAAACTTCAAGGAAGTGCAACCTTTTATCAAAGGCTGGGAGAACAAAACTAATTCACTCCAGCTTCTCTAACATATCAAATCATATCATGAATGCTTTCCTACTTCCAAAATCCATTACAACCAAAAATAGATTCTGTTATTAGGAATTTTTTTCTGGAGTCATGATAATTCTACAAAGATGATTCATACTATTAACTGGAATAAGTTTATTAAACCCAAATTTATGGGAGGTCTAGGTATTAGGTCAGCTTGTCATCGAAACAAAGTTCTAGCTCTTAAAAGATTATGAAATTATACTTCAAACCCGACCACCTTATGGGCAAAAAAATAAAATAAAAAAATGGTCAGAACATTATGAAAAGGAAAACTCTTAAAACTCATTCCTTTATTAGAAGTATGCAAAAAATGTTACCTTCCATCATTAGTTGCACTAAATAAATGATTGGTGATGGTATAGATACAAGACTTTGGGATGACTGCTGGCTGAATGCTAGCCTTAGATCAAAGCTAATTAGTCCATTACGAAAAAATGATTTTGATAGAAAAGTTAAGGACATCCTAGTTACTTCCCATAATGGTCTACATTGGAATCTAGGAATGATTCCTTTTAAAATCCCTTCTAAGCTTTTTTGGGAGATTAGATCCCTCCCTCTTGTGAAAGTCAACCCCCTCCAAAAGATAGAATAATATGGAGCCTCTCCAATGATAGAGATTTCTCCTCTAAATTAGCTTACTTGTTCATTCTTAACACTCAAGAAGACATTATCAAAAACACTCACAAAAATCTTGACTTAATTTCAAAAAATTTAGGTAGATTTGGAAACAAAAAGCCCCTCTCGTAAAACTTTTTTTCTATGGCAAATTACTCAAAAGGCCTCCTGACTAACTATAAACAAGCAAAAAATTATTAGCAACTCCTCCACTCTAATTACTCAAAATTGCAGGAACTTCAAGTCTAAATTTGAGAACGTAAGTGTTTGAGAATATAAGTTAGCCAAATTTGCCAGAATTCATGATCAATGCTCAAGGACCTATCTCAACCCTCCACTTTTTGTGCAAGAGATCTACATGGAGGACTTTTGTAATGGCTAATAGTGGTCTCCTTTTGCTGTTTTATTGCTGTCGTTTTTCAGAATTTAATGCTGGCTTGTACTATCTAAACCATGGTTCTAAACTGCGGCCGCAATATTGCGGATGCGGCCACCACCACATTCACATCACCCCGCAATTGCGGGGTGATTTATTATCACAGGTTTGTGCCGCATCAACACGACGTTGCGGCCGCAACGGAACAGTGTTGTGGCAGCAATGCCGTTACATTGCTTTTTTTATTGAAAAAATAAAAAAATTAGATTTTCAGTACAGCACTGTTGAGAAGAGAGAGATTCGAGTATTCGACTTGCCTGCTTTGAAAACCCCGCTTCCTGCAGATCTCCCTTTGCCTGTCCGTTCATCTTTGATTCTTTAATCTTCGGTCCAAAGCCTCAGATCAAAGCTCCTCTATTTTTTGCCGTTGAGTGAGTCGTGCGTACTCTCTTCTTCTTCGATTCTTCCTTCGCTCTGTTCTGCACCCAGAGGCGCCTAAAGTTTGAGAAATGAGGCTCTGTTCTTCGATCCCTATCATGGTCTCCTTCCGGGCTCCTCACCAGTCAGCTTCACAGCTCCTAAAGTCTGACAAGTAATTTTTTTGCCTTTGCCTTTGCCTCTCTCCTCTCTGTGCGCCGTTGGTGCGTATATTTTATAGCACATAAAATATTCCAGCAAGTATACTGGGTCGCAACAAGTAATAAAGTGATAAGTAGAGTATCGTCCCACAGAGATTGAGGTATCAAATAAAATTCAATTAGGCTAAGTGAAATGCTATTAAGACTTATGAAGGAAATTTCAGAAATTACACAAAAAGGGGGGGGTGATGATTGAAATAACAAAATATAAATAACTGAAATTTTAACAACTAAACAGAAAACAAAATAGACAAAAGATGTGCAACTACACGAGAAAATGAGATTGATTTCGTTGGTCTAATCCGATTAATTCATAGACAAATTAATCTTTGAATCATTGAAGAACAATTCAATTAAATTTCAATCCATTCAATGTTGCCCAATTTTCTAAAATATGATTGAATCCAAAAACTTTGAAATTACAATCTAACTTAACCAAAATAATTGACTAAAATCTTAGATCAACCATTCAATTAAATTATGAAGCTCAAGAAAATTATTCAAGCCACATAAATAAAACTATCTATATCTAGATAATCTAATTTATGGTGGAAATTACAAGGTCAAGCTCAATATCTAGCTAACTCTAGCATAGACATCAAAATCCCAAACTCATTGAAGGTTAATCAAGCATTCAAGAGCTTAATAATCGGTAAAATCCATTCCATTAAACGAAAGTGCATTAAAATCAAAATTGTTCAGCAATAAAACATCATAGAACCAAACTACATCAATCTTTAAACTTAGAAAATTACATGGAGGAGAAGGAAAAACATGACAGAAAACAGAAAACACAACAGAAAACTAACAAACTATGAAGGAAAATGTAAAAAAAGGAAAGAAAATGGGAGAAGGAGAGCCATTCCCAAGTGGGAAGGCTTCCTTTCCCTCAAACCAAGCTAGAAAGTTGCCTCTATGTTGCTCCCAACCACTGCTGCTCTAGGAAGGTAGAAAAATGGTGCTAGGACTTCTTCACATCAGAAAAATGACTTAGCTTCTCAATAAATTTCGGTTTTGCAAATATAAAACTGATCTAACACATGCCTAAAGGGATATTCTGCCCTAGATGCCTCCTTGGATGCTTCTTCCATGATGTGGCAGCACTTTGACAGCAAAACAACAGCAAAATTAATATTTCTGCAGCAGTAGAAAGGTATGGCAGCAGCAGAATGGTATGGCAGCAGCAGAATTAATATTTTTGCAGCAGAAAGTGACAAACAGCAGCAGAACAACAGCAGAATATCATGGCAAAATTAATATTTCAGCCATGCTTTTTTTTGACCTACGAAAATTAATATTTCTGCCCAAAAATTCTGACTACATGGCATTGAATAAGAGTTTAAGTGGGCCCCACATCCAGCATATCCTAGTCAGCATCTACATCACCCAAAAAGTGCCACATTAGCATCCAAATCAGCATCTTTGTCCATGTCAGCACTTTTCTCTCCAAAATTAAAATTTGTAGAAATTAAATTGAGTATTTTACAATTCAAGTTCTAAAAATATAAAATTGAGACACATTCAATCCATAAATAGTTTATACCCAATAAATTCCAAAACATAATAAAATTAGAGAGTTGACAAGATTAAAGAGACAAAAAGGACTAAAATAGGGACTAACATAAATGAAAAACGCATGTTATCAAATCCCCCACACTAGACCTTTTGCACTCCTGGGCAAAATCAATTAAATACAACAGAGACAACCAAAGAACACAACAAGCAAAGTGTAGAAAATATACAATAATGAAATAATTAAAATTTGGAAAGATTTAACGCTAGGAAAAATTAATCTTTATTTTCTTAAAAAAAAAATTGCAAGCTTCATGGCAATTTTTTTGATAAGAATGAATTTAAGTAACAATCTCCTCACAGGGCAAGGTGTTTATCCTCTACTCTCTCAAGTGTTTAAGATGGAATCACTCAAAATCATCCTATCACAAATTTACTACCATAAGCTTGTCAAGAATCTAAATCTCCACTACTTGAATCCAATACATACTTGAATCAAAAGGACTTTACAAGGTTGTAACGTGGGTAGGAAAAATAGTGGGAAACAAAAGGGAAAGATTGAACAATGAAACAAAATATGGCAAAAACTCAAGAAAATGAAGAGTATTTAAAAGTGAAATATAAGAGATTGAGTATAAATAAATTTTGGGTCTCAATGTTCTACCTGCTCCTCTTTTTCATCATTTTCTTTTTTTTTCAATTTTTTTATTCTTTCTTCCCTTTTTTTTTTTTGATGACGTCAGTCAAAATTTTTCTTTCTTTTTCTTCTTGATTGGCCAATCTTTTTCTTTTGCTTGAGAGGAAGTAGAAGAAATATAGTTCAAAACACCCCAAAATTCACAAGATTTTTCAGCACATCAATCCCTTAAAAGAATTTAAAATACTCCTCAAATCTTAAGTTGGAAGAGAAAAAAAAATATTTTTGTACGAAGAAAAAGTGGTGAAAAAACGCAAGGAAGAAAATGGTTAAGGTACAAAATGACATACAATGGGAACAACGTATGGAAGGCTATTTGGTTAAACAATGGTTACAAGAAACAAATGCCTAAATCATTTCCAAGTATGTACAAGATATGTAGCCTCAATCAAAGATTCAAGACAAGTTCTAGAGTAACAATCCATGATAGAGAACACACAACAAGAAGAATAGCATTTTTCACTTAGGCTCAAATCCTCACAGCTAAAAAACTATTACTACAAATTCATTAAAGTCAACGTCATTGCCATTTAACTTGAATTCCTTAGAGAAATAAGACTAAATTCTCTTCATGATAAGTCAATCTACACTTTAGCTATTTCATCATGCATAATTCCACACCAAAACTCCATCAAAAATTTAAAAAGCGAGCATCAAATTCGGACAAAACAGAGCAGTAAAATTCTGCAGTGCAGAATTTCTGGCGACACAGCTTTACCGACATAGAACGACCCCAAAATGGATGCGAATCACTCCAAATAAAATTCTACAACTAGAAGACATATAAAGGTTTAAAAACATGTAAAGAAAGTGGCAAAAACCATAGCCAAACAGTACAGAATATTCATGCAAGATGACAAAATTTCTGCCAAAACAGAGAAAACAGGGAAAAAAAAATGGGCAACAGAAAAAGACTAAAACAAAATTAAAATTACGAAAGAAATACAACAACAAAATTAAAAAGAGAAAGATTAGAAAAATTTGGGTTGCCTCCCAAAAGCGCTTGGTTTAAAGTCCTTAGCTAGACTTTATTTGGTGTCTATGCTTAGCGTCGCTTCTTCTTTGTTTTCCTTACTTTCTCTTTGATTTTTTTTATTTCCATCGTCAAGGAAAATGATCAAGTACCTCACATGCAACAAAGAGAAATAACATGAGAGATATATCAAATAAGCAAGGTAACAAGAAGAAATCAAACTAATAAAGACACTTGAAAAGCTAAAAACACTTGAAATTGTAAAAACTAAAACAAGAAAAGACAATGTCTAAAATAACATCACTTTGGCTTAAAAGAAAATCAATTTGACAACCATCAATCCTCGGCAACGGCGCCAAAAACTTGGTGCGTATATTTTATAGCACATAAAATATTCCAGCAAGTATACTGGGTCGCAACAAGTAATAAAGTGATAAGTAGAGTATCGTCCCACAGAGATTGAGGTATCAAATAAAATTCAATTAGGCTAAGTGAAATGCTATTAAGACTTATGAAGGAAATTTCAGAAATTACACAAAAAAGGGGGGGTGATGATTGAAACAACAAAATATAAATAACTGAAATTTTAACAACTAAACAGAAAACAAAACAGACAAAAGATGTGCAACTGGTCACAAATTCCATGGAATTGTACATCATCATCCTTTCCTTTGAATATTCTTGGCTAATTCTATTATGTAATCTTCAATCTAAAATTCTTAGAAAGTCTTCTAAGACTGAATTATATTAAAATTATAGTTAGGAATATCTTCACTAATCTATAACTCAAATATAATCCGATCAAGTCCTAATCACATCAATGCCCCACAATCGCATATGACATGTTATCTCTTGTCCTACTCGTTACAAATACATAGCAATCGCATGCATGTATAAATAACAAGCTTCATACAACAATAAATAAAATAGAACTTTGGTCAATAAAATACTCATTGGTCCAAATGAATTAAAGTACAATTTCCATTTCATCAAATGACCGACTACACGAGAAAATGAGATTGATTTCGTTGGTCTAATCCGATTAATTCATAGACAAATTAATCTTTGAATCATTGAAGAACAATTCAATTAAATTTCAATCCATTCAATGTTGCCCAATTTTCTAAAATATGATTGAATCCAAAAACTTTGAAATTACAATCTAACTTAACCAAAATAATTGACTAAAATCTTAGATCAACCATTCAATTAAATTATGAAGCTCAAGAAAATTATTCAAGCCATATAAATAAAACTATCTATATCTAGATAATCTAATTTATGGTGGAAATTACAAGGTCAAGCTCAATATCTAGCTAACTCTAGCATAGACATCAAAATCCCAAACTCATTGAAGGTTAATCAAGCATTCAAGAGTTTAATAATCGGTAAAATCTATTCCATTAAACGAAAGTGCATTAAAATCGAAATTGTTCAGCAAAATTAATATTTCTGCAGCAGCAGAAAGGTATGGCAGCAGCAGAATGGTATGTCAGCAGCAGAATTAATATTTCTGCAACAGAAAGTGACAAACAGCAGCAGAACAACAGCAGAATATCATGGCAAAATTAATATTTCAGCCATGCTTTTTTTTGACCTACGAAAATTAATATTTCGGACCAAAAATTCTGACTACATGGCATTGAATAAGAGTTTAAGTGGGCCCCACATCCAGCATATCCTAGTCAACATCTACATCACCCAAAAAGTGTCACATTAGCATCCAAATCAGCATCTTTATCCATGTCAGCACTTTTCTCTCCAAAATTAAAATTTGTAGAAATTAAATTGAGCATTTTACAATTCAAGTTCTAAAAATATAAAATTGAGACACATTCAATCCATAAATAGTTTATACCCAATAAATTCCAAAACATAATAAAATTAGAGAATTGACAAGATTAAAGAGACAAAAAGGACTAAATAGGGACTAACATAAATAGAAAAAGCATGTTATCAGCCGTGCTACAGGGGGTCAATGAAGTGAAGCAGGTAGAAGCTTCAAATTCAAGCTAGGGGGTCAGTGAAGTGAAGGCTCCGAATTTCGAAAACTAAAATTGAAAAAGTGAGTGGGTAAGCCTGAATAATGAATTATCTTGTGATTTGTGAATCATGATATGTGTGGTGTGATTCGTGTGTGACCGTGTACTGATTTAGTAACAAAATTGAGTTTTATAGATATCTTGTAATCTTGTTTGATCATTAATATCTTTAAATTTTATTCGGTAATTATATAAATATATTTGTATCTAACCTTTACTTATTAACATAATAATTGTTTATTTTTGTACTTAAATTTTATAAGTAAAATTAATATATTTGTATAGAATAAGAGTATATATTTATGAAATTAATATAAATATTAGATATAATATGTCATATATATTTAAAATTAAATGTTATAACATTTATATATCTATATTTTGTATATTTTGTGCAACTAAAAAAAAATTTACGACCGCAATGACCGCATCGCATCGTCTGCAACACCTGCAATCGCTGTAACTCGTAACGCAACTGCAACCGCGACCGCAACCGTAATTTAAAACCTTGATCTAAACTCATGTATCTTTCTGTATTTTAATTTAAGCTTCCCTTTCACCAAATAAATAAATAAATAAACTAAATAAAATATGCAGCACCATGAAAGAAAGAGAACAACCAAACAAGTGGATTAAAGTAAGCAAATCAATAAAATTGAAGACAACATTGGTTGGGCTAATGAGAGAAGGTTCATGACAGCTTACAGTTCCGAAAGTTGATCTGGAAGAGAAGGTTCTGCATTTGCAAGTAGATGTGCGGGAGAAACAAGATTTCCATTTTCCTGCATTTAGACCACACTTCGGTCACAGTACCTTTTAAAATAAAGTATCTCTCTTATGAATCTATCCTATCATGTATTTATAGGTTTATCTTCTAATCCTTTCAGCCCATCATAAATTGCTATAATAATTAATATTCTATGGCAAAGTGCAAAATTAAAAAATAAATGGGCTCGCCAAGTAGTGAAAGAAGGAAACTACATGAAATCCCACATGGCAAATTGGTACTGATAACGCAGGCTATCACGTGGGTGACATGGCTATGTTAGAACATAGAACGGGATCCACGACATAAAGAACAAATTAAAAGTTAGGAACAAAGGAAATCACCTGGTTCTTTAGCAATCTGTTCAGAGACACAATTCAAATATTAGGACAATCCACAGTGCATTTTGCTCAATTAAAACCTGTGACAGAAAAGAAAAGAAAAGAAATCATCATTGTGGGACAGTCAAGAAGGATTGTAAAAGAAATCATTGCTGTTTTTTATAGTGCAAGGATGATTCAAGAGACATCAATGAAACATACTCAGTTCTGAAACGACTGAAAAATAGATTAGTTAAAAAGGAATAAGCAAAACTTGATCCCATAAAACATTTCAAAAGTCCTAAAACATCATGGGGTAACGCCTAAAAATTTCCTTCAACAAAATACACTTGACCCCCTACATATACAGCACATTCCCATAGCCTAGCTTTTGTAGTTGTTCCAATTATCATTTGAATTGACATAGTCATTCTATAAATAGGTAATTATCATAGTCATAAACTTACTAAAGCATTAAAATTTAAAACATCACAAGCTTCTGTGGGAATATTTTCTTGCTCCCATTAGCAATTAGTTGTTCAGTTGTCTCAGCAGAATCGTAGCCATTCCGTCTTCTTCCATCCTCCCAAGAAATTCTCCCCATCCCTCTTGAATCGAAATAAACACTCTTAGTCTTTTACTTTTTCTAATTTCTGTACAAACAAATTTTTGCTATCAGCTCACAGTACTGAAACAAATTACCAGAACAACCATGACGGTAGCTCATTCACGGACCAGAACAACCCAGAAGTAGTTGACAAGTAGTTGACGTTAGCTTCTTAACATTTAATTCAAGTTTTAATATTGCCCTTAATTTTTTTTACATGTTTTCAATTTGTATCAAATTCATCTAAACCACTAACCTCGTCAAAATAATGGACGAAATATTTTAATGTAGGAAGGAGTGGTGAGTATTCAAAACGTATATGAGACAAATCTGATCTTATCTTTTCGACTGTTGGTATCTGCAATGTGCTTCACGTGTTTGGAAAGATACATTAAGGCAATTCTACCAAACCGCAAACATTAAGCTCTTATGATTGATGTGATTTATCGATATAAATTCCTGAAACATGTTAAGAAAAAATAAAGAAAGAAAGAAATTAATTCAGGCTATCTTATACAGTCTTCTAGAGTTTTTCTATAACAGAATTATCAAAAAAATGTCTTATTTTTCTTAACATTTAATTCAAGTTTTAATGTTGCCCTTAATTTTTTTTTACATGTTTTCAATTTGTATCAAATTCATCTAAACCACTAACCTCATCAAAATAATGGACGAAAAATGTTAACAGATTTTTTCAAGAGACAACACCATCGATTTTTTCAAGAGACAACACCATCGATGAGTTGCACACATTCAGACACGCCAGATGCATGAAAAAAAAAAATGACGTGTGGGACCAGTTTGATAAGAAAAAAGCTGGAGATAAAATTAAAACTTGTATCAAAAGTAGGGACGAAACATTTATTTTTTTCATTAAAAAAGATATTTTATAGCCATTTAATAATTTGAAGTTTTATAATATTTATTTCTATTATTTTATATTTTTTTAAATATTGTTTGTATATATAATAAATGAATAATTATGAAATATCAAATTATTTATATTTTATAAAAAATAAGAAAATGAATTGATACAGGTCACTAACTAGTATGAGATACTATTTTACGAGTGAAAATTGGCATTAAAATAAGAATAAATGAATATTCCAAAACGTTAAGAGTAAGAAAATTTACACACATGCAAAATTCTCTACCTGACCTGATTATGCCCTTCTATAGTGTAGTCTCAATTAATATATAGAGTAAAATACTTTTGTTCTATTTCCTCGAATCATGAATTGTGTAGATTATGAGTTTTTTCATCAATTTATTGGTTTATTTAGTTTTATAGCCTTTTGGCAATTAAAACTAGTGATTTGTTTTATTGTTATAAATGACAAAGTAAGAGCTTGAACTTATCATTTGCTAAATCATTCATACTCTTTATCACTAAATTACCATCTAGTCATTTAAAACTCATGCTTGAAATTTATTTTCAAAAATTAGTGATTAATTTTTTATCTACCTGTGACGATATATAAAAAGTTTGAACCTAGGAAACAATAAAAGGACTAATAGAAAGCCAGTATCATGTGTAAATCTAAGATATTATTTACTAGTCGTAACTTCAAATTAATTTTTCTTATTACTGGTTTCAACAGATTACGTTATAAAATAGACACGATCAACTGAATTAATATATATATATATATATATATATATATCTTAATGAGATCGAATCATAAATTATTATTCTTCTTTCAGGTTTAATACATATGAGAAGATATACATATACACACAAATAAAATCGTGTGATATTTTGGAATTTAATATATATTTCTGACACCTTATTTAAGGTGACATGTTTTTGAATTTTAATTAAGTATATTTTAATTTTTTGTGAGCATATAAATATTATTGTTATTATTTTATTTGGATATTGCTAACAAAAAGGGAATTTACTCATGTGAAAGAATTTTTTCACTATATGAAATACCTATGATGAGGTAAGTTTTTAAAGGATATTAGCTTTAGCTATATATACTATCTTGTATATCTATATTATTTTTACAAGTTCTTTTAACTTGGTTTGGAAAAATTCTTTTGAAGTAAATTGTGCATATATATATATATATATAGCATTTGTATTTTGTGGAGCAAATACATATTGATTTGTTCCACTATCAAATATCATATACATAGGGTGAAATTAGTATTTGCTATCATTTTTATGAGCATAACTCATAATTTTTTTTGAGTTCTAATTTTAAGTGATCATAAAGTGATCAATTTTGCTCATGAAGCAAATTTATGCAATGGTGATTTCTCCTCCCTTCATCATGAGGTATGTTTCACTATTTTAATCTTTCTCTTTTTTTGAGAATTTATATTAACAGTAGGGCAAGTAGGGGATGTAAGTGTGCTGTTATAAATATATATAAATTTGGGTAAAAAATGTTTTATAATCAATAGTTAATATTGTTGTGGTTTAATAGAAATTTCATGGGCTTAATATATTTGAATATTGAGTATACTTCAAAAATTTCTATTGACATAACTATTGATAATATGAAAGTACTGTCTTAAAGCTTATATGTGAAGCTTTTATGTGAACTATTTTAAAATTTCTCTATTTTAAAATTTATGTAGAATTCTTGAAATAAACATATATATGTGAGGGTTATAATTTAAGAATTCAAAATAGTTTCATCTCAAGCTTTTGAGAGTTTTATTATAGAACATAATTTTGTGGATTTGTGACCAAATATTTCTGGATATTGGCATATAATTTTAGGTCAATTTAGAAATTAAGAAAACCATCTCATTGAGATGATGATATGCCATATATAAAAAAATTAGAATTAGCAATTTCTAATGTTAATCAATGAAAATACTTCTAGTGTACAAAGAGGTACAATGTTGTTGAGTTATTGGTTACAAAAATGAAATTGAAAAGTTTCTAAATAATTATGTGTAATTATTTTCTTTAAAATAATATTATATGGTGGATGAAAATAAATGCGCATAAATATTATGCGTTTGATGCCCATCTATAATAATTATGAGGTTGTATATGAGTTGTGCAGCCATACTCTTATAGATTTAAAAATATTTAAAAGTGTGGGGGCATTTTGCAAAATTTATATTTCTAAAACCTTAGTTACTATGTTGGTAATATTTTCTCTACGTGATTAGTAAAAATATCTCTTTTAAATAAGGAGAGATGTGTATGTATGAGGAAGTAATAGATGGTAAGGATTGATATTTGTTGTATATGTGTGACATGGATGTTACATAAAGTCAAATATTCTTTTACATCTAATGTTGACATGAAAGACATGGGTGAAGTAAATGTGATTTTGAGATAAAAAAATATAAGTAAAGGTGATAGTATTTTACTGTCACAAGAACGTTATGTTCAAAATTGTCTTAAAAGTTTAATCTTTAAGATGACAAACTAGTGAAAAACTTCTTATGATTTTAACATTCAGTTGAGAAAAACAGAGGTGAGTCTCTGTTGTAAACTTTACCTAGCCTAACATATCATGCATTGTGTATGATATGAGTGTCTATATATACATAACTTCAATAAAAGAGTTGAGAGGTATCGTGATTTACGATATTATTTAAAGTAGATTTTCCATTGTAGTAAAAGAATACAATGATGTTAACTGAATCTTTGATTCAGATGAGACAAAGTCTACTAGTGGTTAAACCTCACCCTTCACTACAAAAAAAAAGACTTTTGGTCCACTAAAAGTCTTTGGTGGCGACTTTTAGTGGCGACTAAAGTTGTTGGCGTAAGTCCATGGCTGATTCTTTTGGTGGCGACTTTCAAAGTCGCCACCAAAAGTTACCTTTAGTGGCGACTTTAGTCGCCACCAAAAGTCATTTTTATTGCAAAAAAAAAAATCGTGAAAAAAATGATTTTTGGTGTCAGCAAAAACTACCTTTGGTGGCGACTTTAGTCGCCACCAAAAGTCACTCGTCATCTTTTTAGATCCGGATTGGCCCGGAAGGTCGACCCGAGATCCATTCGACTCGTGCGGGTCTTGGCCGATCCAATAACTCGCTATCCCGAGCTGACTCGATTTTTTCTATCCCGAGCTGACTCGATTTTTTTGTGTGCAATATTCAAGTTTATTTGAAATTAAACCAAACATATGCATACCTGAGATTCGAACCTGGGTCCCTTGCTTGCAGCCATGTGTGTCTTGCCATTCTGCCACTGCTTCATTTGTGTTATGTAAGTGCAAAATATTATATATATCTATATATATAATCTGTTAAAAATATTTTAGGTCAAAAATATTATAAAACAAAAATAAAATAATATTAAACTTAACAAAAAGAAAATATATTATTACTATTGGAGTCACCACAAAAGTCCAACTTCAACTAATTTCATAAAAAAAAACGATTTCACTTAAAAAAATAGAGTTCACTCGTCACTGATAATCTAATTTTTTTAAAAAAATTTAAAAATTTAAAAATTTAAAAATTTAAAATTTTTAAAAATTTAAAAAATTAAATTTATTTTAAATAAAATTAAGAAAAATAAAAAAAATTAAATTTTTTAAGTAAAAAAATGACTTTTTTTTTAAGAAAATTCGACTTTTGGTGGCGACTATAGTCACCACCAAAAGTCTAATTTTTTATTTTATTTTAAAAAATCTGACGTTTTTTTATTTTTTTTAAAAAAAGTCGCCACCAAAAGTCTAATTTTTTATTTTATTTTAAAAAATCTGACTTTTTTTTATTTTATTTTAAAAAATACTTTTGGTGGCGACTATAGTCGCCACCAAAAGTCTAATTTTTTATTTTATTTTAAAAAATCTGACTTTTTTTTATTTTTTTAAAAAATACTTTTGGTGGCGACTATAGTCGCCACCAAAAGTCTAATTTTTTATTTTATTTTAAAAAATCTGAGTTTTTTTATTTATTTTTTTAAAAAACTTTTGGTGGCGACTATAGTCGCCACCAAAAGTCAACTTTTAGTGGTGACTATAAGAGTCGCCACCGAAACTCAACTTTTAGTGGCGACTTATTTAGTCGCTACCAAAAGTCGACTTTTGGTGGCGACTTTAAAAGTCGCCACCAAAAAGTCGCCACTGAAAGTCAATTTTCTTGTAGTACTTGGTGGTAGGACATTATTTTGAAGAAAGCAGCTATACAAATTTATAGGTTCACTATAAAATCGGAGTTTAGTATTTTGGAGTTGGCTGAAAATAAGAGTAAGTGGTAGAAAAAAATTTTAGCAAATTTTTTAGATAGGTAAGAACCCAATGATATTAGTATCTATGTTTTGTAATTGCTAAGTGACAATAGCCATTGTAAAGAACAAGACTATCAATAGTAAGAGAAGACACTTATGTTTGAGACACAAAATAATTAAATATTTGATAAAAGATGAAAAGAGTTCTATAGATAGATTATGTGAAGTCAGTTTGGCCAAATCTCTGACTAATATGCATGTAGGAAGGAAATTAATCCTTCACATATCAAGGGGGCTTGGACTAAAGCCAATAAGAAATTAATAATGGTGGGAATCCAACCTTTGTGATTGGAGCTCCCATAAAGAAAGTTTATATGGATAATAACAAGTTGTTTGTTAATTCTGCTAGCACTATTCTCTCAGTCTATTTCCTATGGTATTAAATGTAAAAGTGTTAGAATGCATTGATTTGTGGGTTGAGTGTAAGCTCTTTATGATGGTCATAGCCCTCCATTAAGGGTGGTATATTCATTGTAGATACACTTGATGAAGTCACCTATATGAGTGTGGAGTGGGGTCGCTCCTATAAGATCGTGGTGAAATCTCTAAAGTATTCATGAATACCAGGCACGCGCACAGCGAAAATAAAGCGCACAATGGCATTAATAGCAGAAATTGTACGGGGTAAGATGTGATTCTTAAGATCCCTATCTTACAACTAAGAGTATTTGATTCATGTAAGCTATATGCTTCACTGACTACTCTATGAATTAAATCTAATCGGTCTAAATCTGGTTTATAGTCTAAAAAAAGATACCGGATTAATGCATCTACACCATGTTGTAACCCAGTAGCTTTGTTTCTGTTTCAAAAATATCTTTAAAATATATGGGGGATTGTTAGAAAAGTAGTGATATTTCAAAAGAGAATAAAAGGTTTTTAATAGCATTTAATATTTTGTAATTGTTTTTTAATTGCTATTAAAAGTCTTTTATGTCAATGTCTTTTACTATTACGTTTTTATGCTTATAAAAGACTCCTTTCTCTTATTTCCAAATAGCGAGAACCATAAGTTGTCTTCTCTCTTCTCTCTTTTCTCTTTTCTTTGGAATTTTTTGGGTTACATGTTTTTATTTTCTAGTATTCTGGCATCTGAATGTTCTAGTTATTGAGAGAACACTCAGAAGGGTTTGTTTAATCCTAGAGAAAGTTATGTAGACATAGAATAATTTCTATAGTCGCGAAATAATTTTTCTTAAGGAAAGTGTCTCTTAAGACACGACTCAAACTGTGTAAGTGATGTTAAATTTTACAACATACCTTACCATGTTCCTAATCATTCTGCAATACAACAACTCACATGGAATACTTAAGAACTTGATGTCCATAAGAGCAAAGATATAGTCCTACTATAAGGAACACAAACTGATAAATCCTCCTTATTCATATCATTTTGTGGTGACTTTGGCTTAATTTTGGCAAACATTCACTCATTTAAAGAGCTTAATCATAGGGAATAATGATGCTTGTGAATATATAATGTACAAAGCACAAAAGTTAAACTTTTGGCTCAAAGAGTACAATTTTTATCCCAAAATATAATCTTACTAAATTTTGTGTTTTTGTAGGCTTTAAGTGATGAAAATTGAGGTTTAAATCATGAAGGACTCAAAGCCAAAGAAGTCTTAGAGATATGGACGCCAAAACGAGTCAAAATAGTATTAGAAAAAAAAATTTCTCTCGGCCAGGTTAAAATGTTATGTAAATATATGACTTATATGTAATAAAATAAAATTAAACCGTAATTGAAATGTGACCTAACTTAAATATTAAATAATTTGGGCAAAATAATAGATGATTGGCTGTGTCAATAAAATTTAATTAATGTTTTAAAATTATAAGGACTAAATTAAAAATTTTGAAAATTATACGAATTTAATTATAGTTTTTTTTTACTAGAAAGATCAAAATAAAAAATGAACAAAACTATTGTAATTGAAAGAATAATTTAACCATTATTTTTTTGCTTCAACTTTTGAAAAGAAGACGAAAGCAAAATATGAGAGAAATACAAGATTTTAAGATTATGGTAGGTCGTGACTTGTGTGGTGTGTATGTAGGACGGAGTGGGCGAGAGTGTTAGGGAGAGGGGCTGAATTAAATTGGAATAGTCAAAATTATTTTAAAAAATAGAAAGAAAGAGCATATTGAGGCAGTGGAAAAAGTAAAAGGAGGTATTGGAATAAGTTAAAAAAGTCTATAGAGAAGGGTACAGACTGATAATTTATGATTTGTAATTTATTATTGTTGAGAAAATCTCCTTTTCCACTTAAAAATAACTTGACATAAATAAATTAGAGAAATAAAAAGGAACAATAAATATAATTTTAATATAAAAAAATAACGTAAAAATTTTAAAATCGAAAAAAAATTATGACAATTCTAAAAAATAACTAAAAGATACATAATGTGAAAAAATTTTACAACATACAGAAATTTTTCTCAAATACCTGACACGCGAAATATACCAACACTCTCTCAAGCAAATATTTAACGAACATTTTTTACTATCTTAAACAAGAATATAAAAGAAGAACAAAAAAATTAAATACAAATTAACTTGTGAATTTTAAGATGTGGGGATGGACATTATAAATGAAGGAGGAGCTCTATACCCCTCATCACACCTCAAATCCTCGCAACAGTAGCCTCCAATTGAAAATTTACTGCAAGTTTTCAATCTTTGGGCCCCACAACATTTTCTTTTAGTATGAATTACTTCTTTTTAATTATAACTTGTAATTTAATCCCTAGTAGGATCTACCATATTTTCAATCAAACTTTAACAATTATACAATATTACTTTTAATATTTAAAAAAATTAGTACAAAATAGGAATTAAGCTGATTTATGATTTGTAATTTATTATGGGAAGTGTGTATTCATAATTTATGATTTGTAATTTATTATGCAATATTTATGTTTTATATTTAAAAAATTAGTGCTTTAATAATTTTCATATAATATATATATATAATAATATTTTTGAAAAATGAAGAATAATTTTTATTTTTTAAATTAAAACATGAATAAAAATTAGTTATCATCTATTATGTTAAATTTTAAATATATAAAATTAAATTTTATACGTATATGTATGTTTTTAATTACTGTCCGTTTGATTAGGTTGAACTACTAAACTTTAATCATTAGTACCTTATCTAATTCAATGGCTAATCTAATATTTAAAATATTGATATATTATATACATTCT
The DNA here is from genome assembly GCA_037074585.1 of Biancaea sappan. Classification (NCBI taxonomy): domain Eukaryota; kingdom Viridiplantae; phylum Streptophyta; class Magnoliopsida; order Fabales; family Fabaceae; genus Biancaea; species Biancaea sappan. Next base: position 28,525,016 of record CM073493.1, read on the forward strand.
TACTTTGATACAAACAATTTTGAAAATAATTGAATAAATTGCTGATTTGTTCATTAAAATATTACAATTATTTTAATTTAGTCTGTAAAAAGATAGAGTTTCTCAATAGTCTTTGAAAAATTATACTCGACCTATGTTAATTTCTTATATTACTAAATTACAAAATCTACTATTATTAAATCTCAAAATTTTTATAATTAATAGTTATAAAATAAAAAAAGGACCAAATTGATAGAAATATCATTTTCAGAGATTAAAATACTTGACTTTTTGATAACTAAATTGATACTTCTATATAAATCAAGCAGTAATTTACCCAAAATAACTCTATTTTACAAATAAAATATTGTGTTTCCAAATGGATGTATATGACTTAAGCAATTGTGAGTGCAACAGAAGTCATGTGTCCACAATTTCACAAGTTAAGTCAACTCATATAGACATATTATATAGAATATATATTCCACCTGATTTAAAGTGTTATATATACCGCGGCCCCATAAATAAAAAAAAGTTAACTTTGAATATCTTGTTTAATTATAAATCTTTATAAGAATTTGAACTATCGACACAATTCTGATTTCATTCACTAGAAATAGCTAAATCATTTAAATTAATACAAATTTCATTACCTTCGTTCTTTTAACATTTTTAGGTTAAATTATTTTTTAAATTCTTACAAATTTACTCAGTTTTCAATTTCATCATTATAGTTTAAAATTTGATAATTAAGTTTTTACAATTTTTTAATTTTTTTAATGTTGTCCTTGTCACTAAACTTATAGTTTTTCTTTAAAATTTAATGATATGACCAATTATATATGTATACATTGATACTTTAAATATGTATGACTTGTGTATAAACAAAAGTAAAAAATAAATAAAAACATAAGGAAATGTGACAGTATTTTACTGTCACAAGAACGTTATGTTCAAAATTGTCTTGAAAGTTTGACCATCATGATGACAAACTAGTGAAAAACTCCTTATGATTTGAACACTCAGTTACCTAGCCGACATATCATGTGTTGTGTGTCATATGAGTGTCTATATATACATAACTTCAATAAAAGAGTTGAGAGGTATCGTGATTTACGATATTATTTAAAATAGATTTTCTATTGTAGTAAAAGAATACAATGATGTTAACTAGATCTTTGAATCAGATGAGATAAAGTCCACTAGTGGTTAAACTTCACCCTTAGTGGTAGGACATTATTTTGAAGAGAGCAGCTATACAAATTTATAGGTTCACTATGAAATCAGAATTTAGTACTTTGGAGTTGGCTAAAAACAAGACTAAGTAGTAGAAAAACTTTTTAACAAATTTTTTAGTTGGGCAAGAGCCCAATGATGTCGGTATCTGTGTTTTGTGATTGCTAGGCGGCAATAGCCATTGTAAAAAAATGACTTTCAATAGTAAGAGAAGACACTTGTGTTTGAGACACAAAATAATTAAATATTTGCTAAAAGATGAAAAGAGTTCTATAGATAGATTATTGAAGTCAATTTGGCCAAATCTCTGACTAAACATGCATGTAGGAAGGAAATTAATCCTTCACACATCAAGGAAAATTGGACTGAAGCCAATAAAAAATTAACAATGGTGGTAACCCAACTTTTATGATTGGAGATCCCATAAAAAAGGTTCATATAGGTAATAACAAGTTGTCTGTTAATTCTACTAGTACTATTTTCTCAATCTATTTCCTATAGTGTTAAGTGTGAAACTGTTGGAATGTATTGATTTGCGGGTTGAGCGTAAGCTTTTATGATCTTCATAGCCCTCAATTAAGGGTGGTATATTCATTGTAAATACACTTAATAAAGTCATCTATATGAGTGTGAACTAGGGTCTTTGCTATGAGGTCATAGCAAAATCTCTAGAGCACTCATGAATGCCAAGCATGTACACGACCAAAATAAAGAGCACAATAGCGTTAATAGCATAAATTGTAGGGGGCAAGATGCGACTCTTAAGATCCCTATCTTACGACTAAGAGTATATTGGTTCATATAAGCTATATACTTCACCGACTACTCTGTGAGTTAAATCTTATCAGTTTAGATCAGGTTTATAGTCCAAAAAGAGACACCAGATTAATGCGTCTACACCATGTCATAACCGAGTAATTTTGCTTCTGTTTCAAAATTATCTTTTAAAATATGTGGGGGATTGTTAGAAAAGTAGTGATATTTCAAAAGAGAATAAAAGGTTTTTAATAGCATTTAATATTTTGTAACTGTTTTTTAATTGCTATTAAAAGTCTTTTATGTCAATGTCTTTTATTGTTATGTTTTTATTTTTATAAAAAGCTCCTTCCTCGCATTTCCATATAGAGAGAACCAGAAGTTGTCTTCTCTCTTCTCTCTTTTCTCTTTTCTTTGAAACTTTCTAGGTTACATATTTTTATTTTCTGCTATTCTGGCACCTGAGTTTTCTAGTTATTGAAAGAACACTCAGAATGGTCTTTTTAATTCTAGAGGAAATTCTGTTGACGCAGAATAATTTCTGTAGTCGCGAAATAATTTTTCTTAAGAAAAGTGTCTCTTAAGACACGACTCAGACTATGTTGGTGATGTTAAATTTTACAACATACCTTACCATGTTCCTAATCATTCTGCAATACAACAACTCACATGGAATACTTAAGAACTTGGTGCCCAAAAGAGCAAAGATATAGTCCTACTATAAGGAAAACAAACTGATAAATCCTTCTTATTCATATCATTTTTGTGGCGACTTTGGTTTAATTTTGGCAAACATTCACTCATTTAAAGAGCTTAATCATAGGGAATAATGATGCTTGTGAATATATAATATACAAAGCACAAAAGTTAGAGTTTGGCTCAAAGAATACAATTTTTATCCCAAAATACAAACTTATTAAATTTTGTGTTTTTGTAGGCTTTAAGTGATGAAAATTGAGGTTTAAATCATGAAAGACTCAAAGCCAAAGAAGTCTTAGAGATGTAGAAAAAAAAAATTGCTCTCGGCCAGGTTAAAATGTTATGTAAATATATATGTAAATATATGACTTATATGAAAAAAAATAAAAAATGTTTAATAAAATAAAAGTAAACCGTCATTGAAATCTGACCTAACTTAAATATTAAATAATTTGGGAAAAATAATATATGATTGGCTGTGTCAATAAAATTTAATTAATGTTTTAAAATTATAAGAACTAAATTAAAAATTTTGAAAATTATACGAATTTAATTATAGTTTTTTTTTTACTAGAAAGATCAAAATAAAAAATGAACAAAACCATTGTAATTGAAAGAATAATTTAACCATTGTTTTTTTTCTTCGACTTTTGAAAAGAAGACGAAAGCAAAATATGAGAGAAATACAAAATTTTGAGATTATGATAGGTCGTGACTTGTGTGGTGTGTATTTAGGAGGGAGTGGGCGAGAGTGGTAGAGAGAGCATATTGTGTGGGCATATCTTTTGGGATGATGCATGTGTGAAAGAAAAGGAGGTCCATATTTGTAAAGAGAATGGATATTGAAAAGAAGACGAGAATAAAACATGAGAGAAATACAAAATTGAGTTTATGATAGGTTGTCATTTGGGGTGTGTTATTGTGGGAGGGAGCTGTAAGTATTCAACCTTTTTTTTTAATTCGTAAGTATCATTTGATCCAATGATAATTGTAAGCATAATAATAAGCATGGAATAGTAATTTTAATTTTTTTTAAAAAAAACTAAATAATTGAGAGTCGTAAGATGTTTGATCCAACAACTCCCAATGCAGGAGGCAATCTCAACTGATGTTAATTGCTAATTCAATGTTTGTCAAGAATTTAAAAAAGTCATTTCTATTTTTGATTCCTTAAAAAATACATAAATTAACTGTTTAATTTATAAAGAATTACAATACGCTATTTAATTTCTAAATTATTTTTTTGTTACTAATTACATTGTTAACTTATGTCTATTTTAATTTTTAAGGAATAAAAATATTTATCCTTTTTATTGGGTAATGAGAATAGGCCAAAGCCCCAAATAAACAATAACTAAATCAACGCATCATGCTTTATCCTATACGAGTATGTATATTCACCACGTTATTATTATTATTATTATTATTATTATTATTATTATTATTATTATTATTATTATTATTATTATATGAAATCGTGGAATTGTGTCACTTCATCTTTGTCCACCTACAATACCAGCAAGCAAGTGACCATGAAATTACAAAATACATGCAACATAACAAAAGTTACAATTTACTAGCGCAATGATCAACGGGAGTTGTATATAGTAAAAAAGGCTAGTCTCTTATAAGATTAGTAAACTCAAGTTTAAAATTATGGACGCATGATTTTTATTGAACTCACAGTTGCTTAAGTCATATACATCTATTTGAAAACAACATATTTCATTTGTAAAATATAGTTATTTTGGGTAAACCACTCCTTAAGCATTTAGTTGCTACTTGTATATGCATATTTATGACCAATGATGACTTACATTTCTAAAGAAGGTTGAAATGTAACTCCGAATTCAGGCTCAAACTAAGACGGTTGAAATGTATGTCAGTTCATTTGAAAAGGGTTTGATTAATTTCTGAAATATTTGCGTTTAAATTATGGAGTTGGTCAAAAAATTTACTCTTTCAAATACAAGTAAACATGGGGAGCGTACCCGTAAAATATCTTAAAAAAATTTTCAACTTAATTAATGCGCAAGCTAGATTAAAGATATTCTTACCCCACAAAAAAAAAGAAATTGAAATAATAAAGTTAAATCATTTAAGTTACTGAAAAAATCTTGCTTGGACAAGTCAATTAACACGATAATGTTAAAAGAAAAATTATTTTCGGTGAGATGATAGTATAATTATAATGAATTTCTAAAATTTGTTGGAGGTATTTAATTAATTGCCCCTTGTAATACTCCTGTAAATAACATATCTAGTCCACACATTTTAGTTCTGATCGAATAAGAATAGTTGATTTGAACAAATGAACATATAGAAACAAATAAACCAAATTTTTTATGAATTACTTTAACAAATTTACTTTCATTATTTCAATCATTCCACACTAGTTAGTAGTAAAGTCAGTCTTTTCTCTATTATTTTTAATTTTAATATTATTGTAATATTTTTAGGTCAATTTTTGTGTCCTTTAGCAAAGTTATTTCTTCATCGTTCAATCTAATTGATTGTCCCTTCTTACACTCTTAAAGTGAAATGTAAAATCCACCCATCTCGTTTCTATATTTTTCACTTCCAGGAGTGAGAGAAGGGTCAACATACTAACTTAACCAAAAATTCAATTGCAAAAACATTCTAGAGTTTCGTTATAAATATAGAATTCAACAAAACAAACATATTTTTTTAATTCATTCTTCAATTAATAACTTGTTCCAGCAAGAACTCTTCTATTAATTTAAAGATTAAATTATTGATTTGGTCCCCAAAGCAATTTTTTGGGTTTCAACCATGGAAATTGATGACCCAAATGTCAGTCCAGGCTGGGTCACATAATCGGACCAGATCGTAGTTGACTCACACTACAAAAAAGCCAGAATCAAAGATGGAAATCATACAGATTTATTCCGTCTCAAAATCCATCCCTGATACGAATCTGTAATGAACAAATCAAAGATGGATTCTGAGACAGATTATTTTGTCTCTGAATGAATATCCATCCCTAATTTTAGAGATGGATTACGGCATCTCTAAAATCCATCCCTAAATATTTATATATTTTTTTCTTTTAATTATAAAAATTTAGACACGGGATATATCCGTGTGTAAAATCCATCTCAGAATAATATTAGTAAAATGACATCATATAGTTTTTAGAGAAGAAAATATCTATCTCAAAATTCTGTCCCAAATTAGCTTTAGTAAAACGATGTTGTACCCTTAGTTATTAGAGACGAAAATTTTCGTCTCAGAATTTTGTCCCTAATCTAAACCCTAAATCCCCAAATTCCTTTCTCACGTCTTTAATCTCTCGCATTCTTTGGTTCTCTCTCTCTCTCTCTCACTCTCTCTCTCACATCAAGTGCTCCTTCTCTCTCCTCCACCGGTCTGTGTCTCCGACGTCAGCCTCTACCTTCGTTCACCGTGTCCAGCTTCCTCTGGTACTCTCTCCCCCTATCTTTCTCTCTCACACTCGTCTATCCCTTGGTCCTTCCATCATCTACATATGTTTTTGCTTTTTTTTTTTTTCTATTTCGAGCATTAATTTCACCTGTAATTTGTTTTAGTTCGAGTTGTTGGTTGCAAAAGGTTGGTTGGCCAAAGAAGGTTCATTGCTCTGTTCATTTTTTTTTTCTTCAAATTTTCTGTTACATTTTGCTCTGCTTCTGGAATAAATATTATGAATATGTCTAATTTTCTGTTACATTTTTTCTTCTGGAATATACATTTTGCTCTCTTCTGGAATATATCTTATTAGTGAGGCTATGTCGGTTGAACATGTATGAAAATGACTTGCTTTGCTTGACTATCATGAATGAACATTAGGACTTTCTGTTTAATTAGAAGGACCAATATTTCGCAACCTAATTCAAGTTAGGAATAGTTACAAAGATGCAAAAAAAATTTAGGAAGTACTTGGTTTTTTTTTTGAAAAAAGAAAATGAGATAAAATTGAAGTTGACCTTTAACTGAAAGAACAGGAAAAGAAAAAGAAAAAAAGAGAGGGCTCTTTTTCTTACATAAAAAGCTATAACAAAAAACAAAAATAATGTATACTGGTGCCAAAGTGTATAACTTGATAAGATACCAAATGATAGGTCACACCTCTCAAGACGATTTTTGTCAATAATTGATAAAGACTTACGATGAGAAGATAGTAGTAGTAGCAGTACTAGGTATGCAATGCTTCACAGGTTAATTTGGGGAGCAATATGGCCAATCATTCATATCTTAGGTTCGTAGATGTTCATGCATTTCTATCCAATCATCTTCCTTACAATTTGTGGGACCTCCCTTTCTGGAATCACATAACCAAAACAAGAAAGAAAATTAAGGAGAGAAATAGCCACGGGAATATATTCTTTAATAATATGCAAATAATTGTTTTCCTGTTCAAACCATACCATCAATATGTGTTTGTGATCAATTGAACGAAGAAATGAATGCTTCTAAGTTATGTTGTTGTAATATCTCAGATACTTTTTTTAAACAATAAGGTGCTTTAAAAATTTTAAAAAAATTTGAGGAACAGAAATTCTAAAATTTGGACATATTAAGGATTTATTTGGAATAAGAAACAAATAATAATAGGTTCTTCAGGATTTATTTAAAGATTTTTAGTTTGAAAAGTTAATTTATTTATGTCAAAGGCAAAGTTTAGAGTGATAAAAGAATAATTTCTTAAATTTAGGTAAATTTTGAAGTTTTATAAAATCATTAGAGACCCACATGATTATTTAAATTAAAAAGGGGGGTGTCTTATATAAATAAAGCAAGAGGAAAGGTGAGGTGGCACTTATGAAGGAAGCCACGTGCATCATCTCTCCATCACAAGTCCTTGGGGCTTGAATAAATATCAACACACAAAATATGAACTGGTCACACACACACACACATTCTTTCGGGTTGTGACAGAAAGAGAAAAGGAGAGATCAAGAGATTGTGAGAGAGAAGGAGAATGCTGTGTTGGCCAATGCCAACCACAACCATCTCTGCCAGCGACTTCAGTTTCATTGTGAGGTGAGACTAAGGTCCTCTCTCCTCTGTTTTTGAATTCCTTTTCTTTCTCTTTCCTTTTCGTGGTGGCAAAAATTTTAAGAAGAGAATTGAGTGAGGGTTTAAGTGGATGATGGGATTCAAGTATTAGTTCATTCTTTTAGTTCCAAATTAGTTTAAAACACATTTGAGTAGTGAAGAATCTGGTTTTAACTCAAGATTAGATTTTGAGATTCTTAGTGGTGCAAATTATTCTGATTCGGAAAAGAAAATGAGAGTGAGATGGAATTTAATGTCTCATTACTCTTGCTTTGTTTAGAAGGAAATATGGTGTTAGTGACTTAGAATTAGTTGCAAGGTTTGATTTTATTCTCTTGGGATCAAAGAAAATGGAAGGGAACTGAGAAACAAAGCTGTCACATTTCTGTGGAAATTTGCTGATTTTCATTTACTGATATGAAGTTTTGGGACTGATTGAGGCATTAAATGAGCTCCAATGATTATTAAAATTGGTATGTAACTAGACATGGTGTCCAAGAATATGCGTAAATTATTTCAAAATATTCTTAGTAGTGCAAAAGATTCTTAGTCAATGTTGTCATGGATTTTAATATTGACATCAATATCTCAGTTAGTGCTAACTAATGGTTGACTAACCAAAAATTAACTCCAGGGACCTATTTAATAGTTTTCAAACTACAAAGACTACATCCATTGTTTTCAAACTATAGAAACTAAAATTATTTTTTAATTAAACTACAGAGACTTCAAGTATACTTAAACCTTGATTAAAAATATTTCCCATGGTACACTAAATTTAAAGTTGGTTCAACTTCTTGCTCTTCATATTTCTATGTAGTTAATTTACTCATTAAAATATTACAATTGTTTTAATTTTTCCCTTAAAAGATAGAATGTCTGAATTTAGTCTTTCAAAAATTATAGTTACATCCATTTCGTCCTCTTTTGTTATTAAATCGAAAAATCTACTATAGTTGTATCCCAGTCAGTGTTGATTAATGGTTAACTAACCAAAAATTAACCCCAGGGATCTATTTATTGATTTTGAAAACTACAAACACTACGGGAAAGACGCAATATACCGATGGTGAAATCAGTAGGAAAGTAAAGGATTTTAGTAGGAAAATTGTTATTCCTACTGAATACCTACTGAAATTAGTTAGTCGTAAAATGAATAGTCGCTAAATTTTTTGTTACTGATTTCCTACTGAAATATATTAGCTACTGAATATTTCATACGAATTTGCAGTCAGAAACTAATATCCTAATACCCACTTTCAGATAATCAATAATATACACCTGTAACTTAATACAGCTAAAATATTATAATTTAAAAATATTAAAAAAATAAATTTAAAATTTTATTTAATAAAATTAATAATGGTCTCGAGAGAACACTCTCTAGATAGTGGTGTCGAGAGAGTGGTCTCTCGAGAATAAAAAAAAATTACTTCGCTCCACTAAAAAAAAAAAATTTTTTTTGCTGAGGCTCATCTCCACTCGAGAGACCACTCACGAGAGAGTGGACTCTCGAGATAGAAAAAAAAAGTTTATTTTTTTCTCCACTAAAAATTTTTTTTCTGCTCTCCATAAAAAAAAAAATTCTACTCTCGAGAGACCAGTGTCTCGAGAGTGGTCTCTCGAGAGTCAAAGAAAAAAAAATTTTTCTTCTTCCACTAAAAAACACTTTTTTTGCTCTCCATTTAAAAAAAAACAATTTCTGCACTCAAGAGACCACTCTCTCGAGAGTGGTCTTGAGAGAGTGTTCTCGCGAATCCATAAAAAAAAATTTTTTTGACTAAAAAAATTTTTCTCAAAAAAAATTTGTTTGGTCGATTTAAAAGAAAAAATTTCACCACTCTCTGGAGAGTGGTCTCGAGAGCCACTCTCTCTAGACCACTTTGTAGAGAGAGTGGTATAAAAAATTTTACTATTTAAAAAAAAAAATTTTCTTCGCAAGTGGTCTCTCGAGATCACTCTCCAAAGACAGCCTCTCGAGTCTGATCTTGAGAGATCAAGCTATTGAATTGATTTTTTAAAATAATTTTTGGTGATAAATTTTTTAATTAAGTAAATTTTAGTAGTAAATTTTATTAATTTAAATGTGTAAAAAAATTTATAAATAATTTTGTAGAAAATCATGATATTTATAAATTTTAATTTTAATTGTTACATAGCTTTTTTAATTATGAAAAGGAAAAAAATAATTAATTTACATTACATATTTATAATTTTAGTTTAACCATACGCAAAAAATAACTTCAACTTATTATTGAAAAAATTATAAATTTACAAATTTGGATAACATAAATTGTTCTTTTGAAATAAAATAAAATAATAAATTTACAAATCTGTAAATGAAATATTTAAATTTTCTTTTTCAATATTTTTTTTTCAGCGTCTTTCTCCTCTACCAATCTACCAGACAAATTGAGTTAAGAATGTCTGTTTCTCCATATTTCTTTTTTTGTGTTTTTGTCCACCACGAAAATAAGGTAAGAATGTCTGTTTCAACATGAAAATTTATTCCTGTTAATGCATAATATAAACAAATCAATTTGGAAGAAAAATTACTTTGGATAGAATCAAAAATATATAATTGTTTTATTAGGAAAAGTTGCAGAGAATGAAATAGAAGAAAGAAATTATACCTCTGTATCTCTCATAACCTGAAAATGAAAAAATCATTAAGGAGAAGAATGAGAATGAGAGAGATTATAAAATAAAAAAAAGATGAACGAGAGAGATTATTAGAAAAGAAAAGTATAACTGAGAAGAAGAATTAGATAATATCATTGCTGAGAAAATCGGAGAAGATGGATAGAAAAGATAGAGGTGAATGAGAGAAAAGATAAATTGTGAGAATGGGGGATGGAGTTGAATTATTATATAATATAATTTGCGGAAACGTTTTAAAATTACGTCTGAAATTTTTACATTCGCGCCAAATTAAAATAATAATCGATTTCACGGGAAACTGAAATAATAGTCGTGCGTAATATTATTTATGTTTATTTTTTATAGTGATTTTGTCCTACCATATTTTCACTAATCAATTTATTTCACTTTATAACATACTATATTATAATATTTTTGTATTATTTTATTGAAAAAAATGTAATTGAATAATTTTATATTATTTTAATATAAAATTTAGAAATAAAGTTTTATATATTTTATATTATTTATATATTATTACATAAATCATGATTTATATATGGGATAAGTAGAATATTCAAATATATTTATAAATTATTACAACTAAATTACATTAAATAAATTGTTCACTAGTGAAAATATATTACAATAATAAAAATAAAATTAAAAAAACTATATAATACATATTTCTACTCTTCATCATCATTTTCTTCATAAGTTTCTTCATCTCCATCGTTTTCTTCATCATTGTCTTCATCTCCATTGTCTTCGTTGTTTGGAATATTATGGGTTTGGAGAATATCAAGAGGAATACAAAAATTAGAAATATTATTTAAAGATGTTGCATCTGGTCGATACATTTCTGTATTTTCTTGATCACTTGAGCTAGCATAAAATAAGTGTTGAGGTGGATAAGGAGGAGGACAAAATCCTTGCATTGCATTTAGTCTGCATTGTAGTGACTTGACTATTTAGTTCCTCGACTTGTTCTTTGTATTTTTTTAGTTCTTCTTCATAAGATTTATTCAAACAGTTAGCAAATATATCTTTTAAAACTTGTTGAAATTCTTGAGAGTGAGTCCAATCAAGTTGCGATTGGTCTTCTTGTATATGAAATCCAGAGGTCGTAGTACCAACTATTTTGGATGACTCAACTCCTAAACCATATATGTGGCCTTTTTTTCCCCTCCTGCTGCTTTCATCCATAAATCGAGATCCGATAATTGCTGTTTAGAGGAACCTAAAGATTGATGCAGTCTTTGATATTCCACCTCTAAGAAAAATGAAATTATATAATTAGATTGTATTATAAAATATATATCATATACAATTATATATAAAATAATACTTACAAATATTGCCTCAGATTTTTTATCAACCCATCTTTGATCAGTCTTATTCTGATGAGTACGAAAAAATAATTCAAATGCAGTAGGTTCTCTTCCCAATTCCTTTGTCTAAGGTTCGAGAAAAAAAAAATATATATATATATATAAGTATGAAATATAATGATGAAATAGTAAATAAATATAAAAAAATTAAATTAATTGCCAATCTTCTCTTATGCTCTTGCATTAAAATGGAACCTCCAGTGTGGAGAGATGAGCCAAATCCACTAGAGTCAGAAGATCTATTTCTTTTTTCTTTTGATCACTAATTTGTTTGAAATGTGATATTCCTCATTTATAACATAATTGATTCCAAAAACATTCTCCAATCCACGCTGGTTTTTTATTTTTTCTATGCGCTTGATATATCATATCTTTTAAGCGATTTGATGCACAATATTTTCAATTACTTTGAATAAAGCCTTGATGTTGCGATGACCAAATATAATATTTCTAACAAATAAAAGTTATAATTAATGATAGATCAGGATATTAATAATAGGTAATAATGTGGGGTAAAAGATTGTAATAGATAAAGATAATGAAATTATACTTGAAACTTTAGCCACCACAAGTTTCGTAGTGATTCAGGTACATTCCTCCAGCATGTGTATGGTCCATCATATGTTGATTTAATGATGGACACAATTTGATCTCAAATCTTATCATGGTTTGGAGCAAACGTGAATCATTAAATTTAAAAGATATTTAGAAGATTTAAAAAAATGTAATGTGATCAATTTTTAAATAAAATACAAAGTACTATTAATAAAAAAAAATTACTCTTTTCCATCTGGACTAATGAGGTCCTTTCTGATTATGTTGCTACCGTCTTGTGCACTGTCAGTTGTGACCTCTATTGGTATTGGCGAGGATCGAGGGGTTGGAACTAGATTAGGTGCTGGAGGAGTTGGGGTTAAAGATAGAAAGGAAGTTTGAGATTGTGAAGAAACATATGAGTTATGATATGCCTGTGACGTCATTGGTGAGTTAACTGGTACTTGAAAAGAAGTATACGGCATAGTAGATGTATCATTGCGGCCGTAAAACTGCCACATTGGTGGTAGTCCAGTTGGAGCATAACTAGCATGAGGAATTGATGGTACGTTACCTTAAAATTGCCATGACACAGGTGGATAAAAGTTATGAGAATGATTTGATGGGCTGTAAAAAGAAGGATAAGGAAATGATGGCCATGGTGTTGTCGTGACATTTTCAGTATTGATATTAGAAGAGGAAGAATGATTCCCAGGTTGAACATTATTATGTGTTCTTGATATTTGTCTATTAGACAAATTTTCTTGCTCCTGCACTCTATCACTTGACATGTTGACAAAAGTGTAAAAGTACTCAGATAACTCTAATAGAGATGCGGAAACTCAAATGCGGCAAATGTTGGTTGAGAGGAAAATTGAAGTGATGAGAAGAGTCATTATTATAGGAAAAAAAGTTGAAGACCAACGATGTGACGTTAGATATCATATCACGCGTTAAAGATATCGACTTATAGGTTATACTCGTTTCAACAAGTAAAATAAGATCTATCATACTTATTTAAAAAGGACATTAACATACTTTAAACTAAAAAATAGATATAGACAACTATTGAAAATAAAATATTTATGGGTATACATTATACTCTTTTTAACAAATAGATGGAATCAACGTACTTATTTAAAAAGAAAAAGTTGAATTTAAATTAAGAAAAATATAAAAAATATAAAAAAAAATTATTTAATGTTAGATGTTTATCAATTATATTTTATATTAACAACTAAAAAATTATTAAAAATTTATTTTATTAACAAATTTGTTTTTTTATGACATAGTTAAATAATTAAATTTATTTATTTAACATCTGAATTGTTATTATAAAAATATAATAAGAAATAATATATATGACAAATAATAAAATAACATAATTAATAAATATTAAAATATAAAAATATATGTGAATATTAAATATTAAAATTGAGGAAAAAAATAAAATATTCATCCCTACCACTACAAGACACACCACATACCCTTTAAAAAGTCATTAGCCTATATATAGCCTTCACGAATTTCACTCTATCACTCCTCATATTTTCAATCCTCATACTTTCTCAACAATCACTCCTGAGCTTCATCTTTTCCTATACTCAAAGGCCTTTTCTCCCTTTCTAACTTAAACATGAGTGATACATTTGTAGGTCCAATTAATATCGATTTGCTATTCTTGCAAGAAAATCATATTTCTACTGTAGTGGGAAGAGCTGATACAGTAAGTAATATTTTGTTAAATTATGTATATTATAATTTTTTTATAAATTATCTTTTTTACGATACTTTTTTATGTCATTAGAGCAATCATATATTAATGATTAGAAAATGGACCAACGAACGTTTTCTTGGGCATCCACCCCATGCTATAGTGCCACTGCTCGTGCAAGCTGGATTTTATGGCGTTTGTATGCTAGGAAATTTTGAATTCAATCATAGTTTAATTTCTGCCTTTATAGAAAGGCGGCATTCGGAGACACATACTTTTCACCTAACTTTAGGTGAAACGAAAATAATATTAGAAGACGTGGGAATGTTACTGGGACTTCAATGTGTAGGAAAACCAGTATGTGGTAGTCTGCAGATACCAAACTTAGAAAATTTATGTATTGAAGCCTTTGGAATTAAATAGCCTGAATCAGAGATGAGCGAACAAAGATTATCACTTAGGTGGTTGGCAGACACATTTGGCAAGTTGCCTGAACATATAAACCAAACTATGCTAGAATGGTATGCTAGAGCATGGATCCTATAATTACTAGGTGGATATTTGATGCCAGGATAAATCTGGCGGTCATGTCAACTTGAAATATCTCCCTTTTATCATGGATCTTCATGCTTGTGGACAACTGTCATGGTGGTCAGCAGTATTAGCATTTTTATATAGAGAACTTTGCACTGCAGCTGTACCAGATACAAACAAATTGGTGGATGTATCGCACTGTTACACATGTGGATATGGTCAAGATTTCCTTTTTATAGCAAGAGACATTGTGGTCGAACCAAATCCTCCACCTGTCGAATATTTACTATCACCACCTTTGGGTTACAAGTAATTTTTTTTTAACTAGTGTATTTTTGTTGATATATTTTTGTTGAGTAATGTGTATGTATTTAATTACTAATTTATTTATATTTATGTAGGTGGAAGGGGGCTCATTTACCTCAAATGCCTCAAGAAATTATGCTTTGTAGATACAGAGAGATATTAGATTTGATGGCAAATGAGAGTGAGGTATATATATAATAAATCTATTAATATGATTTTTCTAATATACTAAAATTATATCAAATTTTTATAGATTCGTTGGACTCCCTATGCATATGAGGATGTCCCACCATATTGTCACACTGGGGATGACATTGGTCGAGCTACAGGACCAATGTTTTGTTTCCACATTTGTGAAACCCAAAATTCCGACCGCGTTCTACTCCAGTTTGGATGGGTGCAACATATTCCTATAAACCCCGATGGATGGAAACAAGCTTGGGAACGAATGCATCATATGAAAATCCTGCGCAACAAAGACTTTTCAACAATTTTTGAATGGGCCATCAGTAAATGGAATAACTGGCAAGGATATGTAGTAAATGCTGATATGACTACCAAAAGTTTGGGACCAATATCTCAATATATGCAGTAGTACAATAACCATACTCGTCGGTTCATCGGTGTAGATTCAAGAGTGATAAATCACATGGTAAAATACAAATTACTAATCAATTTGAGTTATCTGAATTTTATATTTGTTTATAGTTAATAAATATATTTTTGCAACTATTATTCAGACCAGTGTGGCACAAGTGATGGAAAGAATGACTCTGCAACAGCCCGATAGTCCTTACGTGCAGACCATGAAAAAAGGTTTAAAAGACATACAATTGGCTACACATACTAGACAACCAAGACGTCTCTCTAGCCAAGCTCATGGTGATGAAGCTGGTAGCAGTAGTGGTGTTGGTACCAGTCAAAGAAGAAGAGGGGATGAAGACCTCGAGAGGCTGGAGCAGGAATAGAGGAAGGAGAAGACAATAAATAAAAATATGTTTATTATGTAATTAAATATGTTTAAATGTATTTTAAATTATATCAACCGTTTTACTGTTTATTGTGTAATTAAATATGTTTAAATATATTTTGAATTATATCAATTTTTTTGTGGTCAATAATTGTATCAAGAAATGAAAAATAATTTAAAAATTTTAAAAATGTAAGAGCTAAGAAAATTTTGAAAAAGAATTTAAAAATTTAAAAAAATTCAAAAATAAAAAAAATTCATAACTAAACAAATTATAAAATTAAAAAATTAAAATTAAA
This sequence comes from Biancaea sappan, assembly GCA_037074585.1. Taxonomy (NCBI): domain Eukaryota; kingdom Viridiplantae; phylum Streptophyta; class Magnoliopsida; order Fabales; family Fabaceae; genus Biancaea; species Biancaea sappan. The sequence goes on from CM073493.1 coordinate 28,541,111, forward strand.
TATTATTTTTTAAAAAAAAAACTTATTGCCCACGAGCAACCAATAGCTTGCATCGAAGTGCAGGAGACTACAAATAATATGTTTAAATATATTTTAAATTATAACAAACTTTTTTTAGTGATCAATGATTGTATCAAGAAATAAAAAATACCCGGTTTAAAAATTAGAAAAATGTAAGAGCTAAGAAAATTTTGAAAAAAAAATCACAAATAAAAATTTTATAACTAAACAAATTACAAATATTAAAAAAATTAAAAAAATAAAACTAAATCTTATTTTTATAAAAAAAAACTGGTTGCCTACGGGCAACCAGTGCCCTGCCCCAAAGTGCAGGGTACTAGAGGTCACGGACCTGCAGTCCCCTGCACTTCTGTGCAAGGGCCATCACGGGTGGCCTTCCATGAGGTGACCCGTGATGGATGTGGGGACCAGCTGGCCCCCACATTTTATTCATTTTTTTTAATATTTTATTTTTTAAAATAATAATATTTATTTATTTTTTTATATATTATTTTAAAATTTATATTTATATTAATTATAGATAAAATTTTTTATTTTATTTACTTATATTATATTTTTCACTCTAATTTTTTATGTATGATATTTTTATTCTATTTTAAAAATATAATTTCATTTATTAAATTTTTGTAAACATATTAATTTATATATATATGTAAATATATTGATGGAGAGTTGAAGAAAAAATAATTACATATATATCTTTACACACACTTCGAAAGAATGAAGAAGAAAAACGAGACCCAAGGGTGCGAAATGACCACCTGCTCTCACCCGATGGTTCTCCCTCTCAGTCTCTTGCACACTCACGGGTAGGCTTCTCGTAGCATCCTTAAGAAACCCCAAAATGATGGCAATGAGGGTCACATGTGTGTGTGTGTTCTAGGGTTCCATTTAGGAATCTCACTTTTTTTGAAACATGGAATCTCACTTGGTCTGATGAAAGGCGTGAGAGAATTGGGCGGAAATTTTAATTTTTGACCAAAATGAGAGGGGGAAGAAATTAATGGAGGGAAATTGTAAAAAAATAATATAATTATAAAAGATAAAATAATTAAAAAATAAATTAATAAAAAGAATTAAAATTATATGGACTAAATTTTTTAAAAAATTATTAATTTATTTTATTTAAAAATAAAAATTTAATGAAAGGTAATTAAATAAATAACTGTTAAAAACTTGTTATAATTTATTTTGTTTTAACGCTTGCCTATTATATAATGGCAAATATATATAATTCCATATGGTATATACTATATATCCATCATATTATATAATATTCAATTATTTTTCTTTTTTCATTTTACATGAGAATATTCTTAGTATAATTTAGTCACAATTAATTTGATGACACAAAAGGGGGATTTGGTCTATCATTCATCATTTTCTTTTTGGGACTTTGAGAGAAGTATTTGAATTTTATTTTTTATAACGTATTTGATTGAATTTTGAAACAATAAGCGCGTGATTAATTTTCTCTATGCGATAATCATTTCCTTTATGCTTTTTGACAAAAGCAAAGATTCGAAGAAACGGAAGAGATATCTGTCTTGCAAAAGAGAAAGATTTACGTGTGAATTACGCAGCATGTTTCATTTCATTAAATGTAATGATTTACTAGATAAAATTAAAAAAATAGTAAAAAAGTTTTCAAATTATTTTCTTTAAAAAATTTAGATTTTTTTAAAGTTCAAATATTTTAATAAAATACTCTATTTTCATTCTTAAATTTATTTATTATTTCTTTCTTCATATCAAATATAACTTGAGTCCATTGTTAAATTGTAACATCCACAATTGTTAATTTTTAAACTATTTTGCATAGATTTACCATACAATGTTACACATGTGTGACCAAAGCTTAATTGAAGGTGTTGGATTAAATTCTGAATGTAAATAATTATCAGGCTATTTTTCAATTTTTCTACATTTTTATAAAAAAAAGCACTCTAAGATGATAAGTTAGCAGTCTCTTTTATTTGGTTAAGATAATTTTTTTCAACCTAAATGGTCATGTGATGTAATTAAGATTTTTAACAAATTTATAATCAATATAAATGTTATACGGTACAAACTTAAAAGTTTAGGAACTAACTTAATTAAGACACACGATCGATGATCTATATTTTTATATTAAAATTTAACCGTGAATTATCAATCTTTATAATATTACAATAAAATAAGATCTCCATATTGTTATACAAAATAGAAAAAGATCACGTTCCAAACATTTATAAGATATAATCAATTTTTAACATTAATAAAATAAATTGCATAGCCTCTCAAATTCAAAGAAGTTGAGGGCATTCTAACCAATGAGAAATTGTATATTTAAATGATTAGACTTCATTCTGATTAAAAAAATTGTAAGTGTTCATAAGTTGGCACTGAAAGTGGGTAGTGGTGCGTATGTGTGTGTGAAACTATGGCTAAAGGTTAATTGTGTAAGTGTATGTAAGTGTTCATATCACACAAAGAAGGGGAAGAGCAGTAGAGCTTAGAAGGATAACTCATCAGAGCTAGAGTGGAGACAAGAGCTGAGATGAAGCCGGCTACGAGATTTTTAAAAAAAAAGCCACTAAATATACAAACATATATGTATATACTCTTACAGAGGAGAGCTAGATCCCTCACATAGATTCTATGCTCACCATTGCATTCCAAAGGTATAAAAAATGCATCAAAGAAGTCATCCCTATAAAAGTAACTATGCAAAAAATAGAGAAATCTTCGACCACTAATCACGACCTTTACCTACTCCTTTGGTCATAACTGTTAAAGTATAAAGAATTTCTAGATAAAACTTATACTATTGAAAATTAGACTCAAAGAGCTTTCCAACGATATAAAGTTTGCTAAATACAGAATTCAGATGAAAGAATTATGCTTATTTAAAGAAAAATATATAGTGGCAGTTTTGTATATATAGTGGCAGTTTATACAAAATCGCCACTAAATAGCGGCGGTTTTATATGAACCGCCACTATATAGTGGCGGTTCATACAAAACCGCCACTATATAATGGCGGTTCATTATAACCGCTGCTATATAGTGGCGGTTAAATAAAACCGTCGTTATATTGTGGCGGTTAGAATAAAACCGCCACCATATAGTGGCAGTTAGATAAACCGCCACTAAATGTTTATTTAGTGGCCTTTTTGAAACCACCACTAAATAACTATTTTTTGTAGTGGTATCAGAGCCCACTTTCGCCGGGTTGTACCAATTACTCAGAGTTATCTGTTGCAGTCAGAATGTTAAGTCTAAAATCCGAAGGAAACATTTCAAGGCAGTATTTCAATGATATGGCAAGTTTGATGGGAGAAAGTACTCCAACTGATAATCTTGTGCCAAAAGATTGGTACAATACAAAAAGACTAATATCTAAACTTAGCCTATCTTTTAAAGAAATTGATGTCTGCGTGAATGGGTGCATGCTGTTCTGTAAAGAGGACAAGCTGGCATGCAGTTTTTGTAGCGCATCTCGGTATCGAGAAAATCAATCAGGCAGAAGATGAAATGCTAAACCAGTTCCAGTGAAAAGGATGCACTATTTGCCACTCATTCCTAGGTTGCAGAGGCTTTATGCCTCAATAAGTTCAGCTAAACACATGCGATGGCATTGTAACAACAGAAGAGATGAAGGTGTTTTGGTTCATCCTTCAGATGGAGAAACATGGAAACACTTTGATAGAGTGTATCCAGATTTTGCCAGTAAGCCACGCAATGTTAGGCTTGGTCTATGTACAGATGGCTTTACCCCATATAGTCAGCACAGTACACCATATTCATGTTGGCCAGTTATAGTGATGCCATATAACCTACCACCAGAGATGTGCATGACTGCACCGTATTTGTTTCTTACAATCATTATACCTGGCCCACGTAATCCAAAGGCCGGCATCGACGTGTACTTGCAGCTGCTCATTGAAGAGCTGAAATTGTTGTGAGATGGAGTCTCCACCTTTGACGTTTCAACTAAGCAGAATTTTCATATGCGAGCAGCATTAATGTGGACAATAAATGACTTTCCGGCATATGGAATGTTGTCAAGATGGAGTACTGCAGGTAAGTTGGCATGTCCGTACTGTATGCATAAATCAAAAGCATTTACTTTGCTCCATGAGAGAAAAAATACCTAGTTTGATTGTCATCATCAATTTTTGCCGACTGATCATGTTTTTAGGAGGAATAAAGATGTGTTCATCAAGAATCGAATTGAACATGATCTGTCACTGCCTATATTAAGTGGGGAGGAATTATGGGAAAAAGTTAGAAAACTCCCTAAAGTTGTTGAAAGTGGACTTTCTAAGGCTGAAGGTTATGGGTTTAGGCACAATTGGACGAAACAGAGTATTTTTTGGGAGCTCCCATATTGGAAAAGTCTTCTGATTCGTCATAATCTGGATGTCATGCACATAGAAAAAAATGTGTTTGATAACATATTTAATACTGTAATGGACATCCAAGGAAAGACAAAAGATAACCTTACGGCAATGATGGACTTGGCAGAGTACTACAGGCGTCATGAATTAGAGTTACAAAACTTAGGTAACAACCGAGTGATTAAGCCAAAAACTAAATTCGCCTTGACACTAGAGCTACAAAGAGCCATATGCAAGTAAGTGAAAGGTTTAAAAATTCCTGATGGATATTCTTCAAATTTGTCAAGATATGTAGATGTGAAAGATGGAAAATTATTTGGAATGTAAAGCCATGATTGTCACATTTTTATGGAATGTTTATGCCAATCGCTTTTTAGCATATTACTTGAGCGAGTTTGGAAGCCTATCACTGAGATAAGTCAATTTTTTGAACAATTATGTTCATCAACGTTAAAAGTCGAGGAGTTAATGCAAATGAAATATAATATTCCTATCATCTTTTGTAAACTCGAAAGAGTATTTCCTCCTGCATTTTTTGACTCGATGGAACATCTACCTGTCCATCTCTCATATGAGGCTCGCATTGGTGGCCCAGTGCAATATCGATGGGTGTATCCTTTTGAAAGGTAAATTGTTTAATTATTAATATTTTTTTATTATTTCAATTTGGCATTATTTAATACAGACTAAACTATTTTTTTTAATTTAAAGGTTTTTGAACAAAATTAAGAAGACAGTGAAGAATAAAGCTCAGGTGGAAGGTTTTATTTGCGAGGCTTCTTTAGCACAGGAGACATCATATTTTTGTTCTTACTACTTTGAATCCCATGTACACTCAGTTAGAACAAGAGTTGGTCGGAATATGTGTACAAAAAGGGACAAGCCACCCAACGACATTATAAAATTTTAACCAATTCGGGCGTCCATCTGGAAAGAGCGTCACTAGATATTTGGATGATAGAGAATTCATGACAGCTCATCTTTACGTCATTCTCAATTGTGATGAAGTGAAACTATATCTTGAGTAAGAAATACTTTATACTTAATGTGACTACATTTAATCAAATATTTTTAGAGTTTTATGCTCACTGACTTCACTTTTGTACTACAACAATTTTGAACAATATCATAGAAGTTTAAATCCCTACTTCACAACAGGTGATATTGATAAAATTGTTGAACAACATTTTGTCTTCTGGTTAAAAAATTTTGTAAGTAGTGTAATGATTATTAGATTAAATATAATATATGTATATTGGTTTATTTTTCTGACTATATATTACTCATTTGAACTAGGTACATATTCAACCTCAGGTCTTCAGTAACTCATATATTACGGACTTGGCTTGGGGACCATTTAGAAAAGTAAAGACATGGCCAATATATTTTGTAAATGGATACAAATTTCATACGGATTCTTAGAGTACTAGCAAGAAAACAATTAATAGTGGAGTGTGTGTTAAAGGTACTGGAGTAAGTGGTGGAGAAAATGATTATTTTGGGGTACTCAAAGAAGTTATACAACTAGAGTATTTTGGTGAACCTACAAAAAAGATTGTTTTATTTTATTGTGATTGTTTTGATCCAGTATTGAATCATGGAACTAAGGTGCATCCGCATTATGAAATTACAGAAATTAGACATACAAAAGATATGGAAAATTTGATCCATTTGTCTTTGCATACCAAGCAACACAAGTATATTTTGTACCTTATCCAATCAGAAGTAGAGAAAAATCAGAATGGTGGGTTGTTATAAAAACTAGGCCAAGAAGTCTAGTACACAACCAACAAACACTAGAAGTTGCCTATCAGAATGAGCAATCTCATGTTTCTATTGTATCTATTAATTTATTAAATGATAATTTACAAGAGCAGGGACACTATCAACAAATAACTTATGAAATTGAAGGAGAGAAGGAACATTAAAACGAACAAGCGGAGGAAGAAAGTGAAGAAGAAGAAGAAGAGAACACAGATACAGATGAAAACCAATTTGAGGATGAATACGAAGAAACAAATGAAGAAGACAAAGCAAATGAAGAAAGTGAAAAAAATTCTGAAAGTGATAATTAATTTTTTTTCATATTGTATAATATTATTTTTATTTATTGATCTGTACTTATATTAAATTTCTCGAGTTCACAGAGGCAGTTTGATTTCGTATTTTATTTTTATATTTTTAATTTTAACATTTAATATATTTTAATTTCATAATAATTAAAAAATAATATAAACATAATTATATATATTATATAATTCTTAGCCTCTCGAGTTCACAACAACATTTTATTTTTATATTTTGTAATTTTAATATTTAATATATTTTAATTTAATAATAATTAAAAAATAAAATAAACATAATTATATATATTATATAATTTTTCAAATATCAATATGTTGTCATAAAAAATTTCAAAAAATGTATTACAATATCTTTTTATTATTCTCTCAAAATAATTATTACTAATTTTAGTTTTTAAAATATTTTAATAGTATATTAATTTTTATTTTTAAAACATTTTACTTACCTGTATTTATTTATTTGATAGATATAAAAAATTTACACTATTTTAAAAATTTTTATTTTTAAAATAAATCATAAAATTAAAATTTAAAATTTTTTTAAAAAATAAATAATAAAAATAATTTTTTTGTTTTAATTTTTATTATTTAATATATTTTTATTTAATAATAAATAAAAAATAATATAAATATAATTATATATATATTATACAATCCTTAGTCACACTAGTATTTTATTTTTATATTTTTTAATTTTAATATTTAATATATTTTAATTTAATAATAATTAAAACATAATATATACATAATTATATATATTATATAATTTTTTAAATATAAATTTGTTATTATAAAAAATTTTAAAAAATGTATTAAAATATCTTTTTATTATTCTTTCATAATATTTATTATTAATTTTAATTTTTAAAACATTTTAATGGTATATTAATTTTAATTTTTAAAAGATTTTACTCACCTATATTTCTTTGATAGATATACACTATTTTTAAAATCTTTATTTCAAATTAAATCATAAAATTTAAATTTTAAAAAATTTAATTTTAAAAATATATCATAAAATTAAAAAAAATAGAACTCGAGAAGCTTTCGAGTATTACTGTAGCATTTTATTTTTATATTTTTTAATTTTAATATTTAATATATTTTAATTTAGTAATAATTAAAATATAATATAAACATAAATATATATATTATATAATTTTTTAAATATAAATTTGTTATTATAAAAAATTAAAAAACATGTATTAAAATATCTTTTTATTACTCTCTCAAAATATTTATTATTAATTTTAATTTTTAAAACATTTTACTAGTATATTAATTTTAATTTTTAAAATATTATACTCACCTATATTTATTTATTTGACACATATAATAAATTTACACTATTTTAAAAATTTTTATTTTTAAAATAAATTATAAAATGAAAATTAAAAAAACTTTTTTTAAAAATAAATTATAAAAGTTGAAAAAAAAATAGAACTTGAGAGGCTTGTCTCTCGAGTTCACACTAGAAAGTCAAGCCTCTCGAGTCCAGTATTTGTTTTTAAATTTTAATATTTTTTATAATTTTATTTAATTATAATTAAAAAACAATATAAACATAATTATATAATTATATATATTATATAATTCTTAGCATCAAGTTCACACCAACATTTTATTTTTCTATTTTTTAATTTTATTATTTAATATATTTTAATTTAATAATAATTAAAAAATAATATGAACATAATTATATATATTATATAAGTTTTTAAATATAAATTTGTTGTCATAAAAAATTTCAAAAAATTATTAAAATATCTTTTTATTATTCTCTCAATATTTATTACTAATTTTAATTTTTAAATTATTTTAATAGTATTTTAATTTTAATTTTTAAAAATTTTACTCACCTATATTTATTTATTTGATAGATATAATCAATTTACACTATTTTTAAAATTTTTAATTTTAAAATAAATCAACACCTTCTGCCATATTGATAACCAAAAATCAAAAGTTTGGTTCACAAAACAAGTCAACACTGAAATAACAAATTTTTTTTTCATAAAGCTTTCAAAGTCACTAGAACCCAAGACCTTGGCTTCTATCTAGGCTACCCACTTAAAGCAAACTATAGGCAAAATGATTTCAACTTTATTTTAGATAAAATAAATAAAAAACTTTAAGGAAGTGCAACCTTTTATCAAAGGCTGGGAGAACATAACTAATTCACTCCAGCTTCTCTAACATATCAAATCATATCATGAATGCTTTCCTACTTTCAAAATCCATTACAACCAAAAATAGATTCTGTTATTAGGAATTTTTTTCTGGAGTCATGATAATTCTACAAAGATGATTCATACTATTAGCTGGAATAAGTTTATTAAACCCAAATTTATGGGAGGTCTTGGTATTAGGTCAGCTTGTCATCAAAACAAAGTTCTAGCTCTTAAAAGATTATGAAATTATACTTCAAACCCGACCACCTTATGGGAAAAATAATAATAAAAAAATGGTCAGAACTTTATGAAAAGGAAAACTCTTATATCTCATTCTTTTAGAAGTATGCAAAAAATGTTACCTTCCATCTTTAGTTGCACTAAAAAAATGATTGGTGATGGTATAGATACAAGACTTTGGGATAACTGCTGGCTGAATGCTAGCCTTAGATCAAAGCTAATTAGTCCATTACGAAAAAATGATTTTGATGGAGAAGTTAAGGACATCCTAGTTACTTCCCATAATGGTCTGCATTGGAATCTAGGAATGATTCCTTTTAAAATCCCTTCTAAGCTTTTTTGGGAGATTAGATCCCTCCCTCTTGCTAAAGTCAACCCCCCTCTAAAAGATAGAATAATATGGAGCCTCTCCAATGATGGAGATTTCTCCTCTAAATTAGCTTACTTGTTCATTCTTAACACTCGAGAAGACATTATCAAAAACACTTACAAAAATCTTGACTTAATTTCGAAAAATTTAGGTAGATTTGGAAACAAAAAGCCCTTCTCGTAAAACTTTTTTTCTATGGAAAATTACTCAAAAGGCCTCCGACCAACTATAAACAAGCAAAAAATTATTAGCAACTCCTCCACTCTAATTACTCAAAATTGCAGGAACCTCATGTCTAAATTTGAGAACGTAAGTGTTTGAGAATATAAGTTAGCCAAATTTGCCAGAATTCATGATCAATGCCCAAAGACCTATCTCAACCCTCCACTTTTTGTGCAAGAGATCTACATAGAGGACTTTTGTAATGGCTAATAGTGGTCTCCTTTTGCTGTTTTATTGATGTCATTTTTCTAGATTTAATGCTGGCTTGTACTATCTAAACCACGGTTCTAAATTGCAATCGCAATATTGCGGATGCGGCCACCACCACATCAGCATCACCTCGCAATTGCGGGGTGATTTATTATCACAGGTTTTCGCCACATCAACATGGCATTGCAGCCACAACGGAACAGTGTTGTGGCAGCAATGCCGTTGCGTTGCTTTTTTTATTGAAAAAATTAAAAAAAAATCAGATTTTCAGTACAGCACAGTTGAGAAGAGAGAAATCCGAGTATCCGACTTGCCTGCATTGAAGACCCCGCTTGCTGCATATCTCCCTTTGGTCGTCCATTTATCTCCTATTCTTTAGTCTCCGGTCCAAAGCCTCAGATCGAAGCTCCTCTGTTTTTTGCCGTTGAGTGAGTCGTGCGTACTCTGTTCTTCTTCAATTCTTCCTTCGCTCTGTTCTACACTAAGAGGCGCCTAAAGTTTGAGAAATGAGGCTCTGTTCTTCGATCCCTATCATGGTCTCCTTCCGAGCTCCTCACCAGTCAGCTTCACAGCACCTAAAGTCTGACATGTAATTTTTTTCCCTTTGCCTCTCTCCTCTCTGTGCGCCGTGCTACAGGGGGTCAATGAAGTGAAGCAGGTAGAAGCTTCAAATTCAAGCTAGGGGGTCAGTGAAGTGAAGGCTCCGAATTTCGAAAACTGAAATTGAAAAAGTGAGTGGGTAAGTCTGAATAATGAATTATCTTGTGATTTGTGAATCATGATATGTGTGGTGTGATTTGTGTGTGACCGCGTGATGTGTGTGATGTGTGAATGAGATACTGATTTAGTAATAAAATTGAGTTTTATAGATATCTTGTAATCTTGTTTGATCATTAATATCTTTAAATTTTATTCGGTAATTATATAAATATATTTGTATCTAATCTTTTAATTATTAGCATAATAATTGTTTATTTTTCTACTTCAATTTTATAAGTAAAATTAATATATTTCTATAGAATAAGAATATATATTTATGAAATTAATATAAATATTAGATATAATATGTCATATATATTTAAAATTAAATGTTATAACATTTATATATTTTGTATATTTTGTACAACTAAATAAAAATTTACGACCGCAATGACCGCAACTGCATCGCAGCGTCTGCAACACCTGCAATCACAGTAGCCTGCAACGCAACCGCAACCGCGACCGCAACCGTAATTTAAAACCTTGAGTATTCAATTTGTATCAAATTCATCTAAACCACTAACCGTAATTTAGCTTCTTAACATTTAATTCAAGTTTTAATATTGCCCTTAATTTTTTTTACATGTTTTCAATTTGTATCAAATTCATCTAAACCACTAACCTCGTCAAAATAATGGACGAAACATGTTGACAGATTTTTTCACGAGACCACACCATCAAAAAAATGACGTGTTACCAGTTTAATTAAAAAAAAACTAGAGATAAAATTAAAAATTGTATCAAAAGTAGGGATGAAACATTTTTTTTTTCATAAAAAAGATATTGGATAGTCATTTAATAATTTGAAGTTTTATAATATTTATTTCTATTATTTTTATATTTTTTAAAATATCGTTTGTATGTATAATAAATGAATAATTATGAAAAATCAAATTATTTATATTTTATTAAAAAAATAATTGATACAAGTCACTAACTATTATGAGATACTATTTTACAATTGAAAATTGGCATTAAAATAAGAATAAATGAATATCCCAAAACATTAAAAGGAGTAAGAAAATTTAAAAGATTTATGAAGTGCTCGTAAAATAAAGATTTTGAATGTCTTTAAATATAGTTAGAGTATATTTAATAATGTTGTTGAACTAAACAAAAAAAAAATTAGCGACATATTGTTTTTGACATGGCAAAATCCTAACGATTAAAATTTAATCAAGAACAAAATTTGCGACAAAATTTGAGATAGAAGAATTTAGTCACAAATTTTTGAAATATTAAAAAATGGAAAAAAAATAGCAAGAATTTTTTGACACAAAACAAAATCCTCTAACATTAGAGACTGAAATTCAATCAATAAAGAAATTTTTCGTATCAAAATCTGTTGCTAATTTCCTTTATTAAAATTTCAAATCTGTGAAGAAATTTTCCATGGATTAGCGATGAATTTCGAGATGAAATCTCCATCTATTGCTTTATTATTTTTTAGCAAATAGATTTTAATTGAACTTTTACGCTTTGTAAATGGTTAGAAAAAATGAAACATTGGAGAATTCTTCTTTTAAAAATTAAATTATAATTAAAAATTAGCAAAGTTAGTACACATGCAAAATTCTCTACCCCATTATACCATTATATAGCGTAGTCTTAATTACATATATAGAGTAAAATATTTTTGTTCTATTTCCTCGAATCATGAATTGTGTAGATTATGAGTTTTTCATCAATTTATTGGTTTTGTTAAGTTTTATAGCCTTTTGGCAATTAAAACTAATGATTTGTTTTACTATTATAAATGACAAAGTAAGTTCTTGAACTTTTCATTTACTAAATCATTCATACTATTTCACTACAAAAAACAGGGAATATAACGTTGGTTTTTTAACATCGGTTTTTATGAAACTCATGCTTGAATTACCATGTAGTCATTTAAAACTCATGCTTGAATTTTATTTTAAAAAATTACTGAGTAATTTTTTATCAACCTGTGACGAAATATAAAAGTTTGAACCAAGGAAAAAATAAAAGGACTAATAGAAAGCCAGTATCATGCGTAAATCTAACTTTGTTGGATATTATTTGCTAGTCTTAACTTCAAATTAATTTTTCTTATTATTAGTTTCCACAGATTACATTATAAAATATATATATATATATATATATATATATCTTAATGAGAATCATAAATTATTATAAAATTAGTAACCATCATCTTTATATAAATGTCATTAATGAATTTACATATTTACCAATATTCTACCCCATCTTTTAATCTTTTGAAATAAAAATGTTTTAAAAAACTTATGTAAAATATGAGTTGTTTATTCCATTTTAAAAATAAAATTTTGAGATTATGATAGGTTGGATATTTTAATGTAGGAAGGAGTGGTGAGTATTCAAAACGTATATGAGACAAATCTGATCTTATCTTTTCGACTGTTGGTATCCGCAATGTGCTTCACGTGTTTGGAAAGAAACATTAAGGCAATTCTACCACAGCACAAACATTAAGCTCTTATGATTGATGTGATTTATCGATATAAATTCCTGAAACATGTTAAGAAAAAATAAAGAAAGAAAGAAATTAATTCAGGCTATCTTATACAGTCTTCTAGAGTTTTTCTATAACAGAATTATCAAAAAAATGTCTTATTTTTCTTAACATTTAATTCAAGTTTTAATATTGCCCTTAATTTTTTTTACATGTTTTCAATTTGTATCAAATTCATCTAAACCACTAACGTCGTCAAAATAATGGACGAAAAATGTTAACAGATTTTTCAAGAGACAACACCATCGATGAGTTGCACACATTCAGACACGCCAGATGCATGAAAAAAAATGACGTGTGGGACTAGTTTGATAAGAAAAAAGCTAGAGATAAAATTAAAACTTGTATCAAAAGTAGGGACGAAACATTTATTTTTTTCATTAAAAAAGATATTTTATAGCCATTTAATAATTTGAAGTTTTATAATATTTATTTCTTTTATTTTATATTTTTTTAATATCGTTTGTATATATAATAAATGAATAATTATGAAAAATCAATTTATTTATATTTTGTAAAAAATAAGAAAATGAATTGATACAAGTCACTAACTAGTATGAGATACTAGTTTACAAGTGAAAATTGGCATTAAAATAAGAATAAATGAATATTCCAAAACGTTAACAAGAGTAAGAAAATTTACACACATGCAAATTTCTCTACCTGACCTGATTATACCCTTATATAGTGTAGTCTCAATTAATTTATAGAGTAAAATACTTTTGTTCTATTTCCTCGAATCATGAATTGTGTAGATTATGAGTTTTTCATCAATTTATTGGTTTTATTTAGTTTTATAGCCTTTTGGCAATTAAAACTAGTGATTTGTTTTATTGTTATAAATGACAAAGTAAGAGCTTGAACTTATCATTTGCTAGATCATTCATACTCTTTATCACTAAATTACCATCTAGTCATTTAAAACTCATGCTTGAAATTTATTTTCAAAAATTACTGAGTAATTTTTTATCAACCTGTGACGATATATAAAAAGTTTGAACCTAGGAAACAATAAAAGGACTAATAGAAAGCCAGTATCATGTGTAAATCTAAGATATTATTTACTAGTCGTAACTTCAAATTAATTTTTCTTATTACTGGTTTCAACAGATTACGTTATAAAATAGACACGATCAACTGAATTAATATATATATATATATATTTATATATCTTAATGAGATCGAATCATAAATTATTATTCTTCTTTCAGGTTTAATAGATATGAGAAGATATACATATACACACAAATAAACTCGTGTGATATTTTGGAAATTTAATATATATTTCTGACACCTTATTTAAGGTGACCAGTTTTTGAAATTTAATTAAGTATATTTTAATTTTTTGTGAGCATATAAATATTATTATTATTATTTTATTTGGATATTGCTAACAAAAAGGGAATTTACTTATGAGAAAAAAAAATTTCACTATATGAAATACCTATGATGAGGTAAGTTTTTAAAGGATGTTAGCTTTAGCTATATATACTATCTTGTATATCTATATTATTTTTACAAGTTCTTTTAACTTGGTTTGAAAAAATTCTTTTGAAGTAAATTATGCATATATATATATATATAGCATTTGTATTTTGTGGAGCAAATACATATTGATTTGTTCCACTATCAAATATCATATACATCGGGTGAAATTACTATTTGCTATTATTTTTATGGGCATAACTCATAATTTTTTTTTGAGCTCTAATTTTAAGTGATCATAAAGTGATCAATTTTGTTCATGAAGCAAATTTATGCAATGGTGATTTCTCCTCCCTTCATCATGAGGTATGTTTCACTATTTTAATCTTTCTCTTTTGAGAATTTATATTAATAGTGGGGCAAGAGGAAAAATATTTTTTGGATAATATTTTTATAACAACAAGTGGGGGATGTAAGTGTGCTGTTATAAAAATATATAAATTTGGGTAAAAAATGTTTTATAATTAATAGTTAATATTGTTGTGGTTTAATAGAAATTTTGTGGGCTTAATATATTTGAATATTGAGTATACTTCAAAAATTTCTGTTGACATAACTATTGATAATATGAAAGTACTGTCTTAAAGCTTATATGTGAAGCTTGTGTGTGAACTATTTTAAAATTTCTCTATTTTGAGAATTTTATTTATGTAGAATTCTTGAAATAAACATATATATATATATATATATATATATATATATATATATATGTGAGGGTTATAATTTAAGAATTCAAAATAGTTTCATCTTAAGCTTTTGAGAGTTTTATTATAGAACATAATTTTGTGGATTTGTGACCAAATATTTCTGGATATTGGCATATAATTTTACGTCAATTTAGAAATTAAGAAAACCATCTCATTGAGATGATGATATGCCATATATAAAAAAATTAGAATTAGCAATTTCTAATGTTAATCCATGAAAATACTTCTAGTGTACAAAGAGGTATAATGTTGTTGAGTTATTGGTTACAAAAATGAGATTGAAAAGTTTCTAAATAATTATGTGTAATTATTTTCTTGAAAATAATATTATATGGTGGATGAAAATAGATGCGCATAAATATTATGAGTTTGATGCCCATCTATAATAACTATGAGGTTGTATATGAGGTTTTATATAGGTTGTGTAGCCATACTCTTATAGATTTAAAAATATTTAAAAGTGTGGGGGCATTTTGTAAAATTTATATTTTGTGGGGGCATTTTGTAAAATTTATATTTCTAAAACCTTAGTTACTATGATGGTAATATTTTCTCTACGTGATTAGTGAAAATATCTCTTTTAAATAATGAGAGATGTGTATGTATGAGGAAGTAATAGATGGTAAGGATTGATATTTGTTGTATATGTGTGATATGGATGTTACATAAAGTCAAATATTCTTTTACATCTAATGTTGATATGAAAGACATAGGTGAAGTAAATGTGATTTTGAGATAAAAAAATATAACTAAAGGTGATAGTATATTACTGTCACAAGAACGTTATGTTCAAAATTGTCTTAAAAATTTAATCATTAAGATGACAAACTAGTGAAAAACTCCTTATGATTTTAACACTCAATTGAGAAAAACAGAGGTGTAAGCTCTTTATGATCGTCATAGCCCTCCATTAAGGGTGGTATATTCATTGTAGATACACTTGATGAAGTCACATATATGAGTGTGGAGTGGGGTCGCTCTTATGAGATCGTGGCGAAATCTCTAAAGTACTCATGAATACCAGGCACGCGCACAGTGAAAATAAAGCGCACAGTAGTGTTAATAGCAAAAATTGTGGGGGGCAAGATGTGACTCTTAAGATCCCTATCTTACGACTAAGAGTATGTTGGTTCATATAAACTATATGCTTCACCAACGTAACTACTCTGTCAATTTAATTTTATCGGTCTAGATCGAGTTTATAGTCTAAAAAGAGACACCAGATTAATGCGTCTACACCATGTCGTAACCCAGTAATTTTGTTTCTGTTTCAAGAATATCTTTTAAAATACGTGGGGAATTGTTAGAAAAGTAGTGATATTTCAAAAGAGAATAAAAGGTTTTTAATAGCATTTAATATTTTGTAACTGTTTTTTAATTGCTATTAAAAGTCTTTTATGTCAATGTCTTTTATTGTTATGTTTTCATTCTTTTAAAAGCTACTTCCTCGCATTTCCAAATAGAGAGAACCAGAAGTTGTCTTCTCTCTTCTCTCTTTTATCTTTTCTTTGAAACTTTCTGGGTTATATATTTTTATTTTCTGCTATTCTTGTACATGAGTTTTCTAGTTATTGAGAGAACACTCAGAAAGGTCTATTTAATTCTAAAGGAAAATCTGTTGACACAGAATAATTTCTATAGTCGCGAAATAATTTTTCTTAAGGAAAGTGTCTCTTAAGACATGACTCAGATCATTTTAGTGATGTTAAATTTGACAAAATACCTTACCATGTTCCTAATCATTCTGCAATACAACAACTCACATGGAATACTTAAGAACTTGGTGCCCAAAAGAGCAAAGATATAGTCCTACTATAAGGAAAACAAACTGATAAATCCTTCTTATTCATATCATTTTTGTGGCGACTTTGGTTTAATTTTGGCAAACATTCACTCATTTAAAGAGCTTAATCATAGGGAGTAATGATGCTTGTGAATATATAATGTACAAAGCACAAAAGTTAGAGTTTTGGCTCAAAGAATACAATTTTTATTCCAAAATATAAACTTATTAAATTTTGTGTTTTTGTAGGCTTTAAGTGATGAAAATTGACGTTTAAATCATGAAAGACTCAAAGCCAAAGAAGTCTTAGAGATGTAGAAAAAAAAATTGCTCTCGGCCAGGTTAAAATGCTATGTAAATATATATGTAAATATATTACTTATATGAAAAAAAAATAAAAATGTTTAATAAAATAAAAGTAAACCGTCATTGAAATGTGACCTAACTTAAATATTAAATAATTTGGGCAAATTAATATATGATTGGCTGTGTCAATAAAATTTAATTAATGTTTTAAAATTATAAGAACTAAATTAAAAATTTTGAAAATTATACGAATTTAATTATAGTTTTTTTTACTAGAAAGATCAAAATAAAAAATGAACAAAACCATTGTAATTGAAAGAATAATTCAACCATTATTTTTTTGCTTCGACTTTTGAAAAGAAGACGAAAGCAAAATATGAGAGAAATACAAAATTTTGAGATTATGATAGGTTGTCATTTGGGGTGTGTTAATGTGGGAGGGAGCTGTAAGTATTCAAAACGTATCCAATACAAATCTGATCTTATCTTTTCGATTGTTGGTATATGCAATATGCTTCACGTGTCTGGAAAGAAACATTAAGGCAAACTCTACCATTCTGCAAATTGAGGCAGTGGAATAAGTAAAAAGTAGGCATCGGACAGACCGAAAAAGTTAAAAAGGTGTATGGAGAAGGGTACAGACATGCGCATGTAAGTGGGAAGTGTGGACTCATAATTTATGATTTTTAATTTATTATACAATATTTAATTTTTATATTTCACAAATTAGTGCTTTAATAATTTTCATATAATATATATAATATATTTAAAAAATGAAGAATAACTTTTGTTGACTCTAAGGCTATATGCCATAAGTTTTGATGATGACAAATGTATTTGAATAGTAACATTGATATATATAAAGATTAATTATCATATATATGCTACAAGTACTTAAGCATGATTATGTTATTTAATATGTATGTTGCATATATTGAATCATGCTATTAAACTAACCATTGAGTTTGCAAGTAAGATATATTTTATAGGTTGGTTCAAAACAAGAAGAGTGAGCATTGTATTGAAGAACAAGGAAAAGCAATATCATGCTTCACTCAAGGAAAACAACATGCAAGGATGAAGCTCCAAGAAATGAAGAATTAGAAGATTTGAAGTCTTGGAAGCTTGGATGCATCAAGATAGCCTATGTGTTTACATTAGGTATATTTTATATAGGCTAGTATACTTGTGCAACTCAATGATTTAGATTTGCATACATTGGCTCAATTATTTTGAACAAAAAGATAGTGAGATATGAAATTTTACAAAAGTTAGTTTTTGACCTTTGGTCACTCTTTATATCATATCTCATAAACGAAAAATCATTTTTTCAAGTATCTTAATCTCATTTGATAGTAGACTCAAAGATCTTTCCAAAGGTATATTATTTATTGAAAACGGAGTCCAAATTAGAAATATATGACTATTCAAAATATAGTTTGAAAAACTGAAAGTTGATTTTACTGTAATAAAAAATTATTCTGTTCTGACCTATAGTCAGTATTTTGATTATATATTTTAAAATAAAAATAATTTTTGAGTAAAAATTGGCTCATTTGAAACTAGACTCCAAGAGCTTTCCAACGGTATATTATTTGTTTAAAACGGAGTTCAAATGAGGGATTTATGAATTTTTAAATAAAGCTCAAAATCTGGACTGCACTATAACGGCTATATAACGGCTATATAACGGCTAGTTTTGTAAAATCTTATATATATGACCTTAGATACACGATTTTGAGCAAGAACAAAGTCCTACAATGTGATATTAACTTCTTCTATCATCTTTGAGAGAAAGGAAAGCATTCTTGAGCCAAATCTTGCATATTCTCTATCATTAGAGTTATTAGAGCTTCATTTGTTTTCATCTACTCTTTAGAGAGAGTTTCTTTGTATTGTTGATTTTGATCAACACATATATTATTCTGAGTTGAGGTTCGCAAGTACCAGTATTGGAAGAACTTGCTTTGGGTTGAGGAGGAGCCCGGATTCATAAATTCTTCAATGTGGTTTCGCAAATACCCGGATCGAATTTGCGTGGTTGTAGTGGTTTGCAAGTACCCGGATTAAACTTGCAATTATAGTGGAAATACTCAAGTGGTCTCTTGAGGACTGGATGTAGGCTTGGATTAGCCGAACCAGTATAAATCTCCGAGTTTGCTTTCTCTATCCCTTACTCTTTAATTTGTACATATTGATATCTATTCTTTAATTCCTTGATCTTTATAATTATTTATCTTAACAGCACATTGATTTTCTGTATTGTATTTATTATCCTAAGCATTGTACTTTTACAGAAAATCATTTTAACTTCCAATTAATTCTTGTGAAAAATTTATAAAACCCAATTCACCCCCCCTCTTGGGTTCCAACCATTACTTTCAATTGGTATCAAAGCTTGGGCTCTTGTTTAAAGACTTAACCGTCTAAGAGTTAGCATGGTTGGATATAGTGATTGGTTTATTTCTAAAAATTGTTCTTTCACAGAACCTCCAATTTTTGATGCTAATCATTTTCAATATTGGAAGTATGAAATGAAAATGTTTTTAATTTCAGTAAACCATAAACTCTGGGATGTTATAGAAAATGGTTTTTGTATGCCTGTCAAGGAAGAACAAGGAAAATGCATTCCAAAACTTAAGAGTGAATGGAATGATACTGAAAGAAGTTTAATGCAACTCAATGCTAAGGTAAAATTGATTATTTCTTGTACATTGAGTCAAGATGAATTTTTCAAAATCTCCAACTGTGCAACTGCAAAAGAAATGTGGGAAATTCTTGAAGTTGCACATGAGGAAGATCTTATTGCTGAGGAATTAAGGTATAGAAGTTTCATTAATGAACTTGAAATTGCTCAAATGAACAATTGCAAAACCATTAATGAGATACAACTTGTGCTTAATCAATTGCAAGCTCTTGGTGTTGAACTTACAGGAAAATCTCAAATCACAAAGGTGGCAGACGAAGAAGAAAAAGGAGAAAAAGAGAAACTACAACCAAAAGGTGAATCATCAAAGAAAGCTTACCTATCTTCCAATTGGGGAAATAGCAATTCTGATAAGCAGAACACAAATGAAGAAGCCAACACTTGTCTTGTGGCTAGAGATAAAGATGAGGTAAATTCATTTGACTACTCTTTTGAAGAATTACAAGATGCCTTTGATGATTTACATGAAGAATCTCTTATACTTGCAAAGAAACTAAATGTTTCAAAACAGAAAAACACTTCTCTTGAAAATGAGTTGGAAATATTGAAAAATGAATTTTCTATTTCCAAGGAAGAGAATTTTGTTTTTGAAAATCAAAACAAAACTTTGCAAGAAGAGAATTTAATTTTAAAAACAAATATCTCTACCAACAAAAATTACTTTTGTACCAAGTGTGATTTTTTGAAAAAAGAAAATGATAATCTTAAAAACACACTTGCAAAACTCTCTCAAGGTAGAGAAATTTTAAATACCTCAGTTTTGAAACAAAGAAGAATTAACAAAGTTGGTATTGTTTCTAAAAAGAAATCAAACCAAAAGCAGTTTAAAAACTTCTTTGTTTCTGCAAAGATGTCCAAAAGTCCACCTTGCACTTGTTTTTATTGTGGACTGAAAGGACACAAGTCTTACTCCTGTTTTTATAAGAAAAATCTTGTTCATGGAGTAAAAATGAAATGGGTTCAAAAAGGACCTCATGACCCAGGCAAACCCAAAAAAATTTGGGTATCAAAGACAAAGGATTAATTTGCAGATTTGCCTCGAAGCAAGGAGCTGAAATAACTTTTCAATGGCTACATCATTCAAACTCTACTCTCTTGCATCAAAAGGAGGCAATGGATAAGTAAACATATAAGCTGGAATGCATTGTAAGAATTTTGACTGATATGTTTACTGCTCTCTAATGCTTTTGTCTGTTATCTAATATGCCTTACATCTATCCTTGATATTCATGCATGCTATATCTGAAAACAATTGTTAGGTGTGCAGATTATAAATTCAAATTTTGTTTTGATCTAAAATCTTTCTTCCAAATTTTGCTCAAACTATCCTTTTTACTGCATCATGAAAACTTGCTTCCATTACACGCATATTTTTCTTGTCTTCACAACAATAAGATTCCTCCTACCTATAGTATTTATCCTTGCTGTAATCTTATTTAAATATTTTCAATGAAATCAAATATTTTGCAAAATTGCATTTCATGAAAGCATAGCACTTTTATTAATATGGTATATCTTGAACATAATGTTGCTCCTAGTACTCGAGATTTATTTGAACATTACTGATTTGAACATCAAAGTGCTCCACCAAAAGTGTTTTGCAGGAGTTAGTCCTCAAATCTATCCTCTAAGCTCATTCGTAATGATCGACCAATGCTTGACAGTGATCTTATGAGAGATTGTTTTCAAGAGGATCTTGCAAATAATCAATCAATTAAGTTCATTAAAATTGCAAGAAGATAGAATCAAAAGAAGAGCAATGAGCAAAACAAGAATATCAAAATCTTGAGGAGGAACTTCAAGAAGCAATAAGAGTTTGCCAAAATTGATGAGTATCTCTATTCTTTACCACTTTAATATTTAATTGAGTGATACTCCCTGATCATAATTGGCTATGTTGGCAATTTTTTTTTTACTGACATACTTTCATTACAATGATATATTGTTCTCTAATATCTTACATATTTGATCATATCATTGTATATAAAGATATTGTCTTTATACCATTCATCATGGTTTGAGCATTATACATGTCATATCCTTTGTATAAGATATAGCTTATGAACGATTGTTTATGGATTCTAGTTTATATCTGATTATATCTTATTAATCCATATTACCTCAATTATTGTACTACATACTCAAGTTATAATATGTTTTATCTTGATAAGTATGTAACTTGCTTTTTCTTTGAAATGATGATATATATGTCCATGTCAGAAAATTCCTTCCATCTTTAAAATGGATATATATTTTTCAATATATATATACTGTGCTGAATTTGTGTAGCTGATTTATTTTATCTTTCTTTATTATTATTTTTTTGTACTGTCAAATAAAAGAAACCACTTGCATTAAAAAAAACCCGAAGGATTACATTGCATAATTAAAAAAAAAAGGGAAAGTTTGCTCATGCATGAGCAATCTACAGGCGAGGTGGTCTCGGATTAGGTGGGTTGTATTGAATCATCACCCCTCGGCCATTCCTTGGAGCAAGAGACTGAGCAATGTCACGGAGGGTAGTGTAAATCTCATTCATACAATCAACACTTCTTTGTTGTTGATTGCAGAAGCATTGGGTAGACCAATAGAAGAACCTATCTATTCTTGAAGTCAGTGCCGCATTGTTGCGTTTAGCTAACTTCTCCTGGTCCTCTATCATCTTCTTGAGTTTCTTCACCTCCTGCTCCAGACAAGCAATTTTGTCTTTTGACGTATGGCCTGTACTAATCTCCTCAGCTTCTTCGATCTTTATCTTCTTCTTTTGGTTCTCTTGAGATTCCTCCAAAGGTCTTTTGCCTTTGTCCTTGCCTAGACTCAAGTTTAAGTCGAGCTCTTCCTCCCTTGCCTCTATTGTGAGATCAATGAACTTTCTTGCTGCCATGGTTTGGAAAATTCAGAAATTTTTGTAGGAGTATGAAGAGAGAGGAATGTCAGAAAGTTATAGGCTCAGAGATGAATACTCTTTGTGGTGTGGTAATTGAGAACTCTGGGGCAGTCTTTATAGAGATAAAATTATGACTTAGAGCCAACGAAGATATCTCTTCGCCGCACCCCTACACGCTCATCCTATGGATTTTGCAAGCTGGAAGCCAGAAGTCTAGGGTACGCATGCACACCGATAACGCGTCACATTAATGGCAAAACCACGAAAGTCAATTTTCGGTGGATTTGCGGCTGATTTAATTTGTTTTGATTAGAAATTTTAAGGATTAATAAAATGGTGATATTCAGAACCGTATTTTTCTGCTTCGTTGTGTTGTTCTTGAGAGCTTTCAGTATAATATACATAATTGATTGCATCATGCTATGATCACATGTATCTAACAACATATGTTGTGTATGCAATTCATGCATCATGAGCGAAGGCTATGGCTAAGAATAATATTTCATGATTCCACATGCACTCATACAAAATGAGCTGTCAAAATTTTTACATGTACTCATCCTCAAGATACATATATAAATTTATTTTGAATGGGTATATAAATTGCTTCCTTTGTGCTGAAATTTATCTTATCCTTTATGAAGCAAATTTGTTTTGAAAAAAAGACTTTAAAAATGCTTCTGTTATGTTAATATGTTTTATCATATGAAGCAACATTCTTTTTGAAAAAGAAAAGATTTTAAAGATCTCTTTTGTTGTAGATAACAAAAGGGATAAAAAATATTGATGTTTCATATATGGATTATGAACTATATGCTTGAATATATCTTATTACACTAATCCATATATATTGCTTCCTTAGATGAAACGTTTCTAAATTCCTTCGAAGCAAAATGTTTTAGAAAAATATCGTGAATCTCTTGAATTGCTTCCACAATGCTGAAATTGATTTGCCATATTGAAGCATTATCTGTTTTGAAAAGAAAAAGATTTGAGTATCCTTATTTTAAATCACTTTTGCTATATGTTGAAATAATTTTATGCATATATGCAGAAATTGTTTTTCAGAAATCTTGAAAAATATTATTATTCGATTTATGGATTATGATTAATATTCTTGTTTATATCATGCTTTGCTAATCCATATATCATACTTCTGCTGTGTGCTGTAAATATTTCTATCATATGACAGCAAATGATGTTTTTTTTCAAAGAGTTTAATTTTTCTGCTATTTACTAAAAATGCCTCTTCATAAACAAGCAGAAATCATTTTCAATGAAAATATTGCAGAAATTTCTTCAAAAATCTTACTTCAAAATTCTGCAATCAAAAACTGAATTTCCTTTATAATGATTTGGACAATCTTTTTCAAAGGAAAAATGTTATGAAATTCAGGGGGAGCTTTGTCTGACTTGAATGTATTTTTTTTGAAAAAGAATATATCTTGAAAAATTGGATATTCATTATTCATTATTCTTTTTCAAATTATGCAAGGTTTAAGGGGGAGCCTAAAACTCTTTCAAGTTTTATCTTTTGGCTCATTTCATTTGACATGAGAAAAATTTTTCTAAAATTTTCTTTTTACATGTCAATGAAATCAATGATAAGTTTTGATGTATCCTTACCCCATACTATATTGACATCTTCTGACATCCTGACTTAAAGAAGGTATGTGCTTTAACTTCTATATATTGTGTTCCTTACACCTTTTTGTTGATGTCAAATAGGGGGAGAAGAAACAATAGAAAAATATGTATACGTGCTTATAACATTGCATTCATTATCTTGTGATACATATTTTTCTGTGGTGATTTGTCATCATCAAAAAGGGGGAGATTGTTGACTCTAAGGCTATATGCCATAAGTTTTGATGATGACAAATGTATTTGAATAGTAACATTGATATATATAAAGATTAATTATCATATATATGCTACAAGTACTTAAGCATGATTATGTTATTTAATATGTATGTTGCATATATTGAATCATGCTATTAAACTAACCATTGAGTTTGCAAGTAAGATATATTTTATAGGTTGGTTCAAAACAAGAAGAGTGAGCATTGTATTGAAGAACAAGGAAAAACAATATCATGCTTCACTCAAGGAAAACAACATGCAAGGATGAAGCTCCAAGAAATGAAGAATTAGAAGATTTGAAGTCTTGGAAGCTTGGATGCATCAAGATAGCCTATGTGTTTACATTAGGTATATTTTATATAGGCTAGTATACTTGTGCAACTCAATGATTTAGATTTGCATACATTGGCTCAATTATTTTGAACAAAAAGATAGTGAGATATGAAATTTTACAAAAGTTAGTTTTTGACCTTTGGTCACTCTTTATATCATATCTCATAAACGAAAAATCATTTTTTCAAGTATCTTAATCTCATTTGATAGTAGACTCAAAGATCTTTCCAAAGGTATATTATTTATTGAAAACGGAGTCCAAATGAGAAATATATGACTATTCAAAATATAGTTTGAAAAACTGAAAGTTGATTTTACTGTAATAAAAAATTATTCTGTTCTGACCTATAGTCAGTATTTTGATTATATATTTTAAAGTAAAAATAATTTTTGAGTAAAACTTGGCTCATTTGAAACTAGACTCCAAGAGCTTTCCAACGGTATATTATTTGTTTAAAACGGAGTTCAAATGAGGGATTTATGAATTTTTAAATAAAGCTCAAAATCTGGACTGCACTATAACGGCTATATAACGGCTAGTTTTGTAAAATCTTATATATATGACCTTAGATACACGATTTTGAGCAAGAACAAAGTCCTACAATGTGATATTAACTTCTTCTATCATCTTTGAGAGAAAGGAAAGCATTCTTGAGCCAAATCTTGCATATTCTCTATCATTAGAGTTATTAGAGCTTCATTTGTTTTCATCTACTCTTTAGAGAGAGTTTCTTTGTATTGTTGATTTTGATCAACACATATATTATTCTGAGTTGAGGTTCGCAAGTACCGGTATTGGAAGAACTTGCTTTGGGTTGAGGAGGAGCCCGGATTCATAAATTCTTCATTGTGGTTTCGCAAATACCCGGATCGAATTTGCGTGGTTGTAGTGGTTTGCAAGTACCCGGATTAAACTTGCAATTATAGTGGAAATACTCAAGTGGTCTCTTGAGGACTGGATGTAGGCTTGGATTAGCCGAACCAGTATAAATCTCCGAGTTTGCTTTCTCTATCCCTTACTCTTTAATTTGTACATATTGATATCTATTCTTTAATTCCTTGATCTTTATAATTATTTATCTTAACAGCACATTGATTTTCTGTATTGTATTTATTATCCTAAGCATTGTACTTTTACAGAAAATCATTTTAACTTCCAATTAATTCTTGTGAAAAATTTATAAAACCCAATTCACCCCCCCTCTTGGGTTCCAACCATTACTTTCAATTGGTATCAAAGCTTGGGCTCTTGTTTAAAGACTTAACCGTCTAAGAGTTAGCATGGTTGGATATAGTGATTGGTTTATTTCTAAAAATTGTTCTTTCACAGAACCTCCAATTTTTGATGCTAATCATTTTCAATATTGGAAGTATGAAATGAAAATGTTTTTAATTTCAGTAAACCATAAACTCTGGGATGTTATAGAAAATGGTTTTTGTATGCCTGTCAAGGAAGAACAAGGAAAATGCATTCCAAAACTTAAGAGTGAATGGAATGATACTGAAAGAAGTTTAATGCAACTCAATGCTAAGGTAAAATTGATTATTTCTTGTACATTGAGTCAAGATGAATTTTTCAAAATCTCCAACTGTGCAACTGCAAAAGAAATGTGGGAAATTCTTGAAGTTGCACATGAGGAAGATCTTATTGCTGAGGAATTAAGGTATAGAAGTTTCATTAATGAACTTGAAATTGCTCAAATGAACAATTGCAAAACCATTAATGAGATACAACTTGTGCTTAATCAATTGCAAGCTCTTGGTGTTGAACTTACAGGAAAATCTCAAATCACAAAGGTGGCAGACGAAGAAGAAAAAGGAGAAAAAGAGAAACTACAACCAAAAGGTGAATCATCAAAGAAAGCTTACCTATCTTCCAATTGGGGAAATAGCAATTCTGATAAGCAGAACACAAATGAAGAAGCCAACACTTGTCTTGTGGCTAGAGATAAAGATGAGGTAAATTCATTTGACTACTCTTTTGAAGAATTACAAGATGCCTTTGATGATTTACATGAAGAATCTCTTATACTTGCAAAGAAACTAAATGTTTCAAAACAGAAAAACACTTCTCTTGAAAATGAGTTGGAAATATTGAAAAATGAATTTTCTATTTCCAAGGAAGAGAATTTTGTTTTTGAAAATCAAAACAAAACTTTGCAAGAAGAGAATTTAATTTTAAAAACAAATATCTCTACCAACAAAAATTACTTTTGTACCAAGTGTGATTTTTTGAAAAAAGAAAATGATAATCTTAAAAACACACTTGCAAAACTCTCTCAAGGTAGAGAAATTTTAAATACCTCAGTTTTGAAACAAAGAAGAATTAACAAAGTTGGTATTGTTTCTAAAAAGAAATCAAACCAAAAGCAGTTTAAAAACTTCTTTGTTTCTGCAAAGATGTCCAAAAGTCCACCTTGCACTTGTTTTTATTGTGGACTGAAAGGACACAAGTCTTACTCCTGTTTTTATAAGAAAAATCTTGTTCATGGAGTAAAAATGAAATGGGTTCAAAAAGGACCTCATGACCCAGGCAAACCCAAAAAAATTTGGGTATCAAAGACAAAGGATTAATTTGCAGATTTGCCTCGAAGCAAGGAGCTGAAATAACTTTTCAATGGCTACATCATTCAAACTCTACTCTCTTGCATCAAAAGGAGGCAATGGATAAGTAAACATATAAGCTGGAATGCATTGTAAGAATTTTGACTGATATGTTTACTGCTCTCTAATGCTTTTGTCTGTTATCTAATATGCCTTACATCTATCCTTGATATTCATGCATGCTATATCTGAAAACAATTGTTAGGTGTGCAGATTATAAATTCAAATTTTGTTTTGATCTAAAATCTTTCTTCCAAATTTTGCTCAAACTATCCTTTTTACTGCATCATGAAAACTTGCTTCCATTACACGCATATTTTTCTTGTCTTCACAACAATAAGATTCCTCCTACCTATAGTATTTATCCTTGCTGTAATCTTATTTAAATATTTTCAATGAAATCAAATATTTTGCAAAATTGCATTTCATGAAAGCATAGCACTTTTATTAATATGGTATATCTTGAACATAATGTTGCTCCTAGTACTCGAGATTTATTTGAACATTACTGATTTGAACATCAAAGTGCTCCACCAAAAGTGTTTTGCAGGAGTTAGTCCTCAAATCTATCCTCTAAGCTCATTCGTAATGATCGACCAATGCTTGACAGTGATCTTATGAGAGATTGTTTTCAAGAGGATCTTGCAAATAATCAATCAATTAAGTTCATTAAAATTGCAAGAAGATAGAATCAAAAGAAGAGCAATGAGCAAAACAAGAATATCAAAATCTTGAGGAGGAACTTCAAGAAGCAATAAGAGTTTGCCAAAATTGATGAGTATCTCTATTCTTTACCACTTTAATATTTAATTGAGTGATACTCCCTGATCATAATTGGCTATGTTGGCAATTTTTTTTTTACTGACATACTTTCATTACAATGATATATTGTTCTCTAATATCTTACATATTTGATCATATCATTGTATATAAAGATATTGTCTTTATACCATTCATCATGGTTTGAGCATTATACATGTCATATCCTTTGTATAAGATATAGCTTATGAACGATTGTTTATGGATTCTAGTTTATATCTGATTATATCTTATTAATCCATATTACCTCAATTATTGTACTACATACTCAAGTTATAATATGTTTTATCTTGATAAGTATGTAACTTGCTTTTTCTTTGAAATGATGATATATATGTCCATGTCAGAAAATTCCTTCCATCTTTAAAATGGATATATATTTTTCAATATATATATACTGTGCTGAATTTGTGTAGCTGATTTATTTTATCTTTCTTTATTATTATTTTTTTGTACTGTCAAATAAAAGAAACCACTTGCATTAAAAAAAACCCGAAGGATTACATTGCATAATTAAAAAAAAAAGGGAAAGTTTGCTCATGCATGAGCAATCTACAGGCGAGGTGGTCTCGGATTAGGTGGGTTGTATTGAATCATCACCCCTCGGCCATTCCTTGGAGCAAGAGACTGAGCAATGTCACGGAGGGTAGTGTAAATCTCATTCATACAATCAACACTTCTTTGTTGTTGATTGCAGAAGCATTGGGTAGACCAATAGAAGAACCTATCTATTCTTGAAGTCAGTGCCGCATTGTTGCGTTTAGCTAACTTCTCCTGGTCCTCTATCATCTTCTTGAGTTTCTTCACCTCCTGCTCCAGACAAGCAATTTTGTCTTTTGACGTATGGCCTGTACTAATCTCCTCAGCTTCTTCGATCTTTATCTTCTTCTTTTGGTTCTCTTGAGATTCCTCCAAAGGTCTTTTGCCTTTGTCCTTGCCTAGACTCAAGTTTAAGTCGAGCTCTTCCTCCCTTGCCTCTATTGTGAGATCAATGAACTTTCTTGCTGCCATGGTTTGGAAAATTCAGAAATTTTTGTAGGAGTATGAAGAGAGAGGAATGTCAGAAAGTTATAG
Organism: Biancaea sappan; assembly: GCA_037074585.1. Classification (NCBI taxonomy): domain Eukaryota; kingdom Viridiplantae; phylum Streptophyta; class Magnoliopsida; order Fabales; family Fabaceae; genus Biancaea; species Biancaea sappan. The sequence goes on from CM073493.1 coordinate 28,570,650, forward strand.
GCTCAGAGATGAATACTCTTTGTGGTGTGGTAATTGAGAACTCTGGGGCAGTCTTTATAGAGATAAAATTATGACTTAGAGCCAACGAAGATATCTCTTCGCCGCACCCCTACACGCTCATCCTATGGATTTTGCAAGCTGGAAGCCAGAAGTCTAGGGTACGCATGCACACCGATAACGCGTCACATTAATGGCAAAACCACGAAAGTCAATTTTCGGTGGATTTGCGGCTGATTTAATTTGTTTTGATTAGAAATTTTAAGGATTAATAAAATGGTGATATTCAGAACCGTATTTTTCTGCTTCGTTGTGTTGTTCTTGAGAGCTTTCAGTATAATATACATAATTGATTGCATCATGCTATGATCACATGTATCTAACAACATATGTTGTGTATGCAATTCATGCATCATGAGCGAAGGCTATGGCTAAGAATAATATTTCATGATTCCACATGCACTCATACAAAATGAGCTGTCAAAATTTTTACATGTACTCATCCTCAAGATACATATATAAATTTATTTTGAATGGGTATATAAATTGCTTCCTTTGTGCTGAAATTTATCTTATCCTTTATGAAGCAAATTTGTTTTGAAAAAAAGACTTTAAAAATGCTTCTGTTATGTTAATATGTTTTATCATATGAAGCAACATTCTTTTTGAAAAAGAAAAGATTTTAAAGATCTCTTTTGTTGTAGATAACAAAAGGGATAAAAAATATTGATGTTTCATATATGGATTATGAACTATATGCTTGAATATATCTTATTACACTAATCCATATATATTGCTTCCTTAGATGAAACGTTTCTAAATTCCTTCGAAGCAAAATGTTTTAGAAAAATATCGTGAATCTCTTGAATTGCTTCCACAATGCTGAAATTGATTTGCCATATTGAAGCATTATCTGTTTTGAAAAGAAAAAGATTTGAGTATCCTTATTTTAAATCACTTTTGCTATATGTTGAAATAATTTTATGCATATATGCAGAAATTGTTTTTCAGAAATCTTGAAAAATATTATTATTCGATTTATGGATTATGATTAATATTCTTGTTTATATCATGCTTTGCTAATCCATATATCATACTTCTGCTGTGTGCTGTAAATATTTCTATCATATGACAGCAAATGATGTTTTTTTTCAAAGAGTTTAATTTTTCTGCTATTTACTAAAAATGCCTCTTCATAAACAAGCAGAAATCATTTTCAATGAAAATATTGCAGAAATTTCTTCAAAAATCTTACTTCAAAATTCTGCAATCAAAAACTGAATTTCCTTTATAATGATTTGGACAATCTTTTTCAAAGGAAAAATGTTATGAAATTCAGGGGGAGCTTTGTCTGACTTGAATGTATTTTTTTTGAAAAAGAATATATCTTGAAAAATTGGATATTCATTATTCATTATTCTTTTTCAAATTATGCAAGGTTTAAGGGGGAGCCTAAAACTCTTTCAAGTTTTATCTTTTGGCTCATTTCATTTGACATGAGAAAAATTTTTCTAAAATTTTCTTTTTACATGTCAATGAAATCAATGATAAGTTTTGATGTATCCTTACCCCATACTATATTGACATCTTCTGACATCCTGACTTAAAGAAGGTATGTGCTTTAACTTCTATATATTGTGTTCCTTACACCTTTTTGTTGATGTCAAATAGGGGGAGAAGAAACAATAGAAAAATATGTATACGTGCTTATAACATTGCATTCATTATCTTGTGATACATATTTTTCTGTGGTGATTTGTCATCATCAAAAAGGGGGAGATTGTTGACTCTAAGGCTATATGCCATAAGTTTTGATGATGACAAATGTATTTGAATAGTAACATTGATATATATAAAGATTAATTATCATATATATGCTACAAGTACTTAAGCATGATTATGTTATTTAATATGTATGTTGCATATATTGAATCATGCTATTAAACTAACCATTGAGTTTGCAAGTAAGATATATTTTATAGGTTGGTTCAAAACAAGAAGAGTGAGCATTGTATTGAAGAACAAGGAAAAACAATATCATGCTTCACTCAAGGAAAACAACATGCAAGGATGAAGCTCCAAGAAATGAAGAATTAGAAGATTTGAAGTCTTGGAAGCTTGGATGCATCAAGATAGCCTATGTGTTTACATTAGGTATATTTTATATAGGCTAGTATACTTGTGCAACTCAATGATTTAGATTTGCATACATTGGCTCAATTATTTTGAACAAAAAGATAGTGAGATATGAAATTTTACAAAAGTTAGTTTTTGACCTTTGGTCACTCTTTATATCATATCTCATAAACGAAAAATCATTTTTTCAAGTATCTTAATCTCATTTGATAGTAGACTCAAAGATCTTTCCAAAGGTATATTATTTATTGAAAACGGAGTCCAAATGAGAAATATATGACTATTCAAAATATAGTTTGAAAAACTGAAAGTTGATTTTACTGTAATAAAAAATTATTCTGTTCTGACCTATAGTCAGTATTTTGATTATATATTTTAAAGTAAAAATAATTTTTGAGTAAAACTTGGCTCATTTGAAACTAGACTCCAAGAGCTTTCCAACGGTATATTATTTGTTTAAAACGGAGTTCAAATGAGGGATTTATGAATTTTTAAATAAAGCTCAAAATCTGGACTGCACTATAACGGCTATATAACGGCTAGTTTTGTAAAATCTTATATATATGACCTTAGATACACGATTTTGAGCAAGAACAAAGTCCTACAATGTGATATTAACTTCTTCTATCATCTTTGAGAGAAAGGAAAGCATTCTTGAGCCAAATCTTGCATATTCTCTATCATTAGAGTTATTAGAGCTTCATTTGTTTTCATCTACTCTTTAGAGAGAGTTTCTTTGTATTGTTGATTTTGATCAACACATATATTATTCTGAGTTGAGGTTCGCAAGTACCGGTATTGGAAGAACTTGCTTTGGGTTGAGGAGGAGCCCGGATTCATAAATTCTTCATTGTGGTTTCGCAAATACCCGGATCGAATTTGCGTGGTTGTAGTGGTTTGCAAGTACCCGGATTAAACTTGCAATTATAGTGGAAATACTCAAGTGGTCTCTTGAGGACTGGATGTAGGCTTGGATTAGCCGAATCAGTATAAATCTCCGAGTTTGCTTTCTCTATCCCTTACTCTTTAATTTGTACATATTGATATCTATTCTTTAATTCCTTGATCTTTATAATTATTTATCTTAACAGCACATTGATTTTCTGTATTGTATTTATTATCCTAAGCATTGTACTTTTACAGAAAATCATTTTAACTTCCAATTAATTCTTGTGAAAAATTTATAAAACCCAATTCACCCCCCCTCTTGGGTTCCAACCATTACTTTCAACTTTTAATTTTTAATTTAAAACATGAATAAAGAATTAGTTATAATCTATTATGTTAAATTTTAAATATATAAAATTAATATATATATATATATATATATTCTTACTTTGATACTAGAAAGTTTGAAAATAATTAAATAAATTGCTCATTAAAATATTACAATTATTTTAATTTAGTCTAAAAAAATAAAGAGTCTCAATAGTCTTTGAAAAATTATATTTAATTTATGTTAATTTTTTATATTGCTAAATCACAAAATTTACTATTATCAAATCTTAAAATTTTTATAATTTAAAGTTATAAAATTTAAAAAAATGGCCAAATTGATACAAATATATCATTTTAAGAGATTAAAATACTAGACTTTTTAATAACTAAATTGAAACTTCTATTTAAATCAAGCAGTAATTTATCCAAAATAACTCTATTTTACAAATAAAATATCGTGTTTCCAAATAAATGTATATAGCTTAAGCACTTGTAAGTGCAATAAAAGCCAGGTGTACACAATTTTGGACATATTCTATAGAATATATATTCCACACAATTTAAAGTGTTATATATACCGCGGTCCCATAAATAAGAAAAAAGTTAACTTTGAATGTCTTCTTTAATTATAAATCTTTATAAGAATTTGAGGTATCCACAAAATTTTTATTTTATTAATTAAAAATAGGTAAATCATTTAAATTAACATAAATTTTATTACCTTCGTTCTTTGAACATTTTTAGGTTAAATTATTTTTTAGATTCTTATTAATTTACTCAATTTCCAATTTCATCCTTATAGTTTAAAATTTGATAATTAAGTTCTTACAATTTTTTAATTTTTTTATCGTTGTCCTTGTCACTAAACTTATAGTAAATTTTTCTTTAAAATTTAATGACATGGTCAGTTATATATGTATATATTGATACTTTAAATATGTATGACTTGTGTAAAAACAAAAGTAAAAAATAAATAATGAAATGACATTAACTCAGATATAGCTTAAATGTTAAGTAATTTGGACAAGTTGTCTTGGATCATGTATATCTAGAGTGTCAAAATACATATATAGTTGACCATGCTAGCAAAATCTACCAAAATATTAACCAAAATTTACTTAGTAGGGACTAAATGGAAAAGTTTTAAAATTTTAAGCATTCAATTATAAATTTTTCAAACTAAAAAGGCCAAAATAAAAATTAAATAAATACATATATAGCGCCGATCGTAGTTCAACACAAGCATTTAGTTGCTACTGTTATATGCATAGATATTAACTGTTATATTTTTAATCAAAGAAAATAGCAAAGATATCAAAATTACTGTTGTAACCTCAGAAATTTTTTCTATAAATTGGCACCTCCCTTGCTTTTAGGGTCATCGAGCTAGCTGAACTAGAAATTAGGAAATCAATTCATGCCGTACATAACCATGGCTTCTCAAAACCGAGGTTCGATCCTCCTCTTGTCCCTCTTCTTCACGTTGAGTCTCCTCGTGAACTCCTCGACCGCTCGAACGTGCGGCATCGCGGTGTACTGGGGCCAGAAATCCATCTCCAGGGAAGGCACCTTGCGCGAGGCTTGTGCCACCGGAAACTATAAGTACGTCGTCCTCCAATACCTCTTCATCCACGACGACGGAAGCGACCCCGCACTCAACTTCGCCGACCACTGTGGCTCCAGCTGCGCCTCCCTTGCGTCCCAAATCAGTTACTGCCAGGGCCAAGGCGTCCAAGTTCTTCTCTCCATTGGAGGAAATGTGCGAACCATCAGGTCCAAGTCATCCTCAGCTGTTATCACCGAGAATGTTGCGGACTACATATACAAAAACTTCCTTAGCGGTGAGGAGTATGGTCCACTTGGGAGGGTGGCATTGGACGGTATTGATTTCTCTAGCGTTCAGGAAGGGAAGAACATAAAGTGGGCGGATCTTGCTCAGGCCATCCACGACAAACAACAAGACCGAAAAATTTACCTGTCTGCGTCGCCACAGTGTGTTATACCCGACTACCACCTGGGAAGAGCCATAGAGACAGGCCTCTTCGACTACGTGTTTGTGCAGTTCTTCTACTACAACCCCTCGTGTCAATATGATAAGGCCAATGCGGACGCTTCCAAACTCATAGGAACATATCACAACTGGGCCTCCAAAGTTGTTAATCCCGCAACCACAACAGTGTTCTTGGGGATTCCAGCGTCTGAAAAAGCCACAGGCAGTGGGTACATAGAGCCAGAGGTTCTCAACAACGTGGTTCTTCCGGAGCTTCAGCGATCTCCCAACTATGGCGGAGTTATGCTTTTCGACAGGTATTATGATAAGATCACCGGTTACAGTGACCAGATTAAGGAAGATGTTCTTAAAAATTGTGATGATGAGTGTAGCTGCTTTGATCAATCCGCCAGAACCAAATTCCATAGCCTTCTACGTCAATATTAATCTTAATAATAAGGCGCTCTAGTTGTGATGCTAGCAGCTAGCTAGCTAGGAAATAAGCTCATTGCATGCTTTCTCATGCAGACACGTAGTTTGTATGGGGTAGTCATGCTTAAGCATGTTTTATAATATGTATTATGGATTCCCTCTAAATAAAAGGTTTCTTATCTAAAATGTGGGTGTTCATTTCATGGGTTCTTGTTTATTTCATTAGACCCCCAAAAAACATGGGAAATATTTATTATACACATAAAATGCTGAAAAATTATTTTTAATTATTATTATTATTATTATTATTATTATTATTATTATTATTTATGTTTTGATAAAATAAGTAATTTTTGCTTAAAGATTAAAATTTAACTAAATAAACATTATTTAAATGTCTTTATAGTTACATTAAAAATAAAATTGTAGTATTTTGGCCATGTTCAATAGAAAAGAAATGGTTTTGGATTGTTCATTTCCTAAAGCTCATGAGTCTGTTTTATGGCTTTCTGTCTGTGCGCATGTCTTCGTTTACAGTTTACGAGTTTCTTAATTTTCAGTTATTATGATATCATAGCTTAATTTTATAACTTCAACTTATGCATCATATATAATTTTCAGTCTACAACTTCAACTTATATATCGTATATATAAATGAGTGAAAGTGTCTCTTTTTCTAATTAATTTTAAATTGACATAATGATGCCCGAAATTATAAGGTCCATTGGAGAAATGTAAGTCATCATTGGTTATAAATATGCACGACTTTTTATTAAGAAAAATATTTTCTAGTTTTTAAAAAATATATGGATAAATTATTTAGTCCATCTAAAATATCAATTCGTTAGTCTGATCATTAATTAGTTTCATTATCTCTTAATAATTTATTTGGTGTAGTATGTTAATTGGAAATTGGGCACATTTATCCAACTTTTTTTTAATTCGTAAGTATCATTTGATTCAATAATGATTGTAAGCATAATAATAAGCATAGAATAGTAATTTTAATTTTTTTTACAAAAAACTAAATAATTTAGAGTCGTAAGATATTTGATCCAACAACTCCCAATGCAGGAGGCAATCTCAACTTATGTTAATTGCTAATTCAATGTTTGTCAAGAATTTAAAAAAGTCATTTCTATTTTTGATTCCTTAAAAAATACATAAATTAACTGTTTAATTTATAAAGAATTACAATACGCTATTTAATTTCTAAATTATTTTTTCGTTGCTAATTAAATTGTTAACTTATGTCTATTTTAATTTTTAAGGAATAAAAATATTTATCCTTTTTATTGGGTAAAGAGAATAGGCCAAAGCCCCAAATAAACAATAACTAAATCAACGCATCATGCTTTATCCTATACGAGTATGTATATTCACCACGTTATTATTATTATTATTATTATTATTATTATTATTATTATTATTATTATTATTATTATATAAAATCGTGGAATTGTGTCACTTCATCTTTGTCCACCTACAATACCAGCAAGCAAGTGACCATGAAATTACAAAATACATGCAACATAACAAAAGTTACAATTTACTAGCGCAATGATCAACCGGAGTTGTATATAGTAAAAAAGGCTAGTCTCTTATAAGATTAGTAAACTCAAGTTTAAAATTATGGACGCATGATTTTTATTGAACTCACAATTGCTTAAGTCATATACATCTATTTGAAAACAACATATTTCATTTGTAAAATATAGTTATTTTGGGTAAACCACTGCTTAAGCATTTAGTTGCTACTTGTATATGCATATTTATGACCAATGATGACTTACATTTCTGAAGAAGGTTGAAATGTAACTCCGAATTCAGGCTCAAACTAAGACGATTGAAATGTATGTCAGTTCATTTGAAAAGGGTTTGATTAATTTCTGAAATATTTGAGTTTAAATTATGGAGTTGGTCAAAAAATTTATTCTTTCAAATTCAAGTAAACATGGGGAGCGTACCCGTAAAATATCTTAAAAAAATTTTAAACTTAATTAATGCGCAAGCTAGATTAAAGATATTCTCACCCCACAAAAAAAAAGATATTGAAATAATAAAGCTAAATCATTTAAGTTACTGAAAAAATCTTGCTTGGACAAGTCAATTAACACGATAATGTTAAAAGAAAAATGATTTTCGGTGAGATGATAGTATAATTATAATGAATTTCTAAAATTTGTTGGAGGTATTTAATTAATTGCCCCTTGTAGCACTCCTGTAAATAACATATCTAGTCCACACATTTTAGTTCCGATCGAATAAGAATAGTTGATTTGAATAAATGAACATATAGAAACAAATAAACCAAATTTTTAATGAATTACTTTAACAAATTTACTGTCATTATTTCAATCATTCCACACTAGTTAGTAGTAAAGTCAGTCTTTTCTCTATCATTTTCATTTATATGTCTCCAATTTCAATTCCTTCATTATTATTTTTAATTTTAATATTATTGTAATATTTTTAGGTCAATTTTTGTGTCCTTTAGCAAAGTTATTTCTTCATCGTTCAATCTAATTGATTGTCCCTTCTTACACTCTTAAAGTGAAATGTAAAATCCACCCATCTCGTTTCTATATTTTTCACTTCCACGAGTGAGAGAAGGATCAACATACTAACATAACCAAAAATTCAATTGCAAAAACATTCTAGAGTTTCATTATAAATATAGAATTCAACAAAAACAAACATATTTTTTTAATTCATTCTTCAATTAATAACTTGTTCCAGCAAGAACTCTTTTATTAATTTAAAGATTAAATTATTGATTTGGTCCCCAAAGCAATTTTTTGGGTTTCAGCCATGGAAATTGATGACCCAAATGTCAGTCCAGGCTGGGTCACATAATCAGATCAGATCGTAGTTGACTCACACTAATATAAAGCCAGAATCAAAGATGGAAATCATAGAGATTTATTCCGTCTCAAAATCCGAATCTGATCTGTGGCAAAATCCATCCCTGATACGAATCTGTAATGAACAAATCAAAGATGAATTCTGAGACAGATTATTTTGTCTCTGAATGAATATCCGTTCATAATTTTAGAGATGGATTATGTCATCTCTAAAATCCATCCCTAAATATTTATATCTTTTTTCTTTTAATTAAAAAAATTTAGACACGGGATATATCCGTGTGTAAAATCCTTCTCATAACAATATTAGTAAAACGACATCATATAGTTTTTAAAGACGAAAATATCTATCTCAAAATTCTGTCCCAAATTAGCTTTAGTAAAACGACGTTGTACCCTTAGTTATTAGAGACGGAAATTTTTGTCTCAGAATTTTGTCCCTAATCTGAACCTTAAATCCCCAAATTCCTTTCTCACGTCTTTCATCTCTCTCTCTCTCTCACATCAAGTGCTCCTTCTCTCTCCGCCACTGGTCTGTGTCTCCGACGTCAGCCTCTACCTTCATTCACTGTGTCCAGCTTCCTCTGGTACTTTCAACCCCTATCTTTCTCTCTCACACTTGTCTATCCCTCAGTCCTTCCATCTTCTACATATGTTTTTGCTTTTTTTTTTCTATTTCGAGCATTAATTTCACCTGTAATTTGTTTTAGTTTGAGTTGTTGGTTGAAGAAGGTTGGTTGGCGAAAGAAGGTTCATTGCTATGTTCATTTTTTTTTCTTCAAATTTTTTGTTACATTTTTCTCTGCTTCTGGAATAAATATTATGAATATATCTAATTTTCTGTTACATTTTTTCTTCTGGAATATACATTTTGCTCTCTTCTGGAATATATCTTATTAGTGAGGCTATGTCGGTTGAACATGTATGAAAATGACTTGCTTTGCTTGACTATCATGAATGAACATTAGGACTTTCTGTTTAATTAGAAGGACCAATATTTCGCAACCTAATTCAAGTTAGGAATAGTTACAAAGATGTAAAAAAAATTTAGGAAGTACTTGGTTTTTTTTTTTTTGAAAAAAGAAAATGAGATAAAATTGAAGTTGACCTTTAACTGAAAGAACAGGAAAAGAAAAAGAAAAAAAGAGAGGGCTCTTTTTCTTACATAAAAAGCAATAACAAAAAACAAAAATAATGTATACTGGTGCCAAAGTGTATAACTTGATAAGATACCAAATGATAGGTCACACCTCTCAAGACGATTTTTGTCAATAATGAGAAGATAGTAGCAGTAGCAGTACTAGGTATGCAATGCTTCACAGGTTAATTTGGGGAGCAATATGGCCAATCATTCATATCTTAGGTTCGTAGAAGTTCATGCATTTCTATCCAATCATCTTCCTTACAATTTGTGGGACCTCCCTTTCTGGAATCACATAACCAAAACAAGAAACAAAATTAAGGTTTTAACTGTAAGGTGAGACTGAGGTCCTTTCTCCTCTGTTTTTGTATTCCTTTTCTTTCTCTTTCCTTTTCGTGGTAGCAAAAATTTTAAGAAGAGAATTGAGTGAGGGTTTAAGTGGATGATGGGATTCAAGTATTAGTTCATTCTTTTAGTTCCAAATTAGTTTAAAACACATTTGAGTAGTGAAGAAATGGTTTTAACTCAAGATTAGGTTTTGAGATTCTTAGTGGTGCAAAATATTCTGATTCGGAAAAGAAAATGAGAGTGAGATGGAATTTAATGTCTCATTACTCTTGCTTTGTTTAGAAGGAAATATGGGCGTTAGTGACTTAGAATTAGTTGTGAGGTTTGATTTTATTCTCTTGGAATCAAAGAAAATGGAAGGGAACTGAGAAACAAAGCTGTTACATTTATGTGGAAATTTGCTGATTTTCATTTACTGATATGAAGTTTTGGGACTAATTGAGGCATTAAATGAGCTCCAATGATTATTAAAATTGGTATGCAACTAGACATGGTGTCCAAGAATATGCGTAAATTATTTCAAAATATTCTTAGTGGTGCAAAAGATTCTTAGTCAATATTGACATAGATTTTAATATTGATATCAGTATCCCAGTCAGTGTTGACTAACGGTTGACTAACCAAAAACTAACTCCATGGACCTATTTAATGGTTTTGAAAACTACAAAGACTACATCCATTGTTTTCAAACTATAGAGACTAAAATCATTTTTTAATTAAACTACAGAGACTTCAAGTATACTTAAACCTTGATTAAAATATTTCCCATGGTACACTAAATTTAAAGTTGGTTCAACCTCTTGCTCTTCATATTTCTATGTAGTTAATTTACTCATCAAAATATTACAATTGTTTTAATTTTTCCCTTCAAAGATAGAATGTCTAAATTTAGTCTTTCAAAAATTATAGTTACATCCATTTCGTCCTCTTTTGTTATTAAATCGAAAAATCTACTATAGTTGTATCCCAGTCAGTGTTGATTAATGGTTAACTAACCAAAAATTAACCCCAGGGATCTATTTAATGATTTTGAAAACTACAAACACCACGGGAAAGACGCAATATACCGACGGCAAAATCAGTAGGAAAGTAAAGGATTTTAGTAGGAAAATTGTTATTCCTACTAAATACCTACTGAAATTGGTCAGTCGTAAAATGAATAGTCACTGAATTTTTTGTTACTGATTTAATTTCCTACTGAAATATATTAGCTACTGAATATTTTATACGAATTTGTAGTCAGAAACTAATATCCTAATACCCACATTTTAGATAATCAATGATATACACCTGTAACTTAATACAACTAAAATATTATAATTTAAAAATATTAAAAAAATAAATTTAAAATTTTATTTAATAAAATTAATAATGATCTCGAGAGAACACTCTCTCGATAGTGGTGTCGAGAGAGTAGTCTCTTGAGAATAAAAAAAATTATTTTGCTCCACTAAAAAATTTTTTTTTTGGCTGAGGCTCATCTCCACTCAAGAGACCACTCTCGAAAGTGTGGTCTCTCGAGATAGAAAACAAAAGTTTATTTTTTTCTCCACTAAAAATTTTTTTTTTGCTCTCCATAAAAAATTAAAAAAATTCTACTCTCGAGAGACCAGTGTCTCGAGAGTGATCTCGAGAGAGTCAAAGAAAAAAAAATTTTCCACTAAAAAAACTTTTTTTGCGCTCCATTTAAAAAAAAATTATGCACTCGAGAGACCACTCTCTGGAGAGTGGTCTCGAGAGAGTGTTCTCGCAAAGCCATAAAAAAAATTTTTTGACTAAAAAATTTTTTTCTAAAAAAAATTTTTTTTGGTCTATTTAAAAAAAAATTTTACCACTCTCTCAAGAGTGGTCTCGAGAGCCATTCTCTCGAGACCACTTCGTAGAGAGAGTGGTATAAAAAAATTTACTATTAAAAAAAATTTTTTCTTCGCAAGTGGTCTCTCGGGATCAATCTCGAGAGACAGCCTCTTGAAACTGATCTCGAGAGATCAAACTATCGAATTGATTTTTTAAAATAATTTTTGGTGATAAATTTTTTAAATAAGTAAATTTTAGTAGTAAATTTTATTAATTTAAATGTGTAAAAAAATTTGTAAATAATTTTGTAGAAAATCATGATATTTATAAATTTTAATTTTAATTGTTACATAGCTTTTTTAATTATGAAAAGGAAAAAATTAATTTACTTTACATATTTATAATTTTAGTTTAACCATACTCAAAAAATAACTTCAACTTATTATTGAAAAAATTATAAATTTACAAATTTGGATAACATAAATTGTTCTTTTGAAATAAAATAAAATAAGAAATTTACAAATCTGTAAATGAAATATTTTAATTTTCTTTTTTAATATTTTTTTTCAGCGTGTTTCTCCTCTACCAATTTACCAGACGAATTGAGTTAAGAATGTCTGTTTCTCCATATTTCTTTTTATGTGTCTTTGTCCACCACGAAAATAAGGTAAGAATGTCTGCTTCGACATGAAAATTTATTCCTATTAACACGTAATATAAACAGATCAATTTGGAAGAAAAATTACTCTGGATAGAATCAAAAATATATAATTGTTTTATTAGGAAAAGTTGCAGAGAATGAAATAGAAGAAAGAAATTATACCTCTGTATCTCTCGGAACCTGAAAATGAAAAAATATTAAGGAGAAGAATGAGAATGAGAGAGATTATAAAATAATAAAAAAAAGATGAACGAGAGAGATTATTAGAAAAGAAGAGTATAACTGAGAAGAATAATCAGATAATATCATTGATGAGAAAATCAGAGAGGATGGATAGAAGAGATAGAGGTGAATGAGAGAAAAGATAAATTGTGAGAATGGAGGGTTGAGTTGAATTGTTATATAATATAATTTGCGGAAACATTTTAAAATTATGTCTGAAATTTTTACATTCGCGCTGAATTAAAATAATAATCGATTTCAAGGGAAACTGAAATAATAGTCGCGCGTAATATTATTTGTATTTATTTTTTTATAGTGATTTTGTCCTATCATATTCTCACTAATAAATTTATTTCACTTTATAACATACTATATTATAATATTTTTATATTATTTTAATAAAAAAATGTAATTGAATAATTTAGTATTTTAATATAAAATTTAGAAATAAAGTTTTATATATTTTATATTATTTATATATTATTACATAAATCATGATTTATATATGGGATAAGTAGAATATTCAAATATATTTATAAATTATTGCAACTAAATTACATTAAATAAATTGTTCACTAGTGAAAATATATTACAATAATAAAAATAAAATTAAAAAAACTATATAATACATATTTCTACTCTTCATCATCATTTCCTTCATAAGTTTCTTCATCTCCATCGTTTTCTTCATCATTTTCTTCATCTCCATTGTCTTCGTTGTTTGGAATATTATGGGTTTGGGGAATATAAAGAGGAATACAAAAATTAGAAATATTATTTAAAGATGTTACATCTGGTCGTTATATTTCTGTATTTTCTTGATCACTTGAGCTAGCATAAAATAAGTGTTGAGGTGGATGAAGAGGAGGACAAAATCCTTACATTGCATTGAGTTTAGTCTGCATTGTAGTGACTTGACTACTTAGTTCCTTGACTTGTTCTTTGTATTTTTTTAGTTCTTCTTCATAAGATTTATTCAGACAGTTAGCAAATATATCTTTTAAAACTTGTTGAAATTCTTGAGAGCCAGTCCAATCAAGTTGCGATTGGTCTTCTTGTATATAAAATCCAGATGTCGCAGTACCAACTATTTTGGATGCCTCAACTCCTAAACATATATGTGGCTTTTTTTTTCCTCCTGCTGCTTTCATCCATAAATTGAGATCCAATAATTGTTGTTCAGAGGAACCTGAAGATTGATGCAGTCTTTGATATTCCACCTTTAAGAAAAATGAAATTATATAATTAGATTGTATTATAAAATATATATCATATACAATTATATGTAAAATAATACTTACAAATATTGCCTCAGATTTTTTATCAACACATCTTTGATCAATCTTATTCTAATGAGTACGAAGAAATAATTCAAATGCAGTAGGTTCTCTTCCCAATTCCTTTGTCTAAGGTTCGAGAAAAAAAATATATAATTATGAAATATAATGATGAAGTAGTAAATAAATATAAAAAATTAAATTAATTACCAATCTTCTCTTATCCTCTGCCATTGAAATAGAACCTCCAGTGTGGAGAGATGAGCCAAATCCACTAGAGTCAGAAGATTTATTTTTTTTCTTTTGATCACTAATTTGTTTGAAATGTGGTGTTCCCCATTTATCACATAATTGATTCCAAACATATTCTCCAATCCACGCTGGTTTTTTATTTTTTCTATACGCTTGATATATCATATCTTTTAAGCGATTTGATGCACAATATTTCCAATTACTTTGAATAAAGCCTTGATGTTGCAGTGACCAAATATAATATTTCTAAGAAATAAAAGTTATAATTAATAATAGATCAGGATATTAATAATAGGTAATAATGTGGGGTAAAAGATTGTAATAGATAAAGATAATAAAATTATACTTGAAACTCTAGCCACCACAAGTTTCGTAGTGATTCAGGTACATCCCTCCAGCATGTGTATGGTCCATCATATGTTGATTTAATGATTGACACAATTTGATCTCGAATCTTATCATGGTTTGCAACAAATCTAAATCATTTATAAACTTAAAAGATATTTAGAAGATTTAAAAAAATGTAATGTGATCAATTTTTAAATAAAATACAAAGTACTATTAATAGAAAAAAAATTTCTCTTTTCCATCTGGAGTAATGAGGTCCTTTCTGATTATGTTGCTACCGTCTTGTGCACTGTCGGTAGTGACCTCTGTTGGTATTGGCGAGGATCGAGGGGTTGGAACTAGATTAGGTGCTAGAGGGGTTGGGGTTAAAGATGGAAAGGAAGTTTGAGATTGTGAAGAAACAGATAAGTTATGATATGCCTGTGACATCGTTGGTGAGTTAATTGGTACTTGAAAAGAAGTATACGGCATAGTAGATGTATCATTGCGATCGTAAAACTGCCACATTGGTGGTGGTCCGGTTGGAGTATAAATAGAATGAAGAATTGATGGTACGTTACCTTGAAATTGCCATGACACAAGTGGATAAAAGTTATGAGAATGATTTAAAGGGCTGTAAAAAGAAGGATAAGGAAATGATGCCATGGTCTTTACACACACTCCTACATATTAATTTATGATTCTTCATAGTGACAACTATATGAACTGAAACATGTTCTTACGATCAGATTCATTGAAACATGTTTTCTTAGAATAAGATTTTTTTCTTTAGTTCTGATGTGAAATATCATACAATTTTTGTTTTCTTATATTAAATGTTGGTGTAAATTAAAATAATTATGTTGAAATAAAAATTTATTTTTATTAAAAATAAGACTTAAATAATTATATAAATATTTTATATTATTTATTTATAAGAGTACAGATATTTTTCATAATCATCAATGTACTTTTATTTTCTTATGATTTTTTTTTACTATTTTGTTGTTTTTCTTTTTCATAATCATAGCTATACTTTTATTTTCTTATGATTTTTTTACTACTTTTGTCGTTTCTATTTTTTGATGATGTGAAATAAATCTGTTGTCAAAATTTACTTTTAAGCGTGAGCTCTAATGTCAAATTTACTCCATGTGAAAAAAACAATGATAGAGAAACAGTGATAGAGTAGGATTAGAGTTTATTACTCCATGTGAAAGAAACACTGATAGAGTAGGGATAAAGTTTACTTTTTTTAGCATCTGGCTTATTTTTTTCTTTTTGAACATGAAATGAAACAGTGAAAGAATTTAATTTTCTAACACGATCTGATTTTTTTATATGATGTGAAATGAAATGCAGTGCCAAAATTGACTTTTGAACATGCCTGTCAAATGAGTACCAAATGAAATGAATAAATAAATAAAAATTAATAAAAAATAAAAAATATAAGGATGACTAAAATTTATTAAAATAAAAAAATAACGAAAATAAAATAGTGATCTTTTTAAAAAAATCTAATAAATATATAAAAATAAAAGTATTTTTTTAAATTTTTTTCATAATACTTTTTTTTTCATTTTTTCATACGTCATTGTTTTTATTTTTGATTTATATTTAACTTGTTTAATATTTTAATTAATTTGTTTTACTTTTTTTTATAGATATATTTATATTTACTTGTTTACTATTTTAACTCATTTTAAGTTTTAATTATTTTTTATTTGTATTTTCCATTTCTTAGTTTCTTTACATTTTTGTTTATATATACTTTGAGACCATTATTTTAATTAATTAATTTAATTTGTTTATATAATATTACATTAGCTATACTTACTAAGTCACATATATATTTTACATCTATTTTTTGAGAAAGTGAGGAAATAATTACACCTCAAGCAATAAGAATATAATAGGTGTCATATCATATCTTTGAAAAAATTACAATGAACACATGTCTATGTACGAAGCTCAAGTTACAATAAACACATGTCCATCTGTGAAGCTCAAGTTTCAACGATGTCATATCATGTCTTTTGAAAAAATTACAATGAAGATAGTCACACTCCCAATGAAGATAGTATGTTCCAAGTTCCAATGTCTCATATCATATCGTTGAAAAAAATGACAGTATCAGAATTCTGACTTTTTAATTTTTTGTTTGAAAGTACTTTGTTTGAAAGTACTTGGTTAAACTTTTTTTTTCCAGTAAACACTCTTCTTACTCTTCCAGAATACTTGTTTCAATTTTTTTATCAGTTAACACTCCCCATTACTCTAAGTACAAAAAAATGGACATCCCCTCTCATCGGATATGGATGTACAATAGATTAAATCCTGGTCGAAAGAGTTATACAGAAGAATTTTTGTATGGTGTTGAAGAGTTTGTTACTTTCGCCCAAAAACATGCATTGGATTCAGATGAAAAAATTAGGTGCCCTTGGTTCAAAGCAAAAAACAAGAAACTATATGGATATAGAAGATGTAAAAGTCGATCTTTATAAAAGAGATTTTCAACCAAGGTACTGGTGCTGGACATCTCATGGTGAGGTCGATGGTGAAACTATAAGTTCGACTACTCGTAACATGGCAAGTTCATCGACATTCACTGTTGGTGAAGGAGATTCGAGCTATCAGACCATGATGTTGGATGCGACGCGACAAAATTTTGATATCAGAGATGACTCTGATCTAGACAATGAAGACACTAACAGTTTGAACGCTGATCAACCTCCAAAGGCAGACACTCAACCTCCAAATCCAGAATCTCAGATCTTCTTTGATTTACTAAACACGTACACTACAAGAAAAATACATTTTAGTGGCGGTTTGAAAAACCGCCACTAAATTTAGCCCCATAAGCGTTTTAGTGGCTATTTATTCTAACCGCGAGAATAATCGCCACTAAATATTTAGTGGCAGTTAAAACCGTCACTAGATACTTTTTAAAAAATTTTATGCTGCATTAGTAGTGGCGGTTTTGTTAAAACCGCTACTAATTATAGTGGCGGTTTACGTTAAAACCGCCACTAATGGATCATAATTTTTTTTCAAAAATGCAATGACAGTTTTAACCGCCACAGTAATTGTCATTTTAGTGGCGGTTCAGACCGCCGCTATAATTGTTGAAACCGCCACTAAAGCTCCAGACATGTGACTTCTTTTTCTTTTTCTTTTTTTTCCTGTTTTTTCCCTGAACTCATTCTTAAATATATATGTAGCCCAATACACAACCAGAACACAATAACTCATGATATATAATAAATAAACTTTGATCTCAATACAACAAAAAGTCTAAAAGTCTTGAACCAAAATTTAAAAGGCAACATAAGTGTAAGAAGATCTCAATACAACTTAAATCTAAAGTCATAAAACATAAGTCACATATCATCATCATCATAGGTTGCCAAAAGATCTCAATACAACAAAAATCTAAAACCATAAAACATAAGTCATATATCATCGTCGTCGTCCTGCCTTTCTTCATTATCTTCTTGATTGAAAGACAATGAAGAGTCTGTTGCCTGACCAGAACCCTCTTCATTTCACTGCGCAAAAAAGAGTTCAAAAATTGATTAGAAGTACATAAATAAAAAATTGACATAATTGAAAGATTGAAAGATAAACTTACTCTTTGCCACATCACGAGGACTAAGCTGACCCTAGAGAGTCTAAAGGAAGAGACGCATCATTTCCTCATTTCTTTTGTCCATTGCCGCCATTTGAGACTGCAAACTTGCTACCTCTGACTGCAATGCAGAAACAGTCACAGCTGAAGAGGAGGCCTCGCTTGCAAAGCGAGAAGGGCGGCCAAACACTTGAGTCGGGCAAGGCCCAAAACCAAGGCCACGAACTCGTCCTGGATGCTCTTGGGTTCCTAACGCCAATGCTAACGAGTCCTGAGTCGAGAATGTAGTAGCTGCAGTTCCCTACATCTCAATTTCAGTGATTTTTTCCTACACACCACACATTGAATAAAAATAGTATTATTAACAAATCACCAATTGAATAAAATTAGTTACATTTAGAAAGTTCAAGATATTTAACTTACATTGATGGCTCTTGCTTCGTCATTCACGAACGAACCATCTTTCTTTTTATGAGTCTCACGCTAGAGTTCAGCCCTACTGACTGGTTGAGAAGCCAAGCCATTCTAATGCTTCCCCCCCCCAGCGGATGGTCAACCAGCCTCAGCCTCAATCTTACAATTGGTTCCCACTAATTCCCATGACCAACTTAACAACCAGCCTAAGGGAGATACATCAGCAACCAAACCCAACAAATATAGAAATAGAATGCCAATGAGTAATTGTGAAAAAGGAGGGGACCAAATTTCAACAACAACCTTAACATCAAACCCCTTACTTGCTCACATGCACATGGAAATTCCAGGAAACCTTAACCTTAATACAAGAAATCTTGACTATCAAGAAACCTACAAGCCAACTTCTTTCTTTCAACCCCCTCCCCCTCTTGATGCAAACCCCATTCTCTACTTTATCCTAATGAATTTTTTTTTAGCTAAAATATGAGAGGTGAAGGAGGCACCAATTTCATTAGAGTGTTCAAGAATACTTGTCAATCCTACAATCTTGACTTAGTGATTCTCACCGAGACTTGTTTAAGTGGAGAAAGAGTTGAAAACATCATTGGCTCCCTCAATTTTGATGACCACCTTATGGTGGATGCCATGGGTTTCTCTGAAGGTACTTGGGTGCTATCCAGTCCCCAAAACATTATGGAGTCATTGTCAACCTCCTTTTTTGAGGTTCACCTCAATATAAAGATAAACTTGAATACTTTTATTCTCACAGCCTTGTATGCTAGTCCAAGATTTAATGTTAGAAAAATTTCATGGGAAAATCTTACTTTGTTTACTTCTTCTTTTAATCTTCCTTGGTTAGTTATAGGTGATGTTAATGAGATTTCCCATCCCAGTGAAAAATTTGGTGAGAGACCTACCAATAGGGCTAAATTGAGATATTTTAATGATTTCCTAAACAAATCAAATCTTCTTGATCTTGGTTTCACAGGGCCAAAATAAACTTGGTCTAATGGTAGAGGGTTAAATGCTTTAGTTAGGAATAGAATAGATAGAGCCCATGTCAATCATGAGTGGATCAAACTCTACCTAGATTCGAAAGTCTTCATCTCCCTAGAGTTTTTTCTGATCATTGCCCTATACTTCTTAAAACTAAACATAACCAAAGTTTAGGAAATAAATCTTTTTGTTTTGAACCTTTTTGGATGAAACACCCAAATTTTAATACTTTAACTCACAACTGTTGGGCTTCTAATCAAGATGATATAATAATTACAATAAAAAAGTTCCAAAATAAATTAACAACTTGGAATAAAGATGTTTTTGGAAATGACTTAATATAAAAAGAAGAAAAGCTCAAATTCTAGGCATTTAAAACACCCCAGACTATAAGATTAATCCTTAGATTTTGCTTCTTCAAAAAGAACTACAAAATAATCTAAAAGAGCTTTTAGAAAATGAGGAAAACATTTGGAAGATGAAATCAAGAATAAGTGGGTTTAGTTTTAGGGGACAAAAACAACAATTTCTTCCATACTTTAGCCCTAAATAAGAGTAGGAAAAATAAAGTTACCCAACTCTTAGGATTGGATGAAATTTGGATTTCAAATCCTGTTCACATTGAAAAAATTCTTGTGACACACTTCAAAACTAGTCTTACTAGCAATCCAATAGAAATTGAGATTAAGAATGCTGTTTCTAACTCAAGCCCCCTAAAAACTCTAGCGGAAGATGGCTTGCATGGCATCTTTTACCAAAGGCACTAGCACACAATAAAAACTAAATTAGTTCCTGAAATTCAAAAACTTCTACCCAATTTTCCATCCCTCCCCTGTGGGGAAATATACTTCTTTGTCTTATTCCAAAATTAGACAATGCCCACATATCTTCCCATTTCAAGCCAATTGGTCTTTGCAATACTTTCTACAAAATTCTAACAAAAATCTCAGTCAATAGAATAAAGTCTTTTCTCCCAAGCTTAATCTTCCCCTTTCAAGGAGATTTTACCCCTCAAAGACATTGTTCTAATCTTTTCCTAATGGCATAAGAAACTATACATTCTGTGCACTCCTCTAAAAGTAAAGATGGTTGGTTAGTTTTAAAAATTGATATTGAAAAAGCTGTTGACACTATTTCCTAGAACTTTATTGGACAAATTCTTAATCTTTATCAATTCCCTACAAATTTTTATCTCTCTTCTTATATATTGCCTAAAAAATGTAATCTACACACCATTATCAATGGCAAGAAGAGCACTCCTTTCACTCCTGAAAGAGGAACCAAACAAGGTGACCCCATTTTCCCATATATTATTATATTAGGAATGGAGTATCTCACAAAACTGATAAATGACCAAATCCAGGAAAAAAATTGGAACTCCTCCACTTTCAAGAATAAGGAAACTGCCATCTCACATCTTTTGTTTGATGATGAAATTTTACTCTTTTGTAAAACAAAAAAAAAATGGACACTGTCAAAGATATTATCAACACCTTCTGCCATATTAATAACCAAAAATCAAAAGTTTGGTTCACAAAACAAGTCAACACTGAAATAACAAATTTTTTTTTTTCATAGAGCTTTCAAGGAAGTGCAACCTTTTATCAAAGGCTAGGAGAACATAACTAATTCAGTCCAGCTTCTTTACCATATCAAATCATATCATGAATGCTTTCCTACTTCCAAAATCCATTACAACCAAAAATAGATTCTGTTATTAGGAATTTTTTTTGGAGTCATTATAATTCTACAAAGATGATTCATACTATTAGCTGGAATAAGTTTATTAAACCCAAATTTATGGGAGGTCTTGGTATTAGGTCAGCTTGTCATCAAAACAAAGTTCTAGCTCTTAAAAGATTATGAAATTATACTTCAAACCCGACCACCTTATGGGCAAAAAAAAAATAATAATAAAAAAATGGTCAGAACATTATGAAAAGGAAAACTCTTAAATCTCATTCTTTTAGAAGTATGCAAAAAATGTTACCTTCCATCATTAGTTGCACTAAAAAAATGATTGGTGATGGTATAGATACAAGACTTTGGGATGACTGCTGGCTGAATGCTAGCCTTAGATCAAAGCTAATTAGTCCATTACGAAAAAATGATTTTGATAGAAAAGTTAAGGACATCCTAGTTACTTCCCATAATGGTCTGCATTGGAATCTAGAATGATTCCTTTTAAAATCCCTTCTAAGCTTTTTTGGGAGATTAGATCCCTCCCTCTTGCGAAAGTCAACCCCCCTCCAAAAGATAGAATAATATGGAGCCTCTCTAATGATGGAGATTTCTCCTCTAAATTAGCTTACTTGTTCATTCTTAACACTCGAGAAGACATTATCAAAAACACTCACAAAAATCTTGACTTAATTTCGAAAAATTTAGGTAGATTTGGAAACAAAAAGCCCCTCTCGTAAAACTTTTTTTCTATGGCAAATTACTCAAGAGGCCTCCTAACCAACTATAAACAAGCAAAAAATTATTAGCAACTCCTCCACTCTAATTACTCAAAATTGCAGGAACCTCATGTCTAAATTTGAGAACGTAAGTGTTTGAGAATATAAGTTAGCCAAATTTGCCATAATTCATGACCAATGCTCAAGGACCTATCTCAACCCTCCACTTTTTGTGCAAGAGATCTACATGGAGGACTTTTGTAATGGCTAATAGTGGTCTCCTTTTGCTGTTTTATTGCTGTCATTTTTCTGGATATAATGCTGGCTTGTACTATCTAAACCACGGTTCTAAATTGCGGCCGCAATATTGAGGATGCAGCCACCACCACATCCGCATCACCCAGCAATTGCGGGGTGATTTATTATCACAGGTTTGTGCCACATCAACACGGCGTTGCAGCCGCAACGGAATAGTGTTATAGCAGCAATGTCGTTGCGTTGCTTTTTTATTGAAAAAATAAAAAAATCAGATTTTCAGTACAGCACAGTTGAGAAGAGAGAGATCCGAGTATCCGACTTGCCTGCATTGAAGACCCCGCTTGCTGTAGATCCCCCTTTGGCCGTCCATTCATCTCCGATTCTTTAGTCTCAGGTCCAAAGCCTCAGATCAAAGCTCCTCTGTTTTTGGCCGTTGAGTGATTCGTGCGTACTCTGTTCTTCTTCGATTCTTCCTTCGCTCTGTTCTGCACTGAGAGGTGCCTAAAGTTTGAGAAATGAGGCTCTGTTCTTCGATCTCTATCATGGTCTCCTTTCGAGCTCCTCACCAGTCAGCTTCACAGCTCCTAAAGTTTGACATGTAATTTATTTGCCTTTGCCTCTCTCCTCTTTGTGCGCCGTGCTACAGGGGGTCAATGAAGTGAAGCAGGTAGAAGCTTCAAATTCAAGCTAGGGGGTCAGTGAAGTGAAGGCTCCGAATTTCGAAAACTGAAATTGAAAAAGTGAGTGGGTAAGTCTGAATAATGAATTATCTTGTGATTTGTGAATCATGATATGTGTGGTGTGATTCGTGTGTGACCGTGTGATGTGTGAATGAGATACTGATTTAGTAATAAAATTGAGTTTTATAGATATCTTGTAATCTTGTTTGATCATTAATATCTTTAAATTTTATTTGGTAATTATATAAATATATTTGTATCTAACCTTTTACTTATTAACATAATAATTGTTTATTTTTCTACTTAAATTTTATAAGTAAAATTAATATATTTGTAGAGAATAAAAGTATATATTTATGAAATTAATATAAATATTAGATATAATATGTCATATATATTTAAAATTAAATGTTATAACATTTATATATATATTTTGTTTATTTTGTGCAACTAAAAAAAAATTCACGGCCGCAATGACCGCAATTGCATCGCAGCGTTTGAATCATTGCTGTTTTTTATAGTGCAAGGATGATTCAAGAGTCATCAATGAAACATAATCAGTTCTGAAACGACTGAAAAATAGATTAATTAAAAAGGAATAAGCAAAACTTGATCCCATAAAACATTTCAAAAGTCCTAAAACATCATGGGGTAACGCTTAAAAATTTCCTTCAACAAAAATACACTTGACCCCCTACATATACAGCACATTCCCAAAGCGTAGCATTTGTAGTTGTTTCAATTATCATTTTAATTGACATAGTCATTCTAAAAATAGGTAATTATCATAGTCATAAACTTACTAAAGCATTAAAATTTAAAACATCACAAGCTTCTGTGGGAATATTTTCTTGCTCCCATTAGCAATTAGTTGTTCAGTTGTCTCAGCAGAATCGTAGCCATTCCGTCTTCTTCCATCCTCCCAAGAAATTCTCCCCATCCCTCTTAAATCCAAATATACACTCTTAGTCTTTTAATTTTTCTAATTTCTGTAAAAACAAATTTTTGCTATCAGCTCACAGTACTGAAACAAATTACCAGCTGATAGGACATTCCCTGCCGTGAACCACCATGACGGTGGCTCTTTCACGGACCAGAACAACCCAGAAGTAGTTGACAAGTAGTTGACGTTAGCTTCTTAACATTTAATTCAAGTTTTAATATTGCCCATAATTTTTTTTACATGTTTTCAATTTGTATCAAATTCATCTAAACCACTAACCTCGTCTAAATAATGGACGAAATATTTTAATGTAGGAAGGAGTGGTGAGTATTCAAAACGTATATGAGACAAATCTGATCTTATCTTTTCGACTGTTGGTATCTGCAATGTGCTTCACGTGTTTGGAAAGAAACATTAAGGCAACTCTACCACACCGCAAACATTAAGCTCTTATGATTGATGTGATTTATGAAGGAATTAACAGGATTAATTTTTCTAATCCTAGATCGGTGTAGGTACAAACTAAAGCATATTAATTAACAGAACATAAAAGGGATGAACAGAACATGTACCTGGCATAATAGCGCTGTCCATCTCGAACAGTAGAACGGAGGGAATTTTAGGGTTGTGTGAGAGTGGTACTACTCTCTGTCTGATAAGTTCTGTCTAGGGATAAACTGATTAATGAGATGTCAGTCTATTTAATATCAGACGAGAGCAGGAACTTCTCAACAGGCTATGTGATTGGCCCAAACCATCACGGGCCACTCACAATATAAAAGCCCAATTATAATATTCATATATTAAATGCTATATATTAGAATAATATAGTTAATATAATAATGATATTTAATAATTGATTAATGCTAATCCAAAATAGGATATATATTATATTAAATTTCAACAATTCTCCCACTTGGATAGCAATAGTCAATTATTAAAATACAATAATCATTAAGGCTAAAATACCAACTATATTTATAGCACATGTCAATAAACATAAGCTTTAATGATGCAGAAATAGTATCCGATAGGGAAGTAAATCATACAAAGTAAAAGCTCATATTTCATATAAAGAATAATGAATATGGATAAGCATAATTAATTAAAAGAAATATGCAATCCAAGAACAGTCCAAGCATCTGAAAATGCTAAAAGAGATATGATAACAAAAGTGACGTCATCTCATACATATCTCATAAGAATAATAATTGAGTAAATATAAAATTTCAGACTCCCACTAACCCAAAACATCAAAAGACTTAACTAATCCCATATGGGTTACATGATTCTGAAAAGCTTTAACAATTAAGCCTTTAGTTAGTGGATCCGCCAACATGTATTCTGTAGCGAGATGTTCAATACGAGTCTGAAACTCCAGAATTTTCTCTCTAACAAACAGATATTTGATATCAAAGTGCTTTGATCGAGAAGAGCTTCTGTTGTTTTGATAGAAATGAACAGCAGCAGTGTTGTTGCAGTATATCACAAGTGGCCTAGAAATGCTTTCAACAATGTGAAAACCAGAGATTAAGTTTTTCAGCCACACGGCTTGAGAAGTAGCCTCATAGCAAGCGACATACTCTGCCTCCATGGTAGAAGTAGCTGTAAGAGTCTGTTTAACACTCTTCCAAGAAATAGCTCCTTATGCCATCATAAAAATAGAGCCAGAAGTAGACTTACGGTCGTCAGGGCAACCTGCAACATCAGAATCAGAATAACCGATGACCTGAAGTTGATCAGACTTCTTGTAGGTCAACATGTGATCCTTGGTTCCCTGCAAATATCTCATGACCTTCTTCACGGCTTTCCAATGACCCAAACTTGGGTTGCTCAAGTATCTCCCTAAAGCATTAACTGCAAAAGCGATATCGGGACGAGTACAAACTTGAGCATACATTAAACTGCCAACAGCGGAAGCATATGGGACCTTTCTCATTTCAGATATCTTTGAATCATTTTGAGGACATTGAGATTTAGATAGTTTGTCACCTTTCTGAACAGGTGCAGCACATGGGGAGCAAGAATGCATGTTAAACTGCTTGAGGATCTTTTCAATATATCCTCTCTAAGACAATCCAAGAATGCCACGTGACCTATCACTGTAAATCTGGATGCCTAGAACAACTGAAGCATCACCAAGGTCCTTCATATCAAAGTGGCTATTTAACATCAATTTTGTCTCAGTCAAAAGGTTAACACAACTACTTGCAAGCAGAATATCATCGACATATAAAACAAGAATTATAAAATTGCTCCCACTAGTCTTCAAATAAATGCACTGATCTGAAGCATTTTCCTTGAAGCCAAAAGAAGTGACAACACGATCAAATTTCAAGTACCATTGCCTGGATGCCTGCTTTAGTCCATAAATGGACTTTTTAAGTTTGCAAACCAAATGCTCTTTACCTGGCTCAATGAAACCATCAGCCTGAACCATGTAGACATCCTCGGCTAGATCTCCATTCAGAAAGGCTGTCTTTACGTCCATCTGGTGAAGTTCTAAATCAAAGTGAGCTACTAAAGCCATAACAACCCGAAAAGCATCTTTCGTAGAAACTGGTGAGAATGTCTCCTTATAATCGATGCCTTCCTTTTGACTATAGCCTTTCGCTACTAGTCTAGCTTTATACCTCTCAACTTTTCCATCTGGACTACGCTTGGTCTTAAAGACCCATTTGCACCCAATCGGTTTGCAACCATCTGGCAATTCTACAAGATCCCAAACACCATTATGAGACATGGAAGCTAATTCATCATGCATGGCATTCAGCCAATCAGAAGCATGAGAACTAGAGACAGCCTCCTGGAAAGTGATAGGATCGTCATCATTATGGAGATCAAACTCATGCTCCTGAAGATACACCACATAATCAACTGGTATAGAAGGCTTGCGTACTCTCTGAGATCTTCTCAATAGAGGTGCTTCTGCAATGTCATTTGGCGGTGCCACTACATCTTGCGGTGCAATTACACCTGTTTCAGTAACATCATCAGTTTCCTATTCAATAACAGGTGGTACCACTACATCATGTCATCCTTGAAGTGTCTGATCATCATCATGAGCGACTGGAACCACAATATTCATGGGAAGTAAAACAGGCGACGCTGGAGCTGTGGTCCGATCTTCCTTGAGAGTGATTGGTCGTGGTGTATGACTCCCACTATCCAAATCATCCTCAAAGAATATCGCTCTGTCAGACTCAATAACTCGCGTAGAATGAGAAGGACAATAGAATCTGCAACCTTTAGAGCCCACGCAGTAGCTGATGAAGAAACCACTAATAGTTTTAAGATCAAACTTCTTCAATTGAGGATTATAGGGTCTAACCTCTGCTTTACAACCCCACACGTGAAAGTGTTTCAAACTCGGCTTCCTTCCACTCATCAGTTCGTAGGGAGTTTTCGGCACAGATTTGCTAGGTACCTGATTAAGGATGTACACAGCTGTCTTTAAGGCATCTCCCCAAAGAAAAACTGGTAATGATGTATGACTCATCATGCATCTTACCATATCCATGAGTGTTCGATTACGTCTCTCTGCAACTCCATTCTGCTCAGGAGTACCAGGCATAGTGTATTGAGCTTCAATCCCACATTCATCGAGAAATTTGGCGAATGGTCCTGGATTTCTCCCAGTCTCACTGTATCTGCCATAATACTCACCTCCTCTGTCGGACCTCACGCATTTAATCTTCTTTCCAGTCTTTAATTCAATAGCAGCCTTGAAGGATCTGAAGGCATCCAAGGAACTGGATTTTTCTTGGAGGAGATCTATCCAACCAAATCTCGAGAAGTCGTCTATGAAGGTAATGAAATACCTATATCCACCCATAGCAGTGGGTGTAATAGGTCCACATATGTCTGTGTGAATCAACTGCAACACATCATCACACCTATTTGCTCCTTTCTTCCTAGTCTTGGCAGTGAGCTTGCCTTTTATGCAATCGATGCAAGCGTCAAAATCAGAGAAATTGAGATCATGAAGAATGCCTTCCTTAATCAGTCTTTCAATCCGGAGCCTAGAAATGTGCCCTAAGCGTCTATGCCACAGCATAGAAGAACTTTCATCAGTCCTATTACGCTTATTTCCAACAACAGAGTTAACAGACATATTGTTCAAATTCAGCATGTAAAGCCCATCACATAATACTCCTGAACCGACAGTAACAGAATTGAAACGAATAAAAACTTTTCCATTACTGAATTCAAAAGTGTAGCCATATTTATCCAAAGCTGAAATTGAAATCAAATTCCTTCTCATAGAAGGTACATAAACAGCGTCTTTTAACAATAAAGTATGTCCAGAAGGTAAAAGCAATGTAACCACTCCTATTTCTTCCACCGACACTCTAGCTCCATCTCCCACAATGATATTGGATTCAGCATCACTTGGCTTCCTCAGGCTTGTGAACCCCTGTAAAGAATTCACAACATGAATGGTTGCACCTGAGTCAAACCACCAAGTATTGGGAGCAACATCAATCATATTTGATTCATAACAAGCCAAAGCTAGGAGTGTACCTTGCTTGTCAAGTTTCCTCTTGAGAGTATAACAATCATCCACCTTATGGCCATACTTCTTGCAATACTTGCAGTTTCCTTTGAAAAAATTCTTCTTTGGCTCTAAGTGTTGAGAAACTTTTCCCCCTTTCTTTTTGTCACGTTGAAACTTTCCTTTGTGACCTCTCATTTTCTCAGACTTAGCACCAGAAGAAGAAGCAGCAGCAAACTGAACACTGTGTGCTTTCCCTTTCTTTATGGAATCCTCTTCTTGAGAGACAATGGCAATCATTTCATCAATCGTCCATTCAGTTTTCTGAGTATTGTAGGAGGTTTTCAGAACGTCAAACTGAGAAGGGAGTGACTCCAGTACTTGCCAGATTAGATAGCTCTCACTAAGATCAACCTTGAGAGACTACAATTTATTAAAATAGTGGACTAACTTCATGATGTGCTCATGAACTCCACTAACACCATCATATTTAGTCTTCTCAATCAGAGAGAGATACTGGCCCTTCTGAGCTTTGTCAAAAGTGGTGAATTTCTCACCAACGGACTTCAGAAAATCCTTAGCATTCTTGCTCTCTGGAATGCTTTGTCTAATAGACTTCTCCATGGTGTATTTCATCACCATGAGATACACCCTGTTGGAGTGCTCCCATTTTTCACGAGAGGCCCTTTCAGCAACAGTGAACTCAGCAGTAAGAGCTAGGGGCTCTTCCTCTCTCAAGGCCAAGTCCATATTAGTGATGGCCAAATACAAATCCAGAGATTCTTTCCAGTCCTCAAAATTGGTCCCATTTAGTGTTTTGACAGAAGTTAATTGCATGGGCAGGGAGGCTGGCATTAAAACAACAAAAAGAAAATATTTAATATGCATAATGTCATTATGCTATAAGAGAATTAAATGTTTCTATGTGCACAGCCAATCAAGCCTGTTAGAGAGAATTTTTTGTCTACCTGGTCCCGCCTAAGGGTCTCGGACCAAAATAAACAAGAAATAAAATAATACAATACTTTAGACCTCATATCATTATCTAATTTTTGAATGCCGATAGGGTATTCAAAATAATTGATAGAGGTATGAATAACATGGTATTGTATAAGAAAATTACATTAATAATAATATACCGATAGGATATAATTATTATTAATGCAATAAATTAGACTAAAAATAATGATTAAAAAAAAGGATAAAATAAATGAAATTTTAATCATTTAAATCGAATATTTTGCATAACTGTGCCCACGATAGGTGAGTTCACAATCATACAAAATAAAAGGCAATTATATTCAACAGAATAATTAATTATTAATGAGGGAAAAGAATAAACAAATAAATAACAGAAAATTCAAAAATAATAAAAGGGAATAATTTTCATATGGACTGAAATTAATTCCATCACTAAGATAGCTTACTGGGGAGAGTACAACATACATAGATGTTGTTAACAGAGTGAGGAACTTCCACAAAAAATTTCAGTCCAAAAATCCGAGAGTACGATATTTAATACAGCAAAGTAGTCTCGGATTAAATACAATAAAATACTTAGGGGTCCCGAAAAATTTACCAAAAATTGCCAAAAATAATATTATATAATTATTTAATTTTTCAAAAAAAATTAAAAAATTTTGGGGCCTGGAAGACGCTGCACGCGCCCACACCCGCCAGACTCGCGTGGGCGTCGCCAGTCGGGGTCTTCTTCCTTACCCGACTGGCCTTAACCGGGTCGCGCGACCCGCGAGCGTGACCCAGTTAATTCTCCCACATATGGCCATGAAAATCAGTTTTTCTTGAGGGGTTGTGTTCGAAATCATGCAAAAGTGAGAATCCCTCAATTAATTTGTTGAAATAAGGTCAGGATTTAGAGTGGCCATGATCGAAAAGCTTGAGGAAAAAACTTTTAAAACAGTTTTCGATCTCTCAAAAACGCCAATGAAAAACCCTCGTTTTTGGATATGTTATTCGTATAGCAGCGCCATGTAGAAACCCTAAATCAATTTCGAAAAACATTAGTTGGTTTTGGGAGAAATCAAAATCGAAATCCTTAGGGAAAACGGAAATTAGAAAAAAACATTTAAAATCCCTAAAACGTTGTTCAATCCCTCTGATTTTCACTTATATGACTCGTATGAATGGTTTGAATCAAAGCCCTAAAACAATTTTGAGATTAACCTACTAAATTAGGGCAAACGAAATTTGTTTTAAAATTTGGGTTTTAGGGAATTGCGAAAATCAGAAAAAAATTGTTAATTAATAGCCATAGAATGTACTACAAACCTGGCCTCTGATACCACTGAAGGAATTAACAGGATTAATTTTTCTAATCCTAGATCGGTGTAGGTACAAACTAAAGCATATTAATTAACAGAATATAAAAGGGATGAACAGAACATGTACCTGGCATAATAGCGCTGTCCATCTCGAACAGTAGAACGGAGGGAATTTTAAGGTTGTGTGAGAGTGGTACTACTCTCTGTATGATAAGTTCTGTCTAGGGTTAGACTGATTAATGAGATGTCAGTCTATTTAATATCAGACGAGAGCAGGGACTTCTCAACAGGCTATGTGATTGGCCCAACCCATCACGGGCCACTCACAATATAAAAGCCCAATTATAATATTCATATATTAAATGCTATATATTAGAATAATATAGTTAATATAATAATGATATTTAATAATTGATTAATGCTAATCCAAAATAGGATATATATTATATTAAATTTCAACAATTTATCGATATAAATTCCTAAAACATGTTAAGAAAAAATAAAGAAAGAAAGAAATTAATTCAGGCTATCTTATACAGTCTTCTAGAGTTTTTCTATAACTGAATTATCAAAAAAATGTCTTATTTTTCTTAACATTTAATTCAAGTTTTAATATTGCCCTTAATTTTTTTTACATGTTTTCAATTTGTATCAAATTCATCTAAACCACTAACCTCGTCAAAATAATGGACGAAATATGTTGACAGATTTTTTCACGAGACCACACCATCAAAAAAATGACTTGTTACCAGTTTAATTAAAAAAAACTAGAGATAAAATTAAAACTTGTACCAAAAGTAGGGATGAAACATTTATTTTTTCATAAAAAAGATATTGGATAGTCATTTAATAATTTGAAGTTTTACAATATTTATTTCTATTATTTTTATATTTTTTAAAGTATCGTTTGTATGTATAATAAATAAATAATTATAAAAATCAAATTATTTATATTTTATTAAAAAAATAATTGATACAAGTCTCTAACTATTATGAGATACTATTTTACAATTGAAAATTGGCATTAAAATAAGAATAAATGAATATCCCAAAACGTTAAAAGGAGTAAGAAAATTTAAAAGATTTATGAAGTGCTCGTAAAATAAAGATTTTGAATGTCTTTAAATATAGTTAGAGTATATTTAACAATGTTGTTGAACTAAACAAAAAAAAATTAGCGACATATTGTTTTGGACATGGCAAAATCCTAACGATGAAAATTTAATCAGCAACGAAATTTGTGACAAAATTTGAGATTGAAGAATTTAATCGCAAATTTTTGAAATATTAAAAAATGAAAAAACAATTAGCAAGAATTTTTTGACACAAAACAAAATCCTCTAACATTAGAGACTGAAATTCAATCAATAAAGAAATTTTTCGTATCAAAATCTGTTGCTAATTTCCTTTATTATAATTTCAAATCTGTGAAGAAATTTTCCACGGATTAGCGATGAATTTCGAGATGAAATCTCCATCTATTGCTTTATTATTTTTTAGCAAATAAATTTTAATTGAACTTTTACGCTTTGTAAATGGTTAGAAAAAATGAAACATTGGAGAATTCTTCTTTTAAAAATTAAATTATAATTAAAAATTAGCAAAGTTAGTACACATGCAAAATTCTCTACCCGATTATACCATTATATAGCGTAGTCTTAATTACATATATAGAGTAAAATATTTTTGTTCTATTTCCTCGAATCATGAATTGTGTAGATTATGAGTTTTTCATCAATTTATTGGTTTTGTTAAGTTTTATAGCCTTTTGGCAGTTAAAACTAACGATTTGTTTTACTATTATAAATGACAAAGTAAGTGCTTGAACTTATTATTTACTAAATCATTCATACTATTTCACTACAAAAAACAGGGAATATAACGTTGGTTTTTTAACATCGGTTTTTTTGAAACTCATGCTTGAATTACCATCTAGTCATTTAAAACTCATGCTTGAATTTTATTTTAAAAAATTACTGAGTAATTTTTTATCAACCTGTGACGAAATATAAAAGTTTGAACCAAGGAAAAAATAAAAGGACTAATAGAAAGCCGGTATCATGCGTAAATCTAACTTTGTTGGATATTATTTGCTAGTCTTAACTTCAAATTAATTTTTCTTATTATTAGTTTCCACAGATTACATTATAAAATAAATATGATCAACTGAATTAATATATATATATATATATATATATATCTTAATGAGAATCATAAATTATTATAAAATTAGTAACCATCATCTTTATATAAATGTCATTAATGAATTTACATATTTACCAATATTCTACCCCATCTTTTAATCTTTTGAAATAAAAATGTTTTAAAAAACATATGTAAAATATGAGTTGTTTATTCCATTTTAAAAATAAAATTTTGAGAGAAATACAAAATTTTGAGATTATGATAGGTTGGATATTTTAATGTAGGAAGGAGTGGTGAGTATTCAAAACGTATATGAGACAAATCTGATCTTATCTTTTCGACTGTTGGTATCTGCAATGTGCTTCACGTGTTTGGAAAGAAACATTAAGGCAACTCTACCACACCGCAAACATTAAGCTCTTATGATTGATGTGATTTATCGATATAAATTCCTGAAACATGTTAAGAAAAAATAAAGAAAGAAAGAAATTAATTCAGGCTATCTTATACAGTCTTCTAGAGTCTTTCTATAACAGAATTATCAAAAAAATGTCTTATTTTTCTTAACATTTAATTCAAGTTTTAATATTGCCCTTAATTTTTTTTGCATGTTTTCAATTTGTATCAAATTCATCTAAACCACTAACCTCGTCAAAATAATGGACGAAAAATGTTAACAGATTTTTTCAAGAGACAACACCATCGATGAGTTGCACACGTTCAGACACGCCAGATGCATGAAAAAAAGAAAATGACGTGTGGGACCAGTTTGATAAGAAAAAAGCTAGAGATAAAATAAAAACTTGTATCAAAAGTAGGGACGAAACATTCATTTTTTTCATTAAAAAAGATATTTTATAGCCATGTAATAATTTGAAGTTTTATAATATTTATTTCTTATTTTTTTAAATATCGTTTGTATATATAATAAATGAATAATTATGAAAAATAAAATTATTTATATTTATAAAAAATAAGAAATGAATTGATACAAGTCACTAACTAGCATGAGATACTAGTTTACAAGTGAAAATTGGCATTAAAATAAGAAAAAATGAATATTCCAAAACGTTAACAAGAGTAAGAAAATTTCCAAAATGATTATACCCTTATATAGTGTAGTCTCAATTAATATATAGAGTAAAATACTTTTGTTCTATTTCCTCGAATCATGAATTGTGTAGATTATGAGTTTTTCATCAATTTATTGGTTTTATTTAGTTTTATGGCATTTTGGCAATTAAAACTAGTGATTTGTTTTATTGTTATAAATGACAAAGTAGGAGCTTGAACTTATTATTTGCTAAATCATTCATACTCTTTATCACTAAATTACATCTAGTCATTTAAAACTCATGCTTGAAATTTATTTTCAAAAATTACAGAGTAATTTTTTATCAACCTGTGACGATATATAAAAAGTTTGTACCTAGGAAACAATAAAAGGACTAATAGAAAGCCAGTATCATGTGTAAATCTAAGATATTATTTACTAGTCGTAACTTCAAATTAATTTTTCTTATTACTGGTTTCAACAGATTACGTTATAAAATAGACACGATCAACTGAATTAATATATATATATATATATATCTTAATGAGATCGAATCATAAATTATTATTCTTCTTTCAGGTTTAATACATATGAGAAGATATACATATACACACAAATAAACTCGTGTGATATTTTGGAATTTAATATATATTTCTGACACCTTATTTAAGGTGACAAATTTTTGAATTTTAATTAAGTATATTTTAATTTTTTGTGAGCATATAAATATTATTATTATTATTTTATTTGGATATTGCTAACAAAAAGGGAATTTACTTATGAGAAAGAATTTTTTCACTTTATGAAATACCTATGATGAGGTAAGTTTTTAAAGGATATTAGCTTTAGCTATATATACTATCTTGTATATCTATATTATTTTTACAAGTTCTTTTGACTTGATTTGGAAAAATTCTTTTGAAGTAAATTGTGCATATATATATATATAGCATTTGTATTTTGTGGAGCAAATACATATTGATTTGTTCCACTATCAAATATCATATACATGGGGTGAAATTAGTATTTGCTATTATTTTTATGAGCATAACTCATAATTTTTTTTTTGAGCTCTAATTTTAAGTGATCATAAAGTGATCAATTTTTCTCATGAAGTAAATTTATGCAATAGTGATTTCTCCTCCCTTCATCATGAGGTATGTTTCACTATTTTAATCTTTCTCTTTTTTGAGAATTTATGTTAATAGTGGAGCAAGAGGAAAAATATTTTTTGGATAATATTTTTATAACAACAAGTGGGGGATGTAAGTGTGTTGTTATAAACATATATAAATTTGGGTAAAAAATGTTTTATAATCAATAGTTAATATTGTTGTGGTTTAATAGAAATTTTATGGGCTTAATATATTTGAATATTGAGTATACTTCAAAAATTTCTATTGACATAACTATTGATAATATGAAAGTACTGTCTTAAAGCTTATATGTGAAGCTTGTATGTGAACTATTTTAAAATTTTTCTATTTTGAGAATTTTATTTCTGTAGAATTCTTGAAATAAACATATATGTGTGAGGGTTATAATTTAAGAATTCAAAATAGCTTCATCTTAAGCTTTTGAGAGTTTTATTATAGAACATAATTTTGTGGATTTGTGACCAAATATTTCTGGATATTGGCATATAATTTTAGGTCAATTTAGAAATTAAGAAAACCATCTCATTGAGATGATGATATGCCATATATAAAAAAAATTAGAATTAGCAATTTCTAATGTTAATCCATGAAAATACTTCTAGTGTACAAAGAGGTACAATGTTGTTGAGTTATTGGTTACAAAAATGAGATTGAAAAGTTTCTAAATAATTATGTGTAATTATTTTCTTGAAAATAATATTATATGGTGGATGAAAATAGATGGGCATAAATATTATGCGTTTGATACTCGTCTATAATAATTATGAGGTTTTATATGAGGTTTTATATGAGTTGTGTAGCCATACTCTTATAGATTTAAAAATATTTAAAAGTGTGGGGCATTTTGCAAAATTTATATTTCTAAAACCTTAGTTACTATGTTGGTAATATTTTCTCTATGTGATTAGTGAAAATATCTCTTTTAAATAAGGAGAGATGTGTATGTATGAGGAAGTAATAGATGGTAAGGATTGATATTTGTTGTATATATGTGACATGGATGTTACATAAAGTCAAATATTCTTTTACATCTAATGTTGACATGAAATACATAGGTGAAGTAAATGTGATTTTGAGATAAAAAAATATAAGTAAAGGTGATAGAATTTTACTGTCACAAGAATGTTATGTTCAAAATTGTCTTAAAAATTTAATCATTAAGATGACAAACTAGTAAAAAACTCCTTATGATTTTAACATGTAAAATATATCACTACTCTCTCAAGCAAATATTTAACTAACATCTTTCACTATCTTAAATAAGAATATAAAAAAGAACAAAAAAAATTAAATACAACTAACGTGTGAATTTTAAGATGTGGGGATGGACATTATAAGTGAAGGAGGAGCTCTATACCCCTCATCACACCTCAAATCCTCGCAGCAGTAGCCTTTAATTTACCTTTAAATATTTGCAAGTTTTCAACCTTTGGGCCCCACAACATTTTCTTTTAGTATAAATTACTTCTTTTTAATTATAACTTGTAATTCAATCCCTAATAGGATCTACTATATTTTCAATCAAACTTTAACAATTATACAATATTACTTTTAATATTTAAAAAAATTAGTACAAAATAAGAATTAAGCTGAAATAAATTAAATTAAAAATACTTATCTATTCATAGAATTCAGATTGCAACATCTAATTCATTGAATGATTACATAAAAAGTTTCAGCTTTCGATAAAGACCAAAACAAAAATAAAGTTATCTGCAACCTGCTTCACGTGTTTGAAAAGAAACATTAAGGCAACTCTAGCACTCTGCAGATTGAAGCGTACAGACTTTGCGTGTGTAAGTGGGAAGTGTGTATTCATAATTTATGATTTGTAATTTATTATCCAATATTTATGTTTTATATTTAAAAAATTAGTGCTTTAATAATTTTCATATAATATATATATAATAATAATATTTTTGAAAAATGAAGAATAATTTTTATTTTTTAAATTAAAACATGAATAAAAATTAGTTATCATCTATTATGTTAAATTTTAAATATATAAAATTAAATTTTATACGTATATATATGTTTTTAATTACTTTTCGTTTGATTAGGTTGAACTACTAAACTTTAATCATTAGTATCTTACCTAATTTAATGACTAATCTAATTTTTAAAATATTGAGATATTATATACATTCTTACTGTGATACAAACAAGTTTGAAAATAATTGAATAAATTGCTGATTTGCTCATTAAAATATTACAATTATTTTACTGTCACAAGGACGTTATGTTCAAAATTGTCTTAAAAGTTCAATCATCAAGATGACAAACTAGTGAAAAACTCCTTATGATTTAAACACTCAGTTAAGAAAAACAGAGGTGAGTCTTTGTTGTAAACTTTACCTAGTCTAACATATCATGTGTTGTGTGTCATATGAGTGTCTATATATACATAACTCCAATAAAAGAGTTGAGAGGTATCGTGATTTACGATATTATTTAAAATGGATTTTCCATTGTAGTAAAAGAATACAATGATGTTAACTGGATCTTTGAATCAGATGAGATAAAGTCCATTAGTGGTTAAACTTTACCCTTAGTGGTAGGACATTATTTTGAAGAGAGCAGCTACACAAATTTAGTTGGGTAAGAGCACAATGATGTCGGTGTCTGTGTTTTGTGATTGCCAGGCGGCAATAGCTATTATAAAAAACAAGACTTTCAATGGTAAGAGAAGACACTTGTGTTTGAGACACAAAATAATTAAATATTTGCTAAAAGATGAAAAGAGTTCTATAGATAGATTATTGAAGTCAATTTGGCCAAATCTCTGACTAAACATACATGTAGGAAGGAAATTAATCCTTCACACATCAAGGAGAATTGGACTGAAGCCAATAAAAAATTAACAATGGCTGTAACCCAACTTTTATGATTGGAGATCCTATAAAGAAGGTTCATATGGGTAATAACAAGTTGTCTATTAATTCTAGTAGCACTATTTTCTCAATCTATTTCCTGTAGTGTTAAGTGTGAAACTGCTAGAATGTATTGATTTGTGGGTTGAGCGTAAGCTTTGTGTGATCTTCATAGCCCTCCATTAAGAGTGGTATATTCATTGTAGATACATTTAATAAAGTCACCTATATGAGTGTGAAGTAGGGTCATTGCTATGAGGTCATAGCGAAATCTCTAAAGCACTCATGAATGCCAGGCATGCACACGACCAAAATAAAGCGCACAGTAGCGTTAATAGCAGAAATTGTGGGGGGCAAGATGCGACTCTTAAGTTCCCTATCTTATGACTAAGAGTATGTTGGTTCACATAAGCTATATGCTTCACCGACTACTCTGTGAGTTAAATCTTATCGGTCTAGATCAGGTTTATAGTCCAAAAAGAGACACTAGATTAATGCGTCTACACCATGTCGTAACCCAGTAATTTTGTTTCTGTTTCAAAAATATCTTTTAAAATATGTGAGGAATTGTTAGAAAAGTAGTGATATTTCAAAAGAGAATAAAAGGTTTTTAATAGCATTTAATATTTTGTAACTGTTTTTTAATTGCTATTAAAAGTCTTTTATGTCAATGTCTTTTATTGTTATGTTTTTATTCTTATAAAAAGCTCCTTCCTCACATTTCCAAATAGAGAGAACCAGAAGTTGTCTTCTCTTCTCTTTTCTTTGAAACTTTCTGAGTTATATATTTTTATTTTCTACTATTCTGGCACGTGAGTTTTCTAGTTATTGAGAGAACACTCAGAAGGGTCAATTTAATTCTAAAGGAAATTCTGTTGACGCAAAATAATTTCTGTAGTCGCGATATAATTTTCCTTAAAGAAAGTGTCTCTTAAGACACGACTCAGACCATGTTAGTGATATTAAATTTTACAACATACCTTACCATGTTCCTAATCATTCTCCAATACAACAACTCACATGGAATACTTAAGAACTTGGTGCCCAAAAGAGCAAAGATATAGTCCTACTATAAGGATAACAAACTGATAAATCCTTCTTAGTCATATCATTTTTGTGGCGACTTTGGTTTAATTTTGGCAAACATTCACTCATTTAAAGAGCTTAATCATAGGGAATAATGATGCTTGTGAATATATAATGTACAAAGCACAAAAGTTAGAGTTTTGGCTCAAAGAATACAATTTTTATCCCAAAATAGAAACTTATTAAATTTTGTGTTTTTGTAGGCTTTAAGTGATGAAAATTGAGGTTTAAATCATGAAAGACTCAAAGCAAAAGAAGTCTTAGAGATGTACAAAAAAAAATTACTCTCGGCCAGGTTAAAATGTTATGTAAATATATATGTAAATATATGACTTATATGAAAAAAAAATAAAAATGTTTAATAAAATAAAAGTAAACCGTCATTGAAATGTGACCTAACTTAAATATTAAATAATTTGGACAAAATAATATATGATTGGCTGTGTCAATAAAATTTAATTAATGTTTTAAAATTATAAGAACTAAATTAAAAATTTTGAAAATTATACGAATTTAATTATAGTTTTTTTTACTAGAAAGATCAAAATAAAAAATGAACAAAATCATTGTAATTGAAAGAATAATTTAACCATTGTTTTTTTTGCTTCGACTTTTGAAAAGAAGACGAAAGCAAAATATGAGAGAAATACAAAATTTTGAGATTATGATAGGTCGTGACTTGTGTGGTGTGTATTTAGGAGGGAGTGGGCGAGAGTGGTAGAGAGAGCATATTGTGTGGGCATATCTTTTGGGATGATGCATGTGTGAAAGAAAAGGAGGTCCATATTTGTAAAGAGAATGGATATTGAAAAGAAGACGAGAATAAAACATGAGAGAAACACAAAATTTTGAGTTTATGATAGGTTGTCATTTGGGGTGTAAGTATTCAAAACGTATCCAATACAAATCTGATCTTATCTTTTCGATTGTTGGTATATGCAATATGCTTCACGTGTTTGGAAAGAAACATTAAGGCAACTCTACCATTCTGCAAATTGAGGCAGTGGAATAAGTAAAAAGTAGGCATTGGACAAACCGAAAAAGTTAAAAAGGTGTATGGAGAAGGGTACAGACATGCGCATGTGAGTGGGAAGTGTGGACTCATAATTTATGATTTTTAATTTATTATACAATATTTATTTTTTATATTTCACAAATTAATGCTTTAATAATTTTCATATAATATATATAATAATATTTAAAAATGAAGAATAACTTTTATTTTTTAATTTAAAACATGAATAAAGAATTAGTTATAATCTATTATGTTAAATTTTAAATATATAAAATTAATATATATATATATATATATATATTCTTACTTTGATACTAGAAAGTTTGAAAATAATTAAATAAATTGCTCATTAAAATATTACAATTATTTTAATTTAGTCTAAAAAAATAAAGAGTCTCAATAGTCTTTGAAAAATTATATTTAATTTATGTTAATTTTTTATATTGCTAAATCACAAAATTTACTATTATCAAATCTTAAAATTTTTATAATTTAAAGTTATAAAATTTAAAAAAATGGCCAAATTGATACAAATATATCATTTTAAGAGATTAAAATACTAGACTTTTTAATAACTAAATTGAAACTTCTATTTAAATCAAGCAGTAATTTATCCAAAATAACTCTATTTTACAAATAAAATATCGTGTTTCCAAATAAATGTATATAGCTTAAGCACTTGTAAGTGCAATAAAAGCCAGGTGTGCACAATTTTGGACATATTCTATAGAATATATATTCCACACAATTTAAAGTGTTATATATACCGCGGTCCCATAAATAAGAAAAAAGTTAACTTTGAATGTCTTCTTTAATTATAAATCTTTATAAGAATTTGAGGTATCCACAAAATTTTTATTTTATTAATTAAAAATAGGTAAATCATTTAAATTAACATAAATTTTATTACCTTCGTTCTTTGAACATTTTTAGGTTAAATTATTTTTTAGATTCTTATTAATTTACTCAATTTCCAATTTCATCCTTATAGTTTAAAATTTGATAATTAAGTTCTTACAATTTTTTAATTTTTTTATCGTTGTCCTTGTCACTAAACTTATAGTAAATTTTTCTTTAAAATTTAATGACATGGTCAGTTATATATGTATATATTGATACTTTAAATATGTATGACTTGTGTAAAAACAAAAGTAAAAAATAAATAATGAAATGACATTAACTCAGATATAGCTTAAATGTTAAGTAATTTGGACAAGTTGTCTTGGATCATGAATATCTAGAGTGTCAAAATACATATATAGTTGACCATGCTAGCAAAATCTACCAAAATATTAACCAAAATTTACTTAGTAGGGACTAAATGGAAAAGTTTTAAAATTTTAAGCATTCAATTATAAATTTTTCAAACTAAAAAGGCCAAAATAAAAATTAAATAAATACATATATAGCGCCGATCGTAGTTCAACACAAGCATTTAGTTGCTACTGTTATATGCATAGATATTAACTGTTATATTTTTAATCAAAGAAAATAGCAAAGATATCAAAATTACTGTTGTAACCTCAGAAATTTTTTCTATAAATTGGCACCTCCCTTGCTTTTAGGGTCATCGAGCTAGCTGAACTAGAAATTAGGAAATCAATTCATGCCGTACATAACCATGGCTTCTCAAAACCGAGGTTCGATCCTCCTCTTGTCCCTCTTCTTCACGTTGAGTCTCCTCGTGAACTCCTCGACCGCTCGAACGTGCGGCATCGCGGTGTACTGGGGCCAGAAATCCATCTCCAGGGAAGGCACCTTGCGCGAGGCTTGTGCCACCGGAAACTATAAGTACGTCGTCCTCCAATACCTCTTCATCCACGACGACGGAAGCGACCCCGCACTCAACTTCGCCGACCACTGTGGCTCCAGCTGCGCCTCCCTTGCGTCCCAAATCAGTTACTGCCAGGGCCAAGGCGTCCAAGTTCTTCTCTCCATTGGAGGAAATGTGCGAACCATCAGGTCCAAGTCATCCTCAGCTGTTATCACCGAGAATGTTGCGGACTACATATACAAAAACTTCCTTAGCGGTGAGGAGTATGGTCCACTTGGGAGGGTGGCATTGGACGGTATTGATTTCTCTAGCGTTCAGGAAGGGAAGAACATAAAGTGGGCGGATCTTGCTCAGGCCATCCACGACAAACAACAAGACCGAAAAATTTACCTGTCTGCGTCGCCACAGTGTGTTATACCCGACTACCACCTGGGAAGAGCCATAGAGACAGGCCTCTTCGACTACGTGTTTGTGCAGTTCTTCTACTACAACCCCTCGTGTCAATATGATAAGGCCAATGCGGACGCTTCCAAACTCATAGGAACATATCACAACTGGGCCTCCAAAGTTGTTAATCCCGCAACCACAACAGTGTTCTTGGGGATTCCAGCGTCTGAAAAAGCCACAGGCAGTGGGTACATAGAGCCAGAGGTTCTCAACAACGTGGTTCTTCCGGAGCTTCAGCGATCTCCCAACTATGGCGGAGTTATGCTTTTCGACAGGTATTATGATAAGATCACCGGTTACAGTGACCAGATTAAGGAAGATGTTCTTAAAAATTGTGATGATGAGTGTAGCTGCTCTGATCAATCCGCCAGAACCAAATTCCATAGCCTTCTACGTCAATATTAATCTTAATAATAAGGCGCTCTAGTTGTGATGCTAGCAGCTAGCTAGCTAGGAAATAAGCTCATTGCATGCTTTCTCATGCAGACACGTAGTTTGTATGGGGTAGTCATGCTTAAGCATGTTTTATAATATGTATTATGGATTCCCTCTAAATAAAAGGTTTCTTATCTAAAATGTGGGTGTTCATTTCATGGGTTCTTGTTTATTTCATTAGACCCCCAAAAAACATGGGAAATATTTATTATACACATAAAATGCTGAAAAATTATTTATTATTATTATTATTTATGTTTTGATAAAATAAGTAATTTTTGCTTAAAGATTAAAATTTAACTAAATAAACATTATTTAAATGTCTTTATAGTTATATTAAAAATAAAATTGTAGTATTTTGGCCATGTTCAATAGAAAAGAAATGGTTTTGGATTGTTCATTTCCTAAAGCTCATGAGTCTGTTTTATGGCTTTCTGTCTGTGCGCATGTCTTCGTTTACAGTTTACGAGTTTCTTAATTTTCAGTTATTATGATATCATAGCTTAATTTTATAACTTCAACTTATGCATCATATATAATTTTCAGTCTACAACTTCAACTTATATATCGTATATATAAATGAGTGAAAGTGTCTCTTTTTCTAATTAATTTTAAATTGACATAATGATGCCCGAAATTATAAGGTCCATTGGAGAAATGTAAGTCATCATTGGTTATAAATATGCACGACCTTTTTATTAAGAAAAATATTTTCTAGTTTTTAAAAAATATATGGATAAATTATTTAGTCCATCTAAAATATCAATTCGTTAGTCTGATCATTAATTAGTTTCATTATCTCTTAATAATTTATTTGGTGTAGTATGTTAATTGGAAATTGGGCCCATTTATCCAACTTTTTTTTAATTCGTAAGTATCATTTGATTCAATAATGATTGTAAGCATAATAATAAACATGGAATAGTAATTTTAATTTTTTTACAAAAAACTAATTAATTGAGAGTCGTAAGATATTTGATCCAACAACTCCCAAGAGGCAATCTCAACTTATGTTAATTGCTAATTCAATGTTTGTCAAGAATTTAAAAAAGTCATTTCTATTTTTGATTCCTTAAAAAATACATAAATTAACTGTTTAATTTATAAAGAATTACAATATGCTATTTAATTTCTAAATTATTTTTTCGTTGCTAATTAAATTGTTAACTTATGTCTATTTTAATTTTTAAGGAATAAAAATATTTATCCTTTTTATTGGGTAAAGAGAATAGGCCAAAGCCTCAAATAAACAATAACTAAATCAACGCATCATGCTTTATCCTATACGAGTATGTATATTCACCACGTTATTATTATTATTATTATTATTATTATTATTATTATTATTATTATTATTATATATAAAATCATGGAATTGTGTCACTTCATCTTTGTCCACCTACAATACCAGCAAGCA
Source organism: Biancaea sappan (assembly GCA_037074585.1). NCBI lineage: Eukaryota > Viridiplantae > Streptophyta > Magnoliopsida > Fabales > Fabaceae > Biancaea > Biancaea sappan. The sequence continues at coordinate 28,614,810 of CM073493.1, forward strand.
AGTGACCATGAAATTACAAAATACATGCAACATAACAAAAGTTACAAGTTACTAGCGCAATGATCAACGGATTTGTATATAGTAAAAAAGGCTAGTCTCTTATAAGATTAGTAAACTCAAGTTTAAAATTATGGACGCATGATTTTTATTGAACTCACAATTGCTTAAGTCATATACATCTATTTGAAAACAATATATTTCATTTGTAAAATATAGTTATTTTGGGTAAACTACTGCTTAAGCATTTAGTTGCTACTTGTATATGCATATTTATGACCAATGATGACTTACATTTCTAAAGAAGGTTGAAATGTAATTCCGAATTCAGGCTCAAACTAAGACGGTTGAAATGTATGCCAGTTCATTTGAAAAGGGTTTGATTAATTTCTGAATTATTTGCGTTTAAATTATGGAGTTGGTCAAAAAATTTATTCTTTCAAATACAAGTAAACATGGGGAGCGTACCCGTAAAATATCTTAAAAAAATTTTAAACTTAATTAATGCGAAAGCTAGATTAAAGATATTCTTACCCCACAAAAAAAAAAGAAATTGAAATAATAAAGCTAAATCATTTAAGTTACTGAAATAATGAATTTCTAAAATTTGTTGGTGGTATTTAATTAATTGCCCCTTGTAACACTCCTGTAAATAACATATCTAGTCCACACATTTTAGTTCTGATCGAATAAGAATAGTTGATTTGAATGAATGAACATATAAAAACAAATAAACCAAATTTTTAATGAATTACTTTAACAAATTTACTTTCATTATTTTAATCATTCCACACGAGTTAGTAGTAAAGTCAGTCTCTTCTCTATCATTTTCATTTATATGTCTCCAACTTCAATTCCTTCATTATTATTTTTTAATTTTAATATTATGGTAATATTTTTAGGTTAATTTTTGTGTCCTTTAGCAAAGTTATTTCTTCATTCGTTCAATCTAATTGATTGTCCCTTCTTACACTCTTAAAGTGAAATGTAAAATCCACCCATCTCGTTTCTATATTTTTCACTTCCAAGAGTGAGAGAAGGGTCAACATACTAACTTAACCAAAAATTCAATGGCAAAAACATTGTAGAGTTTCGTTATAAATATAGAATTCAACAAAACAAACAAATTTTTTTAATTCATTCTTCAATTAATAACTTGTTCCAGCAAGAACTCTTTTATTAATTTAAAGATTAAATTATTGATTTGGTCCCCAAAGCAATTTTTTGGGTTTCAGCCATGGAAATTGATGACCCAAATGTCAGTCCAGGCTGGGTCACATAATCGGACCAGATCGTAGTTGACTCACACTACAAAAAAGCCAGAATCAAAGATGGAAATCATAGAGATTTATTCCATCTCAAAAGCCGAATCTGATCTGTGGCAAAATCCATCCCTGATACGAATCTGTAATGAACAAATCAAAGATGGATTCTGAGACAGATTATTTTGTCTCTGAATGAATATCCATCCCTAATTTTAGAGATGGATTACGGTATCTCTAAAATCCATCCCTAAATATTTATATCTTTTTTATTTTAATTATAAAAATTTAGACACGGGATATATCCGTGTGTAAAATCCATCTCAGAATAATATTAGTAAAACAACATCATATAGTTTTTAGAGACGAAAATATCTATCTCAAAATTTTGTCCCAAATTAGCTTTAGTAAAACGACGTTGTACCCTTAGTTATTAGAGACGGAAATTTCCGTCTCAGAATTTTGTCCCTAATCTGAACCCTAAATCCCCAAATTCCTTCTCACGTCTTTCGTCTCTCGCATTCTTTGGTTCTCTCTCTCTCTCTCTCTCTCTCTCTCTCTCTCTCTCTCTCTATCTCTCTCTCACATCAAGTGCTCCTTCTCTCTCCGCCACTGGTCTGTGTCTCCGACGTCAGCCTCTACCTTCGTTCACCGTGTCCAGCTTCCTCTGGTACTCTCTCCCCCTATCTTTCTCTCTCACACTCGTCTATCCCTCGGTCCTTCCATCATCTACATATGTTTTAGCTTTTTTTTTTCTATTTCGAGCATTAATTTCACCTGTAATTTGTTTTAGTTCGAGTTGTTGGTTGTAGAAGCTTGGTTGGCCAAAGAAGGTTCATTGCTCTGTTCATTTTTTTCTTCAAATTTTCTGTTACATTTTGCTCTACTTCTGGAATAAATATTATGAATATATCTAATTTTCTGTTACATTTTTTCTTCTGGAATATACATTTTGCTCTCTTCTGGAATATATCTTATTAGTGAGGCTATGTCGGTTGAACATGTATGAAAATGACTTGCTTTGCTTGACTATCATGAATGAACATTAGGACTTTCTGTTTAATTAGAAGGACCAATATTTCGCAACCTAATTCAAGTTAGGAATAGTTACAAAGATGTAAAAAAAATTTAGGAAGTACTTGGTTTTTTTTTTGAAAAAAGAAAATGAGATAAAATTGAAGTTGACCTTTAACTGAAAGAACAGGAAAAGAAAAAGAAAAAAAAGAGAGGGCTCTTTTTCTTACATAAAAAGCTATAACAAAAAGCAAAAATAATGTATACTGGTGCCAAAGTGTATAACTTGATAAGATACCAAATGATAGGTCACACCTCTCAAGACGATTTTTGTCAATAATTGATAAAGACTTATGATGAGAAGATAGTAGCAGTAGCAGTACTAGGTATGCAATGCTTCACAGGTTAATTTGGGGAGCAATATGGCCAATCATTCATATCTTAGGTTCGTAGATGTTCATGCATTTCTATCCAATCATCTTCCTTACAATTTGTGGGACCTCCCTTTCTGGAATCACATAACCAAAACAAGAAACAAAATTAAAGAGAGAAATAGCCACGGGAATATATTCTTTAATAATATGCAAATAATTGTTTTCCTGTTCAAACCATACCATCAATATGTGCATGTGATCAATTGAACGAAGAAATGAATGCTTCTAAGTTATGTTGTTGTAATATTTCAGATACTTTTTTAAAACAATAAGGTGCTTTAAAAATTTTTAAAAAATTTGAGGAACAGAAATTCTAAAATTTGGACATATTAAGGATTTATTTGGAATAAGAAACAAATAATAATAGGTTCTTGAGGATTTATTTAAAGATTTTTTAGTTGAAAAGTTAATTTATTTATGTCAAAGGCAAAGTTTAGAGTGATAAAAGAATAATTTCTAAAATTTAGGTAAATTTTGAAGTTTTATAAAATCATTAGAGACCCACAAGATTAATTAAATTAAATAGGGGGGTGTCTTATATAAATAAAGCAAGAGGAAAGGTGAGGTGACACTTATGGAGGAAGCCACGTGCATCATCTCTCCATCACAAGTCCTTGGGGCTTGAATAAATATCAACACACACAAAATCTGAACTAGTCACACACACACACTCTTTTGGGTTGTGACAGAAAGAGGAAAGGAGAGATCAAGAGATTGCAAGAGAGAAGGAGAATGTTGTGTTGGCCAACGCCAACCACAACCATCGCCGCCGGCGACTTTAGTTTCATTGTGAGGTGAGACTAAGGTCCTTTCTCCTTTACTTTTGTATTCCTTTTCTTTCTCTTTCCTTTTCGTGGTGGCAAAAATTTTAAGAAGAGAATTGAGTGAGGGTTTAAGTGGATGATGGGATTCAAGTATTAGTTCATTCTTTTAGTTCCAAATTAGTTTAAAAGACATTTGAGTACTGAAGAATCTAGTTTTAACTCAAGATTAGGTTTTGAGATTCTTAGAATTATGGGTGTTAGTGACTTAGAATTAGTTGCAAGGTTTGATTTTATTCTCTTGGGATCAAAGAAAATGGAAGGGAACTGAGAAACAAAGCTGTCACATTTCTGTGGAAATTTGCTGATTTTCATTTACTGATATGAAGTTTTGGGACTGATTGAGGCATTAAATGAGCTCCAATGATTATTAAAATTGGTATGCAACCAGACATGGTGTCCAAGAATATGCATAAATTATTTCAAAATATTCTTAGTGGTGCAAAAGATTCTTAGTCACTGTTAACATGGATTTTAATATTGACATCAGTATCCTAGTTAGTGTTGACTAACGATTGACTAACCAAAAACTAACTCCAGGGACCTATTTAATGGTTTTGAAAACTACAAAGACTACATCCATTGTTTTCAAACTATAGAGACTAAAATCATTTTTTAATTAAACTACAGAGACTTCAAATATACTTAAACCTTGATTAAAAATATTTCCATGGTACACTAAATTTAAAGTTGGTTCAACCTCTTGCTCTTCATATTTCTACGTAGTTAATTTACTCATTAAAATATTACAATTGTTTTAATTTTTCCCTTAAAAGATAGAATGTCTGAATTTAGTCTTTCAAAAATTATAGTTACATCCATTTCGTCCTCTTTTGTTTTTAAATCGAAAAATCTACTATAGTTGTATCCCAGTCAGTATTGATTAATGGTTAACTAACCAAAAATTAACCCCAGGGATCTATTTAATGATTTTGAAAACTATAAACACTACGGGAAAGACGCAATATACCGATGGCGAAATCAGTAGGAAAGTAAAGGATTTTAGAAAGAAAATTGTTATTCCTACTGAATACCTACTGAAATTGGTCAATCGTAAAATGAATAGTCGCTAAATTTTTTGTTACTGATTTCCTACTGAAATATATTAGCTACTGAATATTTCATACGAATTTGCAGTCAGAAACTAATATCCTAATACCCACTTTCAGATAATCAATGATATACACCTATAACTTAATACAACTAAAATATTATAATTTTAAAATATTAAAAAAAATAAATTTAAAATTTTATTTAATAAAGTTAATAATGGTCTCGAGAGAACACTCTCTCGATAGTGGTGTCAAGACAGTGGTCTTTCAAGAATAACAAAAATTATTTCGCTCCACGAAAAGAAAATTTTTTTTTTTGGCTGAGGCTCATTTCCACTCGAGAGACCACTCTCAAGTCTCTCGAGATAGAAAAAAGTTTATTTTTTTCTCCACTAAAAATTTTTTTTTCTGCTCTCCATAAAATATAAAAAAAATTCTACTCTCGAGAGACCAGTGTCTCGAGAGTGGTATTGAGAGAGTGGTCTCTCGAGAGTCAAAGAAAAAAAATTTTTTTCTTCCACTAAAAAAACCTTTTTACTCTCCATTTAAAAAAAAATTTCTACACTCGAAAGAGTGTTCTTGCGAAACCATAAAAAAAATTGTTCTTCACTAAAAAAAATTTTACTCAAAAAATTTTTTTTGGTCTATTTAAAAAAAATTTCACCACTCTCTCGAGAGCCACTCTCTCGAGACCACTTTGTAGAGAGAGTGGTATAAAAAATTTTACTATTTAAAAAAAAATTCTTCACAAGTGGTCTCTCAAGATCACTCTCGAGAGAAAGCCTTTCAAGACTGATCTCGAGAGATCAAGCTATCGAATTTATTTTTTAAAATAATTTTTGGTGATAAATTTTTTAATTAAGTAAATTTTAGTAGTAAATGTTATTAATTTAAATGTGAAAAAAAATTTATAAATAATTTTGTAGAAAATCATTATATTTATAAATTTTAATTTTAATTGTTACATAGCTTTTTTAATTATGAAAAGGAAAAAAATAATTAATTTACATTACATATTTATAATTTTAGTTTAATCATACTCAAAAAATAACTAAAACTTATTATTGAAAAAATTATAAATTTACAAATTTGGATAACATAAATTGTTCTTTTGAAATAAAATAAAATAAGAAATTTACAAATCTGTAAATGAAATATTTTAATTTTCTCTTTCAATATTTCTTTTTCAGCGTCTTTTTCCTCTACCAATCTACCAGACGAATTGAGTTAAGAATGTATGTTTCTCCATATTTCTTTTTCTGCGTCTTTGTCCACCACGAAAATAAGGTAAGAATGTCTGCTTCGACATGAAAATTTATTCCTGTTAACGCGTAATATAAACAAATCAATTTGGAAGAAAAATTACTTTGGATAGAATAAAAAATATATAATTGTTTTATTAGGAAAAGTTGCAGAGAATGAAATAGAAGAAAGAAATTATACCTCTGTATCTCTTGGAACCTGAAAATGAAAAAATCATTAAGGAGAAGAATGAGAATGAGAGAGATTATAAAATAAAAAAAAAGATGAATGAGAGAGATTATTAGAAAAGAAGAGTATAACTGAGAAGAAGAATCAGATAATATCATTGCTGAGAAAATCGAAGAAGACGGATAGAAAAGATAGAGGTGAATGAGAGAAAAGATAAATTGTGAGAATGGAGGGTTGAGTTGAATTGTTATATAATATAATTTGTGAAAACGTTTTAAAATTATGTCTAAAATTTTTACATTCACGCCGAAATAATAGTCGCGCGTAATATTATTTGTGTTTATTTTTTTTATAGTGATTTTGTCCTACCATATTTTCACTAATAAATTTATGTCACTTTATAACATACTATATTATAATATTTTTATATTATTTTAATGAAAAAAATGTAATTGAATAATTTTATATTATTTTAATAAAAATGTAATTGAATAATTTAGTATTTTAATATAAAAATTAGAAATAAAGTTTTGTATATTTTATATTATTTATATATTATTACATAAATCATGATTTATATATGGGATAAGTAGAATATTCAAATATATTTATAAATTATTACAACTAAATTACATTAAATAAATTGTTCACTAGTGAAAATATATTACAATAATAAAAATAAAATTAAAAAAACTATATAATACATATTTCTACTCTTCATCATCATTTCCTTCATAAGTTTCTTCATCTCCATCGTTTTCTTCATCATTTTCTTCATCTCCATTGTCTTCGTTATTTGGAATATTATGGGTTTGGGGAATATCAAGAGGAATACAAAAATTAGAAATATTATTTAAAGATGTTACATCTGGTCGATACATTTCTGTATTTTCTTGATCACTTGAGCTAGCATAAAATAAGTGTTGTGGTGGATGAGGAGGAGGACAAAATCCTTGCATTGCATTGAGTTTAGTCTGCATTGTAGTGACTTGACTACTTAGTTCCTCGACTTGTTCTTTGTATTTTTTTAGTTCTTCTTCATAAGATTTATTCAGACAATTAGCAAATATATCTTTTAAAACTTGTTGAAATTCTTGAGAGCGAGTCCAATCAAGTTGCGATTGGTCTTCTTGTATATGAAATCCAGAGGTCGCGGTACCAACTATTTTGGATGCTTCAACTCCTAAACCATATATATGGCCTTTTTTTTCCCTCCTGCTGCTTTCATCCATAAATCGAGATCCGATAATTGTTGTTCAGAGGAACCTGAAGATTGATGCAATCTTTGATATTCCACCTTTAAGAAAAATGAAATTATATAATTAGATTGTATTATAAAATATATATCATATACAATTATATATAAAATAATACTTACAAATATTGTCTCAGATTTTTTATCAACCCATCTTTGATCAGTCTTATTCTGATGAGTACGAAGAAATAATTCAAATGCAGTAGGTTCTCTTCCCAATTCCTTTGTCTAGGGTTCGAGAAAAAAAAATATATATATATATATATATATATAAGTATGAAATATAATGATGAAATAGTAAATAAATATAAAAAAATTAAATTAATTACCAATCTTCTTTTATGCTCTGTCATTGAAATAGAACCTTCAGTGTGGAGAGGTGAGCCAAATCCACTAGAGTCAGAAGATCTATTTTTTTTTTCTTTTGATCACTAATTTGTTTGAAGTGTGGTGTTCCCCATTTATCATATAATTGATTCCAAACAGATTTTTCAATCCACGCTGGTTTTTTATTTTTTCTATGCGCTTGATATATCATATCTTTTAAGCCATTTGATGCACAATATTTCCAATTACTTTGAATAAAGCCTTGATGTTGCGGTGACCAAATATAATATTTCTAACAAATAAAAGTTATAATTAATAATAGATCAGGATATTAATAATAGGTAATAATGTGGGGTAAAAGATTGTAATAGATACAGATAATGAAATTATACTTAAAACTCTAGCCACCACAAGTTTCATAGTGATTCAGGTACATCCCTCCAGCAGGTGTATAGTCCATCATATATTGATTTAATGATAGACACAATTTGATCTCGAATCTTATCATGGTTTGGAGCAAACCTGAATCATTTATAAACTTAAAAGATATTTAGAAGATTTAAAAAATGTAATGTGATCAATTTTTAAATAAAATACAAAGTACTATTAATAGAAAAAAAATTACTCTTTTCCATCTGGACTAATGAGGTCCTTTCTGATTATGTTGTTACCGTCTTGTGCACTGTCGGTTGTAACCTCTGTTGGTATTGGCGACGATCGAGGGGTTGGAACTAGATCAAGTGCTAGAGGGATTGGGGTTAAAGATGGAAAGGAAGTTTGAGATTGTGAAGAAACAGATGAGTTATGATATGCCCGTGACGTCATTGGTGACTTAATTGGTACTTGAAAAGAAGTATACGACATAGTAGATGTATCATTGTGGCTGTAAAACTGCCACATTAGTGGTGGTCAGGTTGGAGTATAACTAGCATGAGGAATTGATGGTACGTTACCTTAAAATTGCCATGACACAGGTGGATAAAAGTTATGAGAATGATTTGAAGGGCCGTAAAAAGAAGGATAAGGAAATGATGGCCATGGTGTTGTCGTGAGATTTTCAGTATTGGTATTAGAAGAGGAAGAAGGATTCCCATGTTGAACATTATTATCTGTTCTTGATATTTGTCTATTAGACAAATTTTCTTGCTCATGCGCTCTATCACTTGACATGTTGACAAAAGTGTAAAAGTACTTAGATAACTCTAATAGAGATGCGGAAACTCAAATGCGGCAAATGTTATTTGAGAGGAAAATTGAAGTGATAAGAAGAGTCATTATTATAGGAAAAAAAGTTGAAAACCAACGATGTGACATTAGATATCATATCACGCGTAAAAGATATGGACTTATAGGTTATACTAGTTTTAACAAGTACAATAAGATCTACCATACTTATTTAAAAAGGACATTAACATACTTTAAACTAAAAAATAGATATAGACAACTATTGAAAATAAAATATTTATGGGTATACATTATACTCTTTTTAACAAATAGATGGGATCAACGTACTTATTTAAAAAAAAAAGTTGAATTTAAATTAAGAAAAAAATATAAAAATATATTAAAAATAATTATTTATTGTTAGATGTTTATCAATTATATTTTATATTAACAACTAAAAAATTATTAAAACTTTATTTTATTAACAAATTTGTTTTCTTATGACATAGTTAAATAATTAAATTTATTTATTTAATATCTGAATTGTTATTATAAAAATATAACAAGAAATAATATATATGACAAATAATAAAATAACATAATTAATAAATATAAAAATATAAAAATATATGTGAATATTAAATATTAAAATTGAGGAAAAAAATAAAATATTCATCCCTACCACTACAAGACACACCACATACCCTTTAAAAAGTCATTAGCCTATATATAGCCTTCACGAATTTCACTCTATCACTCCTTATATTTTCAATCCTCCTACTTTTTCATCAATCACTCATGAGCTTCATCTTTTCCTACACTTAAAGGCCTTTTTTCCCTTTCCAAATTAAACATGAGTGATACATTTGCAGGTCCAATTAATACCGATTTGCTATTCTTGCAAGAAAATCATATTTCTACTGTAGTGGGAAGAGCTGATACAGTAAGTAATATTTTGTTAAATTATGTATATTATAATTTTTTTTTATAAATTATCTTTTTTACTATACTTTTTTATGTCATTAGAGCAATCGTATATTAATGATTAAAAAATGGACCAACGAACGCTTTCTTGGGCATCCACCTCATACTATAGTGCCACTGCTCGTGCAAGCTGGATTTTATGGCATTTGTATGCTAGGAAATTTTGAATTCAATCATGGTTTAATTTCTGCCTTTATAGAAAGGTGGCGTTCGGAGACACATACTTTTCACCTAACTTTAGGTGAAATGACAATAATATTAGAAGACGTGAGAATGTTATTGGGACTTCAATGTGTAGGAAAACCAGTATGTGGTAGTCCGCAGATACCAAACTTAGAAAATTTATGTATTGAAGAATCAGAGATGAGCGAACAAACATTATCACTTAGGTGGTTGGCAGACACAATTGGCGAGTTGCCTGAACATATAAACCAAACTATGCTAGAATGGTATGCTAGAGCATGGATCCTACAATTACTAGGTGGATATTTGATGCCAGATAAATATGGCGGTTATGTCAACTTGAAATATCTCCCTTTTATCATGGATCTTCATGCTTGTGGACAACTGTCATGGTGGTCAGCAGTATTAGCATTTTTATATAGAGAACTTTGCACTGCAGCTGTACTAGATACAAAATAAATTGGTGGATGTATCGCACTGTTACACGTGTGGATATGGTCAAGATTTCCTTTTATAGCAGGAGACATTGTGGTCGAACTAAATCCTCCACCTGCCGAATATTTACTATCACCACCTTTGGGTTACAAGTAAATATTTTTTTGACTAGTATATTTTTGTTGATATATTTTTGTTGAATAATGTGTATATATTTAATTACTAATTTATTTATATTCATGTAGGTGGAAGGGGGCTCATTTGCCTCAAATGCCTCAAGAAATTATGCTTTGTAGATACAGAGAGATATTAGATTTGATGGCAAATGAGAGTGAGGTATATATATAATAAATCTACTAATATGATTTTTCTAATATACTAACATTATATCAAATTTTTATAGATTCGTTGGACTCCCTATGCATATGAGGATGTCCCACCATATTATCACACTGGGGATGACATTTGTTGGGGTACAGTACCAATGTTTTGTTTCCACATTTGTGAAACCAAAATTCCGACCGTGTTCTACGCCAGTTTGGATGGGTGCAACATATTCCTATAAACCCCGATGGATGGAAACAAGCTTGGGAACGAATGCATCATATGAAAATCCTGCGCAACAGAGACTTTTCAACAATTTTTGAATGGACCATCAGTAAATGGAATAACTGGCAAGGACATGTAGTAAATGCTGATATGGCTACTGAAAGTTTGGGACTAATGTCTCAATATATGCAGTGGTACAATAACCATACTCGTCGGTTCATCGGTGTAGATTCAAGAGTGATAAATCACATGATAAAATACAAATTACTAATAAATTTGAGTTATCTGAATTTTATATTTGTTTATAGTTAATAAATATATTTTTGCAACTATTATTCAGACCAGTGTGGCACAAGTGATGGAAAGAATAACTCTCTAACAGCCCGATAGCCCTTACATGTAGACAATGAAAAAATGTTTGCAAGACATACAATTGGCTGCACATATTAGACAGCTGAGACGTCTCTCTAGACAAGCTCGTGGTGATGAAGCTGGTAGCAGTAGTGGTGTTGGTACCAGTCAAAGAAGAAGGAGGGGACGAATATCTCGAGAGGCTGGAGAAGGAATAGACGAAGGAGAAGACAATGAATAAAAATATGTTTATTATATAATTAAATATGTTTAAATGTATTTTAAATTATATCAAACATTTTTCTATTTATTGTGTAATTAAATATGTTTAAATATATTTTGAATTATATCAAAATTTTTTTATGGTCAATAATTGTATCAAGAAATGAAAAATAATTTAAAAATTTTAAAAATGTAAGAGCTAAGAAAAATTTGAAAAAGAATTTAAAAATTCAAAAAAATTCAAAAATAAAAAAAATTCATAACTAAACAAATTATAAAATTATAAAATTAAAAAAATTAAAATTAAATATTATTTAAAAAAAACAAAAACTTATTGCCCACGGGCAACCAATAGCTTGCATCGAAGTGCAGGGGACTACAAGTAATATGTTTAAATATATTTTAAATTATAACAAATTTTTTTAGTGATCAATGATTGTATCAAGAAATAAACAATACCTAGTTTAAAAATTAAAAAAAATGTAAGAGCTAAGAAAATTTAAAAAAAAAAATTTAAAAATTAAAAAGATTTCACAAATAAAAAAATTTATGACTAAACAAATTACAAATATTAAAAAAATTAAAAAAAAACTAAATATTATTTTTATAAAAAAAACTGGTTGCCCACCGGCAATCAGTACCCTACACCGAAGTACAGGGGACTGCAGGTGCAGGGGCCATTTTATTTTTATATTTTTCAGTTTTATTATTTAATATATTTTAATTTAATAATAATTAAAAAATAATATAAATATAATTATATATATTATATAATTTTTTAAATATAAATTTGTTGTTATAAAAAATTTTAAAAAAGTATTAAAATATCTTTTTGTTATTCTCTCAAAATATTTATTATTAATTTTAATTTTTAAAAAATTTTAATACTATATTAATTTTAATTTTTAAAACATTTTACTCACATATATTTATTTATTTGATGGATATAATAAATTTACACTATTTTAAAAATTATAATTTTAAAAAAATCATAAAATTTAAATTTAAATTTTCTTTAAAAAATAAATAATAAAATTAAAAAAAGTAACTCCAGAAAAAAAAAGACACTGAAGCTTCTCGAGTAATTTTTTGTTGTTTTTTTTTTAATTTTTATTATTTAATATATTTTTATTTCATAATAATTAAAAATAATATAAACATAATTATATATTATATAATTCTTAGCCTCTTGAGTCACACCAATATTTTATTTTTATATTTTTTAATTTTAATATTTAATATATTTTAATTTAGTAATAATTAAAAAATAATTTGACTCAAAAGGCCAAAAAAAATTTGACTCGAGTGGCAAGCCTCTCGAGTACAGTCAAGATGTGTGTGTGTGTGTTCTTTTATTTTAATATTTAATATACTTTAATTTAATAATAATTAAAAAATAATATAACCATAATTATATATATTATATAATTTTTTAAATATAACTTTGTTGTTATAAAAAATTTTAAAAAATGTATTAAAAAAACTTTTTATTTCTCTCTTAAAATACTTATTATTAATTTCAATTTGTAAAACATTTTACTTACCTATATCAAAAAGTGAGATAAGTGGTAGGAATATTTACTATTATATTTGTAGAAAAAAATAGAGATAAGTGGGATCAATATTTACTAATTTAGTGAAGTTATATTTTCCTACTGAATGGATGTAAGCAAAAATAGGAAAAGCAGTCGCAAATATATATAGTAAGAATCAGTAGAAATTTTTCAATCGTAAACTATATATATTAGGCGAGTAGATTTTCTTACCTATACTCAGTCGAAAATATAAGACAAAGTAGTTGTAAATATATTTAGTATACCTCAGTCATAAAATTTCAGTCAGAAACTTGACTCATTCCGGTAGTGAAAGACTAAATTCATTGTTTTCAAACTATAGGGACTAAAATCATTTTTCAATTAAACTACAGAGACTTCAAGTATATTTGAACCTTGATTAAAATATTTCCCATGGTACACTAAATTTAAAGTTGGTTCAACCTCTTGCTCTGCATATTTCTACGTAGTTAATTTACTCATTAAAATATTACAATTGTTTTTATTTTACCCTTAAAAGATAGAATGTCTGAATTTAGTCTTTCAAAAATTATAGTTACATCCATTTGGTCCTCTTTTACTATTAAATCGAAAAATCTACTATAGTTGAATCTCAAAATTTTTCTAACTGAAAATTGCAGAGTAATAAATAAAGAAATCAAATTGATACAAACATTATTTTTTAGAGATTAAATTGAAATGCTTAATTTTATAAAAAAAATTGAGACGTGTGTATAGTTCAAGCAATAATTTACTCAAAATAATTCTACTTTACATATGAAATATTGTGTTTACAGATAAATGTATATAGCTTAAACACTTGTGGGTGCAATAGGAGTTATGTGTGCACAATTTTACAGCAAGTCAAGTCAACTTCTAACCACTTACAAGTTACAATAATTTGTAAATAGTTAGATAAAATGAAACATAGAAGAATTTGATATCTACCATTTCTCTATACATTTTAGTCCCTAACTTAGTCATATTGCCATTTTAATCTTATAAACTCCCCAATTTTGCTATGCTTTGATATTTATAGGGTATAATTTAATTATACATTGAATATGTTTTAATTTGGTAAATTTAGAACTTAATTGATTTATGGCCCAATTTAATTCCATTGTATTTGTTTTCTGGCCTCTCTTCCCTCTGCATCTGTTATGTTATGTCTCCATCTAGTACTGTTCTCTTTTCTGTGAACCTTGGTTTTAATATATTTCCACTTTCACCAAACCAAAAAAAAATGTATATATATATATATATATACTTTTTGACATGTTTATATACTTACTGGTAATTGAAAGAATTATCCGTCCCAGAAACTTATTTAGTATGTACTTTTAAACAATTGTTTATATAATATAATTAAAAAATGAATTCTTTCTTATAAAATAATCAAGTATTGTACAAAAACTAGTCATCTAATTAAAATAAATTTTAAATTTCTTTTAAAAATATTATTTTATGACAAAACAAACGTAATTTTGATGTAAATTTGTTTCTTCTTTTATTTACAAATCCTTTGTTGAATATTTCAAAAAAGAACATAGAAGTACCATGAATTTGTTATTGCTTGGCGTGATTCTATGAGGATTAAGAAAATATATAATATGACTTTCAAAAAAATATAAATTTCAATCTTAGGTAAGAAAAGGGATGATATTGAAATATTTATTTTGGTATATATTTATTTTAGAGCAATTCATGTGGGTTTTGGAATTAGTTATGCCTTATTTCCTTGACCGTAGCAAAAAATATGAATATGATATTTCAATATTTTTTATCATAATAGGTCAATAGATTTAAGGGGACAAATGTATTTTCTCTTTATTAGTATTGATATTAATTATAAAATACATACATATATATATATATTCCGGAATTACAATAAAAGAACAAAACGTATGTAATTGACATTCTTTAGGAAATAGAAGCAAATAAATTTGTTAGCAGTAAATCAATTTTTTACAAAAATTGAATATTAAAGGTAAATATTGCACTTTTACGCTTTGGAAGTGGTGAGACTCAGAAACATGCAATATATAGGAGTTCTTATTATTAATTATCTCACACGCACACGCACACGCACACGCGCACACATACAGATATATATATATATATATATATAAAATAAAACAGTGCTTATACAAATATAACTTTCGCCAACAATTAAATGTATTATCTCCACTTTAGCATTGTCTGTTGTGTCCACTTTCTAAAACCTATATCATAGGTAAAATTAATTTTCTTGTTATTATTAAATCTCTATATATATTATTGACTTTTATTGAGAGTAGGAAGATAAAAACTAATCTATCGACCAAATCAACTTATAAAACTTCCATATATAATTTGCTTTGTTTATTCAACTTTGTATTTTCACTTCTAGGTCCTTTCCTGAAGGAGATTGATAATCTTAATAAACTTGAAGTCCTATTGTTGCATAGTAATTCTCTCTGGCAGCCTTCCATCCAATTTTGGATGTGGCCTTTCCAACCTAAAGGAGCTATAACTGTGGGAAAATGAACTTTCTAAAAGAATTCCGAATACTATATCCAATGCTTCGACGCTTAAAACTATAAACTTGAATGATAAAAATTCAGTGGAGTAATGCCTAATACACTTGGGAATTTTAGAGATCTCCAATGGCTAACTGTTGGACATAATAAGTTGACCATTGAAATCAACTTTTTCACTTCCTTGGCAAATTGTAGGCATCTTAAAGTATTGGAATTATTATCGAATCCTTTGAGTACAAAGTTTCTGAAGTCCATCAGAAATCTATCAAATTCTCTAGAACAAATCTTGGCAGATTCTTATGGAGTTGATGGTAATATACCATTAGAAATTGGGAATCTTAGTAACTTGTATACACTTTCTTTGATAACAACCAGCCTAAGGGAGATACGTCAGCAACCAAACCCAACAAATATAGAAATAGAATGCCAATGAGTTATTGTGAAAAAGGAGGGGACCAAATTTTAACAGCAACCTTAACATCAAACCCCTTACTTGCTCACATGCACATGGAAATTCCAGGAAACCTTAACCTTAATACAAGAAATCTTGACTATCAAGAAACCTACAAGCCAACTTCTTTCTTTCAACCCCCTCCCCCTCTTGATGCAAACCCCATTCTCTACTTTATCCTAATGAATTTTTTTAGCTAAAATATGAGAGGTGAAGGAGGCACCAATTTCATTAGTGTTTAAGAAAACTTGTCAATCCTACAATCTTGACTTAGTGATTCTCACCGAGACTTGTTTAAGTGGAGAAAGAGTTGAAAACATCATTGGCTCCCTCGATTTTGATGACCACCTTATGGTAGATGCCATGGGTTTCTCTGAAGGTATTTGGGTGCTATGCAGTCCCCAAAACCTTATGGAGTCATTGTCAACCTCCTTTTTTGAAGTTCACCTCAATATAAAGGTAAACTTGAATACTTTTATTCTCACAGCCTTGTATGCTAGTCCAAGATTTAATGTTAGAAAAATTTCATGGGAAAATCTTACTTTGTTTACTTCTTCTTTTAATCTTCCTTGGTTAGTGATAGGTGATGTTAATGAGATTTCCCACCCCAGTGAAAAGTTTGGTGAGACCTACCAATACGGCTAAATTAAGATGTTTTAATGATTTCCTAAACAAATCAAATCTTCTCGATCTTGGTTTCATAGGGCCAAAATATACTTGGTCTAATGGTAGAGGGCTAAATGCTTTAATTAGGAATAGAATAGATAGAGCCCATGTCAATCATGAGCGGATCAAACTCTACCTAGATTCAAAAGTCTTCATCTCCCTAGAGTTTTTTCCGATCATTGCCCTATACTTCTTAAAACTAAACATAACCAAAGTTTAGGAAATAAATCTTTTTGTTTTGAACCTTTTTGGATGAAACACCCAAATTTTAATACTTTAACTCACAACTGCTGGGCTTCTAATCAAGATGATATAATAATTACAATAAAAAAATTCCAAATAAATTAGCAACTTGGAATAAAGATGTTTTTGGAAATGTCTTAATATAAAAAGAAGAAAACAAATTCTAGGGATTTAAAACACCCCAGACTATAAGATTAATCCTTAGATTTTGCTTCTTCAAAAAGAACTACAAAATAATCTAAAAGAGCTTTTAGAAAATGAGGAAAACATTTGGAAGATGAAATCAAGAATTAGTTGGTATTGGTTTAGGGGACAAAAACAACAATTTCTTCCATATTTTAGCCCTAAATAAGCGTAGGAAAAATAAAGTTACCCAACTCTTAGGGTTGGATGAAATTTGGATTTCAAATCCTGTTCACACTGAAAATATTCTTGTGACCCACTTCAAAACTAGTCTTACTAGCAATCCAATAGAAATTGAGATTAAGAATGCTATTTCTAACTTAAGCCACCTAAAAACTCTAGTGGAAGATGGCTTGCGTGGCATCTTTTACCAAAGGCACTAGCACACAATAAAAACAAAATTAGTTCCTGAAATTCAAAACCTTCTACCCAATTTTCCATCCCTCCCCTGTGGGGGAAATACACTTCTTTGTCTTATTCCAAAATTAGACAATGCCCACATATCTTCCCATTTCAGACCAATTGGTCTTTGCAATACTTTCTACAAAATTCTAACAAAAATCTCAGTCAATAGAATAAAGTCTTTTCTCCCTAGCTTAATCTTCCCCTTTCAAGGAGTTTTTACCCCTCAAAGACATTGTTCTAATGTTTTCCTAATGGCATAAGAAACTATACATTCTATGCACTCCTCTAAAAGTAAAGATGGTTGGTTAGTTTTAAAAATTGATATTGAAAAAGCTGTTGACACTATTTCCTGGAACTTTATTGGACAAATTCTTAATCTTTATCAATTCCCTGCAAATTTTTATCTCTCTTCTTATATATTGCCTAAAAAATGTAACCTACACACCATTATCAATGGCAAGAAGAGCACTCCTTTCACTCCTGAAAGAGGAACCAAACAAGGTGACCCCATTTCCCCATATATTATTATATTAGAAATGGAACATCTCACAAAACTGATAAATGATCAAATCCAGGAAAAAAATTGGAACTCCTCCACTTTCAAGAATAAGGAAACTGCCATCTCACATCTTTTGTTTGCTGATGAAATTTTACTCTTTTGTAAAACAAAAAAAAAAATAGACGCTGTCAAAGATATTATCAACACCTTCTGCCATATTAATAACCAAAAATCAAAAGTTTGGTTCACAAAACAAGTCAACACTGAAATAACAAATTTTTTTTTTTCATAGAGCTTTCAAAGTCACCAGAACCCAAGACCTTGGCTTCTATCTAGGCTACCCACTTAAAGCAAACTATAGACAAAATGATTTCAACTTTATTTTAGATAAATTAAATAAAAAATTTCAAGGAAGTGCAACCTTTTATCAAAGGCTGGGAGAACATAACTAATTCACTCCAGCTTCTCTAACATATCAAATCATATCATGAATGCTTTCCTACTTCCAAAATCCATTACAACCAAAAATAGATTCTGTTATTAGGAATTTTTTTCTGGAGTCATGATAATTCTACAAAGATGATTCATACTATTAGCTGGAATAAGTTTATTAAACCCAAATTTATGGGAGTCTTGGTATTAGGTCAGCTTGTCATCAAAATAAAGTTCTAGCTCTTAAAAGATTATGAAATTATACTTCAAACCCGACCACCTTATGGGCAAAAAAAAATAATAATAAAAAAATGGTCAGAACATTATGAAAAGGAAAACTCTTAAATCTCATTCTTTAGAAGTATGTAAAAAATGTTACCATCCATCATTAGTTGCACTAAAAAAATGATTGGTGATGGTATAGATACAAGACTTTGGGATGACTGCTGGCTGAATGCTAGCCTTAGATCAAAGCTAATTAGTCCATTACGAAAAAATGATTTTGATAGAAAAGTTAAGGACATCCTAGTTACTTCCCATAATGGTCTGCATTCCTTTTAAAATCCCTTCTAATCTTTTTTGGGAGATTAGATCCCTTCCTCTTGCGAAAGTCAACCCCCTCCAAAAGATAGAATAATATGGAGCCTCTCCAATGATGGAGATTTCTCCTCTAAATTAGCTTACTTGTTCATTCTTAACACTCGAGAAGACATTATCAAAAACACTCACAAAAATCTTGACTTAATTTCAAAAAATTTAGGTAGATTTGGAAACAAAAAGCCCCTCTCATAAAACTTTTTCTCTATGACAAATTACTCAAAAGGCCTCCTGACCAACTATAAACAAGCAAAAAATTATTAGCAACTCCTCCACTCTAATTACTCAAAATTGCAGGAACCTCATGTCTAAATTTGAGAATGTAAGTGTTTGAGAATATAAGTTAGCCAAATTTGCCATAATTCATGATCAATGCTCAAGGACCTATCTCAACCCTCCACTTTTTGTGCAAGAGATCTACATGGAGGACTTTTGTAATGGCTAATAGTGGTCTCCTTTTGCTGTTTTATTGCTGTCATTTTTCTGGATTTAATGATGGCTTGTACTATCTAAACCACGATTCTAAATTGCGGCCGCAATATTGCACAAGTGGCCACCACTGCATCCGCATCACTCCGCAATTGCGGGGTGATTTAATATCACAAGTTTGTGCCGCATCAACACAGCGTTGCGGCCGCAACAGAACAGTGTTGCGGCAGCAACGCTGTTGCGTTGCTTTTTTTATTGAAAAAATAAAAAAAAAATCAAATTTTCAGTACAGCATAGTTGAGAAGAGAGAGATCCGAGTATCCAACTTGCCTGCATTGAAGACCCTTCTTGCTGTAGATCTCCCTTTGGCCGTCCATTCATCTCCGATTCTTTAGTCTCCGGTCCAAAGCCTCAAATCAAAGCTCCTCTGTTCTTCTTCGATTCTTCCTTCTCTCTGTTCTACACTGAGAGGCACCTAAAGTTTGAGAAATGAGGCTCTATTCTTCGATCCCTATCATGGTCTCCTTCCGAGCTCCTCACCAGTCAGCTTCACAGCCCCTAAAGTCTGACATGTAATGAAGTGATAAGAACTAAATGTGTATTTGTGAATCATGAAGTGAAGCAGGTAGAAGCTTCAAATTCAAGCTAGGGGGTCAATGAAGTGAAGGCTCCGAATTTCAAAAACTAAAATTGAAAAAGTGAGTGGGTAAGTCTGAATAATGAATTATCTTGTGATTTGTGAATCATGATATGTGTGGTGTGATTCGTGTGTACCGTGTGATGTGTGAATGAGATATTGATTTAGTAATAAAATTGAGTTTTATAGATATCTTATCATCTTGTTTGATTATTAATATCTCTAAATTTTATTCGGTAATTATATAAATATATTTGTATCTAACCTTTTACTTATTAACATAATAATTGTTTATTTTTCTACTTAAATTTTATAAGTAAAATTAATATATTTGTATAGAATAACAGTATATATTTATGAAATTAATATAAATATTAGATATAATATGTCATATATATTTAAAACTTGTATCAAAAGTAGGGACGAAACATTTATTTTTTTCATTAAAAAAGATATTTTATAGCCATTTAATAATTTGAAGTTTTATAATATTTATTTCTATTATTTTATATTTTTTTAAATATGTTTGTATATATAATAAATGAATAATTATGAAAAATCAAATTATTTATATTTTATAAAAAATAAGAAAATGAATTGATACAAGTCACTAACTAGTATGAGATACTAGTTTACAAGTGAAAATTGGCATTAAAATAAGAATAAGTGAATATTCCAAAACGTTAACAAGAGTAAGAAAATTTACACACATGCAAAATTCTCGACCTGACCTGATTTTACCCTTATATAGTGTAGTCTCAATTAATATATAGAGTAAAATACTTTTGTTCTATTTCCTCGAATCCTGAATTGTGTAGATTATGAGTTTTTCATCAATTTATTGGTTTTATTTAGTTTTATAGCCTTTTGGCAATTAAAACTAGTGATTTGTTTTATTGTTATAAATGACAAAGTAAGAGCTTGAACTTATCATTTGCTAAATCATTCATACTCTTTATCACTAAATTACCATCTAGTCATTTAAAACTCATGCTTGAAATTTATTTTCAAAAATTACTGAGTAATTTTTTATCAACCTGTGACGATATATAAAAAGTTTGAACCTAGGAAACAATAAAAGGACTAATAGAAAGCCAGTATCATGTGTAAATCTAAGATATTATTTACTAGTCGTAACTTCAAATTAATTTTTCTTATTACTGGTTTCAACAGATTACGTTATAAAATGGACACGATCAACTGAATTAATATATATATATATATATATATATATCTTAATGAGATCGAATCATAAATTATTATTCTTCTTTCGGGTTTAATACATATGGAGATAGGCTATCTTAGTAAATTGCAGTGGTTGTAGTTGCCAAATAACAAATTGAGTGGATTTGTATATTCCATCAAATATTTCAAACATCTGCACTTTGACAAATTCGTATCTAGCAAACAATTCTCTATTAGGTAGTCTTCCATCATATTTTGGACTTGGTTGTCACGCCTCCAACTCTCACTGCCATCAACCTAACATAGCTTGTTACATGCTCAACTAGCAATAAAAAGATAATTAAATTCATAACCATAAACATAAACTTTTCCAAAATATAGATTTTATCCACCAAAAGGAAAGGGTTCTTTGAAGTTCTGGGCCACAACTAATTCAAGAACTCTGTTTTATTTCATAACGCATACTGAAGTAATACATCAAAACAATATTTATACAATTTTCACAAGCTAACGGTATTAACAAAGAAAAACAATAAAACGCTGCCATCCCACTAATACCAAACGACACCGTACAGAACAAACCAATAGTACTGACACAAAACACACCACTTTACTGACGCTACAGCCATACTTCGCCGATGCCTTCCACCACAACATTATTCACAGCAACACTCTGAATTTCAATATATACAACAGGTTCCAAGATCAATGCCATACTACCTTGTTGGAAAACTAGTGATACTGCCAAAGAGAGTAAAAAATTTTTAATAACGTTTAATATTTTGTAACTATTAAAAGTCTTTTATGTCATTGTCTTTTATTGTTACGTTCTTATGCTTATAAAAGGCTCCTTCCCCTCATTTCCAAATAGAGAGAACCAGAAGTTGTCTTCTCTCTTTTCTCTCAAAATTTTTGGGTTAAATGTTTTTATATTCTGCTATTCTGCTGGCACTTGACTGTTTAGTTCTTGAGAAAACACTCAGAAGTGTCTGTTTAATCCTAGAGGAAGTTCTATAGACTTAGAATAATTTCTTTAGTCGTGGAATAATTTTTCTTAAGAGCAGTGTCTATTAAAATGCAACTCAAACTGTGTCTCTTACAACAATCTTAAGGAAAATTAAGATATTGATGCTGCCGCAGTTGCACCTTGATTATCTTCTTAAGGGATGCCGGTAATATCTATTGCAACCTTTGCTGATTATAGTTACATGGTGTTTATCTTAGAATTTGACTTTTTCAATTTGGTAGCTACACATATGCATTTGTATATGATGTTGGAAATATATTATTATAAAATAAAATAATAAGTGCTTTATCTCTATTCCACCAGTCGGCAACTTTACATCTCATATACATTAAAAGTGCATTATTACATTTAGTACATTGATTCCCACGTTATTGCATTATATATGTGTTGGAGCTATGCTATTGATTTCTAAACCTGCACTTTATATTGTGTTTAATGTTATTTACGTTGGAACAATCAAGTGAAATGAAAGACTTGTTAATTCCCTTAGTCAACGTATATACAAATATATGTGTGTGTGCCAACGTATCCAGTAGCCAACAGGTAAAGGAAACAAGCACTATATAAACATGTGTGTGCTTTGGTGAAAGTGCGTGTTAACATAATGTATATATATTTATGTGGCATTTTATTTTACTGAAACGTTGGTTTTATATATAATGCTCTCAAAGGCATTATATGGGTTTTATGTATATAGTTGTTGGGGAGCATTGATGTATATATATATATATATATACATAAACCGTGGGACCAATGTGTGTTTATTATATATACATATACGTTGGTTCATGTTGTTTGCTCTAATTTAATGAGAATTATTCTCATATCTTTTAGTTAGACGGCAAACACTATATATAAATGTATTATAATGGTTGTGACCATTGCTTTAATAGTGTACGTTGCCTCACTATTAAATAAAATATTAAAATTATTTTGTTTTCTTCTATAACCATTGGCATCCTTTTATGTGATTAATGATGGTGTCTCCTACACGTAATCATATATCTATTGGACTTAAAGATGGGTTAATAGCCTTTTATTACATGGTTGTTGACTTTTTTGCTTGTTTTATGAAAGTTGGCCATTAATCTTCTTTATTTTCTGTTATGTGTTTTAAACTATAGCCGACGTAATATATATATATATATACATATATATATATATATGTGTGTGTGTGTGTGTGTGATAGAGATGATGAGAAGATATACATATACACACAAATAAACTCGTGATATTTTGGAATTTAATATATATTTTTGATACCTTATTTAAGGTGACAAGTCTTTGAATTTTAATTAAGTATATTTTAATTTTTTGTGGGTATATAAATATTATTATTATTATTTTATTTGGATATTGCTAACAAAAAGGGAATTTACTTATGAGAAAGAATTTTTTCACTATATGAAATACCTATAATGAGGTAAGTTTTTAAAGGATATTAGCTTTAGCTATATATACTATCTTGTATATCTATATTATTTTTACAAGTTCTTTTAACTTGGTTTGGAAAAATTCTTTTGAAGTAAATTGTGCATATATATATATATATATAGCATTTGTATTATGTGGAGCAAATACATATTGATTTGATCTACTATCAAATATCGTATACATGGGGTGAAATTAGTATTTGCTATTATTTTTATGAGCATAACTCATAATTTTTTTTGAGCTCTAATTTTAAGTGATCAATTTTGCTCATGAAGCAAATGTATGCAATGGTTATTTCTCCTCCCTTCATCATGAGGTATGTTTCACGATTTTAATCTTTCTCTTTTTTGAGAATTTATATTAATAGTGGGGCAAGAGGAAAAATATTTTTTGAATAATATTTTTATAACAACAAGTGGAGGATGTAAGTGTGTTGTTATAAAAATATATAAATTTGGGTAAAAAATGTTTTATAATCAATAGTTAATATTGTTGTGGTTTAATAGAAATTTTATGGGCTTAATATATTTGAGTATTGAGTATACTTTAAAAATTTCTATTGACATAACTATTGATAATATGAAAGTACTGTCTTAAAGCTTATATGTGAAGCTTGTATGTGAACTATTTTAAAATTTCTCTATTTTGAGAATTTTATTTATATAGAATTCTTGAAATAAACATATATATATGAGGGTTATAATTCAAGAATTCAAAATAGCTTTATCTTAAGCTTTTGAGAGTTTTATTATGGAACATAATTTTTTGGATTTGTGACCAAATATTTCTGGATATTGGCATATAATTTTAGGTCAATTTAGAAATTAAGAAAACCATCTCATTGAGATGATGATATGCCATATATAAAAAAATTAGAATTAGCAATTTCTAATATTAATCCATGAAAATACTTCTAGTGTACAAAGAGGTACAATGTTGTTGAGTTATTAGTTACAAAAATGAGATTGCAAATTTTCTAAATAATTATGTGTAATTATTTTCTTGAAAATAATATTATATGGTGGATGAAAATATATGCGCATAAATATTATGCGTTTGATGCCCATCTATAATAATGATGAGGTCGTATATAAGGTTTTATATGAGTTGTGTAGTCATACTCTTATAGATTTAAAAATATTTAAAAGTGTGGGGGCATTTGCAAAATTTATATTTCTAAAACCTTAGTTACTATGTTGGTAATATTTTCTCTACGTAATTAGTGAAAATATCTCTTTTAAATAAGGAGAGATGTGTATGTATGAGGAAGTAATAGATGGTAAGAATTGATATTTGCTGTATATGTGTGACATCGATGTTACATAAAGTCAAATACTCTTTTACATCTAATGTTGACATGGAAGACATGGGTGAAGTAAATGTGATTTTGATAGTATTTTACTGTCACAAGAACGTTATGTTCAAAATTGTCTTAAAATTTTAATCATTAAGATGACAAATTAGTGAAAAGCTCCTTATGATTTTAACACTCATTTGAGAAAAACAGAGGTGAGTCTCTGTTGTAAACTTTACCTAGCCTAACATATCATGCGTTGTGTATGATATGAGTGTCTATATATACATAACTTCAATAAAAGAGTTGAGAGGTATCGTGATTTACGATATTATTTAAAGTGGATTTTCCATTGTAGTAAAAGAATACAATGATGTTAACTGAATCTTTGATTCAGATGAGACAAAGTCTACTAGTGGTTAAACCTCACCCTTGGTAGTAGGACATTATTTTGAAGAGAGCAGCTATACAAATTTATAGGTTCACTATAAAATCAGAGTTTAGTATTTTGGAGTTGGCTGAAAATAAGACTAAGTGGTAGAAAAATTTTTTAGCAAATTTTTTAGATATTTAAGAACCCAATGATATCGGTGTCTGTGTTTTGTGATTACTAAGTGGCAATAGCCATTGTAAAGAAAAAGAGTATCAATAGTAAGAGAAGACACTTATGTTTGAGACACAAAATAATTAAATATTTGCTAGAAGATGAAAAGAGTTCTATCGATAGATTATGTGAAGTTAGTTTGGCCAAATCTCTGACTAAACATGCATGTAGGAAGGAAATTAATCCTTCACACATCAAGGGGAATTGGACTAAAGCTAATAAGAAATTAATAATGGTGGGAATCCAACCTTTATGATTGGAGCTCCCATAAAGAAAGTTTATATGGGTAATAACAAGTTGTTTGTTAATTCTGTTAGCAGTATTCTCTCAGTATATTTCCTATGATATTAACTATGAAAGTGTTAGAATACATTGATTTGTGAGTTGAGTGTAAACTCTTTATGATCGTCATAGCCCTCCATTAAGGGTGGTATATTCATTGTAGATACACTTGATGAAGTCACCTATATGGGTGTGGAGTGGGGTCGCTTCTATGAGATCGTGACGAAATCTCTAAAGCACTCATAAATACCAGGCACGCGCACAGCAAAAATAAAGTGCACAATGACGTTAATAGCAGAAATTGTATGGGGTAAGATGTGATTCTTAAGATCCCTATCTTACAACTAAGAGTATTTGATTCATATAAGCTATATGCTTCACTGACTACTCTGTGAGTTAAATTTAATCGGTCTAGATCTGGTTTATAGTCTAAAAAAAGATACCGGATTAATGCATCTACACCATGTTGTAACCCAGTAGCTTTGTTTCTGTTTCAAAAATATCTTTAAAATATGTGGGGGATTGTTAGAAAAGTAGTGATATTTCAAAAGAGAGTAAAAGGTTTTTAATAGCATTTAATATTTTGTAACTGTTTTTTAATTGCTATTAAAAGTCTTTTATATCAATGTCTTTTACTGTTACATTTTTATGCTGATAAAAGGCTCCTTCCTCTCTTTTCCAAATAGAGAGAACCAGAAGTTGTCTTCTCTCTTCTCTCTTTTCTCTTTACTTTGAAACTTTCTGGGTTACATGTTTTTATTTTCTAGTATTCTGATATCTGAATGTTTTAGTTATTGAAAGAACACTCAGAATGGTTTGTTTAATCCTAGAGAAAGTTCTGTAGACATAGAATAATTTCTATAGTCGCAAAATAATTTTCCTTAAAGAAAATGTCTCTTAAAACGTGACTCAAATTGTGTTAGTGATGTTAAATTTTACAACATACCTTACCATGTTCCTAATCATTTTGCTATACAACAACTCACATGGAATACTTAAGAACTTGATGCCCATAAGAGCAAAGATATAGTCCTACTATAAGGAACACAAACTGATAAATCCTACTTATTCATATCATTTTGTGGTGACTTTGGTTTAATTTTGGCTAACATTCACTCATTTAAAGAGCTTAATCATAGGGAATAATGATGCTTGTGAATATATAATGTACAAAGCACAAAAGTTAAACTTTTGGCTCAAAGAGTACAATTTTTATCCCAAAATATAATCTTACTAAATTTTTTGTTTTTGTAGGCTTTAAGTGATGAAAATTGAGGTTTAAATCATGAAAGACTCAAAGCCAAAGAAGTCTTAGAGATATGGACGCCAAAAGGAGTCAATATAGTATTAGAAAAAAAAATTGCTCTCGGCCAGATTAAAATGTTATGTAAATATATGTAAATATATGACTTATATGAAAAAAAAAGTTTAATAAAATAAAATTAAACCGTAAATGAAATGTGACCTAACTTAAATATTAAATAATTTGGGCAAAATAATAGATGATTGGCTGTGTCAATAAAATTTAATTAATGTTTTAAAATTATAAGGACTAAATTAAAAATTTTGAAAATTATACGAATTTAATTATAGTTTTTTTTACTAGAAAGATCAAAATAAAAAATGAACAAAACTATTGTAATTGAAAGAATAATTTAACCATTTTTTTTTGTTTCAACTTCTGAAAAGAAGACGAAAGCAAAATATGAGAGAAATACAAGATTTTAAGATTATGATAGGTCGTGACTTGTGTGGTGTGTATGTAGGACGGAGTGGGCGGGAGCAATGTTAATGGACCGGATCTCATCCGAACTGGTCAAGACCCGGTCGACCCGGTGACCCGGTCTCCCGGTTTCCCCTTTTTTTTTCCTTTCCTTCTGGTTATTTTCGCTGCAGCCCCTAAAATGAAATCCCTAAAATCTAAATCGACTGACCGAGAGCTACTGCCCCAAATCCTCTGATGCGACCACCTCTAGCCACTGCGAACGGCGACCACCGAGAGCTATTGCGAACGGCGACCGGCGATCACCGAGAGCCATTGCACGACGAATTCTTCTTCTTTCCACACGAGCTCCTTCTTCTTCCCACGAGAGCTCCTTCTTCTTCCCACAAGAGCTCCTTCTTCTTTCTAGCCTCAGCAACTTCATCGATAGCATCAGCCGAGCTTCAAGTCATCTTCTCATCCATAGCTTCAAGTCTTCAGAAAGAGGTAACTAAAGACCAACGCCTAGCGCTCTTTATTGGCCGATCAAAGGTCTCCAAATCCACTTCTTTTCAATCGACTGGGATAACCCTTCCATTGAAGGCGGTTGAAGCAGGTCAGTTTCGAAAATCAGTGAAGCTGCTAATTCTATTCAAACATTAGTCGCCTTCTTCTTCGAGGTACTTCTCAGGCGCAATATTTTTTTTTTTAATTTCTGAATGTTCAATGTTCAATGTTGACTCAACCGTGGCTGATTGCTGAATTTGAATGTTGGCTGAATTGAAATTAAAAATTTTTTTTAAGTACTGAATGCTGGCTGGTGCATTGGCTGATCTGAATGGGTAATTTAATTTTTTTTTTGATTGCTGAATGTTGGTTGGTGCTGTTGGCTGATCTGAATGTTGGCTTATTTAAATAGAGTAGTTAAATTTTGAGTTGTGCTAAGATTGAAATTAATTATGCATCTCTTAATTATAGATAACTTTGGGACCAATTTTAATTTAGGAATTTTTTTTGTTAATCCTAGATTGTCATAAATGTCGTCTAGCAATCCCACACAAGAGTCAGTTGAGTCTGTGCAACAAGGTGCTTCAAGAGGAAAAACAGATTTAGCATGGGGTCATTGTAGAATTGCTGAAGGAACTGGTTCTAGGCATCATTTAATATGTTTATACTGTAACAAGACTTTCAAGGGGGTGGAATTAATCGAATTAAGTTACATTTGGCTGGAATAAAGGGAGATGTGGAGCCATGTAAAAAGGTTCAAGCAAATGTTCGTTTCCAACTACAAAATAGTGTTGAAGAGTTTACTCAAAAGAAAAGAAAGGTTGTAGAAGAATATGAAAAAAGTAATCCTTATCCTGATGAGAGCTTATATAGTGATGATGTTGTAAAATTAAATAACTCTTTTGTTCGGCCTTCTGAGGATAGGGGAAAAGCAAAAGAAAAGGGAAAGAAGCCTATAAGCTCCTATTTTATACCTAGAACAACTCCTGAAGCCCAACCCACTATTAAAAGTGTATTGCAAAGCAAAGAGGCGAGAGAAAGGTGTGACATTGCTATTGCTAAGTAGATGTTTGATGCTAATTTGCCATTCAATGCTACTAATTCATCATACTACCAACCAATGATTGATGCTATTGCTAGTATGGGTGCGGGATATAAGAGTCCTGGATATCAAAACCTTCGTGGATATTTGTTGATGAAAAATGTTGAAGAAATAAACTCATGTTAATAGTTATTGCAAAACTTGGAAGGAAACAGGGTGTACGATTATGGCAGATGGGTGGACTGATCAATGTAGGAGAACTCTCATAAACTTTTTAGTTTATTGTCCTAAAGGGACTATGTTCTTAAAATCTGTTGATGCATCTGATGCTTCTAAGACCGGTGATATGTTGTTTAATCTTTTTAAGGAAATTGTGTTGTATGTTGGAGCTGAAAATGTGATTCAGATTGTGACTGATAATGCTGCAAATTATGTTGCTGCCGGTAGAATGTTGGAACAAGAATTTCCAACTCTTTATTGGTCTCCATGTGCTGCCCATTGTATTAATTTGATGTTGCAAGATATTGGCAAATTGGATAAGGTGACATTAGTTGTAAATCATGCTTCAAAAATTACTAAATTTATTTACAATCATTGTTTTGCTTTGCATTTGATGAGGAAGCATACTAATGGAAGAGAGATCCTTCGTCCAGCTCCAACTCATTTTGCAACTAATTTCATTGCTTTGCAAAGCATATTAGTTCAAAAGGTTGCTTTGCAAGCCATGGTAACATGTAAAAAATGGACAAGCTCAGCATTTGCTCGAGACAGAAAATCAAAGAAATTTGTGGATCTTATCTTAGATTCAATGTTTTGGAAAGATTGTGTGTTCATTGTGAAAGTCACTGAGCCATTGATCCATGTCTTGCGTATTGTAGATAGTGAAAATAAGCCTGCAATGGGTTATTTGTTTGTAGCATTTCATGCAGCTAGGGATGAAATGATGAAAAGGTTTCAAAGAAGGAAAAGAATGGTTAAGCCTTTTCTAAGAATTCTTGATAGGCGTTAGGATAATCAATTACAAAAAAATCTTTATGCTGCTGGCTTTTGGTTTAATCCATCTTATCAATATGATGTTGAAGCAATAGGAAGGCACAAGAACACTATCTCAGGGGTTATTGATGTCATTGAAAAATATACTTATAATGATAGAGAGCTGGAAACCAAGTTATCAAGTGAAATGAAAATCTTTAGGAATGCAGAAGGAGATTTTGGAAGAAGACTTGCAGTAAATAGTCGTCATACAATGATGCCAGGTAATTTTGATATTTATTAACAAAAGAACCTTCATTTGTTTTAGTTTTATTTCATTAATTTGTTTTGCTTAAAATCATTAGATGAGTGGTGGCAATGCTATGGATCAAGTGCTCCAAATTTACAGAAGCTTGCAATTCGAGTTTTAAGCCAAACATGCAGTTCTTCAGGTTGTGAAAGAAATTGGAGTGTATTTGAACATATTCATTCAAAAAAGAGAAATAGATTGGAGCATCAAAGGCTTAATGATCTTGTTTATGTTCATTACAACTTGAAGCTACAAAAGAGGTATATTTCTCTTCATAACAGTATTTACAATTTTTAAACATATAAATAATCATTTATATTTTTATATGTACAAGAAAGGTTTAAAGAAGAGTTATGATCCGATCAGTTTCGAATCATTTGAAGAAAATAGTGATTGGATATTGGAAGAAGAACCATCAAGCTTGACTGCTGAGGAATTAGAAGTTCTTAATCGTGAATTTGCAGCTTGCACCACTGAGAAAGATGATGCTGATTGTGGTTTCTGTTTGATAATTTTGATATATTATTTTGTGAAGTCATTTCAAAATTTTTATTTATCTAAATTATTTTCTACAGAATTGAATTTGGATGAGATTATTGATGATGATGATGATGATGATGGTGGTGGTGGTGGTGGTGGTGGTGGTGGTGGTGATGGTGGTGAAGATATTGAGGGGGCTGCTAACGTAAAATATAATAGTCGACTAGTTGACTCATGGGGCATGCCTCTTACTGGAAAAACGGACAACCTAGATGCTTGGAATTTTTAAATTGATTGTGGATCTTATGAACATTAGCATTTTAATGACTTTATAAATTATTATGGATGTTTAAGACTTTTAGTATATAAATTATTATGTTTGGATGATTTTATTTCTGACTTTATTAATTATTATGAATATTTATGACTTTATGTTTAAATTATTATAGATATTTATAAATTATTTTGGATGTTTATGACTTTAAATTGTAAAATTTACATATAAATTATTTATTTTACTTACTTTTTAATTTATTTGTAAAGATATATAGGTATATATATAATTTTAATTTTTTTAATGTATTTATCCGGGTCAGTAATTGACCCAGTGACCTGGCGGTTGAACAAGTGACCCGGTGACCCAAAGGCCTGTCCGAGTCAATAGTCAAGCCGGTTCTGACAACATTGGGCGGGAGTGTTAGGGATAGGGGCTGAATTAAATTGGAATAGTCAAAAATATTTTAAAAAATAGAAAGAAAGAGCACATTGAGGCAGTGGAAAAAGTAAAAGGAGGTATTGGAATAAGTTAAAAAAGTCTATAGAGAAGGGTACAGACTGATAATTTACTGCATGCAGATTTTCGGTGCTTAATGCAGCAGCGGCCCCACAACATTTTTTTTAAGTATAAATTACTTCTTTTTAATTATAACTTGTAATTTAATCCCTGGATCTACCATATTTTCAATCAAACTTTAACAATTATACAATATTACTTTTAATATTTAAAAAAATTAATACAAAATAAGAATTAAGCTGAAATAGATTAAATTAAAAATACTTATCTATTCATAGAATTCAGACTGCAACATCTAATTCTATTATTGATTGATTACATAAAGAGTTTCAGCTTTCGATAAAGACCAAAACAAAAATAAAGTTATCTGCAACCTGCTTCACATGTTTGAAAAGAAACATTAAGGCAACTCTAGCACTCTGCAGAATGAAGCAGCGGAATAAGTAAAAAGAACGTATTGGAAAAAGTTAAAATGGTCTATGGAGAAGCGTACAGACTTTGCGTGTGTAAGTGGGAAGTGTGTATTCATTATTTATGATTTGTAATTTATTATGTAATATTTATGTTTTATATTTAAAAATTAGTGCTTTAATAATTTTCATATAATATATATATAATAATATTTTTGAAAAATGAAGAATAATTTTTATTTTTTAAATTAAAACATGAATAAAAATTAGTTATTATCTATTATGTTAAATTTTAAATATATAAAATTAAATTTTATACATATATATATATGTTTTTAATTACTTTTCATTCGATTAGATTGAACTACTAAACTTTAATCATTAGTACCTTATCTAATTCAATGACTAATCTAATTTTTAAAATATTGATATATTATACACATTCTTACTTTGATACAAACAAGTTTGAAAATAATTGAATAAATTGCTGATTTACTCATTAAAATATTACAATTATTTTAATTTAGTTTGTAAAAAGATAGAGTTTCTCAATAGTCTTTGAAAAATTATATTCGACCTATGTTAATTTTTTATATTACTAAATCGCAAAATTTACTATTATTAAATTTCAAAATTTTTATAATTAATAGTTATAAAATAAAAAAAGGACCAAATTGATAGAAATATCATTTTTAGAGATTAAAATACTTGACTTTTTGATAACTAAATTGAGACTTCTATATAAATCAAGTAGTAATTTACCCAAAATAACTCTATTTTACAAATGAAATATTGTGTTTCCAAATAGATGTATATGACTTAAGCAATTGTGAGTGCAATAGAAGTCATGTGTCCACAATTTTACAAGTTAAGTCAACTCATATAGGCATATTATATAGAATATATATTCCACATGATTTAAAGTGTTATATATACGGCGGCCCCATAAATAAGAAAAAGTTAACTTTGAATATCTTGTTTAATTATGAATCTTTATAAGAATTTGAACTATCGACACAATTCTGATTTCATTCACTAGAAATAGCTAAATCATTTAAATTAACACAAATTTCATTACCTTCGTTCTTTTAACATTTTTAGGTTAAATTATTTTTTAAATTCTTATAAATTTACTCAATTTTCAATTTCATCATTATAGTTTAAAATTTGATGATTAATTTTTTACAATTTTTTAATTTTTTTAATGTTGTCCTTGTTACTAAACTTATAGTTTTTCTTTAAAATTTAATGATATGGCCAATTATATATGTATACATTGATACTTTAAACATGTATGACTTGTGTATAAACAAAAGTAAAAAATAAATAAAAACATAAGAAAATGTGACAGTATTTTACTGTCACAAGAATGTTATGTTCAAAATTGTCTTAAAAGTTTGATCATCAAGATGACAAACTAGTGAAAAACTCCTTATGATATGAACACTCAGTTAAGAAAAACAAAGGTGAGTCTCTGTTGTAAACTTTACCTAGCCTGACATATCATGTTTTGTGTGTCATATGAGTGTCTATATATACATAACTCCAATAAAAGAGTCGAGAGGTATCGTGATTTTACGATATTATTTAAAATGGATTTTCCATTGTAGTAAAAGAATGCAATGATGTTAACTGGATCTTTGAATCAGATGAGATAAAGTCCACTAGTGGTTAAACTTCACCCTTAATGGTAGGACATTATTTTGAAGAGAGCAACTATACAAATTTATAGGTTCACTATGAAATTAGAATTTAGTACTCTGGAGTTGGCTAAAAATAAGACTAAGTAGTAGAAAAACTTTTTAACAAATTTTTTAGTTGGGTAAGAGCCCAATGATATCGGTGTCTGTGTTTTGTGATTGCCAGGCAGCAATAGCCATTGTAAAAAACAAGACTTTCAATGGTAAGAGAAGACACTTGTGTTTTGAGACACAAAATGATTAAATATTTGCTAAAAGATGAAAATAGTTCTATAGATAGATTATTGAAGTCAATTTGGCCAAATCTCTGACTAAACATACATGTAGGAAGGAAATTAATCCTTCACACATCAAGGAGAACTGGACTGAAGCCAATAAAAAATTAACAATGGTGGTAACCCAACTTTTATGATTGGAGATCCCATAAAGAAGGTTCAAATGGGTAATAACAAGTTGTCTGTTAATTCTACTAGTACTATTTTCTCAGTCTATTTCCTATAGTGTTAAGTGTGAAACTCATAGAATGTATTGATTTTTGGATTGAGCGTAAGCTTTTTATGATCTTCATAGCCCTCCATTAAGGGTGGTATATTCATTGTAGATACACTTGATAAAGTCACTTATATGAGTGTGAAGTAGGGTCATTACTATGAGGTCATAGCGAAATCTCTAGAGCACTCATGAATGCCAGGCATGCACACGACCAAAATAAAGCGCACAGTAGTGTTAATAGCAGAAATTGTAGGGGGCAAGATGTGACTCTTAAGATTCCTATCTTACGACTAAGAGCATGTTAGTTCATATAAGCTATATGCTTCACCAACTACTCTGTGAGTTAAATCTTATCGGTCTAGATCAGGTTTATAGTCTAAAAAGAGACACCAGATTAATGCATCTACACCATGTCGTAACCCAGTAATTTTGTTTCTGTTTCAAAAATATCTTTTAAAATACGTGGGGGATTGTTAGAAAAGTAGTGATATTTCAAAAGAGAATAAAAGGTTTTTAATAGCATTTAATATTTTGTAACTGTTTTTTAATTGCTATTAAAAGTCTTTTATGTCAATGTCTTTTATTGTTATGTTTTCATTCTTATAAAAAGCTCCTTCCTCGCATTTCCAAATAGAGAGAACCAGAAGTTGTCTTCTCTTTTCTCTCTTTTCTCTTTTCTTTGAAACTTTCTGGGTTACATATTTTTATTTTCTGCTATTTTGGTACTTGAGTTTTCTAGTTATTGAGAGAACACTCAGAAAGATCTATTTAATTCTAAAGGAAATTTTGTTGACGCAGAATAATTTTTGTAATCGCGAAATAATTTTCCTTAAGGAAAGTGTCTCTTAAGACACGACTCAAACTATGTTGGTGATGTTAAATTTGACAACACACCTTAACATGTTCCTAATCATTCTGCAATACGACAACTCACATGGAATACTTAAGAACTTGGTGCCCAAAAGAGCAAAGATATAGTCCTACTATAAGGAAAACAAACTGATAAATCCTTCTTATTCATATCATTTTTGTGGCGACTTTGGTTTAATTTTGGCAAACATTCACTCATTTAAAGAGCTTAATCATAGGGAATAATGATGCTTGTGAATATATAATGTACAAAGCACAAAAGTTAGAGTTTTGGCTCAAAGAATACAATTTTTATCCCAAAATATAAACTTATTAAATTTTGTGTTTTTGTACGCTTTGAGTGATGAAAATTGAGGTTTAAATCATGAAAGACTCAAAGCCAAAGAAGTCTTAGAGATGTAGAAAAAAAAAATTGCTCTCGGCCAGGTTAAAATGCTATGTAAATATATATGTAAATATATTACTTATATGTAAAAAAAATAAAAATGTTTAATAAAATAAAAGTAAACCGTCATTGAAATGTGACCTAACTTAAATATTAAATAATTTGGGCAAAATAATATATGATTGGCTGTGTCAATAAAATTTAATTAATGTTTTAAAATTATAAGAACTAAATTAAAAATTTTGAAAATTATACGAATTTAATTATAGTTTTTTTTACTAGAAAGATCAAAATAAAAAATGAACAAAACCATTGTAATTGAAAGAATAATTCAACCATTATTTTTTTGCTTCGACTTTTGAAAAGAAGACGAAAGCAAAATATGAGAGAAATACAAAATTTTGAGATTATGATAGGTTGTCATTTGGGGTGTGTTAATGTGGGAGGGAGCTGTAAGTATTCAAAACGTATCCAATACAAATCTGATCTTATCTTTTCGATTGTTGGTATATGCAATATGCTTCACGTGTCTGGAAAGAAACATTAAGGCAAACTCTACCATTCTGCAAATTGAGGCAGTGGAATAAGTAAAAAGTAGGCATCGGACAGACCGAAAAAGTTAAAAAGGTGTATGGAGAAGGGTACAGACATGCGCATGTAAGTGGGAAGTGTGGACTCATAATTTATGATTTTTAATTTATTATACAATATTTAATTTTTATATTTCACAAATTAGTGCTTTAATAATTTTCATATAATATATATAATATATTTAAAAAATGAAGAATAACTTTTAATTTTTAAATTAAAACATGAATAAAGAATTAGTTATTGTCTATTATGTTAAATTTTAAATATATAAAATTAATATATATATATATATATTCTTACTTTGATACTAGAAAGTTTGAAAATAATTAAATAAATTGCTAAATTGCTCATTAAAATATTACAATTATTTTAATTTAGTCTAAAAAAAATAAAGAGTCTCAATAGTCTTTGAAAAATTATATTTAATTTATGTTAATTTTTTATATTGTTGAATCACAAAATTTACTATTATCAAATCTCAAAATTTTTATAATTTAAAGTTATAAAATTTTAAAAAAGGGCCAATACAAATATATCATTTTAAGAGATTAAAATACTTGACTTTTTAATAACTAAAATGAGACTTCTATATAAATCAAGCAGTAATTTATCCAAAATAACTCTATTTTACAAATAAAATATGGTGTTTCCAAATAGATGTATATGGTTTAAGCACTTGTAAGTGCAATAAAAGCTAGGTGTGCACAATTATGGACATATTCTATAGAATATATATTCCACACAATTTAAAGTGTTATATATACCGCGGCCACATAAATAAGAAAAAAGTTAACTTTCAATGTGTTGTTTATTTATGAATCTTTATAATAATTTGAGCTATTCACACAATTCTTATTTCATTAACAAGAAATAGTTAAATCATTTAAATTAACATAAATTTTATTACCTTCGTTCTTTGAATATTTTTAGGTTAAATTATTTTTTAGATTTTTATTAATTTACTCAATTTTCAATGTCATCCTTATAGTTTAAAATTTGATAATTAAGTTCTTACAATTTTTTAATTTTTTTATTGTTGTCCTTGTCACTAAACTTATAGTAAATTTTTCTTTAAAATTTAATGATATGGTCAGTTATATATGTATATATTGATACTTTAAATATGTATGACTTGTGTATAAATAAAAGTAAAAAATAAATAATGAAATGAAATTAACTTAGATATAGCTTAAATGTTAAGTAATTTGGACAAGTTGTCTTGGATCATGAATATCTAGAGTGTCAAAATACATATATAGTTGACCATGCTAGCAAAATCTACCAAAATATTAACCAAATTTTACTTAGTATGGACTAAACGGAAAAGTTTTAAAATTTTAAGCATTCAATTATAACTTTTTCAAACTAAAAAGGCCAAAATAAAAATTAAATAAATACATATAAAGCGCCGATCGTAGTTCAACACAAGCATTTAGTTGCTACTGTTATATGCATAGATATTAACTGTTATATTTTTAATCAAAGAAAATAGCAAAGATATCAAAATTACTGTTGTAACCTCAGAAATTTTTTCTATAAATAGCATTTAGTTGCCTTTAGCGGTAAGGAGTATGGTCCACTTGGGAGGGTGGCATTGGACGGTATTGATTTCTCTAGCGTTCAGGAAGGGAAGAACATAAAGTGGGCGGATCTTGCTCAGGCCATCCACGACAAACAACAAGACCGAAAAATTTACCTGTCTGCGTCGCCACAGTGTGTTATACCCGACTACCACCTGGGAAGAGCCATAGAGACAGGCCTCTTCGACTACGTGTTTGTGCAGTTCTTCTACTACAACCCCTCGTGTCAATATGATAAGGCCAATGCGGACGCTTCCAAACTCATAGGAACATATCACAACTGGGCCTCCAAAGTTGTTAATCCCGCAACCACAACAGTGTTCTTGGGGATTCCAGCGTCTGAAAAAGCCACAGGCAGTGGGTACATAGAGCCAGAGGTTCTCAACAACGTGGTTCTTCCGGAGCTTCAGCGATCTCCCAACTATGGCGGAGTTATGCTTTTCGACAGGTATTATGATAAGATCACCGGTTACAGTGACCAGATAAAGGAAGATGTTCTTCAAAATTGTGATGATGAGTGTAGCTGCTCTGATCAATCCGCCAGAACCAAATTCCATAGCCTTCTACGTCAATATTAATCTTAATAATAAGGAGCTCTAGTTGTGATGCTAGCAGCTAGCTAGCTAGGAAATAAGCTCATTGCATGCTTTCTCATGCAGACACGTAGTTTGTATGGGGTAGTCATGCTTAAGCATGTTTTATAATATGTATTATGGATTCCCTCTAAATAAAAGGTTTCTTATCTAAAATGTGGGTGTTCATTTCAGGGGTTCTTGTTTATTTCATTAGACCCCCAAAAAACATGGGAAATATTTATTATACACATAAAATGCTGAAACATTATTATTATTATTTATTTTTTGATAAAATAAGTAATTTTTGCTTAAAGATTAAAATTTAACTAAATAAACATTATTTAAATGTCTTTACAGTTATATTAAAAATAAAATTGTAGTCTTTTGGCCATGTTCAATAGAAAAGAAATGGTTTTGGATTGTTCATTTCCTAAAGTTCATGAGTCTGTTTTATGGCTTTCTGTCTGTGCGCATGTCTTCGTTTACAGTTTACGAGTTTCTTAATTTTCAGTTATTATGATATCATAGCTTAATTTTATAACTTCAACTTGCGTATCATATATAATTTTCAGTCTACAACTTCAACTTATATATCATATATATAAATGAGTGAAAGTGTCTCTTTTTCTAATTAATTTTAAATTGACATAATGATGCCCGAAATTATAAGGTCCATTGGAGAAATGTAAGTCATCATTGGTTATAAATATGCACCACCTTTTTATTAAGAAAAATATTTTCTAGTTTTTGAAAAAATATGGATAAATTATTTAGTCCATCTAAAATATCAATTCGTTAGTCTCATCATTAATTAGTTTCATTATCTCTTAATAATTTATTTGTGTAGTATGTTAATTGGAAATTGGGCCCATTTATCCAACCTTTTTTTTTAATTCATAAGTATCATTTGATCCAATGATGATTGTAAGCATAGTAATAAGCATGAAATCGTAATTTTTAAAAAAAAAATTAAATAATTGAGAGTCGTAAGATGTTTGATCCAACAACTCCCAATGCAGGAGGCAATCTCAACTGATGTTAATTGCTAATTCAATGTTGGTCAAGAATTTAAAAAAGTCATTTCTATTTTTGATTCCTTAAAAAATACATAAATTAACTGTTTAATTTATAAAGAATTACAATACGCTATTTAATTTCTAAATTATTTTTTCGTTACTAATTAAATTGTTAACTTATGTCTATTTTAATTTTTAAGGAATAAAAATATTTATCCTTTTTATTGGGTAAAGAGAATAGGCCAAAGCCCCAAATAAACAATAACTAAATCAACGCATCATGCTCTATCCTATACGAGTATGTATATTCACCACGTTATTATTATTATTATTATTATTAAAATCGTGGAATTGTGTCACTTCATCTTTGTCCACCTACAATACCAGCAAGGCTAGTCTCTTATAAGATTAGTAAACTCAAGTTTAAA
The DNA here is from genome assembly GCA_037074585.1 of Biancaea sappan. Taxonomy (NCBI): domain Eukaryota; kingdom Viridiplantae; phylum Streptophyta; class Magnoliopsida; order Fabales; family Fabaceae; genus Biancaea; species Biancaea sappan. The sequence goes on from CM073493.1 coordinate 28,654,584, forward strand.
ATTATGGACGCATGATTTTTATTGAACTCACAATTGCTTAAGTCATATACATCTATTTGAAAACAACATATTTCATTTGTAAAATATAGTTATTTTGGGTAAATCACTGCTTAAGCATTTAGTTGCTACTTGTATATGCATATTTATGACCAATGATGACTTACATTTCTAAAGAAGGTTGAGATGTAACTCCGAATTCAGGCTCCAACTAAGGGATATGGGTTCTCTGCTTTACTAAAAGTAATGCAGAGTGCAATACTACTTTTAACAACAGTTTTTTCTGTTGCTAACAGTTTCAGTAACAAAAAATTCTGTTACTGAAACGTTTAGCAACAGATAAAACTGTTGCTAAAAGTCCAGGCAGAAAAAAACTCCAGGCAGAGAACCCAAATCCCAAACTAAGACGGTTGAAATGTATGTCAGTTCATTTGAAAAGGGTTTGATTAATTTCTGAAATATTTGCGTTTAAATTATGGAGTTGGTCAAAAAATTTATTCTTTCAAATACAAGTAAACATGGGGAGCGTACCCGTAAAATATCTTAAAAAATTTTTAAACTTAATTAATTCGCAAGCTAGATTAAAAATATTCTCACCCCACAAAAAAAAAAAGAAATTGAAATAATAAAGCTAAATCATTTAAGTTACTGAAAAAATCTTGCTTGGACAAGTCAATTAACAGATAATGTTAAAAGAAAAATGATTTTCGGTGAGATGATAGTATAATTGTAATGAATTTCTAAAATTTGTTGGAGGTATTTAATTAATTGCCCCTTGTAACACTCCTGTAAATAACATATCTAGTCCACACATTTTAGTTCTGATCGAATAAGAATAGTTGATTTGAATGAATGAACATATAGAAACAAATAAACTAAATTTTTAATGAATTACTTCAACAAATTTACTTTCATTATTTCAATCATTCCACACTAGTTAGTAGTAAAGTCAGTCTTTTCTCTATCATTTTCATTTATATGTCTCCAATTTCAATTCCTTCATTATTGTTTTAATTTTAAGATTATTGTAATATTTTTAGGTCAATTTTTGTGTCCTTTGGCAAAGTTATTTCTTCATCGTTCAATCTAATTGATTGTCCCTTCTTACACTCTTAAAGTGACATTTAAAATCCACCCATCTCGTTTCTATATTTTTCACTTCCAGGAGTGAGAGAAGGGTCAACATACTAACTTAACCAAAAATTCAATTGCAAAAACATTCTAGAGTTTCGTTATAAATATAGAATTCAACAAAACAGACACATTTTTTTAATTCATTCTTCAATTAATAACTTGTTCCAGCAAGAATTAATTTAAAGATTAAATTATTGATTTGGTCCCCAAAGCAATTTTTTGGGTTTCAGCCATGGAAATTGATGACCCAAATGTCAGTCCAGGCTGGGTCACATAATCGAATCAGATCGTAGTTGACTCACACTACAAAAAAGCCAGAATCAAAGATGGAAATCATAGAGATTTATTCCGTCTCAAAATCTGAATCTGATCTGTGGCAAAATCCATCCCTGATACGAATCTGTAATGAACAAATCAAAGATGGATTTTGAGACAGATTATTTTGTCTCTGAATGAATATCGGTCCCTAATTTTAGAGATGGATTACGGCATCTCTAAAATCCATCCCTAAATATTTATATCTTTTTTCTTTTAATTATAAAAATTTAGACACGGGATATAGCCGTGTCTAAAAGAATCCATCTCAGAATAATATTAGTAAAACGACGTCATATAGTTTTTAGAGACGAAAATATCGATCTCAAAATTCTGTCCCAAATTAGCTTTAGTAAAACGACGTTGTACCCTTAGTTATTAGAGACTGAAATTTCCATCTCAGAATTTTGTCCTTAATCTGAACCCTAAATCCCCAAATTCCTTTCTCACATCTTTCGTCTCTCACATTCTCTGGTTCTCTCTCTCTCTCACTCTCTCTCTCACATCAAGTGCTCCTTCTCTCTCCACCACTAGTCTGTGTCTCCGACGTCAGCCTCTACCTTCGTTCACCGTGTCTAGCTTCCTCTGGTACTCTCTCCCCCTATCTTTCTCTCTCTCACTCGTCCATCCCTCGGTCCTTCCATCATCTACATATGTTTTTGCTTTTTTTTTTTATTTTGAGCATTAATTTTACCTGTAATTTGTTTTAGTTCGAGTTGTTGGTTGCAGAAGGTTGGTTGGCCAAAGAAGGTTCATTGCTCTGTTCATTTTTTTTCCTTCAAATTTTCTGTTACATTTTGCTCTGCTTCTGGAATAAATATTATGAATATATCTAATTTTCTGTTACATTTTTTCTTCTGGAATATACATTTTGCTCTCTTCTGGAATATATCTTATTAGTGAGGCTATGTCGGTTGAACATGTATGAAAATGACTTGCTTTGCTTGACTATCATGAATGAACATTAGGACTTTCTGTTTAATTAGAAGGACCAATATTTCGCAACCTAATTCAAGTTAGGAATAGTTACAAAGATGTAAAAAAAAATTTAGGAAGTACTTGGTTTTTTTTTTTTGAAAAAAGAAAATGAGATAAAACTGAAGTTGACCTTTAACTGAAAGAACAAGAAAAGAAAAGAAAAAAAGAGAGGGCTCTTTTTCTTACATAAAAAGCTATAACAAAAAACAAAAATAATGTATACTGGTGCCAAAGTGTATAACTTGATAAGATACCAAATGATAGGTCAAACCTCTCAAGACGATTTTTGTCAATAATTGATAAAGACTTATGATGAGAAGATAGTAGCAGTAGCAGTACTAGGTATGCAATGCTTCACAGGTTAATTTGGGGAGCAATATGGCCAATCATTCATATCTTAGGTTCGTAGATGTTCATGCATTTCTATCCAATCATCTTCCTTACAATTTATGGGACCTCCCTTTCTGGAATCACATAACCAAAACAAGAAACAAAATTAAAGAGAGAAATAGCCACGGGAATATATTCTTTAATAATATGCAAATAATTGTTTCCTGTTCGAACCATACCATCAATATGTGCATGTGATCAATTGAACGAAGAAATGAATGCTTCTAAGTTATGTTGTTGTAATATCTCATATACTTTTTTTAAACAATAAGGTGCTTTAAAAATTTTAAAAAAATTTGAGGAACAGAAATTCTAAAATTTGGACATACTAAGGATTTATTTGGAATAAGAAACAAATAATAATAGGTTCTTGAGGATTTATTTAAAGATTTTTTAGTTGAAAAGTTAATTTATTTATGTCAAAGGCAAAGTTTAGAGTGATAAAAGAATAATTTCTAAAATTTAGGTAAATTTTGAAGTTTTATAAAATCATTAGAGATCCCACTACTAGAAAAGCTTCGATTAGCGACGGAAAATTTCCGTCGCAAATTTAGTTGTAAATCCATCACAAATTCCGTCACTAATTTGAAATTTTAATATAAGGAATTTGCGACGGATTTTGCGATGAAACATTTTCGTCGCTGATTAAAATTCCGTCACTAATATTAGCGACGGAAATTCCGTTGCTAAATTCGGTCGTAGATGGTTTTCCGTCGCTAAATTCCGTCGCTAAATATTTTTTTTTAAAAAAAAAGTACTTTGACTTAAAAATGAATAATTTTTTCTCTAAATAAAATTCTAGTTCTTATAATTTTAATGTTTTTTTTTATCTTTTCTTCTCTAACTATTCCATCTTTTAAAATTATATCAGTTTGTGTAAAAAATTTATAAAGATTTTGTGGAGATTTGATTTTGGTGGAAAAGTTAAATAAGGAGTAATAAAATAAATTTGGAATTTTGTGAGATAATTTAAAATTTTTAAAGAAAGAATGTAATAATCCAAATGATAATGTAATATTCCAAGAATTTATTTAGAAATTCATTGGAAAAATTTAATTATGATGAATTTTTTAAATAATTAATTTAAAAAAGTGAAATAGAAAATTTCAAATTTAACTGGGGGAAAATATAAATAATTTAGAAATTTTAATAAAAATCAAGAGGGACCTGAGTGAATGTGATTTAAAGAAAGAAAGACTTTGTGAAATTTTAATTAAAGAAGAATAGATGGCAATGACACATGTGTCAATTTACACCATGGGATTTGGGGCTTCTAAGAGATGATGACACGTGGTAACTTACACCATGATGTAATGTGGTGGCTTGTGAATTGTGAGTCATGATCCACCATAGAAATAAAAAAAAAAGGTAAAGGATTTGGTTTACGGAAGGAGCCTCTCTGTTATGCATTCAGAGAAAGAGAGATCTGGAGAAGAGAGAGAGACACAAAACGAGCAAGAGAGTGGGAGTTGAGGCATGAGGGAGGGTTTAGTTGCCGGCCACCGTGACTGTCGGCGTCTAGTGGGAACCCACCAGCTTACCTTGTCTCGCCCCATCCGTCCACCTTCTTTCCCTCCTTCGTCTTGGTCTATGTAGAACAGAGACGGCCGAGAGAGGTATTAACAGTTCGATGGAGGGGCCTTGACAAAGAAGGTCACCGGCGATTCTTCTCCGTCATAGTACTTTTATTCAAAGGTGAGTACTGAAAAATCCTTTCTCCTCCATATCTTTCGTGCTATTCGAACCCTAGACCGAATAAGAGTGGAAATCCATGAATGAGGGCTGAGAATGGTTGGCTGATTTTTTTAATTATTATTATTTTTTCTGAATAGCGAAACTTTGAGGCTAGTTTTACAGAGAAAACAATTTGGAAAAGTTTGGGTGTGGTTGAGTTGAAATTTGACGTCGGGTTGCGACTAAACTTGGGTTTTTGGGAGGGAGTTTGATTAATTTGATTGATTGATGATCCAAGAGGTGATTTTCGACTCATAACATATCGCTTGTATGGTTATTTCAGATTTCAATTTTGTGCATTTTCTAAGTAAAGAAAGGTTAGGCAGTTTGTAGTCCCTTTTGTGATCTCTGATTTTGAGAAAGAGAAAGAATTTGCCTGTGGCATAGATATGCTGTCAATATATTTGGCCTATTAGGATTATTAGGATGTTTTAATGTCTTGATGAGTGATACTGTAGAGATTGTAGGAAATTATAGTAATAGCTTTTTTTCCTTCTGATTACTTTATGAATTGGTCCAAGTTCTAAAGTTTATCCTTGATGAGAAAAGCAGTTTAGAAATTAATATTAAATTTCAATAAGTAGCACTAAATTGTATATATCTCATATAAAAAATTGCATAAATACGGAAATTTATTCTTATATGTCAGAATATCAAAGTAAAGATTAACTAAAGTTTTCTCAAATAGAAGAGATCCTATATATATATATATATATAATATTGCAATTTACTTACAATTATGTTTTGGAGTCTATAAGAAATGGAGATTATGTTTATATTTTCGTTTTATGAATATATGCAGTGAAGAGAATTAATTGAAGGGTATTATTTTTATAGAGTCAATCAACCTAAAGGCCTAGTGGTTTTCAATCATTGCAATAGGACCTGTCATTAATTCACACTTGCTCTGTTTGTATCCTTTGGAATCCAATGTCTATTATTATATATTATATAGTCTAAATTACTTACTAATAGTTGTTGTTTTTTGTTTCTTCATAACTCATGATATTTTATTGACATGACATATCTTAAAGTTGTCAACCTTGAATCCTCAAATGTCTCTACTTATTATAAACTCTAGCGCTAAAACATATAGTTAATTTACTGCACTTTGGTTAACATAAAAGCTATCAGAAGATTGGATAGTGATTTGTGCTCAAATTGAATTATAAGCTCTGCAGACCTTGAACTCGACAATTTCCATGTGTTTGGCCCTCCTAATTCTTTCTATCTTTCTAAACTATGTTACTTCCTATGAACTTAATTTTATATATGTTTTGTGTGCCTTACATTAAATCTCAAACATTGATAATTTGTTTTCTTCATAATGGAACAATGCGAGAGAAGCATTTATCACATAAACATCATATAAAAACTATAAACTACTTTTTTTTACCAGTGTTCAAACTGTATTGCATATTGGAATTATGGGGTTTTCTTCATGGCTTCTACTGCAAGGTTAGGTTTTACTCTCTCTTTGGCTCCTTCATTTTCCATATATTTTGGAGCTTGTGCCATTTTTTATCTTTTTCTTCTTCTGTTGGCTTATTGTGCAGTTCTGAAGCAGAGAGAGGCTTCTTCCATAAACCAAATCCTTTACCAGTGTTCAAACACCATGTTTTCTTCTCTCTTTCGTTTTGTGTCTCTCTCTCTTCTCTATATCTCTCTTTCTCTGAATGCATAAGAGAGAGGCTTCTTCCATAAACCAAATCCTTTACCTTTTTTTTTTATTTCTATGGTGGATCATGACTGACAATTCACAAGCCACCACATTACATCATGGTGTAAGTTACCACGTGTCATCATCTCTTAGAAGCCCCAAATCCCATGGTGTAAATTGACACATGTGTCATTGCCATCTATTCTTCTTTAATTAAAATCTCACAAAGTCTTTCTTTCTTTAGATCACATTCACTCAGGTCCCTCTTGATTTTTATTAAAATTTCTAAATTATTTATATTTTCCCCAGTTAAATTTGAAATTTTCTATTTCACTTTTTAAAATTAATTATTTAAAAAATTCATCATAATTAAATTTTTCCAATGAATTTCTAAATAAATTCTTGGAATATTACATTATCATTTGGATTATTACATTCTTTCCTTAAAAATTTTAAATTATCTCACAAAATTCCAAATTTATTTTATTACTCCTTATTTAACTTTTCCACCAAAATCAAATCTCCACATAATCTTTATAAATTTTTTACACAAATTGATATAATTTTAAAAGATGGAATAGTTAGAGAAGAAAAGATAAAAAAACATTAAAATTATAAGAACTAGAATTTTATTTAGAGAAAAAATTATTCATTTTTAAGTCAAAGTACTCTTTTTTTAAAAAAAATATTTTGCGACGGAATTTAGCGACGGAAAACCATCTGCTACGGAATTTAGCGACGGAATTTCCGTCGCTAATATTAGTGACGGAATTTTAATCAGCGACGGAAATTTTCCATCGCAAAATCCGTCGCAAATTCCTTATATTAAAATTTCAAATTAGTGACGGAATTTGCGACGGATTTACAACTAAATTTGCGACGGAAATTTTCCGTCGCAAATTTCCGTCGCAAATTTCCGTCGCTAATCAAAGCTTTTCTAGTAGTGTGACAATAAGTATAATTGTAAGTTGTGACCATTGAGTAAGTTCACTATCATACATGTTAGTTTGTCTTTGCTTATGACATAATGACATAGAAATGATGAACTTTTTATTTACAATACTAAAGCTAAATTTGTAATGCAATATGGTTAGAGAACCATGACATTGAGTAAATAAGTTTTCACTAATAATTGGCTGAAGGCTTTTACTATTTGCTACAGTTATGCATTTCACATTTTGTCTTTACCTTTTAGTTTACTATTTTTGTGTCAAATTACCAAGGCTTTTACTATCTGCTGCAAAACTGCATGGTAATTTTTGCTATGATTCTTGGGCTTGTTTCAGGTGCCATATAAGAGAATGTGGATTCACACAGAAAAGTGAAGAATGAAGTGATTGAAATGAACCGTGTACTCATTCTTGGGCGGAGTGACAAATTCGAAATTTGCTTAGTGGTTGTCTATACATTGTTAATTTTATATTTTAGGAAAATTAGCTTGAAAAGTCATGTTGTCTGTCTTTTTAAGGAACTTAGTTTGTTATAACTTGTCTTGTATTGTTTCATCTGTGTTGATTATATATTATAGGAATAATTTGGAATCTTTTCTTTTTTAGTTTTGTGCAACTAAGTGCATTTGTAATTTTTACCCAAAATAGAAGATGCTAAATAGTGTTATATGTAATTTTCTCCCATAATTATTGCTCAGGAACTACTTATATGGCAAATATTATATATATATTTATATAACTATATTGTTTCTACATAGGTTCTTTGTATTATTTACTGGCAAATAATTATGTAATTTTTTAAAAAATTAATTATTTATTAGCCACGGTTTAAACCGTGGCTAATAAATTTTTTTAAAAAAATAAATAAATTTGCGACGGAATTTCCCGTCGCAAATCACCGACGGAACAAATTTCTGTCGCAAAATTTTGTCATAAATCAGCGACGGAACACGTTTCCGTCGCAAATTTACAAATTATTTTTGCGACGGAAATTTTTCGTCGCAAAATTTGTGACGGGTACGTAATCCGTCACAAATTATTTGCAACGAGCGATTTACTGACGGAATAAATTCCGTCGCAAACTTATTAGCGACGGAATTTTAGGAAATTAGCGACGGATTTTTCCGTCGCTAATTTCCTTTTTTCTACTAGTGTCCACATGATTAATTAAATTAAAAAGGGGGATGTCTTATATAAATAAAGCAAGAGGAAAGGTGAGGTGACACTTATGAAGGAAGCCACGTGCATCATCTCTTCAACACAAGTCCTTGGGGCTTGAATAAATGTCAACACTCAAAATCTGAATTGGTCACACACACACACACTCTTTCGGGTTGTGACAGAAAGAGGAAAGGAGAGATCAAGAGATTGCGAAAGAGAAAGAGAATGCTGTGTTGGCCAATGCCAACTACAACCATCATCGCCGGCGACTTCAGTTTCATTGTGAGGTGAGACTAAGGTCCTTTCTCCTATGTTTTTGTATTCCTTTTCTTTCTCTTTCCTTTTCGTGGTGGCAAAAATTTTAAGAAGAGAATTGAGTGAGGGTTTAAGTGGATGATGGGATTCAAGTATTAGTTCATTCTTTTAGTTCCAAATTAGTTTAAAACACATTTGAGTAGTGAAGAATCTGGTTTTAACTCAAGATTAGGTTTTGAGATTCTTAGTGGTGCAAAATATTCTGATTCGGAAAAGAAAAAGAGAGTGAGATGGAATTTAATGTCTCATTACTCTTGCTTTGTTTAGAAGGAAATATGGGTGTTAGTGACTTAGAATTAGTTGCAAGGTTTGATTTTATTCTCTTGGGATCAAAGAAAACTGAGAAACAAAGCTGTCACATTTATGTAGAAATTTGCTGATTTTCATTTACTGATATGAAGTTTTGGGACTGATTGAGGCATTAAATGAGCTCCAATGATTATTAAAATTGGTATGCAACTAGACATGGTGTCCAAGAATATGAGTAAATTATTTCAAAATATTCTTAGTGTTGCAAAAGATTCTTAGTCAATGTTGACATGAATTTTAATATTAACATCAGTATCTTATTCAGTGTTGTATCCCAGTCAGTGTTGATTAATGGTTAACTAACCAAAAATTAACCCGAGGGACCTATTTAATGAATTTGGAAACTACAAAGACTAAATTCATTATTTTCAAACTATAGGGACTAAAATCATTTTTCAATTAAACTATAGAGACTTCAAGTATATTTAAACCTTGATTAAAATATTTCCCATGGTACACTAAATTTAAAGTTGGTTCAACCTCTGGCTCTTCATATTTCTACGTAGTTAATTTACTCATTAAAATATTACAATTGTTTTAATTTTACCCTTAAAAGGGTAGAATGTCTGAATTTAGTCTTTCAAAAATTATAGTTACATCCATTTGGTCCTCTTTTACTATTAAATCAAAAAATCTACTATAGTTGAATCTCAAAATTTTTCTAACTGAAAATTACAGAGTAATAAATAAAGAAATCAAATTGATACAAACATTATTTTTTAGAGACTAAATTAAAATGCTTAATTTTATAAAAAAAATTGAGACGTGTGTATAGTTCAAGCAGTAATTTACTCAAAATAATTCTACTTTACATATGAAATATTGTGTTTACAGATAAATGTATATAGCTTAAACACTTGTGGGTGCAATAGGAGTTATGTGTCCACAATTTTACAGCAAGTCAAGTCAACTTCTAACCATTTACAAGTTACAATAATTTGTAAATAATTAGATAAAATGAAACATAGAAGAATTTGATATCTACCATTTTTCTATACATTTTAGTCCCTAACTTAGTCCTATTGTCATTTTAATCTTATAAACTCCCCAATTTTGCTATGCTTTGATCTTTATCGGGTATAAATTAATTATAGATTGAATATGTTTTAATTTGGTAAATTTAGAACTTAATTGATTTAAGGCCCAATTTAATTCTATTGTTCAATTCAGAATTTTAATTCATTAGAGAGTATTTACTGACATTGATGAACTGCTAACATAGAAGCTAAAGTGGACGCTGATTTGGACCACCATGCTAATTAGACCTAGACCAAGTTGACTAGAGTTGTGGGCCCTACTATTCTGCTCTAGTCTAGTCTCTTTGATAGCAAAACAACAGCAGCATGGCAACAAAAAAGGAAAAGCAGAAATTTCCCAAAACAATAACTTCACTTTGATGACAATTATGCACTAGAAAAGGCAAATTCTGCAACACTGATTCTACGTATCTGCTCTGCATTTTTTGCACCATTTTAGAGAAAGTAACTTTTCTTGAAGGCAAATTCGGCTCTTTCCTTATGCTAAACATGAGACACCATTCAGAATTCGTTTTTGAGAGTTAGACATCTTCTTCTTCCTCTCTTCTTTCGTAGCTTAGGGTTCTTTGTAGTTTCTTTTCTGTATTTTTGTTTTAGTCCTTATGGAGGGCTAAAACCCTTTGTGTAATTAATCTTTGGTAGAACTAGGAGATGTAATCAGAATGCCTTGAACAGATAAGTGTTTTTTATCTAATCTATTTTAGTTTAATCCTTACTTTGCCCCTTGCTCTCATTTCTATATGTTTTTCTGATTAAAAGGATGTATGGGTTTGATTTATATTTGTATTGCTTTATTAGAGAGTAAACCTTACTAGACTTGTATGTATGTGGTTACTATGCATTTTTAGTAAGTAGAATTAGACTGGGTTGTCAACATGTGATTGTGTGGGACAAGATTCTGGTTAGGAATTAAATGTGTTCAAGTTCTAGGAGATTTTTCGGAAAACTTTTAGGGAAACCAGAGATTGATTGCATGTGTTCTATTATAGTAGTGTTTTTTTAGTTTTGTTCTGTTTAGTTTCTGTTCTAATTCTGTTCTTGTTTAGATTTTGTTTTATTAATGCTTTTATGCTACTATTAGAACAATCTCCCCGGTGTAGTTAATTAGTGTTATTGGATGTTAATTAACGTAATTAGTGTTAAGAACAATTAATTAGTGATTATAAGTGAGGCTTCTTGAGATAATACGACTTGGAGATCACTACATTGCAAGATTGTCACGAATTTAATTCTGGGCGATTTGACAGTCATAATAGCATGAACTAGAATTCTTCTTTTAAAAATTAAATTATATTTAAGAACTAGCAAAGTTGGTACACATGCAAAATTCCCTACCTAATTATACCCTTATATAGTGCAGTCTCAATTACATATGTGAAATATTTTCTTTTTATTTCCTCGAATCATGAATTGTGTAAGTTATGAGTTTTTCATCAATTTATTGGTTTTATTTAGTTTTATAGCCTTTTGGCAATTAAAACTAGTGATTTTTTTATTATTATAAATGACAAAATAAGGGCTTGAATTTATCATTTGCTAATCATTCATTCTCTTTATCAATAAATTACCATCTAGTCATTTAAAACTCCTGATTTAGATGAACTATTTGCTTGAATTTTATTTTAAAAAATTATTGGGTAATGTTTTTTCAACCTGTAACGATATATAAAAAGTTTGAACCTAGGAAAAAATAAAAGGACTAACAGAAAGCCAGTATCATGGGTAAAGCTAACTTTGTTGGATATTATTTTCTAGTCTTAACTTCAAATTAATTCTTCTTATTGTTGGTTTCTATAGACTACATTATAAAATAGACATGATCAGCTGAATTAGTATATATATATATATCTTAATGAGAATCATAAATAATTATTCTTCTTTCAGGTTTAATACCTATCACTACAAAAAAAAAACTCGTTAGTCACGGTTTTAACCATGGCTAAAGTCCCTAAAACTATTTCTAACATATAGTTATCACAATTGCACATTTTGTGGCAAAATTGACCATGGCCTTTATTATTAGCCACAGTTTACAAAACTGTGGTAACGTACATTTGCCATAGTTATAACCATGATTATATTTAAATAGCCACGGTTTAAACCGTGACAAAATAATGCATTATTATTTTTGGATAATTTTTTAACTACGGTTAAACCGTAGCTAATGATTTATTTTTTATTTTCTTAAAAAAGAAATTTAATAATTATTTATCACTGTTTAAAACGTGGCAAATAATTAACAATTTTTTAAAAAGAAATTTATTTTTCATTTTCCACGGTTAAATAATTAACAGTTTAACAAAAGAAAAAATTAATTGTTTATTTGCCATGGTTTAAACCATCGCAAATGATTAACATTTTTTAAAAAATATTCATTAATTTCTAGAAAAGAAAATATATTCCTGCTACATCAATATATACCAAAATGTGCACTTGAATGTATCAAAGTACATTTAATCAAAAGGAGATATACTAAACAAAAAGATCTAGAAATTGTCATATACCAAAATGTACACTTGAATGTATCAACATGCATTTAGTCAAAAGGAAATATACTAAACAAAAAGATCTAGTGATTGTTCAACAGTCTACCATATATAAAACCTATGTGTGTGATCCATCTGTGCTAATAGTAGGCAACTCAAAACCAAATTTGTCTTGCACAAATTTGTAAAGCACACTTAATTGGGTTTGAGTTTGTGATAGCTCATCTTCGTCCTTTTCATATCTAGCCAGCTATTCTTTTAAAGCCCCCACTTCCCTCCTCAAACCTTCAGTATGATTTTCATTCATAGTACTGCTAAAAGCATTACTATTCATAGAACTTGAAGTTTGTCCAGACAAACCAAAGACAGTAGAAGGAGAAACACATATTCCCGATCCTTGAACACGACCGTAATGTTCAAGTCCAAATACTTTTCCAATTGAATCATTTAGTTGAGCACATATTTTTGAAGGGACACCTGAAGTAGCAGCACATTCTTGATCTTGAGTCAAGTTCTCTGAAATCTTATCCTAGTAAATGAAAAAAGAAAGAATTTAAGCCAATAACAATGAAAATTTAGGTCATATCCTAGTCAAGCTCTTGTAAGAACATTAAAGAAAAGAATAATACCAATGAAAAGAAAAAGCTAGCACAAATGTACATACACAACAAGTCCATAGTTGTAGTTCCTAATGTGAAAGTGTCAACAAAGAAAATATTAGAACTTCCATCATAATTTATCAAATAACCTATGGTTTGTTCCATTATCCAGAAAACCAAAAAATACAGAAAACCAAATCAATTGAGTTGATGTTATATGCTTGTTATTCAATGAATTATATATTCATTTAACTTAAATACATGACAACCCAATTTCAATTAATCACAGTAACAGCCACTATGTGAATCATGAGAATGACAACCCAATTTGAATCATGAGAATGACAAAATATTTGAATACATGACAACCCAATTTCAATTAACCACAATAATAGCCACTATTTGAATCATGAGAATAACAAAATATTTTGATAATTAAAAAAAACCAATTTAAGGAAAATTTTTGGAATTGCCTGCATTGATTGGAAAAATATCTTTGAAAAAAAGTGAAAATACTAAATAATATATAGTACGAAATATAGAAGCTACATGCTAAGTACCCAAACTAAACTTGAATATCTCTATTCTTTAATTAAAAAACAAAGTTAACAGAAAAGGAGAAGGGGTTTGATATTGAGCAATTATTTTTTTCTTTTAAAGAGAAAATGACAAAACGTATTGAAAGTGCGAGTAGTCAAGTTGGATTTTGGTTAGTTCTGGAAATGAAGCAAACTTTGTTCAAGCACAAACCTCTATATTGACCTACCCTATACCATGACTAAGTTGCAGCTATATGGTGAGTTCATTTTATGTATTCTATTAGTATCAACCAATCCATACTGCTTTGTTTTTAAGTCAAAGTCATGCAACATAATTCTAATTTTGGTTGAGTTAAATACTAAATTTTAGTTTATAATCTAATTTGTCTAAACATGGATCATAGTACTACTCAACCACATAGTATTCAAAGCCTATGTTGAAATTGTTTTAAAAATTATAGGGATAAAAGAAAAACTCAAATGCCACAACAAAGAGCCTAATACAAGAAATACAGTAAATAAGAAAATGTAAAGGAAGCCATCTAGGAAACAATGGATGTCATAAAACACTTACTGCTAAGGTCTTTCCTAATTCATTCACATAGGTTCCATCTCTTTTAAGTAGATTTGACAAAAGTACTTCACCTTAGCATACATGCCTCCCTAATTCTTTCATCTACATTTGACATCATTGAAGCAAAAAGTTAAAAAATAATCAACAGAGTAGTATATAAACCAAACTTATTCAATACAAATTACTATTGGACATGCCTTCCTTGCATTGCTCTTACTACCTCTAGCATGAGGAACTGTAAGCTTCTTTTAATTTGTAGTATTTTGTGCACTTGCATTCTAAAAATTAAAAATATAATGGTCACATCAAAAGAAATTATGAAAGCAAAATAATTATAATAAAATATTATACCTTCATCTTTTCACCATGATAATATTGTACAAAAGTTGTCCAATCAGCACTATCTATTTCAGGAGGAGGATTAGAGAGTAATTCCTCTTTATTTTTAACGGGATAGAAGTACTTACACCTCAACTAGTATTTGTAAGCCCTCCATCTTTCACCTAAAGTGCTCGTAACCCATTTGCATCCAATAGCATAATCAAACAAAAAATATCCTTCACAAATTAAATCCACAATTAGATTAATATATAGAGTAAATATAAATTAAAAAAATATTGAATAAGATTCATTACGTCTACACATTTCTATAATTGGACCTTTCTAGGTTTTGGCATCCAATGCCAACTTTCAATTTGTATAGGGCAAAGCGTTGGATTTTGAGCAAGTTTACTAAGAAATCTATCAAGCAAATTTGAACCATCGTCTTCTCTATGTCCATCACCATTGAGTTCCACAATCACCTTCATATTTTGAGGCAAATGCCAAATCTCATTTGCAACCGTTTTTCGAGTTATTATTTCTTTTATAGTAGTGTCTACACATATATAGGTAAAACCAAGTCAACATATAAAACAATGGTAAGGAATATTAACTTAAATGTATATAAGAAAAAAAACACATAAATGCTAAATAAGAAAATGCAATCAAATGTTTATACCCATTAACTTAATAAGCAATGGTCCTTCCTTTTTTTCTTGTTGAGATTGAATAATGCTTGTGGAATAGATTGAATTATTCTCATCGGACCATGAGGTTGAACTATGACCAGGTGCATATTGAATTAAATCAAGCAATTCACGGATAACATTATCTGATTGCAATTTAATTAAATTCCACAAGTGTTGATTAACTTTGTAAAAAGTACATCAAGAAAAATGCAAAAAAGTGCAAAACATCAGGAAAAATCTATAAAGCAAACCAGTAAAAAATGCAAAGTAAAAGGCCAAAACATCATAAAAAATCTACAAAACTAGCTAACAAAAAATGAAAATATCCACAACTAAAGGGGCAAGAGCAAGACAGAGCAAGTAAGAATATAAATAAAAATATGCTTACTAACCTGGACGCGAGCAACCAAAATCTTCAGCCAATCATCACAAAACCAACCAAAATCTTAGGAAAATAATGATGGGAAAGTTTAAGAGGATATAACAATATTTGGGGTTAAGAAAGAATTGTTTCCAATATAATCAAACATTTTCCAACTTATGTAATCAACATCTTAGATAAACAAAAAATTAATCTCTATAGGTTGACTCTAAGCTTATGTTATTTGTTAGCTTAAAATGCAAAAATGTTGTGTTTTCTAATCCCATTTAATTTTTGTTTAAAAGAAACTTGTTGAATTCTTAAGTCTACAACAATGTACTTAAAATCAACATGCAAAGAAAGCCAGACATGTTTAGTATAATCAATAATGGAATCTGAACACAAAAATGGAATCAATAAAACAAAAACCCAATTCAGAAACCACAAGAAAAAAAGAGCATAAGACAATTATTTACCTAGATTTGAAGGGAATGGCTCTTGTATTGAATGGTCCCACCCAGAAAATTCACTGGTTTGATAGTATAAAGATTAGTCATTTTAACAAAAGAAAAATGATTTATTTAAAACTTAAAAGATCCTAGTCTAACTAAAAAAAACCCGTAACTAAAAAAGAAGACAAAGGGAGGAGCGAATCGATTAAAAGGTCATTAACGTAGCTAAGTAGGAGTACCATTTAATCTAGCAATATAATATAAGTTCCATTCTAAAATTACAATTTATTGTCATTATTATAACCATTTTGAGATTTGTTTCTAGTTTTTTCTTAATCATTGTGTGCTTAGACAAATTACCTTTTGTAGATATTTTCCAGTAAAATACTTACAACTTCACCATATGACTTTCAAATTAAAGCATCACTTTGTAAAAATGATGATAATGTGGTCTATCAACTATTTGGGATGTGATTGATCTATATCAACCTTAAAGTTTAAAATATTTCATATGGATATTTGGTTCCTAAACAGAATATGATTTGAGCATTAAGAAATAGTTTTAGTTACTGAAAAGGAATCATGAGAGTGTCAAATACTATTTCCCATCTTGACAAATATAACATTTTATAAAAAAATTTCGTAACAAAAAAACACCAACAAAAACAATAGGTTGGACTCATTATATATGCTTAGCTCTCCTGAAGTGCATGTTATGGATATCAGTAATGGGTTACCTAATATGCAGAGACGATCTCATTTACATCTTAAATGCTCTTTCCTCAGCAATACAAAAGGGAAGGGAATGATGAAGAAATCATACACCCTAAACTGTAGGCCAAAAAAAAAAATGAAACTACGAATTTATTGTCTCTATGCCTCCCTTATTGTCTCCATCTCATAGGTCCCAAGCCCATGCCTTTTCCCATTTTCACAGCAAAGTCAAACATGAGTCAATTCTGTTTTCTTTTTCTTTTTATGCAAGAAATTCCAGAAACACTCGAGAGCAAAACTTCCATTCTCAAATGATGGACTATAAGTACAAGAGCGAACCAAAAGCATGTTTGATTAATTATCAATTTTTTTTCTCTTCAATCAGTAAATTTCAAAGCATCAACCAAACTTGAAAGCACTTAAAAGTCAAGACTCATATTCCCATATTTATAATATACTGTAACAACCCATCCTAAACATATTTTTGAATTATTTCAATTCAAACAAGATGAGGTTCATAAAAGTCAAGTTCAAATCAACATTGTGGCAGAAACACTTTTTCAGCACTAGCTTTATTTTCATATTGGAATCAATCATTTTCATTATGTAGAAACCAAAGAACACAATATGGGTTCCATGGAAACTAAAAATCAAAGGAACAGAAGTCTTTCTTATCCCCAAAACCAAATAATTATTAATTCAAATCATCAAAATGAAATCCATATCCATATTCTCAAATCACAGCCCCAAATATTCAGAACCAACATCGTAACTCAGCATTTAGAATGACCACAATTCCAAGCCCATGCCTTTTCCCTTTTTCATAGCAAAGTCAAACATAAATCAATTCTTTTTTCTTTTTCTTTTTTTTTACGCAAGAAATTCCATAAACACTTGAGACCAAAACTTTCATTCTCAAATGATGGACTATAAGCACAAGAGTGAACCAAAAGCATGTTTGATTAATTATCAATTGTTTTTTCTTCAATCAACAAATTTCAAAGTATCAACCAAACTTGAAAGCACTTGAAAGTCAAGACTCATATTCCCATATTGATAATATACTGTAAGAACCCATCTTAAACATATTTATGAATTATTTCAGTTCAAACAAGATGAGGTTCATAAAAGTCAAGTTCAAATCAGCATTATGGTAGAAACACTTTTTCAGCAGTAGTTTTATTTTCATATTGGAATCAATCATTTTCATTAAGCAGAAACCAAAGTACAAAATGAGTTCCATGAAAACCAAAAATCAAAGGAACATAAGTCTTTCTTATCCAAAACCAAATAATTATTAATTCAAATCATCAAAATGAAATCCATATCCATATTCTCAAATCACAGCCCCAAATATTTAGAACCAACATCGCAGCTCAACACTTAGAATCACCATAATTCAGTTAGACTTAAACGCAAAAGAATTCTTCATGTTATGAGACAAGTTTCTCTCAATATTATAAACTAACGCTTACCTGCAGTAGTGAGATTCCATGACAGGCCATTTGCTACAAAAAACAAAAGCAGGATAAAGAAAAAAAAGCATTTCGTAAGATTGTCGTTGTTGGCACCTACATGCTGATTGAAATAGGATACTTACCCCTATTATATATGGTTCTCATATCTACCTTATATTTGAAGCTAATCTCTGTTTCTCCTTCATTATCGATGTTCTTGCTAGAACATTGTGCACAAATACAATATTTGGGGTTTCTGTGTTTTAGAAATGGAATTGGGGTCACGAAATTGAAACTCCTCTTCTATTAGAAATAAGAACACATATATGAAGGGAGAAAAGATAGAGAAAGATAAATGGAAATACCTAAGTGTGCATAATGTTGATGGATGAAGATGGGTATCACCTTGCGTCATTGAAACACAGAAGACACAGACAAAGATCGACGAGACGAAGATGGACTACCTTGCACAGGTTGTCTCTCAGCCAAAATGAGAGGGAAACACAGAGGGATTCAACAGGACATGGAGAGGGCAACACATGAGGTCTACAATAAAAGGAAGAAGAAAGTGAAAGGCTTAGAAAGCATGTGTAAACCTAAATTAGAAAATAAAAAAGGGAGGGAGCTCGAAAAACATAATTGGAGGGAGAAAGAAAAAACTAGCACTTTTTTTTTTCACACGGTTATCTCACATTTAGCTACTTATAATAATAATGTGACAAATTGGTCTAATTAGGTTGGACTTTGCCACGGCTTCAGTAATCGTGGCTAATGACTGGTTTTTTTGTAGTGTATGGAGATAGGCCATCTTAGTAAACTGCAGTGGTTGTAGTTGCCAAATAATAAATTGAGTGGATTTATATATTCCATCAAAAATTTTCTATATCTCTACTTTGACAAATTCACATCCAACAAACAATTCTATATTAGGTAGTCTTCCATCATATATTGGACTTGGTTGTCACACCTTCAAACCCAAGGGCCATGACCGGCATGGCAAGTGAGCTAACCCCTTACTGCCATCAACCTAATACCCAAGTACGACATGCACATGCTAACATATAGCAAGTTACATGCTCTAGCAATAAAAAGATAATTAAATTCATAACCATAAACATAAACTTTTCCAAAATATAGGTTTTATTTACCAAAAGGAAGGGGTTCCAAGATCAATGCCATACCAACTTACCATGTTTCTAATCATTCTGATTTTACAATGCAACAATTCGCATGGAAAAATTGAGGTTTAAATCATGAAAGACACAAAACCAAAGAAGTCTTGGAGATAGGGAAGCCAAAAGGAGAAAAAAAAAAGTATAAAAAGAACCTTGCTCTTGGACAGGTTAAAATTTTACGTAATATATATGTAAATATATGTAACTTATATAAAATAAATGAAAGTGTTTAATAAAATTAAATTAAACCGTATATGAAATGTGACGTAACTTAAATATTAAATAATTTGGGTAAAATAACAAATGATTGGCCGTGTCAATAAACTTTAACCAATGTTTTAAAATTATAAGGACTAAATTAAAATTTTTGAAAATTATATGAATTTAATTATAGTTTTTTTAACTAGAAAGGCCAAAATAAAAAATGAACAAAACCATTGTAATTGAAAGGATAATTTAACCATTATGTTTTGTTTCGACTTTGCTGGGGTACATATACAACATGAGCATATAGCAGCCTACCTCAAGCATTCACTCACTTGCCACTGTTATGTGCATTCAAATTAGTTTCAATTACTAACACACCGTCTAAATTATCTATAGAAAATATTGACATGTTTAAATATGTGGACAAGCACTTATCAGATTTTGACATCTTGTATCTTTAAGTTCAAATTCAACACTTATGTTTAGGATAAGTTTCAGTTTGGTCCCTTAGACTTGTAGCAATTTTTTTTTTTTTAGTACTTGTTTATAAAAGTGTCAATTTAAAGTAAAATGCGTAAATTATTGGTGAGGAAATACGAAACTGGATCTGCTGTGTATCCATTTAGCAACGGAAAAAACCGTTGCTAAAAGTGTTGAGCAACTGTAAAAAGGGATGCACCGCGGATCCGAAGTCAGAAAATATTGGCATGTCTAAATACATATAGACATAGTCATTTGATGTTTTTAACGTATACTTTAACTAGAAAAATGATAAATTAGGTTGTACATTACCATTTTACCATTATAAGTATGTTAAATACACTATAAAAAAATTGGCATTTAACCACTATTTTTTCTTGCCACAGTTACTTAAACCTATATTGACTATATCAAAATCTCCCTCTATTACTATTTTTATATGTTTAAAAATTTAACAAGAAAGTCATATGATGAATCCGTTATTATAGTATAAATTTGAATTAAAATAATAACATTTTAATCATTGTCATAAAATAATACACTTATTATCTTATATTTAATTTTTATATCTGCTTATGATAACTGTAATTTTATAAAATTTAGTTATGCATATTAATTACACGTGCATATATACACACACTATACAAATATGGCATTTTGAAACATTCCAAAATTCCGATACTTTTTAACTTCATTGTAAATTTTCTACAATAATTTTAATTTTTCAAAGCTTTCGATCAGTTATATTTTCAGAGTCAAATTATCACAAAATGAAAATTATAATACGTATTTGAACTAAAAAGGATGGAAATTTGCAACTTTATCAGTTGTAGCACTATTTTGTAACATTTTATATTTCACATAGTTTTCGCTAAAACAATTTTTTTTAAAATCATAAGTTATTAGCCCAAATGTTATTGTTCAGCCAAGAACTATGTTCCATAATAAAACAATATGCTTTTCTAATATATATGCTTCAAGTGTTATTCGAATTAGATGTATATATTTTACCATACTATTAAATTTATTTCTATATTATATATGACTTGGAACCTTATATGATTATTAGTCTTATGTATTACTAGATAAAAAATTGAAATACAAAATATAATATAAAAAGAGAAATTATAATTAAAACCGTCATTATAATACAAATTTGAATTAAAAACAATAATTGTTTGTTCTTTGTCAATGATTAAATAGTGTATATTTTAAATAGTTAATGCTATATTACTCTTTAATTTTTATATTTGCTTACTACAATTGTAATTTTTTAGAATTCTTATATGCATATAACTTACACGTGTGTATATCATTAATTATTTACTGTACTACCATGACATTTTGGAACATTCCGATATATATTTCATCAGCAACCTTCCATTTAATATCTCTGCAATTTTTTCTACAATTTTTAATCTTTTAAAGCTTTCAATTTATTATTGATTTAAAGTCAAATTACATGATAAAATGAAAAATATCGTATGTATTTAAATCAAAAAAATAGAAATTTGCAACTTTGTATATTTTTTTGTAAAAGTAACTTTATCAATTGTAGCACTGCTTTGTAATATTTTATAATTTACATAATGTAGTTGGAGTAATAATTTGGTATCCGGTGAGATGCTAGTATTTATAATGAATTTCTAAACGCATAAGGATATTGAATCAATGAACATTTAGAAACAATTGAACAACAAACCTTTTGTCTTTTTTAATGAAATACTTTAGCAAATTTACTTTCATAATTTCATTCATTCTCACTAGTGGGTAGTAAAATCTTTTGTCAAAATAAGATTATATATGTTTTCCTTTTAATGATAAATTCTCTCTCTATCATATTCATTTATGTGTCTTTTCAAATCCAAATTATATAGTAAAGTTGACGAAATGGTAATATTTCACATTTCATTACAATTCCTAACCTATGGGTAATTTTTTTCCACATATATATATACACACTTTCCTTTTGAATCTAAAAAGTTTAAATCTGCAAAGCCTCTATTTACATTTCTCCTTCTTAATCTTCTCACTACTTTTTGTAAATACTACTTTCTCATCTTTTGTTACAAGAGTTACTCCAATTACACAAATTAAAAATACTCAACTTAAACTACAATTAATTTAATGGACAAATTCCATGTTGAATTTAGAAAACATATGATTTTGTAAATTTTCTATGTATCTTTCTATTCAATCATTGCATATATTTTGTTTTATCGAATTGATTTTGTATATTTGAGTTTGTGTCTCAAAAGTAAGTTTACTATTTCTCTTTCAACATTCATTTCCCCTTTATTTTGTATTTTCTTATCATTTAAATTATGTATATAAAACAAAAATGAGGACAATACAACTAGAAAGGGTTTGGTAGCGTTTTATTTTTCGAATAACTATTGTAATCAGTATTTTTTTATTTATTTCTTTACGCTTTAAAAGTTCATTATATAATTATTTATTTTTTTCTAATATTTCTTAAATAAAACATCAATTTTGTGATATAATTTGTTCTTTAGGTTATCAACTTGTCATGTATATATCACCATCAATTTCGTATAATTAGAACAAGTTTAAGATTTAAATCACGTGTTATTTCTGAGTTAGCTATTTTCTTTGCATAGCCAATATTTATAGTTTATATTTTCAAACAAGTTTTTTATAGAATCTAATTAAAAAATAATTTTTTCTTCTAAAATAATCAACAGTTGAAAAATAAAAGCTTGACATAAAACTAGAATTTTTTTCAATTTCTTTTATAAAAGATTTATTTTCTTGCAAAAGAAACATAAATATTATGTAAATTTGTTTCCTCTCACTTCAAAGGAAAAAATAAAAAGGGATGTTTTAACGATTGTATGTTGTTAAAATTTATTAATTTTAATGGTAGAGGGATTTCTGTAATAGGTTAATAGTTAATATTATGAAAGTAAATCAACTATCGTCAATATATGAAAATTGCAACAAATTGAATTGGGTCAAAAAAACAAAAAGAATATAATTGATATTCTTTATGAAATATAAGCAACTAAATTTGTTAAAAGTTAATCAATTTATTAAATAAATTGTATATTTCTTCTGCATGATACTGTTTTTCAATTGTTAAATGCGAACTTAATTTTTGTCGATATTGTAGAATATATTCCATCAACTATCTTCAATATATCGGAGTTGCAATACATTAATTTGGAGCAAGATAATTTATCGGGAAGCATCCCCTCAAATATATGCAAAGGACTCAGAGTGTTATCATTATCATCGAACAAATTCAATGGACAAATACCAAGAAACATTGGCAACTTGACTATGCTTCAAGAGTTACATTTATATGATAACCTTTTGACTGGTATGTCCTATTAGCTATCCCAAATCTCCTTCTATTACTATTTATATATGTTGAAAAATTTAAATTATTAAGTCATATGATGGAACCGTTATTATAGTATAAATTTGAATTAAAAATAATAAAGTTAAATCTTTGTCGCTGATTGAATAATTTATATCTGCTAATGATAATTGTAATTTTATAACATTTCAGTTATGCATATTAACTATACATGTGCATATATATATATATATATATATATATACACACACACATACTAACTATACAATTATGAATTTTGAAGCATTCCAAAATTCCGATACTTTTTAACTTTAATACAAAATTTCTACGATTTTAATTTAAAATATCTCAAATTAAGATTTCAATAAATTATATTTCAAAGTTAAATTACCACATGAAAATCATAATATGTATTTGAACTAAAAAAAAAGATGAAAATTTGGTAACTTTATCAATTGTAGCACTGTTTTGTAACATTTTATATTTTACATAGTCTTTCATCAAAATAATTTTGGTTTTGTTGTTTTAATGACAAGCTAAATCAAAAGTTAGGAGAGCTATATTGTTAGACATATTAAGTTCCAAAATCATGTCTGTATCAATATATTGCCTCAATTTGATGAGCCAAAAAATTGTTACATAATAAAACAAGATGCATTACTTAACTAATAAATAACAAAGGGTTATCATTTTCTAGGTTGATATTATTAATCTTTACATTTATCGTTTGCATAATATAGTTGGAAAAAGAATTTGATACCTAATCAAAGTCAAATAAAAAAATTAATTGATATTCCTTAATAATTACCTATATTAAAATAATTCTAGGTTTTATGATGTATTTGGTCTTAAAAATATACATTTCTACGTATAAAGTAAAGATGTATATTATTGAAAGAATAATCCGTCTAAAAAATAGCATATCATTTTATTTGTTAGTATGTGTTTTTAAACAATTGTTTATATATTCTAATTAAAAAATGAATTCTATTTTATAAAATAATCAAGTATTGTACCAAAACTAGTTATCTAATTAGAAAAAATAATTTTTTAAAATACTATTTTCTAACAAAAGAAACTTAACTTTGATATAAATTTGTTTCCTCTTTTATTTTCATCTCCTTTGTTTGAATATTTCCAAAAAAAACGTAAAAAGAACGTAGAACTATGAGGATTAAGAAACTGTACTATATGAATCTTTTAAAGCTTTCGATTTAATATTGATTTAAAGTCAAATTACATTATAAAATGAAAATTATAGTATGTATTAAAATTAAAAAATAGAAATTTGCAACTTTATATTTTTTTTGAAAACTAATTTTATCAATTATATCACTTTTTGTAATATTTTATAATTTACATATTTTATTGGTAAAAAAAAAAGTTAGCGGAGCTATATATATTCTTAGATATCTGTAGCAGGATGCTTCTCTACAATATATATATATATATATATATACATATATATATATGTGTGTGTGTGTGTGTGTGTGTGTGTGTGTGTGTGTGTGTGTGTGTGTGTATGTATATATATAGACACACACATGTAATAAAAAAAATGTTTATACAAATATAACTTTGGCCAACAATTAAATGTATTATCTGCACTCTAGCATTGTGTGTTACAGTGTCCTCTTATTAAAACCTATATCATAGGTAAAATTTATTATCTTGATATTATTTATTTAATTTATATATCTTTTAGTGACTTTTATTGAGATTAGGAAGATAAAAACTAATCTACCAACCAAATCAACTCATATAACTTCCATAATTTGCTTTGTTTATTAAATTTATTATTTTTGCTTCTAGGCCCTATCCCAAAGGAGATATATAATCTTAATAAACTTAAGTCCTAGAGTTGGCTAGTAATTCTCTCTCTGGTAGCGTTCCATCTAGTTTTGGATGTGGCCTTCCCAACCTAAAGAAGTTATACTTTTGGAGAAATGAACTTTATGGAAGAATTCCAAATACTATATCCAATGCTTCTATGCTTCAAATTATAGAGTTGGCAGATAACAAATTCACTGGAGTATTGCCTAATACACTTGGGAATTTAAGAGACCTCCAAGAGCTATATGTTGGTCGTAATAAGTTGACCATTGAAATCAACTTTTTCACTTCCTTGTCAAATTGTAGGCATCTTACAGTATTGCACTTAGATGGGAATCCTTTGAATACAAAACTTCCCAAGTCCATTGGAAACTTACAGAATTTTCTAGAAATAATCACGGCAGAATCTTGTGGAATTAATGGTAATATACCATTAGAAATTGGGAATCTTAGTAACTTGTATAAACTCTCCTTGAGCAACAACAATTTGAACGGATCAATACCTGCTACAATAAACAAGTTACAAGATCTCCAGTATTTGAGTTTGGATGGCAACATGCTACAAGGCTCTATGGTTGTTAGGCTCTGCAAAATTAGAAAATTAGGCTATATATATTTAAGTAAAAACAGGCTTTCAGGGGAATTGATGACATGCTTGGGAAATCTTACTTTTTTAAAAGAGATTTATTTGGACTCTAATTGTTTGATTTCTAAGATACCTTCTTATTTTTGGAATTTGATTGACATTTTGGAAATAAACTTGTCTTCCAACATGTTAAATGGACATATTGAGATAAGAAATTTCAAAGCTCTTGTAAAGTTGGATCTATCAAAAAAATCAAATTTCTGTAAACATTCCTGCATCTGTCAGTGGCTTGCAAACTCTAGCATATCTTTCCTTACCATATAACAAATTGCAAGGAGATATTCCAAAATCAATTGGGAATTTGGTGAGCCTAGAATATTTAAACTTATCACAAAATAATTTGACTGGAGATTTTTTCTTGCAATAGATTGCAAGGGGAGATTCCTAATGGTGGGCCCTTTGTGAATCTCACTGCAAAATCATTCTTGATGAACAAAGCTCTTTGTGGAAAGCCACAACTATAAGTTCCACCATGCCAAAAAAGAATGAAGCACAAGTTGGCTAAAGGGATACTCCTACTAAAATACTTATCTCCTATATTTTTAATTGTTCTTGTTGTTTCTTGCATAATAGCTATATTATATAAAAGAAAAAGGGCCAAATGATCCAATCCATATTGAGTTATCCTCCATTAGAACTGCAAAAAGAATATTGTACTATGAACTTCAAGAAGCAACAAATGGATTTGATGAAAGTAATTTTCTTGGTAAAGGAAGCTTTGGTTCATTGTTCAAAGGAGTACTTTTAGATGGGATGACAGTTGCTGTTAAAGTATTTAACTTGGACAAAGAATTAGCTTCAAAGAGTTTTTATGCAGAATGTGAAGCAATGCGCAGTTTGCAGCATCATAATCTCATCCAGATTATGAGTTATTGTTCAAATATGGATTTCAAATCTCTTATAATGCAGTTCATGCCAAATGGAAGCCTTGAAGATTGGTTGCATTCTAATAATCTATGTCTTGATTTCTTCCAAAGATTGAATATAATGATAGATGTGAAATCTGCATTGAAGTATCTTCATCATGGTTCTCCAAGACCTATTGTTCATTATGATATAAAACCGAGCAATATTTTGATGGATAAAGAAATGGTTGCCCACCTTAGTGATTTTGGCATTGCTAAACTCCTAAACGAAAGGCAATTTGAAACATATACAATCACATTTGCTACACTTGGCTACATTGCACCGGGTGATGATGATCTTACACTTATAACTTATTATGTACCTATACTTCTTTGTCAAATTTTCTAAGTATACCACATTTAATGATAATCATGCAAAATGCTTATACAAGGAAACATATGAAAGTTTGAAGAAAACTATTTTTGGCCTAGCTTGTTCT
Organism: Biancaea sappan; assembly: GCA_037074585.1. Lineage (NCBI taxonomy): Eukaryota > Viridiplantae > Streptophyta > Magnoliopsida > Fabales > Fabaceae > Biancaea > Biancaea sappan. Next base: position 28,681,785 of record CM073493.1, read on the forward strand.
TATCATTAAAATCATGCTCACCTAATCTGAACAAACAATGAAATTATTTATTGTTGTATGAATTGGTATGCAGAGTATGGATCCAAAGGAATTGTGTCCACAAAAGGAGATGTATATAGCTTTGGTATTGTGCTCATGGAAACATTTACAGGAAAGAAGCCAATAGATGATATGTTTGATTTAGGATTAAGCTTAAAAAGTTAGGTTGCTAAGTCACTGTCTAATAAAGTGACTTAACTTATGAATTCTACTTTATTGCAAGAGGATAAAGAGTACAATGGTATGATAGCATCTGCAATCTCATCTATATTGAACTTAGCTTTAAATTGTTGTGCAAACTTGTCAGAAGAATGATATGTGATGAAAGATGTATCAACTCTCTTAGATAAAATTAAGGTCAATTTTTTGCTAAAGTCTTAGAGAAAGCTCATTTTGTTTCTACGTTTGAATGATGTCCAAATATACAGTATATTGAATCTCAATAAAGTTAAAACAATCTCTTGCTATCCATTCTTATTTATTTCAGTATATATGTTGACTAAATCTTTCTTTCTGCTTTATTTTTTTTAATTTTATTTGATTAAAGTCTTCTTGCTATTTTGGACCAAAAACATGTCTTCCTTATTCTTTACATTTGGACATGCCAATTTGTAAAATTTGAATATATTAATATTGAACAAAGCTTTTAATTAGTGGATTAAAATCATGACTTGCTATTCAATTTATCATGCATATACTGTGTTTAATTAGTGGATCCATGACCTGGTGCTCTCATCTACAATTCATCTCACCAAGAAACTAAAGGTATAGAGAGAGTTGTTCATGTCACTACAATGCCGAATTGCTCAAAATTAAATTCGTGGCATTCTTGCAATATAGTGAACCCTAGGTCGTATTCACTCAAGGAGCCTCACTTCTAACCACTAATTAATTGTTTTTGACACTCAAACACTAATAACATAACACATAAACAGGAGAGGTGTTTGACAAATTAATTGTAGAATTAAGAACTAGACTATAAAATAATAACAATAACAGATAGTTCAACAAAATAAAAGATGCAATCAGCTACTAGGATTTATGGGAGCGTAACTATCATTTATGAAAAGAAATAAAAACTTCCAGAATTTATATTGCTTCTAACTATAGTCAAGAAGAACTTCATTAGTCTATAGGTAGATACAACTTCAAAGGACCTTAACCAAATCAAGTTAGATATCATCTAAGCAAGCCATTTTGTTTTACTTACTTTTCCAACTGGTTAATCAAGATTATATCTCAAATATATATCAGTTCATGCTTCTACAAGTTCATATCAGAATCTAGTATCAGCATAAACATAAGAGCAAAACGAAAAACGAAAATGAGATGAAATGGAGGATAAAACACTTATCTTGCACTAAAAGCTCAAGTTACAACATCCAAGTTCCTAGTGACTGATTATAATGAGATTTTAGCCTTCTATGAAAACGAAATCACCAAAACAATAGAGAGAAAAATAGAGGAATGACCTACAAATTTTACTAAGTTACATAATGAGGACCCCATACTTCCATGTCACCAAGAGAGAGAGAAGAACACACCTAGTTAGCAAACAAGTGGTGTCTAGTTAGCAAAAACATCCATCTCAGTGCCACATCATCAACCATGCCACATTAACAAGAATTCTCCAAAATTAATTTCTGTAAAATACAGAAATGGATTAAATTGAGTCTTTAATAATTTAAGTCATAAAATATCAAAATAATTCATTTTCCATCCAAAATTGATTTAGACCCAATAAATTACAAAGTGTAATAAAATTAGAGAATTTCTATAGATGAAAATGCAAATAGACCACGATAGGGATTAAAATGTATATAAAAATGCTAGATATCAAAGAGATCATACTCTATATTACCTTACAAATTATACTATAAATCTCGTTACAAATCAAGAAGTCATAATTGGTCTTAATATTGGAGTTTTTCATTTATATTTATTTTTTATACATTGTGCATTTTTTTTAAAGAAGTATAGTTTAAATTTTTACAGTTTTATAGTCTCAATACTTAGTTTTATCATTTAAAGTGGTTAAGAAATACTTTTTTCAAAACAAAAAAGCCTATAAGCTAGCCTGACAAATTGATGTTGAAGTGTCACGTGGGCCTCCTCTCAATTTATTTAGTTTGTGATTATTGAGAATTATTGCAGTTTCAAAACTGTTATTTTTGAAAACCCAATAAGGATTATAAATTATATACAGTGAGATCTTACAATCATAAAAGTTTGAATAAAATTTACAATCACCAAATTAGTTTTAGTCAGTCACACCCTATGGATGTGATTTAGCTACACATGTAGTGGGTTACCCAACATCCGTAAGTCTGTAACTAAACCCAATATACATTCTAACATGCAAAGACATCAACTGCAAACAACATAGCCATAAAGAAAGGAACTTATTAGATAATCACACAAATCTTTCATGAAAACATAGTTTATATCATCAAGTCAACTTTATACACAATGCCAAAGAGAGTTCTATTCTCAGTTTATATAAAACATAGCATGCTCAAAAGATCATCAGCATACAAAAAGTTATATCCCAAAACAAAGACTGAGAACCCTACTTGTGGAGTGTGGAGCTATTCTAGATTACAATATGCTAAAAGAACAAAGTAAGCAACAAGTCCCATGAACAAAATGAGTCTTTTCATCATCTTGATGCCATCAAGCTATAGAAGATGGATCAGGCTCATCACTTTCGTTTGAAACATGTTAACAGAGTAATGAGTTTGCACAACTCAATAAGTAAACAATAAAACTATACTATGGTGGGACAAACAAAGCACAATATAAAATATTTTCAAACATATGTTTATAAATCATAAGAAGGAGTATTCATATAAAGGATATGTACAAGAACATTAAAATCAATAATGAGATTCAATTCTTGTAAAACAAGAGTGTAAAAAAGGCGAGAAAAAAATCTTTAAGTTTAAAAAAATTAAGAGACAATGTTCCTATAAAGAGAGTCAATGGTGGAGCATATTCTTAACAGAGCAAATATCATGGGAGAGACTCAAAAATATATATAAAGCTGGCATGAGCTCTAGCTCATACAATCACATCCAAAGGCTCCTTGTGTCCTATCCTAATGTCCATATATCAATCCACATGTGTTGATCTACACACAGGGCTTAGCAATGCCGCTACTAGTTGAGGTTTAATCCTAGGTGCACAAAGGGCTAAAAGTATCGTTGTTAGCATTTAGGTTCTATTCTGAATTCCCCCAAAATATAGTGAAAATCAGAAATTCAACATAAAAGTTGTCCAACAAGAATGTGGCATCCAAAAGCTACAACAAAAATACCAATCTTTAAGAAAATATCCAATATCCAAAAGCCATCTACTCATCAATAACATCCAATATCCTCTCATAGGATTCAATCATGGTAAAACATTTGTTTCCACAAGCATAATACCTAATAGGCTCATACATTGCCATATTTCATAAATTTCAATTTCATACATGATTCTCAAATGAAATTATTCATAAACAGTACTTAAACTTTGGGGGTTCATGGCCCAACAATAGCTTGACCCAACATTTAAATCAATGAGAGATAGGTAGCTTAAGTAGTGAAGATAACATCCATAAAAGATTTTATATTATAACTTAGCAAATAATCAAAGATAAGCTTGGAGAATCAAGGAACTAAGCCATAGCCAAGTCATCTACTCACCTTAATGATGAACTAAAAGATTCTACCCTGGAATCCACTTTAAAACGATGAAAAAGAACCTCAAATTCTTATTGTAGTGACTTCTATATAAAACTACATCCAAAACACAAGAAATAGCTTAACTATTGTAAAAAAAAGGATCTTTAGGTGACACTGAACTGAGTTTTGGCACCAACTTTTCAATGCATCTATGCCCCATCACAAATAGATAGTGTTTCCTTTTGATTTTCAACCCCAAAATGCATTCTAGATCCTTATCAAATTATCCTTGAATGATTTTAAATATCTCAAATATGATTTGCATCAAGAAAAAGCATCAAAAACCATTGAAACAACCCATAACTGAACAATTATATCATGTTTCCAAAAATCCCAAATTTGTGCCAAGGTTAGGGTTCATCCAAAACCAAATCATTTTTTAGGTTTTCCACCCAAAAACCAACTTTCATTAATCAAGAACCCAAGGAAAAAGGTTTAGAAACACAAACCAAACCTCCATTTCAAATATTTACCGAAGAACAGCTCTAGGTTCTCTTAAATCCAAGAATTAGAGGAAGAAGGGAAAACCCAAAACTTTACCTCTAAAATAATTCTTCTCTAGTGTCAAGCTAGGGGCTCACCAAAAATATACTTGGGTTGTTGGAAAACAAAAGAGAGTGAAGGATTTGTGAGAGGAAGTAGTAGAGTGAATACAGAGGGTGTGGGTGGTGTGAAGGTGAAGAATGAGGAGGGAAAAAGAGAGATGTGTTGAAGTACTAATTGGAAGGAGGGCCAAAAAGGTAAATTCAATTTGAAGCTTAACCATTAGGACCCTCATGAAATGTTAAAATTTCCACATCCCACAAAACTTAGATATACTTATGAACTTCAGACAAAAATTTATTTTCACGCACAATGGTAAATTTCTCATATGCATTTAGATTATTCGTCCATCACTAATAATTATTTGATATTCTCACGAAAGTTTCAAACTCTCTATGAATAAAATTTCTTGGGTAGTACATGGTCCATCCATCATAAGATGCAATTGATAGTAAAACTGATGTTTCTTGTTACGGCCTACTTCCCAGAAATGTGACTGATGCATAAATTATTTTGCATATAAAATTTACAGCAAGTATACTAGGTTGCATCAAGTAATAAAGTAATGAGTAGAGTATCGTTCCATAGAGATTGAGGTGTTGAATTAAATTCAATTAAGCTCAGTGAAATGCTATTAAGACTTGTTGAAGGAAAATGCAAGAATTACATAAAAAAAGGGGTTTTGTGATAATTAAAGCAACGACGTAAAATAGAAATTAAAATAACTAAAACAGAAAATAAAACAAACAAAATTTGTGGAACCAATCATGGATTCCATGGAACTATATTCATCATAATCCTTTCCTTTGAATATTCTTGGCTAAATTCCATCATATAATTTTCAATCTAAAAATCTCATAAAATCTTCTAAGACTGGATTATATTAGAATTATAGTCATGGAGATCTACACTAATCCATAACTCAATATAACCTGATTAAGTACTAATTACATTCATACCCTACAATCGTATATTGACATGTTAATATCTTATTCCACTTATTACATATACCCCGCAATTGCATACTGATATAAATAGCAAGCTTCACAGAATAAGAACTAAAACAAAACTTTGGCCAATAAATACTCATTGGATCAAATAATTCAAAGTACAATTTCCATTTTATAAAATGATTGATAACACAAGAAAATATGATTGATTTCATTTGATTTAATTTGATTAATTCATAGACAAATTATTCTTTGAATCATTGAAGAACAATTCAATTAAAACACAATTCATTTAATATTGGCTAAAAGCCACATAAATAGAATTATCTAGATATAGATATTCTAATTTATGGTGAGTTAACAAGGTCATGATTAATATCTACCTCGATCTAGAATAGATAAAAATCCTAAACATCATTGAATGATAGCTAATCATCCAAAAGAAATTTAATTGGTAAATCACTCCATTAAAATAAAATTGAATTAAAACTGAATATGTTAAACAACAAAGCTTCATAAATTCAAACTACATCAATCCTTAAATGCAGAAAATTACATGATAGAAAATAAGAACATATAAAAAAACAGAAATTATAACATAAAACTAAGAAAACATAAAGAAAAATGGAAGAAAAACAGGAGAAGGAGAGCCATTCCTAAGTGGGAAGGCTTTCTCTCCCTCAAACCAAGTTCTAAGAACTAAGTTACAAGAATAAAGAAGAATGAGAAGGAAGTAGAATGAGAAGATATGGAATGCAAAGAAATGGAATGCATCTTAATGAAAGATTGGAGGTTATTTATAGGTGAAAGACATAGGATTGTTGATATGTGAGATATCATCCTAGCCCTTGATGGATGGTAGGTAAGATGCAATCCTAGCCTTTGGTGGATGGTAGGTAAGATGTGATCCTAGCCATCCATGTCATTAAGCATGCCTAGTCATCCATTATGTGCTTAGGTGGCGTCCAAGTCAGTGTACAGATGGCAATATGTCAGCAATAAACTCTCTAATTATTTTCACTTAGGCACCGGGCTCTAGGCAATTTTATTTTAATTCTTTAGAAAGTTGGGTGCTTGCTTAGCATTGGCTCTTCTCTTTTGACACACCAGCGCTAGGCGTTGGCTCCTTAACAGCAAAACTAGTTTGTTCTCTATTGTTGCTATTTCTTGTCCAGTTCATAACCAGATGCTTGTAAGCTCTGTAAAACATATGAATGACTCAATTGGGCTAAAATTACTTAATTAAGACACATAAATCCTATGATTAATTTACACCCAAAAGAATTCAAAACATTATAAAACTAGAGTTTAAGAAAATTTCAAGAGGTGAAAGGGACTAAAATAAGGGCTAAAATGTATAGAAAATTGCATGTTATCAAATCCTCCACATTTAGCCTTTTCCACACATGGGAAAAATCAAATAAAGCAACAGGGAACCCAATAAGCACAACAAGGAAGGCATAGAAACATACAACAATGAAATAATTAAAATTTGAAAAGATTTAATTCTAGGAGAAAGAAAATATTAAATTTCTAAAAAGTTTAAGCTTCATGGCAGTTATTTTGACAAAATGAATCCAAGTAACAATCAACTCACAAAGCAAGGTGTATATACTCTATTGTCTCAAGTATTTAAAGGGTAGTCACTCCAAATCATCTTATCACAAATCCACTACCGTAAGTTTGTCAAAAATCTAAGTTTCTACTACTTGAATTAAACACATGCTTGAATCAAAAGGACTTTACAAGGTTGTAACGTGGGTAGGAAAAACAATGGGAAATAATGGAAGCAATGGTAAAATGGGAAAGATGGAACAATGAAACAACTTAAGAAAATGAAGAGCATTTACAATTAAAAATACAAGAGATCGAATAAAAGAAAATTTTTGGTTTTAAAGTTCTTTATATTCCTCTATTTTCATCATTTATAAATATATATATATTCTTCTATTTCTTTTAATGACGTCATTCAAAAAATTTTCTATCTTTTTCTTCTTTTTCTTTGGCCGTTCTTTTCCTTTTCTTTTGCTTGAGAGGAAGTAGAAGAATATTTCATTTCATAAGACTCCAAAATTTATAGAAATTTCAGCACATCAATTTCTTCAAAGAATTCAAAATACTCTTTACATCCTAAGTTGGGAGCAAAATTATGTTTTACAAAGAAAAAGTGATGGATAATGCAAATGGAGGAAGGCACAAGGTGGCATACAATGGAAATAACAAATGGAAAGGTCTAAAAATGGGTAACAAGAAACAAATGCCTAAATCATTTCCAAGCATGTATAAAATATATAATCTCAGCAAAAATTCAAGACAAGTTCTATAGTAAAGATTCATGATAAGGAACACACAAAGAATGAATAGCATATTTCATTAAGGCTCAAATCTTCATGGCTAAAAGATTGTTACAAAAATTCATTACAGCCAATGCATTGCCATTTAACTTGAATTCTCTAGAAAAATAAGACAACATTCTCTTTATATTAAATCAATCTAAACTCTAACTATCTTATCATGCATATTTCCACAATAGAGCTTTTTTTCCCAAAAAGAAAAAAGAAAGAATAAAAACTAATAGAAGAACATCAAAAACACACGAAATGCAAAGAAAAAAAAGAAGAAAGACTAAAACAAAAAAAGAAGAATATAAAAACATAACAGAAAAATTTAAAAATGACATAAAATTTAAAAATAGAAAATTAAAATGACAAAAATTTAAATAAATTGAAATTTAAAGACAGAGATTAAAATGATCGAAAATTAAAATAACAGAAATTAAAATGAAATTAAATTTAAAAACAGAAATTAAAATAACAACCAAGGCATTCCCCCCCCCCCAAACACTTAAATTAAGCATTGTCCTCAATGTAAAAATGATTAGTACAATAATACACAATGCATAAAGAGGACAGATAAAAGAGATATAAGGGAAAATAAATGTAATACCTGCAAATTTTGTGTCCTTTTCTTTTCTTTTATTTCTTGGAACTAATTGTGCATGAATTTACTAATATTATATTGCATGATTTGTTTATTGTCCTCTTTGATTTATTTTTGCAAATATCTTACTTGGCATTGGTATTTTATTGAGTACTGTGATATGAATTGTGGAATTAGTTTTCATGTGTGAAAAAATTTTATGTTAAGGTATTGCCTAGAAATTTTTTGCTAAGTTGAAAGATGGAGTAAAAAGGGACTAAGGAGAGGAAACTAGATAAAATGATAAATTCATAGAAAGCTAGTGTGGTGGGCCCCACTATTCTTGAACTTTCTCTCCCCTTTTCACCTCATATCCGTAGTGATGTATGTGTATACTCCTCAAAACCCTTCATCTTCTCTCTCTCGCGTCCTCCCCTTTGTGTTGGCCAACAGTGTGGTTTTAGGAAGGGTAGATCTGTTATTGCTAAGTAAGATAGAAGATACAAGTAAGTGCTAAACCCTTCTTTCCTTTTCTCCTCTTAATTTCAAAATCTTCAAACCCTAGAATAGCTGTTGTGTGTTTTCTTGAGTTATGAGGGGGAATGGGTCTCCAAGTGGCTTCTATGGTGATTTCTTTTAGTTTAATGTTTCCAGTGCACCTTGGATAGTTGAGGATATATTTATGGAAAAAATGAAAGGTTGTTGTTATCATTATTGTTGAAATGAATTTGGCAAAAATGAAAAGGGAATTTGAAGTTAGATGGCACGACCTTGTTATTTGTTCCAAGATAGTGTCAAAGGCAGTTTTAACAAGATCCTAATTACCTAAGTAAGTTTTCTAACCCACCATGGAAGGTCTTGGACCAAGGATTGTATACTCCTCAAAACCTTTCATCTTCATATTTGATTGAGCATATTAATAATCTTGATTGGACAGCAATTGATAAATAATTGATAATGATTAGTGTTTATATGTCTTTTATCATGTAACTTTTGCCACAAAGGATTTTGAGTCCTTGTATTGTTTTGTGGTGAGGTAGGGCATGGTATGCAGAGCGATTATTAAATTGAGCATAGTAATGGGGTTAATGTCTATTCAAATTATTGGTAAAGGAACCTAAGATATACCACTCTTGAATTAAATGTTGTAGTCTAATGATAAATTGTTTTTGTACCTACACCATAAGTATATGTGGGGTTATAAATTCACTTTTATTTGACAACAGACAATAGTTATTTTCCCTTATTAATAACTTGTGCTCTGAGGGGGTAATCGAGTTATAAACCACAATAGAAAGGAACTGTAACACAACTGCATAATTGAATTGCGTCAGAAGAACGAAATATGCATGCGAAATATTTTGATTTAGTGCTACATATTCATATTTTTGTTTGTACAGTGAGATGTGTGTTGTTTTCACATGGCTCCATATAGGTCAGAGTATGTCTCTAGTGAGTGGGGACGTACTTGGCAGACCCCTTGGTAAACTGGCATGATGTTTAGATATGACTGTTGATTTAATAAAAGTTAAATCCAAGAGGAATGAGTAATCATAATTTACAAGGCGGTGGTATGAGGAGCTGGCTTACATATGGTCGGTTTGTGTGGAATTCTGGCAGCGAGTAATCATAGTTTTTGATGTTGTATACTGAGTATATCTGTATTGTGAAGGATATATTAAAGTTCATCATTATGTGTTGGGTGTGTCTTTTTTATGGAATATGTGTATCTTAGTATCATGCCATAGGTGTTGTTATGTCTTTATCGCATTGATAAGTATTGGATGAGTGGGTTATGGATTTCTCTATTGGCTAACTCAGATCTGTGAACTGCATAATGTTTGAGTGGAATCGTATATGGGAACTGACTAATGGAAATTACATGAACAGGTAACGTTGAATCAATCGAATCATGCCCTTATCTTGTGGTATGTGCTAGGTTCATTCTTATATATTGGTCATGCCTAATGTATGTGGAATTTGATGGATGTGTTTTTGATATGGTATAAGAATGCTTGTTGCTTCATATCATTTAATTGTGAACTGAGAATATCTTTAGTTCATGGGGACAAGTTGGATGAACTTGTTTATATGTCGAATTCAGATCCCTATAAGGTAAGGCATGGTGCTTAGGAAGGCTCTAGTTGTAGGAGGAGAGATAGTATGATGTGTGAATATATAGGTAATAGTGATAACTAGGAGGAAGAAATGAGACTATGGATGTGTGGTATGTAAGGAGTGAAGGATATCCACGTGGATGAGTATTATTCTACCATGCCGCTTAGTTACTGAGGTTTCATTCAATTGCGATAATTGTGAGTTTCTTTGGTAGAGCTATATACATGGTATTTTGGGGTGTGTTATGAACAAACTTATTGAATATTATGGAAATGATAATGTTAAGTGATGGTGTGCCTGTTAACATATTTTATTAGATTACAAGTGGTTGTATAACCTATGTGTAGACAACGTCACATGGTAGGTACTTGAATCATTAGGTGTTAACAGGAAACTTGGACTGGTATAGTTTAATCGGTTAAAGGTTGACTGTGAATAAGATGAAGAAGCAACTTTGAATATCTTAGAGTGGCATATCCTGGGCCCTCAGCTATAGTTGTATGTTGCAGGCATATGTACTTTGATGAAGGCCTATGTGACTAATGGAGCACATGTGGATTAACGAATGAGTATGAGTAATTGGAAAATAGTGGCATGTACATTTGGGTGTAATAGAATACCCTTTAATTCCTTAACCTAGTTGGGATGGTTGGGAAAGAGTACACTATCCTATAGTTAGCGAGCTACCGTGTACCTGAGAATTCACTCAGGAGTGCATGATATACTTTTGGCCCCAGAAAAAGACTACGAATATGACACCTCTAAAAGGATGTCACCATAAAGAGGGAATGGAAAATGGAAATAGTGGACAGTTGGACTCTATGTACACGTTGTGATGTAAAGAATTAATTGAAAGAATTACATAATGCCGTATTACAAGAGCTTATCGATGGGCTTAATGGGAGAGCAGCTAGTGGCCCTTGAGTTATATAGGAGGATTAACCATTTGTTGTGCCACATTACCCAGCTTCGATTGATTCATACATATAGAAAGGTATCTTGATTGAATAAGAGAAAGAATCTTAATTTAAAGGAGAATCTCTAGGATGGATATCAAAGTAGGCTGCCTCAGTGACGAAACAATAGGCAAAGAAGAAAGGAGAATCATGGTAGAATGCATTACTGATCTATCTCATTGTGTATTACAAAAATTCAGGGACCGAATTCTCTAAGGGAATAATATTGTAACATCCACCATTTTTGGATATTAGTTATTGGAATCTTATTAGAAAGTATTTTGAAACCAAGAAAAATTTTCACTTTAGTAGGGTTTAAGGACTAAAGTGAAAAGTGAAGGATTTTGGCATTTTAATGTAAAAAGGGTTGTGATGATATATACCTTATGAGATTGTAGTTGGGTGCCCTAATCATGATCAGGTTGATCTAAATGCTTTGTTGTCCTTTATCCAATTGTGTTTTTGCTAAAGGGACCAAAATGTAAAGAAATGAGTGGGCCACACACTACACACTTATATACCGTCATCCCTTCCTTTTATTCATTTTTTTTCTCTTCCCTCCCATGAGATTCCTTTCCCATCCTCCACAACCACACTCTCGCCTCTTCAGTAACTTGTCTCGGATTCTGCTCAAGGTGGAAGCCATTGGAGATTGGGAAGATTGGTAAGTGATTTCCTTTCCCTTCTTCCTCCTTCTTCCTTTCTTCAAATATGCAAACCCTAGATAAGGAGATTGGGGGAAATTGTTGTAAATGTTTACGTGGATTGATTCTTGTGAAATTGTTATTCTAAAAAGATTAATTGATAAGGAAAGAACAAGGAATTTAAGGGATGCTTGTGTAAGAGAGGGGATTGAAAGAGTGTGGGGTAAAGTGGGGAAAGTTAGGGTTTATTGGAGATTTCTTGAGTGGAACTTGTATAATTGATTTTATCTTGAGATGTTGGTGTCAAATTGATCCCAGTATGCTAAGAATAAAACCCCATTGAAGAAATCAAAGACTTTAAAGAAGATTTTAGGATTTTGGACCAAAAAATCATGCCTCACGTCAGTGTTACAGGTCGTGGCACTTGGGCTACTAGACGTAGCACCCAAGGTGCCACAGAGTAGAGAGCAACAGAGAGTTCAAGGGCTGGCACCCTTGGGCACCGTGTATGGCACTTGAGACGCCACTATGTGGATAGTGTCTTTGGACTTAGAAAGGCCATGGTGCCTAGGCACCATGGTTTAGCCACGTGGGGACTCCTTAAATTCTGAGTTTTGAATTGCTCTCCGATGTCTCATAGGCTTGAACTCGGCTTGAGACTTTCCTGAGACAATATTTTGAAGCTGGAAGTGATAGGAATCTAGGTGAGGGGACCTTTATCTTACCTTGATCATATAAAAAAAGGGCTGCATTTACAACTTTATTAATATAGGTACAAGGTTTGAAACCATTGGGAGTGTTTATAAAATGGAAGTATAGCACTGTTTGAAAGAATGTAATTGTTTGATGAATATGGTTAGGCATACGTTGATCTAATAGAAGCGAATAGGCATCACCCATAAAATAATTATGTGTGCTACATATATATATTTCACCCATGGTAAAGTACAGATGCTTACTATTTGTACATGTATTTAGATATATATATATATATTCATATATATACGTATACTGGGACGGTGATGCAAACACCTTTTATTATTATGAATTTAGTAGGAAATTGCATAGATGATGTCACGATTAGCATAGCATGCCTTTGAATAACTACATTATGTGAACATAAATTGTAAGGATGGTAATTGCCTTGTGATAACTACATGAATATATATATATATCTCTGTGTGTGTATGTGTGTATGTGTATGATTCCCAGGGTTGAGGAAATCTTGTACATTGTGAGTAGTGGCTTACATGAACATGTGGAAATTCTATGAATTGTGTGTATAATTATTTGTCATATTGAAACCATGTTGATGCTGAGGTAACATTTAACTACATTGGGTTTTATACAACAGTTAGGATGAATAAGTAGGCTTGCTCATTCAAGTAATTATATAAAATTATTCTTCTATTTGGATTGGTAGGGTTGATGTGACGAAGTAATCATGTCTAAATGACAGATTGATCAGTAGTTAATTAGAAAGCATTGTACTATGCTGGTGTGATAAACTTATTATGTTATTATGAATACGAGTAACCCCAATTGGCATTTAGGGAAGAGCCCTATGATATTATGTTATTATGAATACAAGTGACCCCAATTGGCATTGAGGGAAAAGCCTTATGATATTATATTATTATGAATACGAGTGACCCCAATTGGCATTGAGGGAAGAGTCTTATGATATTATGTTGTTATGAATATGGGTGACCCCAATTGGCATTGAGGGAAGAGCCCTACAACAAGTCGCGACGTGGCTAAGCAACTATATTCCTTGAGAATGCCATACTCAGTATGCTACCTTTGTATAGGAAAGGCGTTGGAAATTATTAAATGTCCTGGAACGGTAGGCACCAGGAGACATATCTTTATCATTTTATTAAATGTTCTGAACGGTGGGCACCGGAGGACATATCTTTATCATTTTATTAAATTTCCTAGAATGGTCGGTACCGGGGACATATCTTTATCATTTACCGTTCTAGGGGGACATATCTTTATCATTTTATTAAATGTCCTGGAACGATGCGCACCAAGGGACATCTCCTTGTCATTTTACTTAAATGTCCTGGAACGGTAGACAGTATTAAAATTATAAATGTGTGTTTATCTTTGGGCACTCTTCTTATGGAGACCCTAGCCTTATATACATTTGTACGTGTACCTATTAATAGTCTATTCCAAGATTGGATTGAGATGAGTTTGGTAATCCACTTATGAGGGATGTTTTGAATGGTGCTTGTGTGTGTATGGTAGGACTTTTTACTTGAATTGTAGGTTATGTGAAGTGAGTCATTGGTCTTATGTTGGTGAATGGGGTCTTTCTTTGTGTCCCATCCTTGTGAGTGGTACACAGGTCATTTTAAATTTCTGGTTGTTTTCCCCTTATTGAGTATTTTCATATACATCCATTCCTTTGTGTACCCCTTGTAGGTTCTATATTTGAAGGTAAGTCTCTGTATAAGGAGTAGCAGAGTCTCTGGGTTTGTATTCCTCTATCTTGGAAATATTGGTATGTCGCGAGTTGGGTGTCTAAGTTGCTCTGCAGTTAGATAGAACACCTAGGAGATGTTGTGTTGGTTGTAAATGAACCCATATATATTATATTTATTTCAAGTGCTAATGGCCAAAGTTACGCTTACGGTGGTGGACGGAGTCCATCTCCATGCCGGTCTTGTTCCCAAATTGGGGCATCACATTGTGACCCCTTCCCCATCAGTATAGTGTTCAGCCCATACTCCACAATGGCAACTGATGCCCCAAGGAAGACAACCACTAGTAACTTAAGAGACCATTCAGCAGGTGCGCAATAACCCTCATTATCCGAGTTATAGAAGGTCCCACACTAACATTTGTTACAGGAAGTAGGGGAGCTACTTCTTTTGTGGTTAGGTAGGGTATAGATGGAGAGATTTCCTACACCTGGTAGTGAGTTCGAGGTAAGGTTCAGCCCACCCATCACATTCTTAGACTAATTTCACTCCTACCAATAGAGGCCCTGTTTCTTCCTCTGTGGGCTGGAATAAGATAGGCCATAGGGGTAGTGGCAGAGGTCATGGCGGTAAAGGTCAGTTTCATATAGGGAGTGGTCAAGCTAGAGTGTACGCCCTCACCAGATCGGATACACAAGCATCCAACATAGTGGTTACAGGTATTCTTCCTGTTTGTTCATTTGATGCTCACATATTTTTTGATCTGGGTTCAACCTACTCCTACACTTCTCCTGTGTTTTCTCGACATTTTTCTAGAGATCCAGCTATCTTAAAAAGGCCTTTTAGTATGGCCACCCCGATGGGAGAGACCTTACTCGTATGGTTTGGTTACCATCAATGTTGTGTGCCTATGTGTGGAAGGGATACCATGGCAGATCTGATATTGTTAGAGATGTTAGATTTTGATGTGATCTTAGGTTTGGACTAGCTAGCCTCTTGCCATGCCATGGTGGATTGCCATGAAAAATTCATGAAATTTAATGTATTATGTGGCAAGTCCTTTGTTTTTCAAGGTGACTAAATTAAGGTACCGAACAATCTTATTTCTATGCTTAGTGCATGTCAGTTACTGAGGAAAGGATGCCAATGGTGTTTGGCCTTTGTGAAGGATATGATAAAAGAGAGGGCAAGCATTAGCAGTGTATCTGTAGTAAACAAATTCCAAGATGTATTTTCAGAAGAGTTGCTTGACCTACCTTCAGATAGAAAGGTTGAATTTACTATTGACGTATTGCTAAGGACTAATCCCATTTCTATATTGCCTTACTAAATGGCTTTGGCAGAATTAAAGGAACTCAAGGAACAACTCCAAGATTTGCTAGACAAGGGATTTTTTTGGTTAAGTACTTCGCCTTAGGGTGCACCGATACTCTCTGTGAAGAAGAAGGATGGGACACTGAGACTATGAATTGACTATCGTCAATTGAATAAAGTGACAGTGAAGAATAAGTATCACTTATCATGGATCGATGACCTATTTGATCAACTCCAGGGTTCTCAATCCTTTTCGAAGATTGACCTAAGGTCGAGATATCACCAGTTTAAGATTAAGGCTGAGGATGTGCCCAAGATGGCTTTTAGAACTCGTTATGGTCATTACGAATCCCTTGTAATGTCCTTTGGACTAACAAATGCTCTTGCCTCTTTCATGGATCTTATGAATAAGGTTTTCATGCCCTTCCTAGATAAAGTTGTAATCGTATTCATTGATGATGCCTTAGTGTATTCACGAAGCATAGGAAAACATGGGCATCATCTTCAAATTGTGTTGCAGACTCTTAGAGAAAAGCAATTGTTTATGAGATTCACTAAATATGAATTTTGGTTGACTTAAGTGGCATTTCTAGGTCACATTGTCTCTAAAAATGGAATTCAAGTGGATACAGGCAAGCTGGAAGTGGTGAAGCAGTGGCCTTGACCAACTACAGTAATGGAGATATGAAGCTTTTTAGGATTGGCAGGTTACTATAATCGGTTTGTAAAGGATTTCTCTCGGATTGCAGCCCCACTCACTAAGTTGATGCAGAAAGGAGTTAAGTATGAATGGACTAAGTCTTGTGAAGAGAGTTTTGCCAAATTGAAGGATTTCTTGACAATAGCTCCTGTGCTCACCCTTCGTATGGGATCGGGGGGCTTTGCGATCTATTGTGATGCATCTAAGATTAGACTGGGATGTGTCCTGATGTAACACGAGATAGTGGTAGTATGCGCATCTCAGTAACTAGAGAAGCATGAGAAAAATCACCCCACGACTTGGAGTTGGCCGTGGTAGTCTTGGCTTTAAAAATATGGCGGTATAACCTTTATGGAGAAACTTATGAAGTATATACGAATCACAAAAGCTTAAAGTATATTTTTTATCAGAAGGACCTAAGTCTAAGACAGAGGAGGTGGATGGAATTATTAAAGGATTACAACTTTTCCATTCTATACCATCCTGGCAAGGCCAACGTGGTGGCCGACTCCCTGGGTCACAAATCAATAGGAAGCCTTGCACACATAGCCGAGGCGAGAATACCTTTGGTGCATAAACTCCAGGAGATAGAGGCTAGCAGTGTTTGGTTTGAACTACCAGAAATCAGACCACTTTTGTCCCATATTCTCTCCAAGTGCTCATTGATCGAGAAAGTAAAAAGCAAGCATGACAAAGATCCAATGTGGAGAGGTGAAAGAAGGAAAAGGAAATAGGTTTTCCTTATAAGAGAACAGAGTGTTAAAATTTGAAGAAAGGTCATGTGTGCCTAATATGGAGATCTTGAGGGAGGATATTTTGAGGGAAATCAGAGATTGAAGATGATTTACAACAGTACCACTAAGATGTACCAGGATTTAGAATCTTTTGAGGGATGATTTAGCTCAGTCTGTGCACCCCGGTACCATGAAGATGTACCAGGATTTAGAATCTTTATATTGATGGGAAAGTATGAAACAAGATGTGGTAGAATTCATAGCAAGATGCCAAACTTGGCAACAAGTTAAGGCAGAGCACCAGAAACCAGGCGAGGAACTTCACAAATTGAAATTGCTGAATGGAAGCGGGAGTGCATTACCAAGGATTTTATGATGCAATTACACTCACCCCTGTAGGAAATGATTGAATTTAGTGCAGCCAAGTATGCTCAACTTTACAAAACGTAAATTAAATAATTTACAGCACAAATTACAGTCAAATAATGAAACCTCCAATGCACAGCAGGACTTAGGTGTCTATGGGATTACAGAGCATTCTATAAGGCTTACAGCCCATAAATTGGTTCCACAAACTCTTCAAAAAAATTGAAGAGTATCTCGAAGCCACCAAATTTCCAGCATTTCCCTTCTTCCTCAACTGTTATATCTGAAAAAGATAACCACAAAGAGTGTGAATTTATCAAAACTTAGTGAGCAGGTGATTGTACAATAAAGAAAAGCACAATTACAAATACCAGCATCACTACCATAATCAGAGTGAGACCCATCAATACAAATTAGGATAAAATATAATATATATAATGTACTATACCATGCAACCATAACCCGCGGTCTTTATGGAGTCTATATTCTCACCAAACATTCTTAAAATAATTCTCAAACACATAAAAACATAATTAAACATCCACACTGAAATACATTATGCAACAATCATATGCAATGTATTTTCACATCCTCTTGAACTTACCTCATTGAAATCCAACCCTCAATGGATTTATTTTAGAGGCCCACCCCTTTGCTCCCATTTTCTGATGTTCTTTCTAGGAATAACTACATCCTTGGGTTACTAGCTGGTTCCTTCTCATAGTATGAATATACAAATAATGATAATGTAACATTTTTCCCACTTTTTCCCATACTCACCATATTCAGACTCAGTCCAAATTTTTCCCCTCGGACTACAATTGCTCAATGGGTTTATTTCAAAGATCCACCTCTCTGTTCCCACTCTTTTGACATTCTTCCTAGGAATATCCACATCCTTGGGTTACTAGCTAGTTCCCTCTCATGGTATAAGTGTGCAATGCATTCACAAACACAATACAACAGTAACGAATATACCACACATAACATAAATACATTTCCCCAATCCACACAATTCAACCCATAACATTCCCATAGGCAATTCATTAAAAAGAACTCCCAATCCCATAAAGTAAATCCCATAATCATCAAAGAAATCCCTTAATCTAGTTGTTATCACTAACTAGAGAATTTCATTGATTTATTTCTAACTATAGTGTGAATAGGGTTTATATTGAACTTGGTCAATTTTAAAAAAAACTTAAATGACAAGGTCACCCACTCTCCTTGATGCCATCTAGGATTTACCATGGACGAAGTCCCAAAAATGTAGACACAAAATCCTCAAAAGCACCTAAAACCAAACCATAATCAATAAATAAAACAAAGAAAATCCTTACAACTAACTCTAACATTGGCTCACTCATTTGGTCATAACTTTTAATTAGTAAATAATTTCTAAATGAAACTTATTGGAAAATAGACTCAAAGAGCATTCCAACAATATAAAGTTTGCTTAAAATAGAGTCTGAATGAAAGAGTTTGGTGATTTGAAAATAGACTAAGAAACGCACTGCAGCCTAACGTTAGCATGCTTAGTGCCTGGGTGCCATACGCATACTTGGCGCCTAAGGCACCATGACTTATTCTTTCTCTAGGAAGTGTGGCACTTAGACACCGCACCTATTGCCTGAGATGCCACTATCCTAACCTCGCAATTTGGCCTCAGTTTTGGGCCAGATCTTCACTGTTTTTTATGATTTCTTCCATTGGCTCTCATCATTGATATCTAAAGAATATTTAGACATCAAAACCCCAAATTTTAATCGACAAACGAGGCCACAATCTCAATTTTACCCAAATAGCCTTAAAACTAGAAAATAAGAAAAAGTTCAAGAAATCAGAATTCCTACCTTGATTCCTTGCTTTCCTTAGGTTGCTTAGCCACCGATGACTCGTCCCTCTACCAGAGAAAGGCTTGCTGAAGTTTAGTTGCAGGTTTGGGTAGAGAAGGGTACAGAGAAGGAAGAGAGAAAGAGAGAAGGAAGCGTGAGGGAAGAGAGAGAAAAGTGAAAAATGAAGAAAAGAAGTGGGCCCACCTATATATACCCACCCAAGGTGAAATTACTACTTTGCCATCTGGGTCAACCTCTAGTTAACCTCAGTAATAGGAAACCTATAATTTCTCTAATTTGGGCATTTCCTATAATCTAGGTGCCATCTTAATTTCTCATTTCATTTTAGTCCCTTTCTGGACTCCGTAAGTACCCGGCTCCCTTTACATCTCATGATTTTTTTCTCTTTGTTTCTGTCCTTACATTATCTCCATGAAATTTCCTCCTCCCATTATCTTTCCTCAAATCTCAAAAATATAATTTGCAATAAAATACCTAGTCCAGTTATTAATCTCTATTTCCATAAATAATATTAAAAAATAATAAATTAAATATGAAAAAAATTTAAAATGATCAAACATTTCTATTAAAATAATAGAAATTTTTGTTATAAAAACTGTGATACCGCCAATCATGTGACCCCAAAATTGACGGGAATCTGCTAAAGCAATATAAGTCATCAATGTGTGAAGTAAAAATTAAATAGAGAGATGCTGTTGAAAAGGAATATTTTATTGCATCAAAATTGTGTACAGTGAACTTCACATAAGAATTTGTCGAATGCTATGCAAATGTACTTTAATAAAAATAAATAAATAAATGATTAAACTCATTGGATAAAGTTGACCGACAAGGACAAAAAAAAATACATTTGTCGCCATCATTCCCATACAAATGCCTATGTCTCATTCTCCACGCAAGCCATCAGATAGCCAGTCTCCAATGAGTTTATCTTATCGACAATAAATTGAGCTTTGACTACGATGGCATTGGTGTTTTGTTTAGTATTTTCTCGTTTTGCAAAGCGGTCGGTCATAACTTGGCCAAACTTGTCTTTTTGCGCTTTAGCTATCTTCAATTATTCTTTAGTTTTTTTTTATTTTCTCTTCTATAAAAGCCAAGTAACAGAACCAATATTTCATAAAAATATATTCAAATATATATAATACATCCCAAAGGCAAAATACCGTCAATACTACCCGAAGGTGAAAATTCATCAAAACATACAGTAATGTAAAAGAAATAATCAATCTTTCTATATGAAATGAAAAAAAAAAAAGTACCATCAGGAGAAATATATAAGAGAACTGTCTAGAATCACACCTAGAACATCCTCCATCCCAAATCTCTATTACCATGTACCACCCATCCAGTTACTCGATGTGATCCTCACACCTAATGTCATCTGATATGCCTCCCTCCTATGAGTGGCCCAAGTCACAAGGTTAGCATGCTCCTAAATCCCCTCCTAGCTGGGGTACATGGTGTACCAAGGGATACATGATGTTGTTGCACCATCATTCTCCGTAACCCCTCCTCCTAGCCTAAGAAATCATGTGTCAATTGTTTTCCAAAAAACATCAAATCATCTCAACACTATGAGAAAAGTATGTAACAATTTCAATTTCCTCAAATCCCATGATGCATTTCATTTATCAAGAAGGAAATATCCACAGTATCATATTCTTTAATGCAAAGTTAAATATGAAAGCATATGTAACCTTTTAAAACTGTAAGTAGTTAAAAATATGAAATGCATCATGCTTAGAAATGAAAAGCTCATAATCTTTGGAAATGATTACTTTAGATATTGGCATTTCAAAATCATTCCAGGAAAGTCATAAAATTACTCACAAGTTCGAATAAGTTATAACAATGTTCATGGCTTTCTCTATAATCAATCAAGAGTATAAACTGTGGCATAACCAACCATTGATGAAATCAACATAACATAATGATCATGGAAAATAAAGGTGAGGCTGTAGTACATAAACATGTACTAATATATATATATATATATGTTTAGAAAATTTATAAATAATGATGACGGGTATGGCTATGCTAAAGCAGGACTAGGTACTCACCTGATTCTTAAGCAACTATCCTCAAATCTGCGAGTTCACCCCATTCCTAGATTATATATCCGTTTGAGATTCTCGGGTCCCAAGACCTTTTAACCATGAAAAGGTAAGGACAATATCTCAGTTCCATGAGAGTGCTAATAGATTCACTATAGCATGACTGTAAGAGCGAGTAGTTAAAACAGTCCAATTAAGACTTTCTGGTTCAGGCAGCCACCCTCTCGGCTATAGTCTTTCTAAGAGTTCTTTTCATCCCAACTCTCACATTTAATCTTTTTCTCAATTCATAACAGCCCAACACACGTACAATTAAGAGTGATATCCCTTATTCATAATATACCAGAGACAACAATAGGAAATATGTATATAACCAATTTAATCAAATGAAACCCATGGCACTCTATTCACTCGACACATTCACCACTACTTCGATTAAATCATAACTTCTCAGCCAGCATTTATTTTAGTAGCATAATAGACCTTAAATCAACTTTCCCGCATACATATGACTACGATTTATATTCCTTATCCATATGCCAGAAATAACAAAGAAAAGGTGTGAATGAAGGCCAATTAATCAATTAACCCCATGACAATTCTGCTGCATATTCTGTACCACACTTTGTTTATTCACAGCTCTCGGCTAGCTTACATTTAACATCTCACGTCTCAACAGCCCCAGATTCTATGCTTATCTTCCACATAATTAAATGCACAGGCTCGTGTAATAATATAGCAGAAACAGAAAAATATTTGCAGTAAAAGAACCCAATTTAGATAGCTAAACTCCACGGGTCGTGTACATTTTCTGCACTTACTCTGTTTTACTTTAGGACTCTCGGCCAGTACTCTTTTCAGCATATTTCTTGGCCCCAAATCACATACCCATCAATTATAGCTAGTATAATATTTACTCATCCAGAACTCAGTAAAAATAGCAAAGAAATTTGCAGTAAAAATCAGTTAAGCAGCCAAAACTCACAGGTTCTCAACACAGGACCTTTCAGCATAATATTTGTTCCATTCGAGAAGCATTTATTCCAAATAATTCAAACCACAATTACTTAAAATTTTATGGCAACAACCAGTCGAAGCTCAAGATTATAACACAAAACCTTTCACATGTTCGCGCCTTCGATCAAAACCACATACACAGAGACCAGAAATGACAGTAAGGAAGAGACAATGCCAAAAAAAGGTTCTTTTTCCTTCTCCTTACCTGTATTCTGTTGCTTCAAATTCTGAAATCTCCGCCAGCCAAGGAATCATCTTCAATCTCTGATTTCCCCCCTTTCACGGCTAATATTCTAATTAAAAAGAAAATGTTTCACTGTTTTGCACACATGCATGACTGGAGAAGGAAATCATCTTGAACGGAGTAGCTATTTGCCACCTGGTACAGCTCTCACTCTTACCGCCGTGAACCACCATAGAGTCAACGCACTCGTTACCAGAAAACTGGCATTCACAGCGATGACGACACAA
This sequence comes from Biancaea sappan, assembly GCA_037074585.1. Taxonomy (NCBI): domain Eukaryota; kingdom Viridiplantae; phylum Streptophyta; class Magnoliopsida; order Fabales; family Fabaceae; genus Biancaea; species Biancaea sappan. The sequence continues at coordinate 28,704,629 of CM073493.1, forward strand.
AGGAGATGCCACGTGTTCCACCAAATTGAATCAGATTAATTTTTTTCTTGGCTAAAATTCATAATATTCCTTCTTCCTAGTTTTTTTGTTCACTTGAGTCCTTTAACCTTTTCCTTAAAATTCCAGTTTGGTCCAAAAGACCCAAATTCTTTTTATTTCTTTTCCTTTGAAAACAACCCATTTGTACTTCAATATCTAACTTCCGAAATTCATAAATTAATCCTTGAATTTCCTTTATGATCCACAAAATTTAGCCCCTTCACGAGCTCATTAGAAAATTTTCATATAAGTCCCTCAGAATTTCTTTAAAAAAAAAACAATTAACTACTATACAACCCAAAATCCTTCATTAACTCGATAATTAAAAGAGAAAAATTTTCTTACGAAATTTTTCTTATATAATTAAATTTTTCAACAAGGTTCTAAATAAACTTTAAATATTCAAATAAAATCTTAGGGTTAGTACAATTTGAATATGTTAATATTAAACAAGAAAATTAATTAGCGGATTAAAATCAAGAATTCCCATTCAAATTGACATGCATTCTATGGATCCTGCTTTTGAAACTTTAACAAAAAAAAAACAATTTTATATGTGCGTGTGTGAGCATTTGTGTGCATGTGTTTGATTAATTTATATTAGTATGAAAATTGAAACACTGACACATTTCTTTTATTGTATGTTAATTTTGTAATTTACTGATAAAGAATCAAATAATGTTGAATTAATGTAATTTTTTTTGGTATGATGTACAAGATGGAATTATGTAAAATGTTCATCTATTGATCAAAAGTTTTATTTTTATTTTTTTTGGTGCAAGAGGAAATATATTAGAAATAAGGTTCAGATCAAAAGTTATCTAATATAGTGTAAAATTGAATTTACTCTCTCTCTCTCTCTCTCTCTCTCTCTCTCTCTCTCTCTCTCTCTCTCTCTCTCTTCCTTCTTTGGTTTGTACACAAACACATACTATATGTTCAAGTTTATATTTTTCCAAAGATACCCAATTCTTTTTAGTATATATAATCAAAAGCTTATATAAGAACACCATGAAACTTTGGGATTTTAAAATGTCTATATTAGATACATTGTTCGTGTAAGGCATATCTTATATATTGATATAGAGAAATCATCAAACAATGAACAATTAAATTTTAACCTTTCTTTTTATAAATTGAAAATTTTATTAACATTGCTTTCATTATAATTACAATTACGTTAAATATTTTTTATTATTTAAATTAGACATCCTCAACCTTTGTTTGGGCTTGTGTACTTTCACTACAAAAATAATTGATTATTAGCCAAGGATTTTAAGCCACAGATACCAAAACAGTGGCAAACATCAAGCTAAATTTACTATTTTGCCACGTATATATCAGACGTGGCTAACCCTTAAAGTGACCGTGAGAGGAAATAGGGCTAGATATCTCCCCCCTTCTTTTTTCAGCTTTTCACTTTTCCATTTACACTCTTCTCTCGTGCCATTTCACTCTCCATTTTCCAAATCCTTCGAATCACTCTGCTTAAGGGTGAGCACAGATCGAGTCGGGTTGAAAAAAAAGTTTAACTCAATTTAATCAAATTTGATCTAGATGGGTTGGGTCAGATTATTAATTTTTTGATGATGAACCCGAACCAACCTAACCCGCACTTTGGCGGGTTGGTTCGGGTTGGCGGGTGGTCTATTTTTTTAAAAAAATTTTAAATTTTTATTTATTTAATTTTATTTTGCTTTTTTCTTATTCTTCTTCTTCTTCTCTCTTTTTTCTTTCTTTCTTTATTCACAATACATAGAAGACAAATAAATTAGTAAAGGTACACCTTATTCTATATTCCATATCACAAGACAATAATAGTCAACAGTAAACTATAATGCTATAGACAAATTAATTCAATGCAAAATTCAATATTATATAATTCAAATTTTAATAAATACATAACACATAAATATTTATTTATAAATAATGAGTATAACAAAAAATCTTAAGTGGTTAAGTCCTTAAAAAATCTTAACATATATATATATATATTGGGCGGGTTGACGGGTAGGGTGGCGGGTTTAAAAATTTTAACCCAACTCAACCTACCAACCTAACCCAGCCCAACCCAAATGTGCAGGTTGAGTAGGGTGGGGCAGGTGGAGCAAGTTAGGCGGGTTGGTGCTCACCCCTAACTCTGCCCCTCAAACCTCCACCATTGTGGAAACTCTTCCTCAACCCTCTCCCTTCCGCCTCGGACCACCGAACTATCGGCGGGAGTCTTAGTGGACAAAATGATCGCTGTGCCCCAACTTCACGACTCTGACTTCCCTACATCGCAACGCCTCAGCGGAAGGTTAGATACTTTGTCACTAATTTCTGCCACTACCACCTCGCATACATATGTTTTCCACTGGCGTTAATTTAGGTTCAGTGTCTTGTTTTGTTCTAATCAATTTGTTTCTGGGTCCATTATATTTTACAGATTAGAATTTGTTCATCAGATCCCTTTATAGGTTCAAAACCTGGTGCAGAATGATTTATATACAGGGGTACATACAAATTTTGCAAACAAAAAGGTTCGTGCAGCATCTTCCTTCAAATACTGTATAAATTTCTGTAAATTAGGATTTAATTAGGATTTAAAGGTTTCTGTATTAATTTCTGCATTCCAAATTGTGCTTGTGTTGTTTCCGTTATCTAGAGCAATAGGTAAACGTGATTTGAACAATATGTGTAAATGCATTATCTATTGGCTGGTCCAGGTCCTGACATTATCTTGGCTTTGTGGTGCTACGTGTTCTATTTTTAGAACCTGAATCTTTTGTGACTCTGTTCTTATGCCAATATCAGAATTTTGTGTTTGGTATTTTGTTCTGATTGAGTCTTGAAAGTTGGTGTGGGTTCTGTTCAGTCTTATTTCATGGGTTTCCAAATTAATCTTGAGTTCAGTTCTAGTCTTGGAAACAGTTTCTGTGTTGATATTGATTTTAAGCCTTGCATGCTCACTTGTTAGTGCTGCTGTCTTCATGTTGTTGCATGCTTAATCCTAATCCCTGTATGCATCTGGTGTATGATCTCCAACCGTGGTATGGTCTTTTGCATCTGAGCTGTTGCTTTGTTTGTATGCTTTAGTATGCTCAGTCGTGAATTAAACAAGCTGCTGGGTTCTTGGCTAAGAGTAATTGATCCATATAAAAAGTAGGAAAAATCTGGTTGTGGTTTTCTTTGTTTTTTTGTTGTGAGTTGTGACTGTTTTGATGATTCGGCATGGTTTAAGATTCCCATTTTTATGCTCTGTGTTGATTAAATATCATTGCTGCCATATTCCTCATTTGCTGTTTGGTTCTGTTTTAATCCTAGGTTGAGTTTAAACATCCTACTTTTACAGTAAGATACCACCAGTTAAGTCACTAAGTAATTTATGATACATGGCTTTGCTAATTTATTAGAATACACACCATGCACCAACACATAGGGATTAGGGAGATGATTTCAAGAAGCAGGCTTAATTTGTAGTATATTATTCACTACATTACAGAATTTAGCATTTCATGTCAAATATTTTATCACTAGCTACCCAATCCATATAATATTGAAAAGGAAAGAAAAAAAGAAATTATAGTTATATTAGGGTGGAACAAATCTAAGGAATCTGATCTGTCAAAAATGGATGCCTTCACAATTGAGAAAGGTCACAAAGAAAGATCTCACCTTGAACTTCAATCACCATAGAAAGGTCACAAAAAACCAGATTAAACCAACCGGTCTGAAAGGAAAATTAATAAACGGAACAGCTCTTTGGTTCGGTTAACCTAGAAAATTGGTTTTTTCAAATCAAAAAATTGGTAGCATTGGTCATAAATTAGGGAAAGGGACGATAAAATTAGATGGTTGTATGTTTGAACTAATTTGGATTTTATTTTTATTTTCTGTGATTTTCTTATGCTTCAATTTTTTTTAATTTTTTCATACATTAATAGATGCCAACGTGTTATTCTATGTATGGATGTTATTCATATATTATTTTTGTAACTTTTTTTAAATTTTATTCCATATTTCATATTGTTTAAAAGATAGATAGTTAATTACAATTGATTCTCCCATGTTTTTTTAAATGTTGAGCTCAGTAAATATTGAATAATGCCTTCCTTCAATGACCAATCTAACTTAAAAACATGTTTATCTTTCAAAGGAGCACCATGTTCAAAGTCAGTTGTTTTTCATTGGGTATCACTACTAAAAAAATTGGATTTTGAGATGGAAAATTAGTGACAGACAAAAATTTATCACTAATTTTTGATATTTGTGATAGATTTGTGATGCAAAACCAAATCCGTCTTTTAAAAAAAAAATCCTCCAAATTTAGTGATGTCCAAAATCCATTACCAATTTCATCAATAAATTTTAGAATTTAAAATAATAATAAAAAATAACTAATTCAAAGTAGTACGATATTCAAGGTTAGTTGTTATTTATAGGGTATCACTACTAAAAATTTTGGATTTTGAGAGAAAAATTTGAAAATTTAGTGACGAAAAAAAACATTTGTTACCAATTCTGTCACTAAATTTTAAAATATAATGATGGATTTCCGTCCATCAATAATTTCTAGCATTTAGTAACAGATACTGTCCTCGTCACTAAATTTGAAATTCATTGACAAAGTTTTTTCAGTTACTAATTTCTATCACTAAAATGAAGAATTTAGTGATGGAATTGCATCTGTCACAAATGTTCTTCAATAATAATTTGAATTTAGTGTTGAATTTGTGTCCGTCACAAATTCCCTTCAATAATATTTGAAATTTAGTGATAAACTTTTGTTTGTCACTAATTTTTGTCATTAAAATTGTATGTCACTAATTTTGTCACTAAAAAGTGAAATTAGTGACGAATTTGTGTCCATCACAAATGTCCTTAAATAGTATTTCAAATTTAGTGATAGATTTTTGTCCATCACTAATTTCCATCATTAAAATTGTGTTCGTCACTATGATACTAATTTAGAGTTTAATGACGAATTTAATCTGTTACAAATGTCTGTCACTAAATTTTGTAACTTTTATTTTTTGAAACAGTTTAGAGTATATGGTTCTGAGTTAACGATTTTGGGTTTGGAGATTTATGAAATTAAATTTCTTTCAACGTCAATCTCTTTCTTCTTTTTACTTCCTCCATTGCTTATTAATCAAGACTTAGCTTTGAGATCCGCTTCCAGCCTTCAGCATTTTCCCAAGCCTTCAAATTGCATCGTTGAGTTTGTCGATTATTTTCATTGGTAGAAAATTGGTCATCATTGATAAGAGATTTGATATATGAAAGGATGTTTGATGCTATTAGTCTCGTCCCTTTGATGCTATTACCTTTGTTCATCTCTCTATGATGCTATTACTCTCCAGGGCCAAGATCCTCTCCTAGAGAGTCCCAAATACAATGGAATTGCCCAGATCATAACTACACATGCCAAAGCTTCATAAAAATTTCAAGCCAAAAAGACATGATTTAGGTATAACTCTACCTTAGAAAGTATACCAAGAGAAAAGAAAATTTGATTTTTGGGCAACAAAACTGATCAAGTGAAATTAGGAGGTTTAATGAAGTTGGACTCCAATAAATCTTTACAAGCATCTCCTATGATGTCAAAACAAGATTGGAGCTCATATAATGATACAATTACGCCAAAACTTCTATAGCCACAACAATGACAGCAACCTATTTGAGCATTTCAGACCCATAATACAATTCTTGCATTATTAAGTAGTTCTTGCTACTGAATCAAAATGATATAGTTTTGGCTTAGTCCTTACTCTTCCTACAAATTTTCAACCACTTTCTTCCACTACAAAAGCCAAATATCCCAAATTTCCTTGCTTAATTATATAATTAAACTTTCTCAATCTTCCTTCCATATTTTTTTTTCCTTGGGCTTTGAAGGCTCACAGTAGAATTCCATGCTCAATACACATATATTCTTGGTTTAAGCTTAAACACACACACACACACACACACGCACGCACGCACGCACGCACATATATTTTAGTTCATCTCTTCCTATCTAGCTCCAGCACAAGAATAATACAATAGAGTTTAAATTAGAAATATTAACAGAAGAAAATTCATAGGATTGGTTTGGTTTCCCCTTCTCTTAATCTGCATTTTCTCTCTTGGTTTGAGCAAGGAAGCCACGACTTACCAAGATTTTCCCAAATCAAATTCTAAGTTCACCAAAGCAGAAAGAAATTGGGAGAAGTTAAGTCCCAAATATAATTTTAGAGGTGAGGCTTCATGGGTACATCGAATTTGGGATATTATGCTAAAAATGGAGGGAAGAGGGGTTATGGGAGGGCTTACCTTCTACCATCTCATGGTGGCTAGCGAAGGGGCTAATTGCCTGTTATAAACCAGCCAGACCATGCTGGAACAAGCAATGGCGGTGGAAAGACCCTTCACAGCTCACCCACTCGTCTCTCCCTCATATTGCTTTGCCTAGCCTTGAACCATAAAGGAAATGGAAGAAAAGAAGAAAAGGAGAGAGGGGAGGAAGAGGAAACGGCCACTGGCGAGATTTCGGTTGGAGAATGGCACCATTCACGGTGGTCTCCATCTCCGTATTCTCCCTTCCCTCTCTTAGCTACCATTCGTGAAGAAGATCGCAGTTTAGGGCTTCCAACAGAAGGATTGATGCTTTATTTCGATTGAAAAAAAATGCACACATGTGTGGCTCTCCTTGTGCCACTTGTCTACTCTCTTAGCTATAATTGCATGAAACCACTATTTCCAAATTGCTTGTTCACTAAGGTCTTCAGCATTTTCAAATAAATTCCCAAATCAAGCTCAAGGTTCAAATTCATTTTTATTTCTCTATTACCATACATTCTTAAATAAATTCAAGAACTCCACTTTTCCCAATAATTTAAAACAAGTTCCAAAAATTATTATTATTATTTTTAGTTAAGTGCTCCGTTGATGGCTTATGTGAGAATTTCTCACAACAAAAAAATAGAGATGTTTCAAGATTTTTGTGATTCCATTAAATTTTAAATTAGTCCCAAAAGTTCACATATAATCATATAATAGAATTAATACATTCATAAGTGAATTTAAAATTCATAGATATAACAGGTAAAATAATATGGGCTCTTTATAGGAATATGAATAGTCTACACATTTTTTTCCTTTTTACGTTTCAATTTGGAGTGTAAGAAGAGGGATTTGATTAGATTGAACTGATTGAAATATTTAACAGTGACGATTCTCTTAATACTTTGAAAGCAGTTATACGTTAAAGACTAAAAATAGTTTATTAAAACTCTATAGAAAAATGTTAAACAAATAAGAAAATGGATGGACTCAACCATTGGTAGATGAATGGATCAAATATATGCTGGTTTTGAGTGAATTAATAATGTAAGCATCAATTTTCTTATCTACCTTATGTTTATATCAAAGACTTCAAAACACACTAATGACAAACGATTTGAGTAAACATACAAACTGGTCCTTAAAATTCAAAAAATTCAAGGATTAAAATGTATGAAGTCAAATATTTAAAGACTATATATTTGAATCATGTATTTTTAAAAGACTAAATTGTTAATACAGTCAAAAATAATTTATCAAGTCTTTTTTTTTTTTGTAAAATTCTTAGACAGATATAAAGGGAAAAAGTTATGGACATTAATTTTTCATGTTTGGTCAATTTTTTTAATTTAGTCCTTAAAAAATTATATTTGTTTTGACTCAACTTTTTTTATTGTTAAATTACAAAATTTACCATTACTAAATTTTAAATTTGTGTTGCTAAAAGTCACTTTAACAAACAAATGAATCAAATTGATAGAAACACAATTTTTTTAGGACTAGTTAGATATACTTAATTTGTCAAAGACTAAATTGAGACAATTATAATTTTTTGAAAACCAAATCATTATTATACAAAAAAATAATTCTACTTTGCAGAACAAATATATCCTGTTTACAGATAAATATATATGGCTCAAGCACCAATGGGTGCAAAAGTCATGTGTTCCTTCAATTTTATATTTTACATGTCAAGTCAACTCATATGGTTATAATTTATGGTAAATTTTATTCCAAACATTTTGTTTGTAATCCATAGGTAGATAAAGAATTTGAACCAATGGTAGAATAGATAGGCTTATTTAAGGGTTGGCTATAGTGTTCCATTCAATTCTTTAAGTCTGGAAGAACTATTTTAGGTTTGAATGCAGTGTTTCATTATTGATGTATTCTAAGAATTTCAATAGTCCACACCATTTTTTAGGCGTCAGAGAATTATTTAAAGTTTCAATGTTGTGTTCTATCATCGATATTTTGAATAGCACATATATACAATTTTTTAGGCATGGAAGAATTATTTAAAGTTTGTATGAAGTGTTCAATTTTTTATGCTCTATAACAGTCCATGTACAATTTTTTAGGCGTGAAAGAATAATCTTAAGTTTGAATATAGTGCTCCTTTTTTTGTGGTTTTGTGAGAATTTTGTAGTCCACATGATTCTTTTTTCATTAATTAGAAATAGTTATATCCACCACAACAAATCCAAAAATCAAAGATGAAAAAATCCATCTCTACTTGAAGGAAATTTTGCCTTTGATCAATCAAAGACAGAAACAATTTTCATCCCTTTGATCGTTCGGTTGCAAATTTTTTGAAATGGAAAAAAAAAATTATCTCTGATATCATTTAAATTAACACAAATTTCACAGCCTCCCTTCTTTAATTATTTTTAGGTTAAGTTATTTTCTTGAGTCTTTTAGTTTTACTCAATTTTTTTGTCTCTATATATATAATTTTAAATTTTATAATTAAGTTTTTATATTTTTATAAATTTTTAATTTAGTTCTTGTTACTAAGCTTCTGTAAGTTTACAATTGAATTTTATCAATACTACCAATTATGCGTATATTGATACTCTGAATATAATATGTATGACTTACGTAAGAAAAACAAAGTAGAAAATGATGTGAAATGAACTCACATATATGGAATGTGAGATAACATAATATGTTAAATAGCTCGGAGTCTTGGACAAATTAGCTTGTATATTCTGAGTGTCAAAATGGCATCTAATTAGTTGTGCCTGCCAAATTTAACAAAATATCAATAAAAATATAAACAGTAAGGACTAACGAAAAATAAAATTTAATCATAATTAATGTGCGAGCTACACTGGGGATATTCTTACCCTAGAAAAAAGGGGGGAAAAGATAAATTGTTTGATATGTTAACTATGAATTTTTGCCTGAACAAGTTAATTAACAAAATAATATTAAGAGAAAAATGCTTTCAGGAGAGATGCTATATTATTTATAATGGATTGCTTGATTATTTTGGAATTTAAGTTTTTGTTGGTAAATAAAATTAATTACCTCTTCTCACACTCCTCCTTCAAATAATTAACTATCTAGTACACCCATTTTATTTCTAATCACAGAGAGATAATTGATTTGAATGAATGAATAAATAGAAAAATCCAAATTTTGTCATTTTTAATGAATTATTTCCTTTTATAATTTTAATCATCCGAACTAGCCAATTTAAAGTCTATTGTAAAAATAAGATCATATATTTTTCTCCAACCATTGATAATTTCTCTCTTTATCATATTCATTTATATGTGTTTTTAAATTCAAATAGCAACACCTTTCCAGCAAGTCGATAAATTCACCTAAAATACCAAGCGAGGACGATGACATTACCTATAGTGAAGTTGACGAAATGGCATTTTTTCATGTACATTTTTTCAATCTAAGATGCCTTAATCTACCAAACATGTCTAACCTTTGTTTTCATTTCTCATTCTTCATACTCGATATTTTCCCTAATGGTTTGCATTGCTTGCTGCAAGACCAATTGGTCCATCTCTTCCTTTTGTAATTGGGTTGGGGTTACTTATGATCTTCTCCATTAAAAGTTAAACATATTGAATCTTGATGAGATGGGATTACCCTCACAATTAGGAAATCTATCCTCCCTATTTAAATTTAATCTTCATGGCAATTATGCAAATTGGAAATATTCAACTTGAGCCACAATCAATTCAGTGGGAAAATTTCATCATGGATAGGAGGCTATATATATATATTTTGACGCTTGATTCTCTGCAATAATAGTTTTGAAGGGTTTATTCCTCTAAGTATATCTGATTTGTCAAAATTAGATATCTTAGATTGGAACTTTAATTTTATTAATGGACCCATTCCACTAGAAATTGGAGTAATCCAATGCTTAAAAATTTTATGCATTGCAGCGAATAAGCTTTCAAGAAGTATACCTCTAATTATTTCTAACTTATCTTCACTTTAGTTGATTAGTTTCTCAAGCAATTCTTTAACATGTGAAATCAGTTTTTGGTCTATCTATAACAATGATACATTTATCGAATATTCTTTAAATATTTCTATTCCATCTTTAATTTTCATATTATGTTTTATAGAATTCATTTTGCATGTATGTTTTGTGTACCAAAGTTATGTACTATCCTTTATGATTAAATATTTCCTATATTTTGTATTTTTTTACCATTTTAATTTTAAAAAATAACAAAAATACAACATTAATTGCTAACGTTTTTAAAACAATCATTGTCATGAAATTATTCTTATTTCCTACTTTACTTCTTATTTATAGGATAAAATATACTTTTAGTGTCTATAATTTCACTCAAATTTTCAAAGTCATGTGTTTTTCTTGGCCAGCTATTTTCTTTGCATAATTAATATTTGTTAGTATATACATTGAAACAATTATTTCAATAATATAATTAAAAAACATATTCTTTCTTTTAAATCAACCAAGTATTGTAGAAAAACTCATCATAGAATTAGAACTTTTTTTAATAAATGTCTTTCAAAAAATATCTATTATTTAACTAAAGAAACATAATTTTGATGTAAATTTCTTTCATCTTTTAATTGTATCTCCTATATTGAATAGTTCGGAAAAGAACAAAACAATACCAAAAATTAAAGTTGCACTATATGATGTTTTATATATTATGCTAGGCACAACACTATATGAGTCTTAAATAAATACAAATCAATCTCTAATAACAAAAGAGATGAAATTGAAATATTTACTTTGGAATATAAATCAGTCTGAAAAATTTTCTCCATGTGGGCATAACTGCTTAAGTTCTCGCTCACTTCAGAGCAATTTATGTGGGTTTTGAAATTATTTATGCCTTCCTTTACACATGTTTGTTAAAATTTTATGTTTCAATTATTTTATGTTGTTAAAATTTCTCAATTTTAATTGTAGAACATTTATTGTGATGATGATAGGTTAATAGTTTAAGGGGTTAAATGTAATTTCACTTTTTGTAAATATTGATATATATGATTAATTATAAGCAACTGAATTTATTAAAAGTACATTAACTAATTAAAAAATTGAATATTCCTTCGGCATGATATTGTTCCCCATTATTAAATATGAACGTAATATTTGTTGACATTATAGGATATATCTGGAGACATTGGTGATATTTCAAAAATGAAAAATATATTAATTTTTTGGCCCCATACTGTCATTTATCTTCAAAATATTAGAGTTGCAACAAATTTATTTAGGTCAAAATAATTTAGTTTGAAAAAACATGAAAAAGCTGTTCTATGCAAACATAAGAATGAAGTTTTAATGATTTTATGTTATTAAAATTTCTCAATTTAAATGGTCGAGGGATTATTGTAATAAGTTAATAATAAAATGGGTAAAATGTAGTATTTTATTATAAAAGAGCAAAAAAATTAACACTTTTTTTTTGAAATATATGTAACTGAATTTTTAAAAGTAATTAAACCAATTATTTAAAATATTGAATATTGCTTCCGCATGATATTGTTTTTTCGATATTGTAGAATATATTCTATCAATTATTTTCAATATATCAGAGTTACAAAAAAATTATTTGGGTCAAAATAATTTGTCGGAAACATCCCCTCAAATATATGTCATGGGAATGAATTCTTTGGTCAGATCTCATTTGGCTGGCAACAATGCAAAAGGCTGTGTTATCATTACATATACCAACAAACATTGACAACTTGACTATGCTTCAAGAGTTATATTTATATGATAATCTTTTGACAAGTTTGTCCTAGTATCAAAATCTCCCTCTATTTCTATTTTATATGTTTAAAAATTTAAATAATAAAGTCAATGTATCTATATACACTTAGTGGTATATTGGAACAGTGAAAACTTATTTAGCTCACCCCTTCATATTATTAAAAGAATTATCCGTCCCAGAAATAACATATCATTTTATTTGTTAGTATGTATTTCTAATTGAATTTTTTAAAATTTCTTTTATAAATGTTATTTTTTGACAAAAAAAAAAAAACGTAACTTCGATGTAAATTTGTTTCCTCTTTTATTTGCATCTCCTTTGTTGAATTTGTTATTGCTTGGCGTAGCACTATGAGGATTAAGAAACTGTCACGACCCGTTTTCTGGGCACATGACCGGCACAATGATGAATATCTCATCACTGTAAGCCTTTCGATAAATTCTACCCATGAGTTTAGTCATTATCTCTATATTATCAAAATAACCATTCCTGAAGAAAATATATCAAATTTTCTTATTTGAAATTCATAGAGATGATTTGCATATAATAATAGATTCTCAATATAAAATACATTATTATGCTGACATACAAACCAAATGCCAAACCCCTGACCTAGATGTCCTAGACGATTACAGAGCAACATAATCTACAACAATAGAGGGGCCTACCCGACAGCGGGAATGTCCAAAGTGATCTACTCTTCTAGCGAATATTCTTCATCGGCAACCTGATCTGAACAAAAAGGTTGTACAAACAGTGTGAGCTTTTAAACTCAATGAGCGAATCGGCCTCGCGTTAATAAAATTCAAATACATCACCAGTCATGCAAGTATATCCGAAGACTCATACTCAACCAATAGACATAGTTAGAAATTACATACAAGAAGATAAAAATTCATCCAATTCAACAAACGTTACTAGTACTCATCATCCCGGAGAGCGCACTCAGGCCAGCTCACCAATTCTAAAATTCATCCAATTCAACAAACGTTACTAGTACTCATCAATGGCAATATATCCCGGAGAGCGCACACAGGCCAGCTCACCAATTCTGTATATTTCCGCCATGACGCACAACCTCATCCTCTTAGCTAGGGCGCCTCACAGATTTATTCCCAATCCGGGCTATATCCCCACTGAGGGAATCGTTGTCTCCACACTCATTGGTCAAGACACCCTTTCAACCGAGTTTTCCGCCTTGCCGTGAGAGGGGGTACTGTCCCGCTCAATCACAATCAATAGTATTTCATATCATAATCAGAAGCACAATATAATATTCATCCATACAACAGGTATAGTATATAACTATATGATTCAAATTTCACATCATCATGAGATACTTGCTTCGTCTTATCCATACTTCTGGATTAATTATCTCATTATATTCGTCATTCTGAATCCAATTTCCCCCTATGAATCTTGGGAGTGTCCTACGACATACTTTTTATCACTAGTAATGCTAAAACTCTATTAAAACGGGGTCGTTTCACTCACCTGGATTCCGTACGAGTATCACTTCTCTAAGTCGTTACAGACAAGAGTACTCAGGTGAATTTCAGTGCTCCGCTACGGAGATTTTCATGAAAGATTAGAGAAAATACGTTAGGAGTGTTTTCGTATAGATACTGTTCATACATACGATTACTGTTCATACTGTCACTATTCATACATACAGTACTATTCATATGTACGGTTACTATTCATACGTACGGTTATTATTCATATGATTACTATTTATATGTACGGGTACTATTCATACCAGAAATAGAGAATACAATCTGTAAAAGAGTACACCAGGTAAGTTCCCAGGAAAGAGTGGAGGGTCACACTGGACACACTTAAAAACCAGGTCTTTCCTTAGCTAGAACTTTCCTAGACATGTATTCTTCATAGTTTATATTTTATTTCGGTAATAAGAGAATCAAAATAACATATAAACAGCTAAGGACAGTTTTTCTGATGTGGAAGATCAGCCAAAGCCTCAACCACAGAGCATACTTAAGAAAATAACTTCTAAAATTTGAAAGACATAGAAAGGGCATAGTATCCTTACCTAAGCTGAAAAGGAAAGGCCCAAAATCTCAGAGGCCTAACATTGGAGTAAGAGAAACTTAAGGAGAGAAGAAGAGAAGTTGAAGGTGTGAGTTTAGAAGTGAATTGGAAGGGCCTATTTATAGCAAAAGTCAAGGGTACTATTTAATACTATGCACTAATAAAATATTCAATTTACTATTTATGAAAATGATATTTCTAATAATACAATTACTGTGCACCTTACGCGTACGATGGAAAATTTTTCTTTTATTTACTATTAGAAACTTAAAGGGAAAACTATCCTTTCTCTTAAACCTTTAAGTTTCTTTTCAAATCAATCCTTTCAATTTAGTCCCTGAAGGTATTTTCTTCCATAAAACGTCATTTTTTTCTACGAACTTCTTTCTAGTTGTCTCTTATGACCAAACCACATATAGTACTTGACATTTCGATTGTATAAATGAACAGTATCATATACGTAAATAGTATTATACGGGTGAATAGTACCGTATATTGAAATAGTAACAGTAGTTTGTAAATAAATATTTATATTTTATTTTTCATGGGTATTACATTATCACCCCCTTAAGAGAATTCGGTCCCCCGAATTCAAAACTCATCTCAAGACTGAAATAAGTGTGATTACTTCGTCTATATTTCATCCTTTGTATCTCTTTCTTTCCAAACCTCTTCACATCCTTGGTAAGAATTACAAGAACACTATACTATCGACTGTGAACTCTAGACCGCATTATCAATAATTTGCAGAGGACTTTTTCCTTTTCTAAACAGTAAACATTCTCTTCCTCATCAGTTTGATTTTCTCCACAATCTTTTGTACCATAAAGTGTCTCATCCTCATAACCTTTACCAAACTTAAACCACCTAATCAGAGACGAATTTTGTCTCTATGTAAAACCTCAAATAGATGTCGTCTTCAAAAGTGGCACGTGGTCTTTCTAGTTCATACTGAATATCAGAACA
The DNA here is from genome assembly GCA_037074585.1 of Biancaea sappan. NCBI lineage: Eukaryota > Viridiplantae > Streptophyta > Magnoliopsida > Fabales > Fabaceae > Biancaea > Biancaea sappan. The sequence continues at coordinate 28,719,727 of CM073493.1, forward strand.
CATGTTTCCACACACATAACTTATAACTTTTATGAATACAAGTACAGTACCTAAAGACATCATTTTGGCCATAGGCAATACTCTTGCCCGAAGGTGATCCTTCTACCTTAAGGCGATACTCTCAGCTGAAGGCGTCATATAAAAGGAAAATCTCATGAAATTATTACATAAATCTCTAGGAAGAACAATCCTAGAAAATGTGTTAAGCAAATAACATACTCCTCATGCATAATTATATATATGGAAATTCTCTCACCTCAATGACTCATATAGAGTCGTATCCCTTCAATGATTAGGGCAAACCCATAGTTCTCTATGTATAGGTTCATAAAATACTTATTTAGCACTCCTCCATAGCTCAGAAATGCAATGAAATATCATTTTAGTAACTCTTCTCAGTCAAAAGGATATTACCATACTCTGCTTTAGAATTTCCATAATCAAGTACAAAATATAAGTCCAACATCTTCTCATTCCTCAAGTTCTTTTAGTAAAAGGAATCACTTCAACAAAGAAGATCTAAATACTAACTTCAATTTTATTTCTAGTACATAGATAATTTTAATACATGAAGCTTAGACCAAATATAGCTTTAGGTACAAACAAAAGAAAAAATAAATTAAGGACGATGAGGCTATTGAAATGTAGAAGGTGCTCCAGGTCTAGAAGATGAAGGTGCTTCAGACCTTAAGGAGGAAGCTAATCGTTGCAGCCTAGAAAGAGTTTTTGGAGGAAGCGCCTGAGAAATTTGGCAAAGAGCATAAGTCACTCCGTTCATACAGTCAATACACCTTGCTTGTTGGTCACGAAAATTTTGAGTTGCAAACATTGAATGTCTATCAACTCGATTAGCTAGTTCCCCGAAACGACGGTTTATCAATTTCTCTTGGTTTTCAAAGAGACGATTTATTAGTCGCTTCTGGTCCTCTGTCTTGTATTCCAAGCTCTCTATCTTACGCTCCAGATTTTCGATCTTACGCTCCAGGAACGCAAGCTTATTTTCTGAGGATGTTGCAGTACTATCCTCCTCCAACTCTATTACATCCCTCTTTCTCTTCTTAATTTCTGGTGACCTGTCTACAGGTCTCTTCCCTTTGTTGTTTCCGAGACTTAGATTTAAATCAAGCTCTACGTTGCCAGTCTCAAAATTCAAGTTAAAAGACTTATTATCGGCCATTGCTCTAGGGATCTCAGAAATAACTTCGAATGAGAAAGGAATGGAAATTGAGAAATAGGTATGTAATGAAAGAAGTAGGTTTGGTGTGATGAGTGGGGTAACGGGCATACAAGATTTATAGACAACCCGAAGCCCCTGGAGCTAAAGCCACCACAACCTATACGCCGCTCGCTATGAGGTTTACAGATCACATACGTCGCAATGCCAGCAATTAATGTCGGACATGCAGATAAATATTAAATGCAATTAACATAAGTCAAAGATTTCCTCAAAAAAAAAAATTTTCGGCTAATCTTGACCTTTCTCAAAATTTTGATTAACTACGCTCTTCAGTCTGAGATTTTCTCCCTCTAAACTTGTTTTATCTTGTAATCCCATATCACGATGTCCCTCTATAATTAGGTAGCCTCATATTGGCCGTATCTTAGATTCTAATCGGTGTCTTTATTCTGGATTTACACATAATATATATGTAAATATATATATTTTAAAACAAAGTTAACTGCTTTCGGTCACATGCAGTAAGCATTATCATAATGCAAGGAAATCATTGTCTTTCATTTGCCCACGAGAGCATTATATATAAGTATGTGTAACCATGAAGATATATCATCCTCTACACATTTCATTCTATCCAAGTCATTTTGATTTCACATCTCTATGAGTATATGTAGGATCATCACATATTCTCCTTGGTCGTAGCCTTCACTCATTATGCATGAATAACATACATACATGTAATTACAACATGATTCAATCAATTATGTATATTATACTCAACTGAAGGCTCTTAAGAACAACACAATAAAACAGAGAAATGTATTTCAGTTCATCATAAAAGCATCCAAGGCAATCTTTAATGGCTATATCATTAACTTCTTTAAATTTCGAAAAATGCCAACGGGAGAAATGGGAAAACCAAGTAAAATCGGCCGCAAATCCACCGAATACTGACTTTCGTGGTTTTGGCATTAATGCGACGCATTGTTGGTGTGCACGCCTACCCTAGACTTCTGGCTTCCAGCTTGCAGAAATCCATAGGTTGATCGTGTAGGGGTGCGGTGAAAAGATATCTTCTTTGTCTCTAACTCCTAATTTTTTCTCTATAAAAACCATCCCAGCGTTCTCAGTTACCACACCACAAAGAGTAATAATCTCTTAGTCTACAACTTTCCAGCATTCCTCTCTCCTCATACTCTTACAAAAATTTTTAAATTTTCCAAATCATGGCCTCAAGGAAGTACATTGATCTCACAGTGGAGGCCAAGGAAAAAGAACTTGACTTAAACTTAAGTTTAGGCAGGGACAAGGGCAAAAGGCCTCTCGAGGAATCTCAAGAAAATCAAAAGGAGAAGAAGATGAAGAAGATTGAGGAAGCCGAGGAGATTAGTACAGGCCATAGCTCGGAGGACAAAATCGCCTGTTTAGAGCAGGAGGTGAAGAATCTCAAGAAGATGATAGAGGACCTGGAGAAGTTAACCAAACGTAATAACGCGGCAATGACTTCGATAATAGATAGGTTCTTCTATTGGTCCACCCAGTGCTTCTGCAATCAACAGCAAAGAAGTGTTGATTGTATGAATGGAATTTACACTACCCTCCGCGATATTGCTCTGTCTCTCGCTCCAAGGAATGGTCGAGGGGTGATGATACATTACAACCCTCCTAATCCAAGACCATCTCGCTTTTAGATTACTCATGCATGAGTAAACTTCTCTTTTTTTTTTTGCAATGTAATCCTTCAGTGTTTTTTTTTAATGCAAGTGGTTTCTTTTATTGGCTAGTACCCAAAAATAATATAGCTACACAAAATCAATCATGAATTCAGCTTATAAAATCCACCATATAAAAATTTGATCCGACATCAACGGAATCAAAACAAGTAATAACCTTTCCTTTACTAAGTTCAAAAGTGTAGCCACATCTGTCTAAAACTAAAACTGAGAACATAATTCCTAAGAAGAGATAAGTCTCAGAGGGAAAGGAAATGGAAACATCCTACAGGACCTTCAGTAGAGCCGTCTCTCTATAATTGTGCCCGGGTTCACAATGATAGAGGAGGTCCCACTAAGGTTACCTTGCTCTATAATCACTAGGAGACCTAACAACCATTGCTCTGATACCAACTTTGTCACGACCCGTTTTCTAGGCACATGACCGGCTCAATGATGAATATCCCATCACTGTAAGCCTTTCGATAAATTCTACCCATGAGTTTAGTCATTATCTCTATATTATCAAAATAACCATTCCTGAAGAAAATATATCAAATTTTTTTATTTGAAATTCATAGAGATGATTTGCATATAATAATAGATTCTCAATATAAAATACATTATTATGCTGACATACAAACCAAATGCCAAACCCCTGACCTAGATGTCCTAGACGATTACAGAGCAACATAATCTACAACAATAGAGGGGCCTACCCGACAGCGGGAATGTCCAAAGTGATCTACTCTTCTAGCGAATATTCTTTATCGGCAACCTGATCTGAACAAAAAGGTTGTACAAACAGTGTGAGCTTTTAAACTCAATGAGCGAATCAGCCTCGCGTTAATAAAATTCAAATACATCGCCAGTCATGCAAGTATATCCGAAGGCTCATACTCAACCAATAGACATAGTTAGAAATTACATACAAGAAGATAAAAATTCATCCAATTCAACAAACGTTACTAGTACTCATCATCCCGAAGAGCGCACTCAGGCCAGCTCACCAATTCTAAATTTCACCCAATTCAACAAACGTTACTAGTACTCATCAATGGCAATATATCCCGGAGAGCGCACACAGGCCAGCTCACCAATTCTGTATATTTCCGCCATGACGCACAACCTCATCCTCTTAGCTAGGGCGCCTCACGGATTTATTCCCAATCCGGGCTATATCCCTACTGAGGGAATCGTTGTCTCCACACTCATTGGTCAAGACACCCTTTCAACTGGGTTTTTCGCCTTGCCGTGAGAGGGGGTACTGTCCCGCTCAATCACAATCAATAGTATTTCATATCATAATCAGAAGCACAATATAATATTCATCCATACAACATGTATAGTATATAACTATATGATTCAAATTTCACATCATCATGAGATACTTGCTTCGTCTTATCCATACTTCTGGATTAATTATCTCATTATATTCGTCATTCTGAATCCAATTTCCCCCTATGAATCTTAGGAGTGTCCTACGACATACTTTTTATCACTAGTAATGCTAAAACTCTATTAAAACGGGGTCGTTTCACTCACCTGGATTCCGTACGAGTATCACTTCTCTAAGTCGTTATAGACAAGAGTACTCAGGTGAATTTCAGTGCTCCGTTACGGAGATTTTCATGAAAGATTAGAGAAAATACGTTAGGAGTGTTTTCGTACAGATACTGTTCATATATATGATTACTGTTCATATGGTTACTATTCATACATATAGTTACTATTCATATGTATGGTTACTATTCATATGTACGGTTACTATTCATATGATTACTATTTATATGTACGGGTACTATTCATACCAGAAATAGAGAATACAATCTGTAAAAAAGTATACCAGGTAAGTTCCCAGGAAAGAGTGGAGGGTCACACTGGACACACTTAAAAACCAGGTCTTTCCTTAGCCAGAACTTTCCTAGACATGTATTCTTCACAGTTTATATTTTATTTCGGTAATCAGAGAATCAAAATAACATATAAACAGCTAAGGACAGTTTTTCTGATGTGGAAGATCAGCCAAAGCCGCAACCACAGAGCATACTTAAGAAAATAACTTCTAAAATTTGAAAGACATAGAAAGGGCATAGTATCCTTACCTAAGCTGAAAAGGAAAGGCCCAAAATCTCAGAGGCCTAACATTGGAGTAAGAGAAACTTAAGGAGAGAAGAAGAGAAGTTGAAGGTGTGAGTTTAGAAGTGAATTGGAAGGGCCTATTTATAGCAAAAGTCAAGGGTACTATTTAATACTATGCACTAATAAAATATTCAATTTACTATATCATGAAAATGATATTTCTAATTATGCAATTACTATGCACTTACGCGTACGATAGAAAATTTTTCTTTTATTTACTATTGGAAACTTAAAGGGAAAACTATCCTTTCTCTTAAACCTTTAAGTTTCTTTTCAAATCAGTCCTTTCAATTTAGTCCCTAAAGGTATTTTCTCCTATAAAACGTCATTTTTTTCTACGAACTTCTTTCTAGTTGTCTCTTATGACCAAACCACATCTAGTACTTGACATTTCGATTGTATAAATGAACAGTATCATATACGTAAATAGTATTATACGGGTAAATAGTACCGTATACTGAAATAGTAACAGTAGTTTGTAAATAAATATTTATATTTTATTTTTCATGGGTATTACAGAAACTGTACTATATGAATTTCAAGTAAATATAAATTTCAATCTAAGAAAATAAAAGGGATGAGATTGAAACATTTATTTTGGTATATATTTATTTTAGAGCAATTCATGTGGGTTATAAAATATTTATTTTGGTATATATTTATGATTGTGATGTATCAATGATTTTTTACCATAATAGGTCAATAGATTTAAGGGGTGAAATGTAATTTCTCTCTCTATTAGTATTGATATTATTAAGTTATAAAATACATATATATATATATATATATATTCCAGAATTATAATAAAAGAACAAAAAGAATATAATTGACATTTTTAATCAAATACAAACTAATTCAAAAGTAAACAGAGCTATATTGTTAGACATATTAAATTCCAAATCATGTCTGTATCAATATATTGCCTCAATTTGATTACCCGAAACGTTATTTTTGAGCAAACAACTATGTTACATAATAAAACAATATGCTTTTCTAATACACACACATGCATATATATATATATATATATATATGTCTTAAGTATTATTCGAATTAGATGTATATATCTTACCATACTATTAAATTTATTTCTATATTATTATATATGACTTGGAACCTTATATGATCATTAGTCTATGTATTACTAGATAAATAAATTGAAATGAAAATATAATATAAAAAAGAAGTTAGAATTAAAACCGTCATTATAATATAAATTTGAATTAAAACAATAACAATTTGTTCTTTGTCACTGAATAAACAGTTTATATTTTAAACAGTTAATGCTATATATATTACTCTTTAATTTTTATTTTTGATTATGACAATTGTAATTTTTTAGAATTTCCATATCCATATAACTTACATATTTCATCAGCAACCTTCTATTTAACATTGTGAAATTTTTTCTTCAATTTTGAATCTTTTAAAGCTTTCAATTTATTATTGATTTAAAGTCAATGTACATGATAAAATGAAAATGAAAACTATGTACTTAAATTAAAAATGGAAATTTGAAAATTTATATTTTTTTCTTTTGGGGAAAAGTAACTTTGTCAATTTGTAGCACTGTTTTGTAATATTTTATAATTTACATTTTTTTTGATAAAAAAAAGTTTAACGGAGCTATTATATATTGTGGCAATATACTGCCTCAATTTGATTAGCTCAAAAAATTGTTACAAAATAAAAAAAAAAAAGATGTTTTTCTACTATATGTGTACGCACACACACAAACACACGCGCGCACACATCTATATATATTATATTATATTATACTATATTATGACAAACAAGATGTATTATTTAACAAAGGGTAATCATTTTATATTATTAAACTGTACGTTAACAGTTTACATAATACAGTTAGAATAATAGTCAATAGTAAAGTCTTTTGTCATATTATCCTTTTAATGATGAATTTTCTCTCTCTATCATATTCATTTACGTCTTTTCAAATTCAAATGACATTAATTTTATTTAACAAGTTGACGAAATGGTATTATTTCACATTTTGTTACAATTCCTAATCTTCATCATAACTATTCAACTTGAGCTGCAGTAAATGTAGTCGAGAAATTTTATCTTAAATTTAGAAAACATGTGATATTAATATTTGATCTATTTAACACAGATACATGTAGTAAATTTATTTGATAATATTTTGAAAGGGAAGTCTTATATTGGCTATATCAAAATTTCTCTCTATTATTATATTTTACTACACTATTAAATTTATTTGTATATTTTTATATATGACTTTGAAACTAAAATGATCATTCGTATATGTATTACTAGAATAGATAAATTGAGATACTAAATATAATATAAAAAGAGAAGTTAGAATTAAAACTGTTTTTATAATATAATCAGAAAAATATACTTTAACCTCATTAACTTTATCTAATGTGTAGAAAATCTCTATAAACTTTAAAATTAGACAATGAACTCTCATAAACTTTATAATGTGTACAATTTATCTCTTCTATTAAAAAATCCGTTAGTCAACTTAACGGTCAACGTCTAGTCAACAAAAAAAGGCCACATGAGCTGTTAGCATGACATAAAATATCACATAAGTTTTCAAAATTATTTTTTGATTCACCCATACCTTTACCCATATTCACCAAGATGTGACCGACCTCTCCCACAATTAAATCACAACAATTTATCTATATGGTCTCTAAAGTATTATATTTTTACTAAAAGTTTCCCAAAACAACAATTTACTATCAAAACGGTCTCCAAAAGAGTTATATTTTACCAAAACAACAATAGACTATCAATATGGTCCCCAAGAAGTTATATAATTACCAAAATTGCCCAAAATAACAATTTATTATCATATAGTCCCCAAAAGTTATATTATTACCAAAAGTGCCCAAAAAAATAAATTTTCAATATGGTCCCCAAACATGTTATATTATTACCAAAAATTCTCCAAAATAACAATTTACTATCAAAATGGTCCCCAAAAGAGTTATATTATTACCAAAAGTGTCCAACACAACAATTGACTATCAATATGGTCCCCAAGAAGTTATATAATCACCAAAAGTGCCCAAAACAATAATTTACTATCAATATGGTCCCCAAAAGTTATGTTATTACCAAAAGTGCCCAAAACAACAGTTTTTCAATATAGTCCTCAAAAGTGTTATATTATTATTAAAAGTTTCCCAAAACAATAATTTATTATTGAAATGGTCTCAAGAGTTATATTATTACCAAGAGTATTCAACACAATAATTTACTATCAATATGATCCCCAAGAAGTCATATAACTAACAAAACTGCCCAAAACAACAATTTACTATCAATATGGTCCTCAAAAGTTATATTATTATCAAAAGCTCCCAAAACAACAATTTTTCAATATGGTCCCCAAAAGTGTTATAGTATTACCAGAAATTCCTAAAAACAACAATTTGTTATCAAAATGATCCCCAAAAGAGTTATATTATTACCAAAAATGTCCAACACAACAAAAAAAAAAAGTCTAAATTTCAAAACGCCAATACATATTTTCAATATTTCAAAAAATACATTTCAAGAAATGAATACTAAAAATATTTTTTCAAACCAAACAGAGGTAAACAATGTGTAAATGGAAATGCCCACTTGAACAACGTCTACGATTTTGGAAATAAGTTTAAAAATAGTATACAAATGTAAATATCAAAATAAGTGCTCTTTATGCTCAAAATTTGTTCCATGAATTACTGTTCTTTCATGTTTGCGTAAGGCACACTTTTTTTCACTGTTATCTTCTTTATTTTCAAAATGTTCATTCTGTTAATTGTAAATATAAAACATATTACAGTTTAATTCGGTTTTATACTTTATTTTCTAAAAAATAGTTCTTATAGTATTTTTTTATAAATTTAATAATGTAATATTAAATATTTTTTAATTAAAACACTTTTTACTAATTTTAAAACATAAATTTTTACATTTTGTGATATTTTTTTGTTGTTAATTTAGAATGTAATGTCACAAATATTCTATTCTATTGTAAAAAAAAAAAAGCAATCAAAATATGTACTTAGGTTAATAAATGGTATTTTAGTCCAAAAAAAATGTCATATAAAACGACTGTAATAAATCTCTCTAAATAAAATATATATATAAAATTAGACTACAGTAATACTAATTTCATGATTATAATGAAGAGAATATATATTTTTGAAACTAAAAGAGAAGGAGATGCAATTTTAAACTAAAAGAGGAATATAACTCTTTTGGGAACCAAATTGATAGTAAATTATTATGTTGGGCATTTTTGATAATAATATAACTCTTTTGGGTATCATTTTGATAGTGACTTGTTTTTTTGAGAAATTTTGGTAATAATCTAATGCTTTTGGCAACCATCTTGAAAATTTGTTGTTTTGGGCATTTTTGGGGACCATATTGATAGTCAATTGTTGTTGTGGATGCGTATGGTAATAATATAACTCTTTTGGGGACCATTTTGATAGTAAACTGTTGTTTTGGGAACTTTCGATGCTAATATGGACAATATTGAAAAATTGTTGTTTTGGACACTTTTGGTGATAATATAAATTTTGGGGACTATATAAATAGAAAATTATTGTTTTGGGCCATTTTGGTAATTATATAACATATTGGGGATCATATTGATAGTCAATTGTTGTTTTGGGCAATTTTGGTAATAATATAACTCTTTTGGGGACCATTTTGATAGTAAATCGTTATTTTGAAGAAATTTTGGTAATAATATAACATTTTTGGAGATCATATTGATAAACTGTTGTGATTTAATTATGTGATGGGTGGGTCGGGTCTGGTGGATATGGGTATAAATGGATCAGAAAATAATTTTAGAAGCTGATGTGACATTTTATGCCATGTCAACAATTTATATAGACTATTTTTGCTGACTGTGCATTGACCGTTAGGTTGACTGACAAATTTTTTAACAAAAGGGATAAATTACACAAACTAAAAAGCTTATGAAGGTTAATTGTAGAGTTTTAAAGTTCATACGAGTTTTATATACATTGGATAAAGTTCATAGGGTAAAGTACATTTTTCCATAACATAATCATGCATTAAAAACAATAACAGTCTGTTCTTTGTCATTGAATAAACAGTGTATATTTTAAACAGTTAATGTGATATAACTCTTAAATTTTTATAGTAGCTTATGACAATTGTAATTTTTTAGAATTTTTATATGCATGATAAAACAAGATGCTTTTCTACTATACACACACGCACACACATATATATATATGTATGTGAACAAGATGCATTACTTAACTAATAAATAACAAAGGGTTATCATTTTCTAGGTTGATATTATTAATCATTTATAGTTTACATAATATAGTTGGAAGAATAATTTGATACCTAATCAAAATCAGATAGAACAATTAATTGAAATTCATTAATAATTATTTATATTAAAATAATTCTAGGTTTTATGTTGTATTTGGTCTTAAAAATATACATCTGTACGTATAAAGTAAACATGTATATATATACACACACTTTTTGATATATATATATATATATATATGTGAAAAATGAGAACTTATTTAGCTCACCCGTTCATATTATTGAAAGAATTATCCCTTCCAGAAATAACATATCATTTTATTTGTTAGTATGTATTTTTAAACAATTGTTTATATAATCTAATTAAAAAATGAATTCTATTTTATAAAAGGAAAAATTGTACTTTACCCCTTAAATTTTACTCTATGTGCAGAAACTACCCTAAAATTTTAAACTCAACAAAAGACTCATCTTAACTTTCATTTCGTGCAAAAAAACTCTCTCTCATTAGTTGACTGTCAGTTTAACGCTAACGTGGACTAGTATCTGTGTCATATCACCAATAATTTTTACACCTCACATGACATGTCACCAATTTTTTTAAGCCTTGAGTGCTCCTGCCGCGTCATCTCTCTAAGCTCTTGCATCCACACCTCCCTGCATCCACGTCATCTCCCTTTTTCCTTCGCCCCCTTTTTCGTGTGCATGATTGATAGAGTTCTAACTCTACCAACTCTCTCTGATATTTTTCCTCTCCTCTAGCATGATATTGATCTATATAGTCTCAAAATTACGATTTTCTGATTTTCTCTTTGGGTAAAAAAAAAATTAACAAGCACCTTGGTTCACTTCTTCTTTGAACTGACAACTCCAAACTCAAATATGAATTTACCGTTGAAACTCCGATACTCACATCATCATTTTCAAGTACAGTCGATTATCAAGTCCCGCCATGTAATTTCTCACCTCGTCCCTTATCATTTCCTTCATCGTCATCAGTAAATTAGGCCCAAATGTCATCATTGTTCATAGCTTCTCAGATGGCGTCAGTGCCTCTGCACTAGATCCTAAATTTCCAAGCCTCTGTGACTCGGCTCTGAAGAGGGACAGAGTGAGATCAGTGTATGGCTCCTTGTTGAGCTTGAGAATTGGACTCGGTTATGACTCGACTTGTTGGGAAGGCTACAAGATTGCGACAGTTCTCGCTATCGGGCAAATCACCATTGCAGATGAAACTATAGGGAGACTTGAATCACTCACATAAGATCTAGATGGATTGCTCAGGCTGTAACAATGGCCACTTGATGAGAATGACTGTATTGGCACTGTGCGATCTCCAACTGTCGATTTCTTCACCGACTGCTTATCCACTGTGGTGCCTTCATCGAAGATCATTGATGAGTACTTTCGCTTTAAGGTTGAGTTCCAATGGTTCTTGGTCGAGTTGTTTATACGGCCGTTTAGGAACCTAGCTATGGTGGCCCACTTGTTGCCGTACTTGGAATGGGTCTGGATGATGATCTCATCCTCCTTTGGTGTGAAGGTCCGGTGCTCCACCTTTGGCGAGAGGTGGTTGCACCACCGAAGTTGACACAACTTCCAAGACCAACATAAGACAATGAAGAGGAAATGAGGTGAAGGAGAAGGGAGATGACGTGGATGCCGGGAGGTCTGGATGTAGAAGCTTAGAGAGATGACATGGCAAGAGCACTTGAGGATTCAAAAAATTGGTGACATAGCATGTGAGATGTAAAATTTACTGGTAACATGGCATGGGGTACTAGTCCACGTCAGCGGTGAACTGATGGTCAACTAACAGGAGAGGATTTTTTGCATAAAATGAAAGTTAAAGGGAGTCTTTTGTTGAGTTTGAAATTTTAAGGAGATTTTCTGCATATACAATAAAATTTAGGGGATAAAGTGCAATTTTTCCTTTATAAAATAATCAAGTATTGTACAAAAAATAGTCATCTAATTAAAAAAATAAAAAAATTTTAAAAATAATATTTTTGTTAAGCGAATGGTAAGCGCACAAGTTGCGCAAGTAATAAAGTGAAGAGTAAGAATATCATCGCACGAGGACTAACGTGCTAAGTACTCCAGGAATTCAAACGCAATAGTTAGATAGACTAAATTAGATTAAAGGCAGCTCTGAATTGAAAATGAAAAAAAAAAAGGAATATGGAAAGGACAAAATATTTTTTTTTATTTTTTTTGCAAGTAAAAAGAATGCAAACATAAAATCAGATGGAATTAATGTAATAAAAAGGCCTAGGGCTACTAATCCCCTTCTCCCTTCCTAGGAATTGTTAACTCTCCCAAATACTTGTGATTTTATTCAATTATGCAATTCAATCTTAGGTTTTCTAATGGCTTAAAGTGATTCTCCCTAACCTAAGTTAAGCTATCTAACTCAAACACAATCCTTTATGTGAGTTAAGCCGAATAAATGCTAACCTAATTTGATTAAGCAAGGTTAACTAATATCCCTATTAATTAACAAGCAAACCCCTAGGTTCTATCACTTACCCTAATTACTCAGTGTTCTACAGCCACCTCCCTCGCCAAAGTTTAGCGAAAGCAACAAGCATACTATGAAGTGATCAATTTCAGAGTAAGCACAACAATTATAAATGAAAGGAATGTATATATTGAATAAAATTCGCAAAGTAAGAGAGCAAACAACCCTAATCAAAGATTAGGTTCATAGTAACCTTAGAATGAAGAAATTAGCTACACATGGTCCTAAAAGAACAAAAGTCGGCAGAGAAAGAAGTAAACATCATGAAACAGAAGTTGATTTGTCAAGATTCAAGATTCCAGAGCCTTGGACATGGATTCCTCCTTTTCCTCTAGATGAACCCGGCGCTCTCCCTTGAATATCGAACTCAGAATACCCTAGAATGCCTTCCCTTCAGCTATTTAAATGTCCAGTGAAAAATAGCAAAATGCACTCCGCTGCTATAGCAGCACAGTCCCACTGCTATAGCGACAGTTCTTCATTTAATCAGCTGAGTCAGGGTCTAGTGAGAGTCAGTCAGATATGCTTCAAAATCTTCAGCTCTAGTAATTTAGTGCTATATCGGTGCAGGAATGAACCCTTCAGAGCTTCAGAAGTGCAGCACTTGCATGGGTAACCTCCTTACCAACACAACCTATGCCAAAAGATAGAAAACATCATTAAATCAAAGGTTGGAAACAAGAATTTGCTCAAACAAAAGTAAAATCTACTAAAACATAAACTAACCTAAAACAAACAAAATAAAGGCTAAGGAACAAAAGTCAACGCAAGTAAGAGGTAAAAAGATAAGGCATTTAGCATCAAAATGGTGCTAAATCCAGAACTTAACACTCCCCCAAACTTAAACCATTGCTTGTCCCCAAGCAAAACAACTCTCACAATAGACAATAGTGCAGAGCAGAAGTAAGGGGAACAAATTCACCAATAAATTCTGGAACTATTCGAACTAAGCAAGGAAAACGATTGCTCAGATAAAAATAGAACCATCCTAAAAAATTTAAATTTATGAATTGCTTTAAACAAAGGAAAAACCATAATCACAATAACAACAAGGAGATTTAAATCAAACATCCAGTAAACACCTTGAAAACTTGGGAATTTCAAAAGGCAAAAATACAGTCACCTAAACTAACCTTCCTTTTTATGATTTAACACTCTCAAGGGTGCTCATTCCAAATTCAAGTGACCCAAACAAAAATTCAAATTAAGGGGGTTGTAGCCAGTGAGAAGCAGAGTTCGTGCACCCAATCTACACAGCTCTTCCTCCCCCTTCACACTCCCTGAGAAAAATAAGGAATAAGAAAAATGCATGTGTGTCTAATCCACATAGCATTTCCTTACCCCAACATAAACCACAACTTCAAAACAGCTAATTATTTTATTATTTTATTTATTATTTATTTATTTTCTTCTTTTTTTAAGGTAAAGGAATATGAAATTGACACCCCTTGTTAAGCTTATTTATGAATTTAAGAAAGGTTAACTTAAATAACTGCATTCACTCTCGAAATTCCTAAATTTCAATTAGCCTACAAAGAGCTTGAAGAAAATCTTCTAAAGTTACAGGAAATAATGTTCATTCTTTATTAAAAACAATTCAAAAAATTTAAATTTCTACAAAATGTTTCAAGTTTTCACGTCCACAAGCCACCATTTCTCCTTACAAAGACCAAAAAAAGTTATGGTGACATTGTTCAATTATTTTGCTCTAGCACATTTATCTGTGACACAACTAAACAAAACAAGAATCCCTCTCTCCCCCAAACTTGCAATTGACAGTGTGCCCACTATCTCAAATCAGCACAACAAATGGAAGGGAGAAATAACAACTAAAACAACACAAAACATAAGACTAAGCTACTAAAATAAATATATCACCGCCCATCACATAATTCAGTTAAACGTATTGATCACATACACATATCATCCACGTTAATCAGTTATATAAATCCATTAGTAGTTCAGAAATTAAATTCATACCAAAGCTAAAAGTAAAAGATAGAAAAATAAATGACAAAAATAAACTGATGTTGCCTGATGCTAATCCATCATATGCTCATCATCAGCAGCTCTTTCATTTACCTCTTCTTCATCTTTAGCACCAATGCTTGATGCTTCTCCTCTAACCGGTAGCCTCGATGTGTCTAGGCTAAACTTTTCAGCCATTAAAGAGCCCAGAGCAGTCACGTACTCTATGGTGTCATGCACATCCTGCTATGTTTTTCCCAATTTTGTTCTAAAATATGCCATTTATTGCTTTACCTCTCTTAACTCAGTGCTAACGTCTACTAGAGTCACATTAGCTAGAGCTCAAGGTACCGTATATCGAGGGCAGCCGACTGAATAAAGTGGTGCTGGTCTTCCCTCAACAGGGAATAAACTATCAATGTAAATTATTTTTAATTCCTGGAGGCCTCTTCAGCTTCATGTCGTCAGTGGGAACCTCTTTTTTTAGCAAAAATGCTGTCTTGAGCCAACTCATCTATCTTTTCAGCTATTAATTTCCCAAAGTTAATTGTAATTTCTTTCATAATGCAGTAGATTAATAGGGCTCTCTCAACAAAGACATCAGAGAAGTTCAATGATGGCAACATTGTGTATTGCACGAAGCTAAACCATACCTTGGCAATTACTAATAGATTCGTCCTCTGTACTTTGTATGGTTCTCCAGCATGCTTCATGTTTACAAATGGTTTGGAGCACATCTTCGAAATCCTAAGTTTTTGATATTTCTAAACCATGATAATCTTGTTCTCTCGGGTTCCACAACTCAAATGCCTCATTAATCGCCCTCTCGTAAAACCTAATAAATTTTCCTCTGACTTCAGTTGTATATCTCTTCATAGGGTCATCAGTGATTCTAAATGCATTTGCATAAAACTCTTTGACCATATCCACGTATGCAAATTCAGGCAAGTTGCATATCTTATCCCAACCCCTGTCGATGATCTACTCTTGAATCTCAGTATATTCATCCTCTTTTAAATTGAATACTATTTTAGGCAAGATTCTTCTTCTGCTTATTTCCCTGTCAAATCTAACTCCATGGTCTGGAGTCCTAAAGGTGAGGAATTGCGCCGATGATGATGATGCACCAAGGGTTTCTTCCTCTTAGTTGGAAGCTTCTTCCTTTTAAGAACCGATGGTGCCATAAGGAATGCTAGAACAATCAGAAATCCTACATTCATAAACATATAGTTTAGCTCAGCCAATTAAGCACAATAAATGTCTAGTTTATATCACTCGAAGTGTGTGCATCTCCTATTTTCTACAAGACAAGTGGTTATCCCTCACACTTACAAGACACAACACTAAAACAGACTCAACTATAGGTATGGTATCACTCAGTGCAAAAAGGGTTGACAACAATTATAGACAATATTTCACTTAGGCAACTTCTAAAACACCCCAAAACATAATGCAAATTTCAATGTTCACGTACATAGACCACCACAAACCTATTCATGCATACATAGACCACCACAAACCTATTCATGCACATGCATACATTTCAATGTCCAATTGGTAGCAAAACCATAGTTTTCATGCTCAAAACACTCTAAAGACACACTCATTCAGACATTTCATCGAACACCTTATGTGCAGAAATCAATTGTACATGTGCCCAATGCAATCTAACATGCAATTCTTCCCCCAAAAGAGCAAGAGAAGTCCCCTCCCTTTCACCATCATGTCCAAGATAAATCTTCAACCGCTGACCATTTACCTTGAAGCTTCGAGTACTTTCAAGGTCAGCAATTTCAATGGCACCGTTTGGAAAGACTTTTTTCACAACAAATGGGTCTAACCACCTTGATTTGAGCTTTCCTGGGAAGAACTTTAGCCTGGAATTATCTAGTAAGACTCTTTTCCCCATTCAGAAAGAACGATGTGCAATTCTTCAAGGGTACCTCGCATACACAGCAAATATCATCAGAAGTGACAAAAAGGAAATCAGAAAAAAAACAATTCTAAGAATAAAAAAAACTACTTAAAGAAAAACATCTAAAATAAAAGACTAAACAGAAATAAAACAAAACAAATGCCTAAACTAGCATCTTTAAACTCCTTAGAATATTAGCTAAAAATGTTAATCCTTAGCAACGGTGCCAAAAACTTGTTAAGCAAATGGCAAGCGCACCAGTTTCGCAAGTAATAAATTGAAGAGTAAGAATATCATCCCACGAGGACTAACGTACTAAGTACTCCAGGAATTCAAGTGCAATAGTTAGACAGACCAAATCGGATTAAAGGCAGCTCTAAATTGTAATTGAAAAAAAAAATGCAAAGGACAAAATATTTTTTTATTTTTTTCGTAATTAAAAAGAATGCAAACACAAAATCAGATGGAATTAACGTAATAAAAAGGCCTAGGGCAATTAATCCCCTTCTCCCTTCCTAGGAATTGTTAACTCTCCCTAATACTTGTGATTTTATTCAATTATGCAATTCAATCTTAGGTTTTCTAATGGCTTAAAGTGATTCTCCCGAACCTAAGTTAAACTACCCAACTCTAACACAATCCCTTATGTGAGTTAAGCCGAATAAATGCTAACCTAATTTGATTAAGCGAGATTAACTAATATCCATATTAATTAACAAGCAAACCCCTATATTCTATCACTCGCCCTAATCACTCAGTGTTCTACAGCCAGCTCCCTCGCCAAAGTTTAGTGGAAGCAATAAGTATACTATAAAGTGATCAATTTCAGAGTAAGCACAAAAATTATAAGTGAAAAGAATGTATATATTGAATAAAACTTACAAAGTTAGAGAGCAAACAACCCCTAATCAAAGATTAGGTTCATAGTAACCCTAGAATGAAGAAATTAGCTGCACATGGTCCTAAAAGAACAGAATTCAACGGAGAAACAAGTAAACATCATGAAACTGAAGTTGATTTGTCAAGATTCGAGATTCCAGAGCCTTGGAGATGGATTATTCCTTTTCCTCTAAATGAACCCGGCGCTCTCCCTTGAATATTAAACTCAGAATACCCTAGAATGCCTTCCCTTCAACTATTTAAACATACAGTGAAAAACAGCAAAATACGCTCTGCCCCTATAGCGGCACAGTCCCATTGCTATAGCGGTAGTTCTTCATTTAATCAGCTGAGTCAGGGTCTACCACTATAGTAGTACATGGCCACCGCTATAGCGGTGGAAGGCAGAGACAAGGCTCCTGGAGTGTCAGGTTCCAGTGGCCACCGTTATAGCGGCACTGGATCACCGCTATAGCAGTGAAAGTCAGTCAGACATTAGAATCTTCAGCTCTAGTAATTTGGCACTATAGCGGTGCAGAAATGAACTCTTCGGAGCTTTAGAAGTGCAGCACTTGCACAAGTCACCTCCTTACCAACACAACCTATGCCAAAAGATAGAAAACACCATTAAATCAAAGGTTGGAAACAAGAATTCGCTCAAACAAAAGTAAAATCTACTAAAACATAAACTAACCTAAAACAAAAAAAATAAAGGCTAAGGAATATAAGTCAAGGCAAGTAAGAGATAAAAAGATAGGGCATTTAGTACCAAAATGGTGCTAAATCTTGAACTTAACAATTTTCTGACAAAAGAAATGTAACGTTGATGTTAATTTGTCTCCTCTTTTATATACATCTCCTCTGTTTGAATATTTGGAAAAATAATGTAAAAGGAAAGTGTAGAACTATGAGGATTAAAAAATTCTACTATATGAATCTTTAAAGCTTTCAATTTATTATTGATTTAAAGTCAAATTACATGGTAAAATGAAAATTATAATATTTATTTAAATTTTAAAAAATGGAAATTTGCAACTTTATATTTTTTTTGAAAAGTAATTTTATCAATTATAGCACTGTTTTGTAATGTTTTATAATCTACATATTTTATTGCTAGAAAAAAGAAAAGTTAGTGGAGCTATATGTATTCTTAATTAGATATCTGTAGCAAGATATTTTATGATGAACAAGATGCATTACTTAACTAATAAATAATAAAGCTTATCATTTTCTAGGTTGATATTATTAAGCTATACATTTATAGTTGATACACACACACATGTAATAAAAAAAATGTTTATGGCCAACAATTAAATGTATTATGTCCACTCTAACATTGTGTTACAGTGTCCTCTTATTAAAACCTATATCATAGGTAAAATTAATTATCTTGATATTATTTATTTAATTTATATATCTTTTGGTGACTTCTATTGATATTAGGAAGATAAAAACTAATCTATCAACCAAATCAATTTATATATATAACTTCCATAATTTGCTTTGTTTATTAAATTTATTATTTTTGCTTCTAGGTCCTATCCCGAAAGAGATTAGTAATCTTAATAAACCAAGGTCCAATATTGAAACAATTTCAAAGGTTTTCCTTGACTTTGTCCGTGTCAGCAAACAATTCGAAATGCCTCGACTTTTTTAGAACAGGTCCGAGTCAAATAGCAATGATTCGAAGCACTTCTTTTTACACTATTTCGTCCTAGAGTTGGACCATAATTCTCTCCCTGGTAGCCTTCCATCCAATTTTGGATGTGACCTTCCCAACTTAAAGGGGCTATACTTGTGGGGAAATGAACTTTTTGATAGAATTCCAAATACTATATCCAATGCTTCTATGCTTACAATTATAGACTTGGAGGATAACAAATTCACTGAAATAATGTCTAATACACTTGGGAATTTAAGAGATTTCCAACGGCTATATGTTAACAGCAATAAGTTGACCATTGAAATCAATTTTTTCACTTTCTTGACAAATTGTAGGCATCTTAAAATATTGTCTTTATCAGGGAATCCTTTGAATACAAAACTTCCCAAGTTCATCAGAAATCTATCGAATTCTCTAGAACAAATATGGGCTCGATTCTTGTGGATTAATGGTAAAATACCATTAGAAATTGGGAATCTTAGTAACTTGTTTGCACTTACTTTAAGCAACAACAACTTGAAGGGGTCAATACCTACTATAATAAACAAGTTACAACATCTCCAATATTTGAGTTTGGATGGCAATGGGCTGCAAGGCTCTATGGTCGATAGGCTCAGCAAAGTTAGAAAATTGGACTACATAAATCTAGGTAGAAAAAAGCTTTTAGGGGAATTGCCAACATGCTTGAAATCTTACTTTTTTAAAAGATATTTATTTGGACTCTGATTATTTGATTTCTGAGATACCTTCTTTTTTTTATATTTAAATTTGTATGAAAACTTAGAAAAAATGTGCATGTGGGAAAAATGGCAAAAACTAAAATGGAAAAGACATTTAATTTAACAAAAAATAAGTATAATATTACTAAGGAATTAGGAGATAAAAAATTATATTTATATAATCATTTGATGTAAAAAAATTAAATCAATAAAAATTTAATAGCATAAACAGAAAATTTTATATAACTATCTAATTTAAAAAATAAAAATCAAATATTTTTAAAAAATTATTTGTAATTTTATGACAAAAAATTGTTTATGGATATTTTTATTTTAATTATTTATGACTAATGACTATTGTTTTAAGACTTTAAAGTACGAAATTTACATAAAAAGTATTTATTTTATTTAGTTGTATATATCAAAGTTAAAGTGTATATATGTATATATATTAAAAAAACAAAATATAATAGGTATATATATATATATATGTATGTATTAAAAAATATAATGGGTTTAAGCAATCTTGCTTGATCCTCTTAATTTAATAAGATTTTATATTTTATAATTTAGTCGTGTATATATATATATATATATAAAAGGATCTTACATATCTATTGATTATTATTTAATGTATGTAATAACTAATTTTAATTTTGATACTTTTAGTTCTTTTAATTAGAAAGATTTCATATAACAATGTATGATTTTCTTCAATGATTTTGGACTCAGATTAGCCCAATAAGATGACCCAGCAGCCCAGAACTGGAACCAGTTTAGGTCAAGCTTCTTGGCTCTATGCGTGAGAGACCCGAGAACAATCCGGTCAACCCGTCTAGGTCAAAGCTAACCTAGTTGACCAGGACCTCTTTTTTTTAATATATACATATATTCAAATTTATATGAAAATTTAGAAAAAATGTGCATGTGGGAAAAATGGCAAAAACTAAAATGGAAAAGACATTTAATTTAACAAAAAATAAATATATTATTACTAATGAATTAGGAGATAAGAAGAAAAAACAATTATATTTATATAATTATTTGATGTAAAAAAATTAAATCAAGAAAAATTGAAGAGCAAAACAAAAAAAAATTTATATAATTATCTAATTTAAAAATAATAATCAAATATTTTTAAAAAAATTATTTGTAATTTTATGATAAAAAAATTGTTTATAGATATTTGTATTTTAATTATTTATAACTAATAACTATTGTTTTAAGATTTTAAAGTACGAAATTTACATAAAAATTATTTATTTTATTTAGTTTTAAATTTATTTGTAAACAAATATAAGCATATATATATATATATATATATATATATTTATATATTTAATTTTTTATTTTATTTATCAAGTTTAGTAATTGGTTTGGTGTCTTGGCGATATGGAGACTAGCTTGAGTCAATGATTGGACCGGATCCAAAAAAATTGCTTATCTTAACTTCTTCTTGTTATCTTTTCATTGGCCCACTACCATCTAATAATTTCATGTAAGTATTGATCATGTGTAACTTTGAAATAACTTGTATTTATATTACTATTGAAAACTTTTTTTTTCTTAAGTTCAATTTATAATCTAAAATATTTGTATTAACTTTTTAATTTAATAGTTTACACAAATTAATCTTGCATATCAATAAATTTTTATATAATGATTGTAATGACTATTTAAATTCAAAAATTTGATTTTTATTTTCAACTCATTAAATATATATATATATATATATATATAACCCTTATAATCATAAGATCCTAAATTGAGAACCATTAATCTTATAACCATAAGATCCTGCAACTTTAAACTCATACTCATACTCTATATCCCTTTACTTTAGTAATTCAAAATTACTCATCAGTCATCACTATTATTTCTATGAAATTATTAGGATTGTGATGGACTAATAAAACAAATTTAAAAAACATATACCTTATTATGTGAAATCTTTCACTTTAATAATATTAGCATTATTATTAAAAGTAAAAACTAACTATATTTTAAATTAATATAAATAATTTAAAACAATTTTTAGATATAATTATTTATATTTAAATATACTCTATATATGAACAAACAAATACCATTTTTCTTAAAAAGTAAATAATATATATGTGTGTGTGTGTGTGTGCGTGTATTAAATAATATATATATACTTTCATACATGTGAATATTATTTAATTTATATATTCATATTAAGAAATCTTTATAAATATCTATTTATATATATATATATGCAACTTAAATATTTTGTTAAATATTTTTCTTAACATAATTTTTTAAAAATATGGTTCAAAATTATTTTTATGTAATTCAAAATAGGAAAAATATGATAGGTAATTTATTTAGAAATATTTTTTCCATGTGGCAGATTAATATTTCTGTTAAGTTGACTAACGGTATTACAAAAACAAAGATATATGTAACAAAAATTGAAACATGTGGAATATAAAGAGGCAAAAAAAATTTTGTGGCATAAACGAAATTTGGTGTAAACCTTGGGGACATAAAGTACCCTTTTGCCTTTAAAATATAACTAGTTTTAATGTCTAATAATTTTAATTTTAATGCTTTTAATGTGAATGCTTTCAAATAACAAGGTGTGTCTTTCTTAAATTCTTTTAATTATCTTTCAATTAGTGCACTACCACACTAGCTAACTATTTCATGGAAGTTTTGATCATAGTAACTTTGATTTTTAGACCCCATTGCTTGTGAAAGAAAATATATATTATGTTTTGATGATTAATAAACAATTTAAAAAGAAAATATTTTTGTGTTTAAATATTTATCTTTCCGGAATACAAGTATACATTGATCAAGTCAAGGCATCAAGAATAAAAGCAAGAAAGAGTATATTTATGTTTAGTTCCTTAGGTTTCAGAAATTCATGTAAACGTATTTGATGGCAAGTTAAAAAGAGTTTTGAACCTATTGAAATTACTTTTAAAACTCTTATCTAGTTGGAAATTTTTTTACAAAAGTTAGTTAAGGTTATTGAGGCTTCGAAACTAAATCTTTTTAAATCCAATAGCTACTAGTCGACTGATGTATGAGAATCAGTTGACTGGTTTCTTTCTGGTTCATCTTTTTGAAAAGACTCAAGACCTAACAATCGATTGCTGGTCCTCTAGGATTTGATCAGTTCACCTTTGTCTGAAATTAAAATTGAGGTCTAGTAGTTATCAATTGATCAGTGTATGTGTACTAGTTGATTCATAAGGTCTGGAATAATTTTACTTTGGGAAATAGAGAGTTACCAATCGACTGATTAAACTTGACCAGATAACCAATTGCTCATTAAGAGTAATCAGTTGCCCATTAAAGGCCATCAGTTGACTTTCATTACTAGATCAGTCGACTGCTATCAGTTTGACATCAGGAATAATGAATAGTTTTTCAAAAAGTCAGCTGAAATCTTTTATAAAACATCTTCAATGAAAATATGAGCTATACCCAGTTTGAAACCAAGAAGAATAAGCTAAAAATTCCTACTATTACTCTGCCAATTCATCTTCCTAATATAATACTTCTAGAGTGAACTTCATTTGTATTATTTACTTTTTGAAGAGAGTTCATATGTGTATTGTTGATTTTGATCAACACAAATCTTTTTTGGATTATGATTTGCAAGTACCGATGTAAATAGAACTTGCAGTGGGTAATGGAGGAATCTAGATTTATAAATCCTCTATTGTGATTTCATAAATACCAGGGTAGAAAGAATTTGCATGGTTTACAAGTACCAAGGGTACAAAGTTGTAGGGGTTTTACAAATACCAGAGGTGAGATAACTTATGTGGTTTTGTAAGCACCAACCAGTTACAACCTTGCTAGTGAAATACTCAAGTGGTTTGCTTGGAGACTGGATGTAGGATTGGGATTAGCCAAACTAGTATAAATTGTCAGTTTCATTCTTCTTCTTTCTTACCCTTTAATTTGTGCATTATTATTTTTGCTATTTAATTCTTAGCACTTTAGAATTGATTCATCTTGATAGCACAATTAATTTTCTAAATTGATTTTACTATCTTGAGCTTTGCATAATTTCAAAAAATTATTTCATCTTCCAATGAAGTTTTGTGAAAATCTTATAAAATCCAATTCATCCCTCTTGGGATCTGTAACAAATCACTCAACACTATCTCCAACCTAAAAGATTTTTAAGATAAGGTTCCTTAGTGAATAATTATGAAAATTCTCAAAACCTTAAATTTCAAATATCTCAAATTCATAATTAAAAGCAACTAGGAACCATTGATATTATCACTGGAGATCAATTCTTAATTATTTTACAATAACTATAATATCTAGGCTATATCTACTGACTGTCATGCAGAAATTATCATTTGGTCTTAGTACCCTAGGAGTCTTTTTCATCTCTAGTGGTGCCAAGGGTTAATACTTGGTCTTATTACCCCAGGAGTCTTTTTTATCTCTAGTGGTGCCAAGGGTTAATACTTGGTCTTATTACCCCAGGAGTCTGTTTCACCTCAAGTGGCGCCAAGGATCATTACTCCTCTCAGTGCCTACCACCAGAGTTTAATTATACCCTGTGGCTCAAGATCAGCAACACTGACACTAGCATCGTCATGCATAGCTGCTTCTGCCCTAACCATGGCGAGCCTTATACCAGCACATACCGTCGTAGCCCAGATGCTTGGCGTAACTGCCTTAGCACATGAGTATCATAATAATACATATACATACATAACAATGCATAGAGTTGAATATTACATAATTCATCAATAAATCATTTTCAGTATAAAATATTTTCAAAATATATAAACAACGCTTTTATGAAATGTAACTGGATACCTGAATTTACTGCCTTGTACCGATTCCGCTCGAATTTATTCCAAGGTGCTGATCAAATAAATTAGCTATTAAAATCCTAATATGGAATACTTTAAAATACTATTCCATTTTTAAATCCAACTTCTATGCACTAAATACTAATTATGTATTATCTGAAATCCTATTTCTAGTACAAAATTTAAATGAATATATCTAACTAAATTTCTCCTAATTTATTCTCCCAAATTCCAATTTATTTTCTTTTTCCTCAAGAACCTTGAGTTAATTCACATTAGTCCTCAATACAAACTTTAACCATATAAATAACCTTCAAATTTTGGTAAAATCCATCAAATTCTAATAAAATCCCATATATACTAAATTTGGATATTTTCAGAAATTTTACTCTTTCCTGCCAACTTTTTATTTCATTCACTTAGGTCTCAAAAATTATTTTTCCTTTATCTTTCTCATGCTCTAAGACCACACTTAGTTTCATCTAAGTCCATAGGTCACAAACATATCTTGTTCCAAAATTATAGCTACTCCTACAAACTTTTGATTTTATTCACTTTAGTCCCTGCCATGCATGCATATATCTAAACTCCATGTTTTACCATTCTTTTTGTTGCATAGCTCTCCCAAACTCATCTAAGGACTCTATAAGTCATGTTTAATCATTTCTAAAACACATGTATAACTAAAAGAAAGGATTTAAAGCTTACCCAAGATTTCCAAGCTCACTTTCTCCTTGAATTTTCTGCACTATGTTTGATCTTCTCTTGATGCTGTCAAGGACTCCTAAACACCCCCCAAAGGTCACCTTGTGTTGTCCCTTTAACTGTACCTAAAAGCCTTAAAGAACCATATGGTTTTGGATTACAAAGATTGGAGAAGAGCTCACGTGTTTATCTCTCGGTTTGCACTATTTTGTGCAGTAAAACATAGGTTGAATTTTGCTGCTACTATTGTGCTTTCCTGTCACGGTTTTGGGAAGGTTAAAGTCACTCTCCCTCATGTTTTTACTGCAGAAAAGGATCTTCTTTATCTCTATCAGATTTTCTGTAGAAGAGCTCATGATTTACTACAGAAAACTTACTCTTCCTGGTTTCTGTAGAAACAAGGCCTTTGGTTTTATTCTCTTGCTCTTACTCGGGTTCTCTCTTAAGGTAGCAGAAAATGGAGCTAAGGTCACCCCTTTAATCGCATGGGAGGTGGCTCACGTGGCTACAAAAAAAGGAGAAGACAGCCATAAGTTTACTACACCAAGTTCCTCCCTTTCTCGGTTTCACACTCTTGGAGCAGGGCAGCATCATGTGTTGCAGCAGATGAAGGTCTCTTGGGTTCATGGTGGCTCCCAAAGGCATGGACAGCAAAGAGTGGTGCTCACGGTGGCTATCCCAAGGCTCTCCAAGTTTTGACCTACATACACATTGCTCCTGCACACATGCTTGGCCGAGAGGTTCACAGAAACTTTTGGAGGAATAAGAATGATTCATGTTTTTCCTCTTTTCCCTTTTTGCATTTCCCATGCTTTTCTTTTGCAATTCCTTAATTCTCACCTTCTAAAATGGAAGACACAAACTGCAGCAACAAAAATCATGGTTCTGACTAAGAGTGCACATGAAAAAGCTAGCTTAGTGGAAAAGAATGAGGTGGCTCATCCTAATTGGGTCAAGGCTATAGTGAGAAGAGTAATGGAGCAACATGTGCATGTCTTTTTACGTAGCTTAATAATGAAATGCCATCTCAAATGGCTTAGCTAATATTCTTGATAGGCCCTTCACACTTTTATATCCTTTTAATTTAGTCCTTGGTCATATAGGAAAATTTTCAATTTGATGCCAAAATTTATTTTTAACATTTTCTCCAGTTTTTCTCCAATCTCTAATTATAGAAAAACCACTTTATTTCTATTTACAAAATTTCTCTTTAAAAATATATTTTTTTCATAATATCCCTTCACACTAATTTGCCTATATTTAATAATGTAAGAATTTGGGATGTTACAGGATCCAACCATTCCTATCAATTGGTATTAGAACTTGGACTTTTGAGTTAAAGACTCAATAATCTAACAGTTGATATGGCTGGATTTGTTGATTGGTTTAAGTTTGAAAATAACTTTTTCATAGAACCTCCAATTTTAATAGCCATGATTATTCATATTAGAAGTATGAAAAGAAAAAAATTTTAGTTGCAATTAACCTTAAACTTTGGAAAGTTATTGAAAATGGTTCCAGCATTCCTGTAAAGAAAGAACAAGGAAAAATATTCCAAAACCCAAGAGTGAATGGGATGATGCTGAGAAAAGTGTTATGCAACTAACTATTAAAGCAAAAATGATTATTACATGTGCATTGAGTCAAGATAAATTTTTCAAAGTTTCTAACAATGCTACTGCTAAAGATATGAGGGAAACTTTAGAGGTTACATATGAGGAAACTTTAAGTGAAGATGATTGAAGTCTAGTATTCTCATTAATGAGCTTGAAAATATTCAAAGGGAAAATTGTGAAACCATTAATGAGATACAACTGATGCTTAATCAATTAGAAGCTCTTAGTATTGATCTTGCAGATAAATCTCATATCACCAGGACAATTGATGCAAAATGCTGTGAAGAAGAAGAAAATAAACCACAACCTCAACTAATGTTGAATGAGCAAGAAGCAAATGAAGAGATTGATTTCTGTCTCATGGCTAGAGACAACGATGAGATATCTTTGGTTGATTATTTCTATGATGATTTAGAAGAAGCCTTTGATAGTTTGCACATCAAATCGCTTGGAGAGAAATCAATTACTTCAAAATAGAAAATTTCTTATCTTTAAAATGACTTGCAAATTTGAAAAATGAATTTTCTGTTTTTAAAGAAGAAAGCTTTAAAGTTAACAAAACTTTCCAAGAAGACAACTCAATTTTCAAGGTTCATACTTCTTCAAATGAAAAGTGTTTATGCTCCAATTGTCATTTTCTTAAAGAGGAAAATGAAATTTTAAATGACATTCTTTCTAAACTTACCCAAGATATAAATAATTTGAGCATTGTGAATGGCAAACAAAAGTGTATTTCTAACAATGCTGGTTTAGATTTTAAAACGAAATCAAACAAAAATTATCATAAAAATATCTTTGTTGGAACAAAGAAGTCTAGTAATAATTCTTGTATATGCTTTAATTGTGGAAAGAAAGGCCACAAATATTGTTCTTGTGATTTCGAGAAAAATGTTATTCATAGAGTGAAAATGAAGAAGGTTCAAAAAGAAACTTTTAACCCTGATGGGCCCAAGTGGTTCACACCACTACGATGTCGAATAATGGTCCCCAGGTCATTTTCACTCTTGGAGCCTCACTTCTAACCACTAACTAATTGTTCTAAATACATAAACATTAATTAAAAGCTAATTAATACACCGGGAGGGTTGGTTGTGACAACAACAAAAATTGCAATTAAGGACAGTAATAGCAACAACAAACAAGGCAGCAAACAACAGATTTGAACAACAACAGAAGAATGCAACCAGCCTTGATTTTTCCTAGAGATATAACCTTCCTAGTTCTTGTTCAAATGCTAAGTTTCATTTATTTATCATTTGATTTTTAACTAAAAAATCCAGAAAATCTTCTAATATGGATTACACTAAAACATACTCAAAGAAAACCTTCTCTAACTACATATTATTGTAACCACAGTAAAGATAATCAAATCATGTAAAAAGATCTTCATTACATTCCATTTTCATCTCTTTCTACCATTCCAATCAGTCATGATAGATAAATCCTCATATGAAGTAATAAAAACTAGTTGTCAAGTTTATGAAACTCTAATCAGAAACATTCATAAAAATAACAGAATAGAGGCTTAAAGAAGTGGATGAATGCTGAAATAAAGTGAATAAAACTTATTTTATAAAGCATGGGAACTCATATTATAACTCCATCTGAACCAAGGCTGATTATAAGAGATTTCAACCCTCCATGAGAGCAAAAACCAAAAAAATAGAATGGAGAAGGGAGGAGGAGAAGTGGTCTACAAAATTGCTCTAAGTTACAAAAAACTAGGACTCCAAACTAAAGTCTGAAAAACTAACTAAACTAATGCCCCAAAAAGCTGATGGATGGAACTGATTTCTGCCTTGTTTTCTTTTGATTTCTGATATGGAAGGCATGCTGCTACAGAAGAGTGGTTGCCTTTTCAGAAAGTGGTATGGTGGCTGCTTCTCTCATCAAGGTTAGAGGAATGGGATGCAGAAAGTAGGTCTGAAATGCTGCAGCCTTGGGTCCCACACGTCTTGTCATCAGAAAAATAGAATAAGCTACCAAGTCATCCAAGAATGTGCCACATCAGCGTCCAGCTCATTAGGGAATGCCATGTCAGTGCCACATTATCAAGAAATCTCCAAAATTAATTCTGAAAATTTACACAAGAAGGATTAAATTGAGTCTTTAATAATTTAAGTCCTAAAAGATGAAAATAGTTCATTTTCCATCTAAAATTAACTTAGACCCAATGAAACACAAAGTGTAATAAAATTGGAGAAATTCTAAAGATGAAAATGTAAAGAGACTAAGATAGTGGTTAATATGTAAATAAAAAAACTAGATATCACCAAGCCAACTTGGGTATTGAGAAATAGAAATTAAAATTCAAGAATTGCTTTAGGACAAGGATGGATGAGATGGTCTAATAGTGGAAGCTCAATCAACTCAAATCACCATCTCTTGCATCAAAAGAGGCAATGGTCACTTAAGCATAACAGCCGGAATTCACCATAAAATTCTTGACTTTATGTTTATAGCAGTTAACTGTGTTTATCTCTAAATAACATACCTGACATCAATCTTTCAAAATATTGCATGCTATGTTTGAAAATGATCCTTAGGTATACGGCCTATGGATTTGATTTTCATCGTGAGCACATTTTTTTTTCTATAAATAGATGCTCAAAATTTTACCTCTTTACACCAAAATTTGTTCTATCTTCTAGCTTTCTTCTGCTTATGTATTTTATCTTTTATATATATTATTTACTTTCTCTAAGAAATGGCCGGCCACAAACACTTCAATCATAACTTTGAAGCTGGTAAAGTTGAGCTCGATCTAAATCTTAGTCTAGTAAACTATAAAGAGAAAAGTCCCATGCAAAAGTCCCTAAAAACTAAGAAAAGAAAGAAGGACATGATCGAGTTGGAGGATGACAGTACGGTGACATCCTCAGAAAATAAATTTGCGCTCTTAGAACATAAGATAGAAAACTTTGAGAGGCTCTTAATCCGGCAGATGGATGAATTGGCAAAAAGAATTGATCAATATTTTCTCTATTCCACTTCATGCTTATGCAACCAGTAGGCTAGGGACATTGAGTGCATGAAAGGAACTTATGTCACCTTGATGAGTTAACCAATGCTCTCTCTCCAAGCATGCTTTCAGGAATTCAACAGCTTATCCTTCCCCTGAAAGCAGACAAGCCCAATTCCTCCAAGAAGCCACCATGCCCATAAGATTATTATTGTTTTATTGTAATCTTATGTATTTTGATATGGGGGAAAATTAATTTTAAATAAATTAAATTTATATTTCTTACCCCATTGCTTTAGATGTGTTTACAATGTCTAACTAAGGTATCGGAGCATCAATTAAACATGTTTTGCAGGTATAATATCCTCAAAACATCCTCTTAAGGCACTCACCTCCAAATCAACTCAAGTATATTAGAAAAGGGGTTTTGTAACTTACCATTTGACTTCTCTAATGCTATCATTCGATAGAACTTCAATGGTCAAAATATTTAAACATGTAGAGGCTATCAAACGAATGATTCAAGACAATTAGTCGGACTGAGTGTATTCGATTAGAACTCAAATAAGCATATTAGATGCAAACAGTCGACTACCAGAGATGGAATGGTCGATTGAGTGGTCTTTTAAAAATAAGGAAGAAACCAGTCAACTGCTCTATAGGACATCAGTCGACTGGAACAAAATGTTATTTTTCAAAATTGGGAACCCAAGAAGCATTAGTCAACTACTTCCCTTTTATTGATATACCACAGATCAGAAATTTTTGAAATTATTCTACAATAAGTCGATCGCCAGAAGTACGATAGTCAACTAAAAGGCTATTGCTTTTGAAAAATTACCAAATTTGAAGTTGACAGTCGACTGCCCCATACCTATCAGTCTACTAATAGGTCACTAAAAGGCATACTATAAATTGAAAACTTCATATTTTTTTGATCATTTTTACATTCCTTTGGTCACGCTTTTGAGTTCTCTCTTATGTAATAACAAACATCAAAGGGTTCTGCATCTCTTTTATCAAGATTGGATTGATTAAAACTCATCCCACTACAAAAAAATGACTTTTGTCCTTATCAAAAGTCTAAAAGTTGCCACTAAAAGTTTTTGGTGGCAACTTTTAGTGACGACTAAAGTTATTGTTGAAAGTCTGTGGCTGGTGGTCTTTTGGTGGCGACTAAAAGAGTCACCACCAAAAGTCATCTTTGTTGCAAAAAAAATGTGAGAAAAAATGACTTTTTGTGGCGACTTTAGTTGCCACTGAAGGTCACCTTTAGTGGTGACAAAGACCTTTGGCAGAAGTCACCACCAAAAGTCACTCATCATTTTTTTGGATTCGGATTAGTTCGACGAGTCAACACGAGACCCATTCAACCAATACAGGTTTTGGCCGGTTTAATAATTCGTTACCCTGGGGCAACTCGATTTTTTTTGTGTGATTTTTAAGTTTATTTGAAATTAAACCAAACATATACATACCTGAGATTCAAACTTGAGTCCCTTGCTTTCAACCATGTCTGTCTTATCATTTTGCCACTACTTCATTTGTACTATATAAGGGAAAAATATTTTATATATATATATATATATATAATCTATTAAAATTGTATATATATATAATCTATTAAAATTATTTTAAGTCAAAAATATTACAAAACCAAAATAAAACAATATCTAACTTAACAAAAAATAAATATATTATTACTATAGAAATGAGAGTCACCAAAAAAAGTCTGACTTTGGTTAATTTCATAAAAAAAATTGATTATTGGTGTCAACTATGAGAGTCACCACTAAAAGTCCATGGAAGTCAGTTTTTTTAAAATAAAATTTAAAAAATCAAACTTTTAAAAGTCACCACTAAAAGTCAATTTTTTAAATAAAATTAATAAAAGTTAGATTTTTTTAAATAAAATTAAAAAAAATCAAATTTTTGGTGGTGACTCTCATAGTCGCCACCAAAAGTCAAATTTTTTTCAATAAAATTAAAAAAGTCAGATTTTTTTAAAATAAAATTAAAAAAATAAACTTTTGGTGGTGACTTCCATAGTTGCCACCAAAAGTCAAATTTTTTAAATAAAATTAAAAAAAAGTCAGATTTTTTAAATAAAATTATAAAAAAATGACTTTTGGTAGCGACTATAAGAGTTGCCACAAAAAGTAATTTTTTTAATTTTATTTTTAAAAAACTAACTTTTGGTGGCGATAAGTCGGACTTTTAATGCCGACTCTCAAAAGTCGCCACTAAAAGTGAGACTTTTGGTGGCGATAAGTCAGACTTTTAATGCCGACTCTCAAAAGTCGCCACTAAAAGTGAGACTTTTAGTGGTGACTCCAAACTCAACTTTTAGTGGCAATTCATTTAGTCGCCACCAAAAGTGCCCTTTGGTGTCGCCATCAAAAAGTCGACACTGAAAGTCAATTTTCTTGTAGTGCCCTCTCCTCTACCTTACTTGTCACTGGTGTTTTTTGAAGTCTGTTCTTCGATTAATCTGAAGTGATTCTACATTTCTTCTTATTTGTTCCTCTAAAGTGTGCTCCAGGGTTTTACAAAAGGTTTCGACATTTTGGTATCTATTTTATCCCTTACCACTGTATAATTTTCTTGCAAAGGATTTCTGATTTAATTATTATTGGAGTTACCTTATGCACTTTTTTCTAGTTACCTTGTTTTCTACTGGTGATTTCTTGCATTATACTGCATTACTTAAATGGTCTCCTCATCCAAATGAGCACAGGCTAAGGCTACTTCTAATCAAGCACTGGTCAATCTTCTGGAGGGTCCTGATTAGAAGGCCAATTACAAGGAATCATTTGAGAAACATAAGGTAATTCTTAGTAAATACTTAGACTAGAATTATTTTACTGGTCTTAATTTTGAATCCATTGGTTTGCTGAACAACTTGGGGGTGAGAAAGTTTGTTAGTCATAAGGGAGTATGGAGTGAAGAAGTTGTAAGACCATTCTATACCAATTTGGTATATAATGTTAGAGAAGGGAAAATTTACTTCATAGTTAGAAACAAAGAAGTTGCAGTTAATGAGAGCAATTTGGCTACAATCATGGGTATTCCAGCACCTAACACTGATGATATATGTTTTACTGATCATCCCAATTCCTTAAATCCTACTTTCTATGCCAAAGATGATGTGTACAAAACCATTTTGAGGATTAATGAGTGGGAGAGACAAGAGATTAGAGTAAATGAGATGGATGCAAATGATAGGCTAGTATTTTATATAATTACTCACATCCTGTTCAATATGTCTAGTAGCTTTGCTAGTGGAAATAAGTTTGAGTACTTAGCCATGGCATGTATTATGCAGGGGAGAACCATCAATATTCCTTACTTCATCATGAAAAGAATGGAGTCTTGGGCTAGAAATTATTCACCTATTCCCTATGCTGCCATAATTACCAGAATCCTTGAAGACATAAACATCAATGCTCTTTTTGGTCAAGACTTAAAGTCCTCAGTTATTGATGAGAATTCCCTTTTAAGAATAGGATTCTCTTATGTTAATAATAAGTGGAGAAGAATAGTTGAGAGCAAAGACTATAAATAGAGCAAGAGAAAGAAGAGAGAGAGATTGAAATGAACATTGAAGATGAGTATGAAGAAATGAATTATTCAAGCGGATATGAAGACTATGATAAGGGATATGAACAGACTAATTTTGATGCCGGTACATCTTAGATCATACCAGAGAAAACACAAGACTTCTGAATGAGTTGCTAGACAACTCCTCCTAAATGATGATGATGATTGAATAGATGCAAGCTCGCATGATCGATATGAAGACTGGAATGGGTGAGATGAGAGATATGATAGAGCTCATTGAGGCCAGAATTTCTCAGTTGGAGTCCATTTCCTCTACTTAGCTAAAGAGATTCAGTAGCTAACTGATATGGTTTGTGATTTGTACTAGAGGCTAAGTTACTCTTTTGAGGATGGAGGATTAAAGACCTTTTTTTTTATGTTAAGAGGAAAGAAATATTTTTGTTGTCTATACATTATTTATCTGACATTAATTTCATTTTGGTTTGTCATTAACTATGTTAGATTAACATTTCATTTTTATGGATTATGTGTTGAATGCTAATATTGTAACACCTCAAAATTTTCATAAAACTATCTCCAGGATAAAAGATTTTTAAGATAAGGTTCCTTAGTGAATAATTATGGCAATTCTCAAACCTTAAATTTCAAAGATCTCAAATCCATAATTAAAAGCAACTAGGAACTATCGATATCATCGCAGGTCTTACATTACTATCATTTCGACATATATATACATATCACTGGAGATTAAGTCTTAATTATTTTACAAAAAACTATAAAATCTAGGCTACAGCTACTGACTCCCTGCTGCAACCCCGCTATTCCCATTTTGATTTGCACCGGGAAATGGTTAATATAGCACAGAATCATGAGACATAGAAATCTCAGTAGCCAGTAGTTAATCTTGAAAACAAGAACCATTCCCAGTCATAAAAGCAAGTTCATCTATGCCTCTATCATGCAGAGATTATCCCTGGGTCTTAGTACCACAAGAGTCTGTTTCACCTCAAGTGGTGCCAAGGGTCATCACTATTCTCAGTGCCTACCACCAGGGTCTGATTATACCCTGTGGCCCAAAGGTCAGCAAGATTGACACTAGCATCGTCATGCATAGCTACTTCCACCCTAACCATGACAAGTCTTATACTAGCGCGTACCGTAGTACCCCATATGCTTGGCGTACACTGTCTTAGCACATGAGTATCATAATAATACATATACATACATAACAATGCATAGAGTTGAATATCACATAATTCATCAATAAATCATTTTCATCACATAATTCATAATTAAATCATTTTCAGTATAAAATAATTTCAAAATATATGAACAACGCTTTTATGAAATGTAACTGGCTACCTGAATTTACCGTCTCATATCGATTCCATTCGAAATTATTCCAAGGTGCTAATAAAATAAATTAGCTATTAAAATCCTAATATGGAATATTTAAAAATACTATTCCATTTTTTTAAATGCAATTTCTATGTACTAAATACTAATTACATATTATTCACAATCTTATTTCAAATCCCAAATTTAAATAAATATAATTAGCTAAAAATATCCTAATAAGGAAGAGATTAAAATTACTATTTCATAATTAATTAAATCTTATGCCTCAAAAATTAATTACGTAACATCTATAATCCCATTTATAGTCCCAAATTCAAATAATTATAATCAGCTAAAATTTCTTCTAATTTATTTCTCAAATTCCACCCTATTTCCTTTTTCCTCAACAACCTTGAATTAATTCACTTTAGTTCTTAATATGAACTTTAACCATATAAATAACCTTCAAAATTTGGTAAATTCCATCAAATTTTAACTAAAATCCCATATATACTTAATTTGGACATTTTCAGAATTTTTACTCTTTCCTTCCAACTTTTCATTTCATTCACTTAGGTCCTCAATAATTATTTTTCCCTTATCTTTTTCATGATCTAAGACCACACTTCGTTTCATCTAAGTCCATAGGTCACAAATATATCTTGTTTCGAAATTATAGCTACTCCTACAAACTTTTGATTTTTTCAGTTTAGTCCCTGTCATGCATGCATACCTCTAAACTCCATGTTTTTCCATTCTTCTTGCTGCATGGCTCTCTCAAACTCATCAAGCGACTCTCTAAGACATGTTTAATCATTTATTAAACACATGCGAGCCTAAAAAGAAGAATTGAAGCTTACCCAAGATTTCCAAACTTACTTTTTTCCTTTGTTTTTCTGCACTTTTATGCCACTCTTTTTGCTGTTGTGAATGTGTATTTAGGACCTCAAATCCACTGCTAAGATGGTCCTTTGGTCAGCACCAAAGTTGCCCAGGGGTGGCTCTTTAAAAGCTTAAGGAAATTTACTGGTTTTTAGAGCTTTCTCTCTATCTCTCTCGGTTTATGCAGAAAATGAGGAAGTTTTGCAGCAACATCATCTCTCTCTCGTGTTCACTTGTTAGGATAGCAGAAAATGAAGTTACAAACCCTCCTTTAACCCCTAAGGGTCCCTTACGTGACAACCAATGCAAGGAAAACGGATTCTCTCTGTCTGTTCCAGCTCATGAAGACAATGCCATGAACTTTCTCTCATCCTCGGCAGTATAACGTGGGCACTGCAGAACAGCTCACGTGTAGTGCTTTATCCTCTTGGTCTTACTCGGTTTCTCTCTTAAGGTAGTAGAAAATAGAGCTAAGGTCACCCTTTAATCCCATGGGAGGTGGCTCACGTGACTGCAAAAAAAAAAAAGAGAAGACATAGCCATGAGTTTACTGCATAAAGCTCCTCCCTTTCTCGGTTTCACATTTCTTGTAGTAAGGTGGCATCACGTGTTGCAGCAGATGGAGGTCTCTTGGGTTCATGGTGGCTCTCAAAGGCATGGACAGCAAAGAAGGATGATCAACGTGGCTTTTCCCCATGTTCCCTAAGCTCTCACCGAAACATTCATTCTACTACACATGAAATCTCTCCCAACACTCACACTTACTTTCTCAAAGTGGAATTCATGTTGCAGCTTCCTATTGGTGCAAAGCTAGGTGAAGGGAAAAAGAGCCACGTAAAAACGCTTAGGTATAAGCATCAGAATTTCCAATTAATATGGTCTTGCTAAAATTCTACAAAGTCCCTAACTACTTTTGGTCCTTGCAAGTGGGTCCTTGATCATTAAGGAAAAGTTTAACTTATCACCCAAAATTATTTCTAATATTTCATATGATTTTCTCCAACCTCTAATTTTTGGAAAAGCCACTTTATTTCCATTTATAAATTTTTTCCCTTTGAAAATATAGACTAATTTGCCTATATTTAATAAACGTAAAAAAAAAATTTGGGATGTTACATAAGATGTATATATAGCCGACCCCACCTAGTGGGATAAGGCTTTGTTGTTGTTGTAGTCCAATATGTATATCTGTTTGGTCTATTGACATATTGCTCGGTTCTCATTTCTTTTTATGCTTAAACTTAAATTTCTTTAGAATAACTCTGATATCTGTTAGGTTCCTCATAGACCACATTCAGCTAGATAGGATTATACTATTTTGTTTTCTCTGTAAAGTAAATAGTGTATGGTCAATAATAGTCTTTAGTTTCAGGGATTTAAGCTTTTGGATCTTGGAATGTAACATTTCTTTCTGACGGTGGAGCTATATTAATTTACACAAGTACGAAGTTAAATCTTGGAGTTGTTGAGATTAT
Organism: Biancaea sappan; assembly: GCA_037074585.1. Lineage (NCBI taxonomy): Eukaryota > Viridiplantae > Streptophyta > Magnoliopsida > Fabales > Fabaceae > Biancaea > Biancaea sappan. The sequence goes on from CM073493.1 coordinate 28,757,083, forward strand.
TTTTGGTGAGTCAAAGAAAGCTGAAGATGGCTTGAAGAATTGTTTTGATCAAAATGGGGAAAAATGATAAATTATAAATTATGTGAGGCAGATGTCATCTGATCCTGAGGAAATGATGGCAAAGTTTATTTGGTTACAAGTGCACCTTCTCATCATGGAAGATAAGATGTGATAGAAGTCTATGGATAAGATCATGTGAACAGTCTAGAATGGGCTCCACCCCCTCCCCCCACTGAATGTCAGAGTCTAAGCTGATTGAGTTAGGTTGCCCTGGTGATGTGCTTCTTTACTTTTTTGTTTTTTGTTAAGTCTAGTATTATGGAGTTAACCTTGACATGGTATATACAAGAAAATGTCATTGATGTTTTTACTAAATTATGTCAAGGACTCGAGCCAATTGCCCCAAAAGCTTAAGCTAATATGAGGAGGTCCTAGGATGGTTTTACAAATGTTTCTGAAATGTCCCTTTCCCAAAGCTTTATGGGCTTGAATTGTGGAAAACAATACATGCCCACCCAAAGGTTGTGTTGATCTGAAGCTCTAATACCATGTTAAAAACAAACTATTAAGTTGATAGGAGAAAGCCCGAGAATGGTTTAAGCTTTGACCAAGGAAGTATTATAAGAGATTATTGCTTACTTTTCGTCATGTTTTCATATATCTTTCTATAGACATTATTCCATGCTTATTTCTATATCTAATTTCTATATTTCATTCATTGGCTTTCAGATCCTTCTTCTGCAGTGCTTTATAAATTTTATTTCATCATTTCCTTTATCTGAGATGTAAATTCTTTTTAGGTAGGCTGCTACTTGATTTTCAATTTATAAATGTTGCTTGTCTGTGAAATTTGAAATTTTTCTTGTTTGAGCATTTCATACAACTTTTGTTATTTAGAACTATTATTTAATTTAAATTTTTTATGTTTATAGGTTCCAGATGAGGGAAGTGTAGAAATCACTACTAAGAAGCAGAAGATCTTATAGAGGTAGTTATGACTTGTCTTAGTGAATAATAAACATTATATTTTGATTACCCTATTTGTATTGACCTATTAAACAATGTCAAATTTGTTGAAACTTAGTGTATATATATATATATATATATATTTCATATTGGATATTGTATAAGATAGTTTCATTATCAATTATATATATGTTTGAGATTTATTTCTTGCGAATTTGCTAATTATGTATGGGTATTGAAATTTAGACCATTGTATAATGATAAAAAAAAATCGAATAAATAGGGATATAAAACTAATATCAACATTAGTTGAGATTGACATTAAGTTTAACTTTAGTTTTACTGACGTAAAAAATATATATATAAATGCTTGATAATAGCATCAGTTATAACTGAAATTAAAATTTGTATCAGTCATAAATGATGCTATATTGGGAGTTATATCTTGCATCAGTCATAAATGACTCTATATTTGAAATCATTTAAAATTTATGTTAACTAATGTTAGTTGTAATTAACACAAAGTAAAATTTCATATTTTTTTGTCATAATTTAACATCAATTACAATTAATACTAAATATTCAATCTGATGTCAGTCATTCCGATTGTTGCTATAACTGATGTTGTATTTGTTGCGACACTGAATCTAGCGCCAGTCATGGTAACTGACGTCAAACCTCTTAACGTTAGTGATAACTGATGTTAATAGTTAAAAATAACTGACAACAACAACAACAATAAAGTCTTATCCCACTAGGTGGAGTCGGTTATATGGATCACACGATGCCATTGAGCTATATCAATGACCAACTCTTTAGGTATCTCATTCACCTGAAGATTTCATTTAATAACTTCTCTAAGTGTCTTTATTGGTTTTTCTTAGCCTTTTTTTTATAGGACTCAACACCATCTGTTCAACCCTTCTTACTGGCACCTCCAACTGTCTTTTTTTAACATGTCTTGTTGTCCTTTTGTCGCCCAACATTCACTCCCATATAAAATTGCTGGTCTTGTAGCAATACAATAAAACTTTTCTTTGATCTTATAAGGTATTTTCTGATCACAAAGAATTCTTAATGTCATTTTTCACTTCAACCACCCAGCTTGTATCATATGTGCCACATCTCCAATAATTTCGTTGTCATTTTCTATAACTGATCTCAGATACCTTAACTTTGACACTTGTGATATAACCTGATTTCTAATTTTAACCTCCAATTCGTTACTTTATTAAACTTACAATGTATACATTCTGTCTTATTTCTGTTCAGGCGAAAACCTTTCAATTCCAAAGTACCTCTCCATAACTCGAGTTTAGAGTTAATCTCTTCCTTTGACTCTGTAATGAGAACAATATTATATGCAAAAAGCATGCATTTGGGGAATTTTTTTTTGGATGTATTCCGTCAGAATGTCTAAAATCATGTCAAACAAGTATGGGTTCAAAGATGATCCCTGATGCAGGCTAATCTTAATAGAAAGTCTTTTATTTCCCTTCCAGATGTTCTCATACTAGTTATAACCTCCTCATACATATCTTTTATAGTTCTAATATACACAATTCAGACACCTTTCTTTTCTATGGCTTTCTACAGCACCTCTCTTGGTACTCGATCATAAGCTTTTTTCAAATTAATAAAAACTATATGCAAATTTTTTTGTTTACTGCGATAACTTCCATCAACTCTCTTAGTAGATAAATAGCTTCCATAGTAGATTGTTCTGGCATGAATTCAAATTGATCTTTAGAAATATTTGTCTCAATTATTAACCTACGTTTAATCACTCTTTCCCATAATTTCATATTGTGACTCATAAGCTTAATCGTTCTGTAGTTTGCGCAGTTATGGATGTCTTCTTTGTTTTTGTATATAAGCACTAAAGTGCTTTTTCTCCATTCTTCAGGCATTTTTTTGGACCTTAGAATGCTATCAGGACTAACGACTTTACCATTATTCATTCCTGTAAGAGTTTCCTTGACCTCGTCAACCTTAATCTTATGATAATATGTCAAATTTTGTTTGCTGTCCAGGATTGTTAAATTTTCCATATCACTAGTTGACCCTGCTCTATCATTAAAGAGGTTGTGAAAGTAATCATGCCATCTGTTTTTTATCTCTATTAGTAACCAAAACTTTTCTTTCATCATCCTTAACACATTTTACTTGATCCAAATCTCTAGATTTCCTTTTTCTATTGTTCGCAATCTTGTAAATATTTTGTTTTCCATTTTTTGTTCCTAATTTATTGTAAAACTCTTCAAACATTTTAGATCGTGCTTTGCTTATTGGTTTTTTAGTCTCCTTATTAGCCTTTTGATACCTTTCCCAATTTTTCGTGTTATTGCACAAATATATAGCTTTAATGCAATCTCTTTTATATTTGATCTTCTCTTGAATGCTCTCATTCCACCACAAAGATTCATTATCCCTTTTTCTAAAGCCTTTTGATTTTCCTAAAAATGCTTTAGCCACCTTTCTAATTCTCTTGGCCATCTCATCCCACATAATGTTAGCATTTTCTTGTAATTCTCAAGACCCTTCCTTCAACAGTTTCTTCTTGAAAGTTTGTTGTTTCTCCTCCTTTAGCTGCCACCACTTGATCCTAGGGTTTATCACATGTCGATACTTTTGTTTTCTATCATTAATAAGCACGTCAATGATAAAACTCTATGTTGAGTAGTCACGGGTTCCCTAGGAATAAATTTATAATTTTGACAGATTTTTCTATCTGTATTACTTACAAAAAAGAAGTCAATCTGTGACCTTGAGGCTCCACTCTTATAAGTGATTAAATGTTTCTATCGCTTCTTGAAGCATGTATTGACAACCTTGAAATTATAAGCCATTGAGAAATCAAGTATAAATTGTCTTTCCTCATTAAGCTCTCTAAAACCAAAACCATCATGAACCCTTTCATACTATCCTGCTTCTTTCCCTACGTGACTATTAAGGTTCCCCCTGATGAAGATCTTCTCTTTTAAAGGTATGCCTCTGACAACCCCTCCAAATCTTCCCAAAACTTTTCCTTAAGATGTGCATCCGTCCCTACTTGGGTGCAAGGGCACTTATGATATGGATAGTATCTCTAATAACAATCATTCTTAAAGATAGAATCTTATCTCCAATTCTTTTTCCTCCACCACATTCGGCTTTCATTCCTTGTTAACCATAATGCCTACTCCATTCTTTGTCCTTGCTTTCCCCATGTACCAAAACTTGAAACCTGAATGGTCAAACTTCTTAGCCTTTTCTCCAACCCATTTAGTCTCTTGAAGGCACAAGATATTAATTTTCCTCCGCTTCATAGTGTCCACAACCTTTATGAATTTCCCTGTCATGGTCCTAATATTTCAAGTACCAATCCTGATCTTGCTTTCCTAGACTAGCTTTTTTACCCTCAGCTATCCAGGAACGTGCTCAGGGAACATTACATTCGAATGATGATGCAGTGACTCTAGCTCATTTGACATTGTACTCGAGGTACACAGTACGTTACTTATGGGCAACGATCTCGTATTAGTGAACTTTGCTCATTTAACACTATATCCGGGTGTCGATGTAGCGACTCTTGCTCATTTGACACTATACTCGAACCACACAGTGCGTTGCTTTCGGGAAATATTCTAACATTAGCATAATATTGTCATTGATCCATATTTCATGAGAGTATCAACAAAGTTTTATACTGACTGTTGAGGACCTAACACAACTCTTCTCCTTTAGCCAGACTTGGAAATGGTTATAAAATATAGGCGGAGTTAGTTAAAAATAACTGACATTAAACTATAATTTTTTTTTGTAGTGAATGTTTAAATTTAGTTTCCACTATCGATGCTTTGTAGGAACATAACAGCCTACACGATTCTCGAAGTGTCAAAGAATTATTTTAAGGTTGAATGTAGTCTATGCTTTTTATGAATTTAAACAGTATACACAATTATTTAGGCGTGGGATAATTACGAAGTTTTAATGTGGTGTTCTATCGTTTATGCTTTGTAAGAATTTGAACAATCCATCCAATTGTTTAGGTGTGGAAGAACAATTTGAAATTTGAATGTACTGTTCAATTATTTAGGGTTTGTTGGAATTTGAACTGCCCACATGTTTCTTCAGGTGTGGAAAAATTACTTTAAGTTTGAACATAGTGCTCCGTTATTGATACTTGGTAGGAATTTAACAGACCACACCATTATTTAGGCATGAAGAATTTCTTAAAGTTGGAATATTTTATAATTCCACTATCAATGCTTTATAGGAATTTGAAAATTCCACACAATTCTTTAGGCACGCGAGAACTAAGGTTTGTAAGTAGTGTTACATTATCTACGCTTTGCGCCACTTTGACTAGTCCACACAATTCTTTAGTTGTCAAGGAATTATTTTAAATTTTAATGTAGTGTTCCATTATAAAAGTTTTGAAAGAATTTGTATAGTTCACACAATTTTTTAGGCATGGAACAATTATTTTAACTTTGAATGTAGTGTTTCATTATCTATGCTTTATAAGAATCTGAACAGTTCACATAGTTATTTAGGCGTTAAAGAATTATTTTAAGTTTGAATATAGTGTTCCCTTATCAATTGTTGAAAGGAATTTGGACTTTTTTAGGCATTGAAGAATTATTTTATGTTTGAATGTTGTGTTTCATTATTTATGCTTTATAGGATTTCAAATAGTCCGTACAATTCTTTAGGCATGGAGGAAGTATTTAATGTTTAAATGTAGTGCTTCATTGTCGATATTTTGTAAGAATTTGAACAATCCACCCAATTGTTAGGTGGGGAAAAATATTTTAATTTTAAATAGTGTTCCATTATTTACTCATTTGTTGGAATTTGAACAGTCCCAATTCTTTAGGCGAGCAAGAATTATTTTGAGTTTGAATGTGGTGTTTCATTGCTTTGTAGGAATTAGAGTAGTTCACACAATTTTTTAGGTGTGAAGGAATTATTTTTAAGTTTTAATGTAATGTTCCATTATCGATGGTTTGTAGGAATTTGTACCATCCACCCGATTCTTTATAATTTAATTATAAGTAGCTAAATCATTTAAATTAACATAAATTTCATTTTCTTCCTTCTTTAGATATTTTAGGTTAGATTATTTCTTTCTATCCTTATAATTTTACTCAATTTTTCATTTGATCCTTATAGTTAAAATTTTTTAGTTGAGTTCTTTTAGTTTTATAAATTTTTTTATTTAGCTCTAGTTCTTAAGTTCTTAAATTTTTCATTGAACTTCACTTATACGATTACTTATGTACAATCTAATGCTTTTAATATATACACACACACACACACACACACACACTAAAGGAGTTCCTCCCTGGCGCATTAAATGCAGCACTATTGGAATGCCATGTATCTTCTCTGCTGATGTGTACCACTTTTTGTAAAACATGTGGTCCTGACATGACATGGCATCAGCATGACAATTGCTTAAGAATTTAATTCTCGGCTCGTCAACTTTTCATTTGTGACAGCAGCGTTTAAAGATTCGATTCAATTTGAGCGTCAATTAAATCGAATTAAACTAATTAATTTTGAAAAAAATATACATCTATTCAGTTTTATTTTTTAGGTAATTTAATTTGATTTTAGATTTTTTTAGGTAATTTAATTTGATTTTGGATAGTTTAGTTCAGTTTTTATTAGATGGTTTGGTTTGGTTTTAGGTAGTTAGAAAAAAAAATCATAAAATCCTTGTATAATAGTGCCTAAAGTTCTGTAAATGCAATTAGTCGGTGGATGTTGCCCAACTCAGTACTGCTAGCACATTGATGCCATAGTGCCATGGTGGCCCTTAAAGACAAAAGATCTTTTGAGTAAATAAATTGATCCTTAAGATTCAGAAAATTCAGGGATTAAAACATATGAAGTTAAACTTTCAGAGACTAAATAATTGACTCATGTATTTTTTGAAGGACTAACTTGTTAATATAGTCAAAAAAATTTATCAAGTCTTTTTTTGCAAAATTGTTAGACACATATAAAGGTCAAAAAGTTATGCATGTTAATTTTTCACGTTTGATTAAGTTTCTCAATTTAATCTTTGAAATATTATATTCATCTCAATTTAATTTTTTTTATTGTTAAATTAAAAAATTTACAATTATTAAATCTCAAATTTTTGTCGTTAAAAACTACTTTGATAAATAAAAGAATCAAATTGAGACAATTACAAATTTTTTAAAGCTAATAAGATATGCTTAATTTTTTAAAAATTAAGTTGAGACAATTATAATTTTTTAAAAATCGAATCATTAATATAAAAAAATAATTCTACTTTGCAGAACAAATATCTTGTTTATAGATAAATGTATATGGCTCAAGCACCAATGGGTGCAAAAGTCATGTGTTCACAATTTAACATGTCAAGTCAACTCATATGGACATAGTCCACGGTAAATATATTCCAAATATTTTGTTTGTAATCCATAGATAGATAATGAGTTTGAACCAATGATAGAATAGATAGGCTTAGAAGAATTATTTAATGTATGACTGAAGTGTTGTATTATCAATGATTTGTAGGAATTGAACAATCCATACAATTCCTTAGGTTTGGAAGAATTAATTTAGGTTTGAATGTAGTGTTCCATTATTTATGCATTGTCCACATCATTTTTTAGACGTTGAAGAATTATTTGAAGTTTGAATGTATTGTTTTGTGATTAATGGTATGAAAGAATTTGAACAAACAACGATTTCTATAGGCATGGAAGAATTATTTAAAGTTTGAATGTTGTGTTCTATCATCGATGCTTTGTAAGAATTTGAATAGTTCATACAATTCTATAAGTGTTGAAGAATTATTGTAAGTTTGAATTTGAATGTAGTGTTCCCTTATGGATGCCTTGTAGAAATTTGAACAGCCAATACAATTCTTTAGGAGTGGAAGAATTATTTAAAGCTTGAATGAAATGTTCCATTGTTGATGATCTATAACAGTCCACACAATTTTTTAGGCGTGGATGAATTATTTTAAGTTTGAATATAGTGCTCATTTTCTTCTTTTTTTTTTAATGGTTTTGTAGGGATTTTTGTAGTCCAATATTATTTGGAAATAGCAAAATCATTTAAATTAACACAAATTTCATAGACTCCATTCTTTAATTATTTTCAGTTAAATTATTTTCTCGAGTCTTTTGATTCTACTCAACTTTTTTTAGTCTCTATAATTTAAAATTTTATAATTGAGTTTTATAATTTTATAAATTTTAATTTAGTTCTTGTTACTGAGCTACTCATACAACCAATTATCTATATATTGATACTTTGAATATAATATGTATGACTCACATAAGAAAAACGAAAAGTGGAAAATGATGTGAAATTAACTCACATTCATAGCTTAATATGTCTAAATAGCTTGGGCAAGCTAGCTTGAACCGTGTACATTGAGAGTCAAAACGGCACACAATTAGTTGTGCCTGCCAAATTTAACAAAATATTAATAAAAATATAAACAGTAAGGAGTAAAGAAAAATAAAATTTAATCTTAATTAATGTGCTAGCTGCATTGGAGATATTCTTACCCTAGGAAAAAGGGATAAAAGGCTAAAATTTTTAAAATTTTTTAATAAGTTAATTATGAATTCTTACCTGGACAAATTAATTAACAAGATAATATTGAGAGAAAAATGTTTTCGGGGTGAGATGCTATATTATTTATAATGGATTTCTTGATTATTTTGAAATTCAAGTTTTTATTGGTAAATAAAATTAATTACCTCTTCTACACTCCTTCAAATAATTAATTATCTAGTACACCCATTTTATTTCTAATCACGGAGAGATAATTTATTTGAATGAATGAATAAATAGAAAAAATCCAAATTTTCTCATTTTAAATGAATTATTTACCTTTATAATTTCAATCATCCCAGCTAGCCAATTTAAAGTCTTTTGTAAAAATAAGATTATATATTTTTCTCCTTCCATTGATAATTTCTCTCTTTATCATATTCATTTATATGTCTTTTTAAATTCAAATAGCAATACTTCTCCTAAAATATCAAGCGAGGACAATGATATATGTAGCATTACCTTCTTCATGGCAAACCTTAATCTACCAAACATGGCAAACCTTTGTTTTCATTTCTCCTTTTTCATGTTCTCTTTGTTTTCCTTCATGGTTTGCATTGCTTTATGCAAGACCAATTTTACCACAGATGAGTCTGCACTTCTTTGTTTCAAGTCTTCTATAACTAGGGACCCTTCCAATTACTTAGCTAATTGGTCCATCTCTTCTTTCTTTTGCAATTGGGTTGGGGTTACATGTGATCCTCTCCATCAAAGAGTAAGGCTCTTGAATCTTGGTGACATGGGTCTTGAGGGCACCTTACCCCCACAACTCGAAAATCTATCCTCCTTAGTTGAACTTGATCTTCATGACAATTACTTTCATGGTCACTTGCCAAAAGAGTTACTCCAATTACACAAATTGGAAATACTCAACTTGAGCTACAATCAATTCAGTGGAGAAATTCCATCATGGATAGGAGGCTTATTCACACTTCAACACTTGATTTTTCGTAATAATAGCTTTGAAGGTTTCATTCCTCCAACTGTGTCTAATTTGTCAAAATTAGAGACCTTGGATTGGAATGATAATTCTATCAAGGGATCTATTCCACTAGAAATTGGAAGACTCCAACGCTTAAAGATTTTACGCATTGCAGGGAATAAACTTTTAGGAAGTATACCTCCAATTATTTCTAACTTATCTTCACTTGAGTTGATTAGTTTCTCCTACAACTCCTTAACAGGTATGTCTTAAAAATTATGTGATATCAGTTTTTGGTCTATTCATAACAATAATACATTTATCGAATATTCTTTAGATATTTCTTTTACAAAATTCATTTTGTATGTATGTTTTGTGTACCACTTACACACATACACTCCCTTCACTCTACTGCGCACTTCTCTTCTTCGTACACACCTCCGCAGACCTCTCTCTCTCTCGGCCATCGTCTCATCCAAAACAGAGCATTCATGAGATAAAGCAGAGTGAGAGAGAGAGAGAGAGAGAGAGAGAGAGAGAGAGAGAGAGAGAGAGAGAGAGAGAGAGAGAGAGAGAGAGAGAGAGAGAGAGAGAGAGAGAGAGAGAGGGAGGGAGGGCAGAACAGTGACAAAAAACATAGAGAGAAGTTTATAGCACAGACACACACACACAATTAGAGCACCCTCTTTCAATGATTTTATGTTGTTAAAATTTCTATTACTAGGACCCGTACAATCTCTTGAATTGGGTTGAGGTCACCTTATCCAGACAATTCGAAAATCTATCTTTAAATTTATCTTCATGGCAACTACTTACTCCAATTACACAAATTGAAAATATTCAACTTGAGCTACAACGAATTTCGTAGAGAAATTTCATCTTGAATTTAGAAAACACGTGATATTAATATTTGATCTATTTAACACATATACATTTAGTAAATTTCCTATATATCTTTCTATTCAGTCTTTTCATGTGTTTCATAGAGTTGACTTTGTATATGTGAGTTTGTCTCAAACGTAAGTCTACTATTTATCCTTCAACATTCAATTTTCCCTTTATTTTTTTATTTTTTATCATTTAAATTATATATAAAAAACGAAATGAGGACAACACAACTAGACACGGTTTGGTAACGTTTTAATTTTCAAATAATTATTGTCATCGGAATATTTTATTTATTTGTTTACGCTTTATATATGCATGTCTTTGTGTATGTGTTTATTTATATATATTTCTCGGTTTACTTAATGCTTGTGCGATCATCATTCAAGTGGCTTTTGTAAAGATGCCTGGTTTTCTTCGGTCTTTCCATTTTATAAAAGTTCATTATATATACTACCAATTATTTATTTTCTTATAAATATTTCTTAAACAAAAATTGTGATATAATTTCTTCTTTTGGTTATTACCAAAATTCCCCCCCCCCCCCCTCAACTCGCCATATATATACCACCATCAATTTTGTATAGTTAGAACAAGTTTCACACTAAATCATGTGTTTTTTCTGACTTAGCTATTTTCTTTGCATGGTCAATATTACTAGTTTATATTTGTGAACAAGTTTTTATATAATCTAATTAAAAAATAATTTTTTTCTAAAATAATCAATAATTGAAAAAATAAGTTGTTTTTTCAATTTCTTTTAAAAAAGATTATTTTCTTCCAAAAGGAACATAAATTTTATGTAAATTTGTTTCCTCTTTTATTTACGTCTCCTTTATTGAATATTTTGAAAAAGATCATAGAAGTACCAGAAAACAAAGTCATTCTATATGAATCTCGAAAAAGACAAATGAATCTTAAAAGGAATGAAATTGAAGTATCTACTTTGCAAACAGCTTGAATTCTTGCTCTTACTTCACAGCAAAAAATAAAAAGGACGTTTTAATGATTTTATGTGTTGTTAAAATATCTTAATTTAAATGGTAGGGAGTTCACCGTAATAGGTTTAGTCAAAGGGGTTAAATGTAGTATTTTATTATAAAAGAACAAAAAGAAATTGACATTTTTTACGAAAGATATGCAACTGAATTTTTAAAAGTAATTAAATCAATTCATTTAAAAAATTGAATAATCCTCTCGCATGATTTTGTTGACTCATTATTAAATGTGAGCCTAATATGTATTGACAATGCAGGATCTATTCCGAGGGAGATGGGTAATATTTCAAAACTAAAAATTATATTCTTGGAAAATAATCAATTGGTTGGCCCCATGCCGTCAACTATTTTTAATATATCGGAGTTGCAACAAATTTATTTGGATCAAAATAATTTGTCAGGAAGCATCCCCTCAAATATATGTCATGGGCTTCCAAAATTACAAGAATTGTCTCTTGATACGAATTTATTATTTGGTCCCATCTCATCTGGTTGGCAGCACTGCAAAGAGCTCAAAGTTTTATCATTATTCAGTAACAGATTTAATGGACATATACCAACAGACATTGGCAACTTGACTACGCTTCAAACATTATATTTAGATGATAATCTTTTGACAGGTATGTCCTATTAGCTGTATAAAAATTCCCCTCTATTTTTATATGTTTAAAATTTTAAATAATAAAATAATATGATGAAACAGTTATTATATATAGTATAAATTTGAATTACAAATAATAACCATTTAATCTTTGTAACTAATTAAATAGTTTATATTTTATACTGTTATTATTATCATATCTTTAATTTTTATATCTGCTTATGATAATTGCAATTTTATAGAATTTTAATATGCATATTACTCACACATGTGCATATATACACACACTATACAATTATTACATTTTGAAACAGTCCAAAATTCCGATACTTTTTAACTTCATTGAAATTTTCTACAATTTTAATATTTCAAAGCTTTCAAACAATTATATTTTCAAAATCAAATTATCACATAAAAATCATATTATGTATTTGAACTAAGAAAGATGAAAATTTGTAACTTTAACAATTGTAGCACTGTTTTGTATCATTTTATAATTTTACATAGTTTTTGCTAAAATAAGTTTTTTTTTATAAAAAGCTAAATCAAGAGTTAGGAAAGCTATATTTTCACACATATTAATTTCCAACAACTATGTTACATAATAAAACAATATGCTTTTCTAATACACATGCATGCATGCATATATATATATATATATATATATAAGTGCTTCAAATATTATTCGAATTAGATGTATATATTTTACCACACTATTAAATTTATTTCTATATTATTATATATGACTTGGAAACTTATATCATCATCAGTCTATGTATTCCTAGATAAATAATTTGAAATACAAAATATAATATAACTTAGAATTGCTAATGATAATTGTAATTTTTTAGAGTTGTTTTATCCATATAACTTACATATGTGTGCATATTATTAATTATTTACTGGACTACCATGACATTTTGGAACATTCCGATATATGTTTCATCAGCAACCTATTGCATTTAAAGTCTCTGAAATATTTTCTTCAATTTTGAATCTTTGAACGCTTTCAATTTATTATTGATTTAAAGTAAAATTACATGATAAAATGAAAAATATAGTATGTATTTAAATTAAAAAAATGGAAATTTTCAACTTTATATATATATATATTTTTGGAAAAGTAACTATATCAATTGTAGCAGTGTTTTTAATATTTTATAAATTTTTTTTTTGCTAAAAAAAAGTTAGCGGAGCAATATGTATTCTTATAAATCTTAAAGTCCAAGTCATATATATAGCAATAAACTGCCTCAATTTGATCAGCCAAAAATTTGTTACATAATAAAACAAGATGCTTTTCTACTATATATACATGTACATACTTACATACACACATACATTATATATATATATATATATATATTATGATGAACAATGCTTGCTTTTCTACTTTATATATATACATATATATATATATATATATATATATATATTGTGATGAACAAGATGCATTACTTAACTAATAAACAACAGGGTCGTTGAATCTACTAAATATGGAAATGGCATTATTTCACATTTTGTTACTATTCCTAACCTATGGGTAATTCTTTCCAAAATATACACACACATACAAAGTATAGCTTCTCCTCATTCATTTTCAATCTAAGAAGTCTTAAATCTACTAAACATGGAAAGCCTCTGTTTTCATTTCTCCTTCCTCTGTTTCCATAGCAATTACTTTTTGGTCATTAATGGAAAAATTCCATCTTGAATTTATAAAAATGTGATATTAATATTTGGTCTATTTAACACAGATACATTTAGTAAATTTTCTATTCAATATTTTCGTATTATGTTTTATAGAACTGGTTTTGTATATGTGAGTTTGTGTCTCAGAAGTAATTAATTAGCAAAAACATTCATAGGTACCATTTCATTCATAAAAGTATGAATTATAAATCAGTCCATAATAGGTTTATTTACTCATTTATTTTATTTATTTGTTTATTTACTCATTTATTTGTTTGCTGTTGTTGTTATTATTATTATTATATTTATTTTTCTTTTAATTACTTATTTCACTTCCTTAAATTTTACCCTCCATTAAATTACCTAATACATAATAGGTTTTTAGTCAGGATATTACATATATAATCTAGAATTATAATAAAAGAACAAAAATAATATAATTGACATTCTTTATGAAATATTATTTTTCCATTGTTAAATGCGAACTTAATCTTCGTTGATATTGTAGGATACATTCCATCAACTATCTTCAATATATCAGAGTTGCAAGAAATTGAATTATATCAAAATAATTTGTCGGGAAGTATCCCTTTAAATATATGTCATGGGCTTCCAAAATTACAAAGTTTGTCTCTTGATACGAATGAATTATTTGGTCCAATCCCATCTGGTTGGCAGCAATGTAATGGGCTCAACTTTTTATCATTAAGCTCCAACAGATTTAGTGGACATATACCAAGAAGCATTGGAAACCTGACTATGCTTCAAGAGCTATACTTAGATGATAATCTTTTGACAGGTATGTCGGCTATCTCAAATCTCCATCTATTAATACTATTTTTTATATATTCAAAAACTAAATAATAGTCATATGATAGCGTACCATCATTAAAGTATAAATTTGAATAAAAAGTCATATGATAAAACCGTTCTTATAGTATAAATTGGAACAAAAATAATAACAGTTTAATCTTTGTCACTAATTAAATAGTTTATATTTTATGCAGTTATATTTAATTTTTATATCTGCTTATGAAATTGTAATTTTATAGAATTTTAATATGCATATTACTTACACATGTGCATATATATATATATATATACATATACATATATATATATATATATATATATATTTACACACACACACAATACAATTATGACATTTTGAAACAATCCAAAATTCCGATACTTTTTTACTTCTTTTCAAATTTCTACAATTTTAATATTTCAAAGCTTTCAATCAATTATATTTTCAAAGTCAAATAATCACATGAAAATCATAATTGTCACAACTTGAGCTACAATAAATTTAGTGGAGAAATTCCATCTTAAATTTAGAAAACATGTGATATTAATATTTCATCTATTTAACACTAATACATTTAGTAAATTTTCTATGCCAACAGACATTGGCAACTTGATTATGCTTCAACATTTACTTTTATATAATAATCTTATAGCACCTATGTCTTAGTAACTGTAATTTAAATAATAAAGTCATATGATGAAGCTGTTATTATAATATAAATTTGAATTAAAAATAATAACAGTTTAATCTTTGTCATTAAATAAATAGTTTATATTTTATACAGTTATTGTTATATTTATCTTTAATTTTTATATCTGCTTATGATAATTGTAATTTTATAAAATTTAGTTATGCATATTACTTTACACATGTGCATATACACACAATACAATTACGACATTTTGAAACATTCCAAAATTCCGATAATTTTTATCTTCATTGCAAATTTTCCACAATTTTAATATTTCAAAGCTTTCCTCAGTCAAATTATCACAAAATGAAAATTACAATATGTATTTTCAAAGACGGAAATTTGTAAATTTTTCAGTAGTAGCACTGTCTTGTAACATTTTATATTTTAAATCAAAAGTTATTAGCCGAAAAGTTATCGCTGAGCCAAGAACTATGTCCCGTAATAAAACAACATGTTTTTCTAATATACACACACATATATATGCTTCAAGTGTTATTCGAATTAGATGTATATATTTTACCATACTATTAAATTTGTTTCTATAGTTTTATATATGACTTGGAGCATTATATGATTGTTAGTCTGTGTTACTAGACAAATAAATTGAAATACAAAATATAATTCAAAGGGAGAAGTTAGAATTAAAACCGTCATTATAATATAAATTTATATTAAAAATAATAACATTTTGTTAGTTTGTTTTTTTTTAAACAATTGTTTATATAATCTAATTAAAAAATGAATTCCATTTTATTTAAATAATCAAGTATTGTACAAAAACTAGTCATCTAATTAAAAAAAATTTAAATTTTTCAAAAATATTATTTTCTGTCAAAAGAAAGTAGCTTTGATGTAAATTTGTTTCCTCTTTTATTTACATCTCCTTTGTTTGAATATTTCGAAAAAGAACGTAAAAAGAACATAGAACTATGACGATTAAGAAACTGTACTGTATGAATCTTTTAAAGCTTTGAATTTATTATTGATTTAAAGTCAAATTACATGATAAAATGAAAATTATAGTATGTATTTAAATTAACAAAAAGGAAATTTGAAACTTTATATTATTTTTTAAATGTAATTTTAACAATTATAGCACTGTTTTGTAATATTTTATAATTTATATATTTTATGCCTAGAAAAAAAAAAGTTAGCAGAGGTATATATATTCTTAGATATCTGTAGCAAGATTATTTTCTAGCTAGATGCTTTCCGACTATATATGCATATATATATATATATATATATATATTATGATGAACAAGATGCATTACTTAACTAATAAGTAATAAAGGCTTATATCATTTTATAGGTTGATATTATTAAACTGTACATTTATAGTTTATATATATATATATATATACACACACACACATGTAATAAAAAAATGTCTATACAAATAAAACTTTAGCCAACAATCAAATGTATTAATTATCAAAAAAAGAATTAAATGTATTTTCTTCACTCTAGCATTGTGTGTTACAGTGTCCTCTTATTAAAACGTATATCATAGGTAAAATTAATTATCTTGTTATTATTTATTTAATTTATATATCTTTTAGTGGCTTTTATTGAGATTAGGAAGATAAAAACTAATCTATCAACCAAATCAACTTATATAACTTCCACAATTTGCTTTGTTTATTAAATTTATTATTTTTGCTTTTAGGTCCTATCCCAAAGGAGATATATAATCTTAATAAACTTGAAGTCCTAGAGTTGGATAGTAATTCTCTCTCTAGTAGTCTTCCATCTAATTTTGGATGTGGCCTTCCCAACCTAAAGGAGCTGTACTTGTGGGGAAATGAACTTTCTGGAAGAATTCCAAATACTATATCCAATGCTTCTATGCTTAAAATTATATCCTTGGGGGACAACAAATTCACTGGAGTAATGCCTAGTACGTTTGGGAATTTAAGAGATCTCCAATGGCTAACTGTTAATAGTAATAAGTTGACCATTGAAATCAACTTTTTCACTTCCTTGGCAAATTGTAGGCATCTTAAAGTATTGTCTTTATCTGGGAATGCTTTAAATACAAAACTCCCCAAGTCTATCGGAAATCTATCGAATTCTCTGGAAGAAATCGGGGCAAATTCTTGTGGAATTAATGGTAATATACCATTGGAAATTGGAAATCTTAGTAACTTGTTTACACTTACCTTTAGCAACAACAATTTGAAGGGATCAATACCTGCTACAATAAAGAAGTTACAAGATCTACAGTATTTGAATTTAGATGGCAACGGACTGCAAGGCTCTTTGGTCGATAGGCTCTGCAAAGTTCGAAAATTGGGGTATATACATCTAAGTAGAAACAAGCTTTCAGGGGAATTGCCGATTTGCTTGGGAAATCTTACTTTTTTAAGAGAGATTCATTTGGACTCTAATTATTTCATTTCTAAGATACCTTCTTCTTTTTGGAATTTGATTGACATTTTGGAAGTAAACTTATCTTCTAATATGTTAAATGGACATTTTGAGATAAGAAATTTCAGAGCTCTTATAAAGTTGGATTTATCAAGAAATCAAATTTCTGGAAAAATTCCTGCATCTATTGGTGGCTTGCTAACTCTGGAATATCTTTCTTTAGCACATAATAAATTGCAAGGAGATATTCCCAAATCAATTGGGAATTTGGTGAGCCTAAAATACTTAGACTTATCCCAAAATAATTTGACTGGTGAGATTCCCAAGTCCTTAGAATCACTTCATTATCTTGAGTTGGCAAATTTTTCTTGCAATGGAATGCAAGGAGAGATTCCAAATGGTGGGCCTTTTGTGAATCTCACTGCAAAATCATTCTTGATGAACAAAGCTCTTTGCGGAAAGCCTCAACTACAAGTTCCACAATGCCCAAAAAAAATGAAGCACAAGTTAGCTAAGGGGATACTCCTGCTGAAATACTTATCTCCTATATTGTCATTTGTTATTGTTGTTTCTTGCATAATAGTTGTACTATATAGAATAAAAAGGGCCAATAATTCAATCCATATTGAGTTATCCTCCATTGGAACTACAAAAAGAATATCATACTATGAACTTCAAGAAGCAACAAATGGATTGGATGAAAGAAATTTCCTTGGTAAAGGAAGTTTTGGTTCAGTGTTCAAAGGAGTACTTTCAGATGGGATGATGGTTGCAGTTAAAGTATTTGACTTAGACAAAGAATCAGCTTCAAAGAGTTTTGATACAGAATGTGAAGTAATGGGCAGTTTGCGGCACCGTAATCTCATCCAGATTATCAGTTGTTGTTCAAATGTAGATTTCAAATCTCTAATATTGCAGTTCATGCCAAATGGAAGCCTTGAAAATTGGTTACATTCTGATAACCTTTGTCTTGATTTCTTTCAAAGATTGAATATAATAGTAGATGTGGCATCTGCATTAGAATATCTTCATCATGGTTCTCCAAGACCTATTGTTCATTGTGATATAAAACCGAGTAATATTTTGATGGAAGAAGAAATGGTAGCTCACCTTAGTGACTTTGGCCTTGCCAAACTCTTAAATGAAAGACAATTTGAAACACATACAAAAACATTTGCAACACTTGGCTACATTGCACCAGGTGATGGATGATTTACACTTATAACTTGTTATCCATGTACATTCCTTTTTCAAATTTTAGACCTATAGATAGTACTGCAATTAGTAGTAATGATGGGAAGTGCTTAAAACTGGATATTATATATATATATATATACAAATTTGAAGAAAACTATTATTGGCCCAGTTTTTTTTTATCATTAAAATCTTGCTCATCTAATTGAATCAAATATTGTGATCATTTTTTTTATACAAATTGGTATGCAGAGTATGGATCTAAAGGAATTGTGTCAACAAAAGGAGATGTATATAGCTATGGTATTGTGCTCATGGAAATATTCACAGGAAATAAGCCAACAGATGATATGTTTGATTCAAGATTAAGCTTGAAAAGTTGAGTTAGTGAGTTCGTCCTTAATAAAGTAATTAAACTTGTGGATTCAACTTTGGTGCAAGAGGATGAAGAGTATAATAGTATGATAGTATCTGCAATCTCATCCCTATTGATCTTAGCTTTAAATTGTTGTGCAAACTTGCCAGAAGATCGACCTATTATGAAAGATGTAGTAGATCTTTTAAATAAATTTAAGGTAAATTGTTTGCAAAAATCTTAGAGAGAGCTCAATTTAGAAACATAAAGCTAATTGAGAGTTTGAGTACCTATACTTTCTTTTGTTTTTGTTTTTGCATTTGACTGATGTCCAAATATATAGAACTTTGATGTGCCAATAAAGTTAAAACAATTTCCTACTATTCATCCTTATTTATTTCACTATATTGATAATTAAATCATTTTTGTTCTTTTAGATTCTTTAAATTTTATTTGATTAAAGTCTTCTTGCTATTTTGGACCAAAAACAAATGTTCCTTATTCTTTACATTCAAACATGCCAATTTGAAAACTTTGAATATATTAATATTAAACAAGGCAATAGTATTTAAAATATTTGGGTTTAAATTTATCCTTTCAAATACAACAAGTAAACATAGGGAGTGTACCGGTAATATATTCTTACCCTACAAAAAGGAAAAAGAAATAATAAAGCTAAATCATTTAAGTTTCTAGAGAAATCTTGCCTGGACAACTAAATTAACAAGATAATATTAAAAGTAAAATGATTTTCGCTGAAATGCTATAGTATATATAATGAATTTCTAAAATTTGTTGAAATTTATATCTTCTTGATATATTTAATTAATTTCCCCTTCTAACACTCCTGTAAATAACATATCAAGTCCACACATTTTATTTCTAATGGCATTAGGATATTTGATTTGAATCAATGAACATATAGAAACAATTAAACAACCAACCTTTTATCATTTGCAATAAATTACTTTAACAAATTTACTTTCATAATTTCGATCATTCTGCACTAGTGAGTAGTAAAATATTCTCTCTCTCTCTCTCTCTCTCTCCATCGTTTTCATTTATGTCTTTTCAAATCCAAATGACAATAATCTTCACTAGCAAGTTGATGAGTACATCTAAATTATGAAGCCAAAATGGCATTATTTCACATTTCATTACAATTTAATAGTGGAGCTACATTTTAATGAATTTATTAAATCTATTATCCAACTACATAAATTATTAAGAATGTCTTTATAAATTGATTTAAAATAATTTTATATTATGATGAGTTGGATCGTTGCAAATCAGTAATAGAAAATCTATAAAAATGAAGAAAGATAAATACTAGAAGTCATAGCTTCTCAAAAAGTTAGATAGAAAACACAATTCTTTTTATAAAAATTAAAATTAAAAATATTGGAGTTGGCATGGGTTACTAACCGTTATTAGAATTTTCTTTTTTTCAAAAAAATTTAACAGTGATTAAAGCATGGTAAAAGTATATTTATTTCTGTAATAGCTCGTCTTTATATAAATGCCATTAATGAACTTACATATTTATCAATATTCTACCCCATCTTTTAACTGTTTGAAATAACAATGTTTTGAAAAACATATAAAATATGTTTTGTTTATTCCATTTTAAAAATAAAATTTCAAAAATTGGTTCAAAACATATTTGTTCAAAATAATGCACCAGTCAAGTTTTATTTTTTTATTTTTAAAAGCAAAAACTATTTTTAAAAACAGGAGCCAAATAGAGCCCTAAATTTTATTTTTACTGTCACAAGATGATATATATATATATATCTATGGTTTCAATTTAAATTATGTACTCCCTTCGTGTTTTGTCTTTTTTAGGTTGTCTCCCTTATTTTTTAGTATAATTTTATTTTTTTGAACCATAATATCTGAAAAAGTATTTAAAGTATAATATCAAAGTATTGTTTATAATAGTAAAATTAATAAAATAGAAAAGTTGGTACATTAATGATAACAAAAATGATGAATTCTTTCATTTAAAGTTGTAATGAAACTTGTATCTTCTGCAAACAATATAATAAAATCGAAGCTTAATTAACTTGAACATGAAAGATAAAATTATAGTTTAAAATTTAAATTACATATTGGAAACACTTGATGAGCCTTTAATCTGTCTATGTGCTTGAATACGTTAACATTTTCTTATTAATATTAATGATTTAGATGGTTTTTGTAAATTGGGATGAAATTGACATCTCTGCTGTCATTGTTGTCCAAGTCATCTGTCACGTTCATATCATTTCTCCTCTCTCCTTTTTTGTGCGAATTTAAAAATTAAAATGAAGTTTTCTTAAAGTATACTTTGGCCATGGATACATGTTTCTTTTGAAGTAAAATTTTCAGTTCAAAAGTTTGGACCCTTGGAATTTCTGAGTTTTGTCCTTAAATCTATCTTAGATTAATCGGATGATTCACATAATAAGAAGAAATACTGCAGGTAGTTTGATTTTTTTTTTTCCATCCAATTGTTTTGTTTTGTTTTCTTTGATCTGGATAGTGGATGGTTCAACGAATTTTATAGTTTTTAATAAAAATGCAGAAGAACTAAGCTCATTGCCTTCGTGCCAAAAGAAATTTATACTCTTTAATAATAACTGATTTAAATTAGATTAGTCAAAATTATATTTAAATTAGATTAGTCAAAATTATCGTTTAGACTATATTGGTATCAGGTCATTGTTCAGAAAATAGTTTGATAGACATGTGAAGGTGAAAAGGTCGCCTAGACATTAATTTTTCACACTTTATAGTGTTCTTTATATATATATATATACATATATATGTATTAATGATTGAAGCCAGCGCAAATTAAGTTCATTCTTTCCTTGATTAATCTAAGTGGTAAGTGGGAAGTGTGCACTCATAATTTATGATTTGTAATTTTTTATATAGTATTTATTTTTTACATTTAAAAAATTAGTGCTTTAATGTTTTTCATTTAAAATATATATAATAATATTTTTAAAAATTAAAAATTGAGAATATTTTTATTTTTTAAAATTAAAGCATGGAAGAAAGTTAGTTATTATTTATTATGTTAAATTTTCAATATATAAAATTAAAGATATATATTTCTATATATGTATTCAATTGCTATTGATTTGACAACAATTGAGCCAATAAACATTGAATTAGTACCTTCACCAGTTTAATAACCGGTCTAATTTTTTAAATATTTATATATATATACACACACACACATTCTTACTTTGATACCAAAAAGTCTGAAAATAATTGAATAAATTGGTGATTTGCTCATTAAAATATTTCTATTATTTTAATTTAGTTCTTAAATTATGAAGTATCTCAATAGCCTTTGAAGTATTATATTTGATTTAAGTTAGTATTTTTTATTGCTAAATCACAAATCTACTATTATTAAATCTTAAAATTTTTATAATTAAAAGTTATAAAAATAATAAACAAAGGGACTAAATTGATACAAATACCTAGCATTTTAATAATAAAATTGAGACTTCTACACAAATCAAGCAATAATTTATACAAAATAACTCTATTTTACAAATGAAATACCGTGTTTTCAAATTGATGTATACTGCATAAACTGATGTGTCCATAATTTTACAAGTCAGGTCAACTCATATGAACATATTTTTATAGAAAATATATTTCACAAATTTTGTTTGTAATGACAGAATAATTATCTAAAGTGATATGTACTTCGTGCCTCGATAAGTAAGAAAAAGCTAACTTTGAATATCGTGATCAATTTTGAATGTTTTATCGGAATTTGAATTCACCACACAATTGTTATCTTATTAACTAGAAATAGCTAAATCATTTAAATTAACACAAATTTCACTATCTTAGTTCTTTAATATTTTCTGGTTAAATTATTTTTAGATTCTTATAATTTTACTCAATTTTCAATTAGGTCCTTATGGTTTGAAAGTTTATAAATCAGTTCTTAAAATTTTATAAATTTTAAATTTAGTCCATGTCACTATACTTCTATAAGTTTTCCTTTAAAATTTAATGATACAGACTATTATATATGTTTATATTGATACTTTAGATGTGCATAATTTATGTATAAACAGAAGCAAAAATAGGTAATGAAGGGAAATTAGCTCACATATATGAAATGTGATGTTAATTAAATGTCCAATAATTTAAGCAAGTTAGCTTGAATCCATTATATAGCTGACCATGCCAGCAAAATCTACAAAAAAATTAACCAAAGTATAAATAGTAGGGACTAAATTGAAAAATGTTTTAAAATTATAAGGATTCTATTATAATTTTTTAAACTAGAAAGACCAAGTTAAAAATTGAATCAAAATATAATGCATATAGCAGTTCAACTCAAGTATTTATTTGCTGCTGTTATGTGTGTAAATATCTAATTGTTTTTTTTTTTGGGAAAAGGGTTTAATTAATTTCTAAACCACTTGGGTTTTGATATGGAATTGATCCATAAAAGAATTTATTCGTTTAAATACAAGAAGTCAACGTGGGAAGTGTCCACTTAGATGTCTTAAAGGCGAAAAGTATTTTTTTTTCTTTTACATTTGGTATAAGTTTTAGTTTTATCTTTTATGTTTCTTCTATGTCAACTTCATCCTAACTATTTACAAAATGTGCCAAATTTTTATATTATATATTTCCAAAAGTGACAAGGACTTATCAAAATTTACCATTATTTAATTTTAAATTTCAAGTCAACCTTTATGTTTGGGATAAATTTCAATGTGGTCCCTTACACAGTTACACTTATTGTAAGTTTCACTTTCCTACTTATTTATAACAAGTGCCATTTCATTCCAATTTTAAAGTAAAATGAATAAATCATTATGAGAAGATACCTGACATATCTAAATTAAACATATGCAGAGAAGGGCTTATTTGATGTTGTTAACAAGTAATTTTAATTAGACAAATGACAATTTAGGTTATATATATTACCATTTTACTATTAGAAGTTTGTTAAATGGATCTGTTTACCCTTAATCTCTGACATGGTACAGAAAAAACTAGGGCTTGTTTGGATGTGTTTTTGTTATTTTATTTTGAAACAAATTTTGTGAAATTGTTTTAGAAACTAAATTTGAAAATAAGAAAAATCCGTTTGAATAATTTATTCTGAAAACAATTCTAAAACTTTAAAATACAAAAACAAAAAAGTATTTGGAAGTTTTTTTTTTTAAATGAGATACAAAAGCTTTTTGTGTAGTGTTGTGATAAAATAAATGTAAATGAAATATACAATAACGCTATTTTAAAAGAGAATAAAAAAAATACGTGTCAAATATATTCAATGTTATTACTTGAGCTACATTTTAATGATTTGTTAAGTCTATCATCTAACAATACAGATTATTGAAAATTTATTTACATATTCACTTAAAATCATTATATAATATGATAGAATAGATTGTAACAATTTAGTAAAATAATCTATAAAAATGAAAAAGATAAACAACAAAAGTGATAACTTCTCAAAAATTAAATAGAAAAGATAAATTTTTCTATAGAAATTAGAAATAAAAAATCACAATTAGAATTGATTACTAAATGGGACAAAATTGTTATAATTTAATCATGTAAAAAAATTGAAACTTATACTAAAAGTAAGAGACCAAAAGAGAACTTTTATTTATCTTCACAAGCATGTTAATGCTATGTCGGACCCTCTTCATATTTCTACGTTGAATAACAAAAATAGTTAATTTAATTTCAGGAAAATAATAAGATTTAATATTAGCTGATGACAGTGATATAGCCGTTTCAATTTCAGGAAAATAAAAAAATTAATTTTTAAAGACGTTAATTTAAAAAGAATTTTATTTTTTGTGTTCAATATTTTAATTTTTTGTGCTTTTGAGTGAAATAATTTGAATATCAATTTTATTACCTACCTTAGGCTTTGAAACCCTCTGCTTTAAAAGATGAAAAGTTCTTTATCAAGTCTTCTTTTTTATAAGAATTGAACAATCAACTTGTATATCTTTATATCTTTTAAAAATTAAATTGTTCAGTGGATGATGTTGCACAATCATCACTTTGACAATCAGAGAGTTGAGACAAAAATAATATTTTAAGGAATAGATTGATATGCTTAATTTTTTAATAACTAAATTAAGATAATTGTAATCATCTAGCCCAATCATTGACCAGACAAGAAGCTCGGATCACCAAGGTCACTAGTCCAATGGTCACTAGGTTAATTGCTAAACTGAGAGAATAATATATATATATATATATATATATATCAAAGGAGGTAGAATAAATTTTATATATATATATATGCCCATTTCACAATCAAAAGTATCTTAAAAAATGTATTCTAAAATAATTTTGTTGAATTTTAATATAATATATATTTATATCCTATTTTAGATTAGTATTAATCAATTATTAAATTATTAAATATCATTAATATATCAACTATGTTATTCTAATATATAGCCTTTAATATATTTAATGAATATTATAATTGGACTTTTATATTGTGAGTGGCCCGTGATGGGTTGGGCCAATCATATAGTATGTTGAGAAGTCCCTGCTCTCATCTGATAATAAATAAACTGACTCCTCATTAATCAGTTTATCCTAGACAGAAAACTTATCAGATAGAGAGTAGTACCACTCTCACAAAATTTAAAATTCCCTCTGTTCTGTTGTTGGAGATGGATACCGCGGTGATGCCAGGTATACGTTCTAATTCATCTCTTTTATATCATGTTATTTTAATATGCCATAGTCTATATCTACACCGATCTAAGATTGTAATTTAGTTCAATCAAAATCCTTCAATGGTATCAGAGCCAAGTTATAGGTACATATTATGGCTATTAATTGGTTATTTTTTCTGATTTTCGCAACCCCTAATCTTTTAATTTTAAAACAAATTTCCTTTGCCCTAATTTGTCAGACTAATCTTAAAATTGTTTTAGGGCTTTGATTCAACACATTCATGTGAATCACATAAGTAAAAATCAGAGGGTTTAAACAATGTTTGAAGGAGATCGAAGATTCTTTTCGTTTTCATTTTTCCTCAAATTTTTCGATTTTGATTTCTCTCAAAAACAGCCTATATCTTTCGAAATTGATTTGGGGTTTCTATTTTACACTGTTATTCGAATAACATATCCAAAACCGAGGGACTTTCATTGACGCTTTTGGGAAATCAGAAGTTTTTTTTAAAATCGTTTTGCCCTCTATATTTCGAAACTTTTGATTTAAAATCTACCTATTTATTTGCAAAATTGATTGAGGGCTTCAATTCTATATGAGATTTCGAACAAAAGCCCTAAAAGATCATTGATGTTCATGGCCGGATGAGGGAGAACGAACCGGGTCACACTCGCGGGTCGCGCTGCCCGGTTACAGGGGAGTCGGGCGAAGGGGATGACTACCCCAGGCGAATCCCATGCTCGGGCCAAGCGCATGTATTTTTGGTAATTTTTTGGAAATTTTTTGAGACCCTTAAATATTTTATCTTATTTAATCCGAGACCATTTTGTTATTTTAATTATCGTACTCTCGGATTTTGGGACTAAAATTTTTTGTGATAATTCCTCATTCTATTAACGACATCTAGGTATGTTGTACTCTCTCCATTGAAGTATCCTGATGATGGAATTAATTTCAGTCCATATGTAAGTTAACCTTTTATTTATTTATTTATTTATTTATTTTATTAATCATTATTTATTCTGTCCAATATAATTGTCTTTTGTTTTGTACGATTGTAAACTCACCTATCATGGGTACAGTTATACAAAATCTTCCATTTAAATGATTAAAATTTTATTTATTTTATTCTTTTTATAATCATTACTATTAGTCTAATTCATTGCATTAAGAATAATTATATCCTATCGGTATACTATTATCAATGTAATTTCTTATACAATGCCATGTTAATTTATACTTCTATCAATTTTTTTTGAATATCCTATCGGCATTCAAAATTTGTTTGATGATATGAGGTCTAAGCATTGTATCATTATATTTCTTGTTTATTATGGTTTGGGACCCTTAGGCGGGACCACGTAGATAAGAAATTTTCTTTCATAGGCTTAATTGGTTGTGCATATGGAAACATTTAATTCTCTTGTAGCATAATTACATTATGCATATTAAATGTTTCTTTTATTGTTTTAATGCCAGCCTCCTTGCCTATGCAATGAACTTATGTCAAGACACTAAATGGGACCAATTTTGAGGACTGGAAAGAATCTCTGGATCTGTATTTGGCCATCACTAATATAGACTTGGCTTTGAGAGAAGAAGAGCCTCCGGCTCTTACTGTTGAGTCCACTGTTGCTGAAAGGACTTCTCGAGAAAAATGGGAGCACTCAAATAGGGTGTGTCTCATAGTGATGAAATACACTATGGAGAAGTCTATTAGACAGAGTATTCCAGAGAGCAAGAATGTTAAGGAATTTTTGAAGTCCATTGGTGAGAAATTCACCTTTTTTGATAAAGCTCAAAAGGGCCAATATCTCTCTCTGATTGAGAAGACTAAATATGATGGTGTTAGTGGAGTTCGTGAGCACATCATGAAGTTAGTACACTATTTTAATAAGTTGAAGTCTCTCAAGGTTGATCTTGGTGAGAGTTATCTAATCTGGCAAGTTCTGGGGTCACTCCCTTCTCAGTTTGATGTTCTGAATACCTCATATAATACTCAGAAAACTGAATGGACAATTGATGAAATGATTGCCATTGTCTCTCAAGAAGAGGATTCCATAAAGAAAGGGAAAGCACACAGTGTTCAGTTTGTTGCTTCTTCTTCTGGTGCCAAATCTGAAAAAAAAAAAAAAAGGTCATAAAGGAAAGTTTCAACGTGATAAGAAAAAAGGGGGAAAAGTTTCTCAACACTTAGAACCTAAGAAGAATTTTTTCAAAGGAAACTGCAAGTATTGCAAGAAGTATGGCCACAAGGTGGATGACTGTTATACTCTCAAGAGGAAACTTGAGAAGCAAGGTACACTCCTAGCTTTGGCTTGTTATGAATCAAATATGATTGATGTTGCTCCCAATACTTGGTGGTTTGACTCAGGTGCAACCATTCATGTTGTGAATTCTTTACAGGGGTTCACAAGCCTGAGGAAGCCAAGTGA
Source organism: Biancaea sappan (assembly GCA_037074585.1). Taxonomy (NCBI): domain Eukaryota; kingdom Viridiplantae; phylum Streptophyta; class Magnoliopsida; order Fabales; family Fabaceae; genus Biancaea; species Biancaea sappan. The sequence goes on from CM073493.1 coordinate 28,785,280, forward strand.
TGCTGAATCCAATATCATTGTGGGAGATGGAGCTAGAGTATCTGTGGAAGAAATAGGAGTAGTTACATTGCTTTTACCTTCTGGACATAATTCATTGTTAAAAGATGTTGTTTACATACCTTCTATGAGAAGGAATTTGATTTCAATTTCAGCTTTGGATCAATATGGCTACACTTTTGAATTTAGTAATGGAAAAGTTGTTATTCGTTTTAATTCTGTTACTGTCGGTTCAGGACTGTTATGTGATGGGCTTTACATGTTGAATTTGAATGATATGTCTATTAACTCTGTTGTTGGAAACAAGCGTAATAGGACTGATGAAAGTTCTTCTATGCTGTGGCATAGACGCTTGGGGCACATTTCTAGGCCCCGGATTGAAAGACTAATTAAGGAAGGAATTCTTCATGATCTCAATTTTTCTAACTTCGACACTTGCGTCGATTGCAGTAAAGGCAAGCTCACTGCCAAAACTAGGAAGAAAGAAGCAAATAGGTGTGATGATGTATTGCAGTTGATTCACACAGACATATGTGGACCTATTACACCCATTGCTATGGGTGGATATAGGTATTTCATTAACTTCATAGATGACTTCTCAAGATTTGGTTGGATAGATCTCCTCCAAGAAAAATCTAGTTCCTTGGATGCCTTCAGATCCTTCAAGGCTGCTATTGAATTAAAGACAATAAAAAAGATTAAATGTGTGAGGTCCGAAAGAGGAGGTGAGTATTATGGCAAATACAGTGAGACTGGGAGAAATCCAGGACCGTTTGGCCAAATTTCTCGATGAATGTGGGATTGAAGCTCAATACACTATGCCTGGTACTCCTGAGCAGAATGGAGTTGTAGAGAGACGTAATCGGATACTCATGGATATGGTAAGATGCATGATGAGTCATTCATTGTTACCAGTTTTTCTTTGGGGAGATGCCTTAAAGACAACCGTGTACATTCTTAATCAGGTACCCAGTAAATTTGTACCAAAACTCCCTACGAACTGATGAGTGGAAGGAAGCCGAGTTTGAAACACTTTTATGTGTGGGTTGTAAAGCATAGGTTAGACCATATAATCCTCAATTGAAGAAGCTTGATCTTAAAACTGTTAGTGGTTTCTTCATTGGTTACTGCGTGGGCTCTAGAGGTTGTAGATTCTACGCGAGTCATTGAGTCTGACAGAGCGATATTCTTTGAGGATGATGTGGATAGTGGGAGTCACACACCACGACCAATCAATCTCAAGGAAGATCGGACCACAGCTCCTGCATCGCCTATTTTACTTCCTATGAATATTGTGGTTCCAGTCACTCTTAATGATGATCAGACACTTCAAGGAGGACATGATGTAGTGGCACTACTAGTTATTGAACAGGAAACTGATGATACTGTTGAAACAAGTGTAATGGCACCATTAGATGTAGTGGCACCACCAAATGACATTGCAGAAGCATCTTTATTAAGAAGATCTCAGAGATTACGTAAGCCTTCTATACCAGTTGATTATGTAGTGTATCTTCAGGAGCATGAGTTTAATCTCCATAATGATGACGATCCTATCAGTTTCCAGGAGGCTATCTCTAGCTCTCATGCTTCTAATTGGATAAATGTCATGCATGATGAATTTGCTTCCATGTTTCATAATGGTGTTTGGGATTTTGTAGAATTGTTAGATGGTTGCAAACCAATTAGGTGCAAATGGGTCTTTAAGACCAAGCGTAGTCCAAATGGAAAAGTTGAGAGGTATAAGGCTAGACTAGTATCCAAAGGCTATAGTCAAAAGTTGATCAGACATTCTCACCAATTTCTATGAAAGATGCATTTTGGGTTGTTATGGCTTTAGTAACTCACTTTGATTTAGAACTTCACCAGATGAACGTGAAGACAGCCTTTCTGAATAGAGATCTAGCCGAGGATGTCTACATGGTTCAGACTGATGGTTTCATTGAAACAGGTCAAGAGCATTTGGTTTGCAAACTCAAAAAGTCTATTTATGGACTAAAGCAGGCATCCAGGCAATGGTACTTGAAGTTTGATCGTGTTGTCACTTCTTTTGGCTTCAAGGAGAATGCTTCAGATCAGTGCATTTACTTGAAAACCAGTGGGAGCAATTTTATAATTCTTGTTTTATATGTCAACGATATTCTGCTTGCAAGCAGTTGTGTTAACCTTTTGACTAAGACAAAATTGATGTTAAATAGCCACTTTGATATGAAGGAGCTTGGTTATGCTTCAGTTGTTCTAGGCATCCAGATTTACCGTAATAGGTCACGTGGCGTGCTTCGATTGTCTCAGAGAGGATATATTGAAAAGATCCTCAAGTAGTTCAACATGCATTCTTGCTCCCCATGTGCTGCACCTGTTCAGAAAGGTGACAAACTATCTAAACCTCTATGTCCTCAAAATGATTTAGAGATATTTGAAATGAGAAAGGTCTCATATGCTTCCGCTGTTGGCAGTTTAATGTATACTCAAATTTGTACTCGTCCCGATATCGCTTTTGCTATTAATGCTTTAGGGAGATACTTGAGCAACCCAGGTTTGGGTCATTGGAAAGTTGTGAAGAAGGTCATGAGATATTTGCAGGGAACCAAGGATTATATGTTGACCTATAAGAAGTTTGATCAACTTCAGGTCAGTGGTTATTCTGATTCTGATTTTGCAGATTGCCTTGACGACCAAAAGTCTACTTCCAGCTCTATTTTTATGATGGCAGAAGGAGTTATCTCTTGGAAGAGTGTTAAACAGACTCTTACAGCTACTTCTACGTACCATGGAGGCAAAGTATGTTGCTTGCTATGAGGCTACTTCTCAAGCCATGTGGCTGAAAAACTTAATCTCTGGTTTTCACATTGTTGAAAGCATTTCTAGGCCACTTGTGATATATTGCGACAACACTGCTGCTGTTCATTTCTCTCAAAACAACAGAAGCTCTTCTCGATCAAAATACTTTGATATCAAATATCTGTTTGTTAGAGAGAAAATTTTAGAGTTTCAGACTCGTATTGAGCATCTTGCTACAGAGAACATGTTAGTGGATCCACTAACTAAAGGCTTAACTATGAAAGCTTTTCAGAATCATGTAACTCATATGGGATTAGTTAAGTGTTTTGATGTTTTGGGTTAGTGGGAGTCTGAAATTTTACATTTACTTGATTGTTATTCTTGTGAAATATGTTTGAGATGACGTCACTTTTGTTATCATATCTCTTGTAGCATTCCTAAATGCTTGGACCATTCTTGGATTGCATATTTCTCTTAATTAATTATGTTTATCCATATTCATTATTTTTTATATGAAATATGAGCTTTTACCATAAATGATCTACTTCCCTATCGAATACTATTTCTGCATCGTTAAAGCTTATCTTTCTTGACATGTGCTATAAATATAGTTGATATTTTAGTCTTAATGATTGTTGCATTTTTAATAATTGACTATTGCTATCCAAGTGAGAGAATTGTTGAATTTTAATATAATATATATTTATATCCTATTTTGGATTAGCATTAATCAATTATTAAATTATTAAATATCATTAATATATCAACTATGTTATTCTAATATATAGCCTTTAATATATTTAATGAATATTATAATTGGACTTTTATATTGTGAGTGGCCCGTGATCGGTTGGGCCAATCATATAGTCTGTTGAGAAGTCCCTGCTCTCATCTGATAATAAATAAACTGACTCCCCATTAATCAGTTTACCTTAGACAGAAAACTTATCAGATAGAGAGTAGTACCACTCTCACAAAATTTAAAATTCCCTCTGTTCTGTTGTTGGAGATGGATACCGCGGTGATGCCAGGTACACGTTCTAATTCATCTCTTTTATATTATGTTATTTTAATATGGCATAGTCTGTATCTATACCGATCTATGTTTGTAATTTAGTTCAATCAAAATCCTTCAAATTTAGCAGGAAAATCTCATATTTTGGTAAACAAATACACACACACATATGATCCTTTATAACTAAATAGTAAAAATAAAATTAAAAGTAAACTATTTTTGAATATTTGATATTTTCATTATTATATGATATTATAAATTTTTTTCTTAACATTGTTCAACTTTAATGATTTAAAATCAATTTACATAAAATAGTCAAATGATTTGTACAAAATAATGACATTTTAGGTTTTATAATATTATGTCTATTGATATATATATATATATATATATATATACTTCTATCTAACTACAAGGTTGTTGTTTTTTATCCATAGTGTCATAAATTCTACTTCTCTCAAAACTTATTTTGCTTCTATTATCACATTATGGATTTAAAACACACAAAAAAGAAAAACAAAAAAGTTGATGGTCAACTGGGTTTGAACTAAGTCAATACGGTCTTGATCGAGTAAATTACAACCTAATTCGATTAGATGACTCAATCTGGGCGGGCATCTGGGTCTTCGATTCCCAGGGCTAGGTCCAAAAAATTGCTTTGAGGACCTAATCAATAATTTAATCTTTAAATTAATAAAAGAGTTGTTGCTGGAACAAGTTATTAGCTAAAAAATGAATTTAAAAATATGTTTGTTTCATTGAGATGCTGGTATTTATAATGAAACTCTATAATGTTTTTGTAATTGAATTTTTTGTTAAGTCAGTAAGTTGAATTGCCCTTTCTCTCACTCTTTGAAGTGAAAATATGGAAACGAAATGAGTGGACTTTACATATCACTTAAAGAAATAATTTTGCTGAAGTATACACAAATTGACCTAAACACAATACAATATAATAGCATTAAAAAAAATAATAATGAAGGAATTGAAATTGGCGATCATTAACTAGTTGATGGTGACTTTAATTAAAATCTTCCCAATGATTTACTAAATTCAAAGTTGATTGTTTGTTATGGCCACATAATTAATATCACATGTACAGTTCTGCTTAGCTTTTGTATCTCTTGAAGTGTTAGAAAGGGGAATTAATTTGGTTGAACTGCGCAAACAAAATGAGTTTTTTTTACTAATATTAAAATGTGAGTAAAATAATAGTATTAAAATAAAAGAAATCATTTTTTTTATTTTTTAAAAGAATTAATAGGTTATGTTTTATCAATAATAAATTGAATCAATTTTCTTCACTTTTTCTCTTTGGTGTCCAAAAGAGGAAAGATATGGTATTATTATAAGCATCACATACTGATAATTCCTCTTTATTCATATCTGTTGAATCAATTTTTTGATTAGGGAAATTCATTAATTCCTCTTTATTCATATCTATTGAATCAAGTTTTTGATTATGGACCCTGAAGATCCAAAATGCATTTAATGTAGCATCACAACAAAAGAAGAAAGAATTATATGTGCTTTATGTAGTCAAACATGAGTCATTAACAGGAATTTACATGAGTTCAATGCTCAAATGTAAATCATGGAACACATAAGGAAATAAGTTGTTGACCAAATGAAAAAGAAAAGAACTTGTTCCAGAAAACAAAGATCACAAAATGAATAAGAAGATCCACAAACAAAGAAATAAGCTGTTATACTTTGTAGAATGAAAGAATTCAAATAAGAAGTTTTTTAATTAATGTCAACGTTCAGAGCCATGGAACCAGATGCATTAAATGGACCTAGTCAAAGTTAATTATCAACCTATCATGTTTAAAGACATAAAAAATGAATCAGAACTATCAATCAAAATCAAGTTATGTGTTTAGATCATGGAGATATGATATCTTGAATTTAAACATGGATGGAAAGAATCAAAACCCTCTTAAAGAAAATATCTCACCATTAATGACAAGTGTCTTATTAAGGAACAAATCTATTTATGCCAATTAAGCATCAAATAATTCATAATTCATTCAGAAATTTCAAAGTCAACTTTGCTCAAGATAAAAGCTCATTAAATAGTAGATCATACGAAATCAATTTGTTTTTTTATTAAGCACTTGATTGTATTTTGTTTTAGAATCCTGATTGATTGAACATTCAAGTCAGCACTTTAAATGAAGATTCTCCAATGGGTATTATAGAAAACTATATAAAGGAGACATCAAGCTATTTCAAGGAGACTAAGAAATTTAGAGAAGAATATTCTAGCCTTTTTGGAAAGTACTTGAACGTTTCGCCTAATCTATTGCAGCTTTGTTTGAAAGAGAGTTATATGTTTAGGATTATACTCTGCATGAGTGAACTCAGTGTAAAAGGATCTTTTGAACTAAGCCCTTCTACATACTCTTTATTTGTCCCGTGAGTGGACTGTATTTTTGGGCCACAGTTTTGGACCCTGTTTGTTGAGGAGTCAAAGCAGTGTGGTTGCACCTTTCCGGAGGAAGGTTTGCTATTGATACGTTAGTTAGGGACGTGTGAAGCCCTAAGTGAGCTACATTTTGATGAATTTATTAAATCTATTATCCAACTACATAAATTATTAAGAATGACTTTATAAATTGATTTAAAATAATTTTATATTATGACGAATTGGATGATGAATTGGATTATTGTAACATTAAAAAAAATCTATAAAAATGAAGAAAGATGAATACTAGAAGTGATGACTTCTCAAAATTAGATAGACAACACAATTCTTTTTATAAAAATTGGAATGGAAAATATTAGAATTAGCATCGGTTAGTAATCACTGCAATTAGAATTTTTTTTTTGTTTTAAAAATTTTAGCAGTGATTTGATCGTCTACAGTGATGATTCTTAAGAAATTCTTAAATTTAAGAATTGATTCTTATTTCGATTCACCACTGTAGTTCGTCACGCATATTGCTACGCGTAAGAACGGTTCTTCTTTCTTATACAAAAAGTAATAATAAAATAATAAAAAATATTTTAATTAAATTTAATAAATGCTTCCCACTTTCTCAGGCTTGCTTTTTCAGAGAGAAAAACTGTGAACATATCCAGAACTTGTTTGAAGTGAATTGTTTTTAATATATGAATATTGTTTGAAGTGAATTGTTTTTTAGCAGAAACCGAGAAAATTGTTTTTAATATATGAATGTTGGAAGTGAATTTAATATTATGTAATATCGGAAGAAGTGATGAAATATATATTTTAAAATTTTTAATATATCATTTTCAATAATTTATTTAGTTTTAATATATTTGTTATATTTTTAATATATAATCTAATGATTTACCTATTTTTAATATATTTGTTATAATTATAATATCTTTTTTATTTTTTAAATATATTAGCTATATTTTATATATTTTTTACATATTTATTGTTTCAAAATTCAAACAAGTTAATATTTTAATTTAGAATAATAATAAATGTTAAAAGTGGTAGAGACTAGAGAGTTATTTGTAAGATCCATTTGTGGGTTGTTAAGAGGTTTACTACTATAATGAAGAGTTGCTTAGAGTGGTAGGGAGTTAATTAAGTTGATGTGCCACTGTGAGATCCCACAATAAGAACCAAAGTAAGATTTATTACTGTATATTCTCTTAAAGCCTAGTAAAAAATTTTTTTGGTAATAAATCATCTTTATATAAATGTCATTAATTAACTTACTTATTTACCAATATTTTACCTCATCTTTTAATTGTTTCAAATAACAATGGTTTAAAAATCATATAAAGTATGTTTTGTTTATTCCATTTTAAAAATAAATTTTCATAGATTTATAAATTAGAATAGTCAAAATTATATTGAAAGATAGAAAGAGATATAATGTATAGGCATGCATATCCATGGGTATGTATGTATCAAAGAAAAGGATGTCCATTTTGGTAAAGAGGATGGATAATGAAAAGAAGACGAAGGCAAAATATGCGAGAAATACAAAATTTTGAGATTATGATAGGTTTTCCTGTGTGGTGTGTTGATGTAGGAGGGGGTGGGTGGTATATTCAAAACGCATACAAATCTTATGTTATCGTTTAGACTGTTCGTATCTGCAAAAAGAAGACTTTGTTTATGTCTTTTATTTAATTTTAGCGGCAACTTGTGTCCCTCTTCGTCTGTACATATTCTCAAGTCTTGAAATAAAGTTTAAACCAAAAACAAAATCATGATTTATGATTTGTATACTTATTTAAATTTTAAAAGAATTAGTGTAATTTACTTTTTCTAAAAAAAATCTATAACCATTTTTTTGTATTTTCTATTAATGATTCTTATTCTTTTATTTATTATTGGATTTGATAAAATAACATAGTATTAATGGTCATAAGATCAGTAATGGATAACCCTGACAACTAGCTAGGCAACAAAATCCAAAATGAAGTCAAGAATAACGACAAACTTCGCATTCGGTGGAATTACTAAAAAGGAGGTATTGGAAAAAGTTAGAAAGGTCCATGGAGAAGGGTACAGACTTAAGTGGGAAGTGTGTACCACTTTTTTTTTATGATCAGATCAGACCAGTCGATTTGATCGATTGAATCGAAAATTGATTTTATGTTTGGTCCGATCAATCTTTAAAAATCAGTTAGCTTTTGAATTTGTTAAAAATCGGTTGAACTGACTTTGAACCGGTTAAACCGGCCAAATCGGTTGAACTGACTTTGAACCGGTTAAATCGGCCAAACCGGTTGATTCAATGGTCTGATCGGTTCTTTTTTTTTTCTAGTCATTTTACTTTTTTTTTGTCACTTTAGTCACTTTACTTTTCTTATTTTATTATTAGGTGTTGAAGAAATTGAATACCAACCAATTATACAGTCAATTGATGAAGTAATAACTAATAAATGATTATCTTCTTGGTTAATTAGTTTATTTTTATTTTTATTTGTAAAATATTTATTTGAATATGTTATCTTGTCAAAATACCTTTTGTATAATTGAATATTAATTATTGTTTTCAATTAATTTTGCCTTTTCATATATATATGAATTATGATACGTTGATATGTAATTATATAATTATTTCACTATTTTTCTGTATATTTTTAATTTTTTAATTTTTTATTACCACCGGTTCGACCACAGTTCGACCGCGATCCAACCATTGAACCTTGAATTAGTACCAATACGGTTCAATGACCGATTCAGTTATGAAAATCTTGGTGTGTACTCATAATTAACGATTTGAAATTTATTATACAATATTTATTATTTTATATTTAATAATTAGTGCTTTAATAATTTTCATATAATAAATATATATAATAATTTTTTTAAATGAAGAATAATTTTTATTTCTTAAAATAAAACGTGAATAAGAATTAGTTATTTTCTATTATGTTAAATTTTAAATATATAACATTTAAAATTTATATTTATATATATGTTTTCAATTACTATCGATTCAATTATAATTGAACTAATAAATTTTGAATTAACCTTCAACGATTCAATGCATGACCGGTCTAGTTTTTAAAATATTGATATATATATATATATATATATATTCTTACTTTGATACTAAAAAGTTTGAAAATAATTGAATAAATAGAATGTCTCAATAGTTTTTGAAAAATTATATTTGATTTATTTTAAATCTTTTTTATTGTTAAATTGTAAAATTTACTATTATTAAATCTCAAAATTTTTGTAATTAAAAGTTATAAAATAATAAATAAAGGGACCAACTTGATACAAATATCATTTTTAAAGATTAAAATACTTGATTTTTTAATAACTAAATTAAGACTTTTATATAAATCAAGCAGCAATTTACCCAAAATAACTCTATTTTACAAATGAAATATCGTGTTTCGAAATAGATGTATATGACTTACCAATTGTGAGTGCAATAGAAGTCAGGGTCTAAAATTTTACGAGTCAAGTCAAATTATATGGACATATTTTATAAAAAATGTATTTCACACAATTTGTTTGTAATAACATTATAGATAGGCGTGTGTGGAAAATTTTTTGAAAGTGATATATATACTGTGGCCTTATAAAAAAGGAAAAGATAACAAAAGTTTAAACTGTCCACACAATTCTTATCTCATTAATTAGAAATAGCTAAATCATTTAAATTAACACAAATTTCATTACCTTCAATCTTTTAACATTTTTGGTTTATTTTTTATATTCTTATAACTTACTCAATTTTCAATTTGATCCTTATAGTTTAAAATTTGATAATTAAGTTCTTACAATCTTTAAAATTTTTTAATATAGTCTTTGTCACTAAACTTTTATAAGTTTTTCTTTAAAATTTAATGATATGGCCAATTATATATGTATATATTGATACTTTAAATATGTTTGACTTGTATATAAACAAAAGTAAAAATAAATAATAAAATGAAGTTAACTCAGATATAGCTTAAATGTTAAGTAATTTTGGACAAGTTAGTTTGATTTCACTTAAAAAATGGCTCATCAGAATTTGACTGGATTCGCTCCCAAGAATTTTAACAAGTTTTAAAGGACATTGCTGTTCAAAGTCTAAGTAAATCCTACTAACAAAACTTAAAACGATATGAGGAAAAGACGAGAGAACTAAACAGTGAGATCAATAGCATAAATGTATAATAAATGCAATGTAAGCATCTTATCTGCCACATCCATCTCCACAAGAATTTTATGTGAGTTCGAGTGGTCAAGGAAATGTGGAAGTATATCGACCAGATATGACTTCTGTAGATAATGCTTCAATTTTTTTTATTCTACTCAATATTCCAACTACTGTAGTCAGAAATGAGGAAAAGGATGATGATGATGACGAAGAGTGAAAATTTGTACTAATTAAATTATTTATTGAAATTAATTTGTATTATTGTACTAATTTTCTAGCTAATGAACTGATTATTTGATACAATTTCTTTTTAGTTATATTTATTTATAAATATATGTAAACATTTAATCCAATTATGATTATTATTATATTTAAGTATGATATATAATAAATAATTATACACATATGTAAAAGCTTCTTTACAAAAATAACAAGGTATAACTTTTTTTTTAACAAAGTGATATGAATTTTAATATAATTTTCACCAATTGTAGTACACATTCTTTGTGTAGCTCAATAGCCTGATTCTGAAATTATAAATTTTTATTTTAAAAGTTTTATTTGTTCATTAGTAATAAATAAAATATTGTAAATATTTATTTATCTAATAATAATATCAATTGTATATAAAAAAAGTAACTAGAAAAGCTTCTTATTGAAAAATGCAAATAAGGCACATAACAGATAACAAATTTTTGGCATGGAGTAGTGAAAATTTTAAAGCAAAAATAATAGGCGCGCATTACAAATTTTTTTTTCTCACATTCAAATTATTCATTTCCTTGTACTATATAATAAATCTTGTTCAGTATTTTCAGGGTTTTATCAGACTTTTCTACCACACCCTTCTATTCATTTCCTCTTCTATTCTTTTTGTTCTTTTGTCTTATCTTCTGTCTTCTGTTTATTTCTTCTGCTTCTACTACTCTGCAATTCTGATTTGCGCCAGTCCCCCAAAGTTTAGTTCTGTTCTTTTTCTACAACTTCCTTTTTTTTTCCTTCTGTTTGCCAAGTTAGAAGAAATAAATTATATTCTTTTAGCTATTATTTTTTTAATCATTCAACACTTTTTATATTACTGAAAATAGTCTTTTTTTTTCTTACATTACAGACTTTAATTTCATTTCTATCTCAACGCATCTAGGTAATCAACGGATATTTTAATATATTCTTCTTCTTTTTTTAACTTTACGCTAGGATTTTTAATTTTTTTGGTTTACATCTATACATGTTACTTAGCATTGGCAGCTTGTAAACAAGGTTAAATCAAGCAGCTTAGTAGACAAAGACGGGCGTACATTATAAGAAAGACATGTATATTATGAGAATGACAAAATTGTAGATTAAATTATTTGATATCAAAATATTAAATTAAATATCGAAGATGCATATATTATAAGAATAGAGAATACATAAATTAAATTATTTGACATCCAATATTATATTAGACCAGATGAATATACCAAATGAGGACATTGAATATTATTTCCTATAAAAATCTAAATATTCTATTAAAAAAACTTTATTATCATAAAATATATAATTTTATTATAACCTATAAATTAAATTAATTAATATAAAATAAAACTGATTAATAATATAAAATACCTGATGGAATCAAAAATTATTTTAGACCCATCGACCCACCTAAATACAGTGGCTCAATGAGTGCCTCATTGAGTCGTCCAATTCACACCAGATACACACACATAGAGGGTCGAGGTGAGTAACTCAATGTCAATTTCCTACTGAAATTTATTAGAAAATATTTAGTAGGATTTGTTTTCAATAGAAAGTTAGTAGAAAAAATTTTATCGACTGGTCTATTTCTAATTGAAATTTTTCAGTAGAAAAACAGTAGGAAATTGATATTTCCTACTGAAATTTCCATTTCTCTTCTGAATCGGCAGTCAGAAATTGGGGTCTTTGTCGTAGTGTTAAATAGAATAATAACTATGGTTGATAGAAAAAAGACAATTACTCTGTTCCATCTGGACTAATAAGGTCTTTTCTGATTATGTTGCTGTCGTCTTGTATAGTGTGGGTTGTGACCTCTATTGGTATTGGCGAGGATCCAAATGGGGTTGAAATTAGATCAGTGCAAGGGGGTTGAGCTTAAAGGTGGAAAGAAAGTTTGAGAATGCGAAGAAATAGATGAGTTATGATATGATTGTAACGTCATCGATGAGTTAACACTACAAAAAAAAAAACTGACCTTCAATGGCGAATCTAAAGGTCAGACTTTTGTTAACGACTTTATATCGGTTGCCATTGAAGTCCTTTTAGCGGCAACTAAATAGCCGCCACTGAAGCACTTTTAGTGGCGACTAGTATAAGGTTGCCACTAAAATGGTTCACTTAAACCCTTTTAGTGGCAACTAATATAAGATCGTCACAGAAAGTGTTTATGTGGCAACTATAAAATCACTACAGAAAGGGTTTCGATGGCGACCTTATATTTGTTGCCGCTAAAAAGACTTTTGAGGGGACTAAATAGTCGCCACTAAAACTATAAGTAATTTAATTTTATAGATTATAGATATAAAATTATAATAAATATGCCATAAAACTTTTTTAAAATCATCATTTTTTTGAGATTTTATGTAAAATTTTAAGTGAAAGAATTTGAACCCATGACTTGACATTTAAATAAGATGAATGAATAATTTTTACTTTTTTAAAAAATTAAAAATAATAAAATTTTCAAATTTTTATTTCTTTAAAATAATATAAATAAAATGTTTTTAATTATTTAGTTAATTACCTTTCATTAAATTTTTATTTTTTAAATAAAATAAATTAATAATTTTTCTCTAAAAATAAATTTTAGTTCTTATATTTTTTTAACTTTTTTCTTTAATTATTCTATCTTTTAAAATTATATTATTTTTCTAAATTTTTCCCTTCATTTTTTCTTCCCTCTCATTTTTTTCCTTGTTTCCCTCCAATTGTCAAAAGGGAGAGTATGTGGTAGGTGGAGAGATGTTGACACATTTGTCATTCTCCAACCTTGGATGAGGGGCAACCCACATTTAGTGGTGCTCCTATAGTCGGACTTTTAGTGGTGACTCCTATAGTCACTACCAAAACTCAAATTTGTTTTGGTAAAATTAACAATAGTCAAACTTTTGGTGACAACTTTTGAAAGTTACTACCAAAATTCAAACTTTTAATGGCAACTTTTGAGAGTCGCCACCAAAAGTTAAATTTTTAATGGCGATTCTCAAAAGTGATCACCAAAACTCAAAATTTTTTTGGTAAAATTAATAGAGTTTTAGTGGCGACTTTTGAGAGTCGCCATTAAAAGTTAGACTTTTAGTGGCGATTCTCAAAAGTCATCACCAAAACTCAAATTGTTTTTAGTAAAATTAACAATAATCAGACTTTTGGTGGTAACTTTTGAGAGTTGCTACCAAAAGTCAGACTTTTAGTTATGACTTTTAAGAGTTGCCACCAAAAGTCAGAGTTTTAGTGGCTACTCTAGGAAAATTGTATATTGATGATTAGAAAATGGCCCAATGAGATACCTAAAGAGTTGGTCATTGATATAACTTAATGGCATCGTATGATCCATGTAGCTAACCCCACCTAGTGGGATAAGACTTTGTTGTTGTTGTTATTGCATATTACCTACAGTTGTGTCAATGGTTCTAATAGTTTCAATCATTATCTTTGTACGAAATAAACGAAAGTATTCTAGTGACCTAGTTGAAAGGAATTTATCAACTATAGGAGCATTGAGAAGAATTTCTCACTTTGAAATTTACAAGCAACTAATAGATTTGATGAGAGTAATTATTCAGAAGGGGCAATTTTGTATAATTTTGTCTAATTATTGTTTAAATTTCTTACAAAGGTTGGACATAATGATAGATGTAGCATCTGCTTGGGTGTATCTTCATCATGGCTTGTCAACACTCAACACCAGTGATTCGTAGTAATTTGAAACCAAGCAACATTATTGTTAGATGATGATATGGTTGCTCACGTGATCATTCGGAATTTCTAAACTTCTAGATGAAGGGCAATCTAAGACATATACGGAGAGTATGCCTACAACTGGCTACATTGCTCCAAGTAATTATTCTAAAGCTTGCTACTTATTTTTCTACTATTAATTGTATATGTATTCTAATAAAAATGCTTGTTTGCGCTTTTTCGAAGTTTTGTTTTTAGAATATCTAAACTTAACAAATTATACTCATAAAGTTCCACATTGATTAATATAGTAATTAGCTTTAATCAAACATATATATTAGGTAAATTATACTCCCCTCCTTTACAAGTATTCAAAATTACTCCCTTCTCCTATACCTATAAAATTGCCGCATCTTAGTTCAGATTTATATTGTCCAATCATAGAGGTCTGTTACAATTTGTTTTTAAATATTTCGTAACCTAAAACCATATTTTTTTTATTAAAATACTCTCCATTAAATTAAGTACATGGTGGTTTCTTTTTTTAAAAAAGAAAATAGAATATTAGTGACATATTATTTTGGATTAACAATAAAGAAGGGTATCAAAATATGTAAAAATTAATGTTTTTAGATTAATAGAAGGTATATTATTAAAATAAAAGTATGTAAGATTACTGAACATAAAAAAAAAAAAATACTGTAACAAACCTCTCTGGTCTTTGCACAAAAAAGATATAGTTAGACGTAGTTACAGAAAAGGGGAGTGTGTATTTTATAAATAAAGTAGAGGACCATGTAGTTTTAAATAATATTGCAAATGACGAGGCTTAATGGATTTAACGCTACAGGCTTAATTCTCAATTCTGTATGCAGTACGCAGGTTGAGTGCTTCCATTACAGTTGGTACTCTTGAGGATTCATTAAATAACCTATATGAAAGAATTTTAGAAATAAGGTGTTGCAATTGTTAAACTACCCAAAACCTTATAAATCTGGTCTTCTTTAGGAAGTGATATAAGAAATGTGAAGCTCCTCTGTTTTGTAGTTCCCAAAACAGAGCCGCCTAGAGCGTGTGGAGATGATAGAATTTTAATTTCATCCTCAATCCATGATCCATTCCCCCTTATCACTCCTAATTGTTTTAATTACATTTTTCTTCCTCCTAATAATTGTTTTGAGATGATAGAATTTAGTATTTCTATCTCCTCCGACTAGCCATTGTCTTCTAAATTTTTGGAACCAAAATGTTTCTTGAATTAAAATTTCATTAAACTCTTTCAGTAATTTCTTTTCCAATTTAGATAGAAAAGGGTTATTTTTTATAGGAGTATTTTTTTGGATACCATTAAGACAGGCAAGAATAGTCCTTTTTTTTTTCTTTTAGTTATGTCGCCAAAAACATTCCTCTTCCAATCTGTTAGGTAGAGAATTTGGGAGACCAGATCATCTAATCGTCTTCCTGCGGACCGTTGGATCTTCAATCCAACAGTCCAAATTTTAATATCTTTTAAAAAATAATAATTCTAAACCTTAAACTCTAAACTACTAATAACCACTTGAAACCATATTTTAATATCTTTTTTTTAAAAAAAAAAAAGGAAAAAATACCACTAATCATCACTTAAATTTTGGGTTATTGTATCTAGAAAGAAGTAGTATACTTGTCTTTGGAGACAAATAGACGATCTGCACTTGGAGTTTGGCTAGGGTTAGAGGTGTTAAAATGGGCCAACCCAACCCGCTTCAAGTTGGTCCCGAAATGGGTTGGGCCATGTTGTCCCATTTTTAAATGGGCCAACATAATATTGGCCCCGCCTCCCATGTATGAATTGGCTGGTCAAACGAGCCAGCCCTCGTAGTTTTTTTTCAAAATTTTTTATAATAAAAAATTAATAAAAAGTAATTCATTTTCTTAAAAAAATGAAAAAAATAAGAATTTAGAAATTTGAAACTTATAAAAAAGCTAAAAATGTAAACATTCTTTTTTTAATTATTCTTTCTCTTTTTTTAGTGTTATTTTTTGTCATTAATTAATAATTAGATTAAATGATTTTACAAATTTAATATGAAATTATCTTCAAATAATTAGTTTAACATATATTATTAATATTTAATATATATAATTAAAAATATTTAAAAAACAGGCCAACCTGCGAGTTACGTTGACTGGTCAGGTAGGCCATTTCGGCCTGGTCCTAAGCCAACTCAACCCGCTCCTCAGGAGGGCACAATGGGCCTGGTGGCACATCTGTTACATTTTTACACTGTCAAAGCTTTGTTAAATAAATAAAGTCAAACTATATGATAAATTAATTATATGTTTGAATTACAAAAACCTAAATTTGTAACTCTAGCACTTGTAGCACCTCTTTGTAGTATTTTATAATTTTAATTTTTGTTTGTATTTCTCCATAACGACATATTGCGTGAATTTGATTAGCCAAAAAAACTATTTTTGAGCCAATAACTTCTGTCACATGTTATTATATATATATATATATACAGAGAGAGAGAGAGAGAGAGAGAGAGAGAGAGAGAGAGAGAGAGAGAGAGAGAGAGAGAGAGAGAGAGAGAGAGAGAGAGAGAGAGAGAGAGAGAGTATTAAAAAAATGTATTTAGTTGTGGTTAAAATTATTCATAAATATCACGGAGCTTATAACTTAAATGATATGAGAATTGAGTTTGTAACTTAAGAGTCAGGTTTTGAGCCCCATAATAATTAAAAAATAATAATAAAAAAAGGCTCCTATATATTAGAATTAAAAATAAATGGAAATTTGTAACTTTATCAATTGTAGCACTGTCATGTAATATTTTATAATTTGCATAGTTTTTGCTAAGAAAAACAATTAGCAGAGCTATACTCTTCAATGTGTTAAAAGTGCAAGTCAAGTCTGAAGCAATGTATTGCCTCAATTTCATTAGCCGAAAAATCATTTTGGATCTAAGAAACTTATATTACATAATAATAAACAAGATGCTTTTCTAATTTATATACACACACACACACACACACACACACACACATATATATATATATATTTGAATTAAAAGAAATGGAAAGCTGCAGTAACTTTATCATTAATTTGTACCACCTTCTTTGTAATCTCTTTTAGTTTAAGCACTTGATTCCACATCCTTATCGGGTAAGACCAGCCCCGAACAATATGCATAACGTTATCTACGGAACTGGTTACAATAATCTGTTGTGAAGTAACTTCTTCAAATAAACTCTGATTTTTTTCTCGTAATTTGATTTTCCATATGGATTTCCATGTAGTATCAAATAGACTTGGAAATTTACTTAGGGTTAGGTAGGCACTTTTAGTGTGGAATTCATCATATCGCTGCTGCTCTTCCGTTTTAGAATGTCAGGCCCTTGATCATCTACAGGGGGAAGCTCGACTTTTTGCTTGATAATAATATCATTAGGAAGAACTTGGTCTAATAGCTCCCAGTTCCATTCGCCTTCTGAATTGATGCATTGCAATCCTTCATCTTCAGATGTGAATATTCCTGAATAACCGCATGATCAGAGACTTGCATTGCAATTATTAGATATGTCATTCCATAATTTGTCTAGTTCTTTCCGGAATATAGAATTGCTGCTTTTGGATATGTAATTTCTTCTCAAGCCGCACTCTACCATATTTACCAATAAGAACTTGAGTGCAAAGATTGTTTTTTCCTTTTCTTATTTTTCATGCAATTTTCATACCAAAGGCACTATTCATATTGTAAAGCTTAAGGATACCCAAACCTTCCCTTTCCCTAGGATGGCAAAGAGTTTTTAAATTAACATAATCGGTTTTCCTAGAGTTACTGTCATGACCCCAAATAAATCTGTTATTAACTTTGTCCACAATAAAGCTGAAGTGTTTCTTTGACTGCCTATTATGATTAAGGGAGACACCTAATTATTTTCCTAGGTCATTAGTGGGAGAGAAATTAGTGAGCTCAGGTGATGCACGACAATTTTATTCTTAGTATTATCTTCTACATTATTAGAGAAATAAATGTGGATTTGGGGATTAATGTTTTGGCTAGACATATTACAAAACTTATCAAGGCATTCATAATAAACCCAGCTTGCTCAATGGTGGCTTCTCCAAAAAAGAGAATGTCATCAGAAAAAAAAAGGATAATCTTGGGGTCATTTCTTCCTGCCTTAATCCATTTCCAATGTTATTTATCTTTGGCCTCCTCTACCTAATTTTTCCATGCAAAGCACAAAAATATAGAAGATAGGGTCCCTTGGTCTAATTCCCCTAGTAAGAAGAAAAGACTCGGTAAGTTCACCATTCCAAATTAATTTAAAAGAAGTTGAGGTAATGCAATTCATAATACTAGTACTCATGCTACTAGGCCCTTTTTTCCTTTAGTTTTCTTCATGGAATGTAGCATCTCTTTGGGCAATTATTATGTTATCTTGAATCGACCTGCCATGAACAAAACCAGCTTGGTTAGGACTTAGGAGCCACTAATTTAGGAAAATTAACGATTATAATCTATTCACAACGATTTTTGTAATGCATTTGTAAGTAACATTACGTGGCCAAGGCAGATTGCTTAACTTCCTCCATGGTAAGGTTGCTATCCAGAAAATTGTTAACCTAAAACTCAAGCTTAGGAATGGAGACGTTAGTATCAAATTAATCATTGTTCACTTATAATTCTCTCTTCTTGAAAAAACCTTTAAAATAAAGCAAAATGATACTTTATGTTCTAAATATTTACACTAATTTTCATTTATACCCTTAAAGTTTGTTTTTGACTATTTATGTCTCATATGTTTTATTTTTTGTCAAATATATCTTTTTTTTAACACCGTCAAATAACTTAATAAAAAATACTGACTAGGCCACCACGTGGGATAGATATCCACCCCGTCACTTGCTACGTGTACTCGTACCTAGAATTACAAAAATACTCATAATAATAATTAAAAAAATTTCCCTTCTCTCTCTCTTATCTTATTGTTGTGTAGCTTACACTAAATCAACCAGGACCCAACAAATAATGTTGCAAATGAAGAGGCTTAATGGATTTAACACTCCAGTCTTTCAACATCAAATCTTGAAAGCCTTAGAAATTAGAATGAAGCAAACCACGGTCCAAGGCTAAAACATCCACCTAAAATACTAAAAATTTGTATGACAAGCTTTATCACAAGATCAAATGCACTTAATTCTCAATTCTGTATGCAATATGTAGGTGGAGTGCTTCCATTACAGTTCATACTCTCGAGGATTCATTAATTAACCTATTGTTTATGATGATTTTTTGTCTAATTGGGATCCAACAATAAATATTTGATTCTATTGAAATCAATTGTGTTTTCAAAGTTATGCAGTAATCTCGTTTATGATGAAAATGTGTCGAGTGAGCACAACTTCACGAAAGAACATGAGGCCTGAAATGTACTTGTTTGCAAAAAAGATAAATGAAAACAGTAAAGTTTGTAGGAAAGTAATTTGCAAAATGTAAGGTGCATGGAAAGGTAAATTGTAGAAAGTAAACGGCAGAAAGGTAAATTACAGAATATAAATGGCAAAAAGTAAATTGTAGAACGTAAATGAAAGCATGTAAATGAAAGCAATTAAATTGCTGAAAGATAAATGAAAGTGCAGTAAATTGCATAAAGTAAAGGAAAGCACTTAAATTGCATGAAGTTAAATGAAAGCGGTAAAGGACTGGAATGATAAAAGACTTGAATTAAATTTGACTAGAATATAAGGTAGAAAGTGTTCTTTGATGCTGATCCGATAATTTGCTCTTTTAAGATGTTAGTATTTATAAACAAATGACTGAATTAACTACTTATCTAACAATTCGCCACGTATATGACGGTTTACAATTACAATGCATTGGCATAACTACCTAAACCCATGTAACTTAAACTCATGTAAGTGGCAGTTTACAATGACTGACACATCTACCTTAGTCATGTGACGGTGGAGTAACTATCTTTGACAGCTTCAATTCGATAAATTTCCTTGCTTTTGACATTCGACAAGCGAACTATGTCCAATTGACATACCCTTATTTACCAATAGTCTTGACCTATTCGTTCGTCGACCATGCTTGAATTTCATTGTTGAATGACATGCTTCTAACAACTTTACTATACGTACACAAATGTTTCATAAAAAAAGATGTCCATCCTTCTTGCTCTTTCTATCGACTTTGTCTCTGTCGAATAATTGACCTTTGTCAAATCGTTGATCTTTGTCGAGTGCAACAGATCATTGCTTTGACACTTGGATAATCGGCACCAATTTGTTGCAACACTGAGGACAATTACACTAAAAAAAAAATACTTTTGATGGCAACAAAAGTCTAAAAGTTGCCACCAAAAGTGACGACTAAGTCGTTGCTGAAAGGTTTTTGGTGGCAACTAAAGGAGTCGCCACCAAAAGTCACCCTTTAGTGGCAACTATGGTCGCCACCTAAAGTGATATTTGTTGCCAAAAATTTTTTTTTCTTGCTAAAAAATAACTTTTAGTCAAAGTTGTCACCAAAAGACATAAAGTCGCCACCTAAGTATTTTTGGTGGCAACTTTGAGGTCTACTGGTGGCGACTTTTAAAAGTCGCCACCAAAAGTCAATCGTCATTTTTTAGGACTCGGATTGGCCCGACTAGTCGATTCGAGACTCATTCGACCTGTGTAAATCTTGGCCAGTCCACTAACTCGCTATCCTAGGGTGACTCAATTTTTTTTGTAATATTCAAATTTATATTGAAATTAAACCAAACATATGCATACATGAGATAACTTGGGTTCCTTACCTTTTAACCATGTGTGCTTTGCCACTATACCACCACTTCATTTATGTTATATAAGGGCAAAATATTTTATATATATTAAGCCAAAAACATCATAAAACCGAAATGAAACAACATCAAACAAATATATTATTATTAATAAATTAAGAGATAAGAAAAAAAATATAATTATATATATATATATATTAAAAAATTGACTTTTGGTGGTGACTAAGAGAGTTGTCACTGAAAATCTGACTTTTGGTGACGACTATGGGAGCTGCCACCAAAAGTCTCATTTTTCTGATCTTTATTTATTATTTAAAAATAATTGACTTAAATTTTTTATAATTTTATTTTAAAATAATTACACTTTCAGTGGCAACTCTTAAAAGTCACCACCAAAAGTCTGACTTTTGGTGGCAACTATCGGAGTCACCACCAAAGGTGTAATTTTTTTAATTTTATTTAAAAAAATTAGACTTTCAGTGGCGACTCATAAAAGTCGCTACCAAAAGTCTAACTTTCAGTGACAACGATCGAGGTCGCCATCAAAAGTCTAATTTTTTTAAAAAATAATTGACTTTTGGTGGCAACTCTCAAAGTCGCCACCAAAAGTCTTACTTTCAGTGGCGACTATTGGATCGCCACTAAAATTCTAATTTTTTTTTATTTTAATTAAAAATAATTGACTTTTGGTGGTGACTCCTTTAGTTACCACCAAAGGTCAACTTTCAGTGGTGACTTTTTTAGTCGCCACCAAAAAGTTCACCATTGAAAGTCAATTTTGTGTAGTATTATTTGTTGACCATGCAAACTTGTTTGACAAATACAAATATATTATTTAAAAAATAATTATCCAATAGATGCCCCCAAAATTTTTTGTTCTCGACGGACACAGAGATGATGGAATTTAAATGGCCTCGTAACTGACACCATATTTCTAGGGATTTGGCTCAGGACCATGATTATCCCTAATATTATAGCCTTATCTTGGCACATAAACTGTCAATGCCTTCCTAACGTTTTGTGTTCCATAAGCCTTTAAAACCCTAAACCCTAGTCGTTGGTTCGCTTACTTTGCTATTTGCATTATTTGTAATATGTTCCTCTTTTCAGCATTTTCAAAAACCTTCATCTCTGAGCTATTCTTAACAATGGCCTCTTTTTCCAAAGTCGAAGCTTCTTCTTTTGCTAAGCAATCTGCCATTGCCAAGAACAAGAACACAATTCGTGACCCAGTTGTAGATCCTTTAGAGATGTGGCGTAAATCAAAGGTAATCATCCATGTCTCCAATTCTTCTTCTATTCCTCCACCTATTTTGTTGAGACCTATGCTGTCTCCAGAAAACTTCCTAGTGAACCTCTGTCCAGTGTTCCGTTGCAAGACTCATGACGAGGCTATTATTGCCCCATGCTCGTCAATACCCATCCACTACTTTAAAAAAGCTCAGAAGATATTCCAGAGTCCACCTTCCCAAGTCGATATATATCATGATTGGCTCGACAGAGTGTAGGCAATGAATGGCGAGTTTTGGAAAAAGATGGTTATCTACAAATTTATCTAATTCTCCCGACATACCATTAAAATCAACCTGGCCATGGTGGGGGCTTCGGTCTTTTTCTTCAGCAAGACCACCAATAATTTCCATTTTTTGTATGGTATGATAGGCCTGATGGTCTTTGATGTATTGACTATCACTGGCCTTCAACCATATGTGAGCGTCATCCATCCGTACCTTCGACTTCATTAAGTTATAGAGGTCTATTCTTCCAAGCACACCTCTTTGTCTTCTTTGGTTAACTTCCATCATAAGGATTTTGATGATGTGTTAGATAAAGAACATGTCGCCTTCCTCTTGCTCTGGCCGTCAGCTTATGCGTTTGGCTCGAAGTTCGTCACAGTGGCTAAGTCCCTACAAACCTTGGCCAACCTTCTCCATGAAGACGCTCGACTAGCCCTGAACCAATGGCTCCTTGCCAAACTCCTCCAAAGTTTGAACCAAATGGTTGACAACATCAGGGCTCAGACGAAGAAAAAAAATGTTGAAAGACCTTATATGGCTGCTGTAGCTGTGGTTGAATGCAGTTTTAGAATGGTGACTATCTATCAAACCTCTGTTCAATGAGTTGGGTAGTTATATGTTGGGCTCATATGGATTGAAGCTCTGCTACTTGACATGTACTCCCTCACTAGGGATGAAAAGAAGAATTTTTTCCACTCCGTTGCCTTGAATTCAATAACGTTTGCTCCATTTACTAGTCGTCAAATAGGTCCTAGGTTGTTCACTCGCCTAATAACTTTTGACAAAGAAGGAGTTTTGATCTGGTCAAATTTTCTCTATCAACTGATCATTTTTGTAGGTGCTCCTGATGCGGACGATGCAAGTTTTTACATCCATCTACCTAACACAGTTGCTCAGCAGATGGGCTTCTGCTAGTCCATTCCTGCGCCTTACTTATTAGCACCAAAAGACTATTTTGTCAATGCCTACATCTCCAAAGAAAAAGACGTTAAGGAGCTGATCGGGAAAAATGATAGGCATCGACAGAGTCTCATACTTGTCCCTTATGAAGTTTCACAAGGAGTATTAGGTTACTTTGTTAACTGCTAGCTAGTTGAAATACTACCAGTCTCATCGCCAAAGCATTAGAACCTGTTTTGTCATCCTTGTGGATTCTCCTGTGTAGGAACTCAATCCGTCAACAAAAACTAAAGGTGAACATTTGGAGGAAATTCCAGTCTTCGAGAAATATTACAAGATAAAATGGGATCTTTTTTTGTCTGAAGGGCTATAATCGTTTCTGACCACTAACACTTGTAATTTTGTTTGCAGCGCTCCCCTAAAAGAGCTTTGGCCTACAAATGACTAGTGGAGTAATTAGTCATTGTGGAGTCAGAAGAAGATAGTCAACCTCTTTAGAGGAGGCAAAGATTAGTCGAACTAAGCGATTGATCGACATAGCAATGAGTGACAAACTGGCTGTTGCATCTCCTCAACCTGACACATCCAAAAAAGTTACTAGGCCTAAAAAAGAAAAGGCTCCAATGAAAAGAAAAAAAAATCTTTTCTGACGTCGAACGTGTTGCTAAAAAGTCAAAAGCACGTAAAGGCTTAGCAATATCTGATTAGGCCGTTGAGTCTCAGGTATATTTCATTTGTCAAGTGCTATGATTTATTGAAATGAAATGTACTTATTTTGTTTCTTTTGGTAGGACAAAGAGCCTACTTCTAAGGGCTTAACTTCACCTGTGTCTGACAAACCAATCTTGCAGACCCAAGGAGTATGATCCTTAAACAAAAGTTTGTTATTACATTAGGCATGCACTCTATCTTGAAACTAATACGAATTTTGTTTCAGGAGCAGAGCTGTGATGCCTTAAGCCTAATTACTGAACAATCTGTCGGAATTCTTCAGGGCAAGGCTCTCGTTGTAGAGACATCCATCGAATTTGCTTCACAAACTTTTCTTGAAGCTTTTACAACGTCGCTGCCAACTGAAGCCTAACGAGGAGAACTTACTATTGAAGCTACTGAAACTTTCCTCACCAAGGAATTGAAAACTATAAATTCTTCATCTCAGCAATCTCCATTAACCGAAGAACGTGGACTGTCGATAATACCTTTTAGTTCCTAACAAAGCCAATCGACTATTGACTTACCTCCACAAAGTAATCTACCATTTGTGATCAAAGACAACATAGATATGGACGCATTGGTGGCCAATGTCTCTCCTCAATCTCTTATCTCCAGCTCAATTCACTGGTCTGTCCAAGTAGGATCATCTAGTCATTCAAGTAATGATGATCTAGACATAGACAAATTGAAAAAAATTTTGTCGGGTGAACCAACTCCATCAGCTTTTGTGATTCTGGAAGAGTTTACAACAAATCTGAGGATTGATGAATTAGTAAAAGAGTTGAAGGACTTCTTGGACTTCTCTTTTGAGGTTATTACTTTTGATGATTCCTTAAGAATCAGAGTTCAAACTACCTTGAACTTGAGCTAGTTAGATCACTTTATTCATCCTTTAAGGACTTCATCAATGATTTATTTGACAAGGCTCCCACCTTCAATCAGGTCATCTCTAATTATATAAAGGAGTTATCGAAAAAAGAAATCATTCTCGACCAATTATGAGAATTGAAGGCTAAGAGAGATTGACATGATGAGTTGATTGCAAAAATAAAAGTAATATGTTTAGATGGTAGCAATATTGCTAAAAGGCATAGAGAATGCCTCCACAAATTAGAGAAAAGAATCAAAAAGGTCAAAGAAGAACTGGCATCGACCAAAGCGTTGAGAGAGAAACTTAAAGGTGGTCTGACCATAAATGTAACGTCTCGAAAAAATGGGCATATAAATATACTTATACTATATGGTGTACCTCAGTTGTAAGTCCATAATATCTCTCTAAACACAGCATGACCTAGGTGGCCTATATGATTACAGAGTGTTTCTATTGGTTCATTTAAAACCCTCCGAATAAATGGAATATACCACCAAGCCACTAAACTCTAGTAGTTTTCCATCCTCCTCAGCTACTAAATTTGAAAGCAGCAATAAAGAGTTTGAGTTTATAAAAAACTCAGTGAGAAAAATGTACAATAAAACAGAGCACAAGTACAAATATCAGCATCACTACCATAATCAGAGTATACATAATAAGCACACATCAATACAAAAGAAAATAAATAACGTACCGTACCTCGCTACCACACTCTACAGCCCCTTGTGTGAGTCTACATTCTCACAAGACAATCCATAAAACAATTCTTAACCATGCAAAAAGCATATGTAAACATCCACTCCAAAATGCATTATGAAAAACATTATGTATGATGCATTTTCTGCTCTACTCATTGAAGACCAACCCCTTAATGAGTGTATTCCAAAGGTATACACCATCTGAATATCTACATCATGCAGAAGACCAACCCTTTGCTTTCCACACATTTCCACTTCTATGTTGAGTGTTATGAATGAATGCAATAACACCAATACATAACACACCACATCACAATACAACCACAATCAATATTCCGCTCACCATTTCCACTTTCTAATTAATATTATTAATTAGAAATATAATTAAACATAAAACTCCCAATCCCATAAAGTAAATTCCATAAAATAAATTCCACAATCATTTAATGAAATCCCTTAATCTAGTTATTTCCACTAACTAAGAAATTTCATTGATGAATTTCAAACTATGGTGTTAATGGGGTTTATATTGAACTTTGCCAACATTAAATAAAAACTTAAAAAGGCAAGTCATCCACTCACCTCGGTGCTGATAAGGTTTATCACATAAGAAATCTCTAGAGACAAGCCAATGAAGCTCCCAAGGTACCTAGAACTAACCATAATCAATAAATAAATAAAACAAGCAAAATTCCTACCACTAACCCTGACCTTTGATCATTCATTTGATCATAACTCTTAAACGTTATACCATTGAAAACTAGACTCAAAGAACTTTCAAACGATATAAAGTTTGCTAAAAAACAGAGCCAGGATGAAGAAGTTATGGCTGTTTGAAAATGGACCAAGGATTCCTGGAATGGCTGGTGCCTCTGATATCAAGCATTTTTATATACTTTTTAGTCCCTATCTTAGTCGTATTGCTATTTCAATGTTGGCAACTCTTCTATTTTATTATATTTTGAATTTATTGGGTGTAAATTAATTATAGAATTAATATGATTCAAATTCATAATTTTATCCCAATTAATTCATGTGCTTAATTTCAGATCTAATTATTTGAGAGAAAAATTGCTGGCATGGACGTTTTGCTTACTTGGAGGCCACCTGGACATGCTGATTGGGCATTCAATGGTTGACTAGGGCTGACTGGATTTCTGGTCCCCATTGTTCTCCACTTTACAGCAAAGGGGAATGACAGCATGAGCCTTCTGCAGCAATTAATGGTAGACAGAAATAGCAAAGGAATGGAGTAACTTGTCTTGCTGCCCACATCATCCAAGGAGGCATCCAAGGAGGCATCCAAGGAGGCATCTAGGGTAGAATATTCCAAGGCATGGAGGACATCAGTTTTAAAAATCAGAGGACACTTTTATTTTGAGTAACTTAGCAATTTTCGTAGCTCTTTTTCCCTCTCTGTTTTCTCTTCTGTCATTTGCTGTTTTGCTCTCATGGAGGGCTAAGTCTTCATTGTAATCAGTCACTGGACCATTGGGATGTTGTAGCTTGAACTAAGAATGCAAGTTAAGTGTTTTATTCTCTATTTTCATCTCATTTCTTTTCTGTTTTGCTGTTATGTTTATGTTGCTGTCAGATTCTGATTAGAGCTTGAGAAGTAACATAAACTGACTTATATATATAAGATATAACCTTGCTTGACTGATTAGGAAAGTGAGGGAGGCGAAATGACTAGTTAGATGATATATTTAACTTAGTTTGGTTGAGATTTTCCACTGAATGCATCTGGTTATAGTAGAGAGATGTTCTTGACTGTAATTAGTAGCATTAAATTCTAGATGTTATTCTAGAACCATTTTCATAAAGAACCAAACACTAGAATGAGAACAAAACTGAATCAATGAGTTAGGTAATGATAGTTGCACTCCCATGAATCCTAGTGGCTGATTACATAGTCTCTTTACTGTCAACACCTTGCAAATTTCGCTGCTGCTGCTGTTGTAGTTATTTGGTTACTATTCTGTTCTGTTTTTATTAGTACTGCCAACAAGCCCCCCCGTTTATGTACTTTTCATTATTGTTCGGGTGTTTAGAATGATTAATTAGTGTTTAAAAGTGAGGCTCCTTGAGTGAATACGACTTGGGGATCACTATACTGCAAATTGCCATGAATTCAATTCTGGGCGATTCGGCATCGTAGTGGCGTGAACCAGGCTCCTAGAGCGCAAACGCCCAACTTTCTACCTAACTTCTTATGCTTGGCACCTACAGTGCCAAGACCTCTCTTTTCTCTTTAAGGGTGGTGCCTGGGGCGCCTGACTTTGAACACATGATTTAACCTTCATTTTGGGTCAGATCTGGCCAGATCTTCACCATTTTCCATGATTTCTTCCATGGGATCTCATCCTTGATCCCAATTGCAACAAAGAAATGAAGTTAGAATCTCAGTTTTACCCCAACTACCCTTAAAACTCAAAAATAGGAAAAAAGTTTGGAAAATCATAATTCTTATCTCAATTTCTTGCTTTCCCTACGTTGCTAGGCCACCATTGACTTGCCTAACCACTGGAGAAAGGTTCTTCGAAGCTTGTTAAGGATCTAGAATGAAGAGGGTGAGGTAGAGAGACAAAAGAGACAAAGAGAAAAGAGAAAGTAAGGAGAAAGAGGAAAGTGAAAAATGAAGAAAAAGAAGTAGAACTGCCTATATAAACTCGCCCATGGTGAAATTATTACGTTGCCCCTAGATAACTCTCGATTAACCTTAGTGGTGCCAAACTTGTAATTTATCCAATTTGGGTATTTCCTATATTCTAAGTGCCACCTAGTTCCTTATTTCACTTTAGTCCCTTTTTGGACCTCATAGGTACCCAGCTCCCTCTATGTCTCATGGTCGCTTTCTCTCTTCTCCTTGTCTTTCAACTCTATTTCCACGAAATTTCTTTTTCCTCTTATCTTTCATCAACTCTCAAAATATCATTTGCAATAAAATACCCAATCCCATTATTTATCTCTATTTCCATAAATAATATTCAAAGAATAAATTAAATATGGAAAGTTAAAATAACCAAATAATTCTATTAAAATAATAGAAATTTTCATTATAACAACCGTAATATCGCCAATTGTGTAATTCCAAAATTGGCACTACCACAATCAATGTGAAGCAACATTCCCCACTTTTCGTCGAAAACCAAAGTATATATACTGCTGCTCACAAAGCCCTACGTTTTCCAAAACCAAAATGGAAACTAAGATCCTCAATCGTTATACAGTTTTGATATACTGTGGAGCTTTATAACTTTCCTCACTTAGGAATGAGCATAAATTACTTCAATGATCAAAATCTAAAGCACAGGGCCTCTCACATGAAGCTTTAGAAGGTGGCATATCTGTGACATTCTAGTAACTACAACTATAAGCAACTTAAGGAACTTAGGGTGGCTTAAGTATCTACCACACATAAGTTCCTTTACCACTTAGTTCCAAAGCACCCATATACAAATGCATAAATATAAAAATTCCCTGGGAATAATTATCCCACACAATATCTAGTCACCCTGGAAGTATATACACAATATGGTATCTTGCTCGTTGTTCCCATAGAACGTATTTTGATACTATTGTATATTACCTCTCATTCATTAACCTCATCAATACCATACTTTATAATATGTATACCACAAATACAAACCACATACATACAAACCACATACATACCTCACAATAATATAATAATATAAAATATATATACCTTACTCGAAGATGTCATCCCATGATTGGCAGGTCGCCCTTTAGGCATCATGCTCAACCCGGGCTTTCTATATTGCCATTATATTCACTATCCATAGCCATAACAATAAAAATAAATTATTCAAATTAAAATCTACGCTATCACATACATGAAGCTATACATATATAACAGAGAAATAGTCTTTCCATAGATCTACAATCCTATAGGATTTCCACTTAAGAATCTTGTCACATGAGTATATGTTCTCACGGACTAAATATCCCTACAGAGACTTCCTGTGAAGGTGTATATATATATCTTTACATTTCTATTCCTTAACTTCTTTAGTTTTCAGGTGCATTCCTCATGGTCATAGTCCTTGTGCCCTACATCAGCAGTCACTGGTTTTTGAGCTCAGGAGAACATCTAAACCACTCCTATAATGCTAACTAATAACTATCTAACCAATACAAATCCCACAAAAGGTTGGCCTCTTTCTTCTATTCCTTCCTGGACATTAGCACCTAACTTTCCACAATGTCAAGTAGCTATAGTCACGGGAAGGCCTATTTGGAAAAAATTAGTTTATGAGATGAATCATTCCACTGACTTCTCTTTTTTTTTTGTACAACTTCCACGATGAGTCTCACTAACTCTTGTGTGCACTAAGCCCATCCCAACTCTTGATCTGTTGGGTCATGTCCATGACCAACAATAGGTTAATAGGAACATGTCCGTAATCGAAACACACTAACTCAAAGGCCAAAGCCTTTACCTTAATCCATGAAACTAAAACTAAGACCACTTCTATACTTCCACCAAATAAATTTATATTTGGGATCTAATGTAATAACACATATATACACACTCCATGTATGTTCATGTGAGTCATCACATTTCTACACACACCTAATGTATTCCTTCTCAAACTAACGTACATGCTCATAAGGTACTTACTCTAACATCAATGAGCTTAAGTTTAACCTAAACTCATCCTATCATTCCTTCATTCTCAATATGAAACACCCTCAACGCCCACTTCACCAACTTATATCCTCGATCTTACCTGGTTGTGCACAAACATCTAGGCATCTTAAATATTCACTAATATATACACACTATAAACTCATAGGTTCTCTTATCATAGTAAAGTGGGCCAAACCTCCTATTAACATTCGACATCACACTATCACCACTACACCTACTCAACTCATATGGCACTCATGTCAAAAGCCTACCTAGACACACTCAGACCATTTATAGGTCATAAGGTTTTGACTTTCTCACCATATTAAAAACTGTCATAAATGACCTTTCACCTCATCTGACTTTCTGGGTGTAAGGACTTCATGCATCCTTACATTCCCACATCAACTATATCTCTACTCAATAACTACCGAGAACTTGTCTCGTGAGTCTTTGTTTTTTTCTAAGAATAAACACCGCACAATATCACCACCTATAGACCTCCAACCATATGGGTGAAACTTAATCAAGTTGCCTTAAAAGATTTACAACTCACTCCAACCTCCTTTATATCGCCTTCCACCTCACTACGGTGTCTCTCTTAGGAAAACTACACAATCTAAATTGGTTTCTCAAATGGACCTCACATTGCTAGATTTCTCTGTGATACATATTCAAGTACGCATCCTAACTATAACTTACTCAACTACTCTAACACCCATCTCCCACGGGGAAACTTACATCCTAACCCTCATGCTATTTCATATGAGCATTCTCCCTTCTCATGCCCTCTTTCTTCCTAACAACTCCTATATTCTTCAACCTCTACCATCCAACTTCAACTCAAAATAGCTTAGTTGAAGTACCTGCCTACACACGACCTATCTAGAATGCCATCAACACTTAGGAGAATGGACTATATACCCATCCACATAGGTGTTTCATAAAATCCCAAGTAATCTCACAGAAGCACATAAAAGGACCTCCAACCATTATGCATCAAAGATCCCTCAATTTTCCTTCAAAACACATACTTTAGTCTCCCCTCAAGCCTACAGGGTGCTTAGGCGCCACAGTCCAAACTCTCAGCCACAAGCTCCTTCTTGGAGCCTGAGCCATCAGGGACGACAAGTACTATACTCTCTACCCACGTTCCTCACATTGGCGCCTGAGGCGCTATGCATACAACCCAAACCCTTAATAGATAATCTGGGTCTTTTATTCTTCATCTATTCTTCATGGATTTTGGGGAGAAATTTCCCAAAAATCTATTCTTTACACTCTTTCTCCTAACAATCTAGTTCTCCATAATACATAAAAAATATATTAATGAATATTTGTGCAAAATATAGACACAAGCACCCACCATAAGAAATTCCAACAAGTTTTCTCTAACTTTCTAATATATGAGTATAAATATATATTCATAAAACAATCACACATTGATAAGACAAGTCTTATTATACCCTTTCAAATTAACAACCGATATCTTAAAACCCCATTACAGATACATATACAAACATGAATATATTTTCCAGTACACAATTAAGTTTACTTACCATAACATACCAAATCAAAAATAAAATATCACAGATAGTTACACATCACATGGAAATCCTGTATTTCCACAATACATAACCACACACGCACCCATATGCTCATTAAAAATATTTATAACTACCTCGGTGGTAATGTAGCAAAGCTACATTTGAACTAAGCTTATGAACTCTCTGCGCTCCAAGGATTTCTTCTTCATCTAGAGCCAACCATCTGTATATAAGATAAAACACTTATTATGTTAATAAAATAATATCCAACGGCTCCTACCAAGGAGCCAGTCACAAAAGAAAAACTTAACATCCTATAATGCTTTTATAGAACCTAAACCCATGGTCATGCTGCACAGTTCACGATAATGGGAAGAGCCTACAAAGAACACCAAATTCTATAATCTATAGGAGACCTAAACAAAAACATCCCCTCTAATACCATTCTATAATGCCTGAAAAAATAGGCATAAAAATATACTTATACTATAAGGTGTACCTCAGTGGTAGTCCATAATATCCCTCTAAACACAGCAGGACCTAGGTGACCTATAGGATTATGAAGCATTTCTATTGGTTCATTTAGAACCCTCTAACTAAATTGAGTATATCTTCAAGCCATTAAACTCCAGTGGTTTCCCATCCTCCTCAGTTGTAAAATTTGAAAACAGTAATAGAAAGTGAGTTTATCAAAAACTCAATGAGTAAATGACTGTGCAATAAAACAAAGCACAAGTACAAATATCAGCCTCACTTCCATAATCAGAATGTACACAATAAGCACATATCAATACAAAAGAAAATAAATAACATACCGTACCCCACAACCACACTCTATAGCCCCTGTGTGAGTCTACATTCTCACAAGACAATCTATAAAATAATTCTCAACCATACAAAAAGCATAAGTAAACATCCACTCTAAAATGAATTATGCAATGCATTATGTATGATGTATTTTTTATCCATTGAAAACTGACCCTCAATGAGTGTATTCCAGAGGTACACACCATCTGAATATCCACATCATGCAGAAGACCAACCCTCTACTTTCCACACATTTCCACTTCAATGTTGAGTATTATGAATGAATGCAATACTACTAATACATAACACACCACATTATAAATACAGCCACAATCCATATTCCACTCACTATTTCCACTTTCTAATTAATATCATTAATTAGAAATATAATTAAACATAAAACTCCCAATCTTATAAAGTAAATTTCAAAAAATAAATTCCCCAATCATTCAATAAAATCCCTTAATCTAGTTATTTCCACTAACTAGGGAATTCATTGATGAATTTCTAACTATGATGTGAATGAGGTTTATATTGAACTTAGCCAATTTTAAATAAAAACTTAAAAAGGCAAGGTCATCCACTCACCTTGGTGCCGATAAGGTTTACGATATCGAGAAACAAGCCAATGAAGCTCCCAAGCTACCTAGAACCAACCATAATCAATAAATAAATAAAACAAGGAAAATTCTGACCACTAACTCTAACCTTTAGTCATAACTCTTAAACGGTAAGGAGTTTTTAAACAAATATTATACCATTGGAAATTAGACTTGAAGAGTTTTCCAACGATATAAAGTTTTGGATGAAAAAGTTATGGCCATTTGAAAATGGACCAAGGATTCTCGGAATGGTTAGTGCCTTGGAAGCCTGCCCAAATTCTTATGCTTGGTGCTTGAGGTGCCACACATGGTACCTGGGGTGCCAAGACCTCTCTTTTCCTCTTAAGGGTGGCGCCTGGGGTGCCACAACTTTGAATCATGATTTAGCCTTTGTTTTCGGTCAGATCTGGCTAGATTTTCACCGTTTTCCATGATTTCTTCTATGGGATCTCATCCTTAATGTATAAGGAGTAATTAGACACCAAAATTCCCAATTTTAGCTAAGAAAGAAAGTCAAAATCTCAGTTTTACCCCAAATACCTTTAAAACTCAAAAATAGGAAAAACGTTCGAGAAATCAAAATTTTTACCTCTATTCCTTACTTTGCCTACATTGCTAGGCCACCATTGACTTGCCTCACCACCAAAGAAAGGCTCTCTAAAGCTTGTTGAGGATTTAATTTAGAGTGGAGAGGGTGGGTAGAAAGAAGGAAGAGAGAAAGAAAAAAGAGAAAGTGAGGAGAAAGAACCAGAGAGAGGAAAGTGAGAAACGAAGAAAAAGATGTGGGATCGCCTATATTTGCCAATCCTTGGTGAAATTATTACTTTGCCCCTAGGTAACTCTCGGTTAACCTTAGTGGTGACAAACTTGTAATTTCTCCAATTTGGGTATTTCCTATATTCTAAGTACTACCTAATTCCTCATTTCACTTTAGTCCTTCTTTGGACCTCATAGGTACCCTGCTTCCTTTATGTCTCACGATTGCTTTTACTCTACTCCTTGTCTCTCAACTATGTTTCTACAAAATTTCTTCTTCCTCTTATCTTTCTTCAACTCTCAAAATATTATCCACAATAAAATACCCGGTCCCATTATTTATCTCCATTTCCATAAATAATATTCAAAAGAATAAATTAAATAAGGAAAGTTAAAATGGCCAAATAATTCCATTAAAATAATAGAAATTTTCATTATAACAATGGTAATACTGCTAATTACATAATTCCAAAATTGGCGAGTATTATAAAAAGGTGGCAAAACGGGAGAAAATTAAAGAAAGTGCCAAAGCTATTGCGGTCAATGCCCAAGCAATTGCCGATAAAATGAAATCCTTGGAGATAGGTATCTTATGGTTTGTACAGACAAAGAGACACTGGCTTCAGATTGCGAACGTCTACGTCAAAAGGCTTATCTGATACAATAGCTTAATTTGATTTGTATTGTCGGTCCTTTTAATCCACAAATTTTATTCATTTTTTTATCATTTGACAATGTAGTACAAATTTTAATGCAACAAAGATTCATTCAATTTTTACTTCGCACATTATCAGCCTTATGGCTTTAAGTATTTTCCATTGATTGATTTCACTTTAATCCTAGTGTTAACTTCGTCAAGAGCATAAGCATTTCTTGAAAATACTTGCGTAACTACAAATGATCCTTCCCATTTCGGCGACCACTTACTATATTCTCAATTATGCTTCTTAATAGGAAAAATTACCTTCCATTCGAAATTGTTTAAGTCAAAAGATTTAAATTTAACTCGATAGTTATAAAATTTTGCAATTCACTCTTTTTTATCGAATTAAATTTTCAAAGCAATTAATCTTTCATTAGTCAATTCATTCAAGTTGTCGAACATTGAATCCCAATAACTTTCAATTGATAATTCATCTAGTTTTTGAATACCAATTGATTAGAGATTCATATCGATAGGAAAAATGGCATCATGCCCATAGACTAATTTATATGGCGATATGCCTGTTGATTCTCTTGGCAAGTTTCTATATGCTCAAAGTACCTAATCAAGGATATTATGCTAATTTAAAGGTTGTCGGTCAACAATGTTTTTTATCAAGCTTATAAGTATTTTGCTAATGGCCTCTACTTGGCCATTTGCCTATGAAAAGTATGGTGTCGACGTAATTAACTTTATCTTCCTAGAATCAGCATATTCGATAACTTTCTATCTAGTGAAAATGGTACCTTGATCAGTTGTCAGAGTTTGAGGTATCCCAAATCTGTAAATGATGTGATTTTCAATGAAATTAATCACATCTTGTTGGGTGACATCATTTACCACAATTGCTTTAACCCACTTGGTGAAATAATCACCCTAACTAAAATATATTTATACCCTTTCGATGAAGAAGGGTGTATCTAGCCAATTAACTCCAAAGCCCATTCCCTAAATGGTCAAGGTTTAATAATTGAATGGAACTCATTAGTTAGAATGTTTTGTATATGGCCATGTCTTTGGCATTCTTCACAAAATTTGGCAAACATTATACAATCCTTAACTAGTGTTGGCCAATAAAATCTTCGTCGTCAAAGGATCTATTTCATTTTTTCGCCTGCTTGATGAGTTCTACAAATGCCTTCATAGGCTTCTGACAAGGAAATGTATGCCTTCGACTCCCTCAAGCATTCTTCCAACTATCTGTCGACAGTCTTTTTATACAATTGTCTACCCAAAAACACAAAAAGTTAACGCTCTAAATTTGAGTTTCTGTTCTATGTTAGAATATGGATTCTCTAAATAATCAATAATTACTTTTCTCCAATCATTACTTGTATGAACATCATTTTGTAATACTTCCCTTTCTTCCAAAGGGTATAAGAGTTCTTTGATTTCCATTAACTCCGACAAAACTTTATGAGAAACCTTATATCTAGAAGCTATATGGGTTAAATCATTAGATTCTTCATTTGGTTCCCTAGGGATATGTTGGACAATGACTTCGTCTAACTTTTTCAATAACTTACTCACCACAGCAAAATATTTAATCAAATTTTGATTAACACATTTATATTTGTGAGTAAGTTGTTTGACGACTAACTAGGAGTCTCCAAGTATGTGCACCCTTTGTGCTTTCATTTGACAAAGTATTTCTAGCTCGACAATTAAAGCTTCATATTTAGCAACAAGAATACTTTAGTTCAAATATAAATTTGGTTGGAGTTCCTTTTTGGGGAAATTATTAAAATCCCGATGCCACTTCCTATTTTGTACCTTGATCCATCGAAATAAAGATGCCATGGCCTCAACCAAACAAAATTTATGTTGTTGTCTACGTCTAGGCCAGGATGGTCTACTAAAAAGTCAACCATTACTTCGCCTTTGACAGCTTGTTGGAATGTATTGTAAAAAGAATTCTGACAACACAATTGTCCATTTGCCAATATATCCATTAAGAACAAGTTTGGATAACATTAATTTTATAATACCCATCTTTGAGATGAGAAATACATTACAAGACATCAAATAATATTTCAGCTTAGTACAAGAAAAATAAAAAGATAAGGATAACTTTCAGTTGCACTATATATTGTTTCTGAATTGTTGAAGACGCGACTGAGGTAGTAAATGACTCTTTCGACACTGCTTTCATCATCTTGAGCCAGTAAATATCCTATCATTTCCTCAAAAGTTGAAATATATAATTTCAATGGTTGTCGTGGTATTGGTATGACATCATAACTGGAGGGTTCATCAAATAATGCTTAATTTGATTGATATCGGGTATTTTTATATACATTGTAGTGCTATCCTAGTCCTATTGCTATTTTAATATTGCCAACTCCTTTATTGTATCATATTTTGGTAATTATTGAGTCTAAAATAATTATAGAACTAATATATTTTAATTTCATATTTTTATCAGCTTAATAGATTAGAGACCCATTAATCGTTCTGCTTGATCTACATATTTAAATATTTTTGACAGTGATTTGCTAACTTAGATGCCACTTGACCAAATTTGATGACATGGCAGTTAGGGCTGACAAGACTGACTGGGGCCCATATTTCTGCAATTTCCAGCAAAAGTAAATAGCAACAGAAATGCTTTCTACAGTAAACAACAATAGAACAACAAAATGACAGAATAGTAGAACAGCAAAACAACAAAGCATGCAAGAGTAATCAGAGAAAGGGACAGCTCATAAAGTCAAACAAGGACCTGATTTTTGTCTCTCTCTCTTGCTACTAGTTAAAGACACATTCAGACTGCCATTTTTAGATGTTGAAGACTCCTTTCTTCTTCTATTTTCTCTGTAATTTCGTAGGCTCCCCTTTTTTACTTCTGTTTTGGCCTCCATGGAAGGCTGAAATTTGTGTTGTAATAAGTCCATACAGAACTAGAGTTTGTAACATGAATTCTTAGAGCTTAATCCGATAATTTTCTTGTTGTTCTTCTGTTTCATTTCTGTTTTACCTTCCTCTATGTTTTCATATTCATATTTGTGCTAATTATACTATATGGATGTGATTACTAATTTTATTGCTTAAATCTAAGATTATTTCTTATTATTACTAGATTACTGTAGTAAGTAGAATGGAAATGGCTTGCTTAGATAATTATCTAACTTGATTTAGGTTAGGGTTTAACCAAATTACATGTGGTTAGGTTTAACTTATGTATAATCTAGTTCTAGGAAGTCTTTTGGAAATATTAGTCAGAAAACATAATGATAGAGGACACTAGAATTAATTTGAAGACAATAATTATGATAGTTGCAACTCTAGGGATTATATGATTGATTGCATCTCTGTTGTTTTGTAATTTCATTTTTGTTTCTATTAGTTTGTGTTCTGTTTTGTATTCAATTTTGTTAGTGTTTTGTTATTGTTCTATTTAGTTTTATGCCTTAGTTAAGCAATCACCCTTCGGTGGTAATCAATAGGTAATTAGGGTTAGTTAGGGTTGATTAGT
The DNA here is from genome assembly GCA_037074585.1 of Biancaea sappan. Classification (NCBI taxonomy): domain Eukaryota; kingdom Viridiplantae; phylum Streptophyta; class Magnoliopsida; order Fabales; family Fabaceae; genus Biancaea; species Biancaea sappan. The sequence continues at coordinate 28,823,611 of CM073493.1, forward strand.
GTTAGAACAATTAATTAAGCAAATTAGAAGCAAGGCCCTTAAGAGAATACAACCTGGGACGATCACTATACTGTAAGTTGCCACGAATCTAATTCTAGGCAACTCAGTGGTCGTAGTGGCTTGAACCATGATCAAAAGCCTCTTGATAATAGGGCTTCCAAACGAACTCTTGTTCAGCTTTTAGCTTGACCAAAGGAGAAAAGACTCTGGCCCTACCCAACAAGTTGAATATGAATCTTCTTAAGATATTTACTTTTCCCAAGAAAGATTATAATTCCTTCTTATTTGTCAATGCAACAGCTTCTAAAACTGCTCTAGTTTTATTCTTGTCCACTTCGACACTCCAAAAGCACATTTCTTCGGATTCATTTTAAGGTTGTTCTGTCATATTCTTTCAAAAGCCTGCCTTAAATGTGTCAACTGCTTTTTCTTATCTTCTGACTTGACAATGACGTCATCGATGTAAACTTCCATAAACGTCCCTATAACATCATGGAAGATGGTGTTCATCACTCTTTGGTGAGTGGCCCTTGCATTCTTTAAATCGAAAGGCATGATAACCCATTCATATGTCCCAATCGCTCCTAGACATCTGAAAACGGTTTTCAACACGTCTTCTTTAACTATAAAAACCTGATTGTAACCTGTATGACCATCTATACAACTTAAAATTTCATGGACAGTTGTAGCATCTACTAACATATCTGCTATAGGCATAGGATATTCATCTTTAGAAGTTGCCAAATTTAAATTCCTAAAATCAATGTATACCCTTAACTTGCCATTTTTCTTAATAACTGGAACTACATTAGAAAGCTACTTGACATACTTGGTAGTTCTGATGAACTTAGCTCTAAGCATCCTTTCGACCTCCTCTTTGATTTTTAGCACCACTTCATGAGCAAATCTCTTATTTTCCTATTTGGTAGATCTGCAACCTTCCCTGAGTGGTAGTCTATCTTCGACAAGGTCTCTACTTACATCAGACATTTCATTATAATCCTAGGCAAAGCAATCTTTGTATTCGGTAATGAGCATGACAATTTTTCTTTGAATTCCTTCGTTAGAAATGCACTTATGAAAATGGGTCTCTTTTTCTCTTCAGTGCCCAAGTTCAACTCTTCCAAAGGATCTTCTGCTTCTACATTTATCTTTTCATTAAGCCCTTTCTCAAATCCCGAAGGGCCATCATCAATAATGTAGTCTGACAACATTCCTTCTGTTGTATTGATTGCTTTATCAGCTAGATAGGCTGACAACCTGTCCAGTTAAGTCTTAAGACTCATGGCTGGCACTTAGTCAATTTTTGTCGGCCTTATCCATACTTGGCCAATTTTCGTCGGCGCTATCCATCAATTTAATGAAAAATTGATCCATTAAGCAAAATTCCAAAGCTTCCTTATTAATCACTCCATCCTTTGTGGCAACTGGTCTAACATTCGGAGTGTAAATCCTAAAATCAACGTGGAGTTGCTACAGGTAACATGGACTATCATCCGTTTCTACAACCTTTACTTGTCCTTTGTTATTCCAAAGGATCAATTTTTGGTACGCAGTTGACGAGATAGCTCTGACAACATGGATCCAATCTCTACCTAAAAGTATATTATAATTAAACTTTGAAGGAATTACTACAAAGAGAGTTGCCTTTTTAACTGATCCAACATAGATGTTTAGCATCACTACTCTCTCGGAAGAAGATTATTTTCCACTAAAATCAGTGACAACCATATCCATCTAAATTAAGTTAGATTCATCCTTCCCTAACCTCTTAAAAGTGGCTCTAATAACCTCTTAAATGTGGCTCTCGATATCAAATTAATAGCAGCTCTGCCATCCACTAGGACCCTGTTGGTGGGCTTTCCTTCTAATGAGGCCTTAATATGAAAAGGTGTAAGTGTGCCTTTTGCATGTAGGTTAGTTTTTCAAACTTGGCTAAATTGTCAAATTCAGTATCCCAATCATCTTCTAAGAACAACTAATCCGCTGATAAGTCCTCTAGATCTTCTTCGTTCTCACCAATATAAATTTGGTAATGAGCCTCATATTCTAACAGTATCATGGAGATGAGATTTTGATTCATGTTGGTAGGATATTCCTCTATATCTTTCTTCCTTCTAACGTCTTCTTCTTCAACGTCTCTGAATTTCCCTTCAACTGGGTCCCAGTCATCTTCATCCATGAATAACCTAAGTTCATCCATGAATGGCCCAAGTTTAAAATAATCTTTGTCTACTGGACAGTCATCAGGTCCTGCTTTCAACAAAGTTGTCCGTATGGCCATGATCCAGTCGTCTAGGTCCTTATCCATATTGAAGTCTAGGTCAAACTCTTCATCATCGTTGGAGCCCAAAGGATCTTTAGGATCATTAAGGGTGTTTATAATCTCATTAGTCGACAAGTACATGTCGATTGTATGGCATTCAAGTTTGAACTCAACGAATTGCCCCTTTGTTTCACCTTAGACAAACTCTTTCTTTTTGTTTGACATCAGTTGTGGGATCTACAAGGATTGCTCTTACTTCTTTATTAGTCTAGTATTGATAATCCTTCCTTTTTACTTTTATTATGGCTATTTGTTTACCTTTGTCATGGTTGGCTTTCTTAGTTTCCACTAACCTGGCTGGCCAGCTTTTCTTTGGAAGAGAACAAAGTATTTTTCTTTCATGTTATGAATTCAAAGGCGTCAGTTGGATCAACTTCAATGCCTTCACTATCTCTCCCTGAAGCCATTCACTTAAAAGATTTAGTTGTGGCTGTGCGACTTTTTCTTCTTATGGTGGAATGTTTCCTTGTCATGTAATGGGTTAGTTTCGATGACTAAACACTTTTTTCCTGAGCCCGAGGGCTCTTCCTTGATTCGGAGAGCATCTATCAAGGATTTCCTTTTCTAAGCCTTCCTGTATCTCTATACCCTTTGTTTATGAGTCTTCGACAAAGGCCAATGAGATGCTTCAGGCTTACTTTTGTCAAATGGCATTACTTTTCCATTATGATAGTCTTCGTTCCAAGAGGGTTGATACCTCTTAAATCTAATCCTCTGGCAGTATCCTTCTTTGCCATTGTGGAATTTTTCACCTATTTGCCAACATTTACGTTTAGCAGGTGGCATTCAAGTTCTGACATGTCAAAAGTGACTTTGTGGCACCAAATTGCTCTGCATGGATTCCTTTGGCTTTTCAATCCACCACCTATTAGAATTCAGCCTATCTGAATGATACGACCGAGATCTTGGTGTATAGGAGGCTATCCGTCAAGAATTCTTCTTAGAAGGTTTCTCTTTCTTTTGATCCTCGAGTAATCAGGTATCAGCCATTACTTTCTAACGCATCACTTTAGGGTCATATAAGTGGACACATCTTGGGCATATTTGGATTGCTATAGTTCTTTCCTTCCTATCATGAATTCCTCATATGTCTCCCAAGACTTTTGGTATGTGTCATATGGATCTTCCATAGGATCTAGGTCTTGTTCCTCAGCCGAATCTGCTTTGACGGGCTTTTTTCCCTTTACTTTTTGCTTTAATCATGCCAATGTTCAATGGAACTTGGCTGTTAATAGTCGCAACATTGATTTGGAAGGGATCAGTATCAACCTTCAATCTGCTTTTTTATTAGCGAACTTCAATCTTCCCTCTGTAAAGGCTTTCTAAATCAAATCCCTAAAATGTATACATTCGTTACTCACATGACCGAATGCATTATGAAATTTACAATATTTTTTGTCTTTAATTTCATCAGGCTTTAAAAGCCTATGATTATCCGATAATTTTATTTGTTTTTCTTTTAACAAAACGTCAAAAATTTGTTCAGCTTTCGTGATGTCAAATATATATACTTTTCTATTACGTAGGCCATCCTTTCCTTTGCCCTCATTAGCTTTATAGCCTAGCAAGTATAAAGAGGCCCATCTTTTAGTTCGGCAAGATTTATATCATAATTAGCGTTTTCGTCCTCTTTGTCGGATCCTTCCATCTCGACATAGTTTACTTTTTCTCTTTTGAGGAACTTCTTATGCTTTTGCATTTTTTCAGCCTTCAACTGTTCTATTTGTCAAACTTTGCGCCCTAGTTGGGCAAAGTCAACTAAATATTGGTTGACAAGTTTTTTCCTAATATAATAATTTAGGCCTCCAATAGCTATTTTGACAATTTTAGCTTTAGGGATTGGATTAAAACATCTATTCTTCATCTACCTAAATCTTGCCAAATAATCTTCGACAAATTTATTGTATAATCTTTTAATATTAAACAGGTCTGTCAGACTAACTTTCAAGTCTGCTATGAAGAATTAGCCATGGAAGCTTCTTTCCATTTGAGTCCACGAATGAATAGAATTCGGTCTCAAAGTCGAGAACCAAGAAAAGACATTTTTTTGTAAGTGAACTAGGAAAGAACCTCATCTCAAGCACTTCATCTATCGTTAGATCTCCCATTTCAATGATGTAATACCTGCCATTTTTGGAATCACGTAATTGGTGGTATTATGGTTGTTGTAATAAAGATTTCCATTTATTTTAATGGAATTATTTGGTTATTTTTAATTTTTTCATATTTAATTTATTCTTTTTGAATATTATTTATAGAAACAGAGATAAATAATTGAACCGGGTATTTTATTATGGTTAATATTTTTAAGAGTTGAGGAAAGATAAGAGGAAGAAGAAATTTCGTGTAGATAGAGTTGAGAGACAAGGAACAAAGAGAGTAGTCATGAAGCATAGAGGGAGCTAGGTACCTATGAGGTCCAAAGAGGGACTAAAGTGAAAGGAGGAATTAGGTGGCACTTAGGATATAGGAAATATCCAAATTGAATAAATTATGAATTTGCCACTAGCAAGGCTAACCGAGAGTTACCTAGGGGCAAAGTAATAATTTTACCATAAGAGGATATATATAGGTGGTCCTACCTCACTACAAAAAAAAAGAAGCATTTCCTGATAGTTTTACTGCCAAGAATTGCACCATATGGTGGTTAAAAGACAGCCAGTGATGCAAGCATTGGCACGCATTTGCCAGTGGTAATTTTTGGCCTATGCCGGCGATTTATTTCTCTCCCATCATAACAACCAAAAAATATTTTCCAGCGGTATTCATGGCAGTTTGTGAAAAAATAAAATCTTAAAAAAATGTGTACTTACTGGCGGTTTTGTAACTGTCGCTATTTACTTTATTTTGGCATGCAACAAAATTTAACATACAAAAACCGTTGCCAAAGTTGTTGCTTTTTTTTTTTAAAAATAAATTTTTTTTACCATTTCTAATTTTAATAAATATACTTATTTAATGAATATATAATTTTGCAGTAGTTCCTTATTTTTATTTGTAACATTTCTAAATTTAATTAATATACTCATTTAATGAATATGATTTTTCAATAGTTCCTTATTTTTTTTTGTACCATTTCTAAATTTAATTAATATACTTATTTAAATAATCATAATCGTAAGTAAAAGATGAAAATATTATAATTACTAAAATAAATGTGTAGCTAACATAAAGTAACAAAAAAGTCATACAAATTCTTCAAATTACATAAACTAAATATAATTTATATAAAATGTTCATCAACAAAAGTGCTAGCTATGTCTTTAACCATTTGAAGGAGAAGCGTAGCTCGATGATGACGGTGGACATAAATTTCCCTGAAAAGAAACATTTTATCAAGCGTTAAGTAAGAAAATAAATCTATTAATAAAGATTTACCAATATTAGATATTTATAAACAATTTACCTCATTGTTTACTAGTGAGGCAAACTTTGATGGTATTGGTCGGTTACTATAAAAGTCTTTCATAATGCACTGCAACATATTCTTCAAATTATGTATGCGTTCATCTTTACATAAATTAGATTGCTGCACATGCTACAATTCAGACTTGAATTCTTCACGCATTTTCTGAACATCAATAGTACTAGAACCAACCTAAGGTGGCATATTCATTCCAAGAGAACTACCGAAGACTTGAGATGGTGTAGGGCCAAACCCTAAGCCTCTAACTCGACTTGGGTGCTTCGCACCTAAAACTTGTGCTAGAGAATCTTGGTGGCCAATAGTTGAGGAAGAACCCTCTTGAGACTCAATCTCTAAAATTTTTTCGTACAAGCAAGATAACTAAGTTAGTAATTTAATAAAAGAAATTAGTGAATTAATATAAATGTTTCAAACTTACACTAATAATCCTAGCTTGTTCATTAACATATGAACCATCAGTCCTCTTGTGAATCTCAATGTATAAAGCACCACGACTAACAGGCCTCCCGGTCTTTGTTACCTGAAATTTATTAAATAAATAATGTTATTTTCAAATCATCTAATTGTTTAAGACATTAATATTGTCTTACCATCTCGTGATATTTCCTAGTGTTGCTTTTAGAGCCTTCTGTATATGGAATTACCAACTTTTTTCTATTTGCAATATTAATTTTGACCATTTTCTGTAATCAATAAGACCAAATCAAAACTCAATAAAAGAAATGCTAATGAATTTTATAGTAATCAACCATTCAAAAGAAAAAGTGAAGTACAAATTTCATTTTATATTATAAAGCTCAACCTCTGTAGTTTGTACCAAGTAGGCATTAAAAATTGTGATTGTCTGATAAAAAGCAAACAATTTTAATGAAAAATTTCACTGTAGTTTTAACACCAATCACAAAGAAGTCAAATCTAATTCATTGTAATTTATGTCAGTTCACCAACCTGGTTTAGCAATGATTCTCTCTCTCTCTCTTTTTAATACAAAGAAGTAACAACCACACACAGTTTCATTTAATAAACTTTGCAATCTTATTTGAGGTATTATTCAACACAAGAATTTGATTTCTTCTTTATATACTATCCTTTCATTTTTAAGAAACTTTCAACACCAACCCCCAACTACATCTTAACTTCATAATTCATTAATTCTTATTTAGTTTTGTCTTGCATCTTGGAATGGCCACCCAAAAGTACCCAGTATACATTGCTCCTAAAATTTAATAAAACACATATCTAAAAGAACCATTTCATATATGTATATATATATATATATATAGTTTTTTCTTTATTTTTTTATTCTTCTTATATTAGGATCACTTTAAATTACACATCCTATATCATTCACTTACCACACTTCATTTCTTTATCTCCTCTATTTTATGAACACACATGTATACAATCAGTTCCAGATTATACCCAGTAGCCCTTTCAATGATGCTAGCCCCTTCGTATCTTTGTATTCATGGTAATCAAATTAAGGTGACACTAGCTCCATGATGCTTTGTGTTCTAAGCTATCAAGACCCCTAATTATAACAATATTCTACTAACACTTTCAATGTGATCAACATTAAATTAATATACATTGTACTGCTTTTTCTGCTATTATGCCCTCCTTATTGTTTCATGCATGTATGTAGGTTTTCTTTTTAGACTAATCAATTATTCTTTTAATATACTCCACTTTTACCAAATTTTTAAAAATAAAAAATAAAATATCAGCATGTGAAGTTTTCATCTATTAATATTTGCAATAGTATTAATGGGAATTCAATTTGTTAGCAACTATAATTCCTTGTTAAAAATTTGTAGAACTAAACAACTGGCTTGCTAGTTGTAATAATTAACTTAATTACTTAGATTTCATTCACTTCCCAATTCTTGTGTTGATCACATGTACAAATTTAAAATCCAGCAAACTATCCAACAAACATATACTTTTCAGCATGTATACAAATTTTAAATTCAGCAAACTATTAACTCAAATTGTCAAACTATCCAACAAATATCTAGCTAACTATCCAACAAACATATGCAATAGTTTAATAAAATTATCCAGCAAATTCTATCCAACATGTATACAGATTTAAAATTAGTGTATAACTTAGAGTTTTACCTTTGTTTCTGGTCAATGGCGTTAATTAATAAAAGCTACCCACATTTCTCTTGGAATCCAATTGAGATGTGCTTTGATATTATCTTCTCTACTCAAATCTTCTTTGAACAATTCTAAACAGTTATCTCTCCAATGTTTTGCAAGAGATCCCAATATCCATCATTTTTTTTGCTTCGAAATCATCTTGAAATTTAAAATTTTCCGTCATAGTATAACAAATAACACTTATTACTAGTATAATTCATCTATATATAAAAAGAATACTCTCATCACAAAATTAAAAAATAAATATTCATTGCCAGTATAAAGTCTCTGTAATAGTTCTCTTTATCAGTCGTAGGAACTTTCTTCCAACTTTCATAACTAATAGGAAATAGCTTTACATCTTATGCTAATTCCCTTAGGAAGCCACTCAAACACAAGTTGGGCAATTGAATCGAATTCCAAAATTATCCGTTCTTCTACTGGCATTATCAAAACATCTCTCACCCTTAACTGCACTTCCTTTAAAGAACCTTCAGCATCTGTTAAAGAATATTTGATGTTAATAATCCTAAATTATAAAGAAATGAAGAAAAAGAAAGAAAATACTTACCAATAACATTTACAGTCCAAGATCTGTTGGACTGACAATCACGTGTTCTGGATGAGCCCCTAACATTGTTTTCAGAGGATGGTGGTATTGATTGCTCTTGTGGCTAAGCACTAGGTGGGTTTGAAGTAAGAATTAGAGCCAATAGAGGAGGTGAAGGTACTGGTGCACCTCTTGATGTAGATGTCGTCATTCATTGAATCCCTATATCTTTTAGTCCTTGGCATAGCTACTACATGTTAATATCACTAAGCCATTAGAGATAATAATTAATATATGGAAAGAAAAAGATTTCACCACAATAGTAGCTAATAGTTCAAAACATATATTTAAATGCATCATAATATCACTAAGCCATTAAAGATATTAATACAAATAGTTCAAAAGTTTACAATGCGATCAATTCATAGGGATTAATACAAAAAATATAACTAAGTCGTCATATGTCCATCAACATATCATCTATATTTTCTATATCAATTACAGTGCTAGGTTCTTCATCATCGTCATCCTTTGCTAATAGAATACTTTTAGTATCATTTGGAAACAGCAATCTCAAGTCTTGTTCATTATAAGGCATATTGTCAGGGATAACATCTTCTTCAACCTCTCCCATTTCGAATTAGTCTCTTGGTTTCAAATGCACATGAACACACCAATTTTTGTCAAACACATCTTCAACATAATACATCATTTGAGCATCTGAAGCCCGATATATGGTTCATCAGCCTTAGCTTCTACAGTATATATCAATCGAGAAAAATTAACCATATCAAATCCAAGGGTATCCTTTTTCAATCCAACTGATGTTGTTGTATTAGCCCATCTACACTTAAAAATGGTAATTTTGAATCACCATAATAGTTCAGCTCTATTATATCTTTTAATTTTCTATAATATAGAACACTTCCAAAGGTTGGATGATTATCACTAATGCTAGCATAACTATTGGTTCCATAAGTACCGAAAACTCCATTATTCTGAGTCTTCATCCTGTGATCTTGTTACATAGTACGAAACTTGAAACCGTTAATATTATATGCACTGAACCTTCTAGCTTGTATATGTGGCCTTCTTGCAAGACATATGATATCCTCCGAATGAACTTCACTCTTGTCATTGATAATCTAGGAAGGAGAAACCAATGGCATTAGACATGTAATCTATAGTTGAAGTCTGAAAATCAAATTACTTATGTAACCCACCTGTGTTTGAAACCAAGAAACAAATTCTCTATGAACCGTCTTTTGAACCACTGATGCAGAACATGTTCGGTGTCTTAGTCTTCTCCTAACCAAGTCTTTGAATTCCCTACAAGAGAATTTTAATTAAAACATTATGATATTGAACAAAATTATAAAAAAAAACTAGCTTGGGTTCCAATACTTACTCAATAAATCGAGTAACATGGTCACAATTAATAAAACGTCAATGTGCTTGATATTTTTCTTTGGGGCTAAGATTGAAATAATCAATATGTCCCATTGGTTTTCCTATTTGTGGAAATAGAGTTTCCCCTTGTGTGGTGTCAACATTTTCATCAGCACGTGGAGCTCTATTAAATCTTCTCTCAATTCCATGTAAATATCTTGATGAAAAGGTTAAACACTCTTCAGCTATGTATCCTTCAGCTATAGATCCCTTTAGTTGGGCTTTATTACATACGTACACTACAAAAAATTTGACTTTCGGTGGCGACAAAAGTCACCACTGAAAGTCAAAAAGTCGTCACCGAATGTTTTCAGTGGCGACAACACGTCGCCACGTAAAGTTCCGTCGCTGAAAGTTTTTAGTGGCGACTTTTGTTGTCACTAAAAAGTCGCCACTAATATCCACTTTTAGTAGCGACTTTTATCGCCACTGAAAGTATAAATTGTGTCACCTAAAATAGGTTGAAATGAGAAAAAAGTCGCCAGTAAAGAATACTTTCAGTGACGACATTATGACGCCACTGAAAAATACTTTCTATGGCGACTTTATATCGCTACGGAAAGTGACTTTCAGTGACGACTTTATGTCGCCATTGAAAGTATTTTCAGTGACAACTTAGAAGATGCCACCGAAACCTCGCTTTTGGTGACAACAAAAGTCGCCACTAAAAGTGTAAATTTTTCAAAAAAAATTTAAAATGCAAATTCTTCATTTATAATTTCAAATATTATTTAATAAGTAATTAAAGTTGTAATATAAATAATCTCATCACTTAAATCTTAAATTCAACAATATAATATATCTTCCATTAATACAAGATCTCTGGCCATTACTCAATAATATAATATTACATTTAGAGAAGTCTCAAAGTTATAGACTCATAATTCTTAAACATCAAAGTCTTAAATGTGATATACTAAATCCTGCTATCCTACTTTTCTGCTTAATCTTCATGTTTGTCTTCATCTTCTAAATCTGCATAAAAAGTGAAGATAAGCCATTTACAAATAAATAACCCATTACTTAACTCTCATTGCTTCTTTCTCACTTTCATAACTCAACAATCACACCATGAACCCCAACGTTCACTTTCACAATTGATCCAACACGAGTAAACATAAAAGTAGCTAACACAAGAGAAACACAAATACTGCATCAATAGCTTGATAAATTGAAGTATATAATTTGAAGAATGGTATTAATTTTAGGCATTAAAGCCATATATTATACATCATAAATGCAAATAGGCAGTCAAAATTTTCACAAAAGCTCTATATCCTTTCTCTCTCCACCTCTTGAATAGTGCATAATCATACACTTGATATCTTTCAAGAACTATGTAACATTCTACCAAAGTTACTTTTCATAATATGTAGAAAGGAAAATTTTAAAAATTAGTAATTTGGATATCTTCAGAGAGTGGCAGAACACTTTCAAAATTTTAAGGATTTTGTCTCCTATGTTATAAATTAATAATAGGACAATAGATAATGCTTATTGAATTACGGGTGCATATGGATTAAAAGGAAAAAAGTGTCTAAAAAATAAGTAGGTCTGGAAGTAGGTGGATACTATAAGCCTTCAAATTAAATGCTTTACATTATAAGATCTTATCAATCAATGCAATCTAGGGGACCAACTTTCAATCCAACCACGTTCTCTTTGACCACAAAAAGCATCACAACAACATTATATATATATATATATATATATTGTTTCATAAAATTACGTTATTAAATTTCATAACAAGTGAATCTATGCATCTTCATTATCTATCCTTTAATTTTTTTTCTGTACTACATGCAGTATTATTCGTACCCCTGGAAAAAGTAGGAATCCTATTCCAAGAATTTGAAGGAGAATTTGGATATATATATATATATATATATATATATTCCATAAATTGGTTTCAAGGAATTTAAAATATAGATTTTTTGTGCTCTAAATTTTTGTTTTTCTATGCAAATTAACATGTTAAAATCTGTAATTTGCTATGTTATGTGTATATATTAAGTTAGTTTTTAAAAATAAAACAAACGTACAATTTAATTAAATAAGCTCTGTTTCTATCATAATGCATAAATAAGAGAACTGATTCCAAAATCGGATTAAAGAAGAGAGAACTGGAATAAAAAAACATTTCAAAAAAAGGAAGGTGGTGAATTAGTTCAGGAAAAAATGCCAATAAATCGATATGACAGTAACAAAAAATGAATGTAAGGTAAAGATGAAGTTATGTATGAATAATCTGACCTGCCAACAGTAGGAGATCCATCAACCTCTCAAAATAAAACTTTAGTACTTTAATCATTATATACACACACACATACACACACTTTAAAATCTTCAATTCATTCAGTAACTATAACCCAGAAAGTAGAAGCGCTGGTTAAGAAGCTATTACCTTTTACAGAAAAATTACAGAGGCAGATCCTCAAACTATATACTTATGCATCCAATTAATATCAATCAGAATAATAGCACCTGCCACACCACCAACCATTAATTTATTATGAATCAAACAAATTAAGAATGCATACCAGATTAAGAATCAAACAGATTAAGCAACATCCACAAATTTATCTAATCAAATGATGATTGAAAGAAAATTTAACTGTACGCTGATCGATGAGAAGCCATTAATAAAGGCATATATAGACAATGACTGACGAGAGATTTAAATCTCATGAAACACCGTCAATAAGAGGACAAATATGCAGTAGATGCCAAACTTGGATGTGAGTTGAACTAATTAATAGAGTTTCGAAGTTGCATTTTGACCAACAGAGTCTAGATTTTACTGAGTTACCCTATGCTTAATCTCCTCTGATTTTTGTGTTCATTCACGCCATCAAAACATGTCTGACGCCGAGCTCTCCTCGCCTCCTCTGTCATCTTGAAATCATGCCTGCCAAGAAACATTCGAGCCCTAACCCAAACGAAATCGACCCCCTTACAGACTCTCGTAGGTGGATATAGGTGGAAATAGCTGCAGTGACCTCAGTCCGCGCGAGTGAGGTATGGCTAGTGTGCTGGTGGGGTGCGATCTTGTTCGCCAATGGGCTAGGGTTCGAGTTCGCAAGGTAACAGAGACCATGAATAAGTGGGTGGGTCTAATTTTGCGTAAATGAGAGGAAGCGGGGATGAAAGGGAAAGGGCGGGGATGAAAGGGAAAGGGTGGAGGACGAGCGGGAAACTGAAAAAAAATATGGAGGGAGAATGAAAAATTGTGTCCAACACTCTTTATATAATATAATAAGTATTGTCAAAGACAAAAGTTAAAGTGATCAAATGGTAGCGAAGCTTTTATTAAAGCAAAGGTCCATTGTTCGAAACTGGGTATGTAGTTTTCTAAAATTGTTTTTTAAAAATTGTACAAATACTTCCGGTGGCGATATATATCGCCATCGAAGCTCCACTTTCAGTGGCGACCACAATTGGTCGCCACTGAAAGTAAATAAAAAAAATTATTTGATAATTTAAAAAATAAAATTTATTTAACCTATTAATATTTTATAAAATTAATTTTCATTTTTAGAAAGTTATAATTTCTTTAAATTTATTTCATTTATTTAACTTTCTAGTATCTCAAGAGCTGTAAAAAAATTATTTAATTTTTCACTAAATCCTTAAAAATTTTTATATTTCAAAATAGTCCTTAGTTCACTTATGAAAAAACAATTAAAATTTAACTCCCAAAAATAAAATGTCACTTGTCTAAAAATATATCCTTATTGTAGGCTTTTGCAATACCTCTCTCTTTCAAAATAGTATTTAATTTGCTAATAAAAATCATTTTATTCTATTGAAAACTTTCAGTGACGACAATTATCGCCACTAAAAGTCTACTTTCAGTGGCGACATATTGAGTGGCCACAGAAAGTTTACTTTCAGTGGCGACATATAGAGTGGCCACTGAAAGTCCACTTTCAGTGGCGACTTATGTTGTCACCGAAATTAAATAAATAAATTTATTTAATAATTTTAAAATTAAAATTTATTTAACTTTTATTTAACTTCTTAATATTTCATCAAATTAATCTACATTATCTCAAGGCTATAATTTTATTAAATTTATTTTCTTTATTTAAATTTGTAGTATCTCAAGAGTCCTTACACAATTTACTTAATTTCTCACTAAATTCTTAAAATTTTTCACTTTTCAAAATAGTCCTAAGTATAATTGAATTAAATTTAAATCCCTTAAATAAAATTTCACTTGTCTAAAAATATATCCTTATTGGAGGCTTATGCAATATCTCTCTGTTTCAAAATAATCCTTAGTTTGCTAATAAAAATCATTTTATTCTATTAAAGACTTTTCGGTGGCGACAATTGTTGCCACTAAAAGTCTACTTTCCGTGGCGACATATAGTTCACCATCGAAAGTCCACTTTCAGTGGCGACATATGTCGCCACTGAAAGTAAATAAATAAATTTATTTAATAATTTTAAAAGTAAAATTTATTTAACTTTTATTTAACTTGTTAATAGTTTATCAAATTAATTTTCACTTTCTAAAGACTATATTTTATTAAATTTATTTTCTTTATTTAAATTTGTAGTATCTCAAGAGTTCTTACACAATTTCTCAATAATTCCTTAAAATTTTTCTCTTTTCAAAATAGTCCTAAATGTAACTAAGAAAAAAACTAAAGTTAAATCCCACAAATAAAATTTCACTTGTCCAAAAATATTTACTAATTGTAAGCTCAACTTTAAAACAACAAAATTTCATTTAAGTCCTTGGTATTACATATTATATAGGAAATATAGTCTCTTTTTAAATATAGCCCATGTTTTATTCCTACTTTTAAAATAATTTTTTGTTTCTAAATATAGCCCATTTTGAACGAATATGCTTAAAAAATAATTTTATTATTTTATCAACATTTTATGATACATTTTATTATTTTAAAAAAAAAATGTCTACTTTTAGAGACACTTTCCGTGGCGACATATGAGGTCGCTACTGAAAGTAAGATTTTCGGTAGCGACAAATGTCGCCACAGAAAGTGAGACTTTCGGTGGCGACAAATATCGCCACTAAAAGTATCACTTTCAGTGGCGACTATTGGTTTCGCCACTGAAAGTGACACTTTCGATGACGAATTTAAAAAGTCGCCACTGAAAATTTCACATTCGGTGGCGACCAAAAATGTCGCCACCGAAAGTCTCACTTTCAGTGACGACTTTTATAGTCGCCACTGAAAGTGGACTTTTAGTGACAAATTTTTTTGTCGCCACCGAAGAGTCGCCACTGAAAGTCCTTTTTTTTGTAGTGGTAGGATTTCATATGTCCTAAATACCTGTGGAGGAAACATCAATCAAACTAAGTAATAATTAAATGATAACATTATTTAACTTATATTGTTAAATTATTTACTGTTCTATAGGATACATCCATCGATAATGTACGAGCCCACTGCATTTTGCTTCATGTACCAAATGGATGATCAAGTGAACCATCACCATAAAGAATGATGGAGGAAATAACATTTCTAAGTGACACAATGTCAGTACAATTCATTTTTGAAGCTTTTCAAGTTCACTTGTAATCAACACTTTCCTACACAAGTTCTTAAAGAATGAACATAAATCCAGTAACACTGCATAAACTTAGTTAGGCAACACATTCCTCATTGCTAATGGTAACAATTGTTCTATAAGAATGTGAAAGTCATGACTTTTCAATCCAGAAATTTTACGGTGCTTGAGATCAATGCATCTAGATATGAAGTAGAGAGTTGGATAAAACATCCCATTATCATTTGGCCAAAGATCTGGTTTGATTCCTAGATGAAGTAGATCTTTAGGAGCATTTCAATGATCCTTTGTCTTACCAGGTTCATTGAGCATTGTGTATAACAAATTGTCACATACATTTTTTTTCAATGTGCATCACATCAAGATTGTGACAAAACAAATTAAACTCCTAATATGGAAGTTGGAAAAATATACTCCTCTTTCTCTATTATTGAGAGTCATTTCTGTCATGATTTGTGCCACGCAATGTTTTCCCCCTACCATCCACATCTTAACTCTTACTAAATGTGGCATCAACATTATCAATTTGTGTCAATATCTCTAAGCCTGACAATAAAACTAGCGGATTTGTCAACTGAGTATTGCCATCAAATCGAACACGATTTAACCTAAATATATGTCTTGCTTCCAAGAAACGACGATGACCCAAAAAACACCATTTTCTACTATGAGGAAGTCGACAACATTTAGTGTCGAAGTTACGACTTGGACAAGTTAACCCAATATATGTGTTCCAACCAGATAGGGTGCCAAGTCCAAGAAAATCACTAATCATCCACATAAGAATTACATGCATCATGAACACTTGAGTTGATGAAGCATATGTTTCTACCCCTTCACTCTACAACTCTTTCAATTCCTGAATCAATGGTTGGAAGTAAACATCTATATCATTTCCTGGCATTCGTGGGCCAGGAATGATCATTGAAAGAATGAATGATGATTGCTTCATACACATCCATGGAGGCAAGTTGTATGGCATGAGCACTATTGGCCATATACTATAGTTAGTACTCATTGTACCAAATGGATTAAATCCATCACTGGCCAGACCAAGCCTCACATTGTGTGGCTCTAATGCAAAGTTTGGAAACATTGAATCAAATGCCTTCCATGCTTTAGAATCCCTAGGATGCCTCATGAAACCATCAATATTATTATGCACAACATGCTATTTCATGTCATTTGCAGTCTTAGAAGACATATAAAGCCTTTGTAGTCGTGGCCTTAAAGGAAAATAAAGTAAAACTTCAGCAGCTTGCTTCTTTTTTTTTTCTTTTTCTTTTCACCACTCAATGATGTACTATCATTTCCTTTATCTTTCCATCTAGACATGTTACAAACTTTGCATGTTTCCATATTTTTATCATCTTTCCAATACAACATACAATCCTTTGGACACACATCAATCTTGTCATAATTAAGCCCTAATTTGTTGATTATTTTCTTGGCTTTACATGCTTAAAAGCATCTTGAAGTAACTCCAATATCATAGACATTGCTTTATCATTCATTCGACATAAGCACTTTATGTTATAAAGCTTAATTAGAAAAGACAATTTTGAATATTTGGTATACCCTTCATACAATTTTTCATTAGAGTCCCTAATTAAATCCATAAATTCATTATAGTCTCTACTTTCCCTTTGAATCCCTTTAGGCACTGCTCTCTCTGCTTCTTCTACTAATTCAGGTAACATAGTAGGAGTTTCTATCCCATAATGCCTATTGATCCCAAATGCATCGTGTAACATATCATGCATTAAATCCTGACTATGTAAACGATTATGGCTATTCAATCCATCATGTCCTACGCTAGAGGCATCTTGGTTTTCTCTCATCCTACTTTCCCTGTGAAACATCCAAAAGGTATATCCAGATGGAAATTGGCTACACACCAAATGGTCATATGCTACATCTCGAGTAACCATCTTCCTAAACCTACAACGGGCACATGGACACTTTATCCTCTCATTGCTAGATGAATGAGAAAATGAAAAATCTAAAAATCCATATAGCCCATCCGCATATTCAGGTGTGTTTCGTGGCTTGGTGATCTAGAATTTGTCCATTCTCAATCTTAAGGAATTTACTTTAACAAATGAGTTATATTAAAATAAAAGTAAGTTGAGTTGAGCCTATAACAAACTTATCCAAATCTCTAGTGAATATCTAGCTTGGGTTAAAGTAGGAGCAAACAACATTTGCATAATGCTTCTTCTTAATTAGTACAAATAAAATCAGCCCATGGTTAACACTTTAGCACACACATAAGTGTTGACCAAAAAAGAAAAGAAAAATTAAAGATTCCATCTTCATAACAGCATAACCACCCATAAAATTTGAAACATTAAGAAAAGCTTTATGCTTAAACAAGAAGAGGAGGAGGATAGAAGCAAAATTCAACTTGTGTTTCTAAATTACAAGCACTTTCGCTTATTAAAAGCATAATCCATCTTTAGCTAGAACTAATCCAACTCTTCAACAAAATCTCACAATATGAGAAGTAACTTCAAAGTAGGAAGTGTTAACTAGTAGACAATGTGGACAAGCAACCACGGTCACACTAATACTCGACCAACACAAAGAGAAGGTTGACCACCAAATATGCAAGCACAGTTAGAGAGGCTGAAAAGCATTTCATGAAGGATTAATCAAGTGTTCAAGTTAAAAGTATGTCCCAAGAAATAATATTTGAAAATTTATTTACATAATAAAAGTTTAACTACCAAAATAAACACACATTTACATATACATATATGAGACATAAGAAAAGAGTTTAAATCCTGGTTTAATAACATGAACCACATAATAAGACTGAGTCCAAAAGTTTTAAATTCAAAGTTAAAATCAAGAAAAGAGATTGATCCCCAAGAGTTTAAATTCAAAATTAAAAAAGGATTGAGCCTAGAAATTATAGAACCATATTAAATAGCAAGAAAACATAGATTTATCCAAGAAATATTTAAAACTAGATTTAATTTTACTCAACAGTTTTATTACAACCTTTTCCAATCAATCCCAGTTAGAATATATGATTCAAACAGCTACAATAGCCTGAAACTGTTGACCCCATTACATTTAAAGCATTTATAAATTTTAATGACTGACAAAATAAATTAAAATAAGATGTTCTATAACAGTTTGAATAGACTTTTGAATTTCAGCTTGTTATTGGTCGACCACTTATCTCTATTTGGTCAACTACCTATGTTTTGCAAACAACTAGTCAACCACCTCGCTCCAGAAGCAATGTCCTTGATGATAACAAGTGACTAGTCAACCACCACGATCCAGAAGCAATGTGCTTGATAATAACAAGTCACTGGTCAACTACCTACTCTTGACTAGTTGACCATCTCGCTCTACTTCAAGTATATGGGTCAACCATCGTGGTGTAATTGGTCAACCACCAACACTTGGTAGTGTGCTGTAACGGATATTTTTTGAAGTGGTTGCTGACACATCTTCTCATATTAAACTTGCAGATGTCTCCAACAGGATTATTCCTTCTAGCTCTTTATATACAAAGCTTGGAGACCATCAAACAATATCAGAGAACATTATTATTGTTGAGCATTATTTTCAAATCCTCTCTTGTCTATATTTTATCTCTGAGAGCTTATCAGTGTATTACATAGTCTATTTTAGAGAGTTGCTTATGCTGTCAATTATTCTCTTTAATACTCAGCTTTTTACAGTACATTGAATCATATTTAATTTGTTGGTCCAAAAAAATACAAAAAGGGTATAGGGTATATAGGAAGCCTTACTCTCTTCACAATTTGCATGCTATGACTGACTAACACTATGATACAAGGAACTCTTTAAATATGGGACAAAAGGTATAGATACAAGGAAAGGGCTTTCAAAACTTTTAATATACAAAATTACGGAATGTTCAATAAATCTTTTTATGTCGATATATCTATAGACCTAGTAATTCATTTAGAGCAATTTAACCTTTACAAATTATTTCTAAGAACCAAAATATTTGTGCCAAAGTTACCACTGGTTATTGCTAGACATGAATTAGCTTCTCAACTAAAGTCATTTGAAGCAACTTAACTTTAATAAGTGAACAATGACTAGAGAATAATTCCTTTCAGCACAAAATAAACCTAATCCTTGAGACCACATCTTCCACAAAGACTCAAGTTATATCTGTAATTGTTATCTTATGAAACTTTCTCAATACAACATGTCATAAATTCAACCATAGTTGTATTTGCATCATAAAATACACAACCATTAACAATTTTCTATCTCCATATTTGTACTAAATCCATAAAATAAGAAACTCTCTCCCATAGATCATATCAAGGCTCCTTTATAATGACTAGCATATAATATAACTTCCAATACAGCATGAAGCAAGCATTAACATTTCATAAATACATTAGAAATGTTACAATGTGATGTATTGTTTCTTGAATTTTGATCCTACCACATGGAACATAGTCTCTCAAGTCTCAACACAAACTTTCTTATCTATAAAAGGAAATTGCTGTAAAGAATAGAGAAGATACTTGAGAAATATCACATTTGGGCATATGTTAGAGGAAGAGGAAGAGAGAAGATACCTAACAAATATCACATTAGTTTTAGATAATAAAATTCCCCATTAGTTTCCAAGATCATAGTATTATGATCACTAAATATATATCAAGTGAGAATAAAATTCACTCCATCCTTGGAAAAGCCATAAACTTCAAGTTTAATTTGATTGAATGGCAAAGTTGTAGGGCCACCCATTGTAATGTAGCTTAAAATTAGTTTGCCCCATTCAAATTTTAAGGTGTGTAGTTTAACAGGTGTGTAGTATGTTCAATTGTTACTTCCATCCTCTTGTATTTTACATCCAAATTATAGTAAATATATTACTGTGAATTCAAACATGATGAACATATTAATGTCAAATCTCTGTTTCCCTACATATTGAACATTTTCACGTTATTTTCATACTACTCCCATAATAACTGAATAGTTTAAATACTTCTAGCTAAAAGGAAGGGGGAAGATTATGAAACTGTTCAATCAAGGCATAAAGAAAAATATAATTTCAATAATCAAATTAGTCATTATTTTAATATTCACCTGATTAATTTTTGTTAAAACTAAGCTCGAAAATACCATAGGGTGGTTAAAGGACAATGGAACAAATCACAAAAAATTTGAATTAAACACTTTTAGCAAGAGAGCAAACTGATATTAGGGCAAACCATATGGATGTAAACTAAATAATTATTCCCAAAAAAAAAGGTTCCTTTTTACACCTTTGGAACTTACACAATAGCAACTAGTGATGATGGCAAAGTTAGTTACATAGCTAGCAAAACAAAAACCCCTCTCTAGCTAATTGATTTGGTTTATTTTAAAACACAAATTTTCTGTTCCACATAAGAGAAGAAAAATCATACCTGAAATGATTTTGAGAATATTATTGAAAGTGATCATCCTTCCTTGGATATATACTTTCGATCAATTTATACTAAGGAAAAAGATATATATATATATATGATTCAGGTTTTATCCCATGTGTCTCAAACTAGTATTCCTATGCTACTTAAAAAACCCTCTCTTTGCTCGGATGAAAGATCGAACCACACTAGTGAAAACCCACAACTTGACCAAGAACAAATTCAGTGCATCGACTCAGAAAGGACCTAACTGAAGCAAACAATGTACACAATAGAAATTATGACAAGAAAAAGTTATAAAGAAATGTAAAACCTCAAAGAGAACTCCATTCTCACCAAAATCAGAAGAAACAGATAAAGGGTTACCTCAATGGCCAAGTCGAACTCCAATTCTGACATCCCCTTTCATCAACTACAATATGAAGCAAGGGATTAAACAATCAAATCCAAATAGCAAGCATTGGAGACTTGAAATGCATTTGGAGACTTTAGATGAGGGCACCCACTACGAAAATGAAACAGAAACCACAAAACCTAAACTACAATATAACAGCGTCGGCTAGTGTTGCTGGCCAGAATGGTGAAATTTTAGAGCAATGGGAGAGAATTAAAATAAATGGGAGAGAACGGGAGAGAACGAAAAGGGAAAAAATGAAAATGGGTTTCTACTTCATCAAAATAGAAAAGGGGCACAAAATGGGACAGAACCAAAGAAATAGAGGGAGATAAAAAAAAAGAAGGGGAAATAAGTGTAAAGCCAGTGCAAAACAAGATGGAAGAGGGAAAGGTTTTTTTCATTGCATTTACCAACAGTTTATTACCCGTCGAGAATTGCCTAAACACTGCTAGCAATTTATATAATTGCTGGCAATTATTATAACTGCCAGGAATTTATCAAAACTGCCAGTAATTATATTTAATTGTCGGCAGTGTCTTTAACTGCCTGGAATTGTTGCAATTACCGACTCTTTAACTGCCAGGAAATTAGCACCAAGAAATGTGCATTTTCTTGTGGTGCATCTTTTCCTTCATTTCATACTTTCCTCTCTCTCTCATCACTTTCTCTTTTCTCTTTCTCTCTTCCTTCTCTCTACCTCATCCTCTCCACTCTAAATCCTTCCACAATTTCAAAGAGCTTTTCTCTGGTGGTGGGGCAAGTCATCGATGGCCTAGCCATGTAGGAAACCAAGGAATCGAGGTAAGGATTCTGATTTACTGAACTTTTCCCTATTTTCTAGTTTAAGGGTATTTGGGGTAAAAATGAGATTTTGGCTTCATTTCTCAGTTAAAATTTTAGATTTTGGTGTCTAATTACTCCTTAGATATCAAGGATGAGATCCCATGGAAGAAATCATGGAACACAGTGAAGATTTGGCCAGATCTAATCCAAAACCGAGACTAAAGGACATGTTTAGAGTTATGGTGCCTTAGGCGTTAGGAGGCCCCACGGTTGAGAAGAAAAGCTTGAGCTTGGCACCCTAGGTGCCAAGCACATGAGTTTAGGGAAAAAGTTGGGTATCTGGCACCCCAGGTGCCACCCACATCGAGGGTCCTTGGTCCATTTTTTAAATGGCCATAACTTCTTCATTTGGACTCCGTTTTTAACAAACTTTATATCGTTGGAAAGATCTTCAAGTCTAGTTTCCAATGGTATAAGATTTGATTGAAAAATCCTTATTAGTTAAGAGTTATAACCAAATGAATGACCAAAGGTTTAGGTTAGTGGTAAGGATTTTTCTTGTTTTATTTAGTTATTGATTTGGGTTGATTCCGGGTGACTTGGGAGCTTCTTTAGCTTTGTCTCCTAGGACTTCTTATGCAGTAAACCTTATCAGCATTGAAGTGAGTGGGTGACTTTGCCATTTAATTTTATTAAATTATTTGGCCAAGTTCAATATAAATCTCATTTACACCATAGTTAAAATTCATCAATGAAATTCTTTAGTTAGTAGTGATAAACTAGATCAAGGATTTTCATTGAAAGATTGTAAGAATTATTTTTGTGTAATTGGGGGTTACATTTTTAATCGTATTTAAAGTGGTGAATTGATGTGGTATGTGGTTAGGATTATTGTGTGGAATGTGTAAATGGGAATAGTGGATTGGTTGTGGTACTGTATTTGTATAGATGCATTGCATATCATCATTTACATATTCATACTATAAAAAGTAGAAATGTGTGGAAAGCGGAGGGTTGGTCTTCTGCATGATGTGGAAAGTATACCCATTGTGTAAGTTAGTGATGTGGCATCAATAGGTATACATGGGAAAGAATGGATAAACATTGCATTTGCATACCCACATTAGGAGAGAAAATGTGCAGAAAAAATGTAGGAATACATATTGCATCATGTATTTCAGTTTGGATGTTTATTTATGTTTTTATTTGGTTGAGGATTGTTTTATGGACTATTTGTGAGATTGTAGACTCGCATTGAATCGCAGGGTATGGTTGCATGGTAAGGTACATTATATATATTTTATATCTTACTAATATGTGCTAATGGTATTTATTCTGATTCTGGAGTGAGGCTGGTATTTGGACTTGTGTTATGTTTTATTACACAATCATCTGTTCACTGAGTTTTCATAAACTCTTGCTTTCTATTGTTACTTTTAGATTTAGTAGCTGTGGAGGATGGGGAAACCACTAAAGATTAACAGCTTAGAGATATACTCCATTTAGTCGGAGGGTTCTAAATGAACCAATAGAAATACTCTATAATCCTATAGGCTACCTAGATCCTGCTATGTCTAGAGGGGTTTATTTATTTAATTGTAACTTACTTTGTAAATTATGTAATTTACAATTTGCATAGTTGTGGATACTAGCGCTATTCAGGGAAATTATAGGCTACCACTGAGGTAAACCCTATAATATATGTATGTTCATATGCCCATTTTTCAGCGCGTTACAAATGGTGTACTGTGCAACTTGTTTGACGGTTGATTTACCATTTTCTCCAGTGAACTTGGATAATTTACAAACCTTGACCATTCTTCTAGGCAACTCTGCCTGTTGGACCCAATTAGGAAATGGCGAGGCAAAATAAGGCTAGTTGGTATAACCTATGTTGAAACCAAATCTATTAAGGACTTGTTCGACTACTTGATTTACATTACATTCGACTTGGTTCCCTATAAGGTTTTGTCGGAAATCTCTTACGACATTATTTACCTATGGCTCATTCCAACGTAATATTTATACTTGACCATGTCTCAACTGAGGTTGAGGTTGGTTTTGCTATTGCACTATATTATCTTGATGATGATTTTGGCCTTGATCTTCGGCCATAATCACTTGTTCTAGTCAGATGTTTTCAGGCACAGCAATTTCCAAGGCCTAAGATAGTCTACCCATTTATAATGCCAACGTATTACATGCATCATTGGTATTTTCTATTAAGGACTTTAAAATGACACCCATTTGTTATATCAACATATTCACCATATCGTGATTACTTTCGTCCATTTGTTATCGAATGTTAGCCAATGAACTTACAGTCGATGTGGCGATAGTATTTGGTATGTCTCTTGTCATATTTGAGAAAATAGGTCCCAAATTCAATCTTTCCTGTTGGAATATAGTGCGTTCCTGCCATATTTGCCAATGCAGAACTTACTGCTTGGCTTTAGACCATTTCACATGTAGGATTGGTCAACTGATTTCCAATCCCAAGTTGGGTCATCACAGGAAGGACATACCCTTAATGTAATCTGTACTGAGGTGCAAACCTTGTCGTTTGACTACCTACTAGATTTGATGACACTAATGTCAATCCAGACACTTGTTCCAAAATGGGGTTTCCCAAGAGGGATATGTTTGGCACAATGTCTATAGGATTATCCATTGTTATAACTGCTAGCATGTTTGCCATACTTACAGTAGTTGTAGATGCAGTTAGTGAACTTGTCACTTGATTAGCATCATTTGCATTACTCATGATTTCAAAGTTATGAGTGGGTATATGTTTACCACTTCTCAAATGCATATACTTAATGAGTTACTCTGAACTAGTCCCACCTGGTGTACCAATTTGTTTACGATGATTTTTGGTCTAACCCTTGATCCGACAACAAATTCCCAATGTTAATTTATCAATGGGGATGTTTCAGTGAAAGGCCAAATCCAATAATACATACTTGATTCTATCGAGAGCGATTGTGTTTTCAAAGTTATGAGGTAATCACATTTATGATGAAAATGTATTGAGTGAGGACAACTTCACGAAAGAATGTGACACCTAAAATGTACTTGTTTGCAAAAAAGTTAAATGAAAACAGTAAAGTTTGCAGGAAAGTAATTTGCATAATGTAAGATGAGTGTAAGGGTAAATTGCAGAAAGTAAATAGCAGAAAGGTAAAGTACAGAATATAAATGATAGAAAGTAAATTACAGAATGTAAATGAAAGCATATAAATGAAAGCGATTAAATTGCTGGAAGATAAATGAAAGTGAAGTAAATTGCATAAAGTAAAGAAAAGCACTTAAATTGCATGAAGTTAAATGAAAGCGATAAAGGACTAGAATAATAAAAGACTTGAATTAAATTTGATTAGAATGTAGGGTGGAAAGTATACTTTGACATTGATCTGTTAATCTGTTCGTTTGAGATGTTAGGATTTTTAATCAAGAGTTGTTAACCCCTTTCATGATGACTAAACTAGTATTTATAGGCAAATAACCAAAGTAATTGCCTATCTAACTATTCACCATGAACATGATGTTTTACAATTACAATGCATTGGCATAACTACCTAAACCCATGTAACTTAAGATCACTTAAGTGGTAGTTTACAATGACCGACACATCTGCCTTAGTCATGTAATGGTGGAGTAATTGTCTTTGATGGTTTCAATCCGAAAAATTCCCTTGCTTTCGACGTTCAACAAACGAACTATGTCCAATTGGCATACCCTCATTTACCAATAGTCTTGACCTATTCGTTCATTGACCATGTTTGAATTTGCTTGTCAAATGAAATGCTTCTGACAACTTTACTATATGTACACAAATGTTTCGTCAAAAAGATGTCCATCCTTCTTGCTCCTTTTATTGACTTTATCTCTGTTGAATAATTTATCTTTGTCGAATTGTTGATCTTTGTCGAGTGCGCTAGATCATTGCTTTGACCCTTGGATAATCAGCACCAATTTGTTACAACACTGAGGATGATTATTTGTCGACCAAACAAACTTGTTTGACAAATACAAATATATTATTTAAAAAACAATCGTCCAACACCTATATGAATAACTTTAGAAATAAGTTGTTGCAATTGTTAAACTACCCAAAGCCTCATATATCTGCTCTTCTTTAGGATGTAATATAACAAATGTGAAGCTTCTCTATTTTGTAGTTCCCAAAACTGAGCCGCCTAGAGCGTGTTGGACGTTGTTGAGATGGCAGAGAAGAGTAGATAGCATTATCTGAGAATTATGTGAAGCTAACCAAGGGAGAGAGGTAAAGTGACTGAAGCTGTGTCATTGTGTGGAAGAGCTCAACCTGCAGCAGACAAGAGGAGCTCCGGTAATGTTTTTTCAGTGAGTATGGTTTCTCGGGCAAGAAGGGATGTTGTATGCAACTCTGGTGGGGAGAAGAAAAATGGATGGTGAAGAAAAGGAGACTCTGGTGTGGTGGAGTCTCCTTCTCCGCTCTCTCTCTCTCCTTTTCATCCTCAATCCATAATACATTCCCCCTTATCATTCCTAGGTAATTTATTTACATTTTTCTGCTTCGACTAGCCATTGTTTTTAAATTTATAGAACCAAAATGTTTCTTGAATTAAAATTTCATTAAGCTCTTTTAGTAGTTCCTTTTCCAATTTAGATAGGCAAGGGTTATTTTTTATAGGCATATTTTTTTGGATACCATTAAGACAGGCATGAATAATCCTTTTTTTTTCTTTTAGTTATGTCGCCAAAAATAATCCTCTTCCAATCTTTTACATTTTCAGTAAATTTACCTAATTGCTACAGACAAAATGCATTACTATAATAAATAACAAAGGGTCATCAATTTTTTTATTTTGATATTATTAAATTGTACAATAATAATTTACCTTATGTAGTTGGAACAATAATCCGATAAATAGGTAAAGTTGAATAAAATAAATAGTTGATATTTCTTATTAAATATTTATAGTTTCGTACAATCAATTATTTTTAATAACTCAGAGTTGCAACTTGCAAGAGATTTATTTGGAGCAAAATAATTTGTTTTAAAGCATCCCCTTGTATCGTAGGAGATACTTTCAGAGAGATTAACGATATTCGAAATCTAAAATATATATAGTATACTCTAATTTTTGCATCCCTTAACTATTATCAAATTAGATGTATTTTAACATACTAATAAATTTATTTCTATATATTTATATATGACTTGGAACCTTATGATCATTAATTTATGTGTTACTAGATAAATAAAATGAAATACAAAATATAATACAAAAAGCAAGTTAATTACAGGCGGAAGAGTGAACAGTTGAATGGTTTTAATACTTGTTATATAATTTTAACAATTAATAATAGTTACTATCATCTATTTTAGTATTAAAATTATATTAAAAATGTATATCATGCGCTTTCTTGACTTATCCCCAAAAAAATTATCATGCACTTTAATTAATATTTATTATACTCTTGAAATATGATATTCTTAGACTATGTTTGGCAAAAATAGTTAATAAATTAGCTGAAAACTTATAAACTAAATTTTAGCTAAAAGAAATATTCACATTTAGTGTTTAACAGTATCTCAACTTTCAAACAAAAGAGACACAAAAAAAAAAAATCTTCTGTCAAGGTCTTCTCTGAAAAAATGGTTAGACTGATAAAGCAACGTAAAAAGATCATGTGGCATTAATTTTCAAATATGTTGAAATTAATTTGACTAATATCACTCGTAAGCCTTAAAATATTATAGTTGTATCTTATTAATTCCTGAAAGATTATATTTTCTTTAATTTAATTTTTTATTGTTAAATTACAAAATTTACTGTTGCTAAATCTTACAATTTTGTTGCCAAATACCACAAATTAAAAATAAAGGGATTAAAATTAAAGTAAACAAAAATTTTATAGATTGAATTAAATCACTTATCATTTTAAAAATATCTTGTAGTTGTAGGTGCAAAAGTTACTCCAGATCGACTTATAAGGACATACTGTAAAAAATATATATTCCAAACATTTTTAAAAATATATTATTTACAGAAATTAATTCACATATATGAAATGTGATTCAACTTAAATAT
Source organism: Biancaea sappan (assembly GCA_037074585.1). Lineage (NCBI taxonomy): Eukaryota > Viridiplantae > Streptophyta > Magnoliopsida > Fabales > Fabaceae > Biancaea > Biancaea sappan. Next base: position 28,851,735 of record CM073493.1, read on the forward strand.
TAAATAATTTGAACGAATTGACTTCGACCATATATATTAAAAATGTCAAAATACTACAAGGTTAGGTGAAACAGATTACGCTACTTTCTTGGCAGAAATTTCAATACTCAACAAAATTGGACAGTTTAGAGTTTATGGTTTACGATTCATATCAAAGAAAAAGTTAAAAGATAAAAAAATTCATGCCTCATGAGGTAATAAGGTAAATTTTTCCTTTAATCTAAATTATTCAATCTAAAATGAATGTTTGCAATAAGAAATGTAACGGTGGACAAGCAATTGTTGTGCTGTTATAATATTAACACCAATTAGTGAAAAAATACAAATAAGTTAGCTGAGGATGGTTTTCATTACAATAGATCGACAGTAATTTATATGTCAACTTTTGTTAAGTGTCTTTCTAAATTGTATTGACATTCAAGCTAAAAAGAAGATAATTTCCATTAATTTTGGGCTTTGATATGACAATCAACAAAAGTTAAGTTGAACTAGTTTTAAAATTTTGATATTAAATAAAGATGAACTAGTTCTTTGAAACAAATTAATTATTTCAGAGTTTACTTGCTTTAAGAACCAAACTTTAGATTTCTGCTGATTTATTTGAAGACCACTCACTTGAAAAAAACTACTAAGAACTTCACTAACAGCTTTTATATTGCTTTTGTTTTCCTTACAAAAAAATAAGATATCATCTGCAAACAAAAGATGCGGGATTGCTATTTCTTTACTTTTTAAAGGTGAATGGTTTCTATTTTTTGTTTTTAGTTTGTTCTTTTATAAGTTTAGTTAGATATTCCGTACCTAGGATAAAAATATAAGGTGAAAATGGATCACCCTGTTTTATACCTCTTTGAGGGGTGAAGGAAGTGGTTTTTTACCATTAACTATGGGTGTGTAGGTTACATTTTTTAGGCAAGAGAGAAGGAGCTACATAAAATTTTGAGGGAAGTTGAAGAGGTTAAGAATTTTTTCTATGAAATTCTATGAAGTAGTATCAAAAGCTTCCTCAATGTCAATTTTAAAAATTAACCATCCATCTTTACTTTTTGAGTAATTCATGGAGTAGATGGTTTCTTGAGCAATTAAAAAAAGAACCAAGCAATGACATTGGGGACTAAAAGCTCCTTGAAAAGAAGAAATTAGATTTGGAAGAAAAGGTTATATTCGATTAACTAGAATTTTTGTTAAAATTTTCTAGAAGGTATTGCATAGACCTATTGGTCTAAAATGAATGGGCAGATGGGCATTATCAATTTTTGGAATTAAACAAAGTAGAGTGTTTCCCCATTGAGAAGGAATTGAGAAGTGGGTAAAAATGTCCTGGATTTCATGGACTAACTTATGCTTAACAATGTCCCAATTTGATTGATAGAAGATTATGTGTAGGCCATCTTCCCCTAGTGTTTTGAGGGGGTTTAAGTTAAAAACAACATTTTTAATTTCTTCTTTGCTTGGTATAATAGAGAAATTTATAATGTCTTTATTATTTAAAGTGGGGAAATTATTATTGCATAGAGTTGTATTATGAATATTTTGATTACCTGGTTACACAGAGTGAATATTTTTGAAATGGCAGACAAGCATATTCTCGATTTGGGTGGGATCAGTTATCTAGGTTTCATATGGTCCATAAAGTTGGGAGATTTTATTTTTTCTTCCTTTATTAAGAATTGAAAGGTGAAAAAAGGAGTTATTTTTGTCTCCTAATCTAAGCCAATCAGTTCTTGATTTCATCTTCTATATGTTTTCCTGATGTTGTAGGAGTTCTTTAAGATTACTGTGGATTTATTTTTCTAGAAGAAGCATTTGAGAGTTAATCTTAAAATCAGGTATTTTTTGGATACCTAGAATTCTATTTTTGGTTCTTTTAATATTTAGAAAAATGTTTCCAAATACCTCTTCATTGCAAACAGTTAGATCTTTTTGATAATTTTTAACTGTGTCAGTAAGACCATAATAATTGGAAGTCCAACAGTTGTAGGTTAAGGCTTTAAAATCTGGATGCTTCATACAAAAAGGCTCAAAGTGAAAAGGCTTTTCTCTTAATAGTTGGATTTGTTTAGGCTTTAAAAAGATTAGACAATGATCTGATATTAATCTAGGGAGGTGATAAACTTTTGAATCAGGAAATAGATTAATCCAACCGGGATTAGCATGAGCTCGGTCTATTCTAATCCTCATTAGAGAACATAAATCTCTACTGTTGGGCCAAGTATATTTTGGTCCTATAAAACCTAAATCAAGAAGATTTGCCTTATTTAGAAATTCATTAAAACATTTCATTCTGTTCTATTAGCTAGTCTTCCACCAAATTTTTCACTAGGATGGGATATGTCATTAAAATCTCCTATAACTAACCATGGAAGATTAATACTAGAAGCAAGGCTTGAAAGATTATTCCATAGTATTTTTCTAATATTAAAATTTGGACTAGCATATAAAGCTGTAATAATTAAAAAAAAACTATTCTTTACTTGAATCTGAAGATGAATTTTAAAGAAGGAAGTTCACAGAGGTTCAACCACAAGGTTTTGAGGGTTCCATAATATCCAAATTCCCCCAGAAAAGCCCATTGCATCAACTTTAAAGAAGCTTTCAAAACCAAGAAAGCTAATGACAAAATATGCTCTTTCTCCACTTAAAAGGGTCTCAGTGAGGATCACCAAGTCAGGGTTATAGGATCAGCAAGCGTTTTTTAAAAACTCTAATGAAGTCAATGCCTCCTACACCTCTCACATTCCAGCTTAGGATATTCATTGGATTAAAAAAAGTAATGGGGTTTGTATCAAGATGGGGAAAGCTGAAAGAAGGAAGTTGTTAAATAGGTTTCTTGATGGTCAAGATTACCAGTGCTTAGGCTAATGTTTGCCACTAGTTCAAGATGCATGAGAGCGAGTAAAGGGTTGGGGGTTAAGGTTGCTGACAATATCTAGTCTCCCCTTTTTTTCACTACTGCTCTTTGATATTCTATCTCTATAGCTATTGGGTTTGGTGATTGATGTATTTCCCTTAGGCTGGTTGCAAGATTGGTCATAGGAATTAGTGGAAACCAGTTGTAGTATTGGGTTTGGTTCACCATTCGTGGGGGAGGTAGCATAAGAATTGCTTGGCTTCTTAGATGGTTCATTCTTGCTCTTGACGTTTTGTTGGTTTGGATTTCGGTTAAAGCTATGCTCAAAAGATGGTTCCAAGCTGGAAGCCCAGAGGAGTTGTTCAAAATTCCCCTTAGAAGATTCAGCCAGATTAGTGTTATTCTAGTCTCTTGGGAAGGGTTGTCTTGGTAGGCATGGTAGAGATTCAGGAGGTGGTGAGAATGAAGGTCTAATAGGAGAAGACTGATGTCTGTGTTCAGTTGAGTGGGAATGAGAATCCTTATTGGTATAGTCAAAAGGATTGCAGAGCTCATTTGGTTTTGGGTTAAGGGTAATGGTGAGACAGGTGAGGGTGGTAGGGCTTGGGGGTAGTCTTGCTGAATAAGGTTTGGTTAAAGGTGATGGTTTTCCATTGGGATCAGAAGGAACATTCTGGGAAGATTGTGAGATTGGATGGTCGGAAGGAATGTCAAGTAAAATTTGGAGGTCAGAGATTAGGGTATGGGAAGAGGTCTGAGTTTCTATCTTATTTATATTGTCAATTATATTGTTGTTATTACTTTTATTGTATAAAAATTTTGGCGGGGTTTTTCCTATAGAGACTCGGCTCGGCTCGGGGAGAGATAGGCATTGATGAATTACTGTACTTAAATACTGATTTAGTCAGAAAGGATTTCTTTCTAGATTTAGTAATAAATTCAACAGTCTTTTCCAGATTTTCAGGATTTTTTACTGATTTACTCACAATTCCTTCAAAAGTGTTATGGCTACTAGGGGGTTGGTTCTTAACGTCTCTAAGCATTAAAGATTTATTATTGTTTGAGGGGATAGTAGTATGGTTATCCGTGGTTTGTATACAAAATTTACTCTGACTAGGTTTGACTTGCTTAGAAGGAAAAACCAAATTCAAATTTGAATTAACAACAACATTTGAAGAAACAGAAAGGTAATTCACCGGATAACCATTCGCAACCATGCAGTTTTTTTTTTCGAATGTAAGTGCCCTTTTTATTAATATCGGTATTATTAAATTATAAAAATACTATTTTATGCAGTAATTTATGTTAAAAGTAAAACAATTTGTTTCAAAATTTGATATTCGTCCCGCATGATGTTGTTGACTCAATATTTGTTGACATTGTAAGATATATTCCAAGAGAGATGAGTGATATTTTAAAACTAAAATTTATATACTTTCGAGCTAATCAATTATTTGGCCGCATACTGTACCGTTCACTACTTTGGGTATAACGGAGTTGCAATAAATTTATTTGAATTACAGTAGTTTTTGGGAAGCAAAGATACATGCTATGGTGTTCTAAATTTACAGTAGTTTGACTTTTTTACCGTTATTGTTATATTATTCTTTACTTTTAATATTTGCTTATGATAATTATAATTTTTTAGAATTTTTATGCACACATTACTCTCTCTCTCTCTCTCTCTCTCTCTCTCTCTCTCTCTCTCTCTCTCTCACACACACACACACATACACACACACACACACATATATATACATATACATACATATATATATATATGTATATATATTATTAATTATTTAGTATACAATTATGACATTTTGTAACATTCGAACAATATTCCTCCGGTAACCTTCCAACTTCTTAACTTCTTTGCAGCAAATTTTCTGCAATTTTAAATTTTCAAAGCGTTCAATTTATTATATATTTAAAATCAAATTATATCACAAAATAAAAATTATAATTTGAATTTGAATTAAAAAAGAAAAAGGAAACCTTTAACTTTATCAACCTTTCATTTTGCATATAGTAGAAGAAGAAATTTGAAAAATTTATGTTGAGATAATATAAGACCAATTTATGTTGTAAAAGATTAAAGATGTGAAAGAGAATTCAAAATTATGTGTTATATACTTATATTTGGAATAAATAATGACAAAGAGTTTTCTTCACCTTTTTTTTTTGTTGGCTACAAAGTTATTATTATTTTTTAAAAGGTTTTATGTTTTAATATCTCTCACAAGTTATGCAATGGAGTTGTGATCATCTTCAAAATACTTCTTAATTGACCACCAATTAATTTAAAAGCATATAAAAGGCTTTTTAAGGAAAAAAAAAAGATAAAGTTTGATATTTCAACCCAAACCAATCTAACTCCTTAACAACAAGTTGGCTCTTAAATCAATTCGACTTTCAAACTCAAACCAATCCAATATACATATATCCTTAATCAATTCAAATAGTCAAATCAATCTAAAACCAACTAAATCCAAGCATTAGGATGCTGCTGCTGACCTTTTCATTCTTTTTAGGAATTTGTGCAATTCTTTTTGTTAAATGTATCATATTAATATCAAATAAAATTTTATTTTTGTCAAATAAGTAGAGACACACTGTTAATTAAGTAAAAAAAATTTAATGCAATTCAATGTTTCTTTTTTTATTTATTAGAATTAAAATAATATTATTTTATTAGACTTTTTTTAATAAATTGACATTTGAATTATAATCAAATAAAAATTATTAAATTTAAAAATAAACTTCTGTAAAATAAGTTAAAATAAACTTAATATGAAATATATATCAAATGAAAAATATTTTAATTCTTATCACAAACAATTTAAAAATACACAAAAAGGTTTAAAATTTAATAGTCAAAATAAAAAAGTTTTTTTCTCAATAATTGTTTTGCTCAAATTCTATCTTCTAATTTTTCTCAATTCAATTGATAAGTTATGCTAGTTTATTTTTTATTTTGACTATTTAATTTTAAATTATTTATGATAATAATTAAGATATTTTTTATTTGATATATATTCCATGTTAAGTTTATTTTAACTTATTTAAAAAAAATTATTTTTAAATTTAATAATTTTTATTTGATTGTAAGGAAAACGTTAATTTAGTCAAAAAACTCTAATAAAATAATATTATTTTAACTCTAATAAATATAAAAAACAAAAATTAAACTGCATTAAAAAATTTACTTAATTAATAATGTGTCTCTAATTTATTTGACAAAAATAAAATTTTATTTGATATTAATGCTATATATTTAACCAAAAAACAATTACACAACTCCAACGGTAACCTTACAACTTTTTTTTTTCAATTTGTTTCTGTAATTTTTAACTTTTTTAAAGCTTTCTATTTGTTGAAGATCTATAGATTTAAATAAATAATGATATGACAAAATGTTCGTCATATAATATTTAGTAGAATTAGAAAAGGAAATAGGAAACTTTATAACTGAAAGCACTTTCTTTGTAATATTTTATAGCTTATATAGTTGTTTGTTGCTAAAACTTATTGCAGTGCTATATACTAATTTGAGTTTGTTGTTAATTAGTTTTACATTGCAGCCCCATCACTGCTATATACTACCCACTAATCAAATCTCAATATATTGCTTTATTATGTTTTTTAGCAAATAGATTTTAATTGAAGTTTTACGCTTTTTAAATGGTTAGAAAAAATGAAACATATATAGAAGAATTCTTCTTCTAAAAATTAAATTATATTTAAAATTAGCAAAGTTAGTACACATGCAAAATTCTCTACCTGATTATACCTTTTTATATTGTAGTCTTTATTATATATATAGAGTGAAATTTTTTTTTTATTTCCCCGAATCATGAATTGTCTAGATTATGAGTTTTTCATCAATTTATTGGTTTTCTTTAGTTTTATAGCCTTTTGGCAATTAAAACTAGTTATTTTTTATTATTATTATAAATGACAAAGTAAGAGCTTGAATTTATCTTTTGCTAATTCATTCATACTCTTTATCACTAAATTACCATTTAGGCATTTAAAACTCATGATTTAGATGAAATATTTGCTTGAATTTTATTTTAAAAAATTTCTGAGAAATTGTTTTTTCAACCTGTGACGATACATAAAAAGTTTGAACCTAAGACAAAATAAAGGGGCTAATAGAAAGCCAGTATCATGTGTAAATCTAATTTTGTTGGATATTATTTACTAGTCTTAACTTCAAATTAATTTTTCTTATTATTGGTTTCCACAGATTACATTATAAAATAGATATGATCAACTGAATTAATATATATATATATATATCTTAATGAGAATCATAAATTATTATTCTTCTTTCAGGTTTAATACCTATGAAGATAGGCCAACTTAGTAAACGGCGGTGGTTGTAGTTGCATGCCAAATAACAAATTGAGTGGATTTATATATTCCATAAAATATTTTCAGCATCTCCACTTTGACAAATTCATATCTAGTAAACAATTCTCTATTTAAGTAGATCTTCCATCATATTTTGGACTAACCCCTCACTGCCATCAACCTAACACCCAAGCACAACACGCACATGCTGACACATAGCAAGTTACATACTCAACTAGCAATAAAACGATAATTAAATTCATAACTATAAACATAAATTTTTTCAAAATATATATTTATTTGCCAAAAGGAAAGGATTCCAAGATCAATGCCGTAGCCATACTACCTTACCATGTTCCTAATCATTCTGATGCTACAATACAACAACACGCATGGAATACTTAAGAACTTGGTGCCCAAAAGAGCAAACATACAGTACTATTATAAGCATCACACATTGATAATTCCTCCTTATTCATATCATTTTGTGGTGACTTTGATTTATTTTGGCACACATTCACTCATTTAAAGAGCTTAATCATAGGGAATGATGATGCTTGTGAGTATACAGTGTACAAAGCACAAATGTTAAAGTTTTGGCTCAGAACACAATTTTGATCCCAAAATATAAACTTACTTAATTTTGTGTTTTTGTAGGCTTTAAGTGATGAAAATTAAGGTTTAAATCACGAAAGACTCAGACCCAAAGAAGTCTTGGAGATGGGGAAGCCAAAAGGAGTCAAAAAAAATATAAAAAGAACCTTGCAAGACCTTGGCCAGGTTAAAATATTATGTAAATATATGTAAATACATGTAACTTATATAAAAAATATAAAAGTGTTTAATAAAATAAAATTAAACCGTTTATGAAATGTGACCTAACTTAAATATTAAATAATTTGGGCAAAATAACAGATGATTGGCTGTGAATAAAAAATGAACAAAACCATTGTAATTGAAAGAATAATTTAACCATTATTTTTTACTTCGGCTTTGCTAGGGTATGTATCCAACAATAGCATATAGCAGCCTGCCTCAAGCATTCACTCATTTTTCACTGTTATGTGCATACAAATTAGTTTCAATTACTAACACCGTCTAAATTATCAATGGAAAATATTGACATGTTTAATTATGTGGACAAGTACTTATCAGATTTTGACATCTTGCAACTTTAAGGTCGAATTCAACACTTATGTTTGGGATAAGTTTCAGTTTGGTCCCTTAGACTTGTAATAAGTTTTCTTTTATACTTGTTTATGAAAGTGTCAATTTCATCCCAATTTTAAAGTAAAATGCCTAAATTATTGGTGAGAAAATAATGGCAAGTCTAAATATATACCTAGACATAGGTCATTTGATATTTTTAACATATACTTTTAACTAGAAAATTGATAAATTAGGTTGTACATCACCATTTTACTATTATAAGTATGTTAAATAGACCTATTGACCCTTATTTTAATTGTGTACTCTCTTAATCGCTCACTTGGTATGCTTGAGGCCTATTTGGATATGCTTTTTTATAAAAAAAAATTGTTAAAAAAAGATTTGTGAAATTGTTTAAGACAGTAATTTTAGAAATATTTTAAAAAAATCTATTTGTAAAATTTATTTTGAAAACAATTTTACAATTTTAGAAAACAAAAAAAATGTCTTTGGAAATTTTTTTGTATTATACAAAAGTTTTAGTGTTTTGTGGTAAATTCAATATAATGAATAATAATATTTTAAAAGAGGATAAAAAAATACGTGTCAAGTATATTAATTGTAATAGTCCGAGCTACATTTTAATGAATTTATTAAATCTATTATCCAACTACATAAATTATTAAGAATTACTTTATAAATTGATTTAAAATAATTTTGTATTTTGATGAATTGGATTGTTGCAAATTAGTAAAAAAAATCTATAAAAATGAAGAAAAATAAATACTAAAAGTGATAACTTCTCAAAAATTAAATAGAAAACACAATTCTTTTTATAAAAATTGGAATGAAAAATATTAGAATTAGCTTCGGTTAGTAACCATTGCAATTAGAATTTTCATTTTTTTTAAAAATTTTAGCAGTGGTTAAAGCCCGATAAAAGTTTTTTTTTCTTTCTGCAATAGCTCATCTTTATATAAATGTCATTAATGAACTTACATATTTACCAATATTCTACGCTATATTTTATTGGTTTGAAATAAAAATGTTTAAAAAAACATATATATAAAATATGTTTTGTTTATTCCATTTTAAAAATAAATTTTAAAAAATTTATAAATTAGTTAGAATAGTCAAAATTATATTGAAAAGAAGACGAAAGCAAAATAAGAGGAAAATACAAAATTTTGAGATTACGATAGGTTGTCACGTGTGGTGTGTTAATGAAGGAGGGAGTGGTGAGTATTCAAAACGTATCTGAGACAAATCTTATGTTATCTTTTAGACTGTTGGTATCTGCAAAATGAAGATTTCATTTATGTCTTTTATTTAATCTTAGTTGCAACTTGTGCCCCTCTTGTCTATGCGTATTCTCAAGTCTTGCAAACTGACTTCCGCGTGTAAGTGGGAAGTGTTTACTCATAATTTACGATTTGTAATTTATTATACAATATTTATTTTTTATATTTAAAAATTAGTGCTTTAATAATTTTCATATAATATATATAATAATATTTTTTAAAATGAAGAATATTTTTCCTTTTTAAATTGAAACATGAATAAAATTTAGTTATTATCTATTACGTTAAATTTTAAATATATAAAATAAAAAATTATATTTATATATATGTTTTTAATTACTATCGGTTTGAGCACGATTAAACTAATAAATTTTGAACTAATTATCTTCTCTGATTTAATGATTGGTCTAGCTTTTAAGACATTGATATATATGTATATATACATTCTTACTTTGATACCAAAAAGTTTGAAAATAATTGAATAAATTGCTGATTTGCTCACTAAAATATTACAATTATTTCAACTCATATGGATATATTCTATAGAAAATATATTCCACACAATTTAAAGTGATATATATGCTGTGGCCGCATAAATTTAAAAAAAAAATTAACTTTGAATGTCTTGTTTAATTATAAATATTTTATAAGTATTTGAATTGTCCGCATAATTTTTATCTTATTAACTAGAAATAAGTAAATCATTTAAATTAACACAAATTCCATTACCTTCATTCTTTTGACATTTTTAGGTTAAATTATTTTTTAGATTCTTATAGGTTTACTTAATTTTCAATTTGATCCTTATAGTTTAAAATTTAATAATTAATTTCTTACAATTTTTAAAATTTTTTAACTTAGTCCTTGTCACTAAACCTATAGTAAGTTTTTCTTTAAAATTGAATGATATGGCCAATTATATATGTACATATTGATACTTTAAATATGTATGACTTGTGTATAAACAAAAGTCAAAATAAATAGTGAAATGAAATTAACTCAGATATAGCTTAAATGTTAAGTGATTTGGATAAGTTAGCTTGAATCATGCATATCTAGAGTGTCAAAATACATATATTGTTGACCATGTAGCAAAATCTACCAAAATATTAATCAAATTTTATTAAGTAGGGACTAAATGAAAAGTTTTAAAATTTTAAGCATTCAATTGTAATTTTCTCAAACTATAAAGACCAAAATAAATATATATATAACGCCGATCGTAGTTCACCACAAGCATTTAGTTGCTATTGTTATATGCATAGATATTTAATTGTTCATGGGAGAAAGGTTAGATTAATTTCTAAAGAAAGTTGAAATGTAACTTTCAATTCAGGCACAAACTAAGAAGGTTGAAGTGTATTTCTCAATTCATTTGAAAAGGGTTTGATTAATTTCTGAAATATTTGAGTTTAAATTATGGGGTTAATCAGAAAATTTATTCTTTCAAATACAACAAGTAAACATGGGGAGCGCACCCATAAAATATCTTAAAAAGAAATTTAAACTTAATTACTGCGCAAGCTATATTGAAGATATTCTTACCCTAGAGAAAAAAAATGAAATGATAAAGCTAAATCATTTAAGTTACTATAGAAATCTTGCTTGGACAAGTCAATTAACTAGATAATGTTAAAAGAAAACTCATTTTCAGTAAGAAGATAGTATTTATAATGAATTTCTAAAATTTGTTGGAATTTGAATTTTTTTGGTGTATTTAATTAATTGACCCTTCTAACACTCCTGTAAATAACATATCTAGTCCACACACTTTAGTTCTAATCGCATAAGGATAATTGATTTGAATCAATGAACATATAAAAACAAATAAACAACCAAATTTTTAATGAATTACTTTAACAAATTTACTTTCATAATTTATATCATTCCACGCTAGTTAGTAGTAATGTCATTCTTTTCTCTATCATTTTCATTTATATGTCTCCAATTTCAATTCCTTCATTATTATTTTTAATTTTAAAGTTATTGTATTGCTTATACGTCAATTTGTGTGTACTTTAGCAAAGTTATTTCTTCATCGGTTCAATCTAATTGATTGTCTCTTACACTGTTAAAGTGAAATGTAAAGTTCACGCATTTCGTTTCTATATTTTTCACTTTGAGGAGTGAGATCGAGAAGGGGCAATTCAACATATATACTGACTAAACGAAAAATTCAATTACAAAAACATTCTGGAGTTTCATTATAAATATTAGTATCTCAACGAAACAAATATATTTTTTAATTAATTCATTCTTCAATTAATAACTTGTCCCAGCAAGAACTCTATTATTAATTTAAAGATTAAATTATTAATTTGGTCCTCAAAGCAATTTTTTGAATCCAGCAACAGGAGCCGATGACCCAGATGCTAGCCTAGGCCGGGTCACCTAATCAAACCAGGTTGCAGTCGACCCTATTAAGACTCGATTGACTTGGTCAAAACCTAATTGCTCACAACCTTTTCTTATATGATCAAGGACTAAATTGCAAGGACAAAAAAGTGTGAAGGGCCTACCTAGAATTTTAACTAAGCCATTTGAGATGGCATTTCATTATTAAGCTACGAAAGAAGGCATGCATATTACTCTTTAAGTGATATGTGGCTTCATCCTCATTCTACACATAGCCTTGAACAAGGTAAACAAGTGGCATTTCCTTCCATCACCTTGCTTTCTCTCACATGCTCACATGGAAGCCTTCATCTTGGACAGCCTTCTCTTTGCTTTAGTAGATGTGTGCCTTCCATTTTGTAGACAAGGGGATGAAGATTCTGAAAAGAGCATGTGGGACATAGAAAAAGAAAGGATGGTGCATGTGGAAAATGCTAAAGAAAGAATTTGGCATGTGAAGCTTTCGCAAGCACTCCTTTTTTTCTGTGTACGCGGAGAATATACAGCACCTTCATGAACTTATCCTCCACGTTAGCAGCAGAAGGATATAGGAAATGCAGAAAATAAGTAAGTGGGAAGAGGTTGTGTTTGTCTCTCAGCCAAAAGCAACAAAACCGTGACAGCTTGTGGGAAAATGGGAACATGTTGCACTTGAACCCGTGGAAGGCTTGGGTGATCTGTCACAATGCTTGGCCAGCCACCTAGAACCTCTATACTTGCCTTAGGGGACACCTACTCCATTCCTTAGCCACTGAAGAGTGAATGCCGAGAAGTGCAATTTAAGATGAAAAATGAGGAAAAAGAAAAATTTAGAAATCTGATATACCTCTCTGTTGTACAGCCACATTAATCATGTCTATGTTTTATATAGCCCATAGCTTCATTTCTTGGCTTACTAAGAGACAACCCGAGAGAGAACAAGAGAGAAAACAGTAGCATTTTCGTGCTACAGTAAAGAGGAAGAGAGCTTCTTTCTATGGTACAAGACGTGAGAGTAAGGAAGCTCTTAAACAATTCTTTTTAATCCAAACCAACAAGCCACCCTTGGGAAACTTTGGGATGACCAAAAGGACCATCTTAGCAGTGGATTTGAGGTCCTAAATACACATTCACAGCAGCAAAAAGAATGGCATAAAAGTGCAGAAAAACAAAGGAGCAAAGTAAGCTTGGAAATCTTGGGTAAGCTCTAAATCCTTTTCTTAGGCTCGCTTTTGTTTAATAAATGATTAAACATGTCTTAGAGAGTCCCTAGATGAGTTTGGGAGAGCCATGCAGCAAGAAGAATGGAAAAACATGGAGTTTAGAGGTATGCATCCATGACAGGGACTAAACTGAATAAAATCAAAAGTTTGTAGGAATAGTTATAATTTCGAAACAAAGGAGAGTGAGAGAAAATAGAGAGAGCCTTAGAAAGAGAGTTTTTATGAGAAGAAAAATAGTGAGCCAATTTGTGAGGGTATTTTCACAAATTGAAGAAATACCGTTGTTGTATTTTTTGTGAGTGAGAGATCCACCTGAGGGTGAAGTTTGTAATCCCATTATTATTATAGTGGAAGTTTAAGTGGCCTACGGGTCCCATGGTTTTTACCTCATTTGGAGGGTTTTCCACGCTAAAATCTTGGTGTTATTTTATCTTTTTGGTTTAGGAATTATCCTGGGCTTGAGGGTATTATTTATTCTTTCAAATACCCCAATTTTCCCAACAAAGTGGTATCAAAGCTGTGGTTATTCAAGAATATTGTACAAATACTATTTATATGTACGAGTACTATTCACGAATACTAAACAAAGACGTACGAGTATTTGTTCATACATACAGGACTGTTCATATGTACAGATATTTTTCACACATAGTTTATACGTACAGTACTGTTCATACATACGGTATTGTTCACTGTCGAAAAAAGTTTCAAGTTCGGTGAAACTTGTTGACTATCGCTCAAAATGGAGGAGAGCACCGGCAATATGATCAAGTTGACTGCCTTTAATTATGCTATCTGGAAGCCAAAGATGGAGGATCTTTTATACATTAAAGATCTATGGAAGCCGATCGTGATGCCGAAGGAGAAAGTAGTGGCAACTCCGACGGATGACAAAGCTGATGGCAAAACAACTAGCACGTCAGATGCTGATTGGATCGTGCTGAATCGAAAGTGTGCTACTCAAATCAGGCAATGGATTGACAAGAGCATTTTTCAAAATTTTGCTAATGAACACGATGCTTATGTTCTTTTGCAAAAGTTGGAGAAAATGTATGCAAGGACAACCGCACAGAATAAAGCTAATCTGATGCGACGATTAGTCAATCTGAAATATAAAGATGGGAGCAGTGTATCGGAACATATGAGTGAGTTCCAAGGTATTGTAGATCAACTAAACTCGATGAAGATGACTGTCGATGATGAGCTACAAGCATTGCTGATGCTGAGTTCTCTACCAAAAAGCTGGGACACTTTAGTTGTGTCGGTTAGTAACTCAGCCCCTGAAGGCAAGCTTACCATGGATATGGTAAAAGACAGAATGTTGAATGAAGAATCTCAACGAAAAGACGAAGGATATAATCCTGAGTCCAAAGCGCTTGTCACAGAGAAACAGGACAAGCAAGAAAGACGCGGAAGAAATAAGGGTAGAGATTCTCAGAAAAGAAACCAGCAAAGAGGACGGTCAAAGTCTAGATCGAGACATGACAAGAAGTGTCACCACTGTGGGAAGCCCGGATATTTCATTAGAGAATGCCGGAAGTTACAGCAATCCAGGAATCAGGAAGCAGAGAACCGAACAAATGACACTGCAAGTGTCACCGAAGATGTTGTCATTGTTCAAGATGCTGACTATGTCAATCTGGTATATCAAGAGACTACATGGGCAGTTGACTCAAGTGCTTCCTACCATGTTACCTCAAGACGAGAATTCTTTTCAACCTACACCCAAGGTGATTTCGGACAAGTGAGGATGGGAAATGATGATGCATCCAAAATTATTGGCATCGGCAACATTTATTTGGAAACTAATCTTGGATGTAGGTTACTCTTGAAAGATGTGAGGCATGTTCCTGATATTCGCCTCAATTTAATCTCCACCGGAGTACTTGATGATGGTGGCTACAGCAACTATTTTGGTGAAGGAAAATGGAAGCTCACCAAAGGCAACTTGATAGTAGCCAAAGGCAAGAAAGATTCATCTCTCTACATTATGGAAGCAAAGTTATGTAAAGGAGATGTAAACACTGCTAGGAAAGAAATTCCCACCGAGCTATGGCATAAGCGGCTCGGTCACATGAGTGAGAAGGGTCTCAGAATTCTTTCTAAGAAGGAGTTCTTAACAAAATTAAAAGGTACACCTTTGCGTACTTGTGTTGATTGTATTATGGGAAAACAACACAGAGTTGCATTTCGTAGTTCTCCACCCTCTAGAAAAGCAAATATTCTAGATTTGATACACACAGATGTCTGTTCAATGAGTAATAAGTCACATGGAGGTGCACTCTATTTTGTGACTTTTATTGATGACCACTCAAGAAAGGTATGGGCATTTTCCTTGAAAACTAAAGATGAAGTGAAAGAAGTTTTCAAGCAGTTTCATGTAAAAGTTGAAAGAGAAACTGGCAGACATTTGAAGTGTGTACGTGCAGATAATGGCGGTGAGTATCGTGGACCATTTGAGGATGTAGAAGTTTCGGCATCAGGCTGGAAAAATCAGTACCAAAGACACCTCAACACAACGGTGTCGCTGAAAGGATGAATAAAACCATCTGTGAAAGAGTCATATGTATGCTCTCAAATGCAAAACTGCCAAACTCCTTTTGGGAGGAGGCAATGAAGACAGCAGTTGATTTAATCAACCTTTCTCCATCAGTTCCATTGAATTATGACATTCCAGAAAGAGTCTGGACGAGGAAAGATGTTTCTTACAAACACTTAAGGGTATTTGGTTGTAGAGCATTTATTCACATCCCAAAAGATGAAAGGTCCAAGTTGGAAGGAAAGTCGAAGCAGTGTATCTTCGTGGGATATGCCCATGAAGAATTTGGCTATAGACTCTGGGATCCTGTTAGTAGAAAGATCATTAGAAGCAAGGACGTGGTGTTTCTTGAAGATCAGACGATCGAAGATCTTGAGAAACAAGAGAAACCACAATCAGATGAAATGCCAGTTAATCTGGAACCAGTCTCTCCACCATCAAATTCTAATGACGGGGGAGCTATACCAGATACTGATGATGTTGATCTACCAACTAGCAGTTCACAACTAGAGCCAGTTCCAGAGCAGGTCCAACAAGAAGCACCGTTAAAGAGAAGCACCAGAGAGAGAAAACCAAGTTGTAGGTATTCTCCTAATGAGTATGTGATGCTCACTGACGGGGGAGAACCAGAGAGCTATGATGAAGCTATTATTGATGGGTACAAGGATGAGTGGTTAAAAGCCATGCAACAAGAAATGAAATCCTTACATGAGAACCACACATTTGACCTGGTGAAATTACCACAGGGCAGGAAAGCTCTCAAGAACAAGTGGGTGTACAAAATCAAAAGTCAAGAAGGTAGCTCACAACCACGTTATAAAGCAAGACTGGTTGTGAAAGGATTCGGTCAAAAGAAGGGCGTTGACTTTGATGAAATATTTTCACCAGTGGTAAAGATGTCTTTGATCCCAGTTGTTCTTGGTGTGGCAGCTAGCCTCAACCTGGAAGTTGAACAACTTGATGTAAAAACCGCCTTCCTACATGGTGATCTTGACGAGAAAATCTACATGCAACAGCCCGAAGGTTTCCAAGTCAAAGGGAAAGAAAAGTTGGTGTGCAGATTAAAGAAGAGATTGTATGGTCTGAAACAGGCACCGAGGCAGTGGTACAAAAAGTTTGACTCATTTATGGAGAAAAATGAGTACAATCGAACAACAGCTGATCACTGCGTCTTCATCAAGAAATTCTCTGATGATGACTTTATCATTCTTTTGCTCTATGTTGATGACATGTTAATTGTAGGTCAAAACATTGACAAGATTAACATGTTGAAGAAAGAGTTGAGCAAGTCCTTTGCAATGAAGGACTTAGGACCGGCAAAGCAGATTCTTGGCATGAGGATTACCCGTGATAGGAAAAATCACAAGATTTGGCTATCTCAAGAACAGTATGTGGAAAAGGTTCTTGAAAGATTCAACATGGATAAGGCAAAAACTGTTAGTTCTCCACTTGCCAATCACTTTAAGCTAAAAGTGAGCCAGTGTCCTTCAAACAAGGAGGATAAAATAGAAATGAGCAAAGTGCCTTATGCATCGACTGTTGGCAGTTTAATGTACGTTATGGTATGTACTAGACCAGATATTGCTCACGATGTTGGCGTTGTGAGCAGGTTCCTGGCGAATCCTGGAAAGGAACATTGGGCAGCAGTCAAATGGATACTCAGGTATCTCAGAGGTACTTCCAGTCATTGTTTATGCTTTGGTAATGGAAAAGCTGTATTAGAAGGATATACAGATTCAGACATGGCTGGAGATGTGGATACCAGGAAGTCTATATCTGGGTACCTGATAACATTTGCAGGGGGAGCTGTCTCGTGGCAGTCACGATTACAAAAGTATGTTGCCTTAAGCACTACAGAAGCAGAATACATTGCAATCACTGAAGGTTGTAAGGAAATCCTGTGGATGAAGAAGTTCTTACAAGAATTAGGCCAAAACCAGGAAAACTATATTCTCTATTGCGTCAGTCAAAGCGCAATACATCTCAGTAAGAATCCAACTTTCCATTTCAGGTCGAAACACATTGATGTGAGATATCACTGGATCCGTGATGTGTTGGAAAGCAAGTTGCTGAAAGTTGAAAAAATCCACACCAACAATAATGGGGCCAATATGATGACGAAGACTCCACCAAGAGAGAAGTTGGAAGTCTGTAAAGAAGTTGCAGGCTTGGTATCACTCCCCACTTAAGTCGGGAGGGGGAGATTTGTAAGGTGGGGTCCCTCCTAAGTGGGACCCGCCACTAAAATAAAAAAAAAAAGAAAGGGGTCAAGTTGCAATTTAATAAAAGTTGTAACTAAATTTTGTAATTTACCCCAAAGTCAAAAAAAGGACAAAAATGTTAGGCACAGTCTTTGCTGAAATTTGGAGGGGCTGCTGGGGTTGGTGCAGTTGGTGGAGGCTACGCTAAAAAGAAGAAATCTGAAGGGGTTGGTGAGGAATGACTCTATAAATAGGGTCATTTACCTCCTTCAGAAATCATTCCCAAAATTATTCTAAATCCTCACAAAGGAGAGTGAGAGAAAATAGAGAGAGCCTTAGAAAGAGAGTTTTTCTAAGAAGAAAAATAGTGAGCCAATTTGTGAGGGTATTTTCACAAAATGAAGAAATACCGTTGTTGTATTTTTTGTGAGTGAGAGATCCACTTGAGGGTGAAGTTTGTAATCTCATTATTATTATAGTGAAAGTTTAAGTGGCCTACGGGTCCCGTAGTTTTTACCTCATTTGGAGGGTTTTCCACGCTAAAATCTTGGTGTTATTTTATCTTTTTAGTTTGGGAATTATCCTGGGTTTGAGGGTATTATTTATTCTTTCAAATACCCCAATTTTCCCAACAGGTGCTACATTATGTTGGTGCATAGTGAATGGGAATCTGTTGGTGCAGTTGAATTAATAAACCTTGAACAAGTACTTTGTCCAGATTAATGGCCGGTTCAGTAAAACATTGATATATATATATATATATATATATATTCTTACTTCGATAATGAAAAGTTTGAAAATAATTGAACAAGTTGCTGATTTTCTCCTTAAAATATTTCAATCACTTTAATTTAGCCTTCTCATCCTTCTCTGTTTTACTGTAAAAGAGTCGAGAGAGAGAGAGAACCTCTGTGCTCTGTTTTCTGATCATGAAAACAGAGGAATTATTCAACCGGAAATTTGAGGGACTTGACCGAGGTTAGAGTCTGAGGCTGAATATAATTAATCTTAATCTGAGGTAATTCGAAGCTAAATCAGTAGGAAAACCGAATGGAACTATGAAAATTCTGAAACATGGGAGAGGCAGTCGACTTTCGAAGCGAGACAGTCGACTTTTATGCCATCTCCGTGGGCGAGCAAACTGTATCTGATTGTATTTTTAGAATATTTTTACTATATCGAATTGAATTAAGTAAATTTGTAAGGTAAAAAAAAGAAAAATTATATATATTAAGTACAAAGGGGAAGGGATAGTATTTTAGAGTTCTTTATTATTTAGGATTTTTATAAAATTTTATGAATTTATTTGTTTAGCTTAGAATTTATAGCCGAGCAAGCTAGGAGTGGATGACAATCCCGTTTAGCTAGTTCATAAAAGCTATATAGGCTGTGAGAAGAACAATACATGTGATATTTATTTTGTTACCCCATAACAAACAACCGACTTTGAATTTAGTAAACCATCAGGAAGTTTTAATTAAACTCACCATCAACGTAATGATCTCCAATTTCAATTCCTTCATTATTTTTTTAATATTAATGTTATTGTATTGTTTTTAGGTCAATTTGTGTATCCTATAGTAAAGTTATTTCTTCATGGGTTCCATCTAAATGAATTGTCTCTTCTTACACTCTTACATGTTGTTTAGTTGGAGGGGAATATAGAGGAGGGGATGAATTTTTTTAATTTGATCTTATTTGTTTCAATTAGTTAGAGGGGAGGGGAGAAAAAATGTAAGTAAAAAATCTCTCTCCCCCTCTTGTTTTCCTTTCCTCCAAAAGTGGGGAGATTTGGAAAAAAGAAAAATTGCAACGATATAAAGGAAATAAATGTCCTTAATAATTTTTCTTAATACTAAAATTGTCTTCTAACTTATTTTATTTTGCTTCTTAAATAATATGTTATTAACATATTTTGACTATATAAAAATTTTATTATTATTATTATTATTATTATTATTAAATAATACATTATATGTATAACTAAATAATAAAGGATAATCAAAAAAATAATCATAATAATAATAAACTGAATAAATTAATAAGGACCAAAATATTATTTTGGTCTCTCAGAGATGTCTTTTTTTTAAGTTAGTCACTTACAAATTTTCATTATCAATTTAATCCCTCATAGATTGATATGTTATCAACTTAATCCCTCGTAGATTTTCATTCTCAATATATTGATATGTTATTAATTTAGTCCTTCAAATATTTTTATTTTCAATTTGGTCCCTCATAGATTTATATGTTATCAATTTAGTCCCTTCATCAAAAGTTGTTACCATCTTGTTACCATAAAAAATTATGGCCAGCAAAAAAAGAACTAAATTGATAATATATCAATTTGTTATGTATAAAACTGAGAATGAAAATAAGTGAAGGACTAAATTAATAATATATTAATTTATGAGGGACCAAATTAAAAATATAAATTTTTTTTAGGGACTGAATTGATAACATATCAATCGATCAAGGAGCAAATTGAGAATAAAAATCTATGAAGGACCAGATTAAAAAAAAGGACATATGTGAGGGACCAAAATAGGATTTTAATCAGTTAGTTAAATTTTACTGAGTTATTTTTTTCTTTTTTCTAACAATAAAATTATTTAGCTTATTTTCTTATTATAGTAAGAATAAAATTAAAATTTTATATAATTTTTAAAACACATTATATATTTGAAATGCTTTTTAAATGAATTAAATTAAAGTTACTAAAATATTATATTATTTCACCATAACAAATGAGTTAATTTATTTGAATATAAGTGATAACAAATTAATCATGTTCGTCATATAATCAAAGGGTTATAATAATTATTTTATTTTATTTTTTCTCCTCTCCCCTTGTAAACCAAACAAAAGAAAGTTTATTTTCCCTCCCCTCCCCTCCCCTCAAATTAAACCAAACAAAGAAATTTTGTTTTTGTAACATCCCAAATTCTTATATTTATTTAATATAGGCAAATTAGTGTTTGAAGGACTATTATGAAAAGAATATTTTTTAGGAGAAAATTTGTAAATGGAAATAAAATGGCTTTTCCAAAAATTAGAGGTTGGAGGAAATCATATGAAATATTAGAAATAATTTTGGGTGATAAATTAAATTTTTCCTTAATGATCAAGGACCCACTTGCAAGGACCAAAAGTAGTTAGAGACTTTGTAGAATTTTAGCAAGACCATATTAATTGGAAATTCTGATGCTTATACCTAAGTGTTTTTACGTGGCTCTTTTTCCCTTCACCTAACTTTGCACCAATAGGAAGTTGCAGCATGTATTCCACTTTGAGAAAGTAAGTATGAGTGTTGGGAAAGATTTCATGAGAAGCAAAAATCCATGAGAACTCTTGGCTAGAACATCATCACGGCAACATGCACTCACACACAGCAGCACTTGATTATCAACATGAGAAACTCTTAGCCTCATCTCCTTTTGGCAGCAACACAACGTGATACAGTAAAATATTGTTTATTATTTTGAGGACAAAAAGATTAGCAACTGAAAAGGGACATATAGGAAATGCAAAAAGGAGGAATTGGCGTTGAATATCTCAGCAAAGAACAGAGAACACGCTGCTGCACTTGAAACCGTGGGAAGTTGGATAATCTGTCTTCTGGTTTGGCAGCCACGTTGAGCATCCCTCTTTGTTGTCCATGCCTTTGAGAGCCACCATGAACCCAAAAAACCTCCATCTGCTGCCCACGTGATGCTGCCGAGGATGAGAGAAAGTTCATGGCATTGTCTTCATGAGCTGGAACAGAGAGAGAGAATCTGTTTTCCTTGCATTGGTTGCCACGTAAGGGACCCTTAGGGGTTAAAGGAGGGTTTGTAACTTCATTTTCTGCTATCCTAACAAGTGAACACGAGAGAGAGATGATGTTGCTGCAAAACTTCCTCATTTTCTACATAAACCGAGAGAGATAGAGAGAAAGCTCTAAAAACCAGTAAATTTCCTTAAGCTTTTAAAGAGCCACCCTTGGGCAACTTTGGTACTGACCAAAGGACCTTCTTAGCAGTGGATTTGAGGTCCTAAATACACATTCACAGCAGCAAAAAGAGTGGCATTAAAGTGCAGAAAAATTTGGAGAGAAAGTAAGCTCGGAAATCTTGGGTAAGCTCTAAATCCTTTTTTTTTAGGCTCGCTTTTGTTTAAGAAATGATTAAACATGTCTTAGAGAGTCCCTAGATAAGTTTGGGAGAGCCATGCAGCAAGAAGAATGGAAAAACATGGAGTTTAGAGGTATGCATCCATGACAGGGACTAAACTGAATACAATCAAACGTTTGTAGGAATAGCTATAATTTCGAAACAAGATATTTTTATGACCTATGGACTTAGATGAAACTAAGTATGGTCTTAGATCATGAAAAAGATAAGGGAAAAATAATTATTGAGGACCTAAGTGAATGAAATGAAAAGTTGGAAGGAAAGAGTAAAAATTCTGAAAATGTCCAGATTGAGTATATATGGGATTTTAGTTAAAATTTGATGGAATTTACCAAATTTTGAAGGTTATTTATATAGTTAAAGTTCGCATTAAGGACCAAAGTGAATTAATTCAAAGTTGTTGAGGAAAAAGGAAATAGGGTGGAATTTGAGAAATAAATTAGAAGAAATTTTAGATGATTATAATTTTTGAATTTGGGACTATAAATGAGATTATAGACATTACGTAATTAATTTTTGAGGCATAAGATTTAATTAATTATAAAATAGTAATTTTAATCTCTTCCCTATTAGGATATTTTTTTTTTAGCTAATTATATTTATTTCAATTTGGCATTAGAAATAAGATTGTGAATAATATGTAATTAGTATTTAGTACATAGAAATTGCATTTTAAAAAATGGAATAGTATTTTTAAATATTCCATATTAGGATTTTAATAGCTAATTTATTTTATCAGCACCTTGGAATAATTTCGAGTGGAATCAGTACGAGACGGTAAATTCAGGTAGCCAGTTACATTTCATAAAAGCGCTGTTCATATATTTTGAAATTGTTTTATACTGAAAATGATTTAATTATGAATTATGTAATGAAAATGATTTATTGATGAATTATGTAATATTCAACTCTATGCATTGTTATGTATGTATATGTATTATTATCATACTTATGTGCTAAGGCAGTGTACGCCAAGCATTTGGGGTACGACGGTACGCGCCAGTATAAGACTTGCCATGGTTAGGGCGGAAGCAGCTATGCATGACGATGCTAGTGTCAGTCTTGCTGACCTTTGGGCTATAGGGTATAATTAGACCCTGGTGGTAGGCACTGAGAATAGTGATGACCATTGGCACCACTTGAGGTGAAACAGATTCTTGTGGTATTAAGACCTAGGGATAATCTCTGCATGACAGTAGCATAGATGAGTTGAACTGAATTATGAATGGTGTTATGAACTTGCTTTTATGACTGGGAATGGTTCTTGTTTTCAAGATTAACTACTGGCTACTGAGATTTCTATGTCTCATGATTTTGTACTGTATTAACGATTTCCAGGTGCAAATCAAAATGAGAATAGCGGGGTTGCAGCAGGGAGTCAATAGCTGCAGCCTAGATTTTATAGTTTTTTTTTTTGTAAAATAATTAAGACTTAATCTCCAGTGATATGTATATATATCGAAATGATAGTGATGTTAATGACTCCTAGTTGTCTTTAATTATGGATTTGAGATCTTTGAAATTTAAGGTTTGAGAATTGCCATAATTATTCACTAGGGGACCTTATCTTAAAAATCTTTTATTCTGGAGATAGTTTTATGAAAATTTTGAGGTGTTACAGTTTTCCCTCCCCTCCCCTTCCCCCCCTTACTTTCCCGTCCATTAAAATCTCTCTCCTCTCCTACCTTCTGTTGAACCAACCAGTCCATTAAAATTTTCTTCTTAATAATAAAATGTGAGTCAAATAATAGTATAATAATAAAAGAAATCATTTTCCTTCAAAATTTTCAAGAGTTAAAAGGTTATGCTTTAGTGAAAATAAAAATAAATGGAATATTAATAAGCATCCATTTTCTCACCTTTATTTCGAAGTGATTGAAAATAATTCTACGTTGAATACCAAAAATAGTTAATTAGAACTTCCTTTACAAAAATGGATCACTATATATTACTTTATATAATATTGACTCGTGACGATAACAGTTGTTTCAATTTCAGGAAAACAATAAAGTTTTTAATTTTTTAGAGATGTTAATTTAGGAAGAACTCTATTTGTTTGAGCTTAATAAGTTAATTTTTTGTACTTTTGAGTGGAATAATTTGAGCATCACTTTTATTACCTACATTAGCCTTTGAAACACTCTACTTTAAAGATGAAAAGTTCTTTATCAAGTCTTCTTTTAGAAAATTGTTTGACAAATATATGAAGGCAAAAGGATCATGTGAACGTTAATTATTCACGCTTCATCAAACGCGTGTTTCTTCTATACAAATATATATTTAATTTGATATTAGAGAAGTTTGAAAATAATTGAATAAATTGCAAATTTACTAATTAAAATATTACAATTATTCTAATTTTATCCTTAAAAAAATAGTGTGTCTAAATTCCATCTTTCAAAAATTATATTTGCATCTATTTAGTCCGTTTTACTGTTAAATCAAAAAATTTACTATAGTTGAATATAAACATTTTCGTAATTAAAAGTTGCAGGTAAATAAAGAAATTATATTGATACAAAGATTATTTATTAGAGACTAAATTAAAATGTTTTATTTTTTAAAAAATTTAATTGAGATATATGTATTGTTGGAGCAATAATTTACTCAAAATAATTGTACTTTACAAATGAAAATATATATGTATTATGTTAAACTTTTAATATATAAAATTAAATATATATATATATATATATATATATATATATTTATTCACTACTAGTTTGACTACAGTTCAACCACAGTTGAATCAATAAAACTTGAACAAGTATCTTTCATGGTTTAATGACTAGTCCGGTAAAACATTGATATATATATATATATATATATATATTCTTACTTTGATATTGAAAAGTTTGAAAATAATTGAATTAGTTGCTGATTAAAATATTATAGTCACTTTAATTTGGTCCTTAAAAGATAGAATATCTCAATTTAGTCTTTAAAAAATTATATTTGATTCAATTTAGTCATTTTGATTGGTAAATATAAAAATACTATTATTAAATCTCAAAATTTTTATAATTAAAAGTTATAAAATAACAAACAAATAGACTAAATTGATACAAATACAATTTTTAGAGATTAAATTAAAATACTTAACTTTTTAATAACTAAATTGAACATTTAATTATAAATTGAGATATAAATTTAAATTGTGTCTGAGACAAATCTTATATTGATACAAAGATTATTTATTAGAGACTAAATTAAAATGTTTTATTTTTAAAAAAATGTAATTGAGATATATGTATTGTTGAAGCAATAATTTACTCAAAATAATTGTACTTTACAAATGAAAATATATATGTATTATGTTAAACTTTTAATATATAAAATTAAATATATATATATATATATATATATTTAATCACTACTAGTTTGACTACAGTTCAACCACAGTTGAACCAATAAACCTTGAACAAATATTTTTCCTGGTTTAATGATCAGTTCGGTAAAATATTGATATATATATATATATATGTATATATATTCTTACTTTGATATTGAAAAGTTTGAAAATAATTGAATTAGTTGCTGATTAAAATATTATAGTCACTTTAATTTGGTCCTTAAAAGATAGAATATCTCAATTTAGTCTTTGAAAAATTATATTTAATTCAATTTAGTCATTTTGATTGGTAAATATAAAAATACTATTATTAAATCTCAAAATTTTTATAATTAAAAGTTATAAAATAACAAACAAATAGACTAAATTGATACAAATACAATTTTTAGAGATTAAATTAAAATACTTAACTTTTTAATAACTAAATTGAACATTTAATTATAAATTGAGATATAAATTTAAATTGTGTCTGAGACAAATCTTATATTGATACAAAGATTATTTATTAGAGACTAAATTAAAATGTTTTATTTTTAAAAAAATGTAATTGAGATATATGTATTGTTGAAGCAATAATTTACTCAAAATAATTGTACTTTACAAATGAAAATATATATGTATTATGTTAAACTTTTAATATATAAAATTAAATATATATATATATATATATATATATTTAATCACTACTAGTTTGACTACAGTTCAACCACAGTTGAACCAATAAACCTTGAACAAGTATTTTTCCTGGTTTAATGATCAGTTCGGTAAAATATTGATATATATATATGTATATATATTCTTACTTTGATATTGAAAAGTTTGGAAATAATTGAATTAGTTGCTGATTAAAATATTATAGTCACTTTAATTTGGTCCTTAAAAGATAGAATATCTCAATTTAGTCTTTGAAAAATTATATTTAATTCAATTTAGTCATTTTGATTGGTAAATATAAAAATACTATTATTAAATCTCAAAATTTTTATAATTAAAAGTTATAAAATAACAAATAAATAGACTAAATTGATACAAATACAATTTTTAGAGATTAAATTAAAATACTTAACTTTTTGATAACTAAATTGAGACTTTAATTATAAATTCAGATATAAATTTAAATCGTGTCTGAGACAAATCTTATGTTATCTTTTAGACTGTTGGTATCTGCAGAAGGATTTCATTTCTGTCTTTTATTTAATCTTAGCTGCAACTTGTGCCCCTCTATTCTGTACGTATTCTCACAATCAGAATCCAATTTCATTTGTCCACTGTCTCTCTTCTATTTAGGCTTTTGCGTAAATTCATAAACAATAATAGTCTTTAATTTTCAGTATTATACATTACGCTACAAGTAAATCAAGAAATAAAGTTTAACCTAAAAACAAAATCATGAAATAAAGTAAAAGTAGGAATATGAATCCAATTTGCTTCTGGAGCTTCTCTCCTTAATGGCAACTCTACCATTCTGCAAATTGAGGCAGTGTAAGAAGTAAACGGAGGCATTGGAAAAAGTCAAAAAGGTCTATGGAGAAGGGCACAGGCTTGCGTAAGTGGGAAGTGTGTACTCATAATTTATGATTTGTAATTTATTATACAATATTTATTTTATATTTAAAAAATAGTGGTTTAACAATTTTCATATAATGTATATAATAACATTTTTAAGAATGAAGAATAATTTTTATTTTTTAAATTAAAACATGAAAAAAATAGTTATTATTTATTATGTTAAATTTTTAATATATCAAATTATATATATATATATATATATATATATATATATATTAATTACTACTGGTTCGATTACAATTGAACTAATAAACCTTGAACTATTACCTTCTTAAGTTTATTGATCGGTTCAATTTTAAAAATAATGATATATATATATATATATACACACACTTACTTTGATACCAAAAAGTTTGAAAATAATTGAATAAATTGCTTATTTACTCATTGGAACATTACAATTATATTAATTTTGTTCGTAAAAGATAGAGTGTCTCAATAGTCTTTGAAAAATTATATTTGATTTATGTTAATCTTTTATATTTCTAAATCACAAAATATACTATTATTTAATCTCAAAGTTCTATAATTAAAAATTATAAAATAATAAATAAAGAGACAAAATTAATACAAATACAAATTTTAGAGATTAAAATACTTGATTTTTTAATAACTAAATTAAGACTTCTATATAAATCAAGCAGTAATTTACCCAAAATAACTATATTTACAAATTAAATATCGTGTTTTTAAATAGATGTATATGGCTTAAGTACTTGTTGGAGCAATAGAAGTCATGTGTCCACAATTTTACAAGTTAAGTCAACTCATATGGACATAGTATATAGAAAATATATTTCACACATTTGGTTTCTAATGACAAAATAGATAGGCGTGGAAGAATTATTTAAAGTAATATGTACTTTGTGGTCCAATAAATAAGTAAAAGCTAACTTTGAATGTCTTGTTTAATTATGAATGTTTTAATAAGAATTTGAACAGTTCACACAATTCTTAGTTCATTAACTAGAAATAGTTAAATTATTTAAATTAATAAAAATTACATTACCTTCATTCTTTTAACATTTTTAGGTTAAATTATTTTTTAGATTCTCATAGGTTTACTCAATTTTCAATTTGATCCTTATAGTTTAAAATTTGATAATTAAGTTCTTACAATTTTATAAATTTTTTAATGTAGTCCTTGTCACTAAACTTCTATAAGTTTTTCTTTAAAATTTAATGATATGGCCAATTATATATGTATATATTAATATTTTAAATATGTATTACTTGTTTATAAACAAAAGTAAAAATATATAATGAAATGAAGTTAACTCATATATATGGAAAGTGAATCATAGCTTAAATGTTAAGTAATTTGGACAAGTTAGCTTGAATCATATATATCTAGAGTGTCAAAATACATATATAGTTGACCATGCTAGCAAAATCTACCAAAATATTAACCAAATTTTATTTAGTAGGGACTAAATGAAAAAGTTCTAAAATTTTAAGCATTCAATTAAATTTTTTTCAAACTATAAAGAGCAAAATAAAAATTAAATAAAACGCCAATCGTAGTTCACCACAAGCATTTAGTTACAACTGTTATATGCATAGATATTTAATTGTTCATGGGACAAAGGTTAGATTAATTTCTAAATAAGGTTGAAATGTAGCTCCCAATTCAGGAACAAACTAACAAGGTTGAAATATGTCTCAGTTCATTTGAAAATGGTTTGATTAATTTCTGAATTATTTGGGTTTAATTTATGGGGTTGATGAGAAAAAATTTATTCTTTCAAATACAACAAGTAAATATGAGAAGCGTACCCGTAAAATATCTTAAAAAGAAATTTAAAGTTAATTAATGCGCAAGCTAGATTAAAGATTTTCTTACCCTACAAAAAAGAGAAAATGAAATAATTAAGCTATATCATTTAAGTTACTCAAGAAATCTTGCTTGGACAAGTCAATTAACAAGATAATGTTAAAAGAATAAAGATTTTCGGTGAGATGATAGTATTTATAATAAATTTCTAAAATTTGGTGGAATTTAAAATTTTTGGTGTATTTAATTAATTGCCCCTTCTAACACTCCTGTAAATGACATATCTAGTCCACACCCTTCTAATTAATCGCATAAGGACGAATCATTTGAATCAATGACCATATAGAAACAAGTAAACAACCAAATTTTTAATGAATTCCTTTAACAAATTTACTTTCATAATTTCAATCATTCCACACTAGCTAGTTAGTAGTAAAGTCAGTCTTTTCTCTACCATTTTCATTTATATGTCTCCAATTTCAATGCAATTTATGTTTCTTTTTAATCATAATATCTGAGAAAGTTTTTAAAGTACAATATCAAATTATTGTTTATAATAGTAACATTAAAAAATAGAAAAGTTGGTACATTAATGATGACAAAAATGATGAATTCATTCATTTAAAAGTGTAATGAAACCTATATCTTTTGCAAACCAAAAGAAATTTATAGTCTTTAATAATGGCTGATTTAAATTAGATTAGTCAAAATTATATTGAAAGATAGAAAGAGGGAGTATATTGTGTGGGCATATCCTTTGGGATGATGTATGTATCAAAGAAAAGAAGGTCCATTTTTGTGAAGAGGATGAATTTTCAAAAGAAGACGAAGGCAAAATATGAGAAATACAAAATTTTGAGATTATGATAGGTTGTGATTTGTGTGGTGGGTGAATACAGGAGGGAGTGGTGAGTATTAAAACATATCTATGACAAATCTGATTTTTTTTTTAGATTGCTGGTATCTGTAAAAGGAAGACTTCACAAGTTTAGCATTAAATTTTACTAATACAACCAATTATGTATATATTGATACATTGAATATAATATGTATGACTTACATAAGAAAAACAAAAAGTAGAAAATAATATGTCAAAACGGCACACAATTAGTTATAACTCCAAATTTAACAAAATATTAATAAAAATCTAAACGGTAAGGACTAAAGAAAAATAAAATTTAATCTTAATTAATTTGCAAGCTACACTGGAGATATTTTTACCCTAGAAAAAAGGGAGAGAAAACTAAATTGTTTAATAAGTTAACTATCAATTCTTGCCTGGACAAGTTAACTAACAAGATAATATTAAGATAAAAAAGCTTTCGGTGAGATGATATATTATTTATAATGGATTTATGGATTATTTTGGAATTTAGTTTTTTTGGTAAATAAAATTAATTACTTCTTTTCACACTCCAAATAATTAATTATCTAGTACGATCCATTTTATTTCTAATCACGGAGAGATAATTGATTTGAATGAACGAATAAATAAATAAATTCAAAATTTTTCACATTTTTAATGAATTATTTACTTTTATAATTTCAATCATCCGAGCTAGCCAATTTAAAATCTTTTGTAAAAATAAGATTATATATTTTTCTCTTTATCATATTCATTTATATGTCTTTTTAAATTCAAATAGCAATATTTTTCCAGCAAGTTGATGAATACTTTTCTAATCAAGTTGATGAAATGGCATTTTTTCACACTTCGTTACAATTACTTTCCTGAAGGATATATATATATATATATATAGCATAGCCTTCTCTTCGTTCCTTTTCAATCTAAGAAGCCTTAATCTACCAAACATGGCAAACATTTGTTTTCATTTCTCCTTCTTCATGTCCTTGCTGTTTTCCCTCATGGATTGCATTGCTTTATGCACGACCAGCACTTCTTTCTTTTAAGTCTTCTATAACTAGTTAGGTCCCTTCCAATTGCTTAGCTAATTAGACTATCTCTTCTTCTTTTTGCAATTAGGTTGGGGTTACTTGTTATACCTCCACAGCTCGAAAACCTATTTTCCTTAGTTGAAGCATAGACACTGAAGCATCATGTCAGCAGATAATTTATTCGCTAGCTCTCTTCTCCTCAATCACTATATCTAATTGAATTGCAATGTCTGACATATGTTTAGTTTTGAAGAAAAATCAAAGTAGCGCATGCACATGATTCTAACTTGGCCTTGCATAAAAGAGGGAAGAACTCTCTACCATCTAACCACTGAAGCGCATTCAACATTATATGTGCAATTTAATATATATATATATATATATATATATAGGATCTTATATTATTGTATTTAAAATTCAACATAATATATTCCAATTATTATATCTTATAAGACAATAACAAATCTTATAATAAGAGAATATGATGTTATTTTACATAACTCATTTTGAATTATATGAAACTTTAAAAATTTTAATAACAAATCTGATAATATAAATTTAATTATTATTTATACTTAATAAAAATTAAATTTATATTAAAAATAATTACAAACTATACTATGCATATTAAAATTATTTTTTTGATATAATATTTAATATTATAATATAAAATTTTAATATAAGATTTGATATTATGAAATTTAATTATAACTGAAAATTATAATATCAAATCTTATATTAAAAAATAATTTTAATATGCATAGTATATTTTTATAATTCTTTTTTAATATAAATTTAATTTTTATTAAGTATAAATAATAATTAAATTTATATTATAATTTTTTATTAAAATTTTTAAATTTTTATATAATTTAAAATGAGTTATGTAAAATGATAGAATATTCTCATATTATAAGATTTGTTATTATTTTATAAGATATAATAATTAATGTATATTGTTTTGAATTTTGAATTATATACTAAATTATATATATATATATATATATATATTGAATGTGCATCAGTGGTTAGATAGTAGAGAGCACTTATCTTTTATATGCAAGCCTAAGTTCAAATCCTGCTATACATGCGTCGCTCTAATTTTTCTTCAAATCTAAGCATATATATGCCATGTGTTGCAATTCACTTGGATACGGTGATTGAAGAAAAGATAGCTGATGTGGCACATGAATCACCTGCTGAAGTGGTGCTTCAGTGTCCATGTTACCATTGACAGTCAATTGACTAATGGTCAACTAGACGACAGAAGATTTTTGGCACAATATGAAAGATTATAAAGTTTTTTGCTTGATTTTAAACTTTGTGAGGATTTTCTGCATATAGAGCAAACTTCATGTGAGTAAAACACATTTTTCCTTTTTTTTTTTAATTTTGTAAACAAGTTTTGTAAAATTGTTTTAGGCATTAATGTTGGAAATTTTTTCAAAAAATCTATTTGTAAAATTTGTTTTGAAAACAGTTTTAAAATTTTAGAAAACCAAAAAAAATGTCTTTGGAAAATTTTTTGGGTATTATACAAAAGTTTTAGTGTTGTTGTAGTAAATTCAATATAATGAAATAATTAATAATGACATTTCAAAAGTGGATATATTAATTATAATACTCTGAGCTACATTTTAATGAATTTATTAAATTTATTATCCATCAACGTACATAAATTATTAAGAATGTCTTTATAAATTGATTTAAAATAATTTTATATTATGATGAATTTGATTGTTGCAAATTAGTAAAAAAAAATCTATAAAAATGAAGAAAGATAAATATTAGAAGTGATAGCTTCTCAAAAATTAGATAGGAAACATAAATTCTTTTTTATAAAAATTAAAATAAAAAATATTAGAATTAGCATCGGTTACTAACCGTTGCAACTAGGAATTTTTATTTTTTTAAATTTTAGCAGTGGTTAAAGCCTGGTATTAGTGTATTTTTTTTAATATTAATGAACTTACATATTTACTAATATTCTGGCCATCTTTTAATTGTTTGAAATAACAATGTTTCAAAAAACATATAAAATATGTTTTGTTTTTTCCAATTTAAAAATAAATTTTCAAAAGTTGGTTTCAAAACATATTTAAAATAATACACCAGTCACGTTTTATTAGTTTTAAAATTAAAAAATTATTTTTAGAAATAGGAGCTAAATAGAGCCCTAAATTTTATTTTTTACTGTCACAAGTTGATATATAGGGTTCAATTTCAATTATGTGCTCTCTTAGTGTTTTTTTTTTTTTGAAAGATAGTGTTTTGTGTTTTAGATTGATGGTGAGTTTGTTTAGAAGATGCCTATGAGAAAAAAAAATATATATATATATATACCAAAAAATGTAACATGTATGGTTCTTCTTAGTTTATATAGCCCTAATATATCTCATTGATCAATTATCTGATTGCAGATAATTAAAAACAAAATGTGTGGAGTGTATGTTTCATGTGTTGCAGTGTTAAAAGAAAAAAGTGGGAGAAATACAACATTTTGAGATTATGATAGGTTGTGACTTCTGTGGTGTGTGAATGTAGGGCATATGTGTGGTGTGGGGGCATTAGAAAGTAGATAGAGAAGAAAGCAATAGGCATGGTGGGTATTCAAAACGTACCTTAGACAAATCTGATCTTATCTTTTAGTCTGTTGGTATCTGCAAAAAGAAGACTTTATTTATGTCTTTGATTTTATTTGCAACTTGTGCCCCTCTTGTCAGTACCTATTCTCAAGTCTTGAGACTCATAATCCAATTTCATTTCTCCACTCTCTTCTACTTAGCCTTTGAGTAAATTCCTAAACAATTAGTCTTTAAGTTTCAGATTCATTATATATTACGCTACAAATAAATCTTGAAATAAAGTTTAATCCCAAAAAACAAAATCATGAAATAAAGTAATAATTTAGATTTTGAATTTTTTTAATTTAATTAAAAAAAGGACAAAATTTTGATTTAATTTGAAGAGAGCTTTACACTTTGAGCTTAGTAGTTCAAAAGATTATATTAGCCTATCATTTAATTGAGTGAGGAATATCCTTCAAAAGCCACAAAAAAAGTATGTTGTTTTTAAGTGGAGTAATTTGAGCATCAATTTGATTACCTATCTTTATATGAAACCTTCGAAATACTTTGGTTTAAAGACAAGAGAAGTTTTTATCATGTCTTAGTTTAAAAAGGATCAGGTCCGTTATAAGCATTTTAAAAATAGTTCGATTAATTTCTAAACTACTTGGCTTTTGATATGGGATTGATCCGTAAAAGAATTTATTCGGTTAAATACAAGAAGTCAACATGGGAAGTGTCCCCCTGCGAAATTTTTTTTTTATCTTTTATATTTGGTATAAGTTTTAATTTTATCTTACAAAATGTGTCAAATTTCATCTTATAGATTTCCAAAGGTGACAATTTTGTCCCAATTATTAACACCGTCTAAATCATAGATAGAAGATGCTGACATGTTTAAATATGTGGACAAGGACTTATCCAATTTTTCCATTGTTTAATTTTAAATTTCAATTCAATATTTATGTTTGGGATAAATTAAAATTTAATCACTTACCACGACGCTTGCTGTCAGTTTCACTTTCCTACTTATTTAGCCGTATATATTTCTTTGACCATTAATCCTCCGCCAACACAAAGCACGAGCATTTTACCTTTTTTTGTGGGTTTTACTATTTTTTTAAATCACAATTTTTTTTAAAAAAAATTGACTGCTAAGAAATCTAATTAAATATTATTAAAGACTGTAAACTCTAAATCTTAAAACTTTAAATTCTAAACTCTAAACTCTAAATCATAATATTTAATTAAATAAATTATAATAAATTAAATTAAATATTATTATAAACCTTAAATTATAAACCCTAAATTTTAATATTTAATGAAATAAATTATAATAAATTAAATTAAATATTATTGTAAACTCT
Source organism: Biancaea sappan (assembly GCA_037074585.1). Classification (NCBI taxonomy): domain Eukaryota; kingdom Viridiplantae; phylum Streptophyta; class Magnoliopsida; order Fabales; family Fabaceae; genus Biancaea; species Biancaea sappan. The sequence continues at coordinate 28,886,428 of CM073493.1, forward strand.
AAACTTTAAATTCTAAATCTTAATATTTAATTAAGTAAATTACATTAAATTAAATTAAATTAAATATTATTGTAAATTTTAAACCTTAAATTAAATGTTATTGTAAACCCTAAACTCTAAACTCTAAACACTATACTTAATTTATTGACTGTTAAATTAAGCATCCGTTTTCTCACCTTTGTCTTGAAAATAATTCTGCGTTAAATACCAAGGATAGTTAATTAGATCTTCCTTTACGAAAGTGGATCAACGTATATATTACTTTAATTAACATTGGCTGGTGATGGTGATAATAGTTGTTTCAATTTCAGGAAAACAATAAAATTTTAATTTTTCTGGTTAAATTATTTTGTACATTCTTATAATTTTGCTCAATTTTCAATTTGATCGATTCTTTTAATTACAATCAATTTTAAATATATATATAAATTGTGTATAAAAAAATGTAAATATAAATAATGAAATGAAGTTAACTCTAATGCATTGAAACTGATGTATAGCTTAAATGAAGTGTTCCATTGTCGATGCTCCATAATAGTCCACACAATTTTTTAGGCGTGGCAACATTATCTTGAGTTTGAATATAGTGCTCCTTTTTATGGTGTTGTAGGGATTTTTATAGTCCACATGATTCTTTTCTCATTAATTCAAAATAATTAAATTATTTAAATTAACACAAATTTCATGACCTCTCTTCTTTAATTATTTTATGTTAACTTATTTTTTCAAGTCTTTTAATGTTATTCAACTTTTTTAGTCTCTATAATTTAAAATTTTGTAATTGAGTTCTTATAGCTTTATAAATTTTTAATTTAGTTCTTGTTAATAAGCTTCTATAAGTTTGGCATTAAATTTTACAAATACAACCATTATGTATATATTGATACTTTGAATACAATATGTATGACTTACCTAAGAAAAACGAAAAGTAGAAAATGATGTGAAATTAACTCGCATTCATAACTTAGTATGTTTAAATAGCTTGGTCAATTTAGCTTGAATCATGTACATTTAGAGAGCCAAAATGGCATACAATTAGTCGTGCCTGCCAAATTTAACAAAATATTAATAAAAATATAAACAGTAAGAACTAATGAAAAATAAAATTTAATCTTAATTAATGTGCTAGCCGTATTGGAGATATTCTTACCCCAGGAAAAAGGGTTAAAAAGGTAAATTTTTTAATGAGTTAAATATGAATTCTTGCCTGGACAAGTTAATTAACAAGATAATATTAAGAGAAAAATACTTTCGAGTGAGATGCTATATTATTTATAATGGATTTATGGATTATTTTGGAATTTAAGTTTTTGTTGGTAAATAAAATTAATTACCTCTTCTCACACTCCTTCAAATAATAATTATCTAGTACACCCATTTTATTTCTAATCATGGAGAAATAATTGATTTAAATGAATAAATAAACAAAAAAATCCAAATTTTCTCATTTTTAATGAATTATTTGCTTTTATAATACCCGAACTAGCTAATTTAAAGTCTTTTGTAAAAATAAGATTATATATTTTTCTCCCTTCATTGATAATTTCTCTCTTTATCATATTCATATATATGTCATTTTAAATTCAAATACCAATATTTCTCCAACAAGCGGATGAATTCTCCTAAAATATCAAGCGAGGACAAGGACATAAGCTATAGTCAAGTTGATGAAGTGGCATTTTTTCACATTTCTTTACAATTACTTACCCTGAAGGATATATATAGCATAGCCTTCTTCTCTCTCCTTTTCAATCTAAGAAGCTTTAATCCACCAAACATGGCAAACCTTTGTTTTCATTTCTCCTTCTCCATGTACTCGTTGTTTTCCCTCATGGTTTGCATTGCTTTATGCAAGACCGATTTTACCACAGATGAGTCTGCACTTCTTTCTTTCAAGTCTTCTATTACTAGGGACCCTTCCAATTACTTAGCTAATTGGTCCATCTCTTCTTCTTTTTGCAATTGGATTGGAGTTACTTGTGATCCTCTCCATCAAAGAATAAAGCTCTTGAATCTTGGTGACATGGATCTTGAGGGCACCTTACCCCCACAACTCGGAAATATATCTTTCTTAGTTGAACTTGATCTTCATGACAACTACTTTCATGGTCACTTACCAAAAGAGTTACTCCAATTACATAAATTGAAAACACTCAACCTGAGCTACAATCAACTCAATGGGAAAATTCCAACATGGATAGGAGGCTTATTTACACTTCAACACTTGATTTTCCGAAATAATAGTTTTGAAGGTTTTATTCCTCCAAGTGTATCTAATTTGTCAAAGTTAGAGACCTTAGATTGGAATGGTAATTCTATCAATGGATTCATTCCACTAGAAATTGGAGGACTTCAACGTTTAAAGGTCTTACGCATTGCAAGGAACAAGCTTTTAGGAAGTATACTTCCAACTATTTCTAACTTATCTTCACTTGAATTGATTAGTTTGTCCTTCAACTCCTTAACAGGTGATATATTTATCGAATATTCTTTAAATATTTTTATAATATTCTTTAAATATTTTTATTCCATCTTTTCATATTATGTTTTATAGAATTTATTTTGTATGTATGTTTTGTTTACCTAAGTTATTTACTAAATATTTCCTATATTTTGTATTTTTTATCATTTTAAATTTTGAAAAAACAAAATAACAAAAATACAACGGGAAATGGATTTACTAACGTTTTAAAATAATCATTGTCATGAGGGTATTCTTATTTCCTACTTTATTTCTTATTTATAGGATAAAAATATACTTTTATCTCTATAATTTCACAAAAAATTTTAAAGTTGTGCTTTTCTTGGTAAGCTATTTTCTTTGCATAATTAATATTTGTTAGTATATACTTTCAAACAATTATTTCAATAATATAATTAAAAAATATATTCTTTATTTTAAACCAACCAAGTATTAACCAAAAAAACTCCTCATAAAAATAGAACTTTGTTTAATAAATTTCCTTTATAAAACATCTGTTATTTAACTAAAGAAACATAATTCTGATCTAAATTTCTTTCCTCTTCTATTTATATCTCCTTTATTGAATAGTTCCGATAAAAACAAAACAGTACCAAAAATTAAAGTCGTATTATATGATGTGTTATATATTATGCCAGGCACAACACTAGTCTGAAATAAATACAAATCAATCTCGAGAAAAAAAAGAGATGAAATTGAAATATTTACTTTGGAATATAAATAAAATCTGTAAAAATTTTCTCCATTAGAGCCATTTATGTGGGTTTTGGAATTATTTATGCGTTCCTTTATGCTAGCTGTAATGTCCCAAAATTTAATATTTTATTTAATTAAATTAGGGATAATATTTTAAGAAAATTTGGAATTTGAAGAGAACATGATTAAGTGATAAATATATTATTTCAGCTAATTATCTTTTAGATAATTTAATATTAATTTAGGAGGATTATCGTTAAGAGAAATTTTAAGAAAATAAAATACTATTTCATCTAAGTGCCTAATTAAGTTTTTTTGAAAAATTACTAAGAGAATAAATTAGTAATTTAAAAATAGGAATTTTTCTAATAAAAGAATTATTAAATAATAAAAGAAATAATAAGTATTACTAAGAAATAATAAGTGTAAAAAGAAGAAATATCTGTTGGGATAAAAACAGAATTTTGCTAAAAAGTTTAGGGACGTAAATGAACAATGAAAATAACGTAGAGGGTCTTATAGAATTTTAGCCAACAAGTGGGACAAGTGGCACAATCACCATCCTAGCGTCATCCATTTCTGTCGTCCGTGATCTTCCCTCCTCCTTCTCTGTTTTACTGTAAGAGAGTGAGAGAGAGAGAGAGAGAACCTCTGTGCTCTGTTTTCTAAGCATGAAAACAGAGGAATTATTTAGCCAAAGTTGAGAGTAAACTCTGTTTTCTGAGTTGGAGTTTGAGGGACTTGACAAAGATTAGAGTCATAAACTGAATAGAATTAATCTTAATCTGAGGTAATTCGAAGCTAAATCAGTAACAAAACCGAATTGAACTATGAAAATTCTGAAGCAGGGGATAGAGTATACTGGGTCGCATCAAGTAATAAAGTGATGAGTAGAGTATTGTCCCATAGAGATTGAGGTATCAAATAAAATTCAATTAGGCTAAGTGAAATGCTATTAAGACTTATGAAGGAAATTGTAGAAATTACACAAAAATGGGGGGTGGTGATTGAAACAACAAAATATAAATAACTGAAATTTAAATAACTAAACAGAAAACAAAACAGACAAAAGATGTGCAACTGGTCACAAATTCCATGGAATTGTACATCATCATCATTTCCTTTGAATATTCTTGGCTAATTCTATTATGTAATCTTCAATCTAAAATTCTTATAAAGTCTTCTAAGACTGAATTATATTAAAATTATAGTTAGGAAGATCTTCACTAATCTACAACTCAAATATAATCCGATCAAGTCCTAATCACATCAATGCCCCGCAATCGCATATGACATGTTATCTCTTGTCCTCCTCATTACAAATACGTAGCAATCGCATGCATGTATAAATAACAAGCTTCATAGGACAATAAATAAAATAGAACTTTGGCCAAGAAAATACTCATTGGTCCAAATGAATTAAAGTACAATTTCCATTTCATCAAATGACCAACTACACAAGAAAATGAGATTGATTTCGTTGGTCCAATCCGATTAATTCATAGACAAATTAATCTTTGAATCATTGAAGAACAATTCAATTAAATTACAATCCATTCAATGTTGGCCAATTTTCTAAAATATGATTGAATCCAAAAACTTTGAAATTACAATCTAACTTAACCAAAATAATTGACTAAAATCTTAGATCAACCATTCAATTAAATTATAAAGCTCAAGAAAATTATTCAAGCCACATAAATAAAACTATCTATATCTAGATAATCTAATTTATGGTGGAAATTACAAGATCAAGCTCAATATCTAGCTAACTCTAGCATAGACATAAAAATCCCAAACTCATTGAAGGTTCATCAAACATTCAAGAGGAAGAATAATCAGTAAAATCCATTCCATTAAACGAAAATGCATTAAAATCGAAATTGTTCAGCAATAAAACATCATAGAACCAAACTACATCAATCCTTAAACTTAGAAAATTACATGGAAGAGAAGGAAAAACATGACAGAAAACAGAAAATACAACAGAAATCTAAGAAATTATGAAGGAAAATACAAGAAAAGGAAGGAAAATGGGAGAAGGAGAGCCATTCCCAAGTGGGAAGGCTTCCTTTCCCTCTAACCAAGCTAGAGAGTTGCCTCTATGTTGCTCCCAATCACTGCTGCCCAAGGAAGGCAGAAAAATGGTGCTAGGACTTCACATCAGAAAAATGACTTAGCCTCCTTAATAAATTTCGATTTTTGCAAATATAAAACTGATCTAACACACGCCTAAAGGGATATTCTGCCCTAGATGCCTCCTTGGATGCCTCTTCCATGATATGACAGCACTTTGACAGCAAAACAGCAGCAAAATTAATATTTCTGCAGCAGCAGAAAAGTATGGCAGCAGCAGAATGGTATGGCAGCAGCAGAAGAATTAATATTTCTGCAGCAGAAAGTGACAAACAGCAGCAGAACAGTAGCAGAATATCATGGCAAAATTAATATTTCAGCCATGCTTTTCTTGACCTACGAAAATTAATATTTCTGCCCAAAAATTCTGACTACATGGCATTGAATAAGAGTTCAAGTGGGCCCCACATCCAGCATATCCTAGTAAGCATCTACATCACCCAAAAAGTGCCACATTAGCATCCAAATCATCATCTTTGTCCATGTCAACACTTTTCTCTCCAAAATTAAAATTTGTAGGAATTAAATTGAGCATTTTACAATTCAAGTTCTAAAAATATAAAAATTGAGATACATTCAATCCATAAATAGTTTATACCCAATAAATTCCAAAACATAATAAAATTAGAGAATTGACAAAATTAAAGAGGCAAAATGGACTAAAATAGGGACTAAAATAAATGGAAAAAGTATGTTATCAAAGAGATAGTATTTAGAGTCCTTTATTATTTAGGATTTTTATAAAATTTTATGAATTTATTTGTTTAGCTTAGAATCTATAGCCGAGCAAGCTAGGAGTGGATGACAATCCCAGTTAGCTAGTTCATAAAAGTTTATTTTATTTAAATCCTCTGTTTCTTAAATGTTTTATTTTAAGTTATCCTTAAAGTTTATTTCTATTTTATGTATTATTTTACTTTTTAATTTTTATTTTAAAGGATAGCTTCATGGGAATTACTTTCATGATGGAGTTTTTTGAAGTTTCAGCTTCATGAAAGTAAGCCCATGATGGTAGCTAGTTTTGTGAGAACAAGTTCATGAAGGAAAGGCTTTTATTATTCGGTTTTCATGATGGTTTTCTAGTCTCTAACTTTCTGGACAAGTTTGGCTTCATGAGGACTGCTTTCATGATGGTTTTGAAGAAGTTTATAACTTCATGAAAGCAAGCTCTCAAGTCGGATTTTTAAGCAAGTTTTGTAGTTTTGTGAGAGCAAGTTCATGAAGGAAAGGCTTTATTATTATTATTATTATTATTATTATTATTATTATTTTCTAAGCATAATTTATTTTATGAAAAGCAAATATGGCATGATAAGTTAGCTTTGAGAAACAGTCCCATTATTAAGATGAGTTCGAATTGAAAGTCTGCTTCTCATGTTTTAAGATCTTTTTTATCAGTTAAACGATCACTAACTTATTTTTAAGATGAGCTTCAAACCAACCCCATGTTATTAAGTTGAGATTTGACTTAAGACGAACTTTCTATACTTGCTACATTTTTATTACTCATTGAGCTTTTTCTTTATTTTTAAATTATGTTAACTCTGATTTTAGAATTTTTTTTAAGAAAATAATGTATTGCATGAAAGGTGAGTCTCATTTAGAAATTATTATGCTTTTATCACATAAATGATTTTATTTTGAAAATGTTTTTAAAAGAAAATACTATCTACTGAAATTTTTATCTCACTAGTTTATATTTTTAGCTTACCATTTCAGAGATTCTTAGCAGGGTAAAGGTTGTAACAAAGTAGTTAGAGAGAAACCAAAACTTTGGATGAGGTGCCGGCAAGAGGAACTAGATGATAGACTTCTAGGAGATAAGATTTTGATTTAAGCAACTGAATATTCTTCCCACATGATATATTGTTCACCATTGTTAAATATGAGCATAATATTTGTTGATATTATAGGATATATCTCGAGACATTGGTGATATTTCAAAACTGAAAAATATATATTTAGGAGTTAATCAATTGTTTGGCCCCATACTGTCAACTATCTTTAATATATTAGAGTTGCAACAAATTTACTTGAGTCAAAATAATTTAATTTGGAAAACATGCAAAAGCCGTTCTATGTGAGATTAAAAATGACATTTTAATGATTTTATGTTGTTAAAATTTCTCAATTTAAATGGTAGAGGGTTTATTTAATAGGTCAATAATTAAAAAGGTAAAATATAGTATTTTATTATAAACGAAAAAAAATAATTTAACACTTTTTATAAATTATATGCAACTGAATTTTTAAAAGTAATTAAATCAATTTATTTAAAAAATTGAATAATCCTCTCGCATGATTTTATTGACTCCTTGTAAAATGTGAGTCTAATATGTATTGACAATGCAGGATCTATTCCAACAACTATCTTCAATATATCGGAGTTGCAACAAATTTATTTGAGTGTAAATAATCTGTCAGGAACTATCCCCTTTGATATATGCCATGGCCTTCCAGAATTACAAGAATTGTATCTTGATACGAATGAATTATTTGGTCCCATCCCATCTGGTTGGCAGCACTGCAAAGAGCTCAAAGTGTTATCATTATTCAGAAACAGATTTAATGGACATATACCAACAGACATTGGCAACTTGACTACGCTTCAAAAATTATATTTAAGTAATAATTTTTTGACAGGTATGTCCTATTAACTGTATCAAAATCTCCATCTATTTTTACATGTTTAAAATTTTAAATAGTAAAATAATATGATGAAACTGTTATTTTATATATATAGTACAAATTTGAATTAAAAATACTAACAGTTTAATCTTTGCTAACTTATCTTTAATTTTTATATCTCCTTACAATGATTGTAATTTTATAAAGTTTACTTATGCATATTACTTACACACGTGCATATATACACACACTATACAATTATGACATTTTGAAACATTCCAAATTTCCGATACTTTTTAACTTCACTGCAAATTTTCTACAATTTTAATATTTCAAAGCTTTCGATCAATTATATTTTCAAAGTCAAATTATCACAAAATCAAAATTATAATATGTATTTGAACTAAAAAAGGATGGAAATTTGTGACTTTATCAGTTGTAGCACTATTTATGTAACATTTTATATTTTGCATAGTTTTCGATAAAACATTTTTTTTTTAAATGTCATGCCAAATCATAAGTTATTAGCCGAAATGTTATTGTTCAGCCAAGAAATATGTTACATAATAAAACAATATGTTTTTCTAATATACACACACACACGCACATATATATATATATATATATATATATGCTTCAACCTAAGTGATAGTCGAGTTAGATGTATATATTTTACCATACTATTAAATTTATTTATATATTATTATATATGACTTGGAACCTTATATGATCATTAGTCTATGTATTAATAGATAAATAAATTGAAATACAAATTATAATATAAAAAGAGAAGTTAGAATTAAAACCATCATTATAATGCAAATTTGAATTTAAAACAATAACAGTTGGTCCTTTATTTGTCGCCGATTAAACAGTGTATATTTTAACAGTTAATGCTATATTACTCTTTAATTTTTTAGAACTTTTATGTGCATATAACTTACATATGTGTGTATATCATTAATTATTTACCGTACTACGAAGACATTTTGGAACATTCCGATATATATTTCATCAGCAACCTTCCATTTAACATCTCTGCAATTTTTTTTCTACAATTTTGAATCTTTTAAAGCTTTCACTTTATTATTGATTTAAAGTCAAATTACATGATAAAATGAAAAATATAGTATGCATTTAAATTAAGAGATGGAAATTTGCAACTTTATATATATATATATATATATATTATTTTTGGAAAAGTAACTTTATAGAAATTTGTTGGAATTTCTAATAAAATTTGATATCCAGTGAGATGCTTGTATTTATAATGAATTTCTAAAATTTGTTGGAATTTATTTTTTCTTTGGTAAAAAAATCTAGTCCACACATTTTATTTCTAAACACATAAGGATAATTGTTTTGAATCAATGAACATATAGAAACAATTGAACAACCAACCTTTTGTCATTTTTAATGTATTATTTTAACAAATTTACTTTCATAATTTCATTCATCTTCACTGGTCGGTAGTAAAGTCTTTTATCAAAATATGATTATATATTTTTGTCCTTTTAATGATGAATTTTCTCTCTATATTATATTCATTTATATGTTTTATCAAATTCAAATGATATAGTGATTTTGACGAAATGGTATTATTTGACATTTCGTTACAATTTCTAACCTATGGGTAATATTTTTTTTTAAATACACACACACACACACACACACACATACACACACTTTTCTTTTTGAATATAAAAAGTCTTAAATATACACACACTTTCCTTTTGAATATAAAAAGTCTTAAATCTACTAAACATAAAAAGTCGTCTGGTCATTTTTCACAAGCATTACTCCAAATACACATATTGGAAATACGCAACTTGAGCTTCAATGAATTCTATCTTAAATTTAGAAAACATGTGATATTAATATTTGATCTATTTAACATAGATACATTTAGTAAATTTTCTATATATCTTTCTATTCAGTCTTTTCATATTATGTTTAGTATTGATTTTGCAAATGTGAGTTTATGTCTCAAAAGTGAGTTTACTATTTCTCTTTCACCATTCAATTTTCTCTTTATTTTGTATTTTCTTATCATTTAAATTATATATATAAAACAAAATGAGGACAATACAACTAGAAAGGGTTTGGTAACATTTTAATTTTCAAATAACTATTGTCGTCAGAATATTTTTATTTATTTGTTTAAGCCTTATATATGCATGTTTGTGTGTATGTGTGTGTATATATATATATAATTATTTTCATTCAAGTGGCTTTTGTGAAGAAGCCTGGTTTTCTTCCGTCTTTCCATTTTATAAAAGTTCATTATATAATTATATATTTTCTTACAAATATTTCTTAAATAAAACATCAATTTTGTGATATAATTTTTCTTTTGTGATATAATTTGTGAAGAAGCCTGGATTTTGTGATACAATTTGTATAGTTACAGAACAAGTTTAACATTTAAATCATGTGTTTTTTCTGAGTTAGCTATTTTCTTTGCATAGCCAATATTTCTAGTTTATATTTTTATACAAGTTTTTATATAATCTAATTAAAAAATAATTTTTTCTTGTGAAATAATCAATCGTTGAAAAATTAAAGGTCGTCATAAAATTAGAATTTTTTCAATTTCTTTTAAAAATATTTATTTTCTTGCAAAAGAAACATAAATTTTATGTAAATTTGTTCCCTCTTTTATTTACATCTCCTTTATTGAATATTTTGAAAAAGATCATAGAAGTACCAGAAACCAAAATGATCCTATATGAATCTCAAAAAGACGAATCAATCTCTAATAATACAAGGAAAGAAATTGAAGTATCTTCTTTTCAAACAGCTTGCTCTCACTTCACAGCCAAAAATAAAAAGGACGTTTTAATGATTTTATGTTGCTGAAATTTCTCAATTTAATTGGTAGAGCGTTTAATATAATAGGTTAATAGTTAAAGGGATCAAATGTAGTATTTTATTATAAAAGAACAAAAAGAGATTGACATTTTTTATGAAATATATGCAGTTGAAGTTTTAAAAGTAATTAAATCAATTTATTTAAAAAACTGAATATTCCTATCGCGTGTTATAGTTGACTCACTACTAAATGTGGGCTTAATCTTTATTAACAATGCGAACAGCTTGAGTTCTTGCTCTTACTTCACAGCAAAACTGTAGTATTTTAATTTAAATGGTACAGGGTTTTCTGTAATAGGTTAATAGTTAAAGTGGTTAAATGTAGTATTTTATTATAAAAGTAAATCAACTATGTTCAATATATGGAAATTGCAACAAATTGAATTGGGTCAAAATAACAAAATGAATATAATTGACATTCTTTATGAAATATAAGCAACTAAATTTGTTAAAAGTAAATCAATTTATTAAAAAAAAATTCAATATTGCTTCTGCATGATATTGTTTTTCCATTGTTAAATGTGAACTTGATTTTTGTCGACATTGTAGGATATATTCCATCAACTATCTTCAATATATCAGAGTTGCAATACATTTATTTGGGTGTAAATAATTTATCGGGAAGCATCCCCTCAAATATATGCCATGGGCTTCCAAATTTACAGAATCTGTCTCTTTCCTTCAATCAACTATTTGGCCCCATCCCATCTGATTGGCAGCAATGTAAAGGGCTCAAATTGTTATCATTAGCCTCCAACAAATTCAATGGACAAATACCAAGAGACATTGGCAACTTGACCATGCTTCAAGAGTTATATTTATATGATAATCTTTTAACAGGTATGTCCTATTAGCTATATCAAAACCTCCCTCTATTAATATTTTTATATGTTTATCATTTTAAATAATAAAGTCATATGATAAAACTGTTATTATTGTAGAAATTTGAAATAAGTAATAACAGTTTAATCTTCGTTACTAATTAAATAGTTTATAATTTATGCAGTTATTGTTATCTTATCTTTAATTTTCATATTTGATTATGATAATTATAATTTTATAAAATTTAGTTATGTATATTAATTACACATGTGCGCGCGCAAGCAAAGATACATATAAACACACACTATACTATTACGAAATTTTGAAACATTGCAAAATTCCGATACTTTTTAACTTCATTGCAAATTTTCTAAAATTTTAATATTTCAAAGCTTTGGATCAATTATATTTTTAAAGTTAAATTATCACATGAAAATCATAATATGTATTTGAACTAAAAAAATGAGGTTTTAATGATTTTATGTTAAAATTTCTTAATTTAAATTGTAGAGGGTTTACTGTGATAGCTTAATAATTAAAGGGGTCAAATGAGGTATTTTATTATAAAGGAACAAAAAGAAATTAACATTTTTTATGAAAAAAATGAAATTAAATTTTTAAAAGTAATTAATCAATTTATTTAAAAAACTAATTATTCCTCTCACCTGTTATAGTTGACTCACTATTAAATGTGGGCTTAATCTTTATTAACCATGCAAGATATATTCAAAAGAGATGGGCTTAATCAATTGTTTGGCTCACACCGTCAACTATCTTTAATATATTGGAATTGTAACAAATTGAATTGGGTCAAAATAACAAAAAGAATATAATTGACATTCTTTATGAAATATAAGCAACTAAAAGTTGTTAAAAGATTTAACGGACATATACCAAGAGATACATTTAGTAAATTTTCTTTATATCTTTTTATTCAATCTTTTCATATTATGTTTTATAGAACTGATTTTGTACATGTGAGCTTGTGTCTCAAAAGTAAGTTTACTATTTCTCCTTCAATAAATTTTTCCTTTATTTTATATTTTCTTATCATTTAAATTATATATAAAAAACGAAATAATTTATTGTCAAATAATTTTTATTTATTTGTTTACGCTTTATATATTTCTCTGTTTACTTTTAAATTTCATTGCAAAATTCCGATACTTTTAAAAATTTTATTGCAAATTTTCAACAGTTTTAATATTTCAAAGCTTTCGATCAATTATATTTTCAAAGTCAAAATAAAATTTTCAACAGTTTTAATATTTCAAAGCTTTCGATCAATTATATTTTCAAAGTCAAATTATCACATGAAAATCATAATATGTGTTTCAACTAATTATAAAAAGATGAAATTTTGTAACTTTAATTGTAGCACTGCTTTGTAACATTTTATATTTTACATAGTTTTAGCTATAATAAGTTTCTTTTTTTTTTTGTAATGACAAGCTAAATCAAAAGTCAGCAGAGCTATATTGTTAGACATATTAAATTTCAAATCATGTCTGTATCAATATATTGCCTCAATTTGATTAGCCGAAAAGTTATTTTTGAGCCAAAAACTATTTTACATAATAAAACAATATGCTTTTCTAATACACCGAACTTAGAAAAAGAGAAGTTATAAATAAAACCGTCATTATAATATAAATTTGAATTAAAAACAATAACCGTTTGTTCTTTGTCACTAAATAAACAGTGTATATTTGAAGCAGTTAATGCTATATTACTCTTTAAGTTTTATATTTGCTTATGATAATTGTAATTTTTTAGAATTTTCATATGCATATAACTTACATATGTCATCAGCAACCTTCCATTTAACATCTGTGAAAATTATTCTTCAATTTTGAATCCTTTAAAGCTTTCAATTTATTATTGATTTAAAGTCTCAATGTACATGATAAAATGAAAAATATATTATGTATTTAAATTAAAAACGGAAATTTGAAACTTTATATTTTTTTGGGAAAAGTAACTTTATCAATTGTAACACTGTTTTATAATATTTTATAATTTACATATTTTTTTGCCAGAAACGAAAAAAGGTTAGCGGAACTGTATATATTCTAACAAGTGTGAAAGTCTAAGTCATGTATGTAGCAATATACTGCCTCAATTTGATTAGACAAAAAGCTTACATAATAAAACAAGATGCTTTTCTACTTTATATATATATATATATATATAATGATGAACAAGAAAAATAACTTAACTAATAAATAACAAAGGGTTATCATTTTCAATTCCTTGCTTATGGGTAATTCTTTCCCAAATACACACACAGTATTACTTACAACTATTTTCATGGTCATTTGTCCCATTAGTTACTCCAATTACCCAAATATACACACGCACATATAGCCTTCCCTAATTCATAAGTATACACTTCTTGTTTTTAAATTAACCAAGTATTGTAGAAACACTCATCAGAGAATTAGAACTTTTTTTAATAAATGTCTGTTAAAAAATATCTATTATTTAACTAAAGAAACATGATTCTGATGTAAATTTCTTTCCTCTTTTATTTATATCTCCTTCATTGAATAGTTCGGAAAAGAACAAAACAGTACCAAAAATTAACGTCGTACCATATGATGTGCTACATATTATGTCAGGCACAACACTATAAGGAATTAAGGGTTAAGAAATTGTACTATATGAGTCTGAAATAAATACAAATCAATCTCTAAAAACAAAAGAGATGAAATTGAAATATTTACTTTGGAATATAAATCAAATCTGCAAAAAAATTTTTCCATGCAGGCATAGCTGCTAGAGTTCTCACTCACTTTAGAGCAATTTATGTGGGTTTTGGAATTATTTATGCGTTCCTAGCTGTAATATCCCAAAATTTTGTATTTTATTTAATTAAATTAAGAAGAATATATTAAGAAAAATTTTAAAAAATTTTGGAATTTGAAGAGAAAATGATTAAGTGATAAATACATTATTCCAGCTAATTATCTATTAGATAATTTAATATTTAGGAGGATTATCATTAAGTGGAATTTTAAGAAAGTAAAATACTATTACATCTAAGTACCTAATTAATTTTTTTGGAAAAATTATTAAGAGAATAAATAAGTAATTTAAAAATATGAATTTTTATAATAAAAGAATTATTAAATAATAAAAGAAATAATAAGTATTACCAAGAAATAATAATAGTAATAAGAAATAATATCTGTTGTGGATAAAAACAGAATTTTGCTAAAAGCTTAGGGTCCTAAATGAACAAAGAAAATAATGTAGAGGGTCTTAGCAAAAAGTGGTAAAAGCGGCATAATCAGAACATCCTCCGCGTAGCAGTCCACGTAGTTTCCTTCTCTTCTCTGTTATTCACCGAGAAGCCATGGAAATTTGAGGAAAAATTTTCAAACTCATGCATCACCATCCTACCGTCAACCTAGAGTCTCCGTCCATTTCTGTCATCCATGATCTTCCCTCCTCCTTCTCTGTTTTACTGTAAGAGAGCCGAGAGAGAGAGAGAGAGAGAGAGAGAGAACCTCTGTGCTCTGTTTTCTGAGCATGAAAACAGAGGAATTATTCAACCAAAATTGAGAGTAAACTCTCTCTTTCTCTCTTCCCTTCCCTTCTTCCCGTGAGCTTCCTTCCTTTCTGTTAGTGAAACGGAGAGAAAACTCTGTTTTCTGAGTTGGAGTTTGGTTTTCTGGGTCCAATAACATGTCAGTGCGACTGAAATTCAACCAGAAATTTGAGGGTCTCGACTGATATTAGAGTCTGGCTCCAAAGTCGACTGCCTATCCCCTGTCTCAGAAATTTGTATGTATTTCTAAACACTTGTTTATATAATCTAATTAAAAATGAATTATATTTTATAAAATAATCAAGTATTGTACAAAACCCAGTAATCTAATTAAAAAAAAATTTTAATTTCTTTCAAAAATATTATTTTCTTACAAACGAAAGGTATTTTTGATGTAAATTTGCTTCCTCTTTTTTTTACATCTCCTTTGTTGAATATTTCGAAAAAGAGCGTAAAAGTACCAGTCAATATGCTATATGAATTTCAAATAAATATAAATTTCAATCTGAGATATATAATAAAAGGGATGAGATTGAAATATTTATTTTGATATATATTTATTTTAGAGCAATTCATGTGGTTTTTGGAATTCGTTATGCCTTATTTCCTTTACCGCAAAAAATATGAATGTGATTTTTCAATGATTTTTATCAGAATAGGTCAATAGATTTAAGGGGTCAAATGTTATTTTTCACTCTATTAGTATTAATATTATCAAATTATAAAATACTTATCATATATATAATCCAGAATTATAATAAAAGAACAAAAAGAATATAATTTGATACCCTTAAATTTGAATATAACTCTTGTTAACATTGTAGGATATATTCCATCAACTATCTTAAATATATCGGAGTTGCAATACATTTATTTGGGTGAAAATAAATTATCGGGAAGCATCCCCTCAGATATATGCAAAGGGCTCAAATTGTTATCATTAAGCTACAACAGATTTAGTGGACATATACCAAGAAGCATTGGAAACTTGACTATGCTTCAACAGTTATACTTACTTTTTATATATTAATTCAAAAATGAAATAATAAAGTCACATGATAACCATTGTTATAGTATAAATTTGAACAAAAATAATAACAGTTTAATATCTGTCACTAATTAAATAGTTTATATTTTATACAGTTATTATTATCTTATATTTGATTTTCATATCTCTTTAAGATAATTGTAATTTTATAGAATTTTAATATGCATATTATTTACACATGTGCAAACACAGACACAGACACACACAAACACACACATATATATATATATATATATATGGATATACACACACACTAGCTATACAATTATGACATTTTGAAACAACTCAAAATTTCGATACTTTTTATTTTAACTTCATTTCAAATTTCTACAATTTTAATATTTCAAAGCTTTCGATCAATTATATTTTCAAAGTCAAATTATCACATGAAAATCGTAATATGTATTAGAACTAAAAAAAAAAAGAAAATTTGTAACTTTATCAATTGTAGCACTGTTTTGTAACATTTTTTATTTTACATAGTTTCAGCTAAAATAAGTTTTTTTTTTAAATGATAAGCTAATCAAAAGTTAGCAGAGCTATATTGTTAGACACATTAAATTGCAAATCATGTCTATATCAATATACTGCCTCAATTTGATTAGCCGAAAAGTTATTTTTGAGCCAAAAACTATGTTACATAATAAAACAATATGATTTTTTAATACACACATATATATATAAGCTTCAAGTATTATTCGAATTAGATGTATATATATTACCATACAATTAAATTTATTTCTATATTATTATATATGGCTTGGCTCCTTATATAATCATTAGTCTATGTATTACTAGATAAATAATTTGAAATAAAAATATAATATAAAAAGAGAAGTTAGAATTAAAACAGTCACTATAATATAAATTTGAATTAAAAACAATAACAATTTGTTCTTTGTCACTGAATAAACAGTTTATATTTTAAACAGTTGATGCTATATTACTCTTTAATTTTTATATTTGCTTACGACAATTGTAATTTTATAGAATTTGATTTTCTACAATTTTGGAACATTGCAATATATATTTCATCACCAACATTCCATTTAACATCTCTGCAATTTTTTCTACAATTTTGAATCTTTTATAGCTTTCAATTTATTATTGATTTAAATTCAAATGACATGATAAAATGAAAATTATAGTATGTATTTAAATTTAAAAATGGAAATTTGTAACTTAATATATATTTTTTGAAAATTAAATTTATCATTTGTAGCACTGTTTTGTAATATTTTATAATTTACAGATTTTATTGTTAGAAAAAAAATTTAGCGGAGATATATATATATATATATTTAGATGTATGTAGCAAGATGCTTTTCTACGATATATACATATATATTTTATGATGAACAAGATGCATTACTTAACAAATAAATAACAAAGGGTTATCATTTTCGAGGTTGATATTATTAAACTTTACATTTATAGTTTATATAATATAGTTGGAATAATAATTTCATACCTAATCAAAGTAAAAAAAAAACTAATTGATATTCCTTAATAATTATTTATATTAAAATAATTCTAGGTTAAATGATGTATTTGGTCTTAAAAATATACAATTATACGTACAAAGTAAACATGTATATATATACACTATATATATATATATATAATGGAAAATTGAAAACTTATTTAGCCCACCCCTTCATATTATTGAAAGAATTATCGGTCCAGAAATAACATATCTTTTTATTGGTTTATTTAAATCATGTGTTTTTTCTTCATTAGCTATTTTCTTTGCATAATTAATATTGTTAGTATGTATTTGTAAACAATCGTTTATATAATCTAATTAAAAAATGAATTCTTTCTTATAAAATAATCAAGTATTATAAAAAAAAGTCACCTAATTAAAATAAATTTTAAATTTCTTTTAAAAATATTTTCTGACAAAGGAAACTGTACTATATGAATTTGAAATAAATATAAATTTCAATTTCAGATGATAAAAGGGATGGGATTCAAATGTTTATTTTGGTATATATTTAATTTTAGAGTAATCCATGTGGGCTTTGGAATTAGTTATGCATTATTTCCTTTACGGTAGAAAAAAATATGAATGGGATCTTTCAACGATTTTGTATCATGAGAGGTCAATAGATTTGGGGGGCAAATGTAATTTCACTCTCTCTATTAGTATTGATATTATTAAATTATAAAATGCATATTATATATATATAGATATGTATATATTCCAGAATTATAAAATATATTTTGAATATTCTTGTATTCCACCAATATCCTCACAATATTTTATAATTATATTATTTTTTCAAAAATTAAATTATTTATGACAATGCACAAAACAAAATTACTATTCTAAAATAATGCAATAAAAACTTTCACCAACAATTACTCGTATTTACTCCCACCTTTATTTTGTGTGTTATAGTGGCCTCCTAACAAGTAATCTATGACGAATTGAAATGTAAGATGTCCATATTCTAATTTATTTTATTTTTGTGTATATATATACTTCTAGGTTCTATACCGAAGGAGATTGGTAATCTTAATGAACTCAATATAGTAAGTTTGGGAGACAACAAGCTAAGCGGATCGATTCCTTCAAATATTTTCAACATCTCAACTTTGGAACTCATATATCTCTCAAAAAATTCTCTCTCTGGTAGCCTTCCATCCAATTTTGGATGTGGCCTTCCCAACCTAAAGGAGCTATACTTGTGGGTTAATGAACTTTCTGGAAGAATTCCAAATACTATATCCAATGCTTCTATGCTTAAAATTATAGAGTTGGCGGATAACAAATTCAGTGGAGCAATGCCTAGTAAACTTGGGAATTTAAGAGATCTTAGAATCCTAAGGGTTTATCATAATAAGTTGACCATTGGAATCAACTTTTTTACTTCCTTGGCAAATTGTAGGCATCTTAAAGAATTGGATTTATTCGACAATCCTTTGAATATAACACTTCCCAAGTCCATCGGAAATCTATCAAATTCGCTAGAACAAATCTGGGCATATTCTTGTGGAATCAATGGTAATATACCATTAGAAATCGGGAATCTTAGTAACTTGTTTAGACTTACTTTGAGCAACAACAATTTGAAGGGATCAATACCTGCTACAATAAACAAGTTACAAGATCTCCAATATTTGAGTTTGGATAGCAATGGGCTGCAAGGCTTTATGGTTGATGGGCTCTGCGAAGTTAGAAGTTTGGCCTATATATATCTAAGTGGAAACAAACTTTCAGGGGAACTACCGACATGTTTAGAAAATCTTACTTTTTTAAAAGAGATTTTTTTGGACTCTAACTATTTCATTTCTAAGATACCTTCTTCTTTTTGGACTTTGATTGACATTTTGAAAGTAAACTTATCTTCCAATATGTTAAAAGGACATATTGAGATAAGAAAATTTAGAGCTCTTGTAATGTTGGATCTATCAAGAAATCAAATTTCTGGAAACATTCTTGCATCTGCTAGTGGCTTGCAAACTCTAGAATATCTTTCCTTGGCACATAACAAATTGCAAGGAGAAATTCCCAAATCAATTGGGAATTTCATGAGCCTAAAATACTTAGACTTATCTGAAAATAATTTGACTGGTGAGATCCCCGAGTCCCTAGAATCACTTCATGATCTTAAGTTTGCAAATTTTTCTTGCAATGGATTGCAAGGAGAGATTCCTAATGGTGGGCCTTTTATGAATCTCACTGCAAAATCATTCTTGATGAACAAAGCTCTTTGTGGAAAGCCACAACTACAAGTTCCAACATGCCAAAAAAGAATGAAGCACAAGTTAGCAAAGGGGATACTCTTACTAAAATACTTTTCTCCTACTTTGTTAATTGTTCTTGTTGTTTCTTGCATAATAGTTATACTACATAAAAGAAAAAGGGCCAATGATCCAATTCATAGGGAGTTATCCTCCTTTAGAACGATGGGAAGGATATCATACTATGAACTTCTAGAAGCAACGAATGGGTTTGATGAAAGTCATTTCCTTGGTAGAGGAAGTTTTGGTTCAGTGTTTAAAGGAGTACTTTCTAATGGGATGATAGTTGCAGTTAAAGTATTTGAGTTGGACAAAGAATTAGCTTCAAGGAGTTTTTATACAGAATGTGAAGCAATGCGCAGTTTGCGCCATCGTAATCTCATCCAGATTATGAGTTGTTGTTCAAATAAAGATTTCAAATCTCTAATAATGCAATTCATGCCAAATGGAAGCCTTGAAGATTGGTTACATTCTAAAAAATTTTCTCTTGATTTCTTGCAAAGATTGAATATAATGATAGATGTGGCATCTGCATTGGAATATCTTCATCATGGTTCTCCAAGACCTGTTGTGCATTGTGATATAAAACCAAGCAACATTTTGATAGATGAAGAAATGGTCGCTCACCTTAGTGACTTTGGCATTGCCAAACTCCTAAATGAAAGGCAATTTGATACACATACAATGACATTTGCTACACTTGGCTACATTGCACCAGGTGATGGATGATTTGCACTTATAACTTGTTATGCATATACATTTCTTTGTCAATTTTTCTACCTATAGATACTACGACAATTAGTAGCAGCAATGCAAAATGCTTGAAATTGGATATATTCTGTATATATATATATATATATATATATAAATTTGAAGAAAACTATTGGCCTAGATTTTATTTTCTTATCATTAATGAAAATCATGCTCACTCTAATATGATCAAACAATGTAATCATTTCCTTTTATACAAATTGGTATGCAGAGTATGGATCCAAAGGAATTGTGTCCACAAAAGGAGATGTATATAGCTATGGTATTGTGCTCATGGAAACATTCACAGGGAAGAAGCCAACAAATGATATGTTTGACTCAGAATTAAGCTTGAAAAGATGGGTTACTGAGTATGTGCCTAATAAAGTGATTAAACTTGTGGATTCAACTTTGGTGCAAGAGGATGAAGAGTATAATGGTATGATAATATCAACAATCTCATCCATATTGATCTTAGCTTTAAATTGTTGTGTAGACTTGTCTGAAGAGCGGTTTCTCATAAAAGATGTAGTAGCTCATTTAAATAAATTTAAGGTCAATTTTTTGCAAAAGTCTTAGAGAGAGCTCAGAGTAGAAACATAAAGTTAGCTTCTTCTTCTTTCTTTTCTTTTTTATGTTTTTGCATTTGAATGATGTCTAAATATATAAAATATTGAGGTGTCAATAAAGTTAAAACAAATTTCTACTATTCATCCTTATTTATTTTAGTATATTGATATTTAAATCACTTTTGTTGTTTTGGGTTCTTTAAATTTTATTTGATTAAAGTCTTCTTGCTATACAAAAACAAATGTTCCTCATTCTTTACATTCAAACATGCCAATTTAGAAAATTTGAATATATTAATATTAAACAAGGCAATTAATTAGTGGATTAGAATCATGACTTCCTATTCAAATTGACATACTAACTAAGGTGTCCTGCTTTTGACACATCAACAAAAAGAAAAAAAGAATTTTATATATGTGTGTGTCAGCATTTGTGTGCGTGTGTTTGATTAATTCATGTTAGTATGACAATTGAAACACTGATACATTTCTTTATTGTATATTAGTTTTGTAATTTATTGATAAAGAATCAAATAATGTTGAATTAATGTAATTTTTTAGTATGACGTACGTACAAGATGAAATTCTGTAAAAAATTCATCTATTGATCAAAAGTTATTTAATAGTGTAAAATTGAATTTAATTGATCTCTCTTTTTTTCTTTTTAGATTGTACGCAAACACATACTATATATTCAAGTTTATATTTTTCCAAAAATAACCAATTAGTATATATAATCAAAATCTTATGTAATATCACCATGAAACTTTGGGATTTTAAAATGTCTATATTAGATATATTTTTCATGTAAGGTATATTTTATATATTAATATAGAAAAAATCATCAACCAGTGAACAAATTCTAACCTTTAATCAAAATCTTATGTAATATCACCATGAAACTTTGGGATTTTAAAATGTCTATATTAGAGACATTTTTCATGTAAGTTATATCTTATACATCAACATAAAGAAATCATCAAACAGTGAACAAATTCTAACCTTTTCTTTTTATAAATTGGAAAGTTTATTAAGTTCATAACATTCTTTTTTTTTTAATTATAATTATAGTTACATCGACTTTTTTGTACTATTTAAATTAGACATTCAATTTGTTTTAAAGAATATTGGCTGGATAAATATAAAGCATGATATATATATATATATATATTTGTATATTTGTCTTATGGAACATGAAAAGAAAATAAAAAGTTGAAGAATCAAAAGAAAATTGCCACTTTGTTCTCTCAGTTTGTCCTACTAAGTAATAGATAATTCTCCCGTTTCCTTAACTTGTACTAATGCCTCGGCTAGTTCAATTAAAATAAGACTCAATTAAACATTTCAATTCCATTTCCAAGAGTCAAAATTACATATTCATTTCAATTCTATACCAATAGTTCCCAACTCAACAAGTATATAATACAAACTATTAAAAAAAAGTTTATTACGAAATCAATCTGAATAATCAGATACAAGAAAGTCATAAGCTAGTTCAGTTGGAACCATAATGGAGTGTCATGATATTTAGGGAAAATCAATTTTGATGTGCACAAAATTAATCAATAAATTAGTCTCGTACATAAATATCATAATTTGTAAATAGTATAAGAAGCATCTAGACAAAACCAAGTTCAAAACACATACAAGAGCACATAGCTTACGAACCCTGATGCACCAAAGCTAGATTCCAATTAAAACACAATTGTAAATTTTCAGATTTCAAGAAACATGAATAAAGAACCTTATCAATTTGTAGAAAAAAATAATACTGAATTTCAAGGTATAAGTTCAATAATTTTATCAAGTACCATTTCCAAAAATAGAAAAAAAAAATGTCAATTTCATATTCAAAAAATCAGATGAAACAATAAAAGTGTCACGGCCCAAACTTTTAGTCACATGATTGGTGTCACGACTCAAATTTTGGGCACGTGACCGGCACGTTGACACAAATCTCATGTCACCGTAAGCCTAAATGATATGTCAATTTCGACCCTTTTTTTGTTTATTTATGAATATTTATAACAAAGTAAATATAAATAATTCTTATAATTAACAAGTTTAAATAGAACACATTATTCAAATAAAATAATCAATTCTTCCTAGACCTCCTAGATGTCATAATTGACCACAGAGCTTCCTAATGCTTAATAAAATAAATACCAATATCTCGAGATCTACCCAACAATGGGATAGTCCAACGGCGAACCTAGCCTCTTGTGAATACTCTTCTTTCGCTACTTGATTTGGAAAAAAAGTTAAATCAACGAGTGTGAGATAAATATATAGTGAGCGAGTCAATCCCTGTCCTAATAAAATTTGCTATGAAAAAGTAATAAAATAGAAGCATAGGTATAAATCACAAATCACAGAAAAGATACACATCAAAGAGTTTGCAGGTCAATCAAACAATTCAGACCAACGGAACTATTACTCGTTAATGGCAAAATATCCGAGGAGCACCCATAGGCTCGCTCAACCAATTTCATCAATCTTATCAAAAACCCGCCATGACGCACAACCTTATCCTCAACGCGGTCAGGGTGCCCTATGGATTAAACCGGACTTGAGATCCTACCGAGGGAATCGTTGTCTCTGCTCTCAGAGGTCAAGTCATCCTGCCACCCGGATTTACTGCTTGACATGAGAGAGGGTACTATCCCGCCCAAACACAATCAAGGTTCAAACAATTCCAAATAATCATCAATATATTCAATAATAAATTCATCAATATAATCATAAATATAATCGTCATTATAATTTCCACCGAATAACCATAAGTATCTCAAATCACAAATAATTGTATTTGCCTCACGGACCATGTCTCTTTCCTAATATATTTTATTAGCAATATTATCAATATTTGAATTATACAAAATTCTTAAAACTCGAATCCCTTAATTAACCGAATTCTCCATTTCCTATCGTGATTGTCACCTATCTTATTATTCGACCACTTTAACACTTAAGATAATATTAAATAAGGGTTAGTTCACTCACCTAGGTTCCTTGCTAAACCATAGCATGATATTCCAAGATTCTTCGGTAATGTGCCAGATTTTCCTATCGCATGTTTGAAAGACAAACTTTGAAATTAAAACAGAAAATTATTTTATTTTAGTTTTCTGACCTCGGTGTACTGTTTCGACCATATCTCTCAAACAGTATGGAGTTTTCAAACGATTTTAGATTTTCTGGAAAATAGACCGAAAGAGCTTTTCGTGCATAGGTAATTTGGAAATTTTGGGGTTTTCTAAGGAGAGATATGGTGGTTTTAATTTTCAGAAAAATTGCTCCATAATTTCCAAAAATAAATGTTCTTACCTTGTTTTAATTCTTGCTTTGGATGAAACCCTTTGAGTTCTATGATGTTGATGTTCCCAAAAAGAGAAAAAAAGGAGGAAAGATGTTATGGTGTGTTCTTGTATTTGTGTTGTTTGAATTCCTTAGAAAAAAATATGCTAACAAAAATTGATTGATCTTACCTTAATTTTGCTTTAGCCTTCTTGATGCTAAACTCCTTAAAGCTTTCAAAGGTTGTAGAAAGTAAACCTAGTGTTGAAGTTTTACTCTTTGTGTGTACGAAATTGAATTGAAAGTTTGGGGTTAAAGTGGCTTGACGTCATTTCTTGGAAGGTGTGTGTATGAAGTTGAATTAGAGGTGGTGGTTTGGATGTTCGTGTGTGCACTTGGTGAGTGTGATGGCCAAATGGTTAATTGAATTGGAGAGGGAGGAAGAGAAAGAAGACGATGAGTAGAGAGAGATAAAAATTAGGGTCTTTAATTTTACTTGTTTCTAATTTAGTTTAATTAGAGCTATGTATATATTTAATTTAATTAAATCTGAATTTGAAACTTTTTTTTAAAAAAATTAATTGGGTTGTTGAGTAAATGTTTAACTATTTAAAAGTTTAATTAAGATTCCCGAAACTTATTTAAAAGATTGCCTTTATTTAGGAAAGATTTAATTGCTTTAATATATTTATTGTAGATTGTTTTATCTTCATTATTATGTTATAATACTAATATTTTAATTAATATTCGAAATCCTCCTGTATTCATTAGCATGGGATTTTATTTACTCACTTTATAAAATTAGAATTGTATCCTTATAAATTTCTTTTCTTTAATAATAATTTTTTTTTGAAAATCACCTAAGGATTAATCACAGGTTAGTTTAAATAAAATCTAAGATTCAACCTAGATTTAGATTTGGGTAGTACATTCTCAGATTTATTTATCCATCAATGTTATGTGCTAAACAACAAGAGTCGGTAAGAGTTAATTTGGTAAGTAATTCAGAACTCAAGTGTAACTTTTGTGGAGGTGCTCACATCAATGGTTGTTGTGAGGAAGTATCTGTGTAGTAGTTGAATTATATGGGTAATCATTAGAGGAGCCAGAACAATTCTTATTCCAATTCATACCATAAGAGGAATAGGAATCATTTGAACTTTTCATGGAGCAACAACCACTGTTTGAATTCCATGACCTCCTCATCTTCTAATAGACCTTCTTAACCTCCAGAATTTAATAATCAAAGTAATTACCTTCCTTAGAATAGAGCTCCACCACCTCAGATGGAAAAGAGGTCATCCATGGAAGAAATGTTCATGAAGTTTATGGAAAGAAATGAGGCTATATGCCAAACTCAGAGTGCGGCCATTAAAAATCTGGAAATTCAAATGGGGCAATTGGCTACTGCTCTGAACAGTAGGTCATAAGGTAACCTTCCTAATGACATAGAAAATAATCCCAAGAAGGATGGCAAGGAAAATTGCAAGTTGATAACTCTTAGGAGTGGTAAGAAACTCCCTAAATCTTCTGATTCAAATGTTCAGGTGCAAGATGATAATCTTGATGATCAAGTAAGAGTCAGTGAGCATCCACAACAAGGGGTGAATGTAAATGAGCATAAGGTACCGGAGGCCAATGATAAAAAGGAAGAATGAGTGATGAAAGAGAAATCAAAGAGGGAATCATCTGTACCCTCCTCCTCTTCTTCAAGAATTATGCTGGTTATTTCCTTTCTTCAAAGGTATAAGAAGCAAAACATGGATAGGCAATATCAGAAGTTTTTGGAGGTATTGAAACAACTGCATATAAACATTCCTTTCACAGAAGTTTTAGAGCAAATGCCCAGTTACACGAAATTTATGAAGGATATGCTCTCAAGGAAAAATCGATTGAATGAATTTGAAATTGTGAAACTGACTCAGGAATGCAGTGCAATACTCTAGAGGAAGCTCTCGGTTAAGATGCAAGATCTTGGAACCTTTGTTATCCCTTGTAATATAGGGCAGAATTTTTCTAGTAATGCTTTGTGTGACTTGGGGGCTAGCATTAATCCGATGCCCCTTGCCATTTTCAAAAAGTTAGGTTTGGGAGAAGCAAGGCCTACTACTGTAATCTACAATGGCGGATAGATCTTTATGCTACCCAAACGGAGTGATTGAGGACGTGATGGTCAAGGTAGATAAGCTAATCTTTCCTGTGGATTTTATTATCCTTGACTATGAAGAAGACAAGGAAATTCCCATCATTCTAAGAAGACCATTCCTTGCGATTGGAAGAACTCTGATTGATGTTTTCAAAGGAGAGCTCACTATAAGGGTAAATGATCAAGAAGTCACCTTCAATATGAATAAGGTGATGAAGGCACCAGATGAACCGACAGAATGCAATCTAGTGAGGGTGATTGATGAAAGTGCATAAAAGCACTTTAAACATTTGGTGAGTAACGATAGTTTGGAAACATCTTTAATGATAGAAGAAGAAATTGAGAATCATGATATCAAGGAGGTAATTGGATTTCTTAATTCATCAGAGCTATTTTGCAATCCAAATCGATCTTTTGAGAAGTTGGATAGACCTGCAGGAAAAGTAACTCTTTTAAAACCATCCATTGAAGAACCTCCTAGATTGGAGTTGAAGCAGCTCCAATCCCACCTTAAGTATGTTTTTCTTGAGAGAAATGACACCTTACCAGTCATCGTATCTACTACTTTGACAGAGGAGCAAGAGAGGCATTTAATAGAGGTCCTGAGAAAATATAAGAAGGCTATTGGGTGGTCCATAACCGACATTAGAAGAATCAGCCCGTCAGTGTGCATGTATAAAATTAACTTAGAGAAGAGACATAAAACTTCTATTAAGCATTAGAGAAGGTTGAATCCGACTATGAGAGAAGTGGTGAAAAAGGAAATCCTTAAATGGCTGGATGCATGAATTATTTATTCTATATCAGATAGCTCGTGGGTGAGCCCGGTTCAGTGCGTCCCTAAGAAGGGAGGTATGATCGTAGTCTTTAACGCCTAGAATGAGTTTATTCCAGCCAGAACTACAATTGGGTGGAGAGTTTGCATGGATTATAGGAAACTCAACAATACCACTTGAAAGGATCATTTTCTATTGCCTTTCATTGATTAGATGCTAGACCGGTTGGCAGGGCAAGATTATTTCTTTTTCTTAGATGGTTACTCGAGATACAATTAGATTGCTATAGCCCCTAGTGACTAAGAAAAGACTACATTCATATGCCCTTATGGTACTTTTGCTTGGCATATGCCCTTCGGACTGTGCAATGCATCGGCAACTTTTCAACGATGCATGATGGTAATATTCTCGGATATAGTGGAGAAATCCATGGAGGTATTTATGAATGACTTCTTAGTTTTCAAAAATTCATATAAAATTTGTCTGACAAATTTAGAATTGGTGCTTAAAAGATGTGGAGAAACCAATCTTGTGCTCAATTGGGAGAAATGCCATTTCATGGTCCGAGAGGGAATTGTGCTCAGTCATAAAGTTTCGAAAAGAGGTTTAGATGTGGACAAGGCAAAAATTTCTGTGATTTAACAATTGCTACCTCTAAACTCAGTAAAGGGTGTAAGAAGTTTCCTTGGCCATGCGAGTTTCTATTGCCGCTTCATTAAGGATTTCTCAAAAATTGCAAAGCCTTTGTGCAAATTGCTAGAGAAAGATATGCCCTTCCACTTTGATGAGGAATGTATGAAGGTTTTTGAGGACCTAAAGAAGAGATTAATCTTAGATCCTGTGGTGGTCACTCCCGATTGGAGCAAATCATTTGAACTTATATGTGACGCCAATGACTACGTATTGGGAGTGGTGTTGGGTCAAAAGCATGGGAGAAATTTTCATCATATTTACTATGCTAGCCAAACTCTAGCAGACACACAGTTGAACTACACTACTACTGAAAAGGAGTTATTGGCTATAGTTTTTGGGTTTGAAAAATTTAGACCTTATTTGGTGGGAAATAAGATGATTGTTTTCATTGATCACTCGGCTATCAAATATTTAATTGGCAAGAAGGACTCTAAGACAAGATTAGTCTGATAGATTTTACTACTGTAAGAATTTGACTTGCAAATTATAGATAGGAAGGGTACTGAAAATCAAGTTACTGATCACCTATCCCAAATAAACACAGAGGTGAGTGATAAGGTAGAGCTGTAAATGAATGAAAGTTTCTCTAATGAAACTTTGTTCTTTGTTGAAGAGACCCAAATACCATGGTATGTTGATATTGTGAATTACTTGGTATTAGGATTTTACCACCTAAAATTTCTTATCAACAAAAGAAGAGGTTTTTGCATGATGTCAAGGTTTATCGGAGGGATGAACCAATTTTGTTTAGGACGTGTGCTGACCAAATTCTCCAGCGTTGTGTAGTGGAGAAGAAATTAAAAATATCCTATGGTATTGTCATGGATCAGACTATGGAGGTCATTATAATAGTGTTTGGACTACAGTAAAAGTGTTGGAAAGTAGTTTTTATTGACCCTCATTGTTCAAAGATGCAAGAAAGTTTGTAGAGAGATGTGACAGGTGCCAAAGGAGTGGGGATGTATCAAGAAAGCACGAAATACCTCTGAATATTGTGCTGGAAATAGAGGTTTTCAATGTGTAGGGAATTGATTTTATGGGGCCATTTCCTCCATTATACTCTAACCAATATGTGGCTGTTAATTATGTATCGAAATGGGTGGAAGCAATACCTATACCTACCAATGATGCGAATATGGTACTGAAGTTCTTAAAAAAGAATATCCTCTCTCATTTGGAGTCCCAAGAGTATTGATTAGTGATGGAGGATCACATTTTTGTAATAAGAGTTTGGAGACATTCTTGGCCAACTATGGAGTTAAACACCGGATAGCCACTCCGTACCATCTTCAAACTAGTGGCCAAGTGGAGATGTCTAATCAGGAACTGAAAAGAGTCTTAGAGAAAATGGTCAATAACTCACAAAAGGATTAGGCAACTAAGCTTGATGATGTGCTGTGGGCTTACCGTACTGTTTTCAAAACCCCAATTGGAACTTCACTATTCCAGATGGTTTATGGCAAGGCATGCCATATTTCGGTCGAACTTGAACATCAAGCTTTTTAAGCTGTGAAGTTTTTGAATTTTGATATGAAAAAGGTTGGGGAAAAGAGACTGTTACAACTAAATAAGTTGGATGACCTTCGTCTCTAAGCTTATGAAAGTTCTCGTCTATATAAGGAGAGAGTCAAAAGATGGTATGACCAGAAAATTACTCATCAATCCTTTATTACTGGCCAAAAAGTCTTGCTTTATAATTGAAGATTGAAATTATTTCATATAAAGCTAAAATCCCGATGGTCGAGACCTTTTGTGGTCAAAGAAGCATTTGAGAATAGAGCAGTAGAGATTGCTGATTTGGAGGGTACTCGGAGCTTCAAGGTAAATAGTCAAAGGCTAAAGCATTATCTAGGACACGAGAGTGAAAAGGAGGGGACTTCGATTGCCCTTACTACACCAAGTGCATAGGCGTCGTGGTAAAGTCTGGCTAAAGAATATAACTTAGCGCTCTTAGGAAGCAACTTAATTTTTATCATAATCTTATATTTTTAGCTGTAGTTGATTGATTATGCTGTTGTGCTGAAATTCATTGTGTTCTGAACTAGTGGGTGTGCTAGTTTTGACTGATATACCTTGTTGGTTGATGTTCTAGTTTTGCATGATCAAGTCTTCCCTGATGTCCTACTGTTTAGCTGATTTGATGCTTGATGTTGGGTAAGTGGATGCTGTACTGATGATTAAGGATGTTTGCTTAATTGAGGCTATAGTTATGAGAATGGGTTATTTATGAAAATCTGGCCATTTTGAAGTTTTTGATATGCTTGAATATTTAGTTGCTTGGGAAATTGAGGTTTGAAGTATTCTGGGATATTAAGGCTTTGAAAACAGAGTCATAGGTGGGCGTGTGTTCTGTCATAGCATGCTACAACGGTGGCTTATTACCACTGCAACAAAAATTTAGGTTGGAAGGGGTGTTTTTCTTTATCTAGGTAAGCTGCAGTGGTGGGTATGTCCTGTTGTAGCATAAATTGGGGAATCAGAGAGGTGACTCTTTGCTATAGGAAGCTACAGTGGCAGATATATGCCACTACAGCGGAAGAGTAGATCTCAGTGGCTTATATTATGTTAAATCACGCTACAGCAGTGGGTATATCTTGTCGCAGCAGTGAGAAGTGGGAAACTAGGGCATTTATATGCTGTCTTAGTACGCTGCAGCAGGGATATCGATCTGCTGCAGCGTTGATGGTCTTTGTATTAAAAAAAAGTGAGAGAAGTTTGCTACAACAGGAATCACGTTCCGCTGCAGTAGGGGATTCCCTATTTAAGGAAAATTCCCAAATTCACTTCCACCTTCTGCCCTAATTTCAGAGAACCTCCCCTATGGCTGCAACCCTCGCCCTGGTCAACTACCCCTCTCTTGCCCATCCAGCCATTCCATCTTCCCAAATCCCCTTTAAGCCTTTCATTTTCTCAGATTCGTCTTCGTGTTCGAATCAATTTATGTGTGTAGTGGACCTTTTGTTGTGTGTGCTTTCCTTCATTCTTTGATCATGTTTTGTAAGTACCTTCTTCCCTCTTTCAATTTTCGTAATCATCTATGTTTGTAGAATTAGTTAGATATTAAGGGTTGTGGGTGGTTTAGTTTGTTGTTTAGAAGGTTTTATTTCCATTAGGCATTTTGACCGTAGATCTGTGGCTAGTTTTTGTTGTTGATTGTTATTAGGGTAATTTGCTTTTCTTTTCTTTTAAGTTTTATTGTTTTAATTTTGTAGTTAGAACTAGGTTAGTCTTTTTTCTTAGACTTTAAAAACATAATCTCTTATTCTTTTCTAGGTTAGAGTTTTGGATTGTAGTTTTCTTTTTTTTTTTTAGATTTTAGTCCTTTTGCTTCATTAGTTCTTAATTACTGATGTGGTGTTTTAAATTTTAAATTACACTTAGATTAGGATTTTAAAATCTTTAATGTCTTTTGGAGTAGGAATTAGGTTTGGGGGAGGTTACCTATCAGCATTGTAGCATTTTAGGGATTGGATTTATGCTGGCTAGATGCAATGGTTATTCATGCTGGATATGTTGCTGGATTTACTTTTGCAGGATTCCTACTGGTGCTTGTCACCCTCATAGCACTTCCTCATCAAAAGAGGAAGAAATTAACTGCCAAAAGAAAATCAAGTGCTGAAGCCTCTTCAAGTTTTAAGGCAAGTGATTTTAGATCTGTAGCCCATTATAGGAGATTTGAAACAAATACCTTTAGTAGGAGAACAATAAAGGAGAAGGCAATTAGCTTAAAAGAAGACGAGTTCTTAGAAATTCAAGAGATTATTGCCTTAAGGAAGTGGGAAAAGTTAGTTGCCACTATAACCCATGGATATTTTAGGTTGGTGCAAGAGTTTTACAACAATAGCTACTGGGTGGCAAATGACAAATTGAAGGAATATGAGTCAAGGTGTGAGGTAAAAAGGTATATTTCCAAGCTGAAGCCATCACAGACTTATTGGGACAATATTTTGACAATGAGTAACCCTTCAGCTACCACACATTGAAGAACGATGGGTCATGGGCCCCTAGAATCAGGTGGGAGGTAGACAATAGAGAAGTTCCACACCATGTGGAAAGGAAATCATTGCTCCCAATTGCTAGAGTGTGGTGGAATTTCATTGGATACACCCTCTTGCCATCTTCTAACATCTCAGACATCTTCCTTCCAAAAGCACTATTGATTTATTGCATCATGAAGGGGATTCAAATAAATGTAGGACTTTTTATTTCAGACAACTTTGGAAAGTTGGCTTAGGCAAACCTTGGTATAATTGGATATCCATTTCTGCTGACTCTGTTGTTAAAGAAACAAGAGGTCCTAACGAGAGAAGAAAAAGCTATGAGACCTCTAGAGCGCATCGCAGCAGAGTACATCAGAGGGCAGATAGCTAAAGGCAATAAAGATGTATCCACTAGAGAGCCGTTACATAAAGGGAAGGAAAAAGCATGTTTAGCCAAAATAAACAAATAAGAATTGAAGAGGGGATTATCAGGATTAAAAGCGAAATGGTTGGAATGAGGAGTGAATGAGCTGAAATGCAGAGTGCTATGTCTAGACTTCAAATTGAATCTCATTAGGAAAAAGCCTACCTTTCTGCTTTAGGAGGCTTGCTAGCTATAAAATTGGACTTGGATGCATCCAAGCTTCTAAATCTTGCCGAGGGACAGAGTTTAGATAGACTTGAGCAAGCTGAAGTGGGGAATGATGACATAGAGGGATAATATGTTCAACATTTGATTAATTCTCTTTGGTTGTATCTGTTCTGATATATCTTTTATTGCTTTTGTCTGTTATTTTGTAATGGTGTGGCTGTGGATAACTGATGTAATAGTTCCTTGAATTTTGTTTTGATGTGATAAATTGTGAACAATGTGGGCTATAATTTCATATTTCAGTTGTTTTGAAATCCTGTTGCACATATGGTTGATACATAATACTTGTATGATGCTTGGTCCCTGATTCTGGAAATTTGATGAATGCTTTTCCTCATTTTACCTATTTCCCCCATTGAGGACAATGTAAGATTTAGGTTTGGGGGAGACATTGGTGTGGCTGTTGGGGTAATAAGAAAATTCTGGCTGATATTGAGCTGTATAGACGAATATGTGTAAGTAGGAGGAGAAATTTTTTAAAATTTTAAGATTTAGCTCTTGAATTTGCAAATCTATAAGTTTTATCTATATAAGTGTGAACCCAACCATTTCATGATTACATAAGTGATAATATCTCATTGTGAATGGTTTAGAGAACATTTTCAAATTTTAAAAAAAAAGTTCAATAAGGGGCTAGTGAAAACAAGTTTCAATAAGGGGTAGGCTCTTATAATTAACTCAAAATGAGTCTTATAATATATATATATATATATATATCCAAATGCAATAAGAAATTAAGGTAGCAATACCCTTGAGAACAAAGAATCAAGTTAGTTTTGAAAACTTTGAACTTGGCACTATAAATTGTTCTTAGAGGAGAGGATTGGACGTTTCTGAAAATCAGTTTTATAAGTTTTATTATGGTTCGGTTAACATTTGTCTTGAGAATCTTTAAGATTGCAGAATCTTGAGTTTAATCTTAGACATAATTTTGATGAGGCTTAGTTTGCTTCAACTCACATGTTTTAAAGTCTTTACTCCTCCTAGTTGCATATGTTCTTGGTTGCACAAATCTTAATCAGAATTTTCCTCATAAGAAATTTTTGTTTGAGAACAAGCAAGGGTTTAGGTTTGGGGGAGTGTTAATTGCCAAATTAACATGATTTATGTGCCTTTTTCTTGGCAACTAAACCTCACTACTGCCTGATTTGTACTGAATTATGACCTTCTGGCCTCAAGATGTTCTGATTCTAATTTTCCTAAGCACTTGCAATTTTCTATATTTTCATCTTCAATTTTATGCTAGTAATTGACATTTGATCTTGCGTTTCAAGGTACAAAAGAATCCACGTTGAGAGTAAGGAAATATGAAGTAGCAAACCAACATCAAAAGTAAATCTGCCTTCTCCCGCTGTAGTGCCATTCATTTACCGCTGCAGTGCAGACGACGTCTAGTGCCAGCCACCCAACGTTCGACACTGGAGTGAAAATTTTGCAGGACATTTTATGTGACACACTGCTGCAGAGATGATGTCTCATTACTACAGCGAGAGTGCCTCTGCTACTCTCTATAGCGTTATGCTGTAATTTTTTGTTAGCCTTCATTTTCTGTGTTTTATCGCTGTAGCGGTGAGGATGTACCCTGAAGCGGTAGAGCTACTTTCCTGCCACTTCAGACTCGTTAAAATAGCTGGAAAGGAATTTTCTTTAGGGCATTTTTATCCAGAGAGGAGGGGTGAACGCCATTTTTGCTGAGCATAGAAGGAGGAACTCAACTTTGAAGGCTTTGGGGCTTAGATCATCCATCCGATATCAGATTCATGACTTTCTTAACCATTATTTCTGATTGTTCTTCTTTATTTTTCATGAGTAGCTAATATTTCCATCTAAGGTTACTATGAACTTAACCCTAGAATAGATTTTGTTTCCTTTCATGTAGTTGCAACTCTGATTCAATCAATATATGTTTTCTTATTCATTTTACTGCTGTATATGGTGGAATTGATTAGTCTATTTATATGCTTGTTGCTATTATCAATCTCGGGAGAGGGGGTGAGAGTAGAACACTGAGTAGGGAAGACAAGTGTGAAAATCTTAACCCAAGTGTTTTCACTTGTTAGCTAATGGAGATATTAGCTAATCTCGTTTAATCAAAGCTAGATTGGGCAATTAGACTTAACTCACTTAAGGAATTGAGTAGATATTAAGTATCTTAATTGAAATTTAGGGGAATTCTCTTAAGTTATTAGAATAACCTAGGATTACTTTCATGGTTGAATAAGTTACGGTTGCGTGAGAGGGGTTTTACAATTTCTAGGACAGGGGAAAGGGATTAGTAACCCTAGGCTTTTAATTTCATTAATTTTGTCAGTTTGAACCTTTGTCTGTTGTCATTAAACGAAAATTTATAAAAATTACTGTCACATGCTTTCTTTTATCGTCAGTTCTACATTGGAGCTGTCTTCAATCCAATTGCTTTCATCTAACTAATTCATTTAAATTTCTTGGGTAATTAGTCGCTTAGTCCTCATGAGAACGATACTTTTACTCTCAATTCACTATATTACTTGAGTAATTGGTTCTTGCCAAATCGCTTAACAAAAAACTAGGATTACAATTCATAACATCACCGTAAAGTTCAGGCTAGCCACGGATCACCATAGAATTCATGGACCACGTGCCATTGGGCCTCATGGGCAGGAAAGCTGCTCTACCAACCCCCATAGGCTTCATAGATCACGTGCCACCAAGTCTCATGGCATCTCTGAGGCAAATAAATCAAAAGGAGTCCATAGGTCTCATGAACCATATGCTATTGGGCTTTATGAGTGGGAATGATGTTCTACCAACCTATAGGCTTCGTGGACCATGTGTCACTGAGCTTAATAGATTTTTTGAAGCAAACATGTCATGAGGATGACCTCATGGACCACGTGCCATCGGGCTCATAGGTAGAAACCCTATTCTACCAACCCCTATAGACTTCATAAACGCGTGAACGTTAATTATTCACGCTTCATCAAACGCGTGTTTCTTCTATACAAATATATATTTAATTTGATATTAGAGAAGTTTGAAAATAATTGAATAAATTGCAAATTTACTAATTAAAATATTACAATTATTCTAATTTTATCCTTAAAAAAATAGTGTGTCTAAATTCCATCTTTCAAAAATTATATTTGCATCTATTTAGTCCGTTTTACTGTTAAATCAAAAAAATTACTATAGTTGAATATAAACATTTTCGTAATTAAAAGTTGCAGGTAAATAAAGAAATTATATTGATACAAAGATTATTTATTAGAGACTAAATTAAAATGTTTTATTTTTTAAAAAATTTAATTGAGATATATGTATTGTTGGAGCAATAATTTACTCAAAATAATTGTACTTTACAAATGAAAATATATATGTATTATGTTAAACTTTTAATATATAAAATTAAATATATATATATATATATATATATATATATATATATATATTTATTCACTACTAGTTTGACTACAGTTCAACCACAGTTGAATCAATAAAACTTGAACAAGTATCTTTCATGGTTTAATGACTAGTCCGGTAAAACATTGATATATATATATATATATATATTCTTACTTTGATATTGAAAAGTTTGAAAATAATTGAATTAGTTGCTGATTAAAATATTATAGTCACTTTAATTTGGTCCTTAAAAGATAGAATATCTCAATTTAGTCTTTAAAAAATTATATTTGATTCAATTTAGTCATTTTGATTGGTAAATATAAAAATACTATTATTAAATCTCAAAATTTTTATAATTAAAAGTTATAAAATAACAAACAAATAGACTAAATTGATACAAATACAATTTTTAGAGATTAAATTAAAATACTTAACTTTTTAATAACTAAATTGAACATTTAATTATAAATTGAGATATAAATTTAAATTGTGTCTGAGACAAATCTTATATTGATACAAAGATTATTTATTAGAGACTAAATTAAAATGTTTTATTTTTAAAAAAATGTAATTGAGATATATGTATTGTTGAAGCAATAATTTACTCAAAATAATTGTACTTTACAAATGAAAATATATATGTATTATGTTAAACTTTTAATATATAAAATTAAATATATATATATATATATATATATATATTTAATCACTACTAGTTTGACTACAGTTCAACCACAGTTGAACCAATAAACCTTGAACAAATATTTTTCCTGGTTTAATGATCAGTTCGGTAAAATATTGATATATATATATATATATATGTATATATATTCTTACTTTGATATTGAAAAGTTTGAAAATAATTGAATTAGTTGCTGATTAAAATATTATAGTCACTTTAATTTGGTCCTTAAAAGATAGAATATCTCAATTTAGTCTTTGAAAAATTATATTTAATTCAATTTAGTCATTTTGATTGGTAAATATAAAAATACTATTATTAAATCTCAAAATTTTTATAATTAAAAGTTATAAAATAACAAACAAATAGACTAAATTGATACAAATACAATTTTTAGAGATTAAATTAAAATACTTAACTTTTTAATAACTAAATTGAACATTTAATTATAAATTGAGATATAAATTTAAATTGTGTCTGAGACAAATCTTATATTGATACAAAGATTATTTATTAGAGACTAAATTAAAATGTTTTATTTTTAAAAAAATGTAATTGAGATATATGTATTGTTGAAGCAATAATTTACTCAAAATAATTGTACTTTACAAATGAAAATATATATGTATTATGTTAAACTTTTAATATATAAAATTAAATATATATATATATATATATATATTTAATCACTACTAGTTTGACTACAGTTCAACCACAGTTGAACCAATAAACCTTGAACAAGTATTTTTCCTGGTTTAATGATCAGTTCGGTAAAATATTGATATATATATATGTATATATATTCTTACTTTGATATTGAAAAGTTTGAAAATAATTGAATTAGTTGCTGATTAAAATATTATAGTCACTTTAATTTGGTCCTTAAAAGATAGAATATCTCAATTTAGTCTTTGAAAAATTATATTTAATTCAATTTAGTCATTTTGATTGGTAAATATAAAAATACTATTATTAAATCTCAAAATTTTTATAATTAAAAGTTATAAAATAACAAATAAATAGACTAAATTGATACAAATACAATTTTTAGAGATTAAATTAAAATACTTAACTTTTTGATAACTAAATTGAGACTTTAATTATAAATTCAGATATAAATTTAAATCGTGTCTGAGACAAATCTTATGTTATCTTTTAGACTGTTGGTATCTGCAGAAGGATTTCATTTCTGTCTTTTATTTAATCTTAGCTGCAACTTGTGCCCCTCTATTCTGTACGTATTCTCACAATCAGAATCCAATTTCATTTGTCCACTGTCTCTCTTCTATTTAGGCTTTTGCGTAAATTCATAAACAATAATAGTCTTTAATTTTCAGTATTATACATTACGCTACAAGT
Organism: Biancaea sappan; assembly: GCA_037074585.1. Lineage (NCBI taxonomy): Eukaryota > Viridiplantae > Streptophyta > Magnoliopsida > Fabales > Fabaceae > Biancaea > Biancaea sappan. The sequence continues at coordinate 28,924,702 of CM073493.1, forward strand.
AAATCAAGAAATAAAGTTTAACCTAAAAACAAAATCATGAAATAAAGTAAAAGTAGGAATATGAATCCAATTTGCTTCTGGAGCTTCTCTCCTTAATGGCAACTCTACCATTCTGCAAATTGAGGCAGTGTAAGAAGTAAACGGAGGCATTGGAAAAAGTCAAAAAGGTCTATGGAGAAGGGCACAGGCTTGCGTAAGTGGGAAGTGTGTACTCATAATTTATGATTTGTAATTTATTATACAATATTTATTTTATATTTAAAAAATAGTGGTTTAACAATTTTCATATAATGTATATAATAACATTTTTAAGAATGAAGAATAATTTTTATTTTTTAAATTAAAACATGAAAAAAATAGTTATTATTTATTATGTTAAATTTTTAATATATCAAATTATATATATATATATATATTTAATTACTACTGGTTCGATTACAATTGAACTAATAAACCTTGAACTATTACCTTCTTAAGTTTATTGATCGGTTCAATTTTAAAAATAATGATATATATATATATACACACACTTACTTTGATACCAAAAAGTTTGAAAATAATTGAATAAATTGCTTATTTGCTCATTGGAACATTACAATTATATTAATTTTGTTCGTAAAAGATAGAGTGTCTCAATAGTCTTTGAAAAATTATATTTGATTTATGTTAATCTTTTATATTTCTAAATCACAAAATATACTATTATTTAATCTCAAAGTTCTATAATTAAAAATTATAAAATAATAAATAAAGAGACAAAATTAATACAAATACAAATTTTAGAGATTAAAATACTTGATTTTTTAATAACTAAATTAAGACTTCTATATAAATCAAGCAGTAATTTACCCAAAATAACTATATTTACAAATTAAATATCGTGTTTTTAAATAGATGTATATGGCTTAAGTACTTGTTGGAGCAATAGAAGTCATGTGTCCACAATTTTACAAGTTAAGTCAACTCATATGGACATAGTATATAGAAAATATATTTCACACATTTGGTTTCTAATGACAAAATAGATAGGCGTGGAAGAATTATTTAAAGTAATATGTACTTTGTGGTCCAATAAATAAGTAAAAGCTAACTTTGAATGTCTTGTTTAATTATGAATGTTTTAATAAGAATTTGAACAGTTCACACAATTCTTAGTTCATTAACTAGAAATAGTTAAATTATTTAAATTAATAAAAATTACATTACCTTCATTCTTTTAACATTTTTAGGTTAAATTATTTTTTAGATTCTCATAGGTTTACTCAATTTTCAATTTGATCCTTATAGTTTAAAATTTGATAATTAAGTTCTTACAATTTTATAAATTTTTTAATGTAGTCCTTGTCACTAAACTTCTATAAGTTTTTCTTTAAAATTTAATGATATGGCCAATTATATATGTATATATTAATATTTTAAATATGTATTACTTGTTTATAAACAAAAGTAAAAATATATAATGAAATGAAGTTAACTCATATATATGGAAAGTGAATCATAGCTTAAATGTTAAGTAATTTGGACAAGTTAGCTTGAATCATATATATCTAGAGTGTCAAAATACATATATAGTTGACCATGCTAGCAAAATCTACCAAAATATTAACCAAATTTTATTTAGTAGGGACTAAATGAAAAAGTTCTAAAATTTTAAGCATTCAATTAAATTTTTTTCAAACTATAAAGAGCAAAATAAAAATTAAATAAAACGCCAATCGTAGTTCACCACAAGCATTTAGTTACAACTGTTATATGCATAGATATTTAATTGTTCATGGGACAAAGGTTAGATTAATTTCTAAATAAGGTTGAAATGTAGCTCCCAATTCAGGAACAAACTAACAAGGTTGAAATATGTCTCAGTTCATTTGAAAATGGTTTGATTAATTTCTGAATTATTTGGGTTTAATTTATGGGGTTGATGAGAAAAAATTTATTCTTTCAAATACAACAAGTAAATATGAGAAGCGTACCCGTAAAATATCTTAAAAAGAAATTTAAAGTTAATTAATGCGCAAGCTAGATTAAAGATTTTCTTACCCTACAAAAAAGAGAAAATGAAATAATTAAGCTATATCATTTAAATTACTCAAGAAATCTTGCTTGGACAAGTCAATTAACAAGATAATGTTAAAAGAATAAAGATTTTCGGTGAGATGATAGTATTTATAATAAATTTCTAAAATTTGGTGGAATTTAAAATTTTTGGTGTATTTAATTAATTGCCCCTTCTAACACTCCTGTAAATGACATATCTAGTCCACACCCTTCTAATTAATCGCATAAGGACGAATCATTTGAATCAATGACCATATAGAAACAAGTAAACAACCAAATTTTTAATGAATTCCTTTAACAAATTTACTTTCATAATTTCAATCATTCCACACTAGCTAGTTAGTAGTAAAGTCAGTCTTTTCTCTACCATTTTCATTTATATGTCTCCAATTTCAATGCAATTTATGTTTCTTTTTAATCATAATATCTGAGAAAGTTTTTAAAGTACAATATCAAATTATTGTTTATAATAGTAACATTAAAAAATAGAAAAGTTGGTACATTAATGATGACAAAAATGATGAATTCATTCATTTAAAAGTGTAATGAAACCTATATCTTTTGCAAACCAAAAGAAATTTATAGTCTTTAATAATGGCTGATTTAAATTAGATTAGTCAAAATTATATTGAAAGATAGAAAGAGGGAGTATATTGTGTGGGCATATCCTTTGGGATGATGTATGTATCAAAGAAAAGAAGGTCCATTTTTGTGAAGAGGATGAATTTTCAAAAGAAGACGAAGGCAAAATATGAGAAATACAAAATTTTGAGATTATGATAGGTTGTGATTTGTGTGGTGGGTGAATACAGGAGGGAGTGGTGAGTATTAAAACATATCTATGACAAATCTGATTTTTTTTTTAGATTGCTGGTATCTGTAAAAGGAAGACTTCACAAGTTTAGCATTAAATTTTACTAATACAACCAATTATGTATATATTGATACATTGAATATAATATGTATGACTTACATAAGAAAAACAAAAAGTAGAAAATAATATGTCAAAACGGCACACAATTAGTTATAACTCCAAATTTAACAAAATATTAATAAAAAACTAAACGGTAAGGACTAAAGAAAAATAAAATTTAATCTTAATTAATTTGCAAGCTACACTGGAGATATTTTTACCCTAGAAAAAAGGGAGAGAAAACTAAATTGTTTAATAAGTTAACTATCAATTCTTGCCTGGACAAGTTAACTAACAAGATAATATTAAGATAAAAAAGCTTTCGGTGAGATGATATATTATTTATAATGGATTTATGGATTATTTTGGAATTTAGTTTTTTTGGTAAATAAAATTAATTACTTCTTTTCACACTCCAAATAATTAATTATCTAGTACGATCCATTTTATTTCTAATCACGGAGAGATAATTGATTTGAATGAACGAATAAATAAATAAATTCAAAATTTTTCACATTTTTAATGAATTATTTACTTTTATAATTTCAATCATCCGAGCTAGCCAATTTAAAATCTTTTGTAAAAATAAGATTATATATTTTTCTCTTTATCATATTCATTTATATGTCTTTTTAAATTCAAATAGCAATATTTTTCCAGCAAGTTGATGAATACTTTTCTAATCAAGTTGATGAAATGGCATTTTTTCACACTTCGTTACAATTACTTTCCTGAAGGATATATATATATATATAGCATAGCCTTCTCTTCGTTCCTTTTCAATCTAAGAAGCCTTAATCTACCAAACATGGCAAACATTTGTTTTCATTTCTCCTTCTTCATGTCCTTGCTGTTTTCCCTCATGGATTGCATTGCTTTATGCACGACCAGCACTTCTTTCTTTTAAGTCTTCTATAACTAGTTAGGTCCCTTCCAATTGCTTAGCTAATTAGACTATCTCTTCTTCTTTTTGCAATTAGGTTGGGGTTACTTGTTATACCTCCACAGCTCGAAAACCTATTTTCCTTAGTTGAAGCATAGACACTGAAGCATCATGTCAGCAGATAATTTATTCGCTAGCTCTCTTCTCCTCAATCACTATATCTAATTGAATTGCAATGTCTGACATATGTTTAGTTTTGAAGAAAAATCAAAGTAGCGCATGCACATGATTCTAACTTGGCCTTGCATAAAAGAGGGAAGAACTCTCTACCATCTAACCACTGAAGCGCATTCAACATTATATGTGCAATTTAATATATATATATATATATATAGGATCTTATATTATTGTATTTAAAATTCAACATAATATATTCCAATTATTATATCTTATAAGACAATAACAAATCTTATAATAAGAGAATATGATGTTATTTTACATAACTCATTTTGAATTATATGAAACTTTAAAAATTTTAATAACAAATCTGATAATATAAATTTAATTATTATTTATACTTAATAAAAATTAAATTTATATTAAAAATAATTACAAACTATACTATGCATATTAAAATTATTTTTTTGATATAATATTTAATATTATAATATAAAATTTTAATATAAGATTTGATATTATGAAATTTAATTATAACTGAAAATTATAATATCAAATCTTATATTAAAAAATAATTTTAATATGCATAGTATATTTTTATAATTCTTTTTTAATATAAATTTAATTTTTATTAAGTATAAATAATAATTAAATTTATATTATAATTTTTTATTAAAATTTTTAAATTTTTATATAATTTAAAATGAGTTATGTAAAATGATAGAATATTCTCATATTATAAGATTTGTTATTATTTTATAAGATATAATAATTAATGTATATTGTTTTGAATTTTGAATTATATACTAAATTATATATATATATATATATATTGAATGTGCATCAGTGGTTAGATAGTAGAGAGCACTTATCTTTTATATGCAAGCCTAAGTTCAAATCCTGCTATACATGCGTCGCTCTAATTTTTCTTCAAATCTAAGCATATATATGCCATGTGTTGCAATTCACTTGGATACGGTGATTGAAGAAAAGATAGCTGATGTGGCACATGAATCACCTGCTGAAGTGGTGCTTCAGTGTCCATGTTACCATTGACAGTCAATTGACTAATGGTCAACTAGACGACAGAAGATTTTTGGCACAATATGAAAGATTATAGAGTTTTTTGCTTGATTTTAAACTTTGTGAGGATTTTCTGCATATAGAGCAAACTTCATGTGAGTAAAACACATTTTTCCTTTTTTTTTTAAATTTTGTAAACAAGTTTTGTAAAATTGTTTTAGGCATTAATGTTGGAAATTTTTTCAAAAAATCTATTTGTAAAATTTGTTTTGAAAACAGTTTTAAAATTTTAGAAAACCAAAAAAAAATGTCTTTGGAAAATTTTTTGGGTATTATACAAAAGTTTTAGTGTTGTTGTAGTAAATTCAATATAATGAAATAATTAATAATGACATTTCAAAAGTGGATATATTAATTATAATACTCTGAGCTACATTTTAATGAATTTATTAAATTTATTATCCATCAACGTACATAAATTATTAAGAATGTCTTTATAAATTGATTTAAAATAATTTTATATTATGATGAATTTGATTGTTGCAAATTAGTAAAAACAAATCTATAAAAATGAAGAAAGATAAATATTAGAAGTGATAGCTTCTCAAAAATTAGATAGGAAACATAAATTCTTTTTTATAAAAATTAAAATAAAAAATATTAGAATTAGCATCGGTTACTAACCGTTGCAACTAGGAATTTTTATTTTTTTAAATTTTAGCAGTGGTTAAAGCCTGGTATTAGTGTATTTTTTTTAATATTAATGAACTTACATATTTACTAATATTCTGGCCATCTTTTAATTGTTTGAAATAACAATGTTTCAAAAAACATATAAAATATGTTTTGTTTTTTCCAATTTAAAAATAAATTTTCAAAAGTTGGTTTCAAAACATATTTAAAATAATACACCAGTCACGTTTTATTAGTTTTAAAATTAAAAAATTATTTTTAGAAATAGGAGCTAAATAGAGCCCTAAATTTTATTTTTTACTGTCACAAGTTGATATATAGGGTTCAATTTCAATTATGTGCTCTCTTAGTGTTTTTTTTTTTTTGAAAGATAGTGTTTTGTGTTTTAGATTGATGGTGAGTTTGTTTAGAAGATGCCTATGAGAAAAAAAAAATATATATATATATATATACCAAAAAATGTAACATGTATGGTTCTTCTTAGTTTATATAGCCCTAATATATCTCATTGATCAATTATCTGATTGCAGATAATTAGAAACAAAATGTGTGGAGTGTATGTTTCATGTGTTGCAGTGTTAAAAGAAAAAAGTGGGAGAAATACAACATTTTGAGATTATGATAGGTTGTGACTTCTGTGGTGTGTGAATGTAGGGCATATGTGTGGTGTGGGGGCATTAGAAAGTAGATAGAGAAGAAAGCAATAGGCATGGTGGGTATTCAAAACGTACCTTAGACAAATCTGATCTTATCTTTTAGTCTGTTGGTATCTGCAAAAAGAAGACTTTATTTATGTCTTTGATTTTATTTGCAACTTGTGCCCCTCTTGTCAGTACCTATTCTCAAGTCTTGAGACTCATAATCCAATTTCATTTCTCCACTCTCTTCTACTTAGCCTTTGAGTAAATTCCTAAACAATTAGTCTTTAAGTTTCAGATTCATTATATATTACGCTACAAATAAATCTTGAAATAAAGTTTAATCCCAAAAAACAAAATCATGAAATAAAGTAATAATTTAGATTTTGAATTTTTTTAATTTAATTAAAAAAAGGACAAAATTTTGATTTAATTTGAAGAGAGCTTTACACTTTGAGCTTAGTAGTTCAAAAGATTATATTAGCCTATCATTTAATTGAGTGAGGAATATCCTTCAAAAGCCACAAAAAAAGTATGTTGTTTTTAAGTGGAGTAATTTGAGCATCAATTTGATTACCTATCTTTATATGAAACCTTCGAAATACTTTGGTTTAAAGACAAGAGAAGTTTTTATCATGTCTTAGTTTAAAAAGGATCAGGTCCGTTATAAGCATTTTAAAAATAGTTCGATTAATTTCTAAACTACTTGGCTTTTGATATGGGATTGATCCGTAAAAGAATTTATTCGGTTAAATACAAGAAGTCAACATGGGAAGTGTCCCCCTGCGAAATTTTTTTTTTATCTTTTATATTTGGTATAAGTTTTAATTTTATCTTACAAAATGTGTCAAATTTCATCTTATAGATTTCCAAAGGTGACAATTTTGTCCCAATTATTAACACCGTCTAAATCATAGATAGAAGATGCTGACATGTTTAAATATGTGGACAAGGACTTATCCAATTTTTCCATTGTTTAATTTTAAATTTCAATTCAATATTTATGTTTGGGATAAATTAAAATTTAATCACTTACCACGACGCTTGCTGTCAGTTTCACTTTCCTACTTATTTAGCCGTATATATTTCTTTGACCATTAATCCTCCGCCAACACAAAGCACGAGCATTTTACCTTTTTTTGTGGGTTTTACTATTTTTTTAAATCACAATTTTTTTTAAAAAAAATTGACTGCTAAGAAATCTAATTAAATATTATTAAAGACTGTAAACTCTAAATCTTAAAACTTTAAATTCTAAACTCTAAACTCTAAATCATAATATTTAATTAAATAAATTATAATAAATTAAATTAAATATTATTATAAACCTTAAATTATAAACCCTAAATTTTAATATTTAATGAAATAAATTATAATAAATTAAATTAAATATTATTGTAAACTCTAAACTTTAAATTCTAAATCTTAATATTTAATTAAGTAAATTACATTAAATTAAATTAAATTAAATATTATTGTAAATTTTAAACCTTAAATTAAATGTTATTGTAAACCCTAAACTCTAAACTCTAAACACTATACTTAATTTATTGACTGTTAAATTAAGCATCCGTTTTCTCACCTTTGTCTTGAAAATAATTCTGCGTTAAATACCAAGGATAGTTAATTAGATCTTCCTTTACGAAAGTGGATCAACGTATATATTACTTTAATTAACATTGGCTGGTGATGGTGATAATAGTTGTTTCAATTTCAGGAAAACAATAAAATTTTAATTTTTCTGGTTAAATTATTTTGTACATTCTTATAATTTTGCTCAATTTTCAATTTGATCGATTCTTTTAATTACAATCAATTTTAAATATATATATAAATTGTGTATAAAAAAATGTAAATATAAATAATGAAATGAAGTTAACTCTAATGCATTGAAACTGATGTATAGCTTAAATGAAGTGTTCCATTGTCGATGCTCCATAATAGTCCACACAATTTTTTAGGCGTGGCAACATTATCTTGAGTTTGAATATAGTGCTCCTTTTTATGGTGTTGTAGGGATTTTTATAGTCCACATGATTCTTTTCTCATTAATTCAAAATAATTAAATTATTTAAATTAACACAAATTTCATGACCTCTCTTCTTTAATTATTTTATGTTAACTTATTTTTTCAAGTCTTTTAATGTTATTCAACTTTTTTAGTCTCTATAATTTAAAATTTTGTAATTGAGTTCTTATAGCTTTATAAATTTTTAATTTAGTTCTTGTTAATAAGCTTCTATAAGTTTGGCATTAAATTTTACAAATACAACCATTATGTATATATTGATACTTTGAATACAATATGTATGACTTACCTAAGAAAAACGAAAAGTAGAAAATGATGTGAAATTAACTCGCATTCATAACTTAGTATGTTTAAATAGCTTGGTCAATTTAGCTTGAATCATGTACATTTAGAGAGCCAAAATGGCATACAATTAGTCGTGCCTGCCAAATTTAACAAAATATTAATAAAAATATAAACAGTAAGAACTAATGAAAAATAAAATTTAATCTTAATTAATGTGCTAGCCGTATTGGAGATATTCTTACCCCAGGAAAAAGGGTTAAAAAGGTAAATTTTTTAATGAGTTAAATATGAATTCTTGCCTGGACAAGTTAATTAACAAGATAATATTAAGAGAAAAATACTTTCGAGTGAGATGCTATATTATTTATAATGGATTTATGGATTATTTTGGAATTTAAGTTTTTGTTGGTAAATAAAATTAATTACCTCTTCTCACACTCCTTCAAATAATAATTATCTAGTACACCCATTTTATTTCTAATCATGGAGAAATAATTGATTTAAATGAATAAATAAACAAAAAAATCCAAATTTTCTCATTTTTAATGAATTATTTGCTTTTATAATACCCGAACTAGCTAATTTAAAGTCTTTTGTAAAAATAAGATTATATATTTTTCTCCCTTCATTGATAATTTCTCTCTTTATCATATTCATATATATGTCATTTTAAATTCAAATACCAATATTTCTCCAACAAGCGGATGAATTCTCCTAAAATATCAAGCGAGGACAAGGACATAAGCTATAGTCAAGTTGATGAAGTGGCATTTTTTCACATTTCTTTACAATTACTTACCCTGAAGGATATATATAGCATAGCCTTCTTCTCTCTCCTTTTCAATCTAAGAAGCTTTAATCCACCAAACATGGCAAACCTTTGTTTTCATTTCTCCTTCTCCATGTACTCGTTGTTTTCCCTCATGGTTTGCATTGCTTTATGCAAGACCGATTTTACCACAGATGAGTCTGCACTTCTTTCTTTCAAGTCTTCTATTACTAGGGACCCTTCCAATTACTTAGCTAATTGGTCCATCTCTTCTTCTTTTTGCAATTGGATTGGAGTTACTTGTGATCCTCTCCATCAAAGAATAAAGCTCTTGAATCTTGGTGACATGGATCTTGAGGGCACCTTACCCCCACAACTCGGAAATATATCTTTCTTAGTTGAACTTGATCTTCATGACAACTACTTTCATGGTCACTTACCAAAAGAGTTACTCCAATTACATAAATTGAAAACACTCAACCTGAGCTACAATCAACTCAATGGGAAAATTCCAACATGGATAGGAGGCTTATTTACACTTCAACACTTGATTTTCCGAAATAATAGTTTTGAAGGTTTTATTCCTCCAAGTGTATCTAATTTGTCAAAGTTAGAGACCTTAGATTGGAATGGTAATTCTATCAATGGATTCATTCCACTAGAAATTGGAGGACTTCAACGTTTAAAGGTCTTACGCATTGCAAGGAACAAGCTTTTAGGAAGTATACTTCCAACTATTTCTAACTTATCTTCACTTGAATTGATTAGTTTGTCCTTCAACTCCTTAACAGGTGATATATTTATCGAATATTCTTTAAATATTTTTATAATATTCTTTAAATATTTTTATTCCATCTTTTCATATTATGTTTTATAGAATTTATTTTGTATGTATGTTTTGTTTACCTAAGTTATTTACTAAATATTTCCTATATTTTGTATTTTTTATCATTTTAAATTTTGAAAAAACAAAATAACAAAAATACAACGGGAAATGGATTTACTAACGTTTTAAAATAATCATTGTCATGAGGGTATTCTTATTTCCTACTTTATTTCTTATTTATAGGATAAAAATATACTTTTATCTCTATAATTTCACAAAAAATTTTAAAGTTGTGCTTTTCTTGGTAAGCTATTTTCTTTGCATAATTAATATTTGTTAGTATATACTTTCAAACAATTATTTCAATAATATAATTAAAAAATATATTCTTTATTTTAAACCAACCAAGTATTAACCAAAAAAACTCCTCATAAAAATAGAACTTTGTTTAATAAATTTCCTTTATAAAACATCTGTTATTTAACTAAAGAAACATAATTCTGATCTATATTTCTTTCCTCTTCTATTTATATCTCCTTTATTGAATAGTTCCGATAAAAACAAAACAGTACCAAAAATTAAAGTCGTATTATATGATGTGTTATATATTATGCCAGGCACAACACTAGTCTGAAATAAATACAAATCAATCTCGAGAAAAAAAAGAGATGAAATTGAAATATTTACTTTGGAATATAAATAAAATCTGTAAAAATTTTCTCCATTAGAGCCATTTATGTGGGTTTTGGAATTATTTATGCGTTCCTTTATGCTAGCTGTAATGTCCCAAAATTTAATATTTTATTTAATTAAATTAGGGATAATATTTTAAGAAAATTTGGAATTTGAAGAGAACATGATTAAGTGATAAATATATTATTTCAGCTAATTATCTTTTAGATAATTTAATATTAATTTAGGAGGATTATCGTTAAGAGAAATTTTAAGAAAATAAAATACTATTTCATCTAAGTGCCTAATTAAGTTTTTTTGAAAAATTACTAAGAGAATAAATTAGTAATTTAAAAATAGGAATTTTTCTAATAAAAGAATTATTAAATAATAAAAGAAATAATAAGTATTACTAAGAAATAATAAGTGTAAAAAGAAGAAATATCTGTTGGGATAAAAACAGAATTTTGCTAAAAAGTTTAGGGACGTAAATGAACAATGAAAATAACGTAGAGGGTCTTATAGAATTTTAGCCAACAAGTGGGACAAGTGGCACAATCACCATCCTAGCGTCATCCATTTCTGTCGTCCGTGATCTTCCCTCCTCCTTCTCTGTTTTACTGTAAGAGAGTGAGAGAGAGAGAGAGAGAACCTCTGTGCTCTGTTTTCTAAGCATGAAAACAGAGGAATTATTTAGCCAAAGTTGAGAGTAAACTCTGTTTTCTGAGTTGGAGTTTGAGGGACTTGACAAAGATTAGAGTCATAAACTGAATAGAATTAATCTTAATCTGAGGTAATTCGAAGCTAAATCAGTAACAAAACCGAATTGAACTATGAAAATTCTGAAGCAGGGGATAGAGTATACTGGGTCGCATCAAGTAATAAAGTGATGAGTAGAGTATTGTCCCATAGAGATTGAGGTATCAAATAAAATTCAATTAGGCTAAGTGAAATGCTATTAAGACTTATGAAGGAAATTGTAGAAATTACACAAAAATGGGGGGTGGTGATTGAAACAACAAAATATAAATAACTGAAATTTAAATAACTAAACAGAAAACAAAACAGACAAAAGATGTGCAACTGGTCACAAATTCCATGGAATTGTACATCATCATCATTTCCTTTGAATATTCTTGGCTAATTCTATTATGTAATCTTCAATCTAAAATTCTTAGAAAGTCTTCTAAGACTGAATTATATTAAAATTATAGTTAGGAAGATCTTCACTAATCTACAACTCAAATATAATCCGATCAAGTCCTAATCACATCAATGCCCCGCAATCGCATATGACATGTTATCTCTTGTCCTCCTCATTACAAATACGTAGCAATCGCATGCATGTATAAATAACAAGCTTCATAGGACAATAAATAAAATAGAACTTTGGCCAAGAAAATACTCATTGGTCCAAATGAATTAAAGTACAATTTCCATTTCATCAAATGACCGACTACACAAGAAAATGAGATTGATTTCGTTGGTCCAATCCGATTAATTCATAGACAAATTAATCTTTGAATCATTGAAGAACAATTCAATTAAATTACAATCCATTCAATGTTGGCCAATTTTCTAAAATATGATTGAATCCAAAAACTTTGAAATTACAATCTAACTTAACCAAAATAATTGACTAAAATCTTAGATCAACCATTCAATTAAATTATAAAGCTCAAGAAAATTATTCAAGCCACATAAATAAAACTATCTATATCTAGATAATCTAATTTATGGTGGAAATTACAAGATCAAGCTCAATATCTAGCTAACTCTAGCATAGACATAAAAATCCCAAACTCATTGAAGGTTCATCAAACATTCAAGAGGAAGAATAATCAGTAAAATCCATTCCATTAAACGAAAATGCATTAAAATCGAAATTGTTCAGCAATAAAACATCATAGAACCAAACTACATCAATCCTTAAACTTAGAAAATTACATGGAAGAGAAGGAAAAACATGACAGAAAACAGAAAATACAACAGAAATCTAAGAAACTATGAAGAAAAATGCAAGAAAAGGAAGGAAAATGGGAGAAGGAGAGCCATTCCCAAGTGGGAAGGCTTCCTTTCCCTCTAACCAAGCTAGAGAGTTGCCTCTATGTTGCTCCCAATCACTGCTGCCCAAGGAAGGCAGAAAAATGGTGCTAGGACTTCACATCAGAAAAATGACTTAGCCTCCTTAATAAATTTCGATTTTTGCAAATATAAAACTGATCTAACACACGCCTAAAGGGATATTCTGCCCTAGATGCCTCCTTGGATGCCTCTTCCATGATATGACAGCACTTTGACAGCAAAACAGCAGCAAAATTAATATTTCTGCAGCAGCAGAAAAGTATGGCAGCAGCAGAATGGTATGGCAGCAGCAGAAGAATTAATATTTCTGCAGCAGAAAGTGACAAACAGCAGCAGAACAGTAGCAGAATATCATGGCGAAATTAATATTTCAGCCATGCTTTTCTTGACCTACGAAAATTAATATTTCTGCCCAAAAATTCTGACTACATGGCATTGAATAAGAGTTCAAGTGGGCCCCACATCCAGCATATCCTAGTAAGCATCTACATCACCCAAAAAGTGCCACATTAGCATCCAAATCATCATCTTTGTCCATGTCAACACTTTTCTCTCCAAAATTAAAATTTGTAGGAATTAAATTGAGCATTTTACAATTCAAGTTCTAAAAATATAAAAATTGAGATACATTCAATCCATAAATAGTTTATACCCAATAAATTCCAAAACATAATAAAATTAGAGAATTGACAAAATTAAAGAGGCAAAATGGACTAAAATAGGGACTAAAATAAATGGAAAAAGTATGTTATCAAAGAGATAGTATTTAGAGTCCTTTATTATTTAGGATTTTTATAAAATTTTATGAATTTATTTGTTTAGCTTAGAATCTATAGCCGAGCAAGCTAGGAGTGGATGACAATCCCAGTTAGCTAGTTCATAAAAGTTTATTTTATTTAAATCCTCTGTTTCTTAAATGTTTTATTTTAAGTTATCCTTAAAGTTTATTTCTATTTTATGTATTATTTTACTTTTTAATTTTTATTTTAAAGGATAGCTTCATGGGAATTACTTTCATGATGGAGTTTTTTGAAGTTTCAGCTTCATGAAAGTAAGCCCATGATGGTAGCTAGTTTTGTGAGAACAAGTTCATGAAGGAAAGGCTTTTATTATTCGGTTTTCATGATGGTTTTCTAGTCTCTAACTTTCTGGACAAGTTTGGCTTCATGAGGACTGCTTTCATGATGGTTTTGAAGAAGTTTATAACTTCATGAAAGCAAGCTCTCAAGTCGGATTTTTAAGCAAGTTTTGTAGTTTTGTGAGAGCAAGTTCATGAAGGAAAGGCTTTATTATTATTATTATTATTATTATTATTATTATTTTCTAAGCATAATTTATTTTATGAAAAGCAAATATGGCATGATAAGTTAGCTTTGAGAAACAGTCCCATTATTAAGATGAGTTCGAATTGAAAGTCTGCTTCTCATGTTTTAAGATCTTTTTTATACAGTTAAACGATCACTAACTTATTTTTAAGATGAGCTTCAAACCAACCCCATGTTATTAAGTTGAGATTTGACTTAAGACGAACTTTCTATACTTGCTACATTTTTATTACTCATTGAGCTTTTTCTTTATTTTTAAATTATGTTAACTCTGATTTTAGAATTTTTTTTAAGAAAATAATGTATTGCATGAAAGGTGAGTCTCATTTAGAAATTATTATGCTTTTATCACATAAATGATTTTATTTTGAAAATGTTTTTAAAAGAAAATACTATCTACTGAAATTTTTATCTCACTAGTTTATATTTTTAGCTTACCATTTCAGAGATTCTTAGCAGGGTAAAGGTTGTAACAAAGTAGTTAGAGAGAAACCAAAACTTTGGATGAGGTGCCGGCAAGAGGAACTAGATGATAGACTTCTAGGAGATAAGATTTTGATTTAAGCAACTGAATATTCTTCCCACATGATATATTGTTCACCATTGTTAAATATGAGCATAATATTTGTTGATATTATAGGATATATCTCGAGACATTGGTGATATTTCAAAACTGAAAAATATATATTTAGGAGTTAATCAATTGTTTGGCCCCATACTGTCAACTATCTTTAATATATTAGAGTTGCAACAAATTTACTTGAGTCAAAATAATTTAATTTGGAAAACATGCAAAAGCCGTTCTATGTGAGATTAAAAATGACATTTTAATGATTTTATGTTGTTAAAATTTCTCAATTTAAATGGTAGAGGGTTTATTTAATAGGTCAATAATTAAAAAGGTAAAATATAGTATTTTATTATAAACGAAAAAAAATAATTTAACACTTTTTATAAATTATATGCAACTGAATTTTTAAAAGTAATTAAATCAATTTATTTAAAAAATTGAATAATCCTCTCGCATGATTTTATTGACTCCTTGTAAAATGTGAGTCTAATATGTATTGACAATGCAGGATCTATTCCAACAACTATCTTCAATATATCGGAGTTGCAACAAATTTATTTGAGTGTAAATAATCTGTCAGGAACTATCCCCTTTGATATATGCCATGGCCTTCCAGAATTACAAGAATTGTATCTTGATACGAATGAATTATTTGGTCCCATCTCATCTGGTTGGCAGCACTGCAAAGAGCTCAAAGTTTTATCATTATTCAGTAACAGATTTAATGGACATATACCAACAGACATTGGCAACTTGACTACGCTTCAAAAATTATATTTAAGTACTAATTTTTTGACAGGTATGTCCTATTAACTGTATCAAAATCTCCATCTATTTTTACATGTTTAAAATTTTAAATAGTAAAATAATATGATCAAACTGTTATTTTATATATATAGTACAAATTTGAATTAAAAATACTAACAGTTTAATCTTTGCTAACTTATCTTTAATTTTTATATCTCCTTACAATGATTGTAATTTTAAAAAGTTTACTTATGCATATTACTTACACACGTGCATATATACACACACTATACAATTATGACATTTTGAAACATTCCAAATTTCCGATACTTTTTAACTTCACTGCAAATTTTCTACAATTTTAATATTTCAAAGCTTTCGATCAATTATATTTTCAAAGTCAAATTATCACAAAATCAAAATTATAATATGTATTTGAACTAAAAAAGGATGGAAATTTGTAACTTTATCAGTTGTAGCACTATTTATGTAACATTTTATATTTTGCATAGTTTTCGATAAAACATTTTTTTTAAATGACATGCCAAATCATAAGTTATTAGCCAAAATGTTATTGTTCAGCCAAGAAATATGTTACAAAATAAAACAATATGTTTTTCTAATATACACACACACACGCACATATATATATATATATATATATATATATATATATAAATATATGCTTCAAGCTAAGTGATAGTCGAGTTAGATGTATATATTTTACCATACTATTAAATTTATTTATATATTATTATATATGACTTGAAACCTTATATGATCATTAGTCTATGTATTAATAGATAAATAAATTGAAATACAAATTATAATATAAAAAGAGAAGTTAGAATTAAAACCGTCATTATAATGCAAATTTGAATTTAAAACAATAACAGTTGGTCCTTTATTTGTCGCCGATTAAACAGTGTATATTTTAACAGTTAATGCTATATTACTCTTTAATTTTTTAGAACTTTTATGTGCATATAACTTACATATTGGAACATTTTAGAACATTCCGATATATATTTCATCAGCAACCTTCCATTTAACATCTCTGCAATTTTTTTTCTACAATTTTGAATCTTTTAAAGCTTTCACTTTATTATTGATTTAAAGTCAAATTACATGATAAAATGAAAAATATAGTATGCATTTAAATTAAGAGATGGAAATTTGCAACTTTATATATATATATTATTTTTGGAAAAGTAACTTTTTAGAAATTTGTTGGAATTTCTAATAAAATTTGATATCCAGTGAGATGCTAGTATTTATAATGAATTTCTAAAATTTGTTGGAATTTATTTTTTCTTTGGTAAAAAAATCTAGTCCACACATTTTATTTCTAAACACATAAGGATAATTGTTTTGAATCAATGAACATATAGAAACAATTGAACAACCAACCTTTTGTCATTTTTAATGTATTATTTTAACAAATTTACTTTCATAATTTCATTCATTTTCACTGGTAGGTAGTAAAGTCTTTTATCAAAATATGATTATATATTTTTGTCCTTTTAATGATGAATTTTCTCTCTATATCATATTCATTTATATGTTTTATCAAATTCAAATGATATAGTGATTTTGACGAAATGGTATTATTTGACATTTCGTTACAATTTCTAACCTATGGGTAATATTTTTTTTTTAAATACACACACACACACACACACACACACATACACACACTTTCCTTTTTGAATATAAAAAGTCTTAAATATACACACACTTTCCTTTTGAATATAAAAAGTCTTAAATCTACTAAACATAAAAAGTCTTCTGGTCATTTTTCACAAGCATTACTCCAAATACACATATTGGAAATACACAACTTGAGCTTTAATGAATTCTATCTTAAATTTAGAAAACATGTGATATTAATATTTGATCTATTTAACATAGATACATTTAGTAAATTTTCTATATATCTTTCTATTCAGTCTTTTCATATTATGTTTAGTATTGATTTTGCAAATGTGAGTTTATGTCTCAAAAGTGAGTTTACTATTTCTCTTTCACCATTCAATTTTCTCTTTATTTTGTATTTTCTTATCATTTAAATTATATATATAAAACAAAATGAGGACAATACAACTAGAAAGGGTTTGGTAACATTTTAATTTTCAAATAACTATTGTCGTCAGAATATTTTTATTTATTTGTTTAAGCCTTATATATGCATGTTTGTGTGTATGTGTGTGTATATATATATATAATTATTTTCATTCAAGTGGCTTTTGTGAAGAAGCCTGGTTTTCTTCCGTCTTTCCATTTTATAAAAGTTCATTATATAATTATATATTTTCTTACAAATATTTCTTAAATAAAACATCAATTTTGTGATATAATTTTTCTTTTGTGATATAATTTGTGAAGAGCCTGGATTTTGTGATACAATTTGTATAGTTACAGAACAAGTTTAACATTTAAATCATGTGTTTTTTCTGAGTTAGCTATTTTCTTTGCATAGCCAATATTTCTAGTTTATATTTTTATACAAGTTTTTATATAATCTAATTAAAAAATAATTTTTTCTTGTGAAATAATCAATCGTTGAAAAATTAAAGGTCGTCATAAAATTAGAATTTTTTCAATTTCTTTTAAAAAATGTTTATTTTCTTGAAAGAAACATAAATTTTATGTAAATTTGTTCCCTCTTTTATTTACATCTCCTTTATTGAATATTTTGAAAAAGATCATAGAAGTACCAGAAACCAAAATGATCCTATATGAATCTCAAAAAGACGAATCAATCTCTAATAATACAAGGAAAGAAATTGAAGTATCTTCTTTTCAAACAGCTGGCTCTCACTTCACAGCCAAAAATAAAAAGGACGTTTTAATGATTTTATGTTGCTGAAATTTCTCAATTTAAGTGGTAGAGCGTTTACTATAATAGGTTAATAGTTAAAGGGATCAAATGTAGTATTTTATTATAAAAGAACAAAAAGAGATTGACATTTTTTATGAAATATATGCAGTTGAAGTTTTAAAAGTAATTAAATCAATTTATTTAAAAAACTGAATATTCCTATCGCGTGTTATAGTTGACTCACTACTAAATGTGGGCTTAATCTTTATTAACAATGCGAACAGCTTGAGTTCCTGCTCTTACTTCACAGCAAAAATGTAGTATTTTAATTTAAATGGTACAGGGTTTTCTGTAATAGCTTAATAGTTAAAGTGGTTAAATGTAGTATTTTATTATAAAAGCAAATCAACTATGTTCAATATATGGAAATTGCAACAAATTGAATTGGGTCAAAATAACAAAATGAATATAATTGACATTCTTTATGAAATATAAGCAACTAAATTTGTTAAAAGTAAATCAATTTATTAAAAAAATTGAATATTGCTTCTGCGTGATATTGTTTTTCCATTGTTAAATGTGAACTTGATTTTTGTCGACATTGTAGGATATATTCCATCAACTATCTTCAATATATCGGAGTTGCGATACATTTATTTGGGTCAAAATAAATTAACGGGAAGCATCCCCTCAGATATATGCCATGGGCTTCCAAATTTACAAAATCTGTCTCTTCCCTTCAATCAACTATTTGGTTCCATCCCATCTGGTTGGCAGCAATGCAAAGGGCTCAACTTTTTATCATTATCTGGCAACAGATTTAGTGGACATATACCAACAGACATTGGCAACTTGACTATGCTGCAAGAGTTATATTTAAGTGGCAATTTTTTGACAGGTAAGCCCTATTAGCTGTATCAAAATCTCCCTCTATTACTATTTCTATATATTTCAAAATTTAAATAATAAAGTCATATGATGAAACTGTTATTATAGTCTAACTTTGAATTAAAAATAATAACAGTTTAATCTTTGTAACTAATTAATTAAATAGTTTATATTTGTGTACAAGTTTTTATATAATCTAATTAAAAAATAATTTTTTTAAAGTAATCAATAATTATATTGAAAAAATAAAGCTCGTCATATAATTAGAATTTTTTTCAATGTCTTTTAAAAAAGATTTTTTTTCTTGCAAAAGAAACATAAATTTTATGTAAATTTGTTTCCCCTTTTATTTACGTCTCCTTTATTGAATATTTTGAAAAAGATTATAGAAGTACCAGAAACCAAAGTCATTCTATATGAATCTCAAAAAAGACAAATGAATCTCTAATAATAAAAGGAATGAAATTGAAGTATCTACTTTGCAAACAGCTTGAATTCTTGCTCTTACATCACAGCAAAAAAATAAAAGGACGTTTTAATGATTTTATGTGTTGTTAAAATATCTTAATTTAAATGGTAGAGAGTTCACTGTAATACTTTATTATAAAAGAACAAAAAGAAATTAACATTTTTTACGAAAGATATGCAACCGAATTTTTAAAATTGATTAAATCAATTTATTTTAAAAAATAAATATTGCTCTCGCATGATATTGTTGACTCACTATTAAATGTGGGCTTGATCTTCATTAAATGTGTGACTCACATGCGAGAGATGGGCTTGATCAATTGTTTGGGCCCATGCCGTTAACAAAAAGAATATAATTGATTTTATTTCTGAAATGTGAGGAACTAATTAAATTTGTTAAAAGTAAATCAATTTATTAAAAAAATTGAATATTTCTTCCGCATTATATTGTTTTTTCTATTGTTAAATGTGAACTTTTTTTGTTGACATTAATTGTAGGACATATTTCATCAATTATCTTCAATATATCAGAGCTGCAACAAATTCATTTGGGTCAAAATAATTTGTCGCGAAGCATCTCCTCAAATATATGCTATGGGCTTCCAAACTTACAAAAATTGTATCTTTACTCCAATCAACTATTTGGTCACATTTCATTTGATTGGCAGCACTGCAAAGAACTCAAATTTTCTTTCTGTGTTTTGTGTCTCTTCCTTTATTTTCTCTGTGAAACTCTCTCTTCGGTTGTATTCGGTCTCACCGAGAAAGGTTTCCTGACTCGTGCTAGCAAAACAGAGATAGTGGAATACACGTGTCACGTGTTAAAATGATGGGGAAGCACTCCTTTCAAACTTATTTGCAATTAGATCCATAGTCCAATATGCGAAATTCTACCTTCGCCCCAAATATTTACTGACTGACCTTCTCTAAATTTTATTTTATTTATTTGTTTATTTACTCATTTATTTGTTTGTTGTTGTTGTTGTTATTATTATTATTATTATATTTATTTTTCTTTTAATTACTTATTTCTAATATGTATTGACAATGCAGGATCTATTCCAACAACTATCTTCAATATATCGGAGTTGCAACAAATTTATTTGAGTGTAAATAATCTGTCAGGAACTATCCCCTTTGATATATGCCATGGCCTTCCAGAATTACAAGAATTGTATCTTGATACGAATGAATTATTTGGTCCCATCCCATCTGGTTGGCAGCACTGCAAAGAGCTCAAAGTGTTATCATTATTCAGAAACAGATTTAATGGACATATACCAACAGACATTGGCAACTTGACTACGCTTCAAAAATTATATTTAAGTAATAATTTTTTGACAGGTATGTCCTATTAACTGTATCAAAATCTCCATCTATTTTTATATGTTTAAAATTTTAAATAGTAAAATAATATGATGAAACTGTTATTTTATATATATAGTACAAATTTGAATTAAAAATACTAACAGTTTAATCTTTGCTAACTTATCTTTAATTTTTATATCTCCTTACGATGATTGTAATTTTATAAAGTTTACTTATGCATATTACTTACACACGTGCATATATACACACACTATACAATTATGACATTTTGAAACATTCCAAATTTCCGATACTTTTTAACTTCACTGCAAATTTTCTACAATTTTAATATTTCAAAGCTTTCGATCAATTATATTTTCAAAGTCAAATTATCACAAAATCAAAATTATAATATGCATTTGAACTAAAAAAGGATGGAAATTTGTAACTTTATCAGTTGTAGCACTATTTATGTAACATTTTATATTTTGCATAGTTTTCGATAAAACATTTTTTTTCAAATGACATGCCAAATCATAAGTTATTAGCCGAAATGTTATTGTTCAGCCAAGAAATATGTTACATAATAAAACAATATGTTTTTCTAATATACACACACACGCACATATATATATATATATGCTTCAAGCTAAGTGATAGTCGAGTTAGATGTATATATTTTACCATACTATTAAATTTATTTATATATTATTATATATGACTTGAAACCTTATATGATCATTAGTCTATGTATTAATAGATAAATAAATTGAAATACAAATTATAATATAAAAAGAGAAGTTAGAATTAAAACCGTCATTATAATGCAAATTTGAATTTAAAACAATAACAGTTGGTCCTTTATTTGTCGCCGATTAAACAGTGTATATTTTAACAGTTAATGCTATATTACTCTTTAATTTTTTATAACTTTTATGTGCATATAACTTACATATTGGAACATTTTGGAACATTCCGATATATATTTCATCAGCAACCTTCCATTTAACATCTCTGCAATTTTTTTTCTACAGTTTTGAATCTTTTAAAGCTTTCACTTTATTATTGATTTAAAGTCAAATTACATGATAAAATGAAAAATATAGTATGCATTTAAATTAAGAGATGGAAATTTGCAACTTTATATATATATTATTTTTGGAAAAGTAACTTTTTAGAAATTTGTTGGAATTTCTAATAAAATTTGATATCCAGTGAGATGCTAGTATTTATAATGAATTTCTAAAATTTGTTGGAATTTATTTTTTCTTTGGTAAAAAAATCTAGTCCACACATTTTATTTCTAAACACATAAGGATAATTGTTTTGAATCAATGAACATATAGAAACAATTGAACAACCAACCTTTTGTCATTTTTAATGTATTATTTTAACAAATTTACTTTCATAATTTCATTCATCTTCACTGGTAGGTAGTAAAGTCTTTTATCAAAATATGATTATATATTTTTGTCCTTTTAATGATGAATTTTCTCTCTATATCATATTCATTTATATGTTTTATCAAATTCAAATGATATAGTGATTTTGACGAAATGGTATTATTTGACATTTCGTTACAATTTCTAACCTATGGGTAATATTTTTTTTAAATATATACACACACACACAGACACACACACACATACACACACTTTCCTTTTGAATATAAAAAGTCTTAAATCTGCTAAACATAAAAAGTCTTCTGGTTATTTTTCACAAGCATTACTCCAAATACACATATTGGAAATACGCAACTTGAGCTTCAATGAATTCTATCTTAAATTTAGAAAACATGTGATATTAATATTTGATCTATTTAACATAGATACATTTTGTAAATTTCCTATATATCTTTCTATTCAGTCTTTTCATATTATGTTTTGTATTGATTTTGCAAATGTGAGTTTGTGTCTCAAAAGTGAGTTTAGTATTTCTCTTTCACCATTCAATTTTCTCTTTATTTTGTATTTTCTTATCATTTAAATTATATATAAAACAAAATGAGGACAATACAACTAGAAAGGGTTTGGTAACATTTTAATTTTCAAATAACTATTGTCGTCAGAATATTTTTATTTATTTGTTTAAGCCTTATATATGCATGTTTGTGTGTGTGTGTGTGTGCATATATATATATAATTATTTTCATTCAAGTGGCTTTTGTGAAGAAGCCTGGTTTTCTTCCGTCTTTCCATTTTATAAAAGTTCATTATATAATTATATATTTTCTTACAAATATTTCTTAAATAAAACATCAATTTTGTGATATAATTTTTCTTTTGTGGTATAATTTGTGGAGAAGCCTGGATTTTGTGATACAATTTGTATAGTTACAGAACAAGTTTAACATTTAAATCATGTTTTTTTTTCTGAGTTAGCTATTTTCTTTGCATAGCCAATATTTCTAGTTTATATTTTTATACAAGTTTTTATATAATCTAATTAAAAAATAATTTTTTCTTGTAAAATAATCAATCGTTGAAAAATTAAAAGTCGTCATAAAATTAGAATTTTTTCAATTTCTTTTAAAAATATTTATTTTCTTGGGAAGAAACATAAATTTTATGTAAATTTGTTCCCTCTTTTATTTACATCTCCTTTATTGAATATTTTGAAAAAGATCATAGAAGTACCAGAAACCAAAATGATCCTATATGAATCTCAAAAAGACGAATCAATCTCTAATAATACAAGGAAAGAAATTGAAGTATCTTCTTTTCAAACAGCTTGCTCTCACTTCACAGCCAAAAATAAAAAGGACGTTTTAATGATTTTATGTTGCTGAAATTTCTCAATTTAATTGGTAGAGCGTTTAATATAATAGGTTAATAGTTAAAGGGATCAAATGTAGTATTTTATTATAAAAGAACAAAAAGAGATTGACATTTTTTATGAAATATATGCAGTTGAAGTTTTAAAAGTAATTAAATCAATTTATTTAAAAAACTGAATATTCCTATCGCGTGTTATAGTTGACTCACTACTATATGTGGGCTTAATCTTTATTAACAATGCGAACAGCTTGAGTTCCTGCTCTTACTTCACAGCAAAAATGTAGTATTTTAATTTAAATGGTACAGGGTTTTCTGTAATAGCTTAATAGTTAAAGTGGTTAAATGTAGTATTTTATTATAAAAGCAAATCAACTATGTTCAATATATGGAAATTGCAACAAATTGAATTGGGTCAAAATAACAAAATGAATATAATTGACATTCTTTATGAAATATAAGCAACTAAATTTGTTAAAAGTAAATCAATTTATTAAAAAAATTGAATATTGCTTCTGCGTGATATTGTTTTTCCATTGTTAAATGTGAACTTGATTTTTGTCGACATTGTAGGATATATTCCATCAACTATCTTCAATATATCGGAGTTGCGATACATTTATTTGGGTCAAAATAAATTAACGGGAAGCATCCCCTCAGATATATGCCATGGGCTTCCAAATTTACAGAATCTGTCTCTTCCCTTCAATCAACTATTTGGTTCCATCCCATCTGGTTGGCAGCAATGCAAAGGGCTCAACTTTTTATCATTATCTGGCAACAGATTTAGTGGACATATACCAACAGACATTGGCAACTTGACTATGCTGCAAGAGTTATATTTAAGTGGCAATTTTTTGACAGGTAAGCCCTATTAGCTGTATCAAAATCTCCCTCTATTACTATTTCTATATATTTCAAAATTTAAATAATAAAGTCATATGATAAAACTGTTATTATTGTAGAAATTTGAAATAAGTAATAACAGTTTAATCTTCGTTACTAATTAAATAGTTTATAATTTATGAAGTTATTGTTATCTTATCTTTAATTTTCATATTTGATTATGATAATTATAATTTTATAAAATTTAGTTATGTATATTAATTACACATGTGCGCGCGCAAGCAAAGATACATATAAACACACACTATACTATTACGAAATTTTGAAACATTGCAAAATTCCGATACTTTTTAACTTCATTGCAAATTTTCTAAAATTTTAATATTTCAAAGCTTTGGATCAATTATATTTTTAAAGTTAAATTATCACATGAAAATCATAATATGTATTTGAACTAAAAAAATGAGGTTTTAATGATTTTATGTTAAAATTTCTTAATTTAAATTGTAGAGGGTTTACTGTGATAGCTTAATAATTAAAGGGGTCAAATGAGGTATTTTATTATAAAGGAACAAAAAGAAATTAACATTTTTTATGAAAAAAATGAAATTAAATTTTTAAAAGTAATTAATCAATTTATTTAAAAAACTAATTATTCCTCTCACCTGTTATAGTTGACTCACTATTAAATGTGGGCTTAATCTTTATTAACCATGCAAGATATATTCAAAAGAGATGGGCTTAATCAATTGTTTGGCTCACACCGTCAACTATCTTTAATATATTGGAATTGTAACAAATTGAATTGGGTCAAAATAACAAAAAGAATATAATTGACATTCTTTATGAAATATAAGCAACTAAAAGTTGTTAAAAGATTTAACGGACATATACCAAGAGATACATTTAGTAAATTTTCTTTATATCTTTTTATTCAATCTTTTCATATTATGTTTTATAGAACTGATTTTGTACATGTGAGCTTGTGTCTCAAAAGTAAGTTTACTATTTCTCCTTCAATAAATTTTTCCTTTATTTTATATTTTCTTATCATTTAAATTATATATAAAAAACGAAATAATTTATTGTCAAATAATTTTTATTTATTTGTTTACGCTTTATATATTTCTCTGTTTACTTTTAAATTTCATTGCAAAATTCCGATACTTTTAAAAATTTTATTGCAAATTTTCAACAGTTTTAATATTTCAAAGCTTTCGATCAATTATATTTTCAAAGTCAAATTATCACATGAAAATCATAATATGTGTTTCAACTAATTATAAAAAGATGAAATTTTGTAACTTTAATTGTAGCACTGCTTTGTAACATTTTATATTTTACATAGTTTTAGCTATAATAAGTTTCTTTTTTTTTTTGTAATGACAAGCTAAATCAAAAGTCAGCAGAGCTATATTGTTAGACATATTAAATTTCAAATCATGTCTGTATCAATATATTGCCTCAATTTGATTAGCCGAAAAGTTATTTTTGAGCCAAAAACTATGTTACATAATAAAACAATATGATTTTTTAATACACACATATATATATAAGCTTCAAGTATTATTCGAATTAGATGTATATATATTACCATACAATTAAATTTATTTCTATATTATTATATATGGCTTGGCTCCTTATATAATCATTAGTCTATGTATTACTAGATAAATAATTTGAAATAAAAATATAATATAAAAAGAGAAGTTAGAATTAAAACAGTCACTATAATATAAATTTGAATTAAAAACAATAACAATTTGTTCTTTGTCACTGAATAAACAGTTTATATTTTAAACAGTTGATGCTATATTACTCTTTAATTTTTTATATTTGCTTACGACAATTGTAATTTTATAGAATTTGATTTTCTACAATTTTGGAACATTGCAATATATATTTCATCACCAACATTCCATTTAACATCTCTGCAATTTTTTCTACAATTTTGAATCTTTTATAGCTTTCAATTTATTATTGATTTAAATTCAAATGACATGATAAAATGAAAATTATAGTATGTATTTAAATTTAAAAATGGAAATTTGTAACTTAATATATATTTTTTGAAAATTAAATTTATCATTTGTAGCACTGTTTTGTAATATTTTATAATTTACAGATTTTATTGTTAGAAAAAAAATTTAGCGGAGATATATATATATATATATATATTTAGATGTATGTAGCAAGATGCTTTTCTACGATATATACATATATATTTTATGATGAACAAGATGCATTACTTAACAAATAAATAACAAAGGGTTATCATTTTCGAGGTTGATATTATTAAACTTTACATTTATAGTTTATATAATATAGTTGGAATAATAATTTCATACCTAATCAAAGTAAAAAAAAAAACTAATTGATATTCCTTAATAATTATTTATATTAAAATAATTCTAGGTTAAATGATGTATTTGGTCTTAAAAATATACAATTATACGTACAAAGTAAACATGTATATATATACACTATATATATATATATATATATAATGGAAAATTGAAAACTTATTTAGCCCACCCCTTCATATTATTGAAAGAATTATCGGTCCAGAAATAACATATCTTTTTATTGGTTTATTTAAATCATGTGTTTTTTCTTCATTAGCTATTTTCTTTGCATAATTAATATTGTTAGTATGTATTTGTAAACAATCGTTTATATAATCTAATTAAAAAATGAATTCTTTCTTATAAAATAATCAAGTATTATAAAAAAAAGTCACCTAATTAAAATAAATTTTAAATTTCTTTTAAAAATATTTTCTGACAAAGGAAACTGTACTATATGAATTTGAAATAAATATAAATTTCAATTTCAGATGATAAAAGGGATGGGATTCAAATGTTTATTTTGGTATATATTTAATTTTAGAGTAATCCATGTGGGCTTTGGAATTAGTTATGCATTATTTCCTTTACGGTAGCAAAAAATATGAATGGGATCTTTCAACGATTTTGTATCATGAGAGGTCAATATATTTGGGGGGTCAAATGTAATTTCACTCTCTCTATTAGTATTGATATTATTAAATTATAAAATGCATATTATATATATATATAGATATGTATATATTCCAGAATTATAAAATATATTTTGAATATTCTTGTATTCCACCAATATCCTCACAATATTTTATAATTATATTACTTTTTCAAAAATTAAATTATTTATGACAATGCACAAAACAAAATTACTATTCTAAAATAATGCAATAAAAACTTTCACCAACAATTACTCGTATTTACTCCCACCTTTATTTTGTGTGTTATAGTGGCCTCCTAACAAGTAATCTATGACGAATTGAAATGTAAGATGTCCATATTCTAATTTATTTTATTTTTGTGTATATATATACTTCTAGGTTCTATACCGAAGGAGATTGGTAATCTTAATGAACTCAATATAGTAAGTTTGGGAGACAACAAGCTAAGCGGATCGATTCCTTCAAATATTTTCAACATCTCAACTTTGGAACTCATATATCTCTCAAAAAATTCTCTCTCTGGTAGCCTTCCATCCAATTTTGGATGTGGCCTTCCCAACCTAAAGGAGCTATACTTGTGGGTTAATGAACTTTCTGGAAGAATTCCAAATACTATATCCAATGCTTCTATGCTTAAAATTATAGAGTTGGAGGATAACAAATTCAGTGGAGCAATGCCTAGTAAACTTGGGAATTTAAGAGATCTTAGAATCCTAAGGGTTTATCATAATAAGTTGACCATTGGAATCAACTTTTTTACTTCCTTGGCAAATTGTAGGCATCTTAAAGAATTGGATTTATTCGAGAATCCTTTGAATATAACACTTCCCAAGTCCATCGGAAATCTATCAAATTCGCTAGAACAAATCTGGGCATATTCTTGTGGAATCAATGGTAATATACCATTAGAAATCGGGAATCTTAGTAACTTGTTTAGACTTACTTTGAGCAACAACAATTTGAAGGGATCAATACCTGCTACAATAAACAAGTTACAAGATCTCCAATATTTGAGTTTGGATAGCAATGGGCTGCAAGGCTTTATGGTTGATGGGCTCTGCGAAGTTAGAAGTTTGGCCTATATATATCTAAGTGGAAACAAACTTTCAGGGGAACTACCGACATGTTTAGAAAATCTTACTTTTTTAAAAGAGATTTTTTTGGACTCTAACTATTTCATTTCTAAGATACCTTCTTCTTTTTGGACTTTGATTGACATTTTGAAAGTAAACTTATCTTCCAATATGTTAAAAGGACATATTGAGATAAGAAAATTTAGAGCTCTTGTAATGTTGGATCTATCAAGAAATCAAATTTCTGGAAACATTCTTGCATCTGCTAGTGGCTTGCAAACTCTAGAATATCTTTCCTTGGCACATAACAAATTGCAAGGAGAAATTCCCAAATCAATTGGGAATTTCATGAGCCTAAAATACTTAGACTTATCTGAAAATAATTTGACTGGTGAGATCCCCGAGTCCCTAGAATCACTTCATGATCTTAAGTTTGCAAATTTTTCTTGCAATGGATTGCAAGGAGAGATTCCTAATGGTGGGCCTTTTATGAATCTCACTGCAAAATCATTCTTGATGAACAAAGCTCTTTGTGGAAAGCCACAACTACAAGTTCCAACATGCCAAAAAAGAATGAAGCACAAGTTAGCAAAGGGGATACTCTTACTAAAATACTTTTCTCCTACTTTGTTAATTGTTCTTGTTGTTTCTTGCATAATAGTTATACTACATAAAAGAAAAAGGGCCAATGATCCAATTCATAGGGAGTTATCCTCCTTTAGAACGATGGGAAGGATATCATACTATGAACTTCTAGAAGCAACGAATGGGTTTGATGAAAGTCATTTCCTTGGTAGAGGAAGTTTTGGTTCAGTGTTTAAAGGAGTACTTTCTAATGGGATGATAGTTGCAGTTAAAGTATTTGAGTTGGACAAAGAATTAGCTTCAAGGAGTTTTTATACAGAATGTGAAGCAATGCGCAGTTTGCGCCATCGTAATCTCATCCAGATTATGAGTTGTTGTTCAAATAAAGATTTCAAATCTCTAATAATGCAATTCATGCCAAATGGAAGCCTTGAAGATTGGTTACATTCTAAAAAATTTTCTCTTGATTTCTTGCAAAGATTGAATATAATGATAGATGTGGCATCTGCATTGGAATATCTTCATCATGGTTCTCCAAGACCTGTTGTGCATTGTGATATAAAACCAAGCAACATTTTGATAGATGAAGAAATGGTCGCTCACCTTAGTGACTTTGGCATTGCCAAACTCCTAAATGAAAGGCAATTTGATACACATACAATGACATTTGCTACACTTGGCTACATTGCACCAGGTGATGGATGATTTGCACTTATAACTTGTTATGCATATACATTTCTTTGTCAATTTTTCTACCTATAGATACTACGACAATTAGTAGCAGCAATGCAAAATGCTTGAAATTGGATATATTCTGTATATATATATATATATATATATATAAATTTGAAGAAAACTATTGGCCTAGATTTTATTTTCTTATCATTAATGAAAATCATGCTCACTCTAATATGATCAAACAATGTAATCATTTCCTTTTATACAAATTGGTATGCAGAGTATGGATCCAAAGGAATTGTGTCCACAAAAGGAGATGTATATAGCTATGGTATTGTGCTCATGGAAACATTCACAGGGAAGAAGCCAACAAATGATATGTTTGACTCAGAATTAAGCTTGAAAAGATGGGTTACTGAGTATGTGCCTAATAAAGTGATTAAACTTGTGGATTCAACTTTGGTGCAAGAGGATGAAGAGTATAATGGTATGATAATATCAACAATCTCATCCATATTGATCTTAGCTTTAAATTGTTGTGTAGACTTGTCTGAAGAGCGGTTTCTCATAAAAGATGTAGTAGCTCATTTAAATAAATTTAAGGTCAATTTTTTGCAAAAGTCTTAGAGAGCTCAGAGTAGAAACATAAAGTTAGCTTCTTCTTCTTTCTTTTCTTTTTTATGTTTTTGCATTTGAATGATGTCTAAATATATAAAATATTGAGGTGTCAATAAAGTTAAAACAAATTTCTACTATTCATCCTTATTTATTTTAGTATATTGATATTTAAATCACTTTTGTTGTTTTGGGTTCTTTAAATTTTATTTGATTAAAGTCTTCTTGCTATACAAAAACAAATGTTCCTCATTCTTTACATTCAAACATGCCAATTTAGAAAATTTGAATATATTAATATTAAACAAGGCAATTAATTAGTAGATTGGAATCATGACTTCCTATTCAAATTGACATACTAACTAAGGTGTCCTGCTTTTGACACATCAACAAAAAGAAAAAAAGAATTTTATATATGTGTGTGTCAGCATTTGTGTGCGTGTGTTTGATTAATTCATGTTAGTATGACAATTGAAACACTGATACATTTCTTTATTGTATATTAGTTTTGTAATTTATTGATAAAGAATCAAATAATGTTGAATTAATGTAATTTTTTAGTATGACGTACGTACAAGATGAAATTCTGTAAAAAATTCATCTATTGATCAAAAGTTATTTAATAGTGTAAAATTGAATTTAATTGATCTCTCTTTTTTTCTTTTTAGATTGTACGCAAACACATACTATATATTCAAGTTTATATTTTTCCAAAAATAACCAATTAGTATATATAATCAAAATCTTATGTAATATCACCATGAAACTTTGGGATTTTAAAATGTCTATATTAGATATATTTTTCATGTAAGGTATATTTTATATATTAATATAGAAAAAATCATCAACCAGTGAACAAATTCTAACCTTTAATCAAAATCTTATGTAATATCACCATGAAACTTTGGGATTTTAAAATGTCTATATTAGAGACATTTTTCATGTAAGTTATATCTTATACATCAACATAAAGAAATCATCAAACAGTGAACAAATTCTAACCTTTTCTTTTTATAAATTGGAAAGTTTATTAAGTTCATAACATTCTTTTTTTTTAATTATAATTATAGTTACATCGACTTTTTTTGTACTATTTAAATTAGACATTCAATTTGTTTTAAAGAATATTGGCTGGATAAATATAAAGCATGATATATATATATATATATATATTTGTATATTTGTCTTATGGAACATGAAAAGAAAATAAAAAGTTGAAGAATCAAAAGAAAATTGCCACTTTGTTCTCTCAGTTTGTCCTACTAAGTAATAGATAATTCTCCCGTTTCCTTAACTTGTACTAGTGCCTCGGCTAGTTCAATTAAAATAAGACTCAATTAAACATTTCAATTCCATTTCCAAGAGTCAAAATTACATATTCATTTCAATTCTATACCAATAGTTCCCAACTCAACAAGTATATAATACAAACTATTAAAAAAAAAGTTTATTACGAAATCAATCTGAATAATCAGATACAAGAAAGTCATAAGCTAGTTCAGTGGGAACCATAATGGAGTGTCATGATATTTAGGGAAAATCAATTTTGATGTGCACAAAATTAATCAATAAATTAGTCTCGTACATAAATATCATAATTTGTAAATAGTATAAGAAGCATCTAGACAAAACCAAGTTCAAAACACATACAAGAGCACATAGCTTACGAACCCTGATGCACCAAAGCTAGATTCCAATTAAAACACAATTGTAAATTTTCAGATTTCAAGAAACATGAATAAAGAACCTTATCAATTTGTAGAAAAAAATAATACTGAATTTCAAGGTATAACTTCAATAATTTTATCAAGTACCATTTCCAAAAATAGAAAAAAAAATGTTAATTTCATATTCAAAAAATCAGATGAAACAATAAAAGTGTCACGGCCCAAACTTTTAGTCACATGATTGGTGTCACGACTCAAATTTCGGGCACGTGACCGGCACGTTGACACAAATCTCATGTCACCGTAAGCCTAAATGATATGTCAATTTCTACCCTTTTTTTGTTTATTTATGAATATTTATAACAAAGTAAATATAAATAATTCTTATAATTAACAAGTTTAAATAGAACACATTATTCAAATAAAATAATCAATTCTTCCTAGACTTCCTAGATGTCCTAATTGACCACAGAGCTTCCTAATGCATAATAAAATAAATACCAATATCTCGAGATCTACCCAACAATGGGATAGTCCAACGGCGAACCTAGCCTTTTGTGGATACTCTTCTTTCGCTACTTGATTTGGAAAAAAAGTTAAATCAACGAGTGTGAGATAAATATATAGTGAGCGAGTCAATCCCTGCCCTAATAAAATTTGCTATGAAAAAGTAATAAAATCGAAGCATAGGTATAAATCACAAATCACAGAAAAGATACACATCAAAGAGTTTGCAGGTCAATCAAACAATTCAGACCCACGGAACTAGTACTCATTAATGGCAAAATATCCGAGGAGCACCCGTAGGCTCGCTCAACCAATTTCATCAATCTTATCAAAAACCCGCCATGACGCACAACCTTATCCTCAACGCGGTCAGGGTGCCCTATGGATTAAACCGGACTTGAGATCCTACCGAGGGAATCGTTGTCTCTGCTCTCAGAGGTCAAGTCATCCTGCCACCCGGATTTACTGCTTGACATGAGAGAGGGTACTATCCCGCCCAAACACAATCAAGGTTCAAACAATTCCAAATAATCATCAATATATTCAATAATAAATTCATCAATATAATCATAAATATAATCGTCATTATAATTTCCACCGAATAACCATAAGTATCTCAAATCACAAATAATTGTATTTGCCTCACGGACCATGTCTCTTTCCTAATATATTTTATTAGCAATATTATCAATATTTGAATTATACAAAATTCTTAAAACTCGAATTCCTTAATTAACCGAATTCTCCCTTTCCTATCGTGATTGTCATCTATCTTATTATTCGACCACTTTAACACTTAAGATAATATTAAATAAGGGTTAGTTCACTCACCTAGGTTCCTTGCTAAACCATAGCATGACATTCCAAGATTCTTCGGTAATGTGCCAGATTTTCCTATCGCATGTTTGAAAGACAAACTTTGAAATTAAAACAGAAAATTATTTTATTTTAGTTTTCTGACCTCGTGTACTGTTTCAGCCATATCTCTCAAACAGTATGGAGTTTTCAAACGATTTTAGATTTTCTGGAAAATAGACCGAAAGAGCTTTTCGTGCCTAGGTAATTTGGAAATTTTGGGGTTTTTTAAGGAGAGATATGGTGGTTTTAATTTTCAGAAAAATTGCTCCATAATTTCCAAAAATAAATGTTCTTACCTTGTTTTAATTCTTGCTTTGGATGAAACCCTTTGAGTTCTATGATGTTGATGTTCCCAAAAAGAGAAAAAAAGGAGGAAAGATGTTATGGTGTGTTCTTGTATTTGTGTTGTTTGAATTCCTTAGAAAAAAATACGCTAACAAAAATTGATTGATCTTACCTTAATTTTGCTTTAGCCTTCTTGATGCTAAACTCCTTAAAGCTTTCAAAGGTTGTAGAAAGTAAATCTAGTGTTGAAGTTTTACTCTTTGTGTGTACGAAATTGAATTGAAAGTTTGGGGTTAAAGTGGCTTGACGTGATTTCTTGGAAGGTGTGTGTATGAAGTTGAATTAGAGGTGGTGGTTTGGATGTTCGTGTGTGCACTTGGTGAGTGTGATGGCCAAATGGTTAATTGAATTGGAGAGGGAGGAAGAGAAAGAAGACGATGAGTAGAGAGAGATAGAAATTAGGGTCTTTAATTTTACTTGTTTCTAATTTAGTTTAATTAGAGCTATGTATATATTTAATTTAATTAAATATGAATTTGAAACTTTTTTTTAAAAAAATTAATTGGGTTGTTGAGTAAATGTTTAACTATTTAAAAGTTTAATTAAGATTCCCGAAACTTATTTAAAAGATTGCCTTTATTTAGGAAAGATTTAATTGCTTTAATATATTTATTGTAGATTGTTTTATCTTCATTATTATGTTATAATACTAATATTTTAATTAATATTCGAAATCCTCCTGTATTCATTAGCATGGGATATTTTACTCACTTTATAAAATTAGAATTGTATCCTTATAAATTTCTTTTCTTTAATAATAATTTTTTTTTGAAAATCACCTAAGGATTAATCACAGGTTAGTTTAAATAAAATCTAAGATTCAACCTAGATTTAGATTTGGGTAGTACATTCTCAGATTTATTTATCCATCAATGTTATGTGCTAAACAACAAGAGTCGGTAAGAGTTAATTTGGTAAGTAATTCAGAACGCAAGTGTAACTTTTGTGGAGGTGCTCACATCAATGGTTGTTGTGAGGAAGTATCTGTGTAGTAGTTGAATTATATGGGTAATCATTAGAGGAGCCAGAACAATTCTTATTCCAATTCATACCATAAGAGGAATAGGAATCATTTGAACTTTTCATGGAGCAACAACCACTGTTTGAATTCCATGACCTCCTCATCTTCTAATAGACCTTCTTAACCTCCAGAATTTAATAATCAAAGTAATTACCTTCCTCAGAATAGAGCTCCACCACCTTAGATGGAAAAGAGGTCATCCATGGAAGAAATGTTCATGAAGTTTATGGAAAGAAATGAGGCTATATGCCAAACTCAGAGTGCGGCCATTAAAAATCTGGAAATTCAAATGGGGCAATTGGCTACTGCTCTGAACAGTAGGTCATAAGGTAACTTTCCTAATGACATAGAAAATAATCCCAAGAAGGATGGCAAGGAAAATTGCAAGGTGATAACTCTTAGGAGTGGTAAGAAACTCCCTAAATCTTCTGATTCAAATGTTCAGGCGCAAGATGATAATCTTGATGATCAAGTAAGAGTCAGTGAGCATCCACAACAAGGGGTGAATGTAAATGAGCATAAGGTACCAGAGGCCAATGATAAAAAGGAAGAAGGAGTGATGAAAGAGAAATCAAAGAGGGAATCATCTGTACCCTCCTCCTCTTCTTCAAGAATTATGCTGGTTATTTCCTTTCTTCAAAGGTATAAGAAGCAAAACATGGATAGGCAATATCAGAAGTTTTTGGAGGTATTGAAACAACTGCATATAAACATTCCTTTCACAGAAGTTTTAGAGTAAATGCCCAGTTACACGAAATTTATAAAGGATATGCTCTCAAGGAAAAATCGATTGAATGAATTTGAAATTGTGAAACTGACTCAGGAATGCAGTGCAATACTCTAGAGGAAGCTCCCGGTTAAGATGCAAGATCTTGGAACCTTTGTTATCCCTTGTAATATAGGGAAGAATTTTTCTAGTAATGCTTTGTGTGACTTGGGGGCTAGCATTAATCCGATGCCCCTTGCCATTTTCAAAAAGTTAGGTTTGGGAGAAGCAAGGCCTACTACTGTAATCTACAATGGTGGATAGATCTTTATGCTACCCAAACGGAGTGATTGAGGACGTGCTGGTCAAGGTAGATAAGCTAATCTTTCCTGTGGATTTTATTATCCTTGACTATGAAGAAGACAAGGAAATTCCCATCATTCTAAGAAGACCATTCCTTGCGATTGGAAGAACTCTGATTGATGTTTTCAAAGGAGAGCTCACTATAAGGGTAAATGATCAAGAAGTCACCTTCAATATGAATAAGGTGATGAAGGCACCAGATGAACCGACAGAATGCAATCTAGTGAGGGTGATTGATGAAAGTGCATAAAAGCACTTTAAACATTTGGTGAGTAACGATAGTTTGGAAACATCTTTAATGATAGAAGAAGAAATTGAGAATCATGATATCAAGGAGGTAATTGGATTTCTTAATTCATCAGAGCTATTTTGCAATCCAAATCGATCTTTTGAGAAGTTGGATAGACCTGCAGGAAAAGTAACTCTTTTAAAACCATCCATTGAAGAACCTCCTAGATTGGAGTTGAAGCAGCTCCAATCCCACCTTAAGTATGTTTTTCTTGAGAGAAATGACACCTTACCAGTCATCGTATCTACTACTTTGACAGAGGAGCAAGAGAGGCATTTAATAGAGGTCCTGAGAAAATATAAGAAGGCTATTGGGTGGTCCATAACCGACATTAGAAGAATCAGCCCGTCAGTGTGCATGTATAAAATTAACTTGGAGAAGAGACATAAAACTTCTATTAAGCATCAGAGAAGGTTGAATCTGACTATGAGAGAAGTGGTGAAAAAGGAAATCCTTAAATGGCTGGATGCATGAATTATTTATTCTATATCAGATAGCTCGTGGGTGAGCCCGGTTCAGTGCGTCCCTAAGAAGGGAGGTATGATTGTAGTCTTTAACGCCTAGAATGAGTTTATTCCAGCTAGAACTACAATTGGGTGGAGAGTTTGCATGGATTATAGGAAACTCAACAATACCACTTGAAAGGATCATTTTCTATTGCCTTTCATTGATTAGATGCTAGACCGGTTGGCAGGGCAAGATTATTTCTTTTTCTTAGATGGTTACTCGAGATACAATTAGATTGCTATAGCCCCTAGTGACTAAGAAAAGACTACATTCACATGCCCTTATGGTACTTTTGCTTGGCATATTCCCTTCGGACTGTGCAATGCATTGGCAACTTTTCAACGATGCATGATGGTAATATTCTCGGATATAGTGGAGAAATCCATGGAGGTATTTATGAATGACTTCTTAGTTTTCGAAAATTCATATAAAATTTGTCTGACAAATTTAGAATTGGTGCTTAAAAGATGTGGAGAAACCAATCTTGTGCTGAATTGGGAGAAATGCCATTTCATGGTCCGAGAGGGAATTGTGCTCGGTCATAAAGTTTCGAAAAGAGGTTTAGATGTGGACAAGGCAAAAATTTCTGTGATTTAACAATTGCTACCTCTAAACTCAGTAAAGGGTGTAAGAAGTTTCCTTGGCCATGCGAGTTTCTATTGCCGCTTCATTAAGGATTTCTCAAAAATTGCAAAGCCTTTGTGCAAATTGCTAGAGAAAGATATGCCCTTCCACTTTGATGAGGAATGTATGAAGGCTTTTGAGGACCTAAAGAAGAGATTAATCTTAGATCCTGTGGTGGTCACTCCCGATTGGAGCAAATCATTTGAACTTATATGTGACGCCAATGACTACGCATTGGGAGTGGTGTTGGGTCAAAAGTATGGGAGAAATTTTCATCATATTTACTATGCTAGCCAAACTCTAGCAGACACACAGTTGAACTACACTACTACTGAAAAAGAGTTATTGGCTATAGTTTTTGGGTTTGAAAAATTTAGACCTTATTTGGTGGGAAATAAGATGATTGTTTTCATTGATCACTCGGCTATCAAATATTTAATTGGCAAGAAGGACTCTAAGACAAGATTAGTCTGATGGATTTTACTACTGCAAGAATTTGACTTGCAAATTGTAGATAGGAAGGGTACTGAAAATCAAGTTACTGATCACCTATCCCAAATAAACACAGAGGTGAGTGATAAGGTAGAGCTGTAAATGAATGAAAGTTTCT
This sequence comes from Biancaea sappan, assembly GCA_037074585.1. Taxonomy (NCBI): domain Eukaryota; kingdom Viridiplantae; phylum Streptophyta; class Magnoliopsida; order Fabales; family Fabaceae; genus Biancaea; species Biancaea sappan. Next base: position 28,962,950 of record CM073493.1, read on the forward strand.
CTGATGAAACTTTGTTCTTTGTTGAAGAGACCCAAATACCATGGTATGTTGATATTGTGAATTACTTGGTATGTAGGATTTTACCACCTAAAATCTCTTATCAACAAAAGAAGAGGTTTTTGCATGATGTCAAGGTTTATCGGAGGGATGAACCAATTTTGTTTAGGACGTGTGCTGACCAAATTCTCCAGCGTTGTGTAGTGGAGAAGAAATTAAAAATATCCTGTGGTATTGTCATGGATCAGACTATGGAGGTCATTATAATAGTGTTTGGACTACAGCAAAAGTGTTGGAAAGTAGTTTTTATTGACCCTCATTGTTCAAAGATGCAAGAAAGTTTGTAGAGAGATGTGACCGGTGCCAAAGGAGTGGGGATGTATCAAGAAAGCACGAAATACCTCTGAATATTGTGCTGGAAATAGAGGTTTTCAATGTGTAGGGAATTAATTTTATGGGGCCATTTCCTCCATTATACTCTAACCAATATGTGGCTGTTAATTATGTATCGAAATGGGTGGAAGCAATACCTATACCTACCAATGATGCGAATATGGTACTGAAGTTCTTAAAAAAGAATATCCTCTCTCATTTGGAGTCCCAAGAGTATTGATTAGTGATGGAGGATCACATTTCTGTAATAAGAGTTTGGAGACATTCTTGGCCAACTATGGAGTTAAACACCGGATAGCCACTCTGTACCATCTTCAAACTAGTGGCCAAGTGGAGATGTCTAATCAGGAACTGTAAAGAGTCTTAGAGAAAATGGTCAATAACTCACAAAAGGATTAGGCAACTAAGCTTGATGATGTGCTGTGGGCTTACCGTACTGTTTTCAAAACCCCAATTGGAACTTCACTATTCCAGATGGTTTATGGCAAGGCATGCCATATTTCGGTCGAACTTGAACATCAAGCTTTTTAAGCTGTGAAGTTTTTGAATTTTGATATGAAAAAGGCTGGGGAAAAGAGACTGTTACAACTAAATGAGTTGGATGACCTTCGTCTCTAAGCTTATGAAAGTTCTCGTCTATATAAGGAGAGAGTCAAAAGATGGTATGACCAGAAAATTACTCATCAATCCTTTATTACTGGCCAAAAAGTCTTGCTTTATAATTGAAGATTGAAATTATTTCCTATAAAGCTAAAATCCCGATGGTCGAGACCTTTTGTGGTCAAAGAAGCATTTGAGAATAGAGCAGTAGAGATTGCTGATTTGGAGGGTACTCGGAGCTTCAAGGTAAATAGTCAAAGGCTAAAGCATTATCTAGGACACGAGAGTGAAAAGGAGGGGACTTCGATTGCCCTTACTACACCAAGTGCATAGGCGTCGTGGTAAAGTCTGGCTAAAGAATATAACTTAGCGCTCTTAGGAAGCAACTTAATTTTTATCATAATCTTATATTTTTAGCTGTAGTTGATTGATTATGCTGTTGTGCTGAAATTCATTGTGTTCTGAACTAGTGGGTGTGCTAGTTTTGACTGATATACCTTGTTGGTTGATGTTCTAGTTTTGCATGATCAAGTCTTCCCTGATGTCCTACTGTTTAGCTGATTTGATGCTTGATGTTGGGTAAGTGGATGCTGTACTGATGATTAAGGATGTTTGCTTAATTGAGGTTATAGTTATGAGAATGGGTTATTTATGAAAATCTAGCCATTTTGAAGTTTTTGATATGCTTGAATATTTAGTTGCTTGGGAAATTGAGGTTTGAAGTATTCTGGGATATTAAGGCTTTGAAAACAGAGTCATAGGTGGGCGTGTGTTCTGTCATAGCATGCTACAACGGTGGCTTATTACCACTGCAACAAAAATTTAGGTTGGAAGGGGTGTTTTTCTTTATCTAGGTAAGCTGCAGTGGTGGGTATGTCCTGTTGTAGCATAAATTGGGGAATCAGAGAGGTGACTCTTTGCTATAGGAAGCTACAGTGGCAGATATATGCCACTACAGCGGAAGAGTAGATCTCAGTGGCTTATATTATGTTAAATCACGCTACAGCAGTGGGTATATCTTGTCGCAGCAGTGAGAAGTGGGAAACTAGGGCATTTATATGCTGTCTTAGTACGCTGCAGCAGGGATATCGATCTGCTGCAGCGTTGATGGTCTTTGTATTAAAAAAAAGTGAGAGAAGTTCGCTACAACAGGAATCACGTTCCGCTGCAGTAGGGGATTCCCTATTTAAGGAAAATTCCCAAATTCACTTCCACCTTCTGCCCTAATTTCAGAGAACCTCCCCTATGGCTGCAACCCTCGCCCTGGTCAACTACCCCTCTCTTGCCTATCCAGCCATTCCATCTTCCCAAATCCCCTTTAAGCCTTTCATTTTCTCAGATTCGTCTTCGTGTTCGAATCAATTTCTGTGTGTAGTGGAACTTTTGTTGTGTGTGCTTTCCTTCATTCTTTGATCATGTTTTGTAAGTACCTTCTTCCCTCTTTCAATTTTCGTAATCATCTATGTTTGTAGAATTAGTTAGATATTAAGGGTTGTGGATGGTTTAGTTTGTTGTTTAGAAGGTTTTATTTCCATTAGGCATTTTGACCGTAGACCTGTGGCTAGTTTTTGTTGTTGATTGTTATTAGGGTAATTTGCTTTTCTTTTCTTTTAAGTTTTATTGTTTTAGTTTTGTAGTTAGAACTAGGTTAGTCTTTTTTCTTAGACTTTAAAAACATAATCTCTTATTCTTTTCTAGGTTAGAGTTTTGGATTGTAGTTTTCTTTTTTTTTTTAGATTTTAGTCCTTTTGCTTCATTAGTTCTTAATTACTGATGTGGTGTTTTAAATTTTAAATTACACTTAGATTAGGATTTTAAAATCTTTAATGTCTTTTGGAGTAGGAATTAGGTTTGGGGGAGGTTACCTATCAGCATTGTAGCATTTTAGGGATTGGATTTATGCTGGCTAGATGCAATGGTTATTCATGTTGGATATGTTGCTGGATTTACTTTTGCAGGATTCCTACTGGTGCTTGTCACCCTCATAGCACTTCCTCATCAAAAGAGGAAGAAATTAACTGCTAAAAGAAAATCAAGTGCTGAAGCCTCTTCAAGTTTTAAGGCAAGTGATTTTAGATCTGTAGCCCATTATAGGAGATTTGAAACAAATACCTTTAGTAGGAGAACAATAAAGGAGAAGGCAATTAGCTTAAAAGAAGATGAGTTCTTAGAAATTCAAGAGATTATTGCCTTAAGGAAGTGGGAAAAGTTAGTTGCCACTATAACCCATGGATATTTTAGGTTGGTGCAAGAGTTTTACACCAATAGCTACTGGGTGGCAAATGACAAATTGAAGGAATATGAGTCAAGGGTGTGAGGTAAAAAGGTATATTTCCAAGCTGAAGCCATCACAGACTTATTGGGACAATATTTTGACAATGAGTAACCCTTCAGCTACCACACATTGAAGAACGATGGGTCATGGGCCCCTAGAATAAGGTGGGAGGTAGACAATAGAGAAGTTCCACACCATGTGGAAAGGAAATCATTGCTCCCAATTGCTAGAGTGTGGTGGAATTTCATTGGATACACCCTCTTGCCATCTTCTAACATCTCAGACATCTTCCTTCCAAAAGCACTATTGATTTATTGCATCATGAAGGGGATTCAAATAAATGTAGGACTTTTTATTTCAGACAACTTTGAAAAGTTGGCTTAGGCAAACCTTGGTATAATTGGATATCCATTTCTGCTGACTCTGTTGTTAAAGAAACAAGAGGTCCTAACGAAAGAAGAAAAAGCTATGAGACCTCTAGAGCGCATCGCAGCAGAGTACATCAGAGGGCAGATAGCTAAAGGCAATAAAGATGTATCCACTAGAGAGCCGTTACATAAAGGGAAGGAAAAAGCATGTTTAGCCAAAATAAACAAATAAGAATTGAAGAGGGGATTATCAGGATTAAAAGCGAAATGGTTGGAATGAGGAGTGAATGAGCTGAAATGCAGAGTGCTATGTCTAGACTTCAGATTGAATCTCATTAGCAAAAAGCCTACCTTTCTGCTTTAGGAGGCTTGCTAGCTATAAAATTGGACTTGGATGCATCCAAGCTTCTAAATCTTGCCGAGGGACAGAGTTTAGATAGACTTGAGCAAGCTGAAGAGGGGAATGATGACATAGAGGGATAATATGTTCAACATTTGATTAATTCTCTTTGGTTGTATCTGTTCTGATATATCTTTTATTGCTTTTGTCTGTTATTTTGTAATGGTGTGGCTGTGGATAACTGATGTAATAGTTCCTTGAATTTTGTTTTGATGTGATAAATTGTGAACAATGTGGGCTATAATTTCATATTTCAGTTGTTTTGAAATCCTGTTGCACTTATGGTTGATACATAATACTTGTATGATGCTTGGTCCCTGATTCTGGAAATTTGATGAATGCTTTTCCTCATTTTACCTATTTCCCCCATTAAGGACAATGTAAGATTTAGGTTTGGGGGAGACATTGGTGTGGCTGTTGGGGTAATAAGAAAATTCTGGCTGATATTGAGCTGTATAGACGAATATGTGTAATTAGGAGGAGAAATTTTTTAAAATTTTAAGATTTAGCTCTTGAATTTGCAAATCTATAAGTTTTATCTATATAAGTGTGAACCCAACGATTTCATGATTACATAAGTGATAATATCTCATTGTGAATGGTTTAGAGAACATTTTCAAATTTTAAAAAAAAAGTTCAATAAGGGGCTAGTGAAAACAAGTTTCAATAAGGGGTAGGCTCTTATAATTAACTCAAAATGAGTCTTATAATATATATATATATATATATATCCAAATGCAATAAGAAATTAAGGTAACGATACCCTTGAGAACAAAGAATCAAGTTAGTTTTGAAAACTTTGAACTTGGCACTATAAATTGTTCTTAGAGGAGAGGATTGGATGTTTCTGAAAATCAGTTTTATAAGTTTTATTATGGTTCGGTTAACATTTGTCTTGAGAATCTTTAAGATTGCAGAATCTTGAGTTTAATCTTAGACATAATTTTGATGAGGCTTAGTTTGCTTCAACTCATATGTTTTAAAGTCTTTACTCCTCCTAGTTGCATATGTTCTTGGTTGCACAAATCTTAATCAGAATTTTCCTCATAAGAAATTTTTGTTTGAGAACAAGCAAGGGTTTAGGTTTGGGGGAGTGTTAATTGCCAAATTAACATGATTTATGTGCCTTTTTCTTGGCAACTAAACCTCACTACTGCCTGATTTGTACTGAATTATGACCTTCTGGCCTCAAGATGTTCTGATTCTAATTTTCCTAAGCACTTGCAATTTTCTATATTTTCATCTTCAATTTTATGCTAATAATTGACATTTGATCTTGCGTTTCAAGGTACAAAAGAATCCACGTTGAGAGTAAGGAAATATGAAGTAGCAAACCAACATCAAAAGTAAATTTGCCTTCTCCCGCTGTAGTGCCATTCATTTACCGCTGCAGTGCAGACGACGTCTAGTGCCAGCCACCCAACGTTCGACACTGGAGTGAAAATTTTGCAGGACATTTTATGTGACACACTGCTGCAGAGATGATGTCTCATTACTACAGCGAGAGTGCCTCTGCTACTCTCTATAGCGTTATGCTGTAATTTTTTGTTAGCCTTCATTTTCTGTGTTTTATCGCTGTAGCGGTGAGGATGTACCCTGAAGCGGTAGAGCTACTTTCCTGCCACTTCAGACTCGTTAAAATAGCTGGAAAGGAATTTTCTTTAGGGCATTTTTATCCAGAGAGGAGGGGTGAACGTCATTTTTGCTGAGCATAGAAGGAGGAACTCAACTTTGAAGGCTTTGGGGCTTAGATCATCCATCCGATATCAGATTCATGACTTTCTTAACCTTTATTTCTGATTGTTCTTCTTTATTTTTCATGAGTAGCTAATATTTCCATCTAAGGTTACTATGAACTTAACCCTAGAATAGATTTTGTTTCCTTTCATGTAGTTGCAACTCTGATTCAATCAATATATGTTTTCTTATTCATTTTACTGCTGTATATGGTGGAATTGATTAGTCTATTTATATGCTTGTTGCTATTATCAATCTCGGGAGAGGGGGTGAGAGTAGAACACTGAGTAGGGAAGACAAGTGTGAAAATCTTAACCCAAGTGTTTTCACTTGTTAGCTAATGGAGATATTAGCTAATCTCGTTTAATCAAAGCTAGATTGGGCAATTAGACTTAACTCACTTAAGGAATTGAGTAGATATTAAGTATCTTAATTGAAATTCAGGGGAATTCTCTTAAGTTATTAGAATAACCTAGGATTACTTTCATGGTTGAATAAGTTACGGTTGCGTGAGAGGGGTTTTACAATTTCTAGGACAGGGGAAAGAGATTAGTAACCCTAGGCTTTTAATTTCATTAATTTTGTCAGTTTGAACCTTTGTATGTTGTCATTAAACGAAAATTTATAAAAATTACTGTCACATGCTTTCTTTTATCGTCAGTTCTACATTGGAGCTGTCTTCAATCCAATTGCTTTCATCTAACTAATTCATTTAAATTTCTTGGGTAATTAGTCGCTTAGTCCTCATGAGAACGATACTTTTACTCTCAATTCACTATATTACTTGAGTAATTGGTTCTTGCCAAATCGCTTAACAAAAAACTAAGATTACAATTCATAACATCACCGTAAAGTTCAGGCTAGCCACGGATCACCATAGAATTCATGGATCACGTGCCATTGGGCCTCATGGGCAGGAAAGATGCTCTACCAACCCCCATAGGCTTCATAGATCACGTGCCACCAAGTCTCATGGCATCTCTGAGGCTAATAAATCAAAAGGAGTCCATAGGTCTCATGAACCATATGCTATCGGGCTTTATGAATGGGAATGATGTTCTACCAACCTATAGGCTTCGTGGACCATGTGTCACTGAGCTTAATAGATTTTTTGAAGCAAACATGTCATGAGGATGACCTCATGGACCACGTGCCATCGGGCTCATAGGTAGAAACCCTATTCTACCAACCCCTATAGACTTCATAAACTACATGCCATCAAGCCTACTGGATTTTCCAACAAAGACATACAATGGATGTCACTGCCTTAATTCATATAACTTCTAATATGTACCGAAGTAAGTAACCATAACCGCGTAGTAATAACGACTATACATGTCAATTACAAGCTTTCATATTCACCCATGTCCTTCAATGTTTAATTATACAAGGTATCAATTTAACCAACCATAGCTCATACAATATGTCACATTAACACTAACATATATGTAAACATATGGTGTGTTAAAGTAACAACTTTACATAACCTTAAGTGAGGTTAATCACTTACTACAATGTTGAGCTATAGATATTATTCCCTCATGAAGAATTTGAAGAGAGGTGCTCTTAGAGGACTTGGAGGCAATTCCTTAAGAACATAGCATAGAGTTCCCAACAACACAACTTCAATCTTTAATGTTCTTTAGATAGAACTCTATTAGCAATATGACAAGTACATTAGTCGCACAAGTAATGCAGTGCTTTAAGAGTAAAAGTTTTGTTCTCTCGAGGACTAAGTGGCTAACTACCCAAGAAATTTGATCGAATTAGTTAGATGAAAGCGATTGAATTGAAGACAGCTCTAATAAAGAACTGATAAAGTAAAAAACATATGACAGTAAATTTTTATGAAGCTTTTCTTAATTGACAGCAAACTAACACACAATTTGATTGAAATTAGTCTAATTAAAAGCCTAGGGCTACTAATCTCTCTCTTCCGTCCTAGAAACTACAAACCTCTCTCACGCACTTACAACTCTATCAATCACATAAGTTAATCCTAGGTTAATCTATTAACTTAAAAGAATTCTCCTAAATCTCAATTAAGATAATTAATGTCTACTCAATTCATTAAGTGAGTTAAGTCTATACTGTCTAACCTAGCTTTGATTAAACTAGATTAACTAACATCCCTATTAACTAACAAGAGAAAAATCTTAAGTTAAGGTTCACGCTCTCATCCCTCGAGATTGATGACAGCAATAAGCGACAATATGAGCTGATCAAATTCATATAATGTAACAATAAAATGAATAAGAAGACATATTCAGGAGTTGAGTTCATAGTAACCATAGAGGGAAAATTTAGCTACTCATGAAAAATAAAGAACAACAAATAGAAATAGTGACAGAAGAAGCCATGAATCTAAATCGGATGATGGATTTAAGCTTCCAAGCCTTGAAAGTTGAGTTCTCCTTTTTATTCTTAGCAAAAATGATGTTCTCCCTTCCTCTCTGCATCAGAATTACCTCAAGAAAATTTCTCTCTAGCTATTTAAACCAACACTGATGTGGCTGAAAAATAGCTTGGCCACTGCAGCGATACGTCCTCACGACTGTAGCGGTGGAACACAAAAAATAGAGCAATAGAAGACCTTTAGCGTAACTTTTAAGAGAGCAGTGGAAGCATTCCTGCTATAGTGGTACGAACTCCCCGCTGCAACAGTGAATGGCAGAATGAATTGCTGATTTTTACTACTCTAGCTGTTCGACATTGGGCTACTAAGTAGGTGGCGCTGCAGTGGTGATGGGTTGCTGATTTCCTTCTACTTATTTCCTTACTCCCAAGGTGGTTTCCTTTCCTCTACTTGGTAGTCCTTCTTTGCATCCTGAAATGCAAGATCAAACATTAAACATTAATTACTAGCATAAAAAATAGGGTAAAATTAGAGAAAATTGCAAGGACTTAGGGAAATTAGAATTAGAAAATCTTGAGGCCAAAAGGTAATAAAACAATAAAAATCAAGCAATAATAAGGTTCAATTGCTAGGAAAAGAGCATAAAACCACGTTAATTTGGGAATTATCTAACAAAATTCATGAAATTTATATCTTGGGTCATGATTATCTCCATAAAAGTATAAAATACTTAATTTAAAGGTAAAAACCTCTTAATATCATTTATGTTTCTCAAAGGTCAAACATGTTCTGTTCAAGATAAAAATCAAACTCCCAATTTCTAAAATTTTTTGGGTGAAATCTACTACTCTAAAATTTATGAATTTTCATAGGGAACATCTTCAACTTGTTTAGAATTGTAGATAAAAATTTCAGAAATAAATAATAACATTTTCCTCTTCAAAACCTTACTTTGTAACTACTGTCTAGGCTGATTCTACAGCATTAGTATCTCATTTTTGTAAGTATTTGACCTAATAATTCAGCTCCAAATCCCATGAAACTTGGAAAGCTTATTCTTCGATGTTATGACATCTTTCCAAAAAAATTTTAGCGTAAAACATGACCAAATGGACATCACAATGTAGCTTTACTTTAAACTTGTTAGATTGTTCTAATTTACGAGGTAGGTTCTATTTCTCTAATATTTGACCTAGTAAAGATTGCCCAAACACTATAAAACTATCAAGCCCATGTCTACACTTACCAAGGAATACTTCATAAAAATTTCATGCCAAAGAGGCTTGATTTATATATGTTTTTAACTTAGAAAGTGTACTATTAATAAAGATGTCTTATTTTGGTCAACAAAGCTATTTAAGTGAGGTTGGGTTCTTATAGATTTTGGCAAGGACTCTCCACAACATCAACATAAGTGGCATGCCAAATTTCATAACTATTGGAGAACATTTGATATCACAAATAGACTAAAACATCCATAGCAGTAAATAACAGTAATCATGACATTCTATGACAGCAATCAACAACATGAAATTTATAACAGAGACAATATCATACTAAGATTCGAGTAGGATCATTCTTTCACTTTCAAATTTCTTATACTTTTATGCTACACCAAGTCTTACAAACTCCTTAAAATTTAGGATTCATAATATAAGATAAGAGGGTACAAGAATCACTGAGTGTTTGATATATATATAACATCACCCAATTCACTTTTATCAAGATCAAACTGACTATGTACCTCTTTCCAAGCTAAGGTTATCATTAACCTTCATATTGACCAAGAATTGAATGATTCTAGATGATTAGGGAAGCATTCCTATTGATCTCATCAAGAAAAGAAAGAAAAAGGTGTATGATCATAAAATAGGGAAAATGCTTGCCACTATTTTTGACCTTTAGTCACTTTCTTGACCATAAATCTTAAACGTGATATCGGGTATTTTTATATACTTTTTAGTCCCTATCTTAGTCCTATTGCTATTTCAATGTTGCCAACTCTCCTATTTTATTATATTTTGAATTTATTGGGTGTAAATTAATTATAGAATTAATATGATTCAAATTCATAATTTTATCCCAATTAATTCATGTGCTTAATTTCAAATCTAATTATTGGAGAGAAAAATGCTGACATGGACGTTTTTCTTACTTGGAGGCTACCTGGACATGCTGACTAGGCATTGAATGGTTGATTAGGGCTGACTGGATTTTTGGTCCCATTGTTCTACACTTTACAGCAAAGGGGAATGTAATTTCTGTTTTGACAGAATGGACCTCTTGCAGCAATCAATTGTAGATAGAAACAACAAAGTAGTAGAGTAATTTATCTGCTGCTGTTGCTACTTTTCTACTATTGTCTTGCTGCCCACATCATGGAAGAAGCACCAAGGAGGCATCCAAGAGGCATCTAGGGTAGAATATTCTCTAAGGCATTGAAGGCATCAGTTTTTAAAAAAATTAGAGGACACTTTTATTTTCTGAACTCAGCAATTTTCGTAACTCTCTCTTCCTCTCTGTTTTCCTTCTTCTGTTTTGCTGTCTTGCTCTCATGGAGGGCTAAATCTCTATTGTAATCAGTCACTAGGACCTTGGGATGTTTTAGCTTGAACTGAAAGTGCAAGATAAGTGTTTTATTCTTTATTTCATCTCATTTCGTTTCTGTTCTACTTTTATGTTTATGTTGCTGTCAGATTTTGACTTGAACATTGAAAGAGCATAAACAGATTTATATATGAGATATAACCTTGCTTGATTGATTAGAAAAAAGAGTGAAACGAAATGGCTAGTTAGATGATATTTAACTTGATTTGGTTGAAGCCTTCCTTTGAAATGTGTCTAGTTATAGTTAATGAAGATATTCTTGGCTATAATTAGTAGCATTAAATTATGGATGTTACTTTGGAATCATTTTTTTTTATAAAGAACCAAGTGGTGAAATGAGAACAAAACTGAATCAATGAGCTAAGTGATGATGGCTACACTCCCATAAATCCTAGTGGCTGGTTGCATGGTTTTCTGTTATTGTCAAACTTGTTCTGCTGATATTTTGCTGTTGTTGTTCATTGTTGCTGTTTTGTTGCCACTTCTATTATTACTGTCAACAAACCCCCCCACATTTATGTACTTTTAATTAGTGTTTGGGTGTTCAGAATAACAAATTAGTAATTAGAAGTGAGGCTCCTTAAGTGAATACGACTTGGAGACCACTATACTGCAAGATTGTCACGAATTCAATTATGGGCGATTCGGCATCGTAGTGGCATGAACCAAAATTTTGGCGTCGTTGCCAGGGAGCCAATTCACTTCCAAGTTATCTAATTAGTTGTTTAAGTGTTTCTTTGTTTAATTTTAAGTTATTTAATATTGTTGAAACGATTTAAAAGTTTTGAGTTTTTATCGGTTACTATTTATAGGCAAAAAACTAACTACCTCCGATTGACCTCAAACTTGGTATACCACTAGTTTTCGAAATTTTAAGCAAATTCCATCGTTTAGGCCTCCTTTTTTATTTTTTAATATTTTTTTTGATTTTTCTAATTAATTGTGATTTTTAGTGTGATTTTTGTAGTTTGAATTTTTAAATTCTATTTTTTGTGTTTGTCTCTCCAATTTGTGAAGAATTTTTCCATGAAAAATCAGATTTTTCTGAGTTACTTCAATTTTTGGTGATTTTCATCAGTTGGAGTCTTTTGTAGTGATTTAGTTATTTTTACTGTTTTTATTGTTTTCTTGTGAATTTTTGCCCTTCCTAGTATATGAGAAGGTCTGGTCACGTGGACTTACGACATTTTGATCCTGAAATTGATAGGACCTTCCATAGGCTAGTAAGAAGCAATAGCATTAGAACTAGTATAGTTTCTGAAATTCTTGCTGAAATTGTTGAGTTTCCTGTCAATAGTGTAGAAGTAGAATCAGATTTCAAATCTGATATTGTGTTGGAGTCAACTGATTTTGAGTCAGCTGGGACAACTAGGATGGATAATCAAAATGCACAGGTGCCTCAAAATAGGCAAGAACAATCCATTAAAGAGTTGATTGCACCTGATGTGCATTATCAACCATTGTGCATAAATTATCCTGAGTTGGATGCTAATTTTGAACTGAAATCTGGTCTAATCCAGTTGTTGCCCAAGTTTCATGGTCTTGCAGGAGAAGATCCACACAAGCACTTGAAGGAGTTCCACGTTGTCTGTTTTACTATGAGACCACATGGAGTTGGAGAAGAACAGATCAAATTGATAGCCTTTCCCTTCTCTTTGGATGGGGCAGCCAAGGATTGACTTTAGTACCTGCCCACTGCCTTAATTACAAGATGGGATGAACTGAAGAAGATGTTCCTAGAAAATTTCTTCCCAGCCTCAAGAACAGCAGCAATCAGGAAAGACATCAGTGGGATTAGACAAGCAAGTGGTGAATCATTGCATGAGTACTGGGAGAGATTTAAGAAGCTGTGTTCAAAATGTCCCAACCATCAAATTTCAGAGCAACTTCTCATCCAGTATTTCTATGAGGGATTAATGCCTATGGACAGATACATAGTTGATGCAGATGCTGGTGGGGCATTGGTGGATAAGACTCCTGCTACAGCAAATGAATTGTTGGCCAAGATGGCCCAAAATGCACAACAGTTTGGCACTAGACTGAATGATCCAGCAGTAGTTACTGTCAATGAAGTGAGAACACCTCCTATGGAGCAACAAAGGATAGAAAATAAATTGGAAGAGTTAGCTTCAATGGTGAGGCAATTGGCATTAAATCAGAGAACACAACAACAAGCCCTTCCTCCTTCAGTCTGTGGTATTTGTTCCCTGAATACCCACCATACTGATCAGTGCCCTCAGCTGCAAGAGACCCCAACTGAGTCATGTGCTGGTATATTCCCTAGTAGACCCATGCAGCCACAACAACAGAGATATGACCTATATTCCTCCACCTACAATCCTGGGTGGCGTGATCATCCAGCTTTCAAGTATGGGAATACCTCCAACCCCCCTTACCAGCCACCCCATGCAAGATACAATCAACCTGAACCTAGCCATACACCTCCTCCAGCACCCAAGAAACCAATATGCAGAATTTGGAGACTAAGATTGGTCAGTTAGCCACAACAGTCAATGAGCTGAAAAGTCAAGGTTCAGGAAGTTTGCCATCCCAACCAGTGATCAACCCAAGAGGCAATGTGAGTGCCATCATCTTGAGGAGTGGCAAGTAAGTAGACAGTCCAGCTTCCGAATCTGAACTAGAAAAATCAAATGTCCAGCAAAGTGCTCCTTCATCTTTAACCAGTGAGCAAAATAAAAAAGATGAAGAAGTGGTTCAGAAAATTCCTCTTCCTTTCCCCAATAGGCAGACTCAATCAAGGAAAGCTTCTGAATCTGACATGGATAAAGAGATCATGGAGACCTTCAGAAAAATAGAGGTTAATATCCCACTTTTGGAAGCCATTAAGCAAATCTCCAAGTATGCCAAGTTCCTTAAAGAGTTGTGCACTCATAAGAGGCGTTTAAGGGGTAATAAGAGAGTCAATTTGGGGAGAAATGTGTCAGCACTCATCGAACCACCTATGCCACCCAAGTGCAAAGACCCTGGAACTTTCACAATACCATGCACAATAGGCAACATGGAATTCTCCAATGCTATGCTGGATTTGGGAGCCTCAATCAATGTTATGCCCAAATCAGTATACTCAAGCCTCAAGATTGGTGTTCTTTCACCAACTAGAGTGATTGTCCAACTTGCCAATAGGAGCACAGCACATCCAGCAGGAGTTCTAGAAGATGTCCTGGTAAGAGTCAAAGATCTCATTTTTCCTGCTGATTTTTATGTGCTTGATATGGAAAATGATAATACTCCTGGCCATGCACCATTAATACTTGGTAGACCTTTTTTGAAAACTGCAAAAACCATTATTAATGTGCATGAGAGACTTTGTCAATGGAGTTTGTTGGCAACAAAATTGATTTTAACATTTTAGATGCCATGAAACATCCTATGGAAAATCATTCCAATGTGCATGTGGTAAACTTTTTGGATTACTTAGTTGATGAGGCATGTGATGATTTCCAAACTGAATTAATTTTTGATTTTCCTGAATTTTCTGATTTGGTAGATGCCTTTGAATGCAATTGTGCTGGTTCTGAATTCTGTCATGCTTGCACTGAAATTGAAAATTCTCTAATTGCTGACAATTCTGAATTGCATTCTAATTTACATAATGGTTTGGATTCTGATGTGCATTCTGATTCTGTAATTTTCTCCAGCTTAGACTTATATTCTGTTTCTGTTTTAGGTAGTTGTAGGTGTAGTGATTTAAACTGTAATGGTGTACATTCTTCATCTCTTTCCTCTTGTGCTGCTAACCCTTCCTCCTCTTTAGCCAAGGATTCTGTCTTTGAGCAATCTGAATTTGTAGGTGCCTTCTTGGATGTGACTCCACAAAAACTGATTCCATCATCCATCCAACCACCTGCATTGGAGTTGAAGACTTTACTAGAAAACCTCAAGTATGCCTTATTGGGAGTAAGAGACAAACTTCCAGTCATTGTGGCCAATAACTTGAATCCCAATCAAGAAGAAAAATTGATCAATTTGCTGAAAAAGAATAAGAAGGCGATTGGGTGGACTCTAGCAGACATTCCTGGGATTAGTCTTTCAGTGTGTATGCACCAAATTCTCCTTGAAGAAGAGACAAAACCAGTAAGGCAACCCCAAAGAAGACTCAACCCCATGATTCTTGATGTGGTCAAGAAGGAGGTAAGTAAGCTCCTCCAAGCTGGTATTATTTATCCTATCTCTGATAGTAAGTGGGTGAGTCCAGTACAAGTAGTGCCAAAGAAAACTGGGGTAACTGTTATAGAAAATGAAAATAATGAGCTAGTACCCACTAGAGTGCAAAACAGTTGGCGTGTTTGCATTGATTATAGGAAGTTGAACCAAGCAGCTAGAGAAGATCATTTTCCTCTTCCTTTTATTGATCAAATGCTTGAGAGACTTGCTGGCAAGTCTCATTACTGTTTTCTTGATGGTTTTTCTGGGTATTTTCAAATTCACATTGCACCTGAAGATCAGGAGAAGACTACCTTCACCTGTCCCTTCGGTACTTTTGCATATAGACGCATGCCTTTTGGTCTCTGTAATGTACCTGGAACTTTTCAAAGATGCATGTTAAGCATATTTTTTGATTTGTTAGAGGATTGCATGGAATTGTTCATGGATGATTTTTCTGTTTATGGAGACTCATTTGATGCATGTTTGAAAAATTTGGAGAGGGTATTTGAGAGATGCATAGAGAAAAATTTGGTCTTGAATTATGAAAAATGTCATTTCATGGTAGAGCAAGGAATACTCCTAGGCCACATCGTGGCATAGAAGTAAATAAAGCCAAAGTTAATGTTATCTCTTCTTTGCCTTACCCCGCTTCTGTGCGGGAAGTTCGCTCTTTTCTTGGCCATGCAGGATTTTATAGAAGATTCATCAAAGACTTCAGTAAGATCGCTCTACCCCTATCTAAACTCCTCCAAAAAGAAACTGATTTCATTTTTAATGATGCTTGTAGGTCAGCTTTTGATGAGTTGAAGAAGCAACTTACCTGCCCTCCTATCATCCAACCTCCACGGTGGGAGCTTCCCTTTGAGCTCATGTGTGATGCCTCAAATTTTGCTATGGGAGCAATACTTTCACAAAGAGTAGAGAGGAAGTTGCATGTCATAGCCTATGCATCCCGCACCCTTGATTCAGCTCAATCAAATTACATAACCACAGAGAAGGAGTTTTTAGCAATTGTTTTTGCTTTAGAAAAATTTAGATCATATTTGCTTGCTTCCAAAGTAATTGTGTTTTCTAACCATGCAGCACTGAAATATTTGTTGAAGAAACTAGATGCAAAGCCAAGATTGCTTAGATGGATGCTACTCCTTCAAGAATTTGATGTGGAAATCAAGGATAAGAGTGGAGCAGAGAATGTAGTAGCAGATCACTTGAGTAGGCTTTCTGATCTTCCATTGGAAGATTTCCCTGTAAGAGACAATTTTCCAGATGAGTGTTTCCTCCTTTTGCATGGTATTAATGAGCCTTGGTATGCTGATTTAGTGAATTATCTTGTTGCATCTGAATTGCCTGCATACCAAAATAGACATCAATTGAATAAATTAAGAAGCGAGGCTAGGTACTATATGTGGGATGACCCTTATTTGTGGAAAATTTGTAGTTACCAAATTATTAGGAGATGTGTTCCAAATCATGAATTTTTGTCATACTCTTGCATGTGGTGGACACTTTGGTCCCCAAAGAACAGCTAGAAAAGTGTTAGATTCTGGTTTATATTGGCCTACTTTGTTTAGGGATGCCTATGATTTTTGCAAAAACTGTTCTAGATGTTAAAGAACTGGAAATATGTCTAAAAGAAATGAAATGCCTCAACAACCTCTTCTCTTTTGTGATGTTTTTGATGTTTGGGGTTTAGACTTTATGGGTCCTTTTCCTGTTTCTTTTGGCTTCATGTATATCGTAGTTGCTGTGGATTATGTGTCGAAGTGGGTGGAAGCTAAAGCCACCTGAACTGATGATTCTATTGTTGTTGTAGATTTCCTTCGTTCACATATTTTCTGCAGATTCGGTGTCCCCAAGGCCATAATCAGTGATCAAGGATCACACTTTTGCAATAGAAACATGCAAGGGCTATTGAAGAAATATGGGGTGGTGCACAAAACCTCTACACCTTACCACCCCCAAACCAATGGGCAAGCAGAAGTCTCCAACCGAGAGATAAAGCACATATTAGAGAAAACCGTGCAACCCAACAGAAAAGATTGGAGTAAGAGGCTTGACGATGCACTTTGGCATAGAACCGCTTTCAAGACTTCCATCGGCATGTCTCCATACCGCTTGGTATTTGGTAAAGCATGTCACTTGCCGGTGGAGATTGCACAAAAGGCATATTGGACCGTTAAACAATGCAATATGGACATGACCCTAGCCGGTAAAGAAATAAAGTTGCAACTTCAAGAACTGGAAGAACTAAGGCTAGCGGCTTATGAGAATGCATGCATCTATAAAGAGAGGACAAAAGCTTTACATGATCAGAAAATTGAGAAAAAAAGAATTCCAAGTAGGAGACAAAGTCCTTTTCTATAATTCTCGCCTCAAGCTAATGCCCGGTAAGCTTCGTTCTAGATGGGTTGGCCCTTTTGTTATTACTAATGTCTTTCCTTTTGGTGCAGTAGAAATTCAAAATGAGGCTACCAACAAGCAGTTCATGGTAAATAGGCAAAGGTTGAAGAAGTTCTACGAGGGCTTCAAAGAAGAAACTATAGAGGAAATCCAACTCTACAATGTTCCGGCTCCATGATAAGGCTGTACTCTTTCCCTCCTTTTTAATTTATGTCCTCTTCATTTTATTTGATGTTTGGTAATAATTTTCATTGAGGACAATGCAATGTTTAAGTGTGGGGGGAGAGAATTTAATTGGAGCTGATTTTCAAAAAAAAATTTTTTTCCTGCTGTCTCCTCTGTTTTCTCTGTTTCTATCCAGAATTTTTGAGCTGTCTTGCATGAATTTTCTGTACTGATTGGCTACGAATTTTGCTAGTTTCTTTACATGTTTTTAAAGCTTTATATGTCTTCTAGCTGTAGAATTTTATTTGGTGTCTTTCGCATTTGTTTTGGTGTAGTTTTGTGTCAGTAAAGCTGAGTCGTCAGAATTTCTGTAGTGCAGAATTTTGCTGCTCTGTTCTGTCCGAATTTGATACTCTATTTTTGAAAAATTGATGAAGTTTTTGTGTGAAAGAATGCATGGTGAAATAGCTTAAGTTGTGAATTGACTTAGCATGAAAAGAATTCAGTCTTCTTTTTCTAAGAAACTCAAGTAAAATGGCAATGACGTTGTTTTTAATGAATTTTTAGTAATAGTCTTTAAACCGTCAGAATTTGAGCCTTCACTGGAAAATAATATTCTTTCTTGCTGTGTGTATTCCCTATCATGATTTTTACTCCAGAATTTGTCTTGAATCTTTGTTAAGGCTACATTACATGTACATGCTTGGAAATGATTTAGGCATTTGTTTCTTGTAACCTTCTAGCCAAATAGCCATCCTATGTGTTGTTTCCATTGTGTGCCACTTTGTACCTTACTTCCACCATTCTTTCTTGTGTTTTCTAGCTCTCTCCCACTTTAAAACAAATCATTTCTTTTACCCAAACTTAAGATTTGAAGAGCTTTAGAAACCTCTTTCTTTTGAAAATAGATTGAATTGAGCATGTGCAAAAAGAAGGATTTGTGGGCTGTTTTGAATTTTAGTTTTGCTACTCAAAAAAAAAAATTGGCAACTCTTCATGAAAAAAAAAAAAATATATATATATATATACCATATGGAGATAAAAAAAAAAGAGATAAGAGATCGAAAAAAACAAAAGAGCAAGAAGGAGAAAAGAAAAGTAGCATTGTTGTGCCCAAATTTCAAAGTTCAATCTCTTGTAACCTTATTGATTGATGCTCTTCATTTCTTTAAGTTCTTGTTAAACTTTGTTTTGTGTATTTCTTTCTACCTCCCAATCATTCCTTCACCCAACCTTACACCCTTCCAAAGTCCTAATAATTCAAGCATGTATGTGATTCAAGTAGTGGAGATTTAGATTCTTGACAAGCTTATGGTAGTGAATTATGTGATAAGTTGAATGTCGAGTGATTTACCCTAGACACTTGAGAGAATAGAGAGTAAACACATTCCTGGTGAGGAGACTAATTACTTGAATTCATTCGTATCAAATTAAATTGCCATGATGCTTGGAATCTTAGAAATTTAAGATTAATTTTCTTCAAGTGCTAAATCTTTTCAAAAATTTAACTATTCCATTCTAGCATGCTTTCCACGCTTTTCCTTTGGTGTCTTTTGGTGTTTTGAATATTATTTTGCCCAGGAGTGCAAAAAGGCCAAGTGTGGGGGATTTGATATCGGGCATTTTTATATACTTTTTAGTCCCTATCTTAGTCCTATTGCTATTTCAATGTTGCCAACTCTCCTATTTTATTATATTTTGAATTTATTGGGTGTAAATTAATTATAGAATTAATATGATTCAAATTCATAATTTTATCCCAATTAATTCATGTGCTTAATTTCAGATCTAATTATTAAAGAGAAAAATGTTGACATGGACGTTTTGCTTACTTGGAGGCTACCTGGACATGCTGACTGGGCATTGAATGGTTGACTAAGGCTGACTGGATTTCTGGTCCCCACTGTTCTACACTTTACAGCAAAGGGGAATGTAATTTCTGTTTTGACAGCATGGATCTCTTGCATCAATCAATTGCAGACAGAAACAACAAAGCAGTAGAGTAATTTGTCTGCTGCTGTTGCTACTTTTCTGTTGTTGTCTTGCTGCCCACATCATGGAAGAAGCACCAAGGAGGCATCCAAGAGGCATCTAGGGTAGAATATTCTCTAAGGCATTGAAGGCATCGGTTTTTAAAAAAATTAGAGGACACTTTTATTTTCTGAACTCAGCAATTTTCGTAACTCTCTCTTCCTCCCTGTTTTCCTTCTTCTGTTTTGCTGTCTTGCTCTCATGGAGGGCTAAATCTCTATTGTAATCAGTCACTAGGACCTTGGGATGTTTTAGCTTGAATTGAAAGTGCAAGATAAGTGTTTTATTCTTTATTTCATCTCATTTCGTTTCTGT
Organism: Biancaea sappan; assembly: GCA_037074585.1. Lineage (NCBI taxonomy): Eukaryota > Viridiplantae > Streptophyta > Magnoliopsida > Fabales > Fabaceae > Biancaea > Biancaea sappan. The sequence continues at coordinate 28,982,761 of CM073493.1, forward strand.
TCTACTTTTATACTGTCAGATTTTGATTTGAACCTTGAAAGAGCATAAACAGATTTATATATGAGATATAACCTTGCTTGACTAATTAGAAAAGTGAGTGAAACGAAATGGCTAGTTAGATGGTATTTAACTTGATTTGGTTGAAGTTTTCCTTTGAAATGCGTCTAGTTATAGTTAATGAAGATATTCTTGGCTATAGTTAGTAGCATTAAATTCTGGATGTTACTCTGGAATCATTTTTTTTATAAAGAACCAAGTGGTGAAATGAGAACAAAACTGAATCAATGAGCTAAGTGATGATGGCTACACTCCCATAAATCCCAGTGGCTGGTTGCATGGTTTTCTGTTATTGTCAAACTTGTTCTGCTGATATTTTGCTATTGTTGTTCATTGTTGCTGTTTTGTTGCCACTTCTGTTATTACTGTCAACAAACCCCCCCACATTTATGTACTTTTAATTAGTGTTTGGGTGTTTAGAATAACTAATTAGTAATTAGAAGTGAGGCTCCTTAAGTGAATACGACTTGGAGACCATTATACCTTCAATTCTGGGAGATTCGGCATCGTAGTGGCATGAACCAAAACTATCACGTCCCAAAATCTGAGCACGTGACCGGCACGGAAAGTGAATTTCATTTCACCTCCGTAAGCCTATCTTTCTCTTAAAAATCATACAATTCTTTTTTCATGCAACCAAACCGAGTTCTCTATACATACTACAATTATTCACATTACATCACTGAATGAACCTACCCGATTACAGAGATTTCTAGATTTATACAACTTAGAATAAGACTTAACTATTATACCTTTATCCTGAACAAATGAAAAGGTAATCATGGACTAAGGATCCATAATTCCTTGTACCGATATTTACCTTCAGCTATCAACTCTGAAAAAAAATGTCAATAAGAGGGGTATGAGCAAACCACGTGCCCAGTGAGTAGACAACACAACATTATGACAAAAAAAATATCATGCATCATAATGACAACATGCAGCAATCATACGTAAATCGATCATCATATAATATAATATTATTCATAATACTTCACAACAATATCCAAGTAAATCAAATACATTTCAACATAATTCAAATAATTCACAATAGCAATCAGTGAAATCAATTTCACACACATTTCCTGTACCAACCGGGTCGTCCATAATACCTCTGGATCGTTGCTCGCGGCCCCCGCCGCATCCACCCTTATCGCTCCAGTTATATTCTCCACCCTTATAACTTCACATAAATTTCTCCATGGGGTGCACCACCATGCCTTTCCTTTCTAGTCAAACACAATCACAATCACATCCAAGAACATGCTCAATCATAATCTTGAGCCACACACACAAATCAGTCATTTACAATTCAAGTCACAACATAATCAATATGGTTCCAGCAGCATAGCATGTATACAACATAATCCATAATATAGAACAATTATTCAACAATAACACACTTCAACTATCCGCATATGAACGAACTCAACAATCAAAGTATGATATATTTCAACTCAGTTCACATGCCCTTGACAATCCATCATATAACCTCCATTCATGAGAAAATAAGAAAATATAATTATATACATTACCAGACACGTTCCACAATTGTTTATGCCTCATCGTTCCACATCATCCTCTTCAAACTTGGATATACAACATATTTTCACTATGATTCAAAAAGTCAATAACAAAGATATTTAGTCATAGCAAGTATTAACCCACTCACTTGGATTTTATGCTCTCGGCACTTCCACCTTGCACCTTGACCATTCCTATTGTAACCAGACAAAAACCATCAGGGTTACGAAATAGAGAAATTTCCTACCATTATTCCCGACCTTCACTTACTTCTCGAATCATAACTCCTAACTGGTAATGAATATCTAAATGAAACTTATACCATTGGAAACTAGACTTAAAGAGCTTTCCAACGATATAAAGTTTGCCCAAAATGGTGTTCGGATGAAGAAGTTATGGCCGATTAAAAAATAAACTAAAGTTTCCCGGTACACCTGGTGCCTGGGCGCCAATCCCTTCTTCTCCCCATCTAACCTTGGCGCCTAGACGCCACACATGGTGCCTGGGCGCCACGATCGCGACCCCTTCACGATTTCTATCGGATTTGGCCCAAATCTGGCCAAATCTTCACTGTTTTTCATGATTTCTTCCATGGGATCTCACCCTTAATATCTAAGGAGCATTTAGACACCAAAATCACCAATTTTAATCGAGAAACGAAGCCGGAATCTTGATTTTACCTCAAACACTCTTAAAACTAGAAAATAGGGAAAAGCTTAAGAAATAGAAATTTCTGCCTCGATTCCTTACTTTCCCTACATTGCTTGGCTCCTATAGGCTCGCCCCGTAGCCCGAGATCCGCCCTTCAAAGTCCGGTTGTGGAGTTGGAGTGTAGAGAGAGAAATTAGAGAGAAGAAAGATAGAAAGAGAGGAGAGAAAGTGGAGAGAGAGAGGAAAGGAGAAAATGAGGAAAAAGAGGTGAGGCCACCTATATACTCGCCCGGGGTGAAATTATCACTTGCTCTTCAATTGACCCTCAGTCAAGAATAGCAAAAGCAAATTCATAAAATCTCACCTCAGGTGTTTCTAAATCCTAAGTGCCCCACAGATTTCCTTATTTCACTTTAGTCCCTCTCAATGTCTCAAACTCCACATTAACCTCGAATCCATCATCTTTTCGGTACTGGACTCATAATTCATTCTCATAAGCTTTATTCTTCCTCTCAGATTCATATTTGGTCATTTCTCAAAAGTCCTCTATACTTTCTTTTCTTTTCACTTTAGTCCTTTAGAATTTGTAAAAATTTCCCAAATTAAAATTTTGAAATTTCTATTCCCAAATTTCCTTCACTAATTCAAAAAGAACATTTTTCATGTAATTAAATTTTTCAATAAACTTCAAATAGATTTTAAATATTCATATAAATTCTTGGGATATTACAAAAACGCTAAGGAATTCTTGAATGAAACTTGATTTATTATAAACTAGACTCAATTATATTTCCAATAATATATAATTTGCTAAAAACAGAGCTTAAATGAGGGAGCTATAGCCATTTGAATCTCACTAATTGTTACAACACAGCCTAGGTGGCACCCTGGCCTGTGCTCTCTACCCATGGGTGCCAATCCTAACACCTTGGGCACCCGTGGCTGGGAAAACTCACCATAGCCCAGGGTAGGTACCAAGAATCCACCATTTTTTCTCCTAAATCCTGCTAAAGCTCACCCAAATCACTTTAGGTCATTAATACTTAATTATTTTTATCACTCAAAAACTTCCTAAAAGATCAATTTCAAGCATTGATTCAAGATTAAAATGAATTTATTCAAGATCCAACTATGTTCTTTATTAGAAATTTTAATTCTTGTCTTTCCTCTATTAAGGCTTTCAACTAGGATCTCATTAAATTTCTAGGTTCTAAGCTCGTTAAAAGCAAGAGGCAACAATCCCATTCAAGACTCAAGGCTCAAATTTTTGATTTCTCTAAATCCTCAACCTATGGTTTCTTGCAATAGTTCAAGAAGAAAAGAGAGGATTTGATTCTTACCTCAAGGAAGGACATCCAGCGAAGGGAGGAGGCTGTCTGTAGAGGAGCTTCACCGGAGTTGATGGTGGAGCCACCACAGATGCCCTTTTCGGCCAAAGAGAAGGAAAGCATGAAGAGAAAAGGACGAAGAAGACTTACAGTGGGTGAATGTGTATGTAAATTTTTTGATGTATGTGGGGTTAAATAAGTGTGAGGCCCAACTCTTTTCTCATTTGGTCTCTAAAAATACAAGACAAGTTCATAAGTCCCTTAAAAGAGGTGTTGAGAATTCTTTTTAAAGAAATAGTCTGTATGGGCACCAAGCCACAATCATAAAAATACACATAAACATCAAGATTCCACTTCTCCACATATTCCATTTAAAACTTAAAATCTTATTTTAATTCATTTTTGTTCCTCTTACCAATCCATCCACTGCTTTGGCTCAGTTTCCACCATTCCCGAAGTTCTGAATTCCTCACTTAGCCTCCTAGAGCATTTTTCTCCTCAAGGGTCCTTACTTATGCCAATTACATGGAATTACTTATCATTTTCTTTTCTTTTCACTTTAATGCCTCAAGCTCTTCCTTATCCCACACAACCATACATGTGTGAGGTTTAGCCTTAACCCGGGTATCTAATACCTTAGGTATTACAAAAAGCATAATCGATATTAACTACTGACTGTGAAAGGAGGATATGATAACCCTTCCTATTATATCTTGAAGTATTAAGCAACATTATTTGAGATCAACTTATACTTTCTAAATACATCCTTTTATATGAATATCAAATTTGTTAAGTTTTTGACAAAACAAAATTGGATATAGGTCAATCTATGTGTTCCCTCTTTGTTTGTGCTAAAAAAGCAGAGCACAAGAAAAATATCAGTTTCTAACCAAGTCATCAAACCTTAATTTCATGCATACTTCAAAGGTGCATTGTCATGAATTATATCCCAAAACATTTATACAAGCAAAAGTAGATTATAAAAATCTTTAATGAGTTGGTTGAACAATAGAAACAATTTCTCTTATCCAAACCAAATACAAGACACTAATTTAACACCCATTCAAAGGTCAAAAAAAGAAAAAAGAATTCAGTTGTAACCCTAATCATCCAGCACTTTGCCAAGGATGGGAAACATATGTAACTATAAGTGTCATTAGCAAAAAGCAAATAGGTTCCAACTCCAGCATGATAACAATTAGAGTTTTACATAACAAAAATCAGCATAAAACTATAATTTTTCATACAAAAATTTTCAGCACACCCCATTTATAACTCTACAAAGAAAATTTGGCACCACAATGGAGCTATATAGTGGAAAATGATGCAGAATTTTGGCTTCTAAATAAAGCCACAAGACAACAAAATTACTAGAAAAAAAAATTCATATCCAAAGAGGGTGGCAGAAAATTACGCGTAAGATTCTGTAGAAGCATTGCCAAAATCACCCAAAACGAATCAAAGCAGCCATAAGACACTGGGGGAAATAAAATATACCTAGAACTACATTGGAGAAAAATGAAAAAGAACGGAATAAGACCGTAACTTTGGCTAAGTTTCATATAGAATCTAGCTTTCAATTCTATGCAGTTGGGACATAGAACAAGAGAAATTTTATTATTATTATTATTATTATTATTATTATTATTATTTTAATAAAGAAAGAACCTTGCTTAATGAAAAGCATTTGACTTCTAGAGTTTTGAAATAAAATTAAAAAAGTTTTCCAATAATTACATATCTCTCCCAATGGCTAGCATTCTCAAAAAGGTTTACCATAGATTTGCACCTATCATGACCATTGTTAACCATCGACTTTTTTAACCATATTGAACCAAAAAAGATTAGTATTAGTTCTGGATGTTTTACATATTGAAATATTGATATCAACCATTTTCATATGCAATTTAGTCCCTATTTTAGTCCTTTTTGCATCGTAAATCTTTTGGACTCTCTAATTGTATCATATTTTGGTAATTATTGTGTCTAAAATAATTATAGAACTAATATGTTTTAATTCCATATTTTTATGAGCTTAATTGATTAGAGACTCATTAATCCTTATACTTAATAAACAGATTTAATTATTAGAGAGATAATTTGCTAACTTGGATGCCACATAGGATGCTGAGGTAGCACTTTTTATTGTGTGCTGCTAATTGGATGTTGACTAGGGCTAACTGGGCATTGGGGCCCCTGTTCTACACTATTCTACACTGTTCGTAATGCAGAAGACAACAAACAGTAGAAATGTAGAGGATAGAAAATAGCAGTAGAAATGCAGAAAACAAAGAAAGGGATAGCTCATGGAAGTCAACTAAAAAATTACATTTTCGTCCTCTTCCTTGGTAGCAGCTTAAAAGACCTTTCGACACCATTTTTGCCTTGTTGAAGAACATCTTCTTCTTCTATTTTCTTAGATTTTTGTAGGTTCCCCCTTTTTTTCTCTTTGTTTTGGTGTCCATGGAAAGGCTAAAAGTGTTTTGTAATTAGTCCATTGATAAACTGGAGCTTGTATTTTGAATCCCTTGCTTATTATAGATAACTTTTCTGGTTCCAATCTTTATTTCATTTATGTTCTGCACTTTGCCTCTCTGTTTCGTGTTCATTTCTATTCTAGCATGAATGATTTGACCATGAATCTATTCTTAATGTGTTATTTGAGGATTGAGAACTTGTTATAGATGCATGAATGCAGTTGTTGTGTATGTGTAATGAGTTAGGATAGAAATGACAAGTCAGTATATAGTTGCGGTGCATGGAATTGGTTAGGGCTTAGTCAGATTACTTCTAGATTAAATGTTAGTGAAGGTCTTCCTAGCTTTGATTTAGTTGAAGTCTAGTTCTGGGAGGTTCATGGAAATATTTGTTGACAACCAATTAGTAGAATTGAACCAACATAAATTAGAGAACGATAATGATGCATATAGATCCAGGGATTTCATGGTTGATTACATTTCTATTTGTGTATTCTGTTTTGTTTGTTGGATTTAGTATGCTGTTATGTTATTTAATTATGCAATCACCCCTTGTGTTAATTAATAGATAATTAGTAGTGTGCTTAGTGTTAGAATAATTAATTAGACAATTAGAAGTAAGGCTCCACGAGAGAATATGACCTGGGACGATCACTATACTGCAAGTTGCCACGAATATAATTCTAGGTGATTCGGCAGTCATAGTAGCACGAACCAAATATTTTAGTTTTTTTTTTCTATGACACATTTAATTTAATAATAATGTTCATCACTCTAAAGGTTTTTAAAGACTAGTATTTTTGAACAAATGATGTTGACAACATGGTAGTTGTGAACATAAAATGGTCAAAAGTCAAAAAACTAATATTCCTAGGTAGAAGTTAAGGAATATTCATGTGAAAACTCTATCCTTGTGCACTTGTGTCAACAATCTCTAATCCTAAAACTCAGTTTCAACTGTCCTATTTGTATCACATATTTATTAGATAAAGATCCTATCAACTTTGATTGGTATGCATATGTTACTCTACATTAATCAATTCATGACAACTATCACATTTTGAAATGGATAACAATTACTCTTGGTCTAAACTGTAATATGAACAAGAACAATTTCCATTTTATTTTTTAACGACAAATTGTTAAAACATTTCTAGTTACAATTTTCCTAACTCTTAAGTCATAACACTTCAAAGATAAGAAAATCTTAATCACCCAATGACAATGGTCACAAGTTCTCAAATTGATAAGATTCTATGCAATTCCCAAATTATGTAACTAAAAGCACCAAAATCATTTGCTTACTTCTATTCTATGCACTTTAATTATAATTTCATTGTTTGTGTCCTCCAAATATGTAACATAGGTGTGAAAATTGATTAATAAACAACTTCAACCATTTCTAGTCCCATTGCCTTTGAAATAATTTGTCTGGATCACAGTAGCCTTAAAGTTTCTTTGTTTTCCCTTGTATTCTCATTTTGGTGATGGGGGAATAGGAGGAAATAGAAAAATTTAATTACTCATGCTCATGCTAAATATAAGAGGACTATTTGTTGATGGTGTTGGGTAGTTACTGTTGGTGTTTATGTTTTAATTTCTAATTTGTATTTTATATTTCTATGATGTGTATGGTATGTATTGTTTAGCTTTATGTATGTACATGTGGGTGTGGGAGTTATTGTTTATGTGGGAGCATTATGTATGTACATGTGGCTGTAGGAGTCTCATGTATATGGGTGGTTTGTGGGTGGTTTCTAGCAGTTATTGTATCTTTACTATTTATGTGTTATGTGGAATGAATGAAGGAATTATTCTAAAGTATTATCATTAGACTTGGTGCGTTTACACTGAGAGATTGTTGGTTTTCTCTCTAATTTAGAGCCAACACCATAGGTAGAAAGAAGAACAAACATAAATTCTCCTCTCTTTCCTTGTTTAACTTTAATGCAGCAAGACCCATTGCTCGATTCATGTCAAGGGACACTAACATTGTCACAATTATTATGTTATAGGTTAAGCATTTCCCTTTATATAATGGATACAACGGCCTCCATATACATTGATGTAGGATAAAACCTACACCAATAAGGAGAGGAAAAAAAAAGGGTACCTTCAGGGTGCTCGAAGAGTAACTTCATGTATTGGAATAAGATCGATTCCACCCTAGCAAATGCAAAGAACCCTCTCAACTTGGGGGTTGAGAAATTTACCCCTTAACTTAAAAAAAAAAGGCAATAAGCCACCTTAACCTTTAAACCTCTTGCACAGGGTCCTTTTATGGACATTTTAACTAAATCTCAAACACTAATTGTCCGTGCAAGTTGAAAAACACCAAATTAATGAAAATACATCTAACTTATCATTCTAAAATTTTTGTTGTTGTAAATATATAGAAGACAAAAAAGAGTTATTTTTTCGTCACTTATGATGATAGTTTGGATATATATTTAATTTTTCTTCTCAATTTAGCCTAATTCAACCTATATGAATAAATATTGTTCAGGTAATGGATGAAAAAGTTATTGAAGGGGCTATACTGCATGAAATTAAAATTTTAGAGGCTTAGAGCCAAGTAAAGTTAATGGGGTTGAAATGCTGGTTCACGCCACTATGATCACCAAGTCGCCCAAAATTAAATTTATGCAACTTGAAGTATAATGGTCGTCCCAGATCGTAGCCTTGCTTCTAATTGCCTAATTAATTGTTCTCACACTAGTCTACCATAATTATAGCCTAATTATCTACTAATTACCACAGGGGGTGATTGTAGAATTAAGCTTAAAACAAAACACTAAACATAAACAGAACCGAGCATGAATCAAACAAAACAGAGCAAATAGAAATGAAATTGCAACACAACAGGCTGCAATCAGTCATGGAATCCCTAGAGTTGCAACTATCATTGTTCTCGTCTTTAAATTAATTCTAGTTGCATTCTATTATTTGGTTATTAACTAAGATTCCTAGAAAACCTTCCAGAAGTAGATTACATTTAACCCATGAAGCCTTAACCAAATCAAGTTAGATAATCATCTAAGCAAGATATTCCTATTCTACTTGCTACACCAACTGGTAATAACAAGAAAGCATCTCTGATTCAAGCATTTAAACCAATAATTATGTTTATATAGGTCTGACCATAACTTAAACAAACATAAAAATAAAGATGAAAGGCAATAACATAAATGAAGTAGAAATATCAATAAGAAAATTTATTTGATTGCTCAAGAATTCACGTTACAAGCTCCAAATCATCCATGGACTAATTACATAAAAGTTTTAGCCTTCCATGGAGGCTAAAACACAACAAAACAATGGAGAAAATTGGGGAGAGGGGGATAGACCTACGAATTCTATAGAAAATGGAAGAAAAAATATCTCTTCAACAGTAAAAAAAAGGGGTCTGAATGTGTTCTTAATCTTTAGCCAATGAGGGAGAATGAATTTGCATGCTTGTGCTGTCATTTTCCATCTATTTTTGGCCAGCAAAGTGCAGCAAAGAAGTACAAAAAAATACATGAAAATACTGCTGCAGAATACTCTTTTTCTTGTACAAAAAAATGGTTACCATTTTTGTTAATAATCTGGACAGCATGCAGCAGATTGCTTTGCAGAAAATAGGGCCCACACATTCAGCAAAGTTAGTCAACATCCAGTCACCCTCTATGTCATCGTCCACATAAGCAAAATGTCCACATAAGCAAATGCTCTCTAATTAAATTAATTTTGGAAAGTAAAGACGAGGATTAAATTGGGTCTTATCATTTAAGCTCATAAAAATGTGGAATTAAAACATATTAGTTATATAATTAATTTACACCCAATAAATCCAAAATATGATATAATTAGAGTTCAGAATATTTAAGATGCAATAAAAGGAATAAGATAGAGACTAAATTACATATAAAAATACCTAATATCAAGTTGTAGGAGAAACTAATCAACTCGAGTGAAGATAAGTTTGAAATAGTTGGAGGAATACTTCCTGAAAGCTTATTCTTTGCAATGCGTAAAATCTTTAAGCATTGGAGTCTTCTAATTTCTAGTGGAATAGATCCCTTGACAGAATTATATCTCCAATCTAAGGTCTTTAACTTTGACAACTTAGATACACATGGAGGAATAAAACCTTCAGAACAATTGTTTCGGAGAATCAAGTGTTGAAGTGTAAATAAGCCAACTATCCATGATGGAATTTCCCAAGGAGTTGATTGTGGCTCAAGTTGAGCATTTCCAATTTTTGTAATTGGAATAACTCTTTTGGCAAGTGATAGTAAAAGTAGTTGCCATGAAGATTAAGTTCAACTAAAGAAGATAGATTTCCAAGTTGTGGGGGTAAGGTGCCCTCAAGACCCATGTCACCAAGATTCAAGAGCCTTACTCTTTGATGGAAAGAATCACAAGTAACCCTAGCCCAGTTGAAAAAGGAAGAAGAGATGGACCAATTCGCTAAGTAATTGAAAGGGTCCCTAGTAATAGAAGACTCGAAAGAAAGAAGTGCAGACTCATCTGTGAAAAAATTGGTCTTGCATAAAGCAATGCAAACCATGAGGTAAAACAACGAGGACATGAAGAAGGAGAAATGAAAACAAAGGGTTGCCATGTTTGGTAGATTAAGGCTTCTAAGATTGAAAAAAGAAAGTGCAGAAGGCTATGCTATATATATCCTTTAGGGAAATGTGAAAAGATGCCATTTCGTCAACTTGTCTATAGCTAATGTCCTTGTCCTCGCTTGATAATTTAGGTGTATTCATCAACTTGCTGGAAAAGAATTGCTATTTGAATTTAAACAAAAAACATATAAATGAATATGATAAAGAGAGAAATTATCAATGGAAGGAGAAAAATATTTAATCTTATGTTTACAAATTAAAGACTTTAAATTGGCTGGTTCGGATGATTGAAATTATGAAAATAAATAATTCATTAAAAATGAAAAAAATTGGATTTTTCTATTTATTCATTCATTCAAATTAATTATCTCTCCGTAATTAGAAATAAAATGGGTGTACTAGATAATTAATTATTTGAAGGAGTGTGAGAAGAGGTAATTAATTTTATTTACCAACAAAAAGTTAAATTCCAAAATAATCCAGAAATCCATTATAAATAATATAGCATCTCACCCGAAAGCATTTTTCTCTTAATATTATCTTGTCAATTAACTTGTCCAGGCAAGAATTCATATCTAACTTACTAAAAAATTTAGCTTTTTACCCCATTGCCCTAGGGTAAGAATATCTCCAATGTAGCTAGCATATTAATTATGATTAAATTTTATTTTTATTTAGTTTTTACTGTTTATATTTTTATTAATATTTTGTTAAATTTGGCAGGCACAACTAATTGTGTGTCATTTTGACTCTCTGAATATACATGATTCAAGCTAACTTGTCCAAGCTATTTAACATAGTAAGTTATGAATGCGAGTTAACTTCACATGATTTTCTACTTTTCGTTTTTCTTATGTAAGTCATACATATTATATTCAAAGTACCAATAGTTGTATTAATAAAATGTAATGCTAAACTTATAGAAGCTTAGTAACAAGAACTAAATTAAAAATTTATAAAACTGTAAGAATTCAATTACAAAATTTTAAATTATAAAGACCAAAAAAAGTTGAATAAAATTAAAAGAGTCGAGAAAATAATTTAAGCTAAGATAATTAAAGACGGGACGCTGTGGAATGTGTTAATTTAAATTATTTAGCTATTTCAAATCAATGAAAAAAGAATCATGTGGACTATAAAAATCCCTACAAAACCATAAAAAGGAGCACTATATTCAAACTTAAGATAATTCTTCCACACCTAAAAACTTGTGCGGACTATTATAGAGCATCAACAATGGAACACTTCATTTAAGCTATACATAACTTTCCATATATCTGAATTAACTTCATTTCATTATTTATTTTTACTTTTGTTTATATACAAGTTATACTTATTTAAAGTATCAATATATACATATATAATTGGCAATATCATTAAATTTTAAAGAAAAACTTATAGAAGTTTAGTGACAATGACTAAATTAAAAATTTATAAAATTATAAGAACTTAATTATAAAATTTTAAACTATAAGGATAAATTGAAAATTGAGTAAACTTATAAGAATCCACCAAATTAAAAATTGACTAAAATTATAAGAATCTAAAAAATAATTTAACCAGCAAATATTAAAAAACTAAGGCAGCGGAATGTGTTAATTTAAATTATTAGGCTATTTTCAGTTAATGGGATAAGAATTATGTGAATATTTCAAATTTCTATTAAGCATTTGTAATTTATCACGACATTTAAAATTGATTTTTATAACTTACGGAATTATGCAATGTGTGGAATATTTTGTTATGACATTACAAACAGAGTGTGTGGAATATATTTTCTATAGAATATATTCATATGAGTTGACTTGCCTTGTAAAATTATAGATACATGACTTCTATTAAACACATGACTTCTATTGTACACATATTTCAATTCTATTTTTAAAAAATTAAGTATTTCAATATAGTCTCTATAAAAGAGTATTTGTATCAATTTGATTTCTTTATTTATTATTCTGCATCTTTTAGTTTTGAAAATTTTGACATTCAACTATAGTAGAATTTTCAATTTAACAAAAAAAAGGACCAAATAAATGAAAATATTTTTTTTGAAATACTAAATTCAAACACTCTATCTTTTAAGAACAAAATTAAAACAATTATAATATTTTAATGAATAAATTAGCAATTTATTCAATTATTTTCAAACTTCTTGGACATCAAAGTAAATGTATATTTATCTAAAAGAAACATGCGTTTGATGAAGTGTGAATAATTAACGTTCACATGATCTTTTTGCCTTCAAATATCTATCAAACAATTTTTTAAAGGAAGGCTTGATAAAGAACTTTTCATCTTTAAATTAAAGTAGAGTGTTTCAAATATCTCTCAAAAAAATAAATTATTGAGCGCAAAAAATAAAGTTGTGATTAGTGAAAAATTAGAAACTTTTATTTTAAAACTTTTTCTGGTTAGTTGTGAATCAAATCAGAAATAACCTTTTCTGTTTGATCCAGATTTTCTTTAATCCTTTAAGATGTGACTCAATGCATTTAGAGAATTTGGTATATATTAATTTAGTAGGTATATGACCTCTTTTGTAGGCAACATGTATCTTTTTTTGTAAAAAAAAATAAATATTGATTATTAACCACGGTTTAAACTGTAGCTAATACCTAAAAACAATTTTTTAAAAATAAAATTAATTAGTTAGGGTTTAAACCATGGCTAATTATAACCGTTAGCCACTATTTTTGCTAATTAGCTGCAGTTTTTACCATGATAAATAATTAATTTTTTTTATAGTTATAGCGGCGTCTAATTAAAGAAACACCACTATACATAGTGGCGTTTTCACACTCAAATGCCACTATAAAGTGACATTTGCCCATACAAATATCACTAAGCAAGTAATTTTTATAATTGTAGGAAGCGCTACAACAAATGTTATTGTGTGTATTTAGTGGCATTTATGCTCACATTTATCTAGAAACGCCACTAAATTGCCTGTGTCGCTCGATTTAGTGACGTTTTCAACAAATGCCACTATATCTCTATTTTTTTGTAGTTATTGGTTCAACTATGATCAAAATGGTAATAATTAAATGTATATATATATATATATTTAATTTTATATATTAAAAATTTTAATATAATCAATAATAACTATTTTTTTGTTGGTTTAATTTTAAACAATAAAAATTACTCTTCATTTTTATTTTTTAAAAATAATATTGTTATATATACTTTATATGAAAATTATTATAGAAATAATTTTTTAAATATAAAAAATAATATTGCATAATAAATTATAAATCAAAAACTACCAATATTGTTTAGGAATCTACACAAAGAGAGTGGGCAATTGAAATTGGATTTTGATTCTGGATTTGAAGACCTGAGAATACGTACAGACAAGAGGGGCACAAGTTGCAGTTAAGATTAAATAAAAGACATAAACGAAGTCTTCCTTTTGCACAGATACAATAGTGTAAAGAATAACATAAGATTTGTCTCAGAGACGTTTTAAATACTCACCACTCCCTCCTACATTCACACACCACGCACGACAACATATCATAATCTCAAAATTTTGTATTTCTCTCATATTTTGCTTTCTTCTTCTTTTCAATATCCATCCTCTTTACCAAAATTGACATCCTTTTCTTTGATACATACATCCTCAAGGATATGCATGCCTACACAATGTACTCTCTTTCTATCTTTCAATATAATTTTGACTAATCTAATTTATAAATTTCTTTTGGCTTGAAGCCGAAGAACTTACTTTTTCTACATTTTTATCCCATAATATACTCTTGCATGTTTATGTTGTGTCAATTTTGTCTTAGTTATTTGTAAACGATGCCAATTTCGTCCCAATTATTAAAACTATCTAAATCATTAATATTAATGAAAAAATGTTGACGTATTCAACCACATGGACAAAGGCTCAATAAGTGTTTACAATATGTAATTTACAATTTTGTCTTTCACGAATAATGTAAGTTTCAATTCCAAACCCTCAAATTTGTTGTAAGTTTCAATTTGGTTCCTCACATTTAGGATAATTTTCAATTTTATTATATTATTTACAAAAGATATAAGGATCATTACACACTTAAATGAATGAATTCATCATTTTTGTCACCATTAATGTATCAACTTTTCTATTTTTTAAGGTTACTATTATAAACAACAATTTGATATTGTACTTTAAACACTTTCACAGATATTATGATTCAAAAAAAAAATTTACATTGAGATAAAGGAGGCAACCTAAAAAACACAAAACACTACGACAGTACATAATTGAAATTGAACCCATATATATCATCATGTGACAGCAAAAAATAAAATTTAGGGCTCTATTTGGCTCCTATTTTTAAACATAATTTTTTTGCTTTTAAAAATAAAAAATAAAACTTGACTGGTACATTATTTTGAAGAAATATGTTTGCAACCAATTATTGAAAATTTATTTTTAAAATGGAAAACAAAACATATTTAATATGTTTTTGGAAATATTGTTATTTCAAACCATTAAAAGATGAGGTAAAATATTGGTAAATATGTAAGTTCATTAATGACATTTATATAAAGATGAGCCATTACAGAAAAGAAAATTATACTTGCTGCGATGATTTTTAAGTAAATTCTAATTGCAACGGTTAGTAACCGGTGCTAATTCTAATATTTTTTATTTATAATTTTTATAAAAAAGAATTGTGTTTTCTATCTAATTTTTGAGAAGCTATCACTTATAGTATTTATCTTTCTTCATTTTTATAGATTTTCTTTTACTGATTTGCAACAATCCAATTCATCATAATATAAAATTATTTTAAATAAAGACATTGTTAATAATTTATGTAGTTGGATAATAGATTTAATAAATTCATTAAAATGTAGCTTAGGCTATGACAATTAATATATTTGATACGTATTTTTTATCCTCTTTTAAAATATCATCATTAATCATTTCATTGTATTGAATTTACCCCAACAATACTAGAAATTTTGTATCATACAAAAAAAAAATCTTCCAAATGCTCTTTTTTCTATAAAGTTTAAAAAATTGTTTTCAAAACAAATTTTACAAACCGATTTTGTTTTTAAATTTCCAAAATTAATATCTAAAACAATTTCACAAAACTTGATTATAAAATTAAGAAAAACACAAACACATCTTAAATAGGCTCCAAGTTTTTTAAAGGATTATTTTACATAATCACAAACCAAATAGATAGATTCATAGAAAACTCAAATGCGAAAAATTTCTTAAATCTATAATCTTTAGTTTGTATATTGTTATAAGTAATAAAAACATAAAAGAAAACAATATAAAGAGTGTACCTTAATCTATCGTGATCTTGAAAGAGAATCAAAGGAGAGTTGGCTCTTCTAGGAAGATATGGGGTTTCTCTCTCAACTGACTTTTCTGATGGAAACTCAAAATGAACCGTCAAGTCCAAAAAGTGAACCAACCCCATATAACCTTGGAAAATACTACCCATGGGTCAACTCACGGGTTGACTCATAGATTGATTTTTTTTTATAATAACACCCCATCACTATTATTATTTAGGGTTGGACATTTACATATTTATTATTTTAACTAACACCCCAAACCAAAATAAATATATATCAAATAGGTCCTTAAACACAAACTAATGAACATTTTATAGTAGACCTAATTAAGATAGCATCAATATATATGTTCCAAAAATATGTTGACATATACAATAATTAATATGTCAGTCTACACAAATATTTATTAGTCTTAATATTTATTTATAAAATAAATAATATATATATATATATATAATATATTTATAATAAACATAACGCCAACAAATCTCCCAATTGGATGACATATGATTTTAAAATTGTATATTCACATATCATACATATATATAAACTCAAAGTGTGCATATTCTGCTATCTAACAGATATATCACAAATAATCTCGTCCACTAACTATATCAGTATAGAACCAAAGAGGCTTTTGTAACAAATTGAATTGAAACTAAACCCAATAATGATCACAGTATTAATATAGCTAACGACATAGATCAAGCCTGAATGTATAGCATGGAAATTACATGTCTAGGATCTTCATACATGCCTATTTCCACCTGGTTCCTATGCTTTCTCTATTTTATGCTAAACAGTAGTTGCTAAACCGCATTGAGAAAGCACAACACATATGTCCAGAGTTCACACACACAAAAACACAAAATTATATATGAATAAATACACAATCATATATATATATATATATATATATCTCAAATGTGACAAAATAAATACACTGATCAAACTCTAAGTGGTAAACCTTTAGTCAACAGATCCACAATCATATGATAAGTACTAATGTGTTCTACAGACATAATATAACTTTGAACCCTCTCTCTAATAACCAGAAATTTAATGTCTATGTGCTTCGACCTAGACGAATTACAGTTGTTCTTAATGAACAACTCGGCAGTTCTACTATCACAATATAATCTCAAAGGCCTCTCAATGTCGTCGGCTATCTGTAAAGCTATGATAAAGTTCCTCAACCAAACCATTTGATTGGATGCCTAATAGTAGGCTATAAACTCAGCCTCCATGATTGAAGAAGCTATAAGTGTTTGTTTGACACTTTTCCATGAAATAGCTCCATCAGCTAACATGAATACGTAGCTTGATGTAGATCTCTTTGAATCCATGCATCTAGCAAAATCAGCATCGAAGTATCCCATAACCTCAAGCCTATCCAACCTCCGATAGATGAGCATGTAGTTCATCGTCCTCTGAAGGTATCTCATAACCCTCTTTGCTGCCTTCCAATGAGCCATAGTGGAGTTACTCTGATATCTATCCAACATTCCCACAATGTACACCAAATCTGGACATGTACACACTTATGCATACATAAGACTACCCACAGCAGAGGCATATAAGATTTTATCTATTTCCCTCATCTCTATGTCCAAGTTAGGACATTGAAGCAAGTTAAATATGTTGCCTCTGGCCATAGGTGTATTAACCAGTGCACAGTCTTGTGTGCCAAAACGGCTCAAGACTTTCTCAATATATGTCTTTTGTGATAAACCCAAAGTCCATCTAGTACGATTCCTATGGACCTGAATCCTTAGAACAAAAGAAGCCTTACCAAGATCATTCATTCAAATTTGCTAGAAAGAAAGGATTTGGTTTCACACAAAAAGAACATATCATTATTGGCTAACAGTATGTCATCGACATATAGAACTAGTATCACAAACTTACTCCCACTCATCTTGAGGTATATGCACTAATCAACCGATTCTCTTGGGACCCAAAAAATGAAATCATCTCATCAAATTTTCCATACGACTGCCACAATGCATGCTTAAGACCATAAATGGACCTTTTAAGCTTACACACAAAGTGCTTTGAATCTTTCGATTCAAATTTCTCCAGCTGCACATAGTTTCTTCAATGTTTCCATTGAGAAACGCTGTTTTCACGTTTATTTGATGTAGCTCTAAATCATAATGAGCTACAAGCACCATAATGACTCTAAAGGGATCCTTCGTAGAAACTGGAGAGAAGGTTTCCTGAAAGTAAATATCTTCTTTCTGGGTGAAACCCTTGGCTACAAGACAAGCTTTATATCTTTCGATATTACCACTTAAGTCTCTTTTGGTTTTAAATATCCATTTACAACCAATCGGTCTCACACCATGTGGTAATTCTACTAAATCCCACACCTCGTTGTCAGCTATGGATTTCATCTCATCCCTTTTGGCATCTATCCACTTTTGAGAGTTATTACATGACATAGCCTCTCTACAAGTGACTGGATCTTTATGCATGCCTATGTCAAATTCGTGCTCTTGTAAGAAAAAAACATAGTTACTTGATATAACACTCTTTTTCTCTCTAATGGATCTCCTCAAAGGCACTTCCACTTGAGGTTGTGGTTGTTCTTCAGGTTTAGGAAAATGAATCTCTTGATTCTGAATAGGAGTGATCTTTGTATCAATTATGTTCTCTATGGGTTCCTCATTCATAGATACAATTATCTCTAGTAATGTTACCTGATTAATTAGGCAGTCCCGTGACTCTAGTAGGAATACTGGTGTATTCATCTTCAAACACAATTCTTCTAAGTTGATCACTCTCACTATACCTAACATCCTCAATAAATTTAGCATTCTCGGTCTTAAAGAAAGACCTGAATGAAGGGTCATAAAACTTGAAACCCTTCAATCTCTTAAAATAACCCATAAAAATGTAGTTAACAGTTGTTGTGCCCAGCTTTTTCTCATTAGGCTTGTATAGCCTAGCTTTAGCTGGACAACCCCACTAACACTAGGCTTCTTACCTGTCCACAACTCATATGGAGTCTTTTGTACTGCTTTACTCATTACCCTGTTAAGCATATACACTGCAGTCTTAAGAGCCTCACCCCAAAGTGACTTTGGTAGAGAAGAATGACTTATCATACTTCTCACCATATTTTTAAGTGTACGATTGTGCCATTCAGCTACACTATTTTGACTTAGAGTCCCAGGCATGGTGTACTATGGCACAATTCCACAATTAGTCAAAAATTTGGCAAAAGGCCCTGGACATTGTTCCTCTGATCTGTCATATCTGCCATAGAACTCACCTTCATGGTCAGATTTGACAGCCTTAATTTTCTTGCCTAGTTGATTCTCAACTTCGGCTTTGAAAATTTTAAACATGTCCAATAACTGAGTTTCTCATGTAACAGGTATATATACCCATATCTAGAGTAGTCGTCTATAAAGTTGATAAAATACTATTGTCCATTCCAAGAAGCTGTAGAGAATGGACCACATATATCAGTATGAATCAACTCTAGAGTCTCACTAGCTGTAGCAGCACCTGCTAACTTAACTTTTGTCATTTTGCCCTTAATGCATTCAATACAAGTATCCATATCTTCGATATTGGATGCTTGTAAAATGCCATTTGACATAATCCTTTGCATTCTTTGTTTAGAGATATGCCCCAAACACTTACGCCATAGACTAGCATAATTATCATCAATTAATCTACATTTAGTACCCATTTTCATAGAATGCATATTTTCACAACTATAGGCTTCAACACAATTTAAACAATATAGATTATCAATTAATGAACCAGATGCAATCAATTTAGAATTTAAGGACATACTAAAAATTTCATTACCAAATGAACAAGTGTACCTAAATTTGTCTAGATAGGAAACAGAAATTAAATTACGTCTAAAAGACGGTACAACAAAAGTGTTCTGTAATTATAATTAATAGTCATTCCCTAATGATAATCTAAATAAACCAATAGCTTCAACAGTAGATCGGTTGCCATTACCCACATAGATGTATTTTTCACCATCAACTGGCCTTCTGCTGGTTACGTAATCTTGCAAAAAAATACTAATGTGAATAGTAGCACCTGAATCTATCCACTAAGTATTATTGGGTACTCAAGCCAAATTAACTTCAAAACTAACAAAGTTAAGATGCATACCTTTTTTGTCTAGCCATGCAGAGAACTTGGAGCAATCTTTCTTGAGATGTTTAGCCTTCTTGCAGAAGAAACAAGTTATACTCACATTTTATTTCTTTTTGCCCTCTTGCTGAGATGCCCTAGGCACTGCAATGTCCTTCTCATTGGACGACTTTCTCTTATTAGAAGAAGTCTTAGCACTAGAAGAAGTTTCTAAGTTAGTACTCTTGACTTTGTCATGCTTAAGCGTCTCATCCTCTTGCACAATTGAGCAATAAGCTCATTTAGTGTCTATTTTTCCTTTTGAGTATTATAGGAAACTTTGAACTGACTTAATTGAGGAAGCAGAGAAATCAAAACCAACTGCACCAGTATGTCATCAAACAACTCTAACTTAAGTGCCCGTAGTTTCGTGACTAGGTTGGACATCTCCATGATGTACTCCCTAATGTTTCCATTTCCCTTATATCTCCTTAAAACCAACTTAGTCAAGATAGTGCTAGTTTCGACCTTGTCGTTTGGAGTGAAATGGTCAGAGATCTCTTTTAAGAAACTCTTATCATCATTCTCTTCTTGAATCCCACCATGAATGAATTCAAGGATGGTGTACTGCATGATCTGTAGACTTATGCGATTTGAACATTCTCATTTCTCAAATGCGGCCTTTTGATCAGTAGTACTACTACTAGTCAAGGCTGTTGGGCATTCAAACCTGAATGCATGGTCAAGATTCATGCAACCAAGCGCAATCATAACGTGCTCATTCCATCTTTTAAAGTTAGTACCACTCAGCATGGGAATATTATTGGCAGAAATAGCAAATACTACAATAGAAAATAACCAATAACAAGCTTAGGATAATATTAATATATTTAGACCATACACAAAATATATATGAATTTAAACATGTGAAACACAACATAACTCTATTTACAAATTAGAGATATAACAAAAAATTCACAGGTTCATATAAGGTTTTAATCATTTTAAAGATGTCTAGTACATCACTACATATTAGTCTTTGGACAGAATAAATATTTTTTAATGGCATTCTCTACACAAATATAATTAATTAATGTAGAACTCTCACACTTACTTAACACATGTCTTCCTTTAGGCCAACACATGCTAAGCAAGTTACCTAAATGAGTCATACAAAGATTAACTAACTTAAGCCTGACCAACTAAACTCCTTTAGGATATCTAACATGCATAGGCTTTTTCCACAATTTTCTTGTTAAAACTAAGCCAACTTTACCTAAATTAGCTACTTTGGTAAACATATAGTTTACATTAACTAAATTCTAATAAGAAAACATAATTTAGATTGATAAGAATTCATGAGAAAGCCATATAATGAGACTTGAAATAATAATTTTTTTAAAATTTTTTTAAAGTCAACGGTCAACATGTGAGCAATAACGGTTTACCCCTTATTCTGGAAAACTGCAATGAACAGTAGTAGTTGCCACAAATTTTGGAAATTCAACGTGAACAATAGCAGTTTCCTTCAAAAATTTTCCAGAAAAAAACCTAAATGTTCTTCATGGTTCTTCCTTTAGAAATTTCAAGATCATATTCCAAAATCCATTTTCATGACTTCCAACTCAAAATTATTCAAGAATTGATTAAAACTTCCAAATAAATTGTGAAAATTACCAAAAAAACACTCAAATTTTCATGAATTATGAAATCCCAATTTTTAGGGTTCATCTCAAAAAAATTCCTATTTTTCAAAAATTTTCAAAATTTGATTATTCCTTTAAAAATTTATAAAATAAGATACGAAAATAAAGTTTATTTAGGGAATTAACACAAAAGAATCCCAAAACTTCCTAATTTTAACAAAATCAAAGTTTCACACATATAGGGTTCTTCACAAATTTATGAACCCAAATTTGATTTTGAAACAAAATTGGTCCTTATTGCTTATCGAAACCAGGCTCTGATACTAATTGAAAACAAATTTTGATTAAACATAATCAGATAGTCAAGATTCATATAAAACTCAAATGCAGAAATTCTTAAATCTATGAACTTACTATTTGTAGATTTTAACAAGTAATAAGAATACAAAGATGAAAACAACATAAAGAGCATACCTTGATCTATATATCGTGAACTCAAAAGAGAATCGAAGGAGAGTTCGCTCTTCTAAGAAGATATGAGATTTTTCTTTTAACTTACTTTTCTGATGGAAAGTCAATATGAACTGTCAAGTCCAAAAAGTGAAACAATCCCATATAACCTAGAAAACCACTATCCATAACCATCTACCGTGGGTCGACCCATAGATTGACCTTTTGCATAATAACATCCCATCACTATTATTATTTAGGCCGGACATCTACACATTTATTATTTTCACTAACACCCCATACCAAAATAAATATATATCAAATGGGTCCCTGAACACAAATTAATGAAGATTTTATAATGGACCTAATTAAGATAGCATTAATATATATGCTCCAAAAATATGTTAACATATACAATAATTAATATGTCAGTCTACACAAATATTTATTAACGTTAATAGTTATTTATAAAATAAATAATAAATATATATAATATATTTATAATAAAAATAACGCCAACATTGTTTACTTACCAAGTGAGTGATTAAGAGAGTACACAATTGAAATAAAGATAAATAAGTCTATCTAACATACTTATAATGGTAATATACAACCTAAATTGTCATTTCCCTAGTTAAAATTACATATTAAAAATATCAAATGAGCTATGTCTATATGTGTTTAGACATGCCTGTATTTTCTCATCAATAATTTAGGCATTTTAGCTTAAAATTGGGATAATATTGACACTTTTTTTTAACAAGTGCAAAAGTGAAATTAACTTTCTTCAAGTCTAAGGGACCAAACTATGACTTATCCCAAACGTAAGGATTCAATTAAAACTTCAAGTTAGAAGATGTCAAAATCTGATAAGTACTTCTTGTCCACATTTTTGAACATGTCAATATTTTTCATTGATAATTTATATGGTGTTAATAATTGTTATGAAATTAATACCTTCTATAACATGCATACTAAAATTGACACAAATAATTTAACCATTAGTTGATTGTTATTATGCCTTAACAATACCAGATAGTTAGTGTAGTACAAAAACCTGTCCAACAAGTCTTTTAATATATAGTTAATTTTGTACAAATTTATTTACATATGCTTTGCAATGACTACTTTTAAAAAAAAATGCTATACAATTGAGCATTGTGGAGTTTGAATGTGAACCAAGAATTTGCTCCTATGTTGTGTCTAATCAATTGATATGAACCCAAAAATAATAGAAGAAAAAATTAAAATGGAAAGACAGAAAGATGAAATAGTGGCAGAGTCTGTCTCAAATTTCACGGAGAGACAAGAAAATATATAGTATAGAATGTCCTTTTTCGAGTGAAAGGACGAACTCCAAGCCAAAAGCTTCATACAAAATTCTCTACTCCTTAATGAGGAGAGTCCCGTTAAGGAGATATTCCCTCTTCGACTTTTGCACCCATTAGGACCATGTCCACAGCACCTTTTCACCTTCTGTCTTTCTAACAATTTTCCAAAAGAAAACTTGATAAAAGACCTTTTGTGTTTAAAGTAGAGTGTATCAATATATACATAATTGGTTGTATATTAGTAAAATTTAATGCTAAACTTATAGAAGCTTAGTAACAAGAACTAAATTAAAAATTTATAAAACTATAAGAACTCAGTTACAAAATTTTAAATTATAGAGACCAAAAAAGGTTGAGTAAAATTAAAAGACTCAAAAAAATAAGTTAACCTAAAATAATTAAAAAAGGGAGGTTGTGGAATTTGTGTTAATTTAAATGATTTAGTTATTTTTAATTAATGAGAAAAGAATCATGTGGACTATAAAAATCCCTAAAAAACCATAAAAAGGAGCACTGTAATCCCTACAAAACCATAAAAAGAAGCACTATATTCAAATTTATGATAATTCTTCCTTGCCTAAAAAATTGTGTGGACTATTATAGAGCATCAACAATGGAACACTTCATTTAAGCTAAACATCACTTTCCACATATCTGAGTTAACTTCATTTTTTATACACAAGTTATACATATTTAAAAAATTTAAATTATAGAGACCAAAAAAAGTTGAGTAACATTAAAAGACTTAAAAAAGTAATTTAACTTAAAATAACTAAAGAAGAGAGGCTGTGGAATTTGTTTAATTTAAATGATTTAGCTATTTTTTTATTAATAAGAAAAGGATCATGTGGACTATAAAAATCCCTACAAAATTCAAACTTCAGATAATTCTTCCGCGCCTAAAAAATTGTGTGGACTATTATAGAGCATCAACAATGAAACACTTCATTTAAGCTATACATCACTTTCTGTATATATTTGAGTTAACTTCATTTAACTTCATTTCATTATTTATAGTTTGCTTTTGTTTATACATAAGTTATACATATTAAAATTATCAATATACACATATATAACTGGCCATATCATAAATTCTAAAGAAAAACTTATAGAAGTTTAGTGACAAGGACTGAATTAAATATCACTACAAAAAACCTATAGTTTAATGTCAGTTATTTTTAACTATTAGCATCAGTTATGACTGATGTTAAGGGGTCTTGCGTCAGTTACCATGACTAATGCTAGACTCAGTATCGCGATAGATATAGCGTCAATTACAGCAACTGTTGGAATGACTGAGATGCTAAATTATGACAAAAAATATGACATTTCACTTTGTGTCATTTACAACTGACATTAGTTAGCGTTAGTTTTAAATAACTCTAAATATAGCATCACTTATGACTGACACAAGATATAATTTCAGTTATAAATAATGCTATTATAAGCATTTTTTTTTGTAGTAGTTAGAATTGAAGTTAAACTTAACATCAATCTCAACTAAATTATAATACTCATAGACAATTAGCAAATTCTCAAGGAATAAATCTCAAAATGCTATTGACAATTAGTTTTGAGTAAAGAGAATACTAACATAAACCAATTTCAAAACCTTGCACTGAGGAATTGAGAAGAAGATAAATCATTCATGTATATGTCTGTCTTTATCTTTACAGTCAGAAATTAACATAACTCTGGGATTGCTAAAATGATGCTAATGTACAACAAAATCACCAAAATCACCTCCACGCAACTACTTGCTAGCACTAGAACACTATGTCACCTTGGTCCAGAAGAGTCATCGGTAAGATCCGAGTATCGTTCTGAAGAAGAGAGTTCATTCCCCTTGCTTCTTATTGATTTAGCTCTCTGTGAGGCTTCTGATTTCTCAGCAAGCTCGTCTCCTTCAAGCATCTGAACCACTTCAAACATCTTTGGTCTATGACTAGAAATGAAAAACGAACCTCAAGAGAAAGAAAGAAACAAATGCAAAAGATAAGTTAGACTACAACATTTTAGAATCTCAAACAAAAGGGGTATAGAGTATGTAGGAAGCCTTACTCTCTTCACAAAAGGGTGTATTAAAGTCATAAAGTGCAGATCCACATCACACGTTTCCAAATGAAGATGAAACCTGATTGTCATCTTCATACCCAAAACTTTGGCCTGCTAGGGGTGTTCTCAAATGATTCATATCTTTGCATGATAGGTTCCTCTCTGAGCTGAATAGACTTAATAGATTTAGTATAAACTAAAAGAATGAAATCAAAGATGAAGGATAAATTGACAAGACAGTGAGGTCTTACCCTTCTGTATTAGTATAAATATCCATCTTTTCAAATTAAAGTTAAAAAATAGTAAAGATTAAGCATTTTTAGTCCAAACACGATGACAGGCACATATGATGTTACGCTTGCTAATAGCCAAATACAAGCTATTAATAAAATGAAAATTCAAAAAGAAACAAAAGAAAATTTGTCATTCAGTTACGAAACAAGAATAGTATTCTAAACTAAAAGTGCAAAACAGGATGCTGAAGATTGGCTTTGGAACAAAGCTTAAACAACATATTATACTCTCTCCCTCCAAAAAGAAGGAAAAATTAAAAATTCAAGATGTTGAGACAAGAAATTCAGAAGTCTGGAAACAAAGATAAATTATTATGACATTCTTATAGGATCTTTAGTATGCGTATCATCTTTAAGAATACCCCTAACTCTTAACTTCTGCTTGAGGCACTACAAGGAAATAGACTTTTGGTGGCAATTTTTTGGTGACAACTATAAAAATTGGCACCAAAAATCGACTTTTACTAAAAATGTTTTAGTGGCGACTCTATTAAATCGCCACTATAGTATTTTTTGTAATTGGTGATAATAATTTAAAAAAAATGGTGATTTTGGTTTTAATGGCCACTAAAAGTTGCCACTGAAAGTCTTTTAGTGGCGACTTTTGTAAAATTTTTCTTTTACTATTTTTGCAACAAAAGAAATTAATTTCTTTAGACGTAACGGTGGCTAGATTCGAACGTGCAACCTAGGAATTGTTTAAACATAAGTTCACCACTGATGTAGCAAGATAACTTTAGTTGTGAAATGAATTTTTTTAATATAAATTGTTTCTTCTAGTAACTCTTTCCTGAACCCTCTTATTCTTCACTTCGTGCGTCCTTATGTCATCAATTTTGGTCACATCAGTCTCTTCATCCGATTCGCTTCTTCATCACTTCATCTCTTCTGTTCGCGTCGCCTCATCTGCCTTTTCCTTTTCATTCCTCTCTCTCTCTCTCTCTCTCTCTCTCTCTCTGTGTCTGTCTAAATCTCCATCCTGCTTTTGCTTCTCATTACCCACCAACATACCCACCTTCTCTCGCCCCTCGCTTTTGTACCATCATGATTCAAGATCACATTCTTTTCTACTTCTTCCCCTTTTGAGTTGACTTGAGCTTCCTCGTGCTGCATCCCCTGCTCTAATCTGATCCCATCTCTGTTCCCTTTAAATTGGAGTTTCTCTGCTTCCAAGTAAGTGTCTTCTCGATCTCCTGCTTCAATACTGGCATTTTTTTCTTTTTAGTTTTTTGCTTGTTCAGTGACGGTACTGTGGTGTGGTTTGCTACTTGCCCTAGTGTTCTATGGGATTTGTAATGTTGCGCTAAGTTTGAGATGACATTGAGAATTATTATTGTATAGGTATTAATGATCATGATTGCACGATGGAAATAATGAGGAAGAATGTGTTTGGAGTCTACTTTCATCTCACATCCTACGAGTAATTTGGTTGGATTGATTTCTTATATGTAAGAAACTGTAGTTAATAGATAAATGTTCTGTCATTGTGGATGCCTACTAGATTTGCTAGACCATTTGTAGCTTGTATCTATTAATATATTCCTCTTTACCCAAAAAATACCAAAATACCAAACATCTTGTTAATTAATTATTGCCTTGAATTAATTATCACTTAATGTCTAAAAGTCTCAGTTCTATTGATACTTTCTTAAGATATAAGTTATAGAAATTGTTAATAGTTTCCAACAGTGGTTCATTTCATATAGACTTTGGATTTTTCTTTTAAACGAAAAATGTGAAAAAGTTAGTGAAGGTTGGTTGTGGTAGAAATAGAAACAGTGATAAGTGATAATAAAGACAAAAATGCTACTGTATTGAGTATTAACTACACAGTAGCAACAAGGTTTAATTGATTTATGCACACACGACACATTCATTGAACTTCCATCACAATCATGACCAAAGATGGTGGTTAGGATTATAGACTAGACTTGTAGTCTATATTTACAATAAATAGAAGAGTTCGGATTTGCTGCTGAACAAAATCCGTGTTTTTCCTGTTTTTCACTTTTAGCAACGGTTTTTACCTTTGCTAAAAGTTATGGCAGCAGTTTTTTTTGTTGCCAAAACTTTCAGCAACAGTAAAAACCGTTGCTGAAAGTAAAAAGCAGCATCAGCAGCAGTTTTGATCAGCAGCAAATCTGGATTCTAAATAGAATATCTACTTCAATCTTTCTACTCCAATTAATATCGTGTGTGATCATTGTTGCTTTTTTTTTTTTTGGGTCTTAAAGCGTGAATCTTTCAGAAGTCTCTTCAAACATAATCTTCAAGAAATAGAAGGGTGAAAGAGATACAATATGGTGTTAATTATATTGTTTCTTTTTAGTGTGATGTTGTTTGGAAGGCATAATTAAATTAGACATGACCCTTCCATTGACAATGGTGTAATATGCAACAAGTGGACAAGCACCAATAGAATAAAGATTGGTTAATATGCAACATGACTGATTGATTTTATTGCACTGTTCTTAAATCTTTTGGTTATCAATGTTTATATTTAGTCTTTGATTATAGTCATAATACATTATATATTTAAAAGTTAATATGAATCTAGATGGCACTTGAAGCAAATCGATGCTGACTAGACTATGGAGCCTGAAAAAAAAAGAAAATAAAGTTGTATTTACACACAACTTAAGTAACCAGCTAAGTAGCATCACTATTTCTTTTTTTAGTTTCTATCCTTTCTGCCAATTATTGATTGCTTAGGATTCTTAAAGTCAAATCACCAACATTGAATAGTTACTAGTATTTTTTTTTATCTTTATGATGATTTGCACAATGTTTTCTTTTTTATAATTTATCTATAGCAATATAGCTTCATCAATTTATTCTTTAATTTTTTTTGGAAATGTAGTTTAATGAACTTATCTCTTATACAGATTAATAAAGTATATAGATTCTTCAATGAATAGATATTTTTAGTTTATTTTGTTAGACACATTCATTTTTTTCTCTTCTTTTCTCATCTTTTTAAATTTTTTTAATTAAAATAAGACAACCTAATCAAATTCATATCATTTTTTTCTTTTTTTGACTGTCTCTTTCTTGCTTGTTCTTTTCCTTTAGTCTTCCGAAAGGCATATTGCAAAGGAGAGCAAGTGATTTTGAGCTAAGGCAACACTAAATCTATACCCTCAAGACTCGTTGGATTGTGGAAGAACATTGTGAGGTATGATCATTTAAAGCCTTTCTCCCAAAATTATAATTCTATCTGCTACGAACTTTTATTTAATCTGGTTACTAGTTGTCTATATTAGAAACAATGTCTTGATATTAGTTAAGTTATGAAAAAACTTATCTTTAGAATGGGATCATCCGTTGTAGCATTAATTTAGTTTCAACTAGCTCTTATATTGTTTATGGGTTAACTTCATATTGGGTTTTGTTAGATAATAAACAAATTCATTGAGTAGAATCCATACCTTTCTAAATTTATACTCAAGAAGCCCTCATTTTGTGGACCAATTAGAATTAATTCCATTCTTATTAAAAAAATTCTCTTATTATTTTTATAATATTTTTTAACAAAGTAAAAAATAATGCAAATCATGGGACCACTAAATCAAGATGTTTAGAATCATATTTTTATTCTAGTTTGATGATGATGAGATGAGATGCTTTTCCAAATGTAAGCTTTATTAAGATCTTTATCATGTTATTTCTCTATTTTGAAATCACATTTTTGTCTCAAAAGCCATTGAGTTACTTTATCATGTTATTTTGTTTTACTTTAATTCCTTCGTTTTTATTTAATCTGTTAATTTTATTTTGTTTTAATTTGGTATTTGAACTAACAAAAATTATTGATAGTTATGTTTTTTTTCTTTTCAATGCTCATTTTGTACTACTTAGTTGCTTTAATGGAAAGTATGCTATAGTATAAGCTTCCAACATATAGCTTCTTTCATGAATAAACTATGTAGTTGTAGCAGACATTAATGGACAAAAGTTGGTTGAAGATTGAAAATAGAGTAGATCCAACATATATCAAAGGAATAGATAGCTTTCTTGAGTAGGCCTTTAGTCAACCACAGGTTAAAAATGAGATTTAATGTCCTTGTAAGGGATGTATAAACACAAGGTTCAAGTTTAGAATTCAAGTAAGAGTAGACTTATTGAAGAATGGTTTTTGGGATAGTTATGAAGTGTGGGCCTTACATGGAGAAAGTTCAATAAGATATGAAAGTCCCCTTAATGATTAAGTGGAAGAAGACGATAGTGTTGAAGATGATGAAGTTATAGAGATGGTACGTGATACATGCGGATATGTCAATAAAGGGGAGATGAATAGTGGATTTGAAAATAATGAAGAGCCAAATATTAATGCAAGAAAGTTTTATGAATTATTGTCAGATGTTGAGACAGATCTTTATCCAGGGTGTAACAAAGTATCAAAGTTGTCATTCATTGTTAAACTATTACACTTGAAGTGCCTTAATCATTGGAGTAATAAATCTGTGGATGCCTTGTTGAGTTTTTTCAAATAAGTTCTTCCTGAGGGGTCATTGGTACCGGGGTCTTACTATGAAGCCAAGAAGGTTATCCGGGAGCTAGGTTTGGACTATACCAAGATAGATGCATGTGAGAATAATTGTATTTTATATTGGGGTGAGCATGCTAATGCAGAATCATGTCCTAATTGCAACACATCCAAATGGAAGTTGGATAGACCTAAAGGTAAGAAAGTAGCACATAAAGTTTCGCAGCATTTTCCAATAAAGCCAAGGCTGCAAAGGCTTTACATGGAAAAAACCATAGCTAAAGAGATGAGGTGGCACAAGGAAGGACAAATTAATGACGGTGTGCTAAGACATCCTTCAGACTCTCTAGCTTGGAAATCCTTGATAACCAACATCCCAACTTCTCTATTGATCCTAGAAATGTACGGTTGGGTCTAGCAAGTGATGGGTTCCAACCATGTGGGAATATGAGTACCAATCATAGTATATGGCTAATTGTTCTAGAACCATATAATTTTCCACATTGGAAGTGCATGAAGCAACCATACTTTATGTTGACACTTCTCATTCCTGGCCCTAAATGTCCAGGTGACGACATAGATGTTTATTTGCAACCAATGATTGAAGAATTAATGGAATTTTGGGAGGATGGCATAGAGACATATGATTCTTACTCAAAATCAAATTTCAAGATACATGTAGCTCTCTTGTGGATAATTAATGATTTTTCCTGCATATGGAAACCTTTCAGGATGGTCAACCAAAGGCAAGCTTGCATGTCCTTGTTGCCATAAAGACACACATTTTATTTCTTTGAGAAATAAATTGTGTTATATGGGTCATCGCCGCTTCTTACCAACCAATCATCCATGGCATAAGAAGAGGAGGTCATTTGATGGGAAAGTAGAAAGAAATGTCTCTGACAACATCATATCAACAATGATGAATATGATTGGAAAGACAAAAGACACTTTGAAGAGTCGATATGATTGGTGGATTTAGGAATTAGACAAGGGTTAAATCCAATTCAAGATGGAAATAATATTTTGTTGCCTGTAGCATGCTATGCATTATCCTTTCATGAGAAGTTGACATTATGCAACTTCTTGGCTAATTTGAAGGTTTCAGATGCTTTCTCATCAAACATTGCAAGATGTGTGAATATGAGGGAGAGAAAAATTTTTGGGTTGAAGTGTCACAATCACCATATATTATTGCAAGATATATTCCCAATTGCAATACGTGATTTGTTGCCCAAACAAATATATGAACCGATTATAGAGTTGGGTAATTTTTTAAGAATCTATGCTCCAAGTGCTTGACTATTGAAGATCTCGATATTCTTGAGGTTCAAATTCCTATTACTTTATTCAAACTAGAAATGATATTTCCACCAGCTTTTTTTGATATCATGAGTCATTTGCCAATTTACGTGGAAGATTGTTGGACCTGTACAATACTGATGGATGTACCCTGTGGAGAGGTAACACATCACGATATTCTATTTTTCAATTACATAAATTTTATTTGCTATGAACCTCAATTATTTTAGCCTTTATATATAGGTACTTATGGACACTTACATCATATGTTCGCAATTTGGCTCATCTAGAAGGTTCAATTGCTAAAGATTATTTAGCAGAAGAAAGTCTAACTTTTTGTTCATGGTACTTAAAGAATATTCCAACCAAGGTTAACATACCTCCTCAGAATGATGATGGACCTAAGACTTCTAGTAACGTGTCTATATTCAAACGACCTAGGCAACCAAAAGGGCATTCTGAGTCCATCAGTTTATTTCATGAAGATTTCAATCAGGCTTGCATGTATGTGCTTCAAAATTGTGAAGAGGTTTGGCCATTCTTGGAGTAAGTTCACATTATTCCCAAAATTTTCACAAAAGTTCACATTATAGTCAATATATGTTAAACAAATTGGCTTATTTATTATAGGGAGCACAAGAAAGAAATTGAAATACAAACTTCGACAATGGTGGATAAGAGACATTTTAAGGAGTTTCGTAGTTGGTTTCGTGCATGTGTAAGCGTATATCTACATGGCTTAGTCCACTTTTTTAGTGTATATATAAAGTTTAAATGGTAACAACAATTATTTGTTTATATAGCTTCTTGCATTATGTCAACAAAGAGATGGAAGTGATGACCTTATCAGCTTAGCAGTTGGTCCTAATAGGGTGGCAAACTTATATCCTATATATATGGCTAACGGTTTCATATTTCATAATAAAGCTCGTGCATTTGGGAAAAAAACTCAAAATAGTGGAGTTATTGTCAAAGGGGATGATTCAGACTCTGAAAAAGAGTATTATGGCATAGTTGAATATATTTATGAGCTGTCTTATCTGGGGAATAACAAAGTATATCTCTTCAAGTGTCATTGGTGGGATGTAGCTCAATTAAGAAAAGGATATAAAATTGACAAGTATGGATTCACAAGCGTTAATACTTGTTATTTGTTGAATATGAATGAGCCATTTGTCTTAGCATCTCAAGCAGAACAAGTTTTCTATGTACCTGATATCATTGATCAAGTTTGGCTTGTTGTGGTGAAGACACATCCGCGTGACCTATTTAATATGCCGCTAGAGGATGATAATGATGTTGAAGGTAATGAACTATTAGTCAACCACCAAGATGAAGCATATCAACAGATAGAGGTTGAATTGAACACGTTGGCTAGCAATTTAGTAGAAAATGAAATCACAATAGCCTTACATAGAGATGATGTCAAGCTGCAAAGCATTAACCATGCAAATGAAGATTTGCAAACATGTACACAAAATGTTGAAGATACAAACTTCATTGATGATAATAAAGTAGATGTGACCATAAGTGAGGAAAGTGAAGAAGAGTTACTCAATAGTCATTGTAAGGATGTAAACAAATATATCTATATTTCATTTATATTTAATCTTGTTATTTGATAATATTTTATAAGCAATGTTATTTACACATTTCAGTTACATCTTATATATACATTAATACTGTTACTTATTTTTTACTTATAATGTTGCAGTAACATGACATGATTTGGAAGGGGTAGAGGTGCTGGACCAATTGGTAGGAAAGGCGTTGCACGTAGTAGACATGAGAAGCATGGTGAAGTATCATCAAGCTTTCGCTTACAACCACCACAATCAGATCTAGCACCACCCCAACCAATGCCACAACTTACTACTCAACCAGTGGCACAAGCAGAGGCACATGATGCAAATCTTACTCAAGCACAACCTTCACCGAATCTTAGTAGTGTAGGTTTATTGCATACTTATTGAACAAAGTGTATGGAATTTTATACTTTCATGCAACATAATTTGGTGATATTTAATTTGTTTTTAATTGTTCATATCATCTTCTTGTAGTACAAATAAGAAAGGTAGAGGATGTTATAGATCTGTAGAGATGGATATGAAGACAACATATGGTGGGAAAATTGATGTCACCATGTATGATTATGTTAATAGAGCTATCGGATCTGGGCCAAGGGAGCTTCCTAATTATTATGGCCTAGTGTTGAGGACCACAATTTCATTTAAAGAATGCAATGCAGAATGGAAAAATGCCTCTACAAAATACAATCAAGCAATGTGGTTTAGGGTTAAGGTAATAATTATGTAAATAAGTTATTCCATTCTTATAATTGTTGGAGTGATTATATTATTATGTCTAACAATTATAATTTTCTATGATTGTTTTAGGAGAAATTTACAACTTCTAATGCTAAAAAAGAAGTAGAATTACAAAGTTATGCTTTAATGACTTTTCAAAAGAATTTTAGAAGTTGGAAGACTAGCTTGCACAAGCACTATAATCATTATGCAACTGATGAGGAAAGGCTAGCTAATAAGCCAGAAGGTGTTGATGAAGAAGATTGGCAATGGTTAGTAGAATACTTTGGTTTTGATGGTTTCAAGGTATCATGTTGATAATATATTTTGCTAAAATGTTTTGTGAATTTTTTTTTCAGTTTAAGTGACTAACTGTTTGATATAATAGACAAAAAGTGAAAGAAACAAAATCAATAGGAGTCTACAAATAATGAAGCACACGTCTGACCCAAAATCTTTTGCAGAAATATAAGCATCCACGGTAATTTCTTTAGACTTATGACTACTTTTCATCTTGGATGTGTTCCCATGGATTCTAGTTAATTTATTTTGTAAGTGTTTTTTAGTAATGCATTTTCTAGTGAAAGACCTTGGCAGTAATTTTTTTTTAGTAAATATCATTTTGTAATGGTTTTAAGTAGTTGGGACTAGACTGATATGGACTGATATGGTTTTAAGTGTTTTACTAAAATACTATTCATTAATCTAAATGCAAGTTTTTCGATTTGTAATGTGTAGATAATTTGTAGTTTTGGAATGCATTACAGATAATTTTTGTGTTTTATTTTTTATTCTAGATTTGTATTGTGTGTGTGACAATTAGACATCATGAGTGTAAGTTTCTTTGGAGAGGGACCCAAATACTGGGGAAAAGGTAACACCTGACATTATGTGAGAGATGCAACACACTCGAAAGACAAAGGAAGAAGAAGTGGTGTGGTCAGATCCAAAGTCTCCAGAAGTTCATGTATATTTCACAATTTTAATAACTTTTTTTTACAAAATTGACATGCTTTTTAAATTGATCTTAACCAAATGGTGATTGTTTTAACCTTAGGGTCATCTCAAAGAGCTTGTGCTTCAACAACAATCCATCGAAGCTGAGTCTCAATTGACTAGGGATGAAATTTTGGTAGAAGATCTTGATGAGACGACTGGGTATGTTCGTGGGATGGGTTATGGGATGAAATCTCCAAGAAAAAGAACCATAAGCCAGGTTGATATTGATGTTCGAATGTCTTCTTCATTGGAGAGTGTACGTGGACAAATGCAGACAGAGATGGATCAAAAGTTACAAGAAGCGCGAGCTGAGATGGAAAGATAGAGAAAGGAGGAACGTGAAGAGATGGAAAGAAAGATGCAAGCAAAGATTGCTCAACAATTGGCTGCGTTACTAGCTAGAATACAACAGGTATTTTCTTGAACCATTTTATTGATATTTCAATCATTTGATATTGTAATTTCTTTCTTTCTCTGATCTGTAGCCTTTGTTTTTGTTTTTTTTTGTTTGGTAATTTTAATAAATTTAGTATTATTAAGTTGTTCTTCCAATAATTGTCAGGAAAAACTAATGTCTTGTTTAATCATGGGATATATGTTTCACATATATACTGCTATTAAGTGTAATAGAAAATAAGAAGTTCATTGATTTGGACAATAAATCCAAATACTACACCTATTTATTCTGCTCCAAACTAAAATAAGTATCTCAGCCTAGTTCATTCAGTTTGTTACTTGTTCTGGATTTTTTTTTCTATTATGGGTATGTTTGGTTTAAATTTTTACTTGCATTGGAAATATAGGCTGAAATGATTAGGTACTTTATTAAATGTCAAGCTCATTGTAGCCAATCACCAAATAAATTTGCAGATTAGATGCTTCCAATATTAATTATTCTTTGTGACATTATGCTGCATCCTTGACTTGTAGATTTAGGAATAATATTTGTAACTTTATTGATAACATGGTCAATCTGTTAGAATATTTCATTCTGGGTAACAAATTACTAGGATTTAATCTAACTTTTTGAACAATGGATTTTTCTTTTGAACTTCTATTTTTCAAAATCTATAATTATCTTATTCTAATAAACTTATATAGAGATATATTATGTCTGTCTGTATACTATTAAGAAATAATTAATGGTTTTGAATTAAAAATGAATAACATAATAATACTCTACTCTATCTATTTGGTCAATTTTCTCTAATGAATATTCTTTGATAATCTAAACTTTCTCTTATTCATATGTAAACTAATGGGGGTTAGGCTTACCGAGAAGAGTTAGTCTCTTACATGGTAGTGAATCCAAGTTCAAACTTTCTCTTTTAATGTATTTTTATTAAAATTAAATTAATTCAAAAATCAATTTTATGTAACTGCAGTCCAAAGATGTAATTTATTATTTCCTCATGATCCTTGAAGCAATCTACATGCTAATCTCCTCCAGACAAAGACAAAACAAATTCCTTGTGCAAAAAGATTAGTGCTGTGGAATTTTGTTTATATTTTTAAAGGTTTAAAGAAAGCAAAAAAGAGAGGCAGTAGACCATGATGTCATGCTCAATTTTATTAGAGTGAGAAGCAAAAGAGGACGTTAATTTCTTAAAGTTAAGTTATAATTAGAAGCCAATAGTCGAAGTCACACACATATAGTGAAAATCTATGGATATGAAAATAGTAGCCAAGGAGAAAATGAACTAACCTGCATGATGTTATACTTATTGAACGTTTTATCTTTAATTATATTATATGATTTTTGTTTTTGATTTTAACACAGACAGCCATAAATGGATTACAAGCATCAGCAAATTAAAGCAAAAGCTAGGGAAAGTTGGATAAGTATATTGTTGATTTTGTATGTTATAGAAAGCAGAAGCCAAGAAAATCTAAATATGTATGAATTGTTGATCTTGTATGTTATAGTAATTTTAAATTTTGCAAGACAACACAATTTTATAATAGTTATATTATTATATTTATTAAGACAAAAAATATTTATAGCTTTCTTCAAAAAAAAATATATTTCATTGATTTTTGGTGGCAACTTGCAGTAGTCGCCACTAACTTTTTTTTTTATAATGAAATGACTTTTGGTGGCGACTTTCCCAGTTGCCACTAAAGATATCTTTCAGTGGTGACTATAGTCCCCACCAAAAGTCACCTTTGGTGGCAATTTGTAGTAATCGCCAATGAATCTTTTTTTTTACAAAAAAAATAACTTTTGATGGTGACTTTCGCAGTTGCCACTAAAGATAGCCTTCAATGGTGACTAGAGTTGACACCAAAAGTCACTTTTGATGGCGACATGCAATGGTCGCCACTGAATATTTTTTATTTTATAAACAAAAAATGACTTTTGGTGGCCACTTTCATAGTTGTCACTAAAGATACTCTTCAGTGGCGACCACAGTTGCTTTTGGTGGTGACTACTATAGTTGTCACTAAAGATACTCTTTAGTGGCGACTATAGTTGCCACCAAAAGTTACCTTTAGTGGCGACCAATGGTTGCCACTGAATCTTGCCCCTTCTGTTATGTTTCATGCAAGTTTCAATGGCTCGTTTTTGGACTTTGGTAGCGACCTTGATTGCCACCAAAGGGTAACTTTTGGTGGCAACTCATTTGTCACCACCAAAAACCTTTAGCTGCAAACTTATAATAGCAACTTTAGTTGCCACTTTAGTCACCACCAAAGACTTTTTGGTGGCAACTTTTCAGACTAAGTTGCCACCAAAAATCAATCTTTTTGTAGTGAGGAACTCAGGCAATTCTCTAGCTGTAGGTTTCTGTTCTAAACCTTTATCACATTTAAGATCAGACTAGCCAGTCACATCATTACATAATCCAAAAAGATGTTAAGAACCAGAATGCTATGAATTAAAGTTTTCAAGTCTCTGTATTACAATTTAGAAACATCATCCAAAAGACCATGAGACAAAAATTGAAGGGATGCCTAGTGCACAATTCTCCAAATCTAATGATTGACTTTTAAAAAAAATTGCTTGCTATATCTTTGTCTCCACCATAGGAGGAATCCATACCTAAGAATCAATAGGCAGATGTAGGTCAGGCTTGAGGCAAAGGCCAAGGCAAGTTTGTGATTTGTAGGTTTGCCAGAGGATTATGATTCTTGAAAAGCATTTCAAGAAATTGTGTTAGGGACTTAGAATGGAGATTATTGCATAGGAATAAAGAAATAGATAAAGAAAAGAGAGACTTTTCAAAAACTTTATAGTTTGAACAGTACTTTGTGGACTAAATTTGAACAAAAATGCAGATTCATTATGTACTTGAATTTTTTTTTAAAGAAAAAGATGATTAATAGATTTGTAATCAGACACTGATCAGGTAGGAAAACTGCACAAGCAAATCAGAAAGCTAATCAAAACGAAATCACATAGAGAGATTGAAGAGCTGTGATAACCTTGATGGCGAGCGAGTAGTAAGCGAAGAGTGAAGCGCTAGAGAAGCAAGCTGAGCTAATGCACAGGCTGAGCCGTTGAGAGACTACTGACCATGACAGAAGAAGGCTGAATGACAATGGCAAACGAGGATGACGATGGCGGAGGCAAGTGAAGCGTCAAGTGGCATATAGCAAAAACAAAGAAAATGAGGGAAGATTTGATTTTAGGGTATATGGCCAAGGTGACCATTTCAATATTTTTTAAAATATACATGTATATTTAGTATCAGTTATAACTAATGTTAAAATATGGATGTTAAATTTTTTTAAAAAAATAATATTGTGTATATTTAATGTCAATTTAATGTAATTAATGCTAAATAAGTGACGTCAGACTTCCATTTTTTTGTAGTGTATTTATAAAATTGTAAGAACTTAATTATAAAATTTTAAACTATAAAGATAAATTGAAATTTGAGTAAACTTATAAGATCCAACAAATTGAAAATTGAGTAAAATTATAAGAAGCTAAACAATAATTTAACCAAAAAATATTAAAGAACTCAAGCAGCAAAAAATGTGTTATTTTAAATGACTTAACTAGTTCCTGTTAATTATAAAGCATCCATAATTGAACGCAAGATTCAAAGTTGGCTTCTTCTAACTTATGAGGTCACGCAGTACATATCACTTGAAATAATTCTTCCACACCTGTCTATTCTGTTTTGACATTTCAAACAAATGTGTGGAGTATATTTTCTATAGAATATGTTTATATGAGTCGACTTGACTTGTAAAATTGTGGATACATGACTTCTGTTGCTCCCATAAGTGCTTAAGTCATATACATCTATTTGGAAACACGATATTTCATTTGTAAAATAGAATTATAATATGAAAATTACTACTTGCTTTATATAGAACTCTCAATTTAGTTATTGAAAGGTTAAGTATTTTATTTTAGTCTCTAAAAAGGTAATTTTATCAATTAGGTCCCTTTGTTTATTATTTTATAACTTTTAGTTGTGAAAATTTTGAGATTTAATAATAATTTTATTTTGATTTAGTAATAAAATAGACTAAATTGAATGAAATATAATTTTTCAAAGACTAAATTGAGACACTTTATCTTTTACGGACTTCATTGAGAAAATCAGCAATTAATTCAATTATTTTCAAACCTTTCAGTATCAAAGTAAGAATATATATATATTCAATATTTTACCGGACCGGTCATTGAACAGGAGAAGGTATTTGTTCAAGGTTTGTTGGTTCAACCGTGATTGAACTATGGTCAAACTAGGAATAATTAAATATATTTATATATAAATATATATTTTTACTT
This sequence comes from Biancaea sappan, assembly GCA_037074585.1. Taxonomy (NCBI): domain Eukaryota; kingdom Viridiplantae; phylum Streptophyta; class Magnoliopsida; order Fabales; family Fabaceae; genus Biancaea; species Biancaea sappan. The sequence goes on from CM073493.1 coordinate 29,022,449, forward strand.
TTATATATTGAAAGTTTAACATAATACATATATAACTAATTATTTTTTTCATGTTTTAATTTTGATCAACTATAGATGAGCTATTTTGACACTCTAAATGTACATGATTCAAGCTAAATTGCCCAAATTGTTTATGCTACATCGCATTCCATATATGTGAGTTAATTTCACTTCATTATCTATTTTTACTTTTGTTTATTAATAAGTCATACATATTTAAAGTATCAATATATATATATATAATTGGCCATACCATTAAAATTTAATGGAAGACTTATAGAAGTTTAGTGGCAAAGACTAAATTAATTTATAAAATATAAGAACTTAAATATAAAATTTTAAACTATAAGGACCAAATTAAAAATTGAGTAAAAATACAAGAACGTAAACAAAAAAAATTAATTTAACCTAAAATATTAAAGAAGGGAAGCTGTGGAATTTGTGTTAATTGAATTGATTTAGCTAATTCTAGTTAATGAAAAAAGAATTGGTTTCAATATGTATTTGTACGAATCCTTTGTAGTAATTGCAGATGACAGTTTCTATCTTAACCATTTATTTTAGCTTGGACAATCATCAAACCTCGTGGGGTAAAAATATTCTTTAAACCCAACATAATGGACTACCCTGTAAAGTTACTACAAATAATCCATTCTACTTATACACGGGCCACGGAGTATATTTCATTTTAAATAATTTTTTTCATACCTATCTATTCTGTTTGGTTCAAATTGATTCTCTTTCATGGATTACTAACAAATTTGTGGAGTATATTTTCTATAGAATATGTCTATAAGAGTTGACTTGACTTGCTATAAAATTATGGACACGACTTCTATTGCATCTACAAGTGGTAAAGTTGTATACATTTATCTCTAAGCATGATATTTCATTTGTAAAGTAGAATTATTTTGAGTAAATTATTGCTTGAACTATAAACATATCTCAATTTAGTTTTTAAAGCATAAAATATTTTAATTTAGTCTTTAAGAAATAATATTTGTATCAATTTAATTTCTCTATTTATTACTCTGTCATTTTTAATTACGAAAATTTTGACATTTAACTATAGTAGAGATTTATTTTTTTTGGTGTAAAGGAAAACTTATATTAAGAAAGCAACAAACAGTACCATAGATTCGCTTTTATAGAGCAATACAGATAGCCTGGCAAATTAACTATTATAATAGTCGTTCAAGTTGGCTTGCTGCACAAAATGGGGTGGGGACAAAAAGGTAACAGCTGATCCTCCCTGGGCCCTAGCAGACTTTGAGAGTTTGTCAGCGCAGCCATTCTGACTTCTAATTTTGATAATCTTGCTATGTTCGAGCTTGGATATAAGGTACCTGCAGTTTTCAAAAACAATAGAGAGAGGGTGATAGACGGAAACTTCATTAGTTATTCCAGAAAAAAGTTCTTCACAATCAGTTTCAATTTCAAGAATCTTGATATTTCTTCACAATCAGTAGATTTTTTGATTTAACAGTAGAAAGAACCAAATTTATGCAAATATAATTTTTGAAAGACTATGACACTTTATTTTTTAAGGACAAAATTAAAAATTGTAATATTTTAATAAGTAAATTAGCAATTTATTCAATTATTTTAAAACTTCTTTGATATCAAATTAAATATATATTTATATAGAATAAACACACGTTTAATGAAGCGTGAATAATTTAACGTTCACATGACCCTTTTGCTTTCGTATATTTGTCAAACAATTTTCTAAAAGAATATTTGATAAACAACTTTTCATTTTTAAATTAGAGTGTTTCAAAGCCTAAGTTAGGTAATAAAATTGATGCTCAAATTATTCCACTAAAAAAGTACAAAAAATTAAGTTATTAAGCGTAAAAAAAGTAGAGTTCTTCCCAAATTAATATCTCTAAAAAATTAACTTATAAATATTCCATTCATTTTTATTATCACTGAAGTATAGTCACTACAAGAAAAATGTCATATACCTATAGTCATTTATAGTGACAATAAGTAAACTGTAGGTATAAATAATTCATACTTATAGACAAAGGTAAAATGTACTGTAACTAATAAAATCGATGCTCAAATTAGTCCACTCAGAAGCACAAAAAAATTAACTTATTAAGCGCGAAAAAACAAAGTTCTTCCTAAATTAACATCTCTAAAAAATTATAATTTTATTGTTTTCCTGAAATTGAAATAAGTGTTATCACTGTTACGAATGAATATTACATAAAGTAATATATAGTTGATCCATTTTTGTAAAGAAAGTTCTAATTATTTATTTTTGGTATTGAACATAGAATTATTTTCAATCACTTCGAAACAAAGGTTAGAGAATGGATGCTTATAAATATTCCATTTATTTTTTTTAATTATCACTAAAGTATAGCTTTTTAATTCTTTTGAAAAATTTGAAGGAAAATGATTTCTTTTATTATTTATACTATTTTTTGACTCACATTTTAGTATTAAAAAGAACTTATTTTGTTTCCTCATTCTAACCAATTGTTTTTTCTTTTTCCTTTTGACAATCCAACACATGAAAAATATACTCCACACTTTATGTTACACAATTTTATTATCTAATTATCCGTAATCAAATAATTGATCTGGATCAATAGTTAATGAAATATCTCTTTTCCTCTTACTTTTAGTATGAGCTTTAATTTTTTTCTCACATGTTTATTTTATGTCAATTTTGTCCACTTAGTAATCAAAGCTAATCGTAATTGTTTTGTTTCTCATTTCTATAGAAAAATTTGTGTTTTCTATTTAATTTTTGATATGTTATCATTTTTCTTGTTTATCCTTTTTTGATTTTTATTGATTATTTTACGAAATTGTGACAATCCATTTTATTATGTTATATAATGATTTTAAGTGAATATGTAAAGACATTCTCAATAATTTGTGTAGTTAGATAATCTATTTAAAAAATCATTAAAATGTAGCTCAAGTTATGATAATGAATATATTTGATATGTAAATTTTGTTTTTATATATTCTCTTTTAAAATATCATTATTAAATATTTCATTGTATTTAATTTCTTACACACAAAAAACTTTTGTATCCAATAATTTTTAAATCTTAAAAAAAAAAACTCTTCCAGATTTTTTTTTGTTTTTTTGAAGTTTTAGTTTTTAAAACAATTTCACAAAATTCGTTTCAAAATAAAATAAGCCCTTGTCATTTGTCTAATTAAAATGGTAATATATAACTTAAATTGTCATTTGTCTAATTAAAATTACTTAAATGGTAATGATAAAAAAGGAGAAAAATGAAAACTCAAACGATGAAATCAGCTCAGTGTATTTTCTGATGCTGAGAGAATTAATATTTATACATGCCTTTACATAACACGTTTTCACTACGGGTGTACAGATGGCTATTGATCTTGAACTTGAGAAAGCAACAGAACACAAACAGTTATATACGAAATAATAAGCAATTAAAGAATAAAGAATACACGTCTATAAAGCTATAGAAGAAACGTGGAGGCTTTCGAATACTGCAATCATAAATCAGAATTGTTACTTTGATTTATATTTTTATCTCCAAAATTCCCCCTCAAACAAAGGGGTGAGTTAAGATGAACACCAAGTTTGTCCCTTAGAATTGCAAACTGAGAATTGGATAGAGGTTTGGTTAAAAATATTTGCCAACTAATTACAAGAAGGAGCATATCTAACTTCCATCTCTCTGATCTGTATTTTGTCTTGAATAAAAAGGACATCGAGGTCTATGTGTTTTGTTCGAGCATGGAAAACTAGGTTACATGCTAATGATCCGGCACTGAGATTATCACACATAACACAGCTGGACTGGTTGAAGGAAACTTTAATTCTGTGAGCAAAGATTTTATCCAAGTTATTTCAGCAACCAAGTTAGAAAGTGAGCGATACTCAGATTCTGTACTTGATTGTGCTATTGTACTCTGTTTTCATGATGGCCATGAAACCAAAGTGTCTCCTAGATAAACATAGAAACCTCCAATTGATTTTCTGTCATCTTTTGAAACAGCCTAGTCTGCAGCTGAAAATCTCGTAATGGGTAATAAGGCAGTAGAATAATTTGGAAAACGTAGCTGAGGACCTACTTTGATAAAAATGCCAGCATCTTTAGTTCCTTTTAAGTAACGAAACATACGTTTAAGAGTTTCCAGTGTAGATCAGTGGGATGTTGGAGGAATTGACTTAATTTGTTGACTGTAAAACTAAGGTCTGGTCTGGTATGGGTAAGATACTATAGGGCCCCAATAGCATTGCGGAATCTTGATGAATATGGAAGTGTTTCCCCTTATGTGGCAGTCAATGAGAGATTGAGTGTCATAGGAGTTGGGCAAGGACTGACTTTACTCATGGAAAATTTTTCCAATAAATCCTCGGCATACTTGGACTGAGTGAGAAAGAAGCCATCAAAGTTTTCTGGTGACCTGTATTCCCAGAAAGAAATGTAGAGGTCCAAGGTCTTTAAGAGCAAAAGACTGATGTAAGCTTTGAGTAAATTCAATAAAAAATTCCCTTTTATTAGTAGTAATAATAATGTCATCCACGTAAATCAAAATGAAGAGAATTTTTGTTTTTGACACAAGATAAAAATGAGATGGATTTGCTCGGCTATGATTAAAACCCCATGTTAGAAGTGCTCCCTCAGCCTATCAAACCAGGCCCTAGGGGCCTGTTTGAGCCCATAAAGGGCCTTGTGAAGCTTACATACATAAGTGGGTTTGTTAGGATCCTCAAATCCTTGCGGTTGCCTCATGTTATAGTCTCTTGTAAATGCCCATTAAGAAAGACATTGTTAATATCAATTTGGTGTATAGGCCAATCCAGTGTAGCAGCTATAGTGAGAATAATTCGAATAGTAGATGGCTTAATTACAAGACCAAAAGTATCGAAAAAATCAACCTATGGGTTTGTGTAAAACCTTGAGCCACTAACCTTGCCTTGTATCTGTCAACTTGTCCATTAGATTTGTACTTAACCTTGAAAATCCATTTGGAACCCACAATATGCATGTTAGGGGCACTGGGAACTAAAGACCATGTGTGGTTCTGCTGGAGAGCTGAGAATTTTGCTGCCATTGCCTTATACCAAATAGGGTTTGCTAAGGCATCTGCTACATTTTGTGGAGGTATAGATACTGTTGTTGAACTAGCAAAGGGAATTTTAGGTTTAACTATCCCTGTTTTGCTTCTAGTTATCATAAGGTGCTGGTTAACTGCTACAAAAGAAGCTTGATTGTTTTAGCAGTATCATGAAGTCTGGAAGTGGTGTCAGGCAACATATATCTAGTAGAAGATGAATCAGTACTATGTTCAAACCGAGATGGAAGCATATATCTAGATGACATTGTTTCTGAATTGTCTGCAATGCTGGGAGAAGCATCAGAAGAATTTTGCACATAATTATCAAAAAGAGGAGAATCTGACCTTTGTGTTGAGGACAAGGGCTGATCTGCTGCAGGAGAAGACAAAGAAAAATTGTAATTTGATAAATTGAATTTATTGGAAATTTGGACATTGGGTAGAGCTAACTGTTCTGAACATGCAGTAGAAGAATTAAATAAGGAAGAGAAAGGAAAATCACTACGGTTAAAAGCAACATGTCTAGAAATGTAAAGTTTCCCAGTTAGAGACAAACACTTGAAACCTTTGTGTTGATTGCTATATCCAATGAAAAGACACTTTTGAGAGTGATATTGAAATTTTTGTATATTATAGGGAGTAAGATAAGGAAAAGCAGCACAACCAAAGGGATGAGAGTGATTGTAATCTGGTTTTTTATTGAATATGAGTTCAAAAGGTGTTTTGTTATCGAGAAGAGTGGAAGGCAATCTATTGATGTTGTGTGCAGCTATATGAAAAGCATCCCACCAAAAATTTAAGGGCATTTTGACTTGGGCTAGGAGTGTAAGACCACTCTCCACAACTTGCCTATGTTTTCTCTCAACTTTCCCGTTTTGTTCAGAAGTGTAAGGGCAAGTTAGCATGTGATTGATACCATGTTCAGTCAAGAAGGATTTAAAGGCAAGGAATTCCCTACCTGAATCCGTATGAACAATTTTAATATATAAGTCAAAGTGTTTTTCAACAATTCGCTTAAATTGTTTAAAAATAGGAAGAGCCTCATTTTTGGTGTTAAGTGGAAAAACCCAGCTGCATCTAGCGAAATTATCAAGGATGTTTATATAGTATTTGAATCCTTGTCTAGAAACAAGAGGTGTTGGACCCCACAAATCAACATGAACAATTTCAAGGGGTTTTAGAGTTTTAGAGATTGAGTGGGTGAATGGTAACTTATGGCTTTTTCCATATTGACAAGCTATGAAAAAAAGGGCATTCTCATTACTTTTAATTTTGAAATTACAAGATTTGAGAATTTGTAATAAAGTCTTGAGTGATGGATGTCCAAGCTTGTTGTGCCAATCAAGCAGAACTTCAGGATCCTCAGTTGTCAAAATCGCGGTTTAACTCTTAAAATCGTACGATTTTACATTTCTACCCCCCCAAATCGAGTAAACTCGTACATAAACTCAGAAACCGGTCAAACTCGGTCAAACTCGGTTGAAATTGGTCAAAATCGCTTATTTTACCGAGTTGGAACAGTGCAGCCCAAATTTTTTTTTTTAAAGAATTGTAGCCCAAATAGAACAGTGCAGCCCAAATTTTTTTTTTTAAAGAATTGCAGCCCAAATATTTTAGTTTGTCCCATTTGTGGTGTTGATAGAATATCATTTGTGTTGTATGGACATCTTTTGTATGTTCTATGTTGTATGGACATCTTATGTATGTTCTATATTGTATGAACATCTTATGCATGTGGACATCTTATGTATGTTCTATATTGTATGAACATCTTATGCATGTGGACATCTTATGTATGTTCTATCTTGTATAGACATCTTATGTATGAGTTTAATTAGTGAATGTATATATTGAGTAACAGGAAAGAGTAAATGTAAACTCTTACGAGTTTACGATCCGATTTTACGATCCGAGTTTACCCCCCCTCCCCGAGTTTGGGTAAACTCTCGATTTTGACAACCTTGTCAGGATCAATGGATTTGGTGGTAATTAGGCAGGGGTTGGTGCCCTCAGGATTTCAGAACTTTTGAGATTTATAGTCTGTCACTAATTTAATCCGTCACTAATTAGGCTAATGTTATACTAGGGCAGCAAAATTTGTGTTAATTTTAATGGGATAAAAATTGTGTAGATAGTTTAAATTCTTATAAAATATTCATAATCGAATGTGACATATTAAGTTGGCTTCTTCTAAATTATAGGGCCACATAATACGTATTACTTTAAATAATTCTTCCATAACTAACTATTCTATTATGACATTACAAACAAAATATGTGAAATTTACTTTCTACGGAATATGTCGTCAGTTGATTTGACTTGTAAAATTGTGGATACATGACTTCACCGACAAGTGTTTAAGCCACATACATCAATTTGGAAACACAATATTTCATTTGTAAAATAGAGTTATTTTGTATAAATTACTGTTTGATTTATATAGAAGTCTCAATTTAGTAATTAATTACATAATTTGATAAGTATTTCAATTTAGTCTCTGAAAATGATATATGTATCAATTTGGTCCCTTTGTTTATTATTTTATAACTTTTAATTATGGATATTTTGAGAATTAATGATAGTATTTTTTGATTTAGCAATAAAAATGACTAAATTGAATCAAATATAATTTTTTAAAGACTAAATTGAGACACTCTATCTTTTAAGAACTAAATTAAAGTAATTGTAATATTTTAATGAGAAAATAAGCAATTTATTCAATTATTTTCAAACTTTTCGATATCAAAGTAAGTATATATATATATATATATATTAATGTTTTAGTAGACCAGTCATTGAACGGAGGGCACAAATTACAGTTAAGATTAAATAAAAGACATAAATGAAGTATTCCTTTTGAAGATACCCATAGATTTAGTTCTAGAAATTAAATTAAATTAAAAAATTCAGAATCTAAATTATTAATTTATTTCATGATTTTGTTTTTGGGTTAAACTTTCTTTCTAGATTTAGTTCTAGCGTAATGTATAACAAATCTGAAAATTAAAGACTAGTTCTTTAGGAATTTACGCAAAAGCCTAAGTAGAAAGGAGAGTGAACAAATGAAATTGGAATCTAATTGTGGGTCTCAAGACACGAGAATAGGTAAAGACAAGAGGGGCACAAGTTGTAGCCTAAGTAGAAAGGAGAGTGGACAAATGAAATTATTAGTCTTCCTTTTGCAGATTCCAGTCCCTCCTACATTGGCACACCACACATGACAACCTGTCATAATCTCAAAATTTTGTATTTCTCTCATATTTTGCTTTCGTCTTCTTTTCAATATCCATCCTCTTTACAAAAATGAACCTTCTTTTCTTTGACACATACATCATCCCAAAGATATGCCCACACAATATTCTCTTTCTTTCTATCTTTCAATATAATTTTGACTAATCTAATTTAAATCAGCCATTATTAAAGACTATAAATTAATTTCTCTTGGCTTCAAGCCAATGAACTTAGTCTGCCTTTTAATAAAAAACTGTAAAATTCGTCCAACCATCCACTATTTAGATCAAAGAAAACAAAACAAAACAATTGGATGAAAAAAAAAATCAAACTACTTGTTGTATTTCTTCTTATTATGTGAATCATCGGATTAATCTAATGATCTAGATTTAAGGACAAAACTCTGCAATTCCAAGGGTACAAACTTCTGAACTGAAAATTTTATTTAAAAAGAAACACGTATCCATGGCCAAAGTATACCTTAAGATAACTTCATTGTAATTTTTTAAATTGCAAAAAAAAAAGGAGAGAGGAGAAAGATAGCTAGATAAAATATGTTTTTTTTTTCTAATATATAATATAGTTGATACCTAATCTTCCTATAATTTTATTTAGTAACAATAAGATAACAACAACAACAAGAGAGTAAAAATAAAAACTATATGTTAAAATGTTAAATTAATCATCATCTTCTTCCTCATTATCATGTTCGTGCAAATCTGCCAGAGTTACTTTTGAAATTAAGGTAAGGAAATGCATGCTATAAATATTTTATTTATATTTATATAGATCACAAAAGCATTACGTTTTAATTCTTTTGAAAATGGGTTTTTTTTTATATTATCATACTATTATTGGATCATATTTAAATATTAAAAAAACTTATTTTGTTTCCTCAGTCCAACCAAATTAATTTTTCCTTTTAACACTTCAACGCATGAAACATTCACTCCACACATTTTGTTTCTAATTATCTGCAATCAGATAATTGATCAATGAGATATATTGGGGCTTTATAAAATAAGAAGAACTATACATTTTAAATTTATTTTGGTATATATAGATATATATATCTATATATATATATATATTTTTTCTTATAGGGATCCTCCACTAAAGTAATTCTACTCGAAGTACTATTAGATATTAATTCCTTTTACTAAACCCAACTCCTTTCGATATTTATTTTGATACATGAAAAAAAGAAGTTTGAAACAATTTTACATTTAGTGTATCATTGGAAAGATTTTAATCAAAATCACCCTCAATCTAATAACATTCAATCAAGTCAGTCTATTTAATTGCCCCTTGTTACACTCCAAATTGGGATGTAATAAGAGAAAATTGTGTGGACTATTCATACTCCACTAAAGTCCATATTAGCAAAGAAAGTCAAAGTTCTCTTCTCATCCCTTACTTTTAGTATAGATTTCAATTTTTTTAATTTTATATGTTTATGTTGGTCAATTTTGTCCCAGTTATTTTGCAAAAGATGTCAATTTTGTCTTTTGTGTTTAAGTTTCAATTTCAAACCATTAAGTTTGTTCCAAGTTTCAATTTTATTATATTATTTGCGAAAGATATAAGTTTCATTATACTTTTAAATGAATAAATTCATCATTTTTGTCATCATTAATGTACCAAATTTTCTATTTTTTAATGTTAATATTATAAAAAATAATTTGATATTGTACTTTAAACACTTTCTCAGATATTATAATTAAAAAACATAAAATTATATTAAAAAACCTGGGAGACAACCTAAAAAGCACAAAACACTAAGAGAGTACATAACTGAAATTGAACCCATATATATCATCCTGTGATAGTAAAAAAAAAATAAAATTTAGGGCTCTATTTGGCTCCTAATTTGAAAAAAAAATTTCGTTTTCTAAAATAGAAATAAAACTTGACTGGCACATCATTTTGAAGAAATATGTTTTGAAACCAATTTTTGAAAAGTTATTTTTAAAATTGAAAAAACAAATATATTTTAGATGTTTTTGAAAACATTGTTATTTCAAACCATTAAAAGATGGAGTAAAATATTGGTAAATATGTAATTTCAATAATGACATTTATATAAAGATGAGCTATTGCAGAAAAAAAAAATTTACCAGGCTTTAACTACTGCTAAATTTAAAAAAGTAAATTCTAATTGCAACGGTTAGTAACTGATGCTAATTCTAAAATGTATAATTATTTTGAGTAAATTACTGCTTGAACTATACACATATCTCAATTTAATTTTTAAAAAATTAAGCATTTCTATTTAGCCTCTAAAATATAGTGTTTGTATCAATTTGATTTCTTTTTTTATTATTCTACAATTTTTAGTTACAAAAATTTCGAGATTCAACTATAGTAGATATTTCGATTTAATAGAAAAAAGGGACCAAATGGATGCAAGTATAATTTTCGAAAGACTGAATTTAGATACGCTGTCTTTTAAGGACAACTGTAATATTTTAATAAGTAAACTAGCAATTTATTCAATTATTTTCACACTTCTTTGATATCAAATTGTATTTAAATTATCAATATTAAATATTTTAATTTAGTCTCTAAACATCCCAAGTATTAATTTGGTCCCTTTGTTTATTATTTTATAACTTTTAGTGATAAAAATTTTGAGATTTAATAATAATAGATCTTGCAATTTAGCAATTAAAAAGGCTAATCAAATATAATTTTTCAAAGACTATTAAAATCACTATATTTTTTAAGGACTAAATTAAAATAAGAGTAATATTTTAATGAGCAAATCAGCAATTTATTTAATTATTTTCAAACTTTTTGGTATATATATATATATAAATGGAACACTCCTTTGATAAAGTGTGAAAAATTAATGCCCAGAGGACCTTCTTGCCTTCATATATTTTTTGTTGAATTAACATAAAATATACTTGATCCATATACTTTATTCATATTTCTAATATGAGTATTTAAAGTAGAATTACTTTCAATGCCTTTGAAATAAAGGTAAGAAAATTCATGGTCGTAAATATTTCATTTATATTTATATGTTATCACTAAAGCATAATGTTTTGATTCATTTGAAAATTCTGAAGGAAAATGATTTCTTTTATTATCATACTATTATTTGACTCATATTTAATTATTAAAAAGAACTTATCTCGTTTGCTCGGTCCAACTAACTTAATGTTCCTTTATTTTTTGGTGGAAAGGAATATTAGTTAAGCAAGACAAATACAGAGTTCGAAATAAACAAAGGACATAAAGACAAAAACTGGAAAGAAACTAACTATTACATAGGTCCTCCAAATATATTTTTTTCACAAAAGGAGGAGGACGAACAAAAGTATTAGTAGATATTTCTTTGATTCTAGCAAATTTTGCCAATTTGTCAGCACATAGATTTTGCTTGCGGTTGATCTTGATTAGGTGAGTTTCTTCAAACTTCGACATAAGAAGCTTGCAATTTTGAACAATGAGAAGTAGAGGGAGTCAGTGCATTCTTGAGACATTATGGTGTGTAGGGATTGACAATCAGTTTCGATCTCTAGATTTTTTAATTTGGGATCATAAGCCATTTGTAAGCCATGGAAAAGAGCCCAAGTTTTAGCCAAAAGAGGAGTACCAAGCCATATGTATTTCACAAAGCCATAAAACCATTCAGCTTTTTCATTCTTGATGACTCCTCCAGCAGCAATGGTTTCGTTTTTTGCAGCACCATCAACATTAAGTTTGAACCATTGACTAGGGAGTCTTACCCAATGCAGAGTATGAGGTATAGTGTAAGTATTAGTATAAAAGCTTCCTTGGTCTCTAGAACTCCAAAATTCAGCAGAATGAGTAATGATAAGTTTTGTGATGACATTTTGTAAAAACTGATCATTGCAGAAGATCTTTTTATTTCAGGCAAGCCAAATTCTTCTAATTGCAAAAAATGAAAATAATATTCATCGGAATGCCTAAAAGGTGAGAAGAATTAAGTTTAGAGTTAATGTGAATCCAATTAGAAAAGGAATGTTGGAAGAAAGAGGAGGAAGGACAGAGACTCATGCAAGTTCTTTTGACAATGGGACAATCACAAAGGATGTGAAGATGAGTTTCAAGGAAGGAATTACAAAGGGGATAATTTGAAGAAATGTTTGTATTGATTTTTGGGAGTTTAGAATTGGTTGGAAGTCCTTTCTGAAGACTTTGCCATATATTCTCGGGGAGGAATTTTCAAATTCCAAATCTAGCTTTGGTTTTCTAGTGGCGGTTATGGTATTATATTATTGATGTTTTGATAGTTCAGATAGAAAAAGGTAAGTTGATTTTCAAGAGAAGTTTCCATCGTTAGTGAGGTTGCAAATTACTTTATCATTAGGGAGAGGAGTGAATTGGGATAGGGGAAGAGATTTAATTTCCTAGATGAGATGGGTAGGGAGAGTGAAGGGCAGACGATAGAGGTGCCATGAGTGCTCATTTTGGGAGATTGTTAATATGTCCTCGACTTTTTGTGTTAATATCATGTTGGGGTAAACGACCAATAAGTGTAGGTCTTAGATTTGAAGAGTGAAGCCATTGGTTGTTCCAAAGGTTGGTTTCTTTTTCATTTCCAATAATTTTTCTTGTACAAGTATTAAAAGAAGGAAGAAGATGTTGTATATTTCTAAAGCAATGAGATTTCAAAGTTTTCCTGTTCATTATGTTATGTCTATATTTGCTTTTTATGACTTTAGTCCAAAGGCAATTGGGATTAGTAGTCAGGGTCCAGAGCCTTTTTGAGAAGGTAGTCTTCTTTTTGAGAGAAGTAGATCTAATGCCTAGACCTCATAGAGATTTTGGTCTACAAATTTTTTTCTAGTTTATAGTATGATTCTCTCTCCAGAAATTTCTTAATTTTCCATTTTAACACTATAACACATGAAAAATACACTCCACACATTTTGTTTCTATTTATCCGCAATCAAAAAATTGTTCAATGAGATATATTGAGGCTATAAACTAAGGAAAACTATGAATGTTACATTTATTTTGGTGTACATTTTTTTTCTCTCATAAGTTCTCTCAACTAAGGCAATCTTGCTTGAGATAATATTAGATACTAAATGTAGGCACTTCTTCCAGTAAGAAATTAAACCTTGGTTTGTCATTTTATGAAAATTAAGGGTTTGTTTGGTTTATAAAAACATTTTCTGTTTTCATTTTTAATCTTCATTTCCTGAAATGCATTTCCTGAAACACTGAAAACATCTTTTTGGTATTTTCAAATTTAGGCATATTTTAAGAAATGTTTTCAAGAAAACGTTTTTAGTTAACTCAGCCAAACATATTTTTAAGTCCATTTTCTGTTTTTAGTGAAAATGAAAACAGGAAATCCTCAAACCAAACAGATCCTAACATCTTTCACTAAACCTAACTTCTTTCAATATTTATGTTTTAATTATGCAATCACCTACGTGATAATTAGTAGGTAATTAGGCTATAATTAGTGTAGATTAATGTTAGAATAATTAATTAGGCAATTTAGATGTAAGGCTCCTTGAGAGAATACGACCTGAGACGACCATTATACTGTAAGTTTCCATGAATTCAATTCTGGGTGACTTGGCGGTTGTAGTGGCTCCAACCAATGAAGCCCTAATCTAAATCATCCTTGATAACCCCCAATGCAAGCCTTTTCTATTCTACTTGCTACACCAAACAGTAAAAACAAGAAAGCATGTCATATTTAAAACATTCAAACCAGAAGTCACATCCATAAAGTCTAACCAACACAAATAAATCGGAAAACTAGAGGAAACCTATAACATAAATGAAACATAAGAAATAACAAGAAAACTTATCTGATTAAGGTTTAAGAGTTCATTCATGGACTGATTACATGAGACTTTTTAGCCTACTATGGAAGCCAATACCAAAAAGAAGAGAAAATGTTGGGGGGGGTAGAGCTATGAATTACAGAGAAAATGGAGGAAGAAATGGTTCTTCAACACTCGCAAATGGTGGTCTAAAGCCTCTTAACCAGCCAGAAGAGAGAGGGACGAATTTGCTTCATTATTTGACTCCATATATTGTCCCTTTCTTTGCTTTTTTTTTTGCTGTTGCTGCTATCTTCTGCTATTTTTTTTGTTGTTAGACGATTATTTTTAAATATTTTAACGTGCAAGTTGGTTGTTTGGCAGACAAGGAATCATTCTCAGTAGTGTAACAAAATGGTGCCGATTGTCTAATTGTTAAAATATTGATCTGGCATAGATTTGACAAAGATTAGGAGCTCAATAGAGATGAGTTTGATAAAAGGATAGACATCTATGTATGTTTGTCGAAGTTCCATTGTTAGAAGCACATCGTTCGACAAGCAAGTTCAACATCAAATAAGCTAGTTGAAAGACAAAAGACATCGAGTGACGAGGATGTCGGTTAATAGCAACTTGGTTGTCAAATGATGTAGATAAGAGACTAATGAACGAAAACTGTCAAAAACCTTTAAGATAGTTGTGTCAAATCATGTAAATTGCCACTTACGTGGGTTAGGGCAGTTGTCAAGTAATGTAAACAATCACTTACATGGCGATTAGATAGATAGAGAGTTATTTTAGTCATTTGCCTATAAATACCAAGTTAATCGTTGTAAAAGGGCTTGGTAACTCTTGATTAAAAATCCTAACATGTCATTCGAGTAGATCAAAAGATCAACATCAAAGTATGCTTACCACCCTTACATTTCAGTCAATTTAATTCAAAGCATCTTATCATTCCAGTCGTTTATCACATTCATTTATCATCTAGTCAATCATTTAACCGCTTTCCTTTAAATCATCCGCACTTTAAATCATCTATTTTTCGGCAATTTACATTCTACACTTTACCTTTCTGCCATCTCTTTTCTACCATATACTTTCTGTGAATTACCTTTCACGTACTTTACATTCTGTAAATTACTTTTCTGCAAATTTACCCTTTCCATTTAACTTTCTGCAAAAAGTGCATTTTAGGCCTCCTGCTCTTTCATGCAAAACTCGTCAAATCACTAGCATTTGACAAGTTTGTCTTTTAGATGAGATTACCGAATAACTTTGAAAACAAAATTGTTCTCGATAGAATTAAGTATTCGTTGTCAGAAATTAGCTTCGATCATAAATCCTCGTAAACAAATTGACAGGAAACACTGAATTTGGGACCCGTTTTCTTAAATATGTCAAGAGACATGCCAAATATCATTGCTCAATCTACTGTAAGTTCATTGGCTAACATTTGATAGCAAATGGACGAAAGTAATCATGATATAGTAAGTATGCTGACACAACAAATGGGTGTTGATGAGTCCTCTATTTTGGTTAATTTTGTTTGTTTCTTTAGGGCTTTTTCCTCTCCTTGATTCCATTTTTGTTAGCTTTTTGCTTGCTTTGTCCTTTATTTTTGCTTTCCGCTTTGTACATAGTTGTTTCTTTGCTTTATCTTGTTTTTAGTCTCTTTCCTTGCCTTTTTACGCTTTTTTGTTGTACATTCTAGTAGGCCTTCCATTCTGGTCTGGAACATGGAGACTGAAGTTCTGCAGCACATTTGATGGCTGGCGCCCAGGCGCCACGCAGGGCGCCTGGAGGCGCCAGCCCTTCAACTCTCTGCCAAACAGTCAGAACGTGGCGCCCAGGCGCCACCCAGGGCGCCTTGGCGCCAAGTTCTGACTCTTTGGCAGAGAGTTGAGGGGCTGGCGCCCCCTCAACTATCTGCCAAAGAGTCAGAACGTGGCGCCCAGGTGCCACCCAGGGCGCCTAGGCGCCACTCCTTGTTTCCAGCTATTTTGGGCGCCAGCCCCATTTCCTCTTTGTTTTTGCTTGGCGCCTTGGCGCCCCGGTTCTGCACCTGCGAGCTTTCTTGTATATATTGCTCTTTTGCAGATGTTTTATGGATCTGGAGGTTGGAGGGCAAGGGAGCTCTGCTAGGGCAAGGATGGAGGAGCTGGGAGACCTCTTCTCTACTGAGTTTGAAGCTTTTCTTCCTTTTTCTCCTTCCTCTTGATCATATTTTGTTGTGTATTTGTTATGTATTTCTTCCTCTTGTTATAAACTCTAGGGTTAGGGGATTGATGTATATTAACTATCTATGAAGCTTTGTTGTTGGATGCTTAAATACAATTGCTTTTCTGATTATTGGAGTAGTTTTTATTGGTTTAACTGGTTTTAGGTGATTGTGATCATTTCACTTAGATGAATTTGGGGTTTGTATTAATGCTAGACATAGCTTGATATAAACATGCCCTTGTAACTTCTACCGTGAATCGGGTTAGTCTAGACATAGATAATCTTGTTTGCGTGGTCATATGAGTTCTTGAACTTAAACTCCGAACCAATTAATTGGACTAAGACATTAGCTAATTATTTTGGCTAGGAAGATTTGCTCACCAAGACATTGGGTTCAAATATTTTCGTGAACTCGACCAACATTAAATGGAATCTGTGAATGTATCTAAGCATCCTTTAACGATTCAAAGATTGGTTTGTCTATGAATTAATCGGATTAGGAGTTAAGAAAGTCAATCCCCTACCCGTTGTGTTTTGGCGTCGTTCTTCGTTTGGTGTTTAGTTAATTCCTTGTTGTTAGTTTAGTTTATTTTTGGTTTATCTTTACATTTTTCCTCTGTCCAAATATAACTTGATCTAGTGAAATTGGTAATTGTTAAAGTCAATCCCTGAGGACGATAACTTTTTCTCATCACTTTACTACTTGTGCGACCCGATACACTTGTCGGGAAATAGCGCATCAGGTGTCTTACTGAAATCTTTAATGGAAAACACTAATAACACTTGTAATACATTAGCCTAACAAATGGGAAGGCTTACTCAAGCGTTGGGTATCATTATGCCTGATAATACTCAACCAGAAAAGGTATTTTAGCTCAAGATCAAGGCCAAAATCAGCAAAATAATGTAGTATAAGGGCAAGACTAACCTCAACTCAATTGGGATATGGTCAAGTGCAGCTATTGTGTCAGAATGAGCCATAAGTAGGTGAATATAATGTTGTATGAGCATTCCGATAGAACCTTGTAGCAAACTAAGTCGAACACAATGTGAACCAAGTGGTCGAATATGTCCTTAACAGATTCGGTTTCAATGTAGGCTACACCAATCAGCTTTATTTTGCCTCAAAGTTCTCTGATTGGGTTCAGCAAGCAGAGTTTCCTAGAGGCATGGTTAAAGTCCCAAAACTTTCTATGTTTGCTAGAAAGAGTGGTGAATCGACTATTAAACATATTGCACGGTAGACTATCAAAGTGGGAGATTTAGGGACGGATGAAGGACTCAAAATGAGATTCTTTCCTAGCTCACTCATGAAAAATGCCTTTTCTTAGTTCTCGACATTGAGACTAAACTCTATTCATTTGTAGGCATAGATGGAAAGAAGTTTTCTTGACCAACTCTTCAAAAGAGATCTGAAAGTTAGTTTGACGGATTTGTTTAATATTAAGAGGTTATACAATGAATCTGTCGAGGATTATTTGGCAAATGAGGAGTAGATATTTTACTTCAATTCCTGAAGTTGAAAAAATGTAGAAGCAAAAGAAGTTTTTCAAGAAAGAAAAGGTAAACTACATCAGAATGGAAGAATCCGATGAAAAGGATGAAAATGCTGATTACGATATAATTCTTGACAAATAAAAAAGTGGATCTCTCTATGTTGGTCAAGCTATAAACCCTATACGGGCCAAAGAGAAAATGAGCTATGTCAATAGAAAAATATACACATTTGACATAACAAAAGCCAATCAAATTTTTGATGTTTTGTTGAAAGAAAAACAAATAAAATTGTCTGATAATCATAGGCATTTAAAGCCTAATGAAATTAAAGACCGAAAATATTATAAATTTCATAATGTATTCAATCATGTGACTAATGAATGTGTACATTTTAGGGACTTGATTCAGCAAGCCTTGACAAAAGGGAGATTAAAGTTTGCTGATAAAAAAAAAAAGATATGAAGGTCGACACAGATCCTTTGCAGACAAATGTTGCAATTATTGATAGCCAAATTCCCTTGAACATTGGCATGATTGATGCAAGGGTGAAAGGGAAAAAGTCTGTCTAAGTCTTAGGAGATTTATGAAGAATTCATGACAAGAAATAAATGTTCAATAGCAATACAGATGTGCCCAAGATTTGTCCACCTATATAATCTAGAAGCCATAGAAGCACATCGGAAAGCAAATGCTGACACCTGGTTACATGAGAATCAAGAAAAAGAATGACTTCGCAAGAGGAATTCTTAAAAGAAACCATCCCATACGCCAAGATCTCGGCCAGATCATTCAAGCAGGCTGAATTCAAATGGCTAGTTGGTCGACAAGCCAAAAGAGTCAGTCGAGAACAATTTAATTTCCCAAAACCATTTCTGACACATCGAAACTCGAGTGCCACCTGCAAATGTAAAGGTTAGCAAATGGGTGGGGAATTCTACTTTGGCAAGTAGGGATATTGCAAGGAGGAATATGTTATATAAGGAGCATCTTTTTTAGAATGAAGATTATCATTATGGCAAAGTAATGCCATTTGACAAAAACAAGCCTGAAGCATCTCATCGGCCTTTGTCAAAGAGTTAGAAACGAAGGCTGCAGAGATACAGGCAGGCCCAAAAAAGAAAAGCCTTAGCAAACACATTTTCAATTAAAGAAGAGCCATCAGTGTCGAGGAAAAAGTGTTTGGTAGTAAAAACCAAACTGGCAGTTTATACTACTAGAGCAATCCCAGAAAAGACTTCAAAATCACTAAAGGAAAATATACAGTTGGAACTAAACCTATTGAGTGCATGGCTTCAGGAAGAAATTACAAAGACTCCGAAAGCGATGCAACTGACGCCTTTAAAACGAGAAGTTGACAACGACATACACCTTTCCCTTGCTAAGAAAAATTGGCATGTCGAGTTTGTAGAAGCTGAGAAAGCCAGTAGAGATAAGGGAAAACAAGTGGCCATGGTAGAAGTTAAAGGGAAAGATTATGAAGGTTGGACTAATAAAGAAATAAAAGCAATCTTGGAAGATCCTATAACTGACGTCAAACAGAAAATAGAGACCTTAGCTAAGGTTAAGCAAGGGGGTATAGTCGAGTTCAAACCGGAATGCCATGTATCTGAATTGGATTTGTCAGCTGACAAGATCATAGATGCCCTTAATGATCCTAAAGAACCCTTGGGTTTCAACGATGAGAAAGAATTTAACTTGGACTTTGATATGGATAAAGATCTAGATGACATAATCATGGCCATGGGAACAACCTTGTTAGAAGTAGGATCTGATAATGGTTCAGTAGACAAGGATTTTCTTAAACTTGGGTCATTCATGGATGAAAATGATTGGGACCCAATTACAAGAGAATTCAGAGACACTGAAGAAGATGTCAAAAGGAAGAAGGATGCAAATGAGCATCCTATCAACGTGAATCTCAATCTTATTTCTATGATACCATCGAAATATGAAGCTCATTATGAGATTTACGTTTAAGAGAATGAAGAGGATCTTGAAGACTTGTCAGAGGATTGTCTATTTGTAGATGATGAGGTAACTTTAGCATTTGATAGTCTAGAAGATGATTTGGCTGCAAGATTCAATAATTTGGCCAAGTACAAAAAACCAACTGATGTGCAAAAGGAACACCTGCAGCCTTTATATATCAAAGCTTCAGTGGAAGGAAAGCCCACCAACAGAGTCCTGGTGGATGGTGGTGAAACCATCAATCTAATACTGATTTAGACAGATATGGTTATCACTAACTTTAGTGGCAAATCTTTCCCATCTGACGAGGTAGTGATGCTAAATATCTTCATCAAATCAATCAAGAGATCCACTCTCTTTGTAGTAATTCCCACAAAGTCTAGCTATAATATTCTTTTGGGAGAAGATTGGATTCATGCCGTTGGAACTATTCCGTTGACTGTGCATCAGAAATTAATCCTATGGAATGGCGAAAATCAAGTAGAAGTTGTTAAAGCTAATGATAGCCCTTTTTATTTACAATATCCTCATGTTGACTTCAAAATATATGCTCTAAATGTTAGACCATTTGCTATAGGAAATGGTGTGATCAACAAGGAAGCCTTGGAGGTTTACCTGATGGATCACTTTGGTGTTAAATTGGTGCATGAGGCTGACAAAAATTGGCCAAGTGCCAGCCATGAGTCTTAAGACTCAAATGGATAGGTTGTCAGCCTATTTGGCCGACAAAGCAGTCAATACAATAGAAGATATGTTGTCGGATTGTATTATAGATGGTGGGCCTTTGGGATTTGAGAAAGGGTCCGAAGAAAAGCAAGATGAATTTGGGTATCGAAGAGAATAAAAGACCGATTTTATAAATGCATTTATGCCAAAGGAATTCAAAGAAGAACTTGTCATGCTAATCATAGAGTACAGAGACTACTTTGCCTAGTTTAAGTCGAGACCTTGTCGAACACAGATTACCACTCACAGAAGGATGCTAACCTGTCAAATAGGCAAATAGAAGATTTGCTCCTGAAGTGGTATTAAAGATCAAAGAGGAGGTCGAACATTTACTTAAAGCTAAGTTCATTTGAACTACCAGGTATGTCAAATGGCACTCTAATATAGTTCTAGTTATTAAGAAAAATGGCAAGTTAAGAGTATGCGTAGATTTTAGAAATTTAAATATAACTATTCCTAAGAATGAATACTCAATGCCCATAGCGGATATGGTAGTTTATGCCACGTCTGGGCATGAGATTCTAAGTTGCATGGATGGCTATGTAGGTTATAATCATATTTTTATAGTCGAGAAGGACGTGTGAAACACCTCAAAATTTCACAAAACTATCTTAAACCTAAAAGATTTTTTAAGATAAGGTTCTTTATTGAGTAATTATGACAATTTTCAAAACCTTAAAATTTCAAAGATTTGAAATCCATAATTAAAAACAACTAGGAGCCATCATTATCATTATAAGCCTTACGTCACTGTCATTACGACATATATATACATCACTGGAGATCAATTCTTAATTACTTTCCAATACTATAAAATCTAGGCTACAATTGTTGACTCCCCACTGCAACCCCATTATTCCTACTTTGATTTGCACCTGGAAATGGTTAATATAGCACAAAAATCATGAGATATAGAAATCTCAATAGCCAGTAGTTAACATTTGAAAACAAAAACCATTCCCAGTCATAAAAGCAAGTTCATCATAATTTATCTCATAAATTAATTCATATGTCATTTTATAGATCAATTCATAAACCCATTTATAATTCAATTCAACTCATATATGCTACTGTTATGTAGAAATCATCACTTGGTCTTAGTACCCCAGGAGTCTTTTTCATCTCTAGTGGTGCCAAGGGTTAATACTTGGTCTTAGTACCCCAAGAGTCTGTTTCACCTCAAGTAGCGCCAAGAATCATCATCTTCTCAATGCTTACCACCAGAGTTTAATTATACCCTATGGTTGAAGGCCGGCAAGACTGATATTAGCATCATCATGCATAGCTGCTTCCGCCCTAACTATGGAGAGTCTTATACTGGCGTGTACCATCGTAACCTAGAGGTTTGGTGTACACTGCCTTAGCACATGAGTATCATAATAATACATATACATAACAATGCATAGAGTCGAATATCACATAATTTATCAATAAATCATTTTTAGTATAAAATAAATTCAAGAAAATATGAACAATGCTTTTATGACCAATCAAGATGTGATAAATTTTATGGAAAATCACATCATTTGTAGGTTTGGGATACCACAGACTTTGATGACCAATCAAGGTACTGTTTTCACTAGACGGAAAGTTGTCGAATATGCTGATACTAGGAAAATAAATATGCACAGACAAATGGTCAGGTACAAGCCATAAACAAAAAAACTTATAGACCTTATTAAAAAGCATGTTGGTCGACAGCCTAGAAATTGGCATAATACCCTTGATTAGGTTCTATTGGCATACAAAAATTCACTAAGAGAATCGATAGGCACATCGCCGTACAAATTAGTCTATGGTCACATGCTATTTTTCCTATCAATATTAATCTTCAGACAATTTGTATCCAAATATAGGATGAATTACCATTTGAGAGTTATTGGGATTCAATATTTAATGAATTAAACAAGTTGACTAATGAAATATTAATTTCTTTAGAAAATTTAATTTAACAAAAAGAGCAAATTGGTAAATTTTATGCCGTCGAGTTAAATATAAGTCTTTTAACTTAGGAGATTTAGTATGGAAGGTAATTTTGACTATTGAGAAATGTTGCATATAATATGACAAATGGTCACCAAAATGGGAAGTACCGTTTAAAGTTACCCAAGTATTTTCTAGTAATGCCTATGCTCTCGATGAGGTTAACACTAGATTCAAAGTATAATCAATCAATGTCAAATACCTAACACAATATAGGCCGACAATATGTGAAGTAAAGACTGAATAAAGAATTTTTATTGCATCAAAATTTGTACATTTGTACTTTATATAAATTGTCGAATGCTATAGAATAAAAATAATAAAAATAATAATGAATTAAACTTATCAGATTAAAAAAATTGGCAATACAAATCAAATAAATCTGTCAGATGAGCCTAATCGACATAACTACATCTAGCGTAAAGGTTCCCAGATAGAAGCCAATGTTTCCTTGTCCGTATAGGCTAAAAAATATCTAGTCTCCAAAGACTTCATCCTTTCGGCAATAACTTGAGCAATGATCGTGACGGCTATGCCATTTTCTTTTATTTTTTCTCATTTTGCCACATGTTCGGTCAGAGCATCGTTAGGCTTGTCTCTTAGTGCTTTAGCTGAAGCCAATTCTTCTCTAGCTTTTATGATTTTTTCTTCTAATCTGACGAGGCATTCCATATACCGATTAATATTACCATCAGCAATTATACAGCTTTCCCTCATTTTGGTGATCATTTTGTCCTATTGATCTTTTTTGGCCTTCAAATCTCGTAATTGACCAAGAATGATTTCTTTTTCCGACTTCTCCATGTCGTAAGCAAAGATGAACTGATTAAAAGTATGAGCCTTGTTGGATAAATCATTAATAAAATCCACTACAAAAAATTTGACTTTTAGTGACGACTAAGTTGTTGTTGAAAGTTTGCGGTTGAAAGGTTTTTGGTGGCAACTATCATTTTTTTTTTGTAAAAAAAAATTTGTCACAAAAAATGACTTTTAGTCACCTTTAGTGGTGACTTTGAAAGTAGCCACTAAAAGACCTTTGGTGGCAACTAAAAGTCAGCACTAAAAGTAACTTTTAATGGTGACTTCAAAGTTGCCACCAAAAGACTAAAAGTCGCCACCAAAATACCTTTGGTGGCGACTTTGAAAGTCACCACTAAAGTCGTCACCAAAAGTCAACAGCAACTTTTTGGACTATGATGGGTTTCTGGAGTTGACCTGAGACCCATTAGACATGTGTGGCTCTTAGCTGGTCCACTAACTCACTATCCCGGGGTGACTCGACTTTTTTTGTGCAATATTTAAATTTATTTAAAATTAAACCAAATATATGCATACCTGAGATTCGAACCTGGGTCCCTTACTTGCAACCATGTATGTCTTGCCATTGTGCCACCACTTTATTTGTGCTATGTAAGGACAAAATATTATATATATATATATATATATATAAGTTGTTAAAATTATTTTAAGCCAAAAACATCATAAAACTTAAATGAAACAACATCTAACTTAACAAAAAAGAAAATATATTATTTTTAATAGATTAAGAGATAAGAAAAAAATTATATATATATATATATTATAAAAATGACTTTTGGTAGCGACTATGAGAGTCGCCATCAAAAGTCAGACTTTTAGTGGTGACTCTCAAAAGTCACCACCAAAAATCAATTATTTTTAAATAAAATTAAAAAAATAGACTTTTAGTGGCGACTAAGAAAAGTCAACATTTAGTGCCAACTATAGTCGCCACCAAAAGTTATTTTTGTTGTAAAAAAAATTTTCTTTCCAAAAAATGACTTTTGATCACATTTAGTGGCGACTTTCAAAGTCACCAATAAAAGACATTTTGTCGTCACAAAAAGACCATTGGTGGCGACTTTTAGTTGCCACTATACTACCTTTGGTGGCAACTTTGAAAGTTGCTACCAAAAAGTCTTTGGTGACAATTAAAAGTCGCCACCAAAAGTCAACAATTTTTTTAGACTTGAATTGGTCGACGGGTCAACTAGAGACCCATTTGAATTTTTAGAAAGTCGACTTTCAGTGATGACTTCTGTAGTTTCCACCAAAGGTATTATGGTGGCGACTCAATGGCCTTTTGGTGGCAACTTTGGAAGTTGCCACTAAAGGTTACTTTTAGTGGCCACCAAAGATCTTTCGACACGAAATTTTTTCTTTTAACAAAAATGACTTTTGATGGCGACTATAGTCGCCATTAAAGGGTGACTTTTGGTAGTAACTCAAAAAGTCTATTTTTTTAATTTTATTTAAAAATAATTGACTTTTGGTGGTATTTTTGAGATTCGCCACTAAAAGTCTAACTTTTGGTGGCGAAAAATCAATTATTTTTAATTTTATTTAAAAATAAATTGACTTTTGATGGTGACTTTTGAAAGTCACCACTGAAAACTGAACTTTTAGTAGTGACTCTTGGAGTCACCACCAAAAGTAGACTTTCAGTGGCGACTCCTTTAGTCGCCACTAAAAGGTGACTCTAAGTGGAGACTTTTTTAGTTGCCACCAAAAAGTCACCACTGAAAGTCTTTTTTTTTTCTTTTTGTAGTATTCCTTGAAGGATGAAAAAAGTCTTCGCTAGGAAACTGTGATCTGAGTGGTTCAAGTTCAATCAAAATAACTTAAGTTCTGCTTCTCAAAGATTCGTCAGAAGTGATAGCATCGAAGGAATGGTCCAGAAAGTCCTTCAATTCCTTTAGTAGTTCTTTAACCCTTGGGTCAGCTGAAGACTCCTCTGGTACCAGAGAACAAACTGACAAAGTTTGATCACCCAACAAAAGATTTATTAATGCATCTATGTCTAAATCATCGCTATTTGGACTACTATAAGGTCTTACTTGGACTGTCAGGTGAATTAGACTAGGGATAGGAGACACGGGAGAAATTGGCCATCAATGCCTCCATGTCAAAATTTTTGTTGGGAACTGAAGGGCACTAGTTCCTATCCATGTCCTTTAAGTGATAGAGATCATCGAGGCTGAGAGTGAACAGCTGCTGATTCCTAGCAAGAAAAGCTTTAGCGGCGTCAATGGTAAGTTCTCCTTGATGGGTTTTGGCAGGCAGTAATGTTGTCGAGACCTCAAGCTGAGGAATAGTATGTAGAGCCTCAATTTAAGGAACTCCGATAAACATTTTAGTGATAGGATCTTTTCCCTAAAGAACTCTGATAGGTTCTTCAGCAATTGGGCTTAAGATCTCCCTACCCAGATCCTAAAATAAAAATTCTCATTAGTCTAGAGATGGAATACATGTCCAATATAAAAAAGATGAAATACATGTCAAATATAAGATTTAACAAACAATCATACTCTTGGTTAGGTTTACGGTCTGGTTCATTGGATGCAGAAGGCAAAGTTGACTGCTCAGGAGTAAACTCTTTATCCTGTCATAGGAAACGAAAAGAATATATTGTATTTAGACAAACCATAATACTCGACAGTTAAAACATACTTGAGACTCAATGGCTGGGCTAGAAATTACTAGGCCTTTACATACTTTGAACTTTTTGGAAGCACGCTCGATGTCAGAAAAAACTATTTTTCTTTTCGTTGGAGTCTTTTCTTTTTCAGGCTTAGTTATTTTGGAAGTGTCGGGTTGAGGAGATACAGTAGCAGTTCGGCCACTTGTTCTAGTCACCGATTGGTCATTTTCTTTGACCAATCTTCTTCTTCTTTGCTGAAGAAGTTAACAATCTTCCTCTTCATCTTCTTCTAACTCAGTGACAACCAGTTGCTCCTCTGACTGTTTATAAGTCAAAGGCTCCTTTAAGGGGAGCACTGCAAACAAAATCCCAAATGTGAGTGGTCGAAAGTCATTATTGCCTTTGAACAAACAAGATCATATACCTTGGGAAAACTTTGTGGCAATCATTACAGCATCAGATTGCTCAGAAAAGAGGGCAAACTGATGAACAAAAGTAACTTTGTCATTCTTTATTTGAAAAAGATTTATGGAAGATAAACATTTTTCGACAAATTTAAAGTTACCTGCTATCGTCGGTTTTCTAGAAATATGTCAGCCAAACCAAAATGAGCACAAAGCAAGGCACAAGGTCCGAAAAGGGAACTTTTTTAATAAACTTTGATGGAATATCAACATTAACAAATTCTAAATATCTGAACCCATGTGAAGCCCTATGCTCTTGTTTCCATTTGGCTATGATTTCTTTCACATTTTAAGCAATCTAATGAGTGCAATGAGGATCTCATTTTATCTTGTAAAATTTCTCAAAAGCTCGAATTTCCTCCAAGTGCTCACCTTTGGTTTTCGACGCTGGGTTACGTTCCTACACAGGAGAATCGATAAAGATGTTAAAGCAGGTTCTAATACTTTGGCGATAAGATTGGTAGTATTTCAACTACCAGTCGATAAAGCAGCTCGACATTCTTTATGAAACCTCAAAAGGATTAAGTTCGAAGCATTGGAGACGTTTGTCATTTTCTTTCATCAGCCCCCTATCATCCTCTTCTTTAGAGATATGAGAGTTGACGAAGTGATCTTCTGGCGAGGGTGAATAAGGAGCTAGAATGGATTGACAAAGGCTCATCTGTCGGGCAACTATATTAGGTAGATGGAAGTAAAAACTCACATCTTTTGTATTAGGAGTACTTCCAAAAATGATCTGTTTACAGAGAAAATTCGACCAGATTGAAACTCCTTCTTTGTTAGAAGTTATTAGACAGGTGAACCACCTGGGACCTCTTTGATGATAGCAAATAGAGTAAAGTTTATCTTCATCAAATCCTAGGCAATGGAGTGAAATGTTTTGAAGAAGTGGAAAAATTCCTCTTCTCGTCCTTGGTGAGGGAATCACAAACCAGGTGGCAAAGCTTTGGCCTATATGAACTAGACATATATCCTACCAACTCATTGCTCATAGGCTTGGTAGATAGGCATTGCTCTAGAACAACTTTCAGCCACAACTACAGTAACCAAAGAAGGCCTTCGACATTCTCTTTTTTTGACTAAGCCTTGATGCTATCGACCATTTGGCTCATACATTGAAAAAGATTTGCAAGGAGCCATTGGTTCAGGGCAAGTCAGGTGCCTTCATGGAGGAGGTTGGCCAAAGGCTGAAGGGGTTTAGCTATAGTTATATATTTTGAGCCAAATGCCTAAGCCAACAGTCAAAGGAGAAGGAAGGTGACATGTTCTTCATCTGACACGTCGAATGAACTCTTTTGCTGGAGGTTTACAAAAGTGGAAAAGAGGTATACTTAGGAGAATAAAACTCTATAGTTTGACAAGTTTGAAGGTACAGATGAATAACTCTCCCATCTGGTAGAAGACCCATCATAATTGATACATCAAAGATTGTTAGACTCATCATGCCATATGAAAAATGGAAGTTGTTAGTGGTCTTATTCCAGAAGAAGATCGAGGCTCTAATCATGGCGAGGCCAATTCTGATGGTGTGTCAGGAAAGTTGGATAAAGTTAAAGATGCCCATTTTTTTCCAAGACCCCTTGTTAACGGTGATTTTTGGTTTGACCAAAATCTGACAACAAATGTCCTATGTCAATTTGTTAACAAAGATTGTTGGTTGAAGGCTAAATACGACAACAAATACTTGATTCTATCGAAACCGATTATGTTTTCAAAGTTATGTGGTAATCTCATCTTTTGATAGGCATTTCATAAAAGAGCATGAGGCCTAAAAAAAATATTTTTACAGAAGTTAAACAAAATGGTAAAATTATAGGAAAATAAGTTACAAAATATAAAGTGCATAAAATGGAAACTGCAAAAGGTAAGCAGTGGAAAGTAAATAATAGAATGTAAAGTATAGAAAAGTAAACTATAAAAAATTAAAAAGCAAAAAGTTAAAGTGCAGAATGTAAATGAAAGCGATCAAATAAAAGTGATTAAATTATTGGAAGATAAATCAAAGCAATAAAGGGTTGGAATGACGATAGATTTTGAATTAAATTTGACTAAAATGCAAGGTGGAAAGCATACTTTGATATTGATCCTTTAATCTTCTCGAGTGAGATGTTAGGATTTTTAATTAATAGTTTCCAACCCCTTTTACAACAATTACCCTAGTATTTATAAGCAAATGACTGAAGTAACTGCCTATCTAACTAATCGCCACGTATGTGAAAGTTTATAATTACATTGCATCGGCATAACTACCTAAACCCACATAAATAACAGTTTAGATGGTCCGATGCAACTATCTTAGCCATATGATAGTGGAATAACTGGCTTTGACAATTTCAACGTTCGACAACCAAGCTAATTGACATACTCTCATCTTTTGACAAATATATAGTGAGTTTGTTTGTCGAATGGTGTGCTTCGGATGACATCATTTTGACATTCGTATATAAATGTCTTCGCGAAAACGTCCATTCTTCCTGCTATAGTTAACCTTTGCTGAATTTTTGAGCCAGACCATTTACTTTGACACTTAAGCAGTTGGTACTATTTTGTTGTGCCACTAAGGATGATTGCTTGTCAGTCAAGCAGCTTATTTATTTTATTTTAAAATAATGATCTAACAGAAGCCCCATAAAAATTTGTTCTCAACGGACACGGAGAGAATTAAATTTTAAATGGCCTCGTAACTGACAACAGATTTCTAGGGATTTAGCTTAGGACCATGATTATCTCGAGTATGACAGCTATTTTCTTGGCACGTGAGCCGTCACTGCCTTCGTAATGTTTTGAATTCCTCAAGTCCTTTAAAACCTTAAACCCTAGTCGTCAGGTCACTTACTTTGCTATTCATGCTATTTGTATTCTCTTCATGTTGTTCCCTCTTCCAAAGCTCTCGAGAAACCTTCAAACACATGTTACTCTTAACAATGGCCTCTTCTACCAATGCTGGAACTTCTTCTTCTACCAAATAGTTTGCCATTGCAAAGAACAAAAATGTAATTTGTGATCTAATCATGGATCATTCAGAGGTATGGCAAAATAAAAGGTAATTCTTTTTTTTTATTCTTCTTCTACTCCTCCATCTACTTTTCTGAGACCTATGCTATCCTCAGAAACCTTTTCGATGGACCTCTGTCTAGTGTTCCCCTACAAGACTCTTGATGAGGCTATTCTTGCCTCGGGCTCAACAATACCCATCCACTACTTTAAGAAGGTTCAGAAGATATTCTGGACTCTGCCTTCCCGAGTTGATGGATATCACGATTGGCTTGAGAAAGTGCAAGTATAGAAAGGCGAGCTATGGAAGAAGATGGATATTTTTAACTTTATTCAACTCTCTCGACACACCATCAAAATAGACCTTGCCAAGGTAGGGGCTTTGGTCTTTTTCTAGAACAAGACCACCAACAACTTCCATTTTTCGTACAGCATGATAGGCCGGACAATCTTTGATGTATCAGATATCACGAGCCTTTGACTAGATGGGAAGGTCATCCATCTGTACCTTTAACCTCATCAAGTTATTGAGGTTTATTCTTCTAAACATACCTCTTTCTTCTCTTTTGTTAACCTCCACCACAAAGATTCAAACGACGTGTCGGATGAAGAACATATAACTTTCCTTTTGCTTTGGCTGTTGACTTACATATTTGGCTTAAAGTCTATAACTGTAGCCAAATCCCTTCAGCCCTTAGTCAACCTTATGCATGAAGGTGCCCGACTTGCCTTGAACCAATGGCTTCTTACCAATCTCTTCTAAAGTATGAGCCAAATGATCAACAATATCAAGACTCAAATAAAAAAGGAAAATGCCCTATCTGGCTATTGCAGCTATGGTTGAATGCAGTTTTAGAGCAATGACTGTCTGATATCGGGTATTTTTATACACAATTTAGTCATTATCTTAGTACTATTGCCATTTTTAATATTGCCAACTCTCTAATTATATTATATTTTGGTAATTATTGGATCTAAAATAATTATATGAACTAATATGCTTTAATTCCATATTTTTATGAGCTTAATTGATTAGAGACCTATTAATCCTTTACTTAATTTATAGATTTAATTATTGGAGAGTAATTTGCTGACTTGGTGCTATTTAGATGCTAATGTAGCGACCCTTGATGACATGACAGCTGACTGGTCCAATAGGGTCCACTTTTTTACACACTTTCCAGCATAGCAAACAGCATCTTCTGCTTTAACAGCAGAAGTAGCAGAATAGCAACAAGCAAAACAATAGTAAGGCAGCATCAAAAATAGTAAAAAAGTTAACAGCAGCTGTAGTAGAAGGTGAATTTCATCCTCTCTCCTGGCAGCAGCTTAAAGATACACCAGAACTCTATTCGCAAGTTTTTGAAGAGTTTCATCTTCTTCCATTTCCTCTGTAATTTGTAGGTCTACCCTCCCTCATTTTCTTATATTTTTTGGTGTATTTTGGCCTCTATGGAAGGCTAAAAGTGTTGTAATTAGTTAGACATGAGCTGGAGCTGTGTATATTGAATCTATAGCTCAATAATAGATAAGTTTTCTAGTTTCAATCCTATTTTATTTCTGTTCTGCATTGGCCTCTGGTTCTTCTGTTTATCTCTGTTCTATTATGACTGATTTAGGCATAGGTTTAGTTTTATGATTCTTATTTGAGGTGTATCCTTGCTTTAACCGGTTGGTGAAGTAAGTAGAACGAAATGGCTTGCCTTTGGTGACTATCAAGCATGATTCAGTTAGGGCTTAAACAAATTATATTAGGTTATGATTATGATTCTAATATGATTTAGTCTTGGAAAGTCTTCTAGGAATTTTATTTGGAAACTGAATGGTATGATTAAATCAAAGTAAACCAAGGATGAGATGATGATGGATGAAGGCCTGAGGGATTGGATGACTGATTATATGTTTTATGTGTAATTTCACTTTGTTCTGTGTTCTGTTAGCTATAGATTTGTATTCTAATTCTATTTTATGCTTAATCATGCAATCACCCCCTCGGTGGTAATTTGGTGGTTAATCAGTAGGTAATTAGAGTAGATTAGTGTTAGAACAATTAATTAGGCAATTTAGAAGCAAGGCTCCAAGAGTGAAACAACCTAGGAAGACTACTATACTGCAAGTTTCCAAGAATCTAATTCTAGGTGACTCGGCAGTTGTAGTGGTTCCAACCACTGTCTAGTAATCCTCCATCCGACGAGTTGGCTAGTTATATGTCGGGTTCATATGGACTGAGGCTATGCCACTTGACATGTGACTCCCTCACCAAGGACGAGAAGAAGAATTTTTTTTTTACTTTTTCAAAATTTTTCACTCCATTGCCTTGGACTCAATAGTGATAAACTTTGCTCCATTTGTAGGTCGTCAAAGAGGTCCTAGGTAGTCCACCTATCCAATAACTTCTGATAAAGAAGGAATTTCGATCTGGTCAAATTTCTATGTTGACAAATCGTTTTTGAGGGTGTTCCTGATACAGAAGATGTAAGTTTTTACCCCCATCTACCGAACATGGTCGCTCGATAGATGGGCTTCTGCCAATCTATTCCAACTCCTTACTCATCAACGGTAGAGGACCATTTCATCAATGCCCACATCTCCAAAGAAGAGGATGTTAAGGAGCTGATAGGGAAAATGACAGGCATCGATAAAGCTTCGTGCTTGTCCCTTATGAAGTTTCACAAGGAGTATCAAGCTACTTTGTCGACTGGTAGTCAAAATACAGTCATACCGCCAGTTTTGACGTCCTTGTCAATTCTCCTACGTAGGAATACAATCTGATGTCAAAAACTAAAGGTGAACACTTAGAGAAAATTTAAGCCTTCAAGAAGTATTATAAGATAAAGTGGGATACTCGCTACAACCATTGGATTGTTCAGAATATGGAGGAAATCATAGCCAAACAAAAATAAGAGCATAGGGCTCGACACGGGTTTAAATATTTAGAATTTCTTGAGGTCGACATTCCACCTTGCCTTGTACTAATTTTGGTTTGGCTGATGCATTTCCTAGGGAACTGATGAGAGTAGGTAACTTTAAATTTGTTAAAAGACATGGACCTGTCATGAACCTTTTTCAAACAAGAATGCCAAAGGTACTTTCGCTTGTCTATTCACCCTTCCTTCTGAACAATCTAATGTCGTGACAATTGCCAACGAGTTTCCCTAAGGTATATGATCTTTTTTGTCCAAAGCCAAAAATCGTTTCTAACCACTAACGATTATAATTTTATTTGTAGCGCTCCCCCTAAAAGAGCCCTTGGCTTATAAGTCACCAGTAGAGAAGGTGGTCGTCACCAAATCAGAAGAAGAGGAAGAAGATTGTCAACCTCTTTAGTAAATGAGGAGGAGATTGGTCAAGGCAAGTAACCAATCAACGACTAGAATGAATGATCGTCTGGTTGATGCGTCTCCTTAACCTGAAACATCCAAAACTATTACTAGGCCTGAAAAAGAAAAGGCTCCAGTGAAAAAAAAAATTTAATCTTTTCTAAGCCTGAATGTGTTGCCAAGAAGTCCAAAGCAGGTAAAGGCCTAGAAGTATTTGACCCAGCCGTCAAGTTTCAAGTATATTTTATCTGTTAAGTATTACGATTTGTTGAAATGATATATACGCATTTCATTTCTTTTGGCAAGACAAAGAGCCTACTCCTAAGCACTTGACTTCACCTGCAGCTTCTGACGAACTAGACCTGCAGACCCAAATAATATAATCCTTTGACAAAAATTTGTTTTTACATTGGACATGTATTTTATCTTGAGAATAATATGAATTTTGTTTCAGGATCTGGGTCAGGAAGTCTTAGGCCCGATTGTTTAAGAATATGTCGAAGTTCTTCAGGGTGAGGCTCCTATCGTAGAAACATATGTCAGAGTTGCTTTACAAGCTGAAGTTCTTCATATTGAAGCTTCGACAATATCGCTACCAGTTAAAACCCATCTAAGAGAGCTTACTATCGAAGCAGCTGAAGCTTTTCTTGCCAGGTCTTAGTCGATTTGGCAAGCGTACCAATCGCACAAGTAATATAGTGATTTGAGAGTAAAAGTATCGTTCCCACGAGGACTAAGCGACTAAGTACCCAATAAATTTAATTGAATTAGTTGGACGAAACAATTGGATTGAAGATAGCTTTAGCCAATGAATGATAAAATAAAATCAATAACCGTAAGTATTTATGAGTTTTCTTTCAATGACAGTAAACAATGCAAAAATTGATGAAATAGTCTAATTAAAGCCTAGGGTCACTAATCCCTCTCCTCCATCCTAGAAATTACAAAACCCCTCTCATGCACTCTCAACTTATTCAATCCTATAAGTTAATCCTAGGTTATTCTAATAACTTAAAAGAATCCTCCCGAATCTCAATTAAGTTACTCAACTCCTACGCAATTCCTTGCGTGGGCTAAGCCTAATACAACCAACCTAGCTTTGATTAAACGAGATTAACTAACATTCCTATTAGCTAACAAGCAAAAACACTTAGTAAGGTTCACGCACTCGTCCTTCCTATTCAGTGTTCTACTCTCACCTCCCTCTCCCGAGTTCGAAGACAGCAACAAGCATACATATAGATTGATCAAGTCCATATAACGCAACAATAAAATGGATAGAAAGACTTATATTAATTGAAATAAGGTTGCAAATACATGAGAGGATGTAAAATCTATTCAAGAGTCAAGTTCACAGTAACCCTAGATAGAAAATCTAGCTACTCATAGAAAATAAACAGCAGAAAGCAGAAAAAGAGATGAAGTTGGCCATGAATCTGAGGTGGAATGATGGATTGAGCTCCCCTAGCCTTGAGAATCAGGTTCCCCTTGCTTTTCTCAGCCAAAACGGCGCCCCCCTTCAGTCTCCAACTCCAGAATACCCTAAAAATTTCATCTGAAGCCTTTTATATCAGTGCAGGATCGCGACTTACCGCTATAGCGGTAAGTCTCCACCGCTATAGCGGTACAATACAGTAAAGAATGCTTCCAGCAATTTTGGTGCAGGGCTCACCGCTATAGCGGTGGTAGACAGAAAGTGGCCATCTATTTCTTCCTCTTCAGCTTCGTCCATCTTACCTTACGTCAGAGAGAATAAAATGATGATTAGTGACGTTCTTGGTCAAAGAATCACATGAAGAAGACTAAACTCTAAAAATTCCTAAACTAAACTAAATCAATCAAAAACAACGGAAAAGACATACAAGCAACCATAAGTAGGCGATAAAATGGATCAAAGATTCAGCACCAAATGGTACTAAATCTAGCACTTAACACCAGGGAATTGGCAACTGTACATTCTCCATCTTGACGATCTCCATTACCTAAAGAACATAGACAGGCGATAGTACCCTTTAGTCCCCAACAAAGCCATCTTGTTGTCGACTTGCCTCCATAGAGTAATATAATATTTGTAATCAGAGACAACATAGATATGGAGGCATTGATGGTTGATGTCTCTCCTCAATCTCCTATCTCCAGTCCAATTCATCTGACAACCCAAGTAGGATCATCTAGTCATCCAAGTAATAATGTTTTGGACATAGATGAATTGATAAATCTTTTGTCAAGTGATCCAACTCTATCAGCTTCTTCTTTGGTTCCAAATAAGTCTTCAACAAACTCGAGGGTTGATGAAATGGTAAAAGAGTTGAAGAATTTCTTGGACTTCTCTTTCGAGGTTATTGCTTCTGATGATTCCTTGAGAAGCAGAATTCAAACACTACAAAAAAAAAGACTTTTGGTGGCGACTAAAGTCGCCACCAAAAGTCTAAAAGTCGCCACTAAAAGTCTTTGGTGGCGACTTTTAGTGGCGACTAAAGTTGTTGGCGTAAGTCCGTGGCTGATTCTTTTGGTGGCGACTTTCAAAGTCGCCACCAAAAGTTACCTTTAGTGGCGACTTTAGTCGCCACCAAAAGTCATTTTTATTGCAAAAAAAAAAAAAGAAAATTCGTGAAAAAAATGATTTTTGGTGTCAGCAAAAACTACCTTTGGTGGCGACTTTAGTCGCCACCAAAAGTCACTCGTCATCTTTTTAGATCCGGATTGGCCCGGAAGGTTGACCCGAGATCCATTCGACTCGTGCGGGTCTTGGCCGATCCAATAACTCGCTATCCCGAGCTGACTTGATTTTTTTGTGTGCAATATTCAAGTTTATTTGAAATTAAACCAAACATGTGCATACCTGAGATTCGAACCTGGGTCCCTTGCTTGCAGCCATGTGTGTCTTGCCATTCTGCCACTGCTTCATTTGTGTTATGTAAGTGCAAAATATTATATATATCTATATATATAATCTGTTAAAAATATTTTAGGTCAAAAATATTATAAAACAAAAATAAAATAATATTAAACTTAACAAAAAGCAAATATATTATTACTATTGGAGTCACCACAAAATTCCAACTTCAACTAATTTCATAAAAAAAACGATTTCACTTAAAAAAATAGACTTCAGTCGTCACTGATAATCTAATTTTTTAAAAAAATTAAAAAATTAAAAAATTTAAAAAATTAAATTTCTTTTAAATAAAATTAAGAAAAATAAAAAAAATTGAATTTTTTAAGTAAAAAAATGACTTTTTTAATTTTTTTTTTAAAATTAGACTCGCCACCAAAAGTCTAATTTTTTATTTTATTTTAAAAAATGTGACGTTTTTTTTTATTTTTTTTAAAAAAAGACTTTTGGTGGCGACTATAGTCGCCACCAAAAGTCTAATTTTTTATTTTATTTTAAAAAATTTGACTTTTTTTTATTTTATTTTAAAAAAGACTTTTGGTGGCGACTATAGTCGCCACCAAAAGTCTAATTTTTTATTTTATTTTAAAAAATCTGATTTTTTTATTTTTTTTTTTTTAAAAAGACTTTTGGTGGCGACTATAGTCGCCACCAAAAGTCTAATTTTTTATTTTATTTTAAAAAATTTGACTGTTTTTTTATTTTTTTAAAAAAATACTAGTCGCCACCAAAAGTCTATTTTTTTATTTTATTTTAAAAAATTTGACTTTTTTTTTATTTTTTTTAAAAAAACACTTTTGGTGGCGACTATAGTCGCCACCAAAAGCCTAATTATTTATTTTATTTTAAAAAATTTGACTTTTTTTTATTTTTTTTAAAAAATACTTTTGGTGGCGACTATAGTCGCCACCAAAAGTCGACTTTTAGTGGCGACTATAAGAGTCGCCACCAAAAGTCAACTTTTAGTGGCGACTTATTTAGTCGCCACTGAAAGTCAATTTTCTTGTAGTGAAAGTATCTTGAATGAACTTGAACCTGTCAGATCACATCTTCCTACCTTCTATCGGAGCCTTTATTCATCCTTTAAGGACTTCATCAATGATTTATCAGACAAGGCTCTTACTTTCAATCTAGTCATCTCTACTTATAGCAAGGAGATGTCAGAAAAAGAAATTATTCTCGGTCAATTGCAAGAATTGAAGGCTAACAAAGATCGACATAATGAAATGATTGCAAAAATAAGGGCAAGCTATATAGATGCTAGCAATACTGCTAACCAGCATAGAGAATGTCTCGACGAGTTAGAAGAAAGAATCAAAAAAGTCAATAAAGAACTGGTGTCAACTGAAGCACTGAGAGACAAGCTTAAAAGTGTTCTGATCATACGTGTAGCAAAACAGGAAAAAATGAAAGAAAGTGCCATAGCCGTCAAAGTCAATGCCTAAGCTATTGCCAAAAAGATAAAGTCTTTGGTGACTAGCTACCTAACGACCTACACAAACAAAGAGACATTAGATTCTGATTGGGAACGTCTACGCCAAAAAGCTTATTCAACATAATAGTTTAATTTGTTTCATCGGTTAGTTTAATTTGTTTCATCGGTCCTTTTAATTCGACAAATTTCAAAAAAAATTGTATTATTTATTCATTTATTTATTTATAGGATTCGAAAATAAATTGTACAAAGTTCAATGCAATAACACTTCTTTATTCAATCTTCACTTCGCACATTGTCGGCTTGTGGCTTTAGGTATTTTCCATTGATTGATTTTATTTTTAGTCCAGAGTTTACTTCATCGATAGTGTAGGCATTACTAGAAAATACTTGTGTAATTACAAATGCTCCTTCCCATTTTGGCGACCACTTGCTAAATTCTTGACAACGTTTCTCAATAGGCAAAATCACCTTCCAAACTAAATTGCCTAAGTTAAAAAAAATTGTATTTAACTCAACGATCATAAAATTTAGCAATTTGTTCTTTTTGTCAAATTAAACTTTCTAGACCAATTAGTCTCTCATCAGTCAACTCGTTTAACTTGTTTAGGTATTTGCCACTGATTGATTTTATTTTTAGTCCAGAGTTAACTTCGTCGATAGTGTAGGCATTACCAAAAAATACTTGTGTAATTACAAATGCTCCTTCCCATTTTGGCAACCAATTACCATATTCTTGGCAACGTTTCTCAATAGGCAAAATCATATTTCAAACTAAATTGCCTAAGTTGAAAAACTTGTATTTAACTCGACGGTCATAAAATTTAACAATTTGTTCTTTTTGTCAAATTAAACTTTCTAGAGCAATTAATCTCTTATTAGTCAACTTGTTTAATCTCTCATCAGTCAACTCGTTTAACTCGTTTAGGTATTTGCCATTGATTGATTTTATTTTTAGTCCAGAGTTAACTTCGTCGACAGTGTAGGCATTGCCAGAAAATACTTGTGCAATTTAACAAAAGATCAATTTTGATCAATGAATAAATTATAAACCTTTCCCCTATAGAGCTAACATAAGAAGGAAAATTACATATAAGAACATAAAAATCTTCATTGAATAAGACAAACCTAAGCCACCTAACGTAGAAATTACATATAAAAAATATATCAGTGTTTCTTCCTCTTGCAAAGTACAACAAAGAAATTAAGCAGGAAGTATCAATAAGTTTTGCACTGATATTTCTTCCTTCATGAGAGGATTATGCTTCCTAAATGCATAAGATTCCATCCTGACAAAGTAACATTTTACAAATGATTTTGTTGGGTCCTTCTTTTTCTCTTCCTTGCCTCCATCCTTGAAGAAAGATTAAGATCAATGTAACCACCTGCAATATAACCAGAGCATTGTCCATTTCCATTTCCTTCCCTTTTTTACAATCACAGAGACAATCCAACATTAGCTACAACCATAGCTAGCACATATATGTATTATTCATCCTATTCCCAGGAATGTCCTGACATAAAATCTCAGATAACTAGTTCTACAAACATAAGAATCAAGATACTAGGTTAAATTGTAGAATAGCCAGATACTAGATCAAAGAACCCATAATAGAAGTTTAATTTCTTAGATAACAGATCAAACCAGAAAAGAATTTCTCAGATAACATCAAATAAATCAAATAACAAATTAATTAATTTATGGTGGTGTGAAGCATACTTTTGGTGAACCAAAACCATTTCTGGTTCGAACCAAAAATGGTTCTAGTTCACCAAAAATTCTGGTTCGAGCCAGAAAGATTTCTAACAAAACCATCTCTGGTTCAAACCAGAGAGGTTCAAACCAAAGATGATTTTGATTCACCACAACTATTTGGAAACAAGGAGGCTGAAGATGAGGAGAAAACTCAAAGAAGGGGAGAAAAATGGAGACGGGAAGAAAAATCAAAGACAGGGAGAAAAATCTAGGAAGGGGAACTTGCCAAAAATTGAAGAACAAGGAAGGGAAACTCATCGAAAATCGAAAGAGGGGAACTCGACGAAATTTGAAGCAGGATCTAGCTGGCAATGAGAGCTGGGAGAATGAGAGAGAGCTGGGAAGGACTGAAGATGAGGAGAGAGCGACGAGAAAGCCGAGGGTAGGGTTGGAATTTTGAGAAGTTAATGAGCATATTTTGGGCATTTGTATGATCAGTCAGGGCACTCATTTTGAGCTCTGCATAAGCTCTTTTGAGCTTATTTTAAAGCTTATCGATGGTTTGTAGGAATTTGTACCATCCACCCGATTCTTTATAATTTAATTATAAGTAGTTAAATCATTTAAATTAACATAAATTTCATTTTCTTCCTTTTTTAGATATTTTAGGTTAGATTATTTCTTTCTATCCTTATAATTTTACTCAATTTTTCATTTAATCCTTATAGTTTAAATTTTTTAGTTGAGTTCTTTTAGTTTTATAAATTCTTTTATTTAGCTCTAGTTCTTAAGTTTTTAAATTTTTCATTGAACTTCACTTATACGATTACTTATGTACAATCTAATGCTTTTAATATATATATATATATATATATATACACACACACACTAAAGGAGTTCCTCCCTGGTGCATTAAATGCAGCGCTATTGGAATGCCATGTATCTTCTCTGCTGGTGTGTACCACTTTTTGTAAAACATGTGGTCCTGACATGACATGGCATCAGCATGACAATTGCTTAAGTATTTAATTCTCGGCTCGTCAACTTTTCATTTGTGACAGCAGCGTTTAAAGATTCGATTCAATTTGAGCGTCAATTAAATCGAATTAAACTAATTAATTTTGAAAAAAATATACATATATTCAGTTTTATTTTTTAGGTAATTTAATTTGATTTTAGATTTTTTTACGAAATTTAATTTAGATTTTGGATAGTTTAGTTCAGTTTTTATTAGATGGTTTAGTTTGGTTTTAGGTAGTTAGAAAAAAAAAATCATAAAATCCTTGTATAATAGTGCCAAAGTTCTGTAAATGCAATTAGTCGGTGGATGTTGCCCAACTCAGTACTGCTAGCACATTGATGCCATAGTGCCATGGTGGCCCTTAAAGACAAAAGATCTTTTGAGTAAATAAATTGATCCTTAAGATTCAGAAAATTCAGGGATTAAAACATATGAAGTTAAACTTTCAGAGACTAAATAATTGACTCATGTATTTTTTGAAGGACTAAATTGTTAATATAGTCAAAAAAATTTATCAAGTCTTTTTTTTGCAAAATTGTTAGACACATATAAAGGTCAAAAAGTTATGGATGTTAATTTTTCACGTTTGATTAAGTTTTTCAATTTAATCCTTGAAATATTGTATTCATCTCAATTTCATTTTTTTCATTGCTAAATTAAAAAATTTATAATTATTAAATCTCAAATTTTTATCGTTAAAAACTACTTTGATAAATAAAGGAATCAAATTGAGAGAATTACAAATTTTCTAGGGCTAATAAGACATGTTTAATTTTTTAAAGATTAAGTTGAGACAATTATAATTTTTTGAAAATCAAATCATTAATATAAAAAAATAATTCTACTTTGCAGAACAAATATCTTGTTTATCGATAAATGTATATGGCTCAAGCACCAATGGGTGCAAAAGTCATGTGTTCACAATTTAACTTGTCAAGTCAACTCATATGGACATAGACTACGGTAAATATATTCCAAATATTTTGTTTGTAATCCATAGATAGATAATGAGTTTGAACCAATGATAGAATAGATAGGCTTAGAAGAATTATTTAAGGTATGACTGAAGTGTTGTATTATCAATGATTTGTAGGAATTGAACAATCCATACAATTCTTTAGGTTTGGAAGAATTAATTTAGGTTTGAATGTAGTGTTCCATTATTTATGCATTGTCCACATCATTTTTTAGACGTTGAAGAATTATTTGAAGTTCGAATGTATTGTTTTGTTATTAATGGTATGAAAGAATTTGAACGAACAACGATTTCTATAGGCATGGAAGAATTATTTGAAGTTTGAATGTTGTGTTCTATCATCGATGCTTTGTAAGAATATGAATAGTTCATACAATTCTATTAGTGTTGAAGAATTATTGTAAGTTTGAATTTGAATGTAGTGTTCCCTTATGGATGCTTTGTAGAAATTTGAACAGCCAATACAATTCTTTAGGAGTGAAAGAATTATTTAAAGCTTGAATGAAATGTTCCATTGTTGATGATCTATAACAGTCCACACAATTTTTTAGGCGTGGATGAATTATTTTCAGTTTGAATATAGTGCTCATTTTCTTCTTTTTTTTAATGGTTTTGTAGGGATTTTTGTAGTCCAATATTATTTGGATATAGCAAAATCATTTAAATTAACACAAATTTCATAGACTCCATTCTTTAATTATTTTAAGTTAAATTATTTTCTCGAGTCTTTTGATTCTACTCAACTTTTTTTAGTTTCTATAATTTAAAATTTTATAATTGAGTTCTATAATTTTATAAATTTTAATTTAGTTCTTGTTACTAAGCTACTCATACAACCAATTATCTATATATTGATACTTTGAATATAATATGTATGACTCACATAAGAAAAACGAAAAGTGGAAAATGATGTGAAATTAACTCACATTCATAGCTTAATATGTCTAAATAGCTTGGGCAAGCTAGCTTGAACCGTGTACATTGAGAGTCAAAAGGGCACACAATTAGTTGTGCCTGCCAAATTTAACAAAATATTAATAAAAATATAAACAGTAAGGAGTAAAGAAAAATAAAATTTAATCTTAATTAATGTGCTAGCTACATTGGAGATATTCTTACCCTAGGAAAAAGGGATAAAAGGCTAAAATTTTTAAAAATTTTTAATAAGTTAATTATGAATTCTTACCTGGACAAATTAATTAACAAGATAATATTGAGAGAAAAATGTTTTCGGGGTGAGATGCTATATTATTTATAATTGATTTCTTGATTATTTTGAAATTCAAGTTTTTATTGGTAAATAAAATTAATTACCTCTTCTACACTCCTTCAAATAATTAATTATCTAGTACACCCATTTTATTTCTAATCACGGAGAGATAATTTATTTGAATGAATGAATAAATAGAAAAAAATCCAAATTTTCTCATTTTAAATGAATTATTTACCTTTATAATTTCAATCATCCCAGCTAGCCAATTTAAAGTCTTTTGTAAAAATAAGATTACATATTTTTCTCCTTCCATTGATAATTTCTCTCTTTATCATATTCATTTATATGTCTTTTTAAATTCAAATAGCAATACTTCTACTAAAATATCAAGCGAGGACAATGATATATGTAGCATTACCTTCTTCATG
This sequence comes from Biancaea sappan, assembly GCA_037074585.1. Classification (NCBI taxonomy): domain Eukaryota; kingdom Viridiplantae; phylum Streptophyta; class Magnoliopsida; order Fabales; family Fabaceae; genus Biancaea; species Biancaea sappan. The sequence continues at coordinate 29,064,791 of CM073493.1, forward strand.
GCAAACCTTAATCTACCAAACATGGCAAACCTTTGTTTTCATTTCTCCTTTTTCATGTTCTCTTTGTTTTCCTTCATGGTTTGCATTGCTTTATGCAAGACCAATTTTACCACAGATGAGTATGCACTTCTTTGTTTCAAGTCTTCTATAACTAGGGACCCTTCAAATTACTTAGCTAATTGGTCCATCTCTTCTTCCTTTTGCAACTGGGTTGGGGTTACATGTGATCCTCTCCATCAAAGAGTAAGGCTCTTGAATCTTGATGACATGGGTCTTGAGGGCACCTTACCCCCACAACTCGAAAATCTATCCTCCTTAGTTGAACTTGATCTTCATGACAATTACTTTCATGGTCACTTGCCAAAAGAGTTACTCCAATTACACAAATTAGAAATATTCAACTTGAGCTACAATCAATTCAGTGGAAAAATTCCATCATGGATAGGAGGCTTATTCACATTTAACACTTGATTTTTTGTAATAATAGCTTTGAAGGTTTCATTCCTCCAAGTGTGTCTAATTTGTCAAAATTAGAGACCTTGGATTGGAATGATAATTCTATCAAGGGATCTATTCCACTAAAAATTGGAAGACTCCAACGCTTAAAGATTTTATGCATTGCAGGGAATAAACTTTTAAGAAGTATACCTCCAATTATTTCTAACTTATCTTCACTTGAGTTGATTAGTTTCTCCTACAACTCCTTAATAGGTATGTCTTAAAAATTATGTGATATCAGTTTTTGGTCTATTCATAACAATAATACATTTATCGAATATTCTTTAAATATTTCTATTACAAAATTCATTTTGTATGTATGTTTTGTGTACCACACACACACATACACTCCCTTCACTCTACCGCGCACTTCTCTTCTTCGTACACACCTCCGTAGACCTCTCTCTCCTCTCTCGGTCATCGTCTCAGCCAAAACAGAGCATTCATGAGATAAAGCAGAGTGAGAGGAATGAGTGGAGAGAGAGAGAGAGAGAGAGAGAGAGAGAGAGAGAGAGAGAGAGAGGGCAGAACAGTGACAAAAAACATAGAGAGAAGTTTACAGCATAGACACACACACACACAATCAGAGCACCCTCTTTCAATGATTTTACGTTGTTAAAATTTCTATTACTAGGACATATTTGATCTATTTAACACATACATTTAGTAAATTTCCTATATATCTTTCTATTCAGTCTTTTCATGTGTTTTATAGAGTTGATTTTGTATATGTGAGTTTGTCTCAAACGCACGTTTACTATTTATCCTTCAACATTCAATTTTCCCTTTATTTTTTTATTTTTTTATCATTTAAATTATATATAAAAAACGAAATGAGGACAACACAACTAGACACGGTTTGGTAACGTTTTAATTTTCAAATAATTATTGTCATCGGAATATTTTATTTATTTGTTTACGCTTTATATATGCATGTCTTTGTGTATGTGTATATTTATATATATTTCTCGGTTTACTTAATGCTTGTGCGATCATCATTCAAGTGGCTTTTGTAAAGAAGCCTGGTTTTCTTCGGTCTTTCCATTTTATAAAAGTTCATTATATATACTACCAATTATTTATTTTCTTATAAATATTTCTTAAACAAAAATTGTGATATAATTTCTTCTTTTGGTTATTACCAAAATTCGCCCCCACCCTCAACTCGCCATATATATACCACCATCAATTTTGTATAGTTAGAACAAGTTTCACATGAAATCATGTGTTTTTTCTGACTTAGCTATTTTCTTTGCATGGTCAATATTACTAGTTTATATTTGTGAACAAGTTTTTATATAATCTAATTAAAAAATAATTTTTTTCTAAAATAATCAATAATTGAAAAAATAAAGCTCGTCATATGATTAGAATTTTTTTTTCAATTTCTTTTAAAAAAGATTATTTTCTTGCAAAAGGAACATAAATTTTAAGTAAATTTGTTTCCTCTTTTATTTACGTCTCCTTTATTGAATATTTTGAAAAAGATCATAGAAGTACCAGAAAACAAAGTCATTCTATATGAATCTCGAAAAAGACAAATGAATCTTAAAAGGAATGAAATTGAAGTATCTACTTTGCAAACAGCTTGAATTCTTGCTCTTACTTCACAGCAAAAAATAAAAAGGACGTTTTAATGATTTTATGTGTTGTTAAAATATCTTAATTTAAATGGTAGGGAGTTCACCGTAATAGGTTTAGTCAAAGGGGTTAAATGTAGTATTTTATTATAAAAGAACAAAAAGAAATTAACATTTTTTACGAAAGATATGCAACTGAATTTTTAAAAGTAATTAAATCAATTCATTTAAAAAATTAAATAATCCTCTCGCATGATTTTGTTGACTCATTGTTAAATGTGAGCCTAATATGTATTGACAATGCAGGATCTATTCCGAGGGAGATGGGTGATATTTCAAAACTAAAAATGATATACTTGGAATATAATCAATTGGTTGGCCCCATGCCGTCAACTATTTTTAATATATCGGAGTTGCAACAAATTTATTTGGATCAAAATAATTCGTCAGGAAGCATCCCCTCAAATATATGTCATGGGCTTCCAAAATTACAAGAATTGTATCTTGATACGAATGAATTATTTGGTCCCATCTCATCTGGTTGGCAGCACTGCAAAGAGCTCAAAGTTTTATCATTATTCAGTAACAGATTTAATGGACATATACCAACAGACATTGGCAACTTGACTACGCTTCAAACATTATATTTAGATGATAATCTTTTGACAGGTATGTCCTATTAGCTGTATAAAAATTTCCCTCTATTTTTATATGTTTAAAATTTTAAATAATAAAATAATATGATGAAACAGTTATTATATATAGTATAAATTTGAATTAAAAATAATAACCATTTAATCTTTGTAACTAATTAAATAGTTTATATTTTATACTGTTATTATTATCATATCTTTAATTTTTATATCTGCTTATGATAATTGCAATTTTATAGAATTTTAATATGCATATTACTCACACATGTGCATATATACACACACTATACAATTATTACATTTTGAAACAGTCCAAAATTCCGATACTTTTTAACTTCATTGAAATTTTCTACAATTTTAATATTTCAAAGCTTTCAAACAATTATATTTTCAAAATCAAATTATCACATAAAAATCATATTATGTATTTGAACTAAGAAAGATAAAAATTTGTAACTTTAACAATTGTAGCACTGTTTTGTATCATTTTATAATTTTACATAGTTTTTGCTAAAATAAGTTTTTTTTATAAAAAGCTAAATCAAGAGTTAGGAAAGCTATATTTTCACACATATTAATTTCCAACAACTATGTTACATAATAAAACAATATGTTTTTCTAATACACATGCATGCATGCATATATATATATATGTGTGTGTGTGTGTGTGTGTGTGCTTCAAATATTATTCGAATTAGATGTATATATTTTACCACACTATTAAATTTATTTCTATATTATTATATATGACTTGGAAACTTATATCATCATCAGTCTATGTATTCCTAGATAAATAATTTGAAATACAAAATATAATATAACTTAGAATTGCTAATGATAATTGTAATTTTTTAGAGTTGTTTTATCCATATAACTTACATATGTGTGCATATTATTAATTATTTACTGGACTACCATGACATTTTGGAACATTCCGATATATGTTTCATCAGCAACCTATTGCATTTAAAGTCTCTGAAATATTTTCTTCAATTTTGAATCTTTGAACGCTTTCAATTTATTATTGATTTAAAGTAAAATTACATGATAAAATGAAAAATATAGTATGTATTTAAATTAAAAAAATGGAAATTTTCAACTTTATATATATATATATATATATTTGGAAAAGTAACTATATCAATTGTAGCAGTGTTTTTAATATTTTATAAATTTTTTTTTTGCTAAAAAAAAGTTAGCGGAGCAATATGTATTCTTATAAATCTTAAAGTCTAAGTCATATATATAGCAATAAACTGCCTCAATTTGATCAGCCAAAAATTTGTTACATAATAAAACAAGATGCTTTTCTACTATATATACATGTACATACTTACATACACACATACATTATATATATATATATATATTATGATGAACAATGCTTGCTTTTCTACTTTATATATATACATATATATATATATATATTGTGATGAACAAGATGCATTACTTAACTAATAAACAACAGGGTCGTTGAATCTACTAAATATGGAAATGGCATTATTTCACATTTTGTTACTATTCCTAACCTATGGGTAATTCTTTCCAAAATATACACACACATACAAAGTATAGCTTCTCCTCATTCATTTTCAATCTAACAAGTCTTAAATCTACTAAACATGGAAAGCCTCTGTTTTCATTTCTCCTTCCTCTGTTTCCATAGCAATTACTTTTTGGTCATTAATGGAAAAATTCCATCTTGAATTTATAAAACATGCGATATTAATATTTGGTCTATTTAACACAGATACATTTAGTAAATTTTCTATTCAATATTTTCGTATTATGTTTTATAGAACTGGTTTTGTATATGTGAGTTTGTGTCTCAGAAGTAATTAATTAGCAAAAACATTCATAGATACCATTTCATTCATAAAAGTATGAATTATAAATCAGTCCATAATAGGTTTATTTACTCATTTATTTTATTTATTTGTTTATTTACTCATTTATTTGTTTGTTGTTGTTGTTATTATTATTATTATATTTATTTTTCTTTTAATTACTTATTTCACTTCCTTAAATTTTACCCTCCATTAAATTACCTAATACATAATAGGTTTTTAGTCAGGATATTACATATATAATCTAGAATTATAATAAAAAACAAAAAGAATATAATTGATATTCTTTATGAAATATTATTTTTCCATTGTTAAATGCGAACTTAATCTTCGTTGATATTGTAGGATACATTCCATCAACTATCTTCAATATATCAGAGTTGCAAGAAATTGAATTATATCAAAATAATTTGTCGGGAAGTATCCCCTTAAATATATGTCATGGGCTTCCAAAATTACAAAGTTTGTCTCTTGATACGAATGAATTATTTGGTCCAATCCCATCTGGTTGGCAGCAATGTAATGGGCTCAACTTTTTATCATTAAGCTCCAACAGATTTAGTGGACATATACCAAGAAGCATTGGAAACCTGACTATGCTTCAAGAGCTATACTTAGATGATAACCTTTTGACAGGTATGTCGGCTATACCAAATCTCCTTCTATTACTATTTTTTGCAACTTTATATTTTTTTGAAAAGTAACTTTATAGTTTACATAATATCTTATGTACTTTTATAGTTTACCTAATGTACTTGGAATAATAATTTGATACCTAATCAAAGTCAAACAAAACAATTAATTGATATTCCTTAATAATTATTTACATTAAAATAATTCTAGCTTTTATGGTGTATTTGGTCTTAAAAATATAATTTTGTACGTATAAAGTAAACATGTCTATATATATATACTTTTTGACATGTATGTATACTTATTGATATAATGGAAAGTTGAAAACTTATTTAGCCTACCCTTTCATATTATTGAAAGAATTATCAGTCTCAGAAACTTAATTAGTATGTATTTTTAAACAATTTTTTATATAATCTAATAAAAAAATGAATTCTTTCTTAAATAATCAAGTATTGTACAAAAAATGTTTTCTTCAATTTTAAATCTTTTAAAGCTTTCAATTTATTATTGCTTTAAAGTCAAAGTACATGATAAAATGAAATATATAGTACGTATTTAAATTAAAAATGGAAATTTGTAACTTTTTTTTGGGGGAAAAGTAACTTTATCAATTGTAGCATTTGCTAGAAAAATAAAAGTTGGCGGAGCTATACATATTCTATTAAGTGTGAATATACTGCCACAATTTGATAAGCCAAAAACTTGTTACATTATTAAACAAGATGCTTTTCTACTCCATATATATATATATATATATTATCGAGCAAGATGCATTACTTTAACTAATAATAACAAAGGGTTATCATTTTCTAGGTTGATATTATTAAACTGTACATTAATAGTTTACATATTATAGTTGGAATAATAATTTGATATCCAGTGAGATCTGCTAGTATTTATAATGAATTTCTAAAATTTGTTGGAATTTAGTTTTTTTGGCAAATAAAATTCCTAGTCCGCACATTTTATTTATAAGCGCATAAATATAATTGATTTGAATAAATGAACATATAAAAACAATTGAACAACCAAACTTTTGTCATTTTTAATGAAGCGGAGGATAAGGCCATTGTCTATACTGATGTTGACGAAAAGGTATTATTTTTCATTTTGTTACAATTCCTAACCTTTACAGTAATTCTTTCCCATATATATATATATATATATATATAGACACACACACACACACACACACACAATGTAACCTTCTCCTCATTCCTTTTTTTCAATCTAAGAAGTCTTAAATCTACGAAACATGGAAAGCCTCTGTTTTCATTTCTCCTAATTTATCGTCTCTTCCTTTTGCAATATACTCCAATTACACAAATTAGAAAAATATGTGATATTAATATTTGATCTGTTTAACACATATACATTTAGTAAATTTTCTATATATCTTTCTATTCAATCTTTTCATATTATGTTTTGCGGAATTGATTCTGTTCGAGTTTGTGTCTCAAAAGTAAGTTTACTATTTCTCCTTCAACATTCAATTTTCCCTTTGTTTTGAATTTTCTTATCATTTAAATAATATATAAAAAATAAAATGAGGACAATACAACTAGAAAGGTTTTGATAACGTTTTAATTTTCATATAATTATTGTCATCAGAATATTTTGATTTATTTGTTTACGCTTTATAAATGCATGTCTTTGTGTGTGTGTGTGTGTATATTTATACATATTTCTCGGTTTACTTAATGCTTGTGCGATCATCATTCAAGTGGCTTTTGTGAAGAAGCCTGGTTTTCTTCGGCCTTCCCATTTTATAAAAGTTCATTATATATACTATCAATTATTTATTTTCTTATAAATATTTCTTAAATAAAAATTCTGATATAATTTCTTCTTTTGGTTATTACCAAAATTCCCCCCCTCACCCTCAACTCGCCATATATATACCACCATCAATTTTGTATAGTTAGAACAAGTTTCACATTAAATCATGTGTTTTTCTGAGTTAGCTATGTTCTTTGCATAGTCAATATTGCTAGTTTATATTTGCGTACAAGTTTTTATATAATCTAATTAAAAAATAATTTTTTTTCTAAAGTAATCAATAATTATATTGAAAAAATAAAGCTCGTCATATATTAGAATTTTTTTTTTCAATTTCTTTTAAAAAAATTTTTTAGTCAGGATAATACATATATAATCTAGAATCATAATAAAAGAACAAAAAGAATATAATTGACATTCTTTATGAAATATTATATTTCCATTGCTAAATGCAAACTTATTCTTTGTCGATATTGTAGGATATATTCCATCAACTATCTTCAATATATCGGAGTTGCGATACATTTATTTGGGTCAAAATAAATTAACGGGAAGCATCCCCTCAGATATATGCCATGGGCTTCCAAATTTACAGAATCTATCTCTTCCCTTCAATCAACTATTTGGTTCCATCCCATCTGGTTGGCAGCAATGCAAAGGGCTCAACTTTTTATCATTATCTGGCAACAGATTTAGTGGACATATACCAACAGACATTGGCAACTTGACTATGCTGCAAGAGTTATATTTAAGTGGCAATTTTTTGACAGGTAAGCCCTATTAGCTGTATCAAAATCTCCCTCTATTACTATTTCTATATATTTCAAAATTTAAATAATAAAGTCATATGATGAAACTGTTATTATAGTCTAACTTTGAATTAAAAATAATAACAGTTTAATCTTTGTAACTAATTAATTAAATAGTTTATATTTTATATGGTTATTCTTAACTTATCTTTAATTATTTTTTATATCTGCTTATGACAATTGTAATATTATAAAACTTAGTTATGCACATTACTTACAATGTGCATATACACACACACGCACACACACACACAATGCAATTATGACATTTTGAAACATTCCAAAATTCTGATACTTTTTAACCTCATTGCAAATTTTCTACAATTTTAATATTTCAAAGTTTTCGGTCAATTATATTTTCAAAGTCAAATTATCACATAAAAATCACAATATGTATTTGAACTAAGAAAGATGAAAATTTGTAACTTTATCAATTGTAGCACTGTTTTGTAACATTTTATATTTTACATGGTCTTCGCTAAAATAAGTTTGTTTTTTAAGCCAAAAACTGTTACATAATAAAACAAATAACAATATGCTTTTCTAATACACACTCATGCATATTATATATATATATATATATATATTCAAGTGTAATTCGAATTAGATGTATATATTTTACCATCTATTAAATTTATTTCTATATTATTATATATGACTTGGCACCTTAAGTAATCATTAGTCTATGTATTACTAGATAAATAAATTGAAATAAGAAAATATAATATAAAAAGAGAAGTTAGAATTAAAACCGTCGTTATAATATAAAATTGAATTAAAAACAATAACATTTTGTTCTTTGTAACTGAACAAACAGTGTATATTTCATCAGCAACCTTCCATTTAACATGTCTGAAATGTTTTCTTCAATTTTAAATCTTTTAAAGCTTTCAATTTATTATTGCTTTAAAGTCAAAGTACATGATAAAATGAAATATATAGTACGTATTTAAATTAAAAATGGAAATTTGTAACTTTTTTTTGGGGGAAAAGTAACTTTATCAATTGTAGCATTTGCTAGAAAAATAAAAGTTAGCGGAGCTATACATATTCTATTAAGTGTGAATATACTGCCACAATTTGATAAGCCAAAAACTTGTTACATTATTAAACAAGATGCTTTTCTACTCCATATATATATATATATATTATCGAGCAAGATGCATTACTTTAACTAATAAATAACAAAGGGTTATCATTTTCTAGGTTGATATTATTAAACTGTACATTAATAGTTTACATAATATAGTTGGAATAATAATTTGATATCCGGTGAGATCTGCTAGTATTTATAGTGAATTTCTAAAATTTGTTTGAATTTAGTTTTTTTGGTAAATAAAATTCCTAGTCCACACATTTTATTTATAAGCGCATAAATATAATTCATTTGAATAAATGAACATATAAAAACAATTGAACAACCAAACTTTTGTCATTTTTAATGAAGCGGAGGATAAGGCCATTGTCTATACTGATGTTGACGAAAAGGTATTATTTTACATTTTGTTACAATTCCTAACCTACACAGTAATTCTTTCCCATATATATATATATATATATATAGACACATACACACACACAATGTAACCTTCTCCTCATTCCTTTTTTTCAATCTAAGAAGTCTTAAATCTACGAAACATGGAAAGCCTCTGTTTTCATTTCTCCTAATTCATCTTATCTTCCTTTTGCAATATACTCCAATTACACAAATTAGAAAAATATGTGATATTAATATTTGATCTGTTTAACACATATACATTTAGTAAATTTTCTATATATCTTTCTATTCAATCTTTTCATATTATGTTTTCTGGAATTGATTCTGTTCGAGTTTGTGTCTCAAAAGTAAGTTTACTGTTTCTCCTTCAACATTCAATTTTCCCTTTATTTTGAATTTTCTTATCATTTAAATAATATATAAAAAATAAAATGAGGACAATACAACTAGAAAGGTTTTGATAACGTTTTAATTTTCATATAATTATTGTCATCAGAATATTTTGATTTATTTGTTTACGCTTTATAAATGCATGTCTTTGTGTGTGTGTGTGTGTATATTTAAACATATTTCTCGGTTTACTTAATGCTTGTGCGATCATCATTCAAGTGGCTTTTGTGAAGAAGCCTGGTTTTCTTCGGTCTTTCCATTTTATAAAAGATATACAACTGAATTTTTATAAGTAATTAAATTAATTTATTTAAAAAATTGAATATTTCTCTCGCATGATATCGTTGACTCACTGTGCTTAATCTTTATTAAATGTGTGACTCACATGTTAAAAGAAAATCAATTTATTAAGAAAATTGAAAATTGAATATATATATATATATATATACCACTATCAATTTTGTATAGTTAGAACAAGTTTTACATTTAAATCATGTGTTTTCTCTGAGTTAGCTGTTTTCTTTGAATAGCCAATATTTCTAGTTTATATTTTTAGACAAGTTTTTATATAACCAAATTAAAAAAAATAATTTTTTCTTGTAAAATAATCATATTGAAAAAATAAAGCTCGTCATAAAATTAGATTTTTTTTAATTTCTTAAAAAAAAAGATTTATTTTCTTGCAAAAGAAACATAATATTTTATGTAAATTTGTTTCCTCTTTTATTTACATCTCCTTTACTGAATATTTTGAACCATGGAAGTAGCAGAAACCAAAATCATTCTATATGAATCTCTAATATTAAAAAGAATGAAATTGAAGTAGCTACTTTGCAAACAGCTTGAGTGACCTTGCTTTCACTTCACAGCAAAAATAAAAAAGTCGTTTTAACGATTTTATGTTGTTAAAATTTATTAATTTAAAAGGTAGAGGGTTTGCTGTAATGGGTTTGTAGTTAAAGGGGTCAAATGTAGTATTTTATTATAAAATAAAAAAATTAACTTTTTTTTATGAAATATATGCAACTGAATTTTTAAATGTAATTAAATCGATTTATTTTAAAAATTGAATGTTCTTCTTGTGTGATAATGTTGACTCACTGTTAAATGTAGGCCCTGTACTATTAACTATCTTCAATATATCAGAATTGCAATATATTAAATTGGGTCAAAATAACAAAAACAATATAATTGACATTCTTTATGAAACACAAGTAACTAAATTTGTTAAAAGTAAATCAATTTATTAAAAAAATTGATTATTGCTGCATGATATTGTTTTTCCATTGTTAAATGTGTACTTTATTTTTGTTGACAATGTAGGATATATTCCATCAACTATCTTCAATATTTCAGAGTTGCAAGAAATTTATTTGGATCAAAATAAATTGTCGGGAAGCATCCCCTTAAATTTATGCTATGGGCTTCCAAATTTACAAAACTTGTCTCTGTCCTCCAATCATCTATTTGGTCCCATCCCAACTGGTTGGCAACACTGCAAAGGGCTCAAACAGTTATATTTAGATGATAACCTTTTAACAGGTATGCTCTATATTGGCTAAATCAAAATCTCCTTGTCTTACTATTTTCATATGTTTAAAAATTTAATAATAAAGTCATATGATGAAACCGTTATTGTAGTATATATTTTAACAGTTTAATCTTTGTTACTTATCTTTAATTTTTATATTTGCTTATGATAATTTTAATTTTATAGAATTTTAATTGCATGTTACTTACACATGTCACATGTGCATACTACACACACACACACACACACACACACATTATACATTGTGACATTTTGAAAAATTCTAGAAGTCCGATACTTTTTAACTTCATTGAAAAATTTCTACAATTTTAATATTTCAAAGCTTTCTATCAATTATATTTTCAAAGTCAAATTTTCACATAAAAATCATAATATGTATTTGAACTAAGAAAGATGAAAATTTGTAACTTTATCAGTTATAGCACTGTTGTGTAACATTTTATATTTTACAGAGTTTTCGCTAAAATAAATTTTTTTTTATAAAGACAAGCTAAAGCAAACGTTAGCAGAGTTAAATCAATATATTGCCTCAATTTGGTTAGGCGAAAAGTTGTCTTTGAGCCAAAAATTATGTTACAGAATAAAACAATATGCTTTTGTAATACACACACATGCATATATATATATATATATGCTTCAAGTATTATTTGAATTATATGTATATTTTACCAAACTATTAAATTTATTTCTATGTATATTTTTTTGATTGACAAATTTATATGATCATTAGTGTATGCATTACTAGATAAATAAGTTGAAATAAAAGATATAATATAAAAAGAGAAGTTATAATTAAAAGAGTCAATATAATATAAATTTGAATTATAAACAATAACACTTTCTCACTGAATAAACGGTGTATAATTTAAACAGTTAATGCTATATTACTCTTTGATTTTTCTATTTGTTTATGACAATTGTAATTTTTTACAATTTTCATATGCATGTAACTTAAATATTTCATCAGCAACCTTCCATTTAACGTCTGTGAAATTTTTTCTTCAATTTTGAATCTTTTAAAGCTTTCAATTTATAATCAATTTAAAGTCAAAGTACATGATAAAATGAAAAATATAGTATGTATTTTAATTAAAAAATGGAAATTTGCAACTTGATTTATTTATTTATTTTTTTGGGTAAAGTAACTTTATCAATTGTAGCACTGTTTAGTAATATTTTATAATTTACTTTTTTTTTGCTAGAAAGAAAAAAGTTGGCGGACCTATATATATATATATATATATATATACTCTCTGAAATGTGAAAGTCTAAATCATATCTGTAGCAATATACTGCCTTAATTTGATTAGCCAAAAAATTGTTACATTATAAAACAAGATGCATTTTTACTATATATATATATATATATTATGATGAACAATATGGATTACTTAACTAATAAATAACAAAGGTTTATTATCTTTTTTTTTATAGAATTATTTTATATATGTAAGTTTGTGTCTCAAAAGTAAGTGTACTATTTCTCCTTCAACATTCAATTTTCCCATTATTTTGTATTTTCCTATCAGTTAAATTATATATAAAAAACGAAATGAGGAAAATACAACTAGAAATGGTTTGTTAACATTTTAATTTCCAAATAATTATTGCCATCAGCATATTTTTATTTATTTGTTTTCGTTTGTGTGTGCTTGTGCTATCATCTTTCAACTGGCTTTTGTGAAGACGCCTGATTTTGTTCCGTCTTTCCATTTTATAAAAGTTCATTATAATACCAATTATTTATTTTCTTACCAATTTTTCTTAATTAAAACTTGTGACATAATTTTTATAGTTAGAACAGTTTGAACATTTAAATCATGTGTTTTTTCTTAGTTAGTTATTTTCTTTCCATCGTCAATATGGCTAGTTATATTTTTATACAAGTTGTTATATAATCTAATTAAGAAATAAAGCTCGTCATAAAATTGGAATTTTTTCCAATTTCTTTTAAAAAATATTTATTTTCTTGCAAAACAAACACAAATTTTATGTAAATTTGTTTCCTCTTTTATATACATCTCCTTTATTGAATATTTTGAAAAAGATCATAGAAGTACCAGAAACCAAAGTCACTCGATATGAATCTCAAAAATAATAAAAAGAATCAAATTGAAGTATCTACTTTGCAAACAGCTTGTGTTCTTGCTCTCACTTCACAGCAAAAAATAAAAAGACGTTTTAATGATTTTATGTTGTTAAAGTTTCTTAATTTAATAGTTAAAGGGGTCAAATGTGGTATTTTATTATAAAGGAACAAAAAGAAAATAACATTTTTTTATGAAATATATGCAACTGAATTTTTTAAAAGTAATTAAATCAAGTTATTTTAAAAAATAATAACAGTTTAATCTTTTAAATCAAGATATTGACAACTTGACTATGTTTCAACATTTACTTGTATATGACAATCTTTTACCAGGTATTTGCTATTAATTGATTTAAATAATATAGTCATATGATGAAACCGTTATTATAGTATAAATTTGAATTAAAAATAATAACAGTTAATCTTTGTTACTAATTAAATAGTTTATATTTTATGCAGTTATTGATATATTTATCTTTAATTTTTATATCTGCTTATGATAATTGTAATTTTATAAAATTTAGTTATGCATAATAATACACGTGCATATACACACACCATAGAATTATGACATTCTGAAACATTCCAAAATTTGGATTCTTTTTATCTTCATTGGAAATTTCCTACAATTTTAATATTTCAAAGCTTTCGATCAATTATATTTTCAAAGTCAAATGTTCACAAAATGAAAATTATAATATTTATTTTCAAAGATGGAAATTTGTAAATTTATCAGTTGTAGCACTGTCTTGTAACATTTTATATTTTAAATCAAAAGTTATTAGCCGAAAAGTTATTGCTGAGCCAAGAACTATGTCACATAATAAAACACAATGCTTTTCTAATAGACATGCTTCAAGTGTTAATCGAAATGTTATTGTTCAGCCAAGAACTATCTTACATAATAAAACAATATGCTTTTCTAATACACACAGACATATATACTTCAGGAGTTTTTCGAATTAGATGCACATATATATATATATATATATTTTACCATACTGCTAAATCTATTTCTATAGTTTTATATATGACTTGGAACATTATATGATCGTTAGTCTATGTGTTACTAGACAAATAAATTGAAATACGTACAAAAGGAGAAGTTAGAATTAAAACCGGCATTATAAACAAGTATTGTACAAAAACTAGCCATCTAATTAAAAATAATTTAAAACTTTTTAAAATATTATTTTCTGACAAAAGAAACGTAAATTTGATGTAAATTTGTTTCCTCTTTTATTTACATCTCCTTTGTTTGAATATTTCGAAAATGAACGTAAAAAGAACGTAGAACTATGAGGATAAAGAAACTGTACTATATGAATCTTTTAAAGCTTTCAATTTATTATTTATATAAAGTCAAGTTACACGATAAAATGAAAATTATAGTATGTATTTAAAAGTAACTTTATTATTTATATAAAGTCAAGTTGCAACTTTAGATTATTTTTTAAAAGTAATTTTTATCAATTATAACACTGTTTAGTAATATTTCATAATTTACATTTTGTATTGCTAGAAAAAAAAAAGTTAGCGGAGCTATATATATCACTAGATATCTGTAGCAAGATTCATTTCTAGCAAGATGATTCTCTACTATATATACATACATATATTAATATATATATATAATGATGAACAAGATGCATTACTTAACTAATAAATAATAAAGGCTTATTATTTTCTAGTTGATATTATTAATCTGTACATTGATAGTGTATATATTTATATACACACACATGTTATAAAAAAATGTTTATACAAATACAACTTTGGCCAACAACTAAATTTATTTAATTTATATATCTTTTAGTGACTTTTGTTGAGATTAGGAAGATAAAAACTAATCTATCAACCAAATCAACTTATATAACTTCCATAATTTGCTTTGTTTATTAAATTTATTATTTTTGCTTCTAGGTCCTATCCCAAAGGAGATATATAATCTTAATAAACTTGAAGTCCTAGGGTTGGATAGAAATTCTCTCTCCGGTAACCTTCCATCCAATTTTGGATGTGGCCTTCCCAACCTAAAGAAGCTGTACTTGTGGGGAAATGAACTTTCTGGAAGAATTCCAAATACTATATCCAATGCATCTTTGCTTAAAATTATAGAGTTGGGGGACAACAATTTCAGTGGAGTAATGCCTAATACACTTGGGAATTTAAGAGATCTCAAAATCCTAAGGGTTCATGGTAATAAGTTGACCATTGAAATCAACTTTTTCACTTCCTTGACAAATTGTAGACATCTTAAAATATTGTCTTTATCTGAGAATCCTTTGAATACAAAACTTCCCAGGTCCATCGGAAATCTATCGAATTCTCTAGAAGAAATTTGAGCAGATTCTTGTGGAATTAATGGTAATATACCATTAGAAATTGGGAATCTTAGTAACTTGTTTAGACTTACTTTGAGTGACAACAATTTGAAGGGATCAATACCTGCTACAATAAACAAGTTACAAGATCTCCAGTCTTTGAGTTTGGATGGCAATGGGCTACAAGGCTCTATGGTCGATAGTCTCTGCAAAGTTAGAAAATTGGGGTATATATATCTAAGCAGAAACAAGCTTTTTGGGGAATTGCCGACATGCTTGGGAAATCTTACTTTTTTAAAAGAGATTTATTTGGACTCTAATTATTTCATTTCTGAGATACCTTCTTCTTTTTGGAATTTGATTGACATTTTGGAAGTAAACTTATCATTCAATATGTTAAATGGACATATTGAGATAAGAAATTTCAGAGCTCTTGTAAAGTTAGATCTATCAAAAAATAAAATTTTTGGAAACATTCCTGTATCTGTTGGTGGCTTGCAAACTCTACAATATCTTTCCTTCGCACATTACAAATTGCAAGGAGATATTCCCAAATCAATTGGGATTTTGGTGAGCCTAGAATATTTAGATTTATCCCAAAATAATTTGACTGGTGAGATCCCTTGGTCCCTAGAATCTCTTCATTTTCTCAAGTTTGCAAATTTTTCTTGCAATAGATTGCAAGGAGAGATTCCTATTGGTGGGCCTTTTGTGAATCTCACTGCAAAATCATTCCTCATGAATAAAGCTCTTTGTGGAAAGCCACAACTACAAGTTCCACCATGCCGAAAAAGAATGAAGCACAAGTTGGCTAAGGGGATGCTACTGCTAAAATACTTGTCTCCTATATTGTTAATTGTTCTTTTTGTTTCTTGCATAATAGTTATACTATATAAAAGAAAAAGGGCCAATGATCCAACCCTTATTAAGTTATCCTCCATTGGAACTACAAAAAGAATATCGTACTATGAACTTCAAGAAGCAACAAATGGATTTGATGAGAGTAATTTTCTTGGTAAAGGAAGTTTTGGTTCAGTGTTCAAAGGAGTACTTTCAGATGGGATGGTGGTTGCAGTTAAAGCATTTGACTTGGACAAAGAATCAGCTTCAAGGAGTTTTTATGCAGAATGTGAAGCAATGTGCAATTTGCGGTATCGTAATCTCATCCAAATTATGAGTTGTTGTTCAAATATAGATTTCAAATCTCTAATAATGTAGATGTGGCATCTGCATTGGAGTATCTTCATCATGGTTCTCCAAGGCCTATTGTTCATTGTGATATAAAACCGAGCAATATTTTGATGGATGAAGAAATGGTCGCCCACCTTAGTGATTTTGGCATTGCTAAACTCCTAAATGAAAGGCAATTTGAAACACATACAAAGACATTTGCTACACTTGGCTACATTGCACCAGGTGATGGATGATCTTATACCTGTTATTTTCCTATACTTCTTTGTCAAATTTTCTACCTATAAATACTACCACATTTAATGATAATCATGGAAAATGGGTATAATAGGAAACATATGAAAATTTGAAGAAAACTATTTGTGGCCCAGCTCGTTCTCATCATTAAAATCATGCTCACCTAATCTGATCAAACAATGTAATCATTTATTAAACAATATAATCATTTATTGTTGTATGAATTGGTATGCAGAGTATGGATCCAAAGGAATTGTTTCCACAAAAGGAGATGTATATAGCTTTGGTATTGTGCTCATGGAAACATTTACAGGGAAGAAGCCAATAGATGATATGTTTGATTCAGGATTAAGTTTAAAAAGTTGGGTTAGTGAGTTAGTGTCTAATAAAGTGACTCAACTTGTGAATTCTACTTTATTACAAGAGGATGAAGAGTATAATGGTATGATAGCATCTGCAATCTCATCTATATTGAACTTAGCTTTAAATTGTTGTGCAGACTTGCCAGAAGAACGATATGTGATGAAAGATGTAACAACTCTCTTAGATAAAATTAAGGTCAATTTTTTGCTAAACTCTTAGAGAGAGCTCATTTTATTTCTACTTTTGAATGATGTCCAAATATACAGTATATTGAATCTCAACAAAGTTAAAACATCTCTTTCTATCCATCCTTATTTATTTCAGTATATATGTTGACTAAATCTTTCTTCCTGTTTTAGTTTTTTTTTTTAAATTTTATTTGATTAAATTCTTCTTGCTATTTTGGACCAAAAATAGGTCTTCCTTATTCTTTACCTTCAGACATGCCAATTTGTAAAATTTGAATATATATTAATATTGAACAAAGTATTTAATTAGTGGATTAAAATCATGACTTACTATGCAATTTATCATGCATATACTATATTGTCATGCTTTTGAAACTTTAAATAAAAAACAATTTTATATATGTGCGTGCACATTCGTGTTCATATTTTGATTAATTCAAACTAGTAGGACATTTGAAACACTTACACCTTTCTTTATTGTACGTTATTTTTATAATCTATTGGTAAGGTATTAAATAATATTGAATTAATCTAAAATTTCTTTAATATCACATACAAGATTGAATTTTGTAAACAATACAAGAAAATGCAGAAATAATGAGGGAATACAAATTCCTTGTAAATTCTAACCCAAACACACAAGAAGATGGCGCAAAAAATTCTCACAAAAAATTGTGATGATTTAGCGACAGATCAATGAGTCGCTGATATATTCATCACTAATTCTTTTAGCGAGGGACTAATTCCGTCATTGATGTAAAATTTGAATGTATTAATATTGAACAAAGCACTGCTACAACTGCATCAACTCTCTTCCTAACCTGTGATGGATTTTGACTTCCTTGATTTTCCACCTACCACTTCCACTATGCAGCCTTAGTATATATTCATCAAATGCTCAATCTTTACATTATTTGAAGCTTAAATTTTGATAAAGAGAGAGTTTCAATGACAAAGACAAAAGTTGAGGTCGAAATGGGTCTTCAGGTATATATATCAAAGGGAAGAAATTGAGGAGGTGAAGAGGGCATAGCAAATTGACAATTTGGTTCTAGTGTCAAAAAAGCATATACATGTTTTAGAGTCTCGTGCACCCTCTAATCATGATTCTAAACTTTCACATGGATCCATGGCCTAGTGCTCTCATCTACTGTCCATCTCAAGGGATCATACTCCAGGTTACCTTACAAATCATACTCTAAATCTCGTTACAAATTAAGAAGTCGTAATTGGTTCTAGTGGACTTTTTTCATTTATATTTATTTTTTGTACATTGTGTATTTCTTTTAAAAAGTATAGATTAAATTTTTAAAGTTTTATAGTCTCAATACTTAGTTTAATCATTTAAAGTGGTTGAGAATACATTTTTCAAAACAAAAAAGCCTATAAGCTGGCCTGACAAACTGATGTGAAGTATCACTTGGGCTTCCCCTCAATTTATTAAGTTTGTGGTTATTGAGAATTATTGTAGTTTGAAAACTATTATTTCTGAAAATCCAATGAGGATTATAAATTATATGCAGTGAGACCTCACAATCATAGAAGTTTGGACAATTATCAAATTGGTTTTAGTCCGTCACACTCTATGGATGTGAACTACACAAGTATTGGGTTACCCAACATCCGTAAGCCTATAACCAAACCAAATATACATTCTAACATGAAAAAAATATCAATTGCAAACAAAATTTCCGTAGAAGAAGGAACTTATCTGATAATCACACAAATCTTTCATGAAATCATAGTTCCTATCATTAGGTCAAACTTCATACACAATGACAAAGAGAGCTGTATTCTCGGTTTATATAAAACATATCATGTTCAAACATTCATCAGCATACAAAAGGATACATCCCAAAACAAAGATTGAGGACTCTACCTATGGAGTGTGGAGCTATTCTAGATTACAATATGCTAAAAGAACAAAGTAATGGTACAAGCCACTACGACTGTCGAATCACCCAAAATTAGATTCGTGGCAACTTGCAGTATAGTGATCATCTCAGGCTGTATTTACTCAAAAATCATTGTTTCTTATTGCCTAATTAATTGTTCTAAACACTAATCTACACTACTAAATACATACTAATTACCACCAGGGGGATTGCATAAAATAGAATTAAAGGCTAAACTAAACTAACAGAAACAGAACATAAACACAACAGAAACAAAATGCAATCATCCTTAGTCTTCTCTAAAGTTGTAACTATCCTAGTCCCATTCAAATATTAAATTCAGTTCTATCCATCATCTAGTTTTCAAATAATTTGCCTAGAAAACATTCTAGTTCAGGTAACACTAAGAGATAAGCAAAAAAATCTTCTCTAAAATATAACCCAACATAACCTCAATAACCTAACCAGCATCATGCAAGATAATCATCATTATATGCCATTTCCATCTCTTTTATGACATCAACCGATTACAGTAAATAAACCTCAAATAGAGAATATAAACTAGAAAATGAATCTATGTTGTCTAACCAGAACAACATAAATCCATAATCCAGAGGTAGAAAATAGATGAAAATGAAATATACAGAACAAGAACTTATCTTATATTATTCAAGAACTCAGGTTACATCTCTAGTTTCCAACCAAGACTGATTACAACACATTTTAGCCTTCTATTGAGGCCAAATAGAGGAGAAATTTGGGGGAGGGGTGTAGACCTACGAAATCTAAGAGAAATGGAATAAGAAAGTGTGCTTAAACAATAGAAAAATGGCACTTGAAATCTCTTAAACTTAGCCAAGGAGAAAGGGATGTAATTTAGCTCATTGTGATGTCCCTTTCATGCTGCTTTTCTGTATTTCTGTTGCTTCTATTGGTTGCCTTTATTACTGTTGTTGCTGCTGTTTGGTTGCTGTTGAAACCAGAAAAGTGTAGAAAAAGTTGGACAGAATTTCAGAATTGAGGGGCCTACATGTCCAGTTAGCCCTAGTCAATGCCCAATCAGCTGCCACATCATCAAATGCGTCCATGTCAACACTTAGGTAGCATCTATGTCATAAAATCACTCTCCAATAATTAAATCTATAAATTAAGCACAAGGATTAATGGGTCTCTAATCAATTAAACTCATAAAAATATGGAATTAAAACATATTAGTTCTATAATTAAATTACATCCAATAACTCTTAAAAATAATAAAATTGAGCATTGACAATATTAAAATAGCAACAGGACTAAGATAGAGAATAAATTGTATATAAAATACCCGATATTAAGTAACCAATAAGTCCCATGAGCAGAATGGGACTTTCCATCATCTTGATGTCATTAAGCTATAGAAGATGGACCAGGCTTATCACTTCCATTTGAAACATGTTAACAGAGTAGCGAGTTTGCACAACTCAGTGAGCAAATAACAAAACTATGTCATGGTGGGATAAACAAAGCACAATGTAAAATATTTTCAAATATATGTTTATAAATCATAAGGAGGAGTATTCATATAAAGGAGATATACAAGAACATTAAAATCAATAACGAGATTTAATTCTTGTAAAACAAGAGTGTAAAAAAAGCGAGAAAAACAATCTTTTAGTTTGAAAAAATCAAGAGACAATATTCCTGTAAGGAGAGTAAATGGTGGGGCTTATTCTTAATAGAGCAAAACTGTCATGGGCATAGAGCCCATGAAGGTTAATCACTATTTATTATGGGAGAAACTCAAAATATATACAAAGCTGGCATGAGCTCTTGCTCATACAATCACATCCAAAGACTCCTTGTGTCCTATCTTAATGTCCATTTACCAATCCACATGTGTTGATCTACACACAGGGCTTAGCAATGCCCATACTATTTGAGGATCAATCCTAGGATCTCAAAGGGCTAAAAATACCATTGTTAGCATTCAGGTTCTATCCTAAATTCCACCAAAA
This sequence comes from Biancaea sappan, assembly GCA_037074585.1. Taxonomy (NCBI): domain Eukaryota; kingdom Viridiplantae; phylum Streptophyta; class Magnoliopsida; order Fabales; family Fabaceae; genus Biancaea; species Biancaea sappan. The sequence goes on from CM073493.1 coordinate 29,086,314, forward strand.
GTATAGTGAAAATTAGAAATTAACATGAAACATAAAAGTTGTCTAGCGAGTGTATGGCATCCAAAAGCTACAACAGAAATACCAATCTTTAAAATATTTATTAGGTACCATGGGAAATTCATTTTGAGAAGGGGTAGAGGATTCTTGCTTCAGATTATTCTCTTCCATGTTGAAATAAAAATTAAAATAAAAAATTAAATGACGGGTATTACAAATATAATCTTTTCCATCTTCCTTCAAAGATTACCTTATGTTAAATTACCTTCCCATATTATTTCCAAAAGTGTTAATGCTTCATGGAAACTATCCAAATTTCTAATTCTGTCTTCATCACTTATGCTATTCTTGTTTTGGAAAATCTAAACATACATTATTTAGGTATATTATTTCACAAGAAAATTGTGTATTAATAAATATTTTTTAAAGATTTCTTTTAAATACTTTTGAGTGTTACTGCATATTATTCAAGAAAAGTTGTTTTTACTAATCGTCTTTTAAGTTGTTTTATACTATTTCAAAGATGAGTTCATCTTTAACATAGAAAGAAGTTTATTATAAGTATCATCTTTTTCGAGAATTTAACTCTATTCCTACCGTATCGTATCTAAGGAACTTACCTTGGGTTGGGAACTTCTCGTGCTCTCCAGGGACAATGCTGGTATTACTGTACTAGCACTGCCTCCATCATAACCCCAGTTTGAAACAGTGAGTCCCATAGATGTAATGCCACAGTTCTTGGCCTTATGCCCGGGTAATTCACACTTATAGCACATATCAGTCCCGGGCATTTATATGGTATTGCCATGTTCTTACCATAGCGAAGGCACTTGGGATGAGTACGTAGCAGTAGGACTAGGGTTTTCTTCTTCTAATCTTTCTTCTGTTTCTGGGGGGTCTCCTTCTTTTATTGTTTCAATTTCTTCTTGCATATCCCCAATTATTCCCTCTAGATTGTTTTGTTCGTTTTCAAGCACATCCATTCGGGAGGATAGGTACATCATATTTGTAGTTATTCCGTCAACGAGGCCGGTCCAATCCCATCCAAAAGACATCCTGAAAATTCAATCATGTCCCTAAAATTTTATTCTAGTTCCTTTTAATAATTATTAAATTCTAACCGTACAATTCTAATAATTATATAACACTTTCTCCCTTTATTATATATGTTAATTAAATTATGCTGAACACCTATGCATATATATATATATATTCTTGAAAATGATTGGTAGAGGGAAAATTTTTTCTAAAAGAGAAACCTCATGTCTTGAATAGAAGATATTGGGGGGTTGAATAAACTTTTACGAGTTGCTCATATTGAGGGAAAATCTTTTGTTTCAATAACTACCTATTAGTTAGGAGTTTTGATTATTAAATTAACATATGATGATTAAGTTCTTTTGTTGCCTTTATCACCAAAAAAAAAGGACTATACACTTGTTATTTTATAAAAATATTGGCCACATGCTTTTATAACTATGTTTCTTATTGTTAAATGTTGGTTTATGGAAGTTCCATTAATTTACAATATTTGGCTTACTTTACCATCTTCCTCCCCTCTAATGATTTAAAATATTAGTTATGTCATAGTGTTTATATGAAAAATTATAATCCTCCTTGTGAGTTAATAATGTTATTCATGAAAAAAATGTATTGTTACGTATTAAGTTCTCCTTATAGGTTTCTATTTACTAAAGAATTTGGAGCATCAACTTAAGATTTCCTAAGTAATTATCAAAATGTTAGGTTGTTAAAGTCATGGTTCTCAAGCACTTCCAAATTCGTTACTTACTTTTTGAAATCCTTTATAAGATCCCATAGACCTCTTTAAATTCTCAAGGCAACAATCTTTTCTAATAGTATTTTTCTTCTAAATTTTGTCTCCATCCTATTATCTAACCAATATTTCTTCTTGTTATGAATCTGAAAATAAAGAAGTCGACTGCCTTACACTAAAAAGTGGACTGCTTTATTTTAAAAGGTCCCCTTCTTCTTCTATTATTATTATTATTATTATTATTATTATTATTATTATTTTGTATATCAGGGAGTCGACAGTTGACTGTTAATTCAAGAAGTCAATTGTCTGCCTCCCTATTCTATAATTTTATGGTTTCTCTTTGATTTACCATTAATTCGACCTATGATTTCACTTTCAATTTGCGATAGAATCTATTTCCTATGCTACATAATACTACACAAATATATTTAGAATCAGACAATATAATTCCAAAAAATTTAGAATCAAAAAATACAAAGTCTACACAGTTAAGTCCCATCACAGCCTACACAGTCTCTCACTCACCTTCATTTTTGCTAGGCGTACACACACACTCTGCTTTGTTGGCTTACTATGCTCTCATGCATCCCGTTTACATATGGGTTTGCACTCCCTAGCTAGCACACACGAAAGAGACCTACCCGAGAGCTCGAGAAAGAGAACAAAGAGAGGGGAATATTTTATTTTTAGCACAAAAACAGAGTGCCTATGGAGATGCAACAAAAGGAGAGAGCGTGAAAGAGTGAGAGACTCGAGGAAGAGAGGGTAAAGGAAGAGAGAAGGATAGTTAGAGAGAAAGAAGAAAGAGGAAGAGAAGAAAGGCAAGGAAGAAATGTGAAGTAGAGGACTCTAGGGCGTCGAAAATGGAGGAAGAGTTTTTGGGAGTAATTTGTGCTTGGACCCTATGAGTTCAGAAAAGTCAATAGAGATAGCAAAAATGGTTAAGTAGCTGACTTTCTGCAAGATTATGAACCTCCTATTCTTATCCTACCTCAGGTGGACAGCGATGTTTGCTTCATGCTCAGAGGAGAAATTAAGGATTGAGAAATTGGGTTAAAAAGAAAAATTTTGCAGATAGTTCTTTAAATTTATAAATCTTTAACATATTCTAAGGAAAAAGCATCATAAAGCCAAACTAAACAGACCAATAAACCCTAAAAACTACTTCCTATTTCAACAAAATTGAAGGCAATCGAAAAATAAATAAATAGCAAGAGTTTAAAATTGGAAGGAAGGGAGATTTGAGGCAGAAAAGGGAATGTAACGCGATATAGCTGAACTGCTTCTGCAAGCTAGAGAAAGGGAATGGATAGTGAGATTAATACTGGCAATGGTGCATTTGATCTTTCAAAGCAATGAAGGGAGAAAATGAAAAAAAAATGGAGGGAGAAAAGCTTATGGTCAGGCGTGAACTGAAAAAGAGGCTAGAATTTTTAATTGCTATTACAAGAGGTCCATAGCCACCAGTAATTGTAAAATAATAGCTAGTAATTGTTTACACTTACCGACAGTTGATATGGCCGCTGTGAAATATTGTATTTGCCGAAAGTATTTAAAAACCACCAGAAAATTACTGCCGCTAAATAACCACTTTTTTGTAGTGCCAATTCCAAAATAATTTGACTAGTGAGATCCTCAAGTTCTTAGAATAACTTTATTATCTTGAGTTTTCGACTTTTTCTTGCAAAGGATTGCAAGGAGAAATTCCTAATGGTAGGCTTTTTGTGAATCTCACTGCAAAATCATTCTTGATGAACAAAGCTCTTTGTGGAAAGCCACAACTACTAGTTCCATTATGTCGAAAAAGAATGAAGCACAAGTTAGCTAAGGGGATACACCTGCTGAAATATTTATCTCCTATATTGTCATTTGTTATTGCTGTTTCTTGCATAATAGTTATACTATATAAAAGAAAAAGGTCCAGTGATCCAATCCATATTGAGTTATCCTCCATTGAAACTACAAAAAGAATATTGTACAATGAACTTCAAGAAGCAACAAATGGATTTGATGAAAAAAGTTTCCTTGGTAAAGGAAATTTTGGTTCTGTGTTTAGAGGAGTACTTTCAAAGGGGATGATGGTTGCATTTAAAGTATTTGACTTGGATAAAGAATCAGCTTCAAAGAGTTTTGATACAGAAAGTGAAGCAATGCGTAGTTTGCGGCATCGTAATCTCATCTAGATTATGAGTTGTTGTCCATGTAGATTTAAAATCTCTAATAATGCAGATCATGCCAAATGGAAACCTTGAAGTTTGGTTACATTCTGATAACCTTTGTCTTGATTTCTTGCAAAGACTGAATACAATGACAGATGTGGTATCTGCATTGGAATATCTTCATCATGGTTCTCTATGACCTTTTGTTCATTGTGATATAAATATTTTGATAGATGAAGAAATGGTAGCTCACCTTAGTGACTTTGGCATTGCCAAATTCTTGAATGAAAGATAATTAGAAACACATACAAAGATATTTGCATCACTTGGCTACATTGCACTAGGTGATGGATGATTTGCACTTATAACTTGTTATGTATGTACATTTCTTTGTCAATTTTTATACCTATAGATACTACTACAATTAGTAGTAATGATGCAAAATGCTTAAAATTGGATATTATATATATATATATTTGAAGAAAATTATTAGTGGCCTATTTTTTTTTTTCTTATTATCAAAATCATGCTCACCTAATCTGATCAAACATTGTGATCATTTCTTCTTATACAAATTGGTATGCAGAGTATGAATCCAAAGGAATTTTGTCCACAAAAGGAGATATATATAGCTATGGTATTATGCTCATGGAAACATTCACAGGGAAAAAGCTAACAGATGCTATGTTTGATTCAAAATTAAACTTGAAAAGTTGGGTTAGTGAGTTCGTCCTGATAAAATGATTAAACTTGTGGATTCTACTTTGGTACAAGAGGATGAAGAGTATAATGGTATGATAGTATCTACAATCTCATCCATATTGATCTTAGCTTTAAATTGTTGTGCAAACTTGCTTGAAGATCAATCTATTATGAAAAATGTAGTCGCTCTTTTAAATAAATTTAAGGTCAACTGTTTGCAAAAATATTAGAGAGAGCTCGATTTAGAAGCATAAACCTAATTGAAAGTTTAAATGTCCATTACTTTTTTCTGTATTTGAATGATGTCCAAATATATAGAACTTTGATGTGCCAATAAAGTTAAAACAATTTCCTATTATTCATCATTATTTATTTCAGTATATTGATAATTAAATCATTTTTTCTGTTTTAAGTTCTTTATGTTTTATTTAATTAAAGTCTTCCTGCTATTTTGGACCAAAAACAAATGTTCCTTATTCTTTACATTCAAACATGCCAATTTGTAAATTTTGAATATGTTAATATTAAACAAGGCAGTGGCATTTAAAATATTTGGGTTTAAATTTATTCTTTCAGATACAAGAAGTAAACATAGGGAAAGTACACATAAGATATTCTTACCCTACAAAAAAAGGAAAAGAAATAATAAAGCTAAATCATTTAAGTTACTAGAGAAATCATGTCTGGACAACTCAATTAATAAGATAATATTAAAAGTAAAATGATTTTCGGTGAGATGCTATAGTATTTATAATGAATTTCTAAAATTTGTTGAAATTTATGTCTTTTTGGTATATTTAATTAATTATCCCTTCTGACACACATTTTATTTCTAATCGCATAAGGATATTTGAATCAATGCTTTATGGTAAGACGCTTCTAATTTTAATGAATATCTATTTTTTTGGTAATTTTTCTATTGGTATATTTAATTAATTGCTCCTTCTCACACCACTGCATGTAAAATATCTAGTTCAAATATTTTATTTCTAATCTTGGAGAGAAAAACGATTGAATGAATGTCCAAATTAAAACAGATAACTTTCTCACTTTTAATGAATTGCATTAACAAATTTGTTTACATAATTTCTGTATCAAATTCAATGATAATTTTTCTCTCCATCATATTCATTTATATGCCCTTTCAAATTCAAATGGTAGCAATTAGACAAATTAAAAACACTCTAGTTGAACTACAAAGAATTTAGTGGAGAGATTTTATCTTGGATAAGAGGTTTGTTTACACTTTGACACTTGATTCTCTCCATTAATAATAGCTTCGAGCGTTTATTCCTCCAAATGTATTTAATTTAATGTGTTAACGTTAAAGACTTTGGATATTGGAATTTTAATTCTATCAAGGGATCCATTCTACTAAAAATTGGAGAATTTCAACACTTAAAGATCTTATGCAATGTGGGGAATAGGCTTTCTAGTAGCATATATCTCCAAATTAATGTTTCTAATTTACCTTCACTTGAATTAATTAGTTTTTCCGTCAACTACTTAACAGGCCTGTCTTAAAAAAAATTGTGACATCGGTATATCGTGTATTTAACAATGATACATTTAATTTATCAAATAATACTCTTTAAATATTTCTATTTGAGAATGGGTTTGCTAACGTCTTCTTATCATTTAACTTACAAAAAAATCAGATAAGAAAAATACAAAGAGAATGAGTTTGCTAATGTTTTCAAAATAACCATGTTATTTGTATTAAAAAAATGTTATGTTGTATAGAATTCATTTTGGATGTGTGAGTTTGTGTCTCAAAAGTAAGTTCACTATTTCTCATTGGACATTCCATATTCCTATATGTTTTAAATAAAATTTGTAATATAATTTGTTATTTCGGTTATTACCAAATTTGCCTCGCTCAACTAGTCATATATACACCAGTAACACCACTGTTAATTTTATATAGTCAAAACAAGTTTAACATTTAAATCATGTGTTTTTTCCTAGTTAGCAATTTTCTTTGCATAATTAATATTGTTAGTATATATTTTCCAACAATTATTTATATAACTAAAATAGCAATGGAAATTTTTCATTCTAGAATCCGTTGCAAATTCCTTAAATTGCAATTTCAAATCAGCAATAGAATTTGCGATAGATTTGCAGTGAAATTTAAGACGGAATTTTTCCATCACTAATTGAGGTTTTTCTAGTAGTGATTAATATTTGAGAAGGTTGATAAGTTAGTTTAAAACTGTTTTGAACAAATAAAACAAGACAATTTTGATAAACCTCCATTTTTGTGTAATTTGGGGGATCAATTAAGCTTTTAAATCTTGAAATTTTTATGAGGAGTTCTTGTTGCTTATGCAAACTGGAAAGTCTCAAAAATTTTGGATGTGATTTACCTTGTCAAATACCATATAAGATGTACCTATATCAGTTCAGGAACAGAACTGACCTGTTGGCAAATAAATTAGGTTTCGCTGCCCAGATGATTGTATTTTTCCCCAAAATTTTTATGTCACTTAGAGAAGACATTAAGGTAACTCCCTACCAAATTTCATGGCATTTGGAGTTGAATTAATGGGTCAATTAAGTAATTTTTTAAGCTTCTGTGAAACTGTGACAGAACTGATATATGTTTGCTAAAAGGGTCTTTAGAGGGGTCAAATGATGGAATTTAAATTTGAAATTTTTATCCTAGTATTTCAACATGCTAATAAGACTTTGTAACAAATTTTAGAATTTTTGGAGCTATGGATTAATACCAGATCTTTTTTTAAAGTTTGAATCCGAATTTAGTCTCAAAACAGAACAAAAGTTAGGAGAATGATAGCCTATATTTTAATTTGGTGATATTTTTTTGGCTCGTTCTCTAAGCCTTCGGTATGATATGTGGTTTTCTTTCTTCGGCTTAGAGAGTAGATTTGGCTTGGAATTCGAGGTGAGGAACCCCTATCTTATTTCGGTTGTATTTTCTAAATATTATATATATATATCTAAACTTTATTAAAATGCATTCAAAGTTTTGGAAACCTCTATGTGTGTCACTAAGAAAATTTTGCATGTGGGTGAAGTGTATGGTAATTTGTTATATGTGTAATTATATGATTGAGTTCCATGAATGATTGATTCCAGCATGACATATAATTGAATTTTTAAGTGGTTGCTTAACCAAGTCCACTTTTATACCACCTCCAATTAGATTAATGATTCCAGCATGACATATAATTGAATTTTTAAAATTGATTATCACTTATTATGAACTCAATCATTTATTTACATTTTGATAAATTTTATAACTAAATAACTACTTTTGTACCTATAACCATGTTTTGAAGTCCAATTGTAAAGGCAAATATACCTGTACAGCTAGCCTATTCAAACTACTGATAACTGCTTAGAGTTAAAAGTAAAAGGTTTGGTATGATTTAAATATTTGAAATCAAATAAAAAGTAATAATATAAGTAGTTTGATTTGGATGATTTTGACTTGTTTTGGTTCAATTTACCGCATACAAGAGAATATAAAGTTCTTTTAACAGTAAGTCTGTTGTAACAAGGATATAGTGCTACTTCTTGTAAATGATAAGCATGAATAAGAATAAGTGGATTACAAAAAAAATCCTCAGCCATTCGCCCACTGCTCTTCTCTCTCTCTCTCTCTCTCATCACACCAAGGTAAGAATAAGATCAAGTTCACTTTTAAATAGCATAAATAATTAACTAGAAGTCATAAATTTAAACTTGTGAAAGTAAGAAAACAAAATAAAATTCAAAGTCTGAGAAAGGTGTTGATGGACTCGTTATGTGTATTTCCAATAAAAATAAACTTCTCTTATTTTAAATTCTATCAAGACTAGACTTGCCAGACCTGTATTTCCAATATTATAATATTGGGAGACTATATATGGCATTTTATTGAATAGGAAAGGCAGACAAGGGGAGACACACTATCTAATATTCTAATAACGATGGAATCACGGGAGAGAGTGCAAAACAACAAGGAGCACTATAGGCATGAAAAAGACACATTACATACTCTAATAATGATGGGATCATGGAAGTGAATCTATAGTCAAAGATTTTGAGAATATTTTTGTTTTAAAATTTAATGTTTTGCTTTTGTTGTATATATTTAAATCTTTAATATTGAAGGTTTTTGCTTTAAATCTTATTTATGCAAAATTCTATTATGTGCTTATTTATATTTGCTATGTATTTCCCCTGTATCTGTTTCTTTGAAGGCTTGGCCAAGTACCCACATCCACATAACGAATTATTGCAAGTTTGTTGTGTTAGAGGTAGTATAAGCATAATTGCAAAAACAATTATTAATGAAAGAAAACAATGTCTTTATTAATTACTAATTGCTAAAATCAACTATTGAAATAGGATTACCCTCAATGTGTGTTTTAAGGTTAAGCAAAGTGGGTTGTTATACTTTTTGATTCTTTTCATGTGGTTCAAGTATGTTTTAGCTTGCTCCTAGTGTCTTAAATCTTCTTAACAAGGATTAAATTGGTGTGATTATAGTTTAAAATTTCATACTAGAGCTTGGGAAGGAGAGTGAGAATAGAGGAGCAAACCAAGAGGTAATGATTGAATACACTTAATTTGATTAATAGGTTTGGATTGGTGTTTGCCTTCATTCCTTTTTCTTAGTGTATGTCTTATAATTCATTCCTTGACTTAGGGAAATGTGGGACGTGGGATAGATTTTCACTAAGGGAGACTTGAAGGTAAAGTGCACACTGTACATTTTGTTGTGATGGTTGCTACACTAATATGTTCAGACCCAGTGTATTTATTTCCAAGCTAAACTTACTAAATGTTCTCATGTTTCTAACTACAGGACCCTAGCAAATTTGCTGTTGATCCTGTTGTTGATTTCGGTGCTGGTGCAATTGCTGCTGCCAAGGAGGAGGAAAATAAGAAAGAGCCAGCAGAAGATTCCGATGATGAGATGGGTTTCAGCTTATTTAATTAGTTGTTGTTTTTTTGAGAGAAGTTTGAATTAAAGTTTATATTGATTTGCAAATTTGGTAGTAGGTCTTTCAATTTAACTAGTACTTTGTTGTCTTTTTGTTCTTAACTAGGCTAGATTTTAATCTTTAAATTTTCAGTTAAATTTTGACACTTTGAATATGTATGACTCTTTTAGTAATTATAATATTTCTTCTATTTACTTATGATTGTAATAATTTACATAAGTATTTAGATAATATTTAAAAATAATGTAGATTAAATAATTTTTTAAAAAAATTTAAAATAAGATTTGCGACGGAATTAGCGACAGAAATATCCATGGTTGTTTTGCGACGGAATTTTCCATCACTAATTTCGTCACAAATTTGCGATGAAAGTAGCGACGAAAATTTCCATCCCAAATTAGCGATACAACAATTTTTGTCACAAATTAATGGTAGAAATATTCATTGCAAATTTACGACAAACAATTTTCTGTTGCAAATTCCTATGTTTTATTTGCGATGGAATTTCAAATTTGCGATGAAAAAATTCCGTCCCTAATTTTGCGACGGATAATAGTCTGTCACAAATAATTTGTGATGGACGTTTTAGTGACATATATTTTTTTTTTGTCACAAAATTCGTCGCAAAATCCGTTTTAGTAACAGGCATGTCTTTATAAAAATTGTGACATCGGTATTTTGTGTATTTAACAATGATACATTTAATTTATCAAATAATACTCTTTAAATATTTCTATTTGAGAATGGGTTTGCTAACGTCTTCTTATCATTTAACTTACAAAAAACCAGATAAGAAAAATACAAAGAGAATGAGTTTGCTAATGTTTTCAAAATAACCATGTTATTTGCATAACAAAAAATGTTATGTTTTATAGAATTCATTTTGGATGTGAGTTTGTGTCTCAAAAGTAAGTTCACTATTTCTCATTGGACATTCTACATTCCTATATGTTTTAAATAAAATTTGTAATATAATTTGTCATTTCGGTTATTACCAAATTTGCCTCCCTCAGCTAGTTATATATACGCCAGTAACACCACTGTTAATTTTGTATAGTCAAAACAAGTTTAGCATTTAAATCATGTGTTTTTTCCTAGTTAGCAATTTTCTTTGCATAATTAATATTGTTAGTATATATTTTCGAACAATTATTTATATAATTAAATAAAAAAAATAATTCCTTTCTTATTAAATAATCAAGAATTCTAGAAAATCTCATAAAGAATTAGAATTCTTTAAATTTATCTGAATAAATATTTATTTTCTGACAAAGAAACACAACTTTGATGTATATGAATGTGTTATTGCTGCATTCGTTCATATTAGTATCGTCACCATAGTATGAATTTGAATTAAAAAAAAATAACAGAAGTTTAATGTTTGTCACTGATTAAATAGTTTGACTTTTATACTGTTATTGTTATATTATTCTTTAGTTTTCATATTTGCTTATGATAATTGTAATTTTTTAGAATTTTTATGTACATGTCACTCTCGCTCTCGCTCTCTCTCTCTCTCACACAGACACACACACGTATATATATATAAATTATTTAGTATACAATTATGACATTTTGTAACATTCGAACAATATTCCTCCGATAGCCTTCCAAATTTTTTAACTTATTTGCAGCAACTTTTCTGCAATTTTAATCTTTAAAAGCTTTCATTTATTATATGTTTAAAGTCAAATTATATCACAGAATAAAAATTATTATTTGAATTTGAATTAAAAGAAAAAAAAGAAATCTTTTAACTTTATCAATCGTGGCACTGTTTTGTAATATTTTATAATTTACACAATTTTTACTTAAAATAAAGTTACTAGAGCTATATTTTTATATAGAGGTGTGTATTAGGTTAGGTCAACTTATCAATCTAATCAATGCATACCAAACCGCAAAATTAGATTGGTTTTGACAGGTTGGTTCGATATAGTTTTTCTAAAACTTGCAATTGATTGGTTTAGTTTATAGATTTGTAACCACCTATGAACCTGCCCCCTCATTTTTTTTTGTTATAAAAATATTCAGCACCCTTCATTTTGCATATAGTAGGAGAAGTTTGAATAATTTATGTTGAGGTAATATAAGACGACCAATTTATGTTGTAAAAGATTAGAGATGTGAAAGAGAATTCAAAATTATTTGTTATATTTGGAATAAGTGACAGAGTTTTCTTCACTTTTTTGTTTTGGTTTGCTACAAAGCTATTTTTTTTTAATTTTAGGTTTTATGTTTCAATAATAATTATCTCACAAGTTATGCGACATGATGAGTCCTCTATTTTGGTTAAATTAGGTTGCTTTCTTAGGACTTTTTCCTCTCATTGATCCCGTTTTTGTTATCTTTTGCTTGCTTTGTTCTTTGTTTTTGGCTTTCCTTGCTTTTTCTCGTTTTAATCTCTTTCCTTACCTTTTTATGCTTTTTGTTGTGTTTTCCTTGTAGGCTTTCTTTTCTGGTTTGCTACTAGCTGGTGTGCTGATGAGATCCTGAAGCAAATTGCTGATTGAGGTAAGTTTGGAGGCTGGCGCCTGAGGTGCCAGATGCTTTACTCTCGGCCTGAAGAATGAATTGCTGGCGTTCCAGGCACCACACGGGGCGCCTAAGGCGCCAGCAGCCCAACTCTCTGCCTCGAGGAATGAAGGTGGCGCCCAGGCGCCACCTAGGGCGCCTAGGCGCCACACATTGTCTTCTCTCTTCCTTTTCTGCATGGCGCCCAGGCACCACACAGGGCGCCTGGGCGCCGGGGTCCTGGCATGCACCTATAAATAGGATTTCTGAAGCATTTTGGGGATCTTTTGGTTGGAGGAGAAAGAGCTCTGCTAGGGCAAAATCGGGGAAGAAGGGAAACCTACTCTCCATTGAGTTTGATGCTTATTTCTTTCTCTCTTTCCTCTTGTATCATGTTTATTTATGTATTTGTGATGTTTTCCTCTTCTTCCACCATGTGTAACTAAGTTTCTAGGGTTAGGGGATTGATGTAATTGACTCCTATGAAGCTTTGTTATTGAATGCTTTAATATATTTGCAATTTCGATTTTTGGAGTAGACTTTACCATTTTTTATCACTCTTGGATGCTTAGCTACCATCTTCAATGAATCTAGGGTTTATATTAGTGCTAGACATAGCTTGATATGAACTTGCCTTTGTAATTTCTACCGTAATTCGGGTTAGTCTAGACATAGATAACCTTAATTTCCTGGTTTTTATGAGTTCTTACGCTTAAACGCCGAATCAATTAATTTGACTAAGACATTAGCTAATTAATTGAGTGAGGTAGATTTGTTTCACCAAGACATTGGGTTCAAATATCTTTGTGAACTTAATCAACAAAAAGAGGAATTTTAAATGTATTGAAGTATTTTCTAATGACTCAAAGATTAGTTTGTCTATGAATTAATCGGATTAGGAGCTAAGTAAAATCAATCCCCTATGCCCACTTTGTTCTCGTATAGATTTCGTTGTGCTAACCAACTTAGTGTCTTAATTTAATTTGCGGTCTTTAACTTTAAACTCAACCACTCTACCATTTCAATTGTCCAAATATAATTTAAGCTAGTGAAATTGGTAATTGTTAAAGTCAATCCCTGAGGACGATAACTCTTTCTCTCTCACTTTACTACTTGTGCGACCCGATACACTTGTCGGAAATAGCGCATCAAGTTTTTGGCACCGTTGCCGGGGATTGACGGTGTTAACAATATTAAGAGTAGCTAGTAGGGTTGTAGTTTGGACCTTACTTTGTCTTTTCATAGTTATACTTCAAATGATACTTTTATATTTGTTTATACTGTTGTTTTTGTTTATATTCTTTATCTTACACAAATCTTTGGTTTATGCGAGGTACCACCGACCCAAGTTCATTAGCATTTGACCTGAAAATTGAAAGGTCGGCTCGCGCACACTGACGACAAACCAGAGAAGCTAAATGAACTCAACAAGCTCAAATCGCATTGATGGCTGAACATAATCCTAATCCTCAACAGAATGCTCCAGTTCCCCCTCCAGCAAGAACCCTCATGGATTATAACATTCCAACTGTGGAGGGGTGTGGTGCTAGCATTGCACAACCACCGGTGGAAGCTAATAATTTTCAACTAAACCCGGCCCTTCTTCAATTAATTCAGAGCAACCAGTTTGGTGGGCATCCCTTTGAAGACCCCAATTCACACATCTCACGCTTTCTGCAAATCTGTGATACTATTAAGTTAAATGGGGTACCTGAAGAAGCGATCAGACTCCGATGCTTTCCTTTTTCCTTGAAGGATAAAGCACTTATTTGGTTGGAGTCCTTACCAAAGGGAAGTGTTACAACATGGGTGGATTTGGTCCAAAAATTTCTGACAAGGTATTTTCCCCCATCTAGATCTTCAAAGATCCGAGAAGAGATCACCACTTTCAGGCAACAAGAGAACGAGTCCTTAAGCGAAGCCTGGGAGAGGTATAACGCAATTCTGAGAAAATGCCCCCACCACGCATTTGAGCTTTGGATTCAAGCTCAGAGTTTTTTTGATGGACTTCTGCCTCCAACAAGAACAGTAGTTGATGCAGCAGCTGGTGGAGCTCTAAATCGCAAGACTCCTGAGCAAGCAATGGATTTGTATGCTACCATGGCTTGTAATGATTATCAATACCATGGGGAAAGAACATCAATGAAGAAAACTGCGGGAATGTTGGAAGTAAGCACCTTGGATGCTCTTTTGGCCCAAAACAAGTTGATCTCTCAACAGATGGCCGAATTAAACAAGAGACTTGATGGAGCAAAGGTGAATTCCATCAACCATCCAACTATAACCTGTGATTTTTGTTCTGGTAGCCATGCGAATGAAGAGTGCCCTGGCAATATGTTTAGCCCTTCTTCAGAGCAAGTAAACTATATGGGAAATCAACACAAGGGGCAAAACAATCCTTATTCGCAAACTTACAATCCAGGATGGAGGAATCATCCAAACTTTTCCTGGGGGAATCAAAATCAAAATCAGAATACGTTTCATAAGCCACAACAGTCATATCAGAGCTCTTCCTTTCAACCTCAGTCTAATGAGAAAATCTCTTCATTGGAAAGTGCTCTAGAGAAGTTGACTTTGCATACTACCTCTTTCATGTAACACACTTATACGTTCATGGAGGAAACAAGAAGTAGCTTTCGAAATCAAGAAGCTTCTATTCTCAATTTGGAGACTCAAGTGGGCCAAATTGCAAGACAACTCTCCGAGAGACCTCCAGGTTCGTTACCTAGCGACACAGTCGTAAATCCGAGGGAGCATGTAAATGCCATAACTACTAGGAGTGGAAGAGTGCTAGGACCAATCATTAGAGAAGAGGTAGTGGTTGAAGAGAACGAAGAGCTAGCGGTAGATGAAAGCTCAAGAAGCAAAGATACTCCTTCAAGGAGTAAAGAGGATGAACAAAAAGAGAAGATAGGTGCGGCAAAACCTCCCATACCACATCTCAAAGTGCCATTCCCTCAACGCCTCCACAAGCAAAAGGATGAGAAACAGTTTAGGAAATTCTTGGAAGTTTTTAAGAAACTTCACATCAACATACCTTTTGCTGAGGCCCTAGAGCAAATGTCATCTTACGTGAAGTTCATGAAGGAACTTCTATCAAAGAAGAGAAGGATTCCGAATGATGAAACAATTATGCTAACGGAGGAGTGTAGTGCCATAATCCAAAGTAAATTACCTCCTAAGCTCAAAGACACGGGAAGCTTCTCTATTCCATGTATCATTGGAGAGGTTACTTTTGACAAAGCTCTATGTGATCTAGGGGCCAGTATAAATTTAATGCCCCTATCCATCCTTGAGAAGTTGGGGATTGGCAAAGTGAAACCGACTATGATGACCCTCCAACTTGCTGACCGATCACTAAGGATTCCATATGGGGTGGTGGAGGACGTGCTAATAAAAGTCGGGAAGTTCTTCTTCCCAGTAGATTTTGTTATTCTGGATATAGCAGAGGATGAAGAAATGCCTCTTATTTTGGGCAGGCCATTCTTGGCCACTTCTGGGGCGATCATTCATGTGGCACAAGGAACATTAACTCTAACGGTCCAAGAGGAGCAAGAAATTTTTAAAGTTTTTGACAATGAAAAACCTTTAGTTATTGAGGAAGCTTTGGGCAAAAAGAAAGAGGAACCGGGGGCTGTTGACCAAGTGGCTCTAGTCAATGCTACACCGTACCATCAAGCCACATCTTATTGTCCTGGTTTGACTTCACAAAAGAGGGCTGAAACTCAAAAAGACAAAACAAAGTTATGGAGAGCTTGTGGGGAAGCAATGGAGTTTCAAGACACTGTCGAAGCACTCATTGATCCGGGCTGAGGAATTCGGGTAAAGTCTAGCTAAGGACTATAAACTTAGTGCTTCTTGGGAGGCAACCCAAGTCCCTTACTTTCTTCTTTTAATTTCAGTCTTTTACTATTTTTCAGTATGGTGCTGATGCTGTTGTTGTGGCTGTGTTGATGTTGTTGTCCATTTGTATGTGTGTGCTGCTTAATTTGTGTAATTTGGATGAAACAATCTTGTAGAAATGACGTGCTGAAATTGACCATGTTGCTCGAATTGAGTGTTTGTGTTTGATTGCTGCACTTTTGTGTTGTTGTTGCAACTTGTGTGGACCTTTATCTTCATGTTTTTGTACTTGAACTTGCTTGGGATGCTTTGGGGACGTCTGCTGTTGACTTCTGCAATTTTCTGGTTTGCTGACACGCTGGCTCCTAGGCGCTAGAGGGCCAACTCTCGGGATGGCCAGCGCCCCAGGTGCCACACAGGGCGCCTGAGGCACCCCATCTTCACCAATGTTTCAGTTAACTTGGCGCCCAGGCGCCACATAGGGAGCCTGAGGCGCCACGTCCCTAACACATTACAGTTTCAACGTGGCGCCCAGGCGCCACGTCCCTATAAAAGCCTACCTTCATTTTTTTCAGCTCATTTTTCCCCCTCAAACCCTAGCAGACACCCTTTTTCTCTGAAGTCAGTGGATATCCACCTTGTAGCTTCCCTTTGCCTCCAGTTTTGGGTAAGTTTCACCATTCATACTCATTCCATTTCTTTTCCCCCACTCTCCATACACCTTCCTTCACCTTTCACTATTTTTGCCTTTCCCATCGTGACCTCTCCTCTACCGTGATTATCAGCGTTTTGGTGCTTCACGATTTACCTTTTCATTTCCGGTAATTTCTCTTCCCTTTCATGGTCTTTTATTTATTTTTCTTCAAAAAAAAAGTTTCTTTTTGAATAAAAAGGGAATTGAAATATCTGATGTGAATTTTAGGGTTTTAATTTAAATTTTAGAATTTCTTTTTGGCTTTTATAGGATTATAACTGCCGATATGTCTGGAAAGCGACAAAGAAAAAGTCAAGGAGAATCGTCTTCTCGGAGGAATTTTGATCCGTCTAGATTTAGGTCCTTAGAACATAGCAATCGTTTTGAGGATTTAGATTCTAGAGAATTTATTGTTGAGTCTGGTTTTCACTTACGAGAAGGCGAGCACCCTGAAATTATACACCGGATTAGAGAGTGGGGTTGGGAAAAATTGTGTGAGCCGGCTGCCCCTTTTTGCCCTGTAATTGTAAAATAATTTTATGCTAATGCTTACCGATTGAGGAGTGATCAAGGTGTCAGGGATCCCTGTATTTCCTATGTTAGAGGAAAAGACATACATTACTCAATTAACAGTCTCAACAATTATTTTGGCTTACATTATGCACCGGGGCAATGTGTTTTTGATAATTGGATGAGACACAGATATGTGAAGGCCCCTCACATTGCCACTCTCTGTCGGGAGGGGGCAAGTTGGGAACTGGACGCCGAGGGGAAAGCTGCTAATTTTAAAAAATCAGAAATGAAACAAATCCCCAAGGCTTGGTGTACATTTGTCCAGTCCAACTTGCCGCCTACCTCGAACCGGTCAGAGGTAACCATCGAACGAGCAGTGGTTATCTACTTGATCGTGACAGGGAAGGTATTTAATATGGGTTCCCTGATTTCCCATAACCTTTCAAAATTATCTCAAAAACAGGGAAAACGCCTCAAATATCCATGCCTCATCACAGGCTTGTGTGAGAAGGATGAGGTACCGTTAGAGGATGTACCGCGAAGAGCCCCAGAGAGCGCTATCACCAAACAGGTGATAGACTCGATGTTTCACAATTTTATGGCTATCGCGGCTCCTCTACCGGTCCCTCCTCCTTCTCAGGTATCTGTGAGACCCCGCGCTGCACCTCCTCCGCCTAATATGTCAGAGCGCCTGAGTAGTGTTGAGACTGGGATTGGGGAAATCAGGCACACCCTCGATACCTTCATCGCCACTCATAACCAGCAGCATCGGGTACTTGCTCATGCGATGTTTTCCCTTGGTCGGCATTTCGGTGCCCCCACTGACGATTGGATGCTGGAGGATCCTATCTATAACCCATTTGCAGATATCAATTTCGATCCTTCTGCCAATCGGGACGTCAGAGGTGAAGGTAGTCACAACATGGAAGGAGAGGCCGACAACGAGGATGAGGACGATGATTGACTTCTGCTTCTGACTCACATCATGTTGCATCTGTATTTTTGCTATTTCTGTTTTTACATATGTTTTGTGGACACTGTCAGATATTTCATATTGTAATCTTGTAATTTGTAGATTTTTCTGTTAATGTTTAATACTATTGGATTCTTTTTTTTGATTTGGTGGATGTTGTCTCTTGCTTTTCCTTTCTGTATTCAGTTAATTTGCTGTTTATTTCTCGTTATTTTGGAATTTTTGTGGATGGTTTCTTTTTGGTTCATAGCATTCATTTTCCCCGCTCCCCCTGTTTTAGATTGTCCCTTTTTGAGTCTTCAAGCCTTATTTTTGTTTTGATTTGACATTGAGGACAATGTATCGTTTTGGTTTGGGGGAGTTGAGTGACTTTTTGGCTTTGGATTTTTCTTGATAAATTGGATAGTACCTTACAGATTTTATATTATTCCTATTTCAATTAATTTTATGCATTGTCATCTTAATTAAAATATAGCTTAAATTGGATTTTTCAGAATATTTAGATTAAATTGAAATTTTTCAAATTTTTTTAACTAAGAATTGTTGGCCCTCTTATTTCTCTAAAATGTATTCTTCAAAACCTTGAAAAAGTTTTAGTTTTTACGTTTGACAATTTCTTACTCAATAAGGGATTTCCTTCTCTTACAAAAAAAAAAAAGAAAACAACAAAGAAATGCTCATATGCATCTATTAAAATAAAATAAATGGAGGTGTGGTTTAAGTTGAGGAAGTATAGTGTGGATTAGGCGCACAATACTTGTTTCAACCAATGAATCACATTTTCCTTGCAAATAAAGGCGACGGACAAAGTGTTGTTGTGTGGATTAGGCGCACGGGTAACTCGTTGTTTCCTGAACCTTGCTTTCGTTTCTTTTTACGTTGATTGAGGGGGAGATGTGTGGATGAGGTGCACTGTCTTCACTTCAATCATTTATTTTAATGTTCCGTCTATTGAGAAGTTTTCCTTGAGAGCCAAAAATTTGTCAAGCAAAAAGGAAATTTTGTTTTAGGCTTTTGAAAGAGTAATTTTAGAGAATAAGGGTGTTTGCATTTTGTCTGTAAAATTTTTGAAAATTCTCTTTTTCTATCTTTAGATTCAAAAATTATCCTTTGCGAGTTAGTTTTATTAAGATGACTGCATGAAATTGGCTTGTATGGGTTTAATATTTGATGTTGTTCAGTACTTCTTTTTCATTCCGAAAAATCTTTAAGCTCTGTTTAGTTTTTAGTTTCCAGTTAGTATTTGCTTGAGGACAAGCAATAGTTTTGGTTTGGGGGAGTTGATGAGTCCTCTATTTTGGTTAAATTAGGTTGCTTTCTTAGGACTTTTTCCTCTCCTTGATCCGGTTTTTGTTATCTTTTGCTTGCTTTGTTTTTTGTTTTTGGCTTTCCTTGCTTTTTCTCGTTTTAATCTCTTTCCTTACCTTTTTATGCTTTTTGTTGTGTTTTCCTTATAGGCTTTCTTTTCTGGTTTGCTACTAGTTGGTGTGCTGATGAGATCCTGAAGCAAATTGCTGATTGAGGCAAGTTTGGAGGCTGGCTCCCAAGCGCCACTCTTGGCGCCTGAGGTGCCAGATGCTTTACTCTCGGCTTGAAGAATGAATTGCTGGCGCTCCAGGACCCACACGGGGTGCCTAAGGCGCCAGCAGCCCAACTCTCTGCCTCGAGGAATGAAGGTGGCGCCCAGGCACCACCTAAGGCGCCTAGGCGCCACACATTGTCTTCTCTCTTCCTTTTCTGCATGGCGCCTAGGAGCCACACAGGGCGCCTGGGCGCCGGGGTCCTGGCATGCACCTATAAATAGGATTTCTGAACCATTTTGGGGATCTTTTGGTTGGAGGAGAAAGAGCTCTGCTAGGGCAAAATCGGGGATGAAGGGAAACCTACTCTCCATTGAGTTTGATGCTTATTTCTTTCTCTCTTTCCTCTTGTATCATGTTTATTTATGTATTTGTGATGTTTTCCTCTTCTTCCACCATGTGTAACTAAGTTTCTAGGGTTAGGGGATTGATGTAATTGACTCCTATGAAGCTTTGTTATTGAATGCTTTAATATATTTGCAATTTCAATTTTTGGAGTAGACTTTACCGTTTTTTATCACTCTTGGATGCTTAGCTACCATCTTCAATGAATCTAGGGTTTATATTAGTGCTAGACATAGCTTGATATGAACTTGCCTTTGTAATTTCTACCGTAATTCAGGTTAGTCTAGACATAGATAACCTTAATTGCGTGGTTTTTATGAGTTCTTACGCTTAAACGCCGAATCAATTAATTTAACTAAGACATTAGCTAATTAATTGAGTGAGGTAGATTTGTTTCACCAAGACATTGGGTTCAAATATCTTTGTGAACTTAATCAACAAAAAGAGGAATTTGTAAATGTATTGAAGTATTTTCTAATGACTCAAAGATTAGTTTGTCTATGAATTAATCAGATTAGGAGCTAAGTAAAATCAATCCCCTATGCCCGCTTTGTTCTCGTATAAATTTCGTTGTGCTAGCCAACTTAGTGTCTTAATTTAATTTGCGGTCTTTAACTTTAAACTCAACCACTCTACCATTTCAATTGTCCAAATATAATTTAAGCTAGTGAAATTGGTAATTGTTCAAGTCAATCCTTGAGGACGATAACTCTTTCTCTCTCACTTCACTACTTGTGCGACCCGATACACTTGTCGGAAATAGCGCATCA
This sequence comes from Biancaea sappan, assembly GCA_037074585.1. NCBI lineage: Eukaryota > Viridiplantae > Streptophyta > Magnoliopsida > Fabales > Fabaceae > Biancaea > Biancaea sappan. The sequence continues at coordinate 29,107,142 of CM073493.1, forward strand.
CGACATGTTGAAGATAAAAGTATAAATCTGTATAACAATTCTGATTGCTAATTACAGTACTTGGTGTATAATAGAAAGCCTTCACGTTTCTAGTATAGCTTTACAGACGTGTATTTTCTATTCATTTAATTCTTTCTCAAATTGTATATAACAGCTTGTATTCTCTTACTTCGTGAAGTTCAAGATCAATAGCCACCTGTACACAAGTAGTGAAAACATGATATGTAAAAGCATGTAAAAATATTCATTCCCTCAACATCAGAAAACACACTGAGCTGATTTCATAATCTGAGTTTTAGTTCTTCTCATTTTTTTGTCTTGGTATCAGAGCATGTTATGCTAAATGCTCCAATGGAATCGAGCTCTACTTAAGTCTCACTAAACTCAGCTGCTTCCGGCTTAAGTCTTAAAATTTCGCAAACATCTTCAAACTCCTTTAATTTGGTTGCTCCTCTTAAAGTTGGACAGGAACAATTTCCTTCTATGGAAATCAACAATGTTGCCCATGATCAGAGGGAATCGTCTTGAAGGATTCATCAATGGAACCAATCCTTGTCCTCCGATGACAGTAACAACTGAGAAAGGTTCTGAAGTCAATCCTAAATATGAAGAATGGGTAGTAATAATTCAACTGCTCTTAGGTTGGCTGTATAGGTCAATCAACATTGACATAGCAGCTCAGCTCATCAATTGCTACACCAGTAGAGAACTATGGTGCAGCATAGAGGAGATGGCAGGTGCTACTACCAAAGCTAAGGAGCTGTGGTTCAAGAGGGAACTATAGCGCACTAGAAAGGGATCCATGAAAATGGTTGAATATTTGACCAAAATGAAGTCATTGGCAGATTTGAGCACTACTAACATTTGAAAGTAGACTTGAGCAGCGAAGTTCTTTACAAAAGCTGTCAATCAAAGGAACAATGACTGCAAATGTAGTTCAGTCACAGAGGAAGGATAACAATAGCAGAGGAAATTGGAGAGGAAACATCAAAGGAAAAGGAAGAGGTTGAGGCAGACATAATAATTCTAGGCCCATTTTTTAAATTTGTGGAAAAACAAGGCATCTAGCCTCAGTATGTTATTATAGGATTGATTTTAATTATATGGGCTCGATTTATGACTCAAAAAACACCTCTAAAAATGCAAATCAGTCCAACCCTTATGCGGGTTATGTTGTAACACCAGAAGTAGTAGTCTTGGTGCCTAGATTCAGGAGCTAGTCATCATGTTACTAATGATGCTAGCCAATTACAACACATGAATGATATTGAGCATTTTTATATACAATTTAGTCCCTAATCTTAGTGTCCTTGCAAATTTATTCTTGCAAACTCTCTAATTATATTATGTTTTGGATTTTATTGGATGTAAATTAATTATGAACTAAAGGTGCATTAATTTCATGATTAGAGAGTTAATTTGATGATGTGGACGTGAGATGCTGATGTGACTATTGACTTGATAGAATTGCTTACTAGATTGGGGCCCACATTCTGTACTGTTATGGTTTCTTTTTCTACACAGCAGAATAGCATGCATGAACCCAGCAGAAAAGCAACATAGAAGAATGCAAAAAACAACAGCAATAGAAATCAAAAGGAGCCAGCAAAAAAAAAGCAAAAGTGAAAAAGACATGTCTAGAAGAGTCAGCTATGCAATTTCGTCCTCCTCCTTGGCAGCAAGACAGATCACCATTTCTGAACTCATTTGGCTTGTTGAAGAACCATTCTTCTTCCATTTTTATGTAGAAAGCGTTCGTCTACCCTCTCCCTGTTTTATCTTCTGCTTTGTGTGTTTTAGTCACCATGAAAGACTAAAACTCTTATGTAATCAACCACGGATGAACTGGAGTTGTAATATGAATTCTTGGAGCTTTATCAGATAAGTTTTCTTGTTGTTTCCTCTGGTTCGTTTATGTTCTAGCCTCATCTATGTATTCAAATTCATAGTTTTGCTGGTTAGAGTATATGGATGTGATTATTGGTTTAAATGTTTTAAATCTTAGATGCTTTCCTGTTATTATTGGCTGGTGTAGCAAGTAGAATAGGAATGACTTGCTTTGATGATTTTCAAGCTTGATTTAGGTTAGGGCTTAATCAGGTTTTATTAGGTTATAAATTAATGAAGATCTTCTTAACCATAATTTTAATGAAATCAAGTTCTACGAGGTCTTTTGGAAATTTAAGAATTGAAAGCCTAGTGACAAAATGCAACCAAAATTAATCTAAATATGAGAATGATGATAGTTGCAACTCTAGTGACTTTATGGCTGATTGCATTTATTTTAGTGTATTTTCATTTTGTTTCAATTTTGTTTTAGATTTTTGTTGTGAAGGTTTAATGTTATGTTTCAAGCCTTTAATTCCGTTATCACCCTTCCCCTCTGTGGTAATCAGTAGGTAATAAGTAGGTAATTAGTGTAGATTAATATTAGAATAATTAATTAGGAAATTAGAAGTCGGGCTCCATGAGAGAATACGACTTGAGATGATTACTGTACTACAAGTTGCTACGAATCTCATTTTGGATGACTCAGCGATCATAGTGGCTTGTACTAGAATTTTGGCACCGTTTTTGGGGAACTAATTTATTTCTAAATCACCTAATTGGTTGTTCATATGTTTCTATTTGATTTTAGGTTGATTGATATTGGCTGAATTGGTTTACAAGTTTTCGGTTTTACTAGTTACTGTTCATGCATTATTCACTTTTGGTAAAGTAACTCTGATTGACTTGAAAACTAGTAGTCCACTAAATTTAACCTTTTGAGCAAGGCACCCCATATCACTCCGGAGCCCTGTCCTATTTCGGCCAAATTCAATCGTTTAGACCTTTTTTTAATTATTTTTTAGTGTTTTTCTTATTTTTCTAATTTATTTTGATTTTTGGTTTGATTTTTATAGACCTTATTTTTTTAGCTCTGTTTGTTGTTTTTGTTCCTCCAACTTGTGAAGGATTTTTCCAAAAAAAAATAGAATTTATAGTCTGGAGCATAGAAACAATAGCAGAAGTATTTGTTTATGTGTTTTCTTTGTAGATTTCATATTTCTAGTCTATATTAAGGTCTATCAATAAGAATTTCTGATCAAAATTTGGATAGATCCTTTTTATAGGTCAGTCAGAGTAGTTGTGTTAGGAGTAGTGTAATTGTTATAGTTTTCTTTCTTTTGTGGAGCATAGTTATCTATAGGATCAAATCAAAGTTCCATTCTTGTTTTGAGGTTACTTCAAGTGAGTCAAATTAGGACCTTGCCCATGGATCATTTTAGAGCTGAACATTGAGATACATATCCTTTGGCCAAGAACAAGATCCGCCACCTCTTCCCCCTCCCCCTTCTCCATTTGTGAGTGGCATAGATTTTTTTCACCACATATAGGATAGACCAACGATACAAGAAAATTGACTTTCAGTGGCGACTTTAAGTGGAGTCGTCACCAAAAGTTGAATTTTTTTAAATAAATTTAAAAATATTAAAGAAATTCGAATGTTTAAAAAAATATAAAAAATTAGACTTTTGGAGGTGACTAAAGTCTATTTAAAAAAATAAATTTTTTAAAAATAAATTAAAAAAATTTTTGATGGTGACTACAAGTCAATCTTTAAAAAAAGTCAAATTTTATAAAAATAAAATAAAAAAATAAACATCGCCAAAAGTTGATTTAAAAAAAATAAAAAAAGTCAGATTTTTTGGAATAAAATTAAAAAAATCAGACCTTTGGTGGCAACTCTCATAGTCGCAACCAAAAGTTAAATTTTTAAAGTCATTTTTTTAAAAAATAAAATTTAAAAAAATCATACTTTTGATGGTGATTAAAAAAAATAGACTTTTAGTTGCAACTCCCATAGTCGCCACTAAAAGTCAAGTTTTTAAAAAAAATTTAAAAAAGTCATATTTTTTAAATAAAATTAAAAAAATTAAATTGTTAGTGGCGACTCTCATAATCTCATAGTTATCACCAAAAGTTAATTTTTTTTAAAAATAAAAAATCTAATTTTTAAATAAAATTAAAAAAACAGTCTTTTGGTAGCGACTCCTATAGTCACCACCAAAAGTATAATTTTTCAAAAAAATTAAAGAAGTAATTTTTTAATTTAAAAACTTTGAATTTTTTTATTTTTTTATTTTTTTAAAAAATCAGATTTTCGGTGGTGACTAAAGTCTATTTTTTTTAGTCAAAGTCTTTTTTTAATAAAATTAGCTTAAGTCAGACTTTTTGTAGTAACTCTCATAATAATAATATATTTGCTTTTTTGTTAAGCTAAATATTGTTTTATTTTTGTTTTGTAAAATTTTTTATTTAAAAGAATTTTAACAGATTATATATACATATATATATGTATGTATAAAATATTTTGTCTTATATAGCACAAATGAAGTAGTGGCAGAATGGCAAGACATACATGGTTGCAAGCAAGGGACCCGTGTTTGAATCTCAAGTATACATATGTTTGGTTTAATTTCAAATAAACTTGACAATTGCACAAAAAAAATCTAGTCACCCCGAGACAGTGAGTTATTAGATCGGCTAAGATCCGTATGAGTCGAATGTGTATAGGGTCGACCCGTCGGGTCAATACGAATCCAAAAAAATAGCAAGTGACTTTTGGTCGCGAATTTCAAAGGTGACCTTCAGTGGTAACTAAAGTCGCCACCAAAAGTCACGTTTTCTTATGAAATTCTTTTTTAGCAACAAAAATGACTTTTGGTGGTGACTTTTGAGAGTGGCTACCAAAAGACAATCAGTCATGAACTTACGCTAACAACTTTAGTTTCCACCAAAGACTTTTGGTAATGACTTTTAGCCGTCACCACCAAAAGTCTTTTTTTTTTGTAGTGCAATATCCACAATTCCAAGAGTACAAAGTCTTATATAGGAGTCTTTCATGGCCTTAGGGGGTTTCAACAAGATCCTCAACAGAATGGTTACATTTCTAAATATAAACATCCAAACCTAACGTATAAGAGCTTATCTCATTCACCATATGAGCACTTTGATGCTCCCTTCCTCAGTATCTAACCACCCCTAGGGAGACTAGGTCAAGTTTGGAAAACTTGATTCAATAGTTGGCCACAAATACCCTGTAGTTCCATGAGCGAACTAAAGTGAGCTTACATAGTTTGGAATCTCAAATAGGCCAACTAACTAGCACAATTAGTAAGTTGATGAGTCAGGGTTCGATAGTCCACCTTCCCAATCTATGGGAAACGTAGGAGATGTTGATGGTGTCATTTTTCTAGAGAATGGCACACAGATAGAGGTCTAAGTCCCCAACCTGAGTTAGAAGATTTAAGTGGACCAAATAGAGAGTTATGATCCTCTTGCAATGTAAGTCAGCAAAAGTGAAAATGCATAAGCTAGTGAGGATGAGTTTCCTCTTCAAATTAGACCATTGCCTTCTCCAAGTACGGTTATCCAACTCAAATCTGTTGAACTTGAGCTATAAAAAGAGATAGAACCCTTAAAAGAAGAAGAAGGTAGATATAAAAGTGCTAAAGAATGAGAATGAGTTTGTGGATTTTTTATGTGATTGTCATACTTGCCATGTATGCATTGAAATAGAGAAAACTTTAAATCATGGCAACTTTGATTTTGTTGAACATGAGCTGAATGCATATGCACTTGAATATGAATTGAATGCATCCACATCTAAACTTACATATGATTCTGCATTTGCGCATGATTTTTCACCTACTCCTGAATTCAATGCATCTAAATCTGAATATGCAAGTGCACTAGAAATTGATTCTAAATCTGATTCCAATTTCACCTCTGTTTTTGTTATGAATTATGATTCTGTCCCTTGTGTTTTTAATTTTGTTTTTAGATTTTGTTCTAGGTGATAGTCTTAGTTTAGATTTCGTTTTAGATAGTTCTGTTTTAGATAATGGTAGATTTAATTATTGTTTTGTTTTGAGTAGGAGTTTTAATTTTGTTTTTAGATTTTGTTCTAGGTGATAGTCCTAGTTTAGATTTCGTTTTAAATAGTTCTGTTTTAGATAATGGTAGATTTAATTCTTGTTTTGTTTTGAGTAGGAGTTTTAATTTTGATTATGGTTTAGAAAGTAGTTTTCTTTTTTGTTTTAAACTGTGTTTTAGTTAGTAGTTTTTCTTCCTTTTCTTTTTTGTTTTTCTTTTGGTTCTCACCCCTCTATGGCAAGCGAAGCTTCTTCTATCTTTCATCAAGTTGGTGACAAAAATTCAATACTTTCCACTATCCAACCTGCTGTTGAGAAAAACCTTTGGAAGAAGCCATTGCCACACAATTAAAAGATGTGGAAAAGATGTGCCAAACTGATAAGGTTGTTTCTTTTTCTTTTTCTCTCTTTTATGAATCTAAAATAAATACAAATAAATCTCTAATAACAAAAGAGATGAATTTATGTAGGTTTGGAATTAGGTTTTGGGCTTAATAAATATTTGTTCACTTTCCAGGATATATTCCAAGAGGGACTGGAGAAATTTCAAAACTAAAAATTATATACTTAGAAGCTAATCAATTTTTTGGCTTTATATCGCCCATTGTCTTCAATATATTGGAGTTGCAACATATTGAATTAAATCAACATAATTTATCCAAAAGCATCTCTCAAATATGTGCCATGGGCTTCCTGATAAGTTCTTTATTTTCATTATCTTCCTATGGTTTTATTGAGCTTTTTCTTTCCCTTGCTCCTATTTCACTTTCCTTTTTGCATTCCTTATCTTAGTTCTTGCATTTTATTTATATTTTGTAGTTCTCCTTGTTCTTTCCCTTTTTATCCCCTTTTCCCTACATTTTGGAGTAATTTTTGTGTATTTTCCTTGTAGGTATATATTTTGTATGATACAAGTTGGAAAGCTGAAGAAACCTGAAAGCAAATTGCAAGTTTCAAGGCTGGCGCCTTAGGCGCCAAAGCACAAACTCTCTGCCAGACAATTAATTGTGGCGCCTCAGGCGCCACACGGGGCACCTAGAGGCGCCAGCAACCTAACTCTCTGTCTCGAAGCATGAAGGTGGCGCCTAGGCGCCATGAAGTGATTTTTCCAGTGGTTTTCTGCATGGCACCTGGGCGCCGGGATCCTGACATGTTCGTGACTCAGCCTATAAATTGGATTTCTGAAGCATTTTTGGGGGATCTTTGGCTGGAAGAAGAAAGAGCTCTGCTAGGGCAAAATTGGGGAAGAAGGGAAACCTATTCTTCGTTGAGTTTGATGCTTATTTCTTTCTCTTCTTCCTCTTGTATCATGTTTATTTATGTATTTGTGATGTTTTTCTATTCTTCCACCATGTGTAACTAAGTCTCTAGGGTTAGGGGATTGATGTAATTGACTCCTATGAAGCTTTGTTATTGAATGCTTTAATATAATTGCAATTTCGATCTTTGAAGTAGACTTTACCGTTTTTTATCACTCTTGGATGCTTAGCTACCATCTTCAATGAACCTAGGGTTTATATTAGTGCTAGACATAGCTTGATATGGACTTGCCTTTGTAATTTCTACCGTAATTCGGGTTAGTCTAGACATAGATAACCTTAATTGCGTGGTTTTTATGAGTTCTTATGCTTAAACGCCTAATCAATTAATTTGACTAAGACATTAGCTGATTAATTGAGTGAGGAAGATTTGTTTCACCAAGACATTGGGTTCAAATATCTTTGTGAACTTAATCAACAATGAGAGAAATTTACAAATGTATTGAAGTATTCTGTAATGACTCAAAGATTAGTTTGTCTATGATTAATCGGATTAGGAGCTAAGTAAAATCAATCCCCTATGCCCGCTTTGTTCTGGTATAGTTTTCATTGTGCTAGCTAACTCAGTGTCTTAATTTAGTTTACTGTCTTTAACTTTAGACTCAACCACTCTACCTTTTCAATTGTCCAAATATAATTTGAGATAGTGAAATTGGTAATTGTTAAAGTCAATTCCTGAGGACGATACACTTGTCTCTCTCACTTTACTACTTGTGCGACCCGATACACTTGTCGGGAAATAACGCATCAAGTTTTTGGTGCCGTTGCCGAGGTTTGACGGTGTTAACAATATTAAGAGTAGCTAGTAGTGTTGTAGTTTGGACCTTACTTTTTCTTTTCATAGTTATACTTCAAATCATACATTTATACTTGTTTATACTGTTGTTTGTGTTTATATTCTTTATCTTACACGAATCTTTTGTTTATGCTTGGTACCACCGACCCAAGTTCATTAGAATTTGAGCCAGAAATTGAAAGGTCAGCTCACGCACGCCGAAGGGAAACTAGAGAAACTAGACGAGCTCAGCAAGCTCAAACCGCACTAATGGTTGAACACAATCCTAATCCTCAACAGAATGCTCCAGTTCCCCCTCCTGCAAGAACCCTCATGGATTATAACATTCCAACTGTGGAGGGATGTGGTGCTAGCATTGCACAACCACCAGTGGAAGCTACTAATTTTCAACTAAACCCAACCCTTCTTCAATTAATTTAGAGCAATCAGTTTGGTGGGCATCCCTTTGAAGACCCCAACTCACATATCTCACACTTCCTGCAAATATGTGATACCATAAAGTTGAATGAGGTACCTGAAGAAGTGATCAGACTCCGATGCTTTCTTTTTTCCTTGAAGGATAAAGCACTTATTTGGTTAGAGTCCTTACCAAAGGGAAGTGTTACAACATGGGTGGTTTTGGTCTAAAAATTTCTCACAAGGTATTTTCCCCCATCTAGATCTTCAAAGATCCGAGAAGAGATCACCACTTTCAGGCAACAAAAGAACGAGTCCTTAAGTGAAGCCTGGGAGAGGTATAATGCAATCCTGAGAAAATTCCCTTACCACTCATTTGAGCTTTCTATTCAAGCTCAGAGTTTCTATGATGGACTTCTCCCTCAAACAAGAACAGTAGTTGATGCAGCGGCTGGGGGAGCTCTAAATCGCAAGACCCCCGAGCAAGCAATGGATTTGTATGCTACTATGGCTTGTAATGATTATCAATACCATGGGGAAAAGACATCAATGAAGAAAACTGCAAAAATGTTGGAAGTGAGCACCTTGGTGCTCTTTTGGCCCAAAACAAGTTGATCTCTCAACAGATGGCTGAATTAAACAAGAAACTTGATGTAGCAAAGGTGAATTCCATCAACCATCCAGCCATCATCTGTGCTTTTTTTTTCTGGTAGCCATGCGAATGAAGAGTGCCCTGGCAATATGTTTAGCTCTTCTTCAAAGCAAGTAAACTATATGGGAAATCAACACAAGGGGCAAAACAATCCTTATTCACAAACTACAATCCAGGATGGAGGAATCATCCAAACTTTTCATGGGGGAATCAGAATCAAAATCAGAACACGTTTCATAAGCCACAACAGTCATATCAGAGCTCTTCCTCTCAACCTCAGTCTAATGAGAAAGTCTCTTCTTTGGAAAGTGCTCTAGAAAAGTTGACTCTATAGACTACATCCTTCATGCAACACACTTCTACATTAATGGAGGAGACAAGAAGTGGCTTTCAAAACCAAGAAGCTTCCATTCGCAATTTGGAGACTCAAGTAGGCCAAATTGCGAGACAACTAGCTGATAGACCTCAAGGTTCTCTCCCAAGTGATACAGTAGTCAACCCAAAGGAGCATATCAAGGTTATCACTACCAGAAGTGGACAGATAATAGAACCGATTCCCAGAAGAGAGAGGATGATTGAAAAAGAGAATGAGGATCTAGTTGAAGGAAGGCTCGAGAAGTCGTGACACTTCTCTAAAGGTTGTGAGGGAGGAACAAAAAAAAAGAAAAGATAAGTGTGGCCAAACCTCCCATACCACCACTCAAAGCGCTATTTCCCCAACGCCTCCACAAGCAAAAGGATGAGCAACAGTTTCGTAAATTCTTAGAGGTTTTTAAGAAACTTCATATCAACATACCTTTTGCTGAGGCTCTGGAACAAGTGCCATCTTATGTGAAGTTCATGAAGAAACTTTTATCCAATAAGAGAAGGATTCCGGATGATGAAACTATCATGCTAACAGAGGAATGTAGTGCCATAATCCAAAAGAAATTACCTCCTAAGCTCAAAGACCAGGGTAGCTTCTCTATTCCTTGCACTATTGGAGAGGTCACTTTTGGTAAAACTTTATGTGATTTGGGAGCAAGCGTTAGCCTTATGCCCCACTCTATTTTTGAGAAACTTGGGATAGGCCAAGTCAAGCCCACAATGATGACTCTCCAATTGGCCGATCGCTCAATCAAGCACCTTTATGGGATAGTAGAAGACGTCTTGGTCAAGGTTGATAAATTCATATTCCCGGTGGACTTTGTAGTTTTGGACATGGCAAAAGATGAAGAAATACCCCTCATTTTGGGAAGGCCATTCCTAGCTACTAGTAGAGCATTGATCAATGTAGCCGATGGAACGTTGACCTTGAAGGTTGGTGATGAAGAAGTGATCTTCAATGTTTTTAATGCAATAAAGCATCCCATGGGAAAAGAGGAGTGTTTTAAAATAGATGTGCTTGATTCTATAATCTATAGCACATTTATGGGAAATTCCTATGAATCCCCTCTTGAGAAGGTATTGGTGCAAGGTAAAAGTGCAACTTAGGATGATAAAGACCCTCAAGTCACTGAACACATAGGATTGCTTGAATCCATTCCGACATACTTGGTGTCATCTCCTTCCCTTAAGATTGAAGAACTTCACAAGGAGGAATCCAAAGTAGAAGCTTCCAAGTTGGAGCTCAAACCCTTGCCTCCCAACCTAAAGTATGCATTTCTTGATGAGGACAACTCCTCCCCCATAATTATGACTGTGGAGTTGAATAGTTTGGAGGAGGAGAAACTGTTAAGGGTCTTTAGAGAATTCAAAAGTGCCATGGGGTGGTCCATTTCTGATTTGAAGGGAATAAGCCCCTCCATATGTATACATAAAATCCTCATGGAGGAAAATTATAAGGAGGTTGTGCAACCACAGAGGCGACTGAATCCCGCAATGAAAGAAGTAATGAGGAAGGAAGTGGTGAAGCTTTTGGATACCTGTGTGATTTATCCTATTTCTGACAGCTCTTGGGTTAGCCTAGTTCATGTAGTGCCTAAGAAGAGTGGAACAACAGTTGTGTCAAACGATGACAATGAGTTAATACCTACAAGAACTGTAACTGGATGGAGGGTGTGCATAGACTACAGAAGACTCAATGATGCCACTCAGAAGGATCACTTCCCTCTTCTATTCATTGATCAAATGTTGGAGCAACTAGCGGGCCATGATTACTATTGCTTTCTCGATGGTTATTCTGGATATAGAAGACCACCTTTATTTGCCCATACGGAGTCTTCGCATACCGGAGGATGCCTTTCAGACTTTGCAATGCTTTGGCCACTTTCCAAAGGTGTATGCTTTACATATTTTCTGATATGAATGAGAAATTTATTGAAATCTTTATGGATGATTTTTCAGTTGTAGGTTCTTCTTTTGATAACTGTTTGCACAATTTATCTCTGGTTTTAAAAAGATGTCAGGAAACTAATTTGGTCCTAAACTGGAAGAAATGTCATTTTATGGTGAGAGAGGGAATCGTGTTGGGACACAAAATCTCTTCTAAAGGAATACAAGTAGACAGAGCTAAAATTGAAATTATAGAAAAACTCCCCCTCCCATTAATGTCAAAGGAGTACGAAGCTTCTTGGGGCATGCTGGATTTTATAGGAGGTTTATTAAAGACTTTTCAAAAATTGCCAAACCGCTGTGTAACCTCATAGTTAAGGATGTGTCTTTTGTTTTTGATGAAGCATGCTTGTTAGCTTTTAACACCTTGAAAGAAAAATTGATTAGTGCTCCTATAGTTACTCCACCTAATTGGAATCTCCTTTTTGAATTGATGTGTGATGCTAGTGATATAGCTGTTGGTGCTGTGTTAGGACAGAGAAAGAATAAGTTGCTGCATGTGATTTATTATGCTAGCCATGTTCTCGATACCACCCAACTGAATTATGCCACCACTGAAAAAGAACTTTTGGCTATTGTTTATGCATTTGATAAATTTTGTTCTTATTTGGTAGGAACTAAGGTGGTTGTTTATACTGATCATGTAGCAATTAGGTACTTATTCGCTAAACAAAACTCCAAACCATGGCTGATTCGCTGGATCCTTTTGCTCAAAGAGTTTGATTTGGAGATAAGAGATAAGAAAGGGGTGGAAAATGTGCTGGCTGACCACTAATCACGAATTGAAACCCATGGAGGACACAATAATGACCATATTCTCATCAAGGAAGAATTTCCTGATGAACGACTCCTTGCCATCCATGAACTGCCATGGTATGCTGATATGGCCAATTTCAAAGCAGCAAAAATTCTCCCAATGGAGTTAAATAGACAGCAATTAAGAAAATTTCTTCATGAAGCCAAATTCTATGTTTGGGATGAACCTTACCTTTTGAAACGATGTAAGGATGGGCTACTGAGAAGATGTGTGCCTCAAGAGGAGGTTAAAGACATCCTATGGCATTGCCACGCTTCAGGGTATGGGGGTCATTTTAGTGGTGACCGGACAGCCTCCAAGGTATTGCAATCAGGGTTATATTGGCCAACCATGTTCAAAGATGCTTATGAGTATGTAAAGTAATGTGAAAGATGTCAAAGGATGGGAAACATTTCCAAGAGGCATGAGATGCCTATGAACTCAATTCTTGAGGTGGAGTTATTTGATGTTTGGGGGATTGACTTTATGGGCCCCTTTCCATCGTCCTATTCCAATATCTACATACTCGTAGCAGTTGATTACGTATCAAAGTGGGTTGAAGCTTCTGCAACTAGAACCAATGATGCTCATGTAGTGATGAACTTTCTCAAAAAGAACATATTCTCAAGATTTGGCGTACCGAGGGCCTTGATTAGTGATAAAGGCACGCATTTTTGCAACAAGAAACTTGATTCTTTATTGGAAAAGTATGGTGTAAAGCATCGAGTCGCAACTCCTTATCATCCGCAAACAAGCAGCCAAGTGGAAGTATCGAATCGAGAATTAAAGCGGATTTTGGAGAAAACAGTCAATTCCTCAACGAAAGATTGGGCTTCTTAGCTAGATGATGCACTATGGGCCTACCGAACAGCTTTGAAGACGCCAATTGGGATGTCCCCATATCAGTTGGTGTATGGGAAGGCTTGCCATCTTCCTGTAGAATTAGAGCACAAAGCCTTCTGGGCTACTAAATTTCTCAACTTTGATTTGAAGGCGGCCGGAGAGAAGCAGATCTTGCAACTTCATGAACTGAATGAATTTAGGCTTCAAGCCTATGAAAGTGCACGGATCTACAAAGAAAAGGCTAAGCAATGGCACGACAAGCCAATCATTCCTAGGAGTTTCGAGCCTGGGCAATTGGTGCTGTTGTACAATTCCAGATTGAGGCTTTTTCCTGGAAATCTAAAGTCTAGATGGTCTGGCCCGTTTGTAATCAAGGAGGTCTTTCCTCATGGAGCGGTGCTGCTATCCAACATGGAAACGGAGGCAAGCTTCAAAGTCAACGGACAACGGTTAAAACATTATTTGGGAGAAGAGAGCCGACCCAAGTGTTCATCCATGCTCCTTTCAACTCTATCATGAAGAAACCGGGTAAAATCTAGCTAAGGACTATAAATTTAGTGCTTCTTGGGAGGCAACCCAAGTCTCTCACTTTTCTCTTTTAATTTCAGTCTTTTACTGCTTTCCAGTATTGTGCTCCTGTTGTTGTTGTGGCTGTGTTAATGTTGCTGTCCATTTGTATGTGTATGTGCTGCTTAATTTGTGCAATTTGGATGAAACAATCTTGTAGGAATGATATGCTGAAATTGCCCATGTTGCTTGAATTGAGTATTTGTGTTTGATTGCTACATTTTGTGTTGCTTGCTGCAACTCGTGTGATTCACTATTCTCAATTTCTATGCTCGAACAATGCCTAGTTTGCTTGGGGGGCAGGTCTACTGCTAAAAATTACTTTTCTGGTTTGCTGTCACTCTGGCGCCTAGGCGCCATCCAGGGCACCTTGAGGCGCCAGAGGGCAAACTCTCGGGTTGGCTGGCGCCCAGGCGCCCCGTCTTCAGCAGGCAGTTATTTCAACATGGCGCCCAAGCGCCACATAGGGCGTCTAGGCGCCACGTCCATATTTAAGCCCCGCCTTCATTTTCAACCCCATTTTTCACCCTCCTCAAACCCTAGCAGCCCCTTTTCTCTGAAGTCAGTGGACCTCCGCCGTGCAGCCCTCCTTTGTCTCCATTTTCGGTAAGTTTCACTCTCTATATCCCACTATTCCTCTTTTCCCCCACTTTCTATACACCTTCCTTCCCCTTTCACCATTTTTGCCTTCCCATCGTGACCTCCCCTCTTTACTCTTGTTATCTATGTTTTGGTGGCCGTGTGGTGCTTCACGATCCTCTTTTCCATTTTCGGTAATTTCTCTTCCCTTTCATGGTCTTTTATTTATTTTTCTTCAAAACAATAAAAGGGAACATTTATCTTTTCAGAAAATTTCAAATTTAGATGCTTCACATTTTCAAGATATGGCTATTAAATGAATGTTAGTTCCCCTTTTGCATTTTAAAACAAACAAAAAAAATTTCTTTTTGACTAAAAAGAGAATTGAAATGTCTGATGTGAATTTTAGGGTTTTAATTTAATTTTTAGAATTTTTTTCTGGCTTTTCTAGGATTATAACTGCTGATATGTCTGGAAAGCGGCAAAGAAAAAGTCAAGGAGAGTCTTCTTCTCGTAGGAATTTTCATCCATCTAGATTTAGGTCCTTAGAACATAGCAAGTGTTTTGAGGATTTAGTGCCTAGAGAATTTATTCCTGAATCTGGTTTTAACTTACGAGAAGGTGAGCACCCTGAAATTTTACACCGGATTAGAGAGTGGGGTTGGGAAAAAATTGTGTGAGCCGGCTGTCCCTTTTTGCCCTGTAATTATAAAAGAATTTTATGCTAATGCTTACCGGTTGAGGAGTGATCAAGGTGTTAGGGATCCCTGTGTTTCCTTTGTTAGAGGAAAGGATATTCATTACTCAATTAACAGTCTCAATAATTATTTTGGCTTACATTATGCACCAGGGAAATGTGTTTTTGATAATTAGATGAGACACAGATATGTGAAAGCCCCTCACATCATTGCCACTCTCTGTCGGGAGGGGGCAAGTTGGGAACTGGACGCCGAGGGGAAAGCTGTTAATTTTAAAAAATCAGATATGAAACAAATCCCCAAGGCTTGATGTACATTTGTCCAGTCCAACTTGCTTCCTACCTCGAACCGGTCAGAGGTAACCATCGAACGAGCGGTGGTTATCTATTTGATCGTGACAGGGAAGGTATTTAATGTGGGTTCCCTGATTTCCCATAATCTTTCAAAATTATCTCAAAAATAGGGAAACACCTCGGATATCCGTGCCTTATCACAGGCTTGTGTGAGAAGGATGAGGTACCGTTAGAGGATGTACCGCGAAGAGCCCCGAAGAGCTCTATCACAAAACAGGTGATAGACTCAATGTTTCACAATTTTATAGCTATCACGGCTCCTCTATCGGTCCCTCCTCCTCCTCCTCAGGTACCTGTGAGACCCCGCGCTGCACCTCCTCCGACTAATATGTCGGAGCACCTGAGTAGTGTTGAGACTGGGATTGGGAAATCGGGCACACCCTCGATACCTTCATCGCCACTCATAACCAATAGCATCGGGCACTAGCTCATGCGATGTATTCCCTTAGTCGGCATTTCGGTGCCCCCACTGACGATTGGATGCTGGAGGATTCTACATATGACTCATTTGCAGATATCAATTTCGATCCTTCCGCCAATCGGGAAGTCAGAGGTGAAGGCAGCCACGACATGGAAGGAGAGGCCGACAACGAGGATGAGGACGATGATTGATTTATGATTTTGATTCACATCTTGTTGCAGCTGTTATTTTTGTTATTTCTGTTTTTAGTTATGTTTTGTACACACTTTATGATATTTAGTATTTTAGTCTTGTAACTTGTGAATTTTTCTGTTGATGTTTAGTGCTATTGGATCCTTTTTGGTTTGGTGGATGTTGTCCATTGCTTTTCCTTCCTGCAATCGGTTATTTTGTTGTTGTTTATTTCTCATTGTTTTGGAATTATTTTGGATGGTTTCTTTATGGTTTATAGCATTCATTTTTCCCGCCCCCCTATTTTGGATTGTCCCTTTTTGAATGTTCAAGCCTTGTTTTTGGGTTGGTTTGACATTGAGGACAATGTATAGTTTTGGTTTGGGGGAGTTGAGTGGTTTTAGACTTAGATACCACTGACTTTTTGGCTAACCCGTTCTTTTTTTGTGTATGAATGCCATTCTTTTGTTAACCATCGCTCCCATTGGATTTTTCTTGATAAATTGGATAGTGCTTTACAAATTTTATATTATTCCTATTTCAATTAATTTCATGCATTGTCATCTTAATTAAAATATAGCTTAAATTGGATTTTTCAGAATATTTGGATTAAATTGAAAATTTTCAATCTTTTTATTTAAAAATTGTTGACCCTCTTATTTTTCTAAAATGTATTCTTCAAAACCTTGAAAAATTTTTAGTTTTTACTTATGACAATTTCTTACTCAATAAGTGATTTCCTTCTCTTAATAAAAAAAGAGAAAGAGAAAAAGAAAAAAAACAAAACAAAAATAACAATGAAATGCTCAAATGCATCTATTAAAATAAAATAAATGGAGGTGTGGTTTAAGTTGAGGAAGTGTAGTGTGGATTAGGCGCACAATACTTGTTCTAACCAATGAATCACATTTTCCTTTCAAATAAAGACGACGGACAAAGTGTTGTTGTGTGGATTAGGCACACGGGCGACTCGTTGTTTCCTTAGTCTCGCTTTTCTTTCTTTTTACGATGATTTAGGGGGAGATGTGTGGATGAGGCGCATTGTCTTCACTTCAATCGTTTTATTTTAATATTCTGTCTATTGAGAAGTTTTCCTTGAGAGCCAAAAATTGTCAAGCAAAAAGGAAATTTTTTTTAAGTTTTTGAAAGAGTAATTTTAGAAAGTAAGGGTGTTTGCATCTCGTCTTTAAAATTTTTGAAAATTCTCTTTTTCTATCTTTAGATTCAAAAATTATCCTTTGTGAGTTAGTTTTATTCAGATAACTGTAAGAAATTGGCTTGTCTTGGTTTAATGTTTTATGTTGTTAAGTACTTCTTTTATATCCTGAAAAATCTTTAGGCTCAGTTTAGTTTAGTTTACTTTTTAGTTTCCAGTTAGTATTTGCTTGAGGACAAGCAATAGTCTTGGTTTGGGAGAGTTGATAAGTCCTTTATTTTCATTATCTTCCTATGGTTTTATTGGGCTTTTTCTTTCCCTTGCTCCGATTTCACTTTCCTTTTTGCATTCCTTATCTTAGTTCTTGCATTTTATTTATATTTTGTAGTTCTCCTTGTTCTTGCCCTTTTTATCCCCTTTTCCTTACATTTTGGAGTAATTTTTGTGTATTTTCCTTGTAGGTATATATTTTGTATGATACAAGTTGGAAAGCTGAAGAAACCTGAAAGCAAATTGCAAAATTCGAAGGCTGGCGCCTAGGCGCCTGATATCGGGTATTTTTATATACTTTTTAGTCCCTATCTTAGTCCTATGGCTATTCCAATGTTGCCAATTCTCTAATTTTATTATGTTTTGGAATTTATTGGGTATAAACTATTTATGGATTGAATGTGTTTCAATTTTATATTTTTAGAACTTGAATTGTAAAATGCTCAATTTAATTCCTACAAATTTTAATTTTGGAGAGAAAAATGCTGACATGGACAAAGATGATGATTTGGATGCTAATGTGGCACTTTTTGGATGATGCAGATGCTGACTAGGATATGCTGGATGTGGGGCCTACTTGAACTCTTATTGAATGCCATGTAGTCAAAATTTGAGGGCATGAATATTAAATTTCGTAGGTCAGAAAGCAAGGCTGAAATATCAATTCTTCCATGCTGTTCTGCTGCTGCCATACCTATGTTCTGCTGCTGTTTGTTACTTTCTGCTGCAGAAATATTAAATCTGCTGCTGCCATGCCTACTTTCTGCTGCAGAAACATTAATTATACTGCTGTTTTGCTGTGAAAGTGCTGCTACATCATGGAGGAAGCATCTAGGGTAGAATATTCTAAGGCATTGAAGGGGCATCAGTTTTAGAAATCAGAATACTTTCATTTTAGGCAACCAGACTTAGAAAATTCGCAGCTCTCTCTTCCTCTCTGTTTTTGCTTCTGTTATTGACTGTTTTGCTCTCATGGAGGGCTAAGTTTTCATTGTAATTAGTCACTAGACCACTGGGATGTTGTAGCTTGAACTAAGAATGCAAGTTAAGTGTTTTGTTCTCCATTTTCATCTCATTTCGTTTCTGTTTTACTGTCATGTTTATTTTGCTGTCAAATTCTGATTAGAGCTTGAGAATGTAACATAAACTGACTTATATATAAGACATAACCTTGCTTGACTGATTAGGAAAGTGAGGGAGGCGAAATGACTAGTTAAATGATATATTTAACTTGGTTTGGTTGAGATATTCCACTGAATGCATCTAGTTATAGTAGAGAGATGTTCTTGACTGTAATTAGTAGCATTAAATTCTAGATGTTATTCTAGAAACATTTTCATAAAGAACCAAACAATGGAATGAGAACAAAACTGAATCAATGAGTTAGGTAATGATAGTTACACTCCCATGAATCCTAGTGGCTGATTACATAGTCTCTTTACTGTCAATATCTTGCAATTTCTGCTGCTGCTGCTGTTACTGATGTTGCTGCATATTTTGCTGTTGTTGTAGTGTTTAATTGCTGTTCTGTTTTATTTATTTTGTTAGTACTGCTACAAAACCCCCCCCCACGTTTATGTACTCTTAATTGGTGTTTAAGTGTTTAGAACGATTAATTAGTATCAAGAAGTGAGGCTCCTTGAGTGAATACGACCTGGGGATCACTATACTGCAAATTGCCACAAATTCAATTCTGGGCGATTTGGCATCGTAGTGGCGTGAACCAGAATTTTGGCGCCGTTGCCGGGGAGCCAATTCACTTCCAAGTTATCTAATTAGTTGTTTAAGTGTTTCTTTGTTTAATTTTAAGTTATCTAGTATTGTTGAGTTTTTGAGTTTTTATCGGTTACTATTCATAGGCAAAAAACTAACTACCTCCGATTGACCTCAAACTTGGTATACAACTATTTTTCGACATTTTAAGCAATTTCCAACCACACGATCATCCAAAGGATCATCTCGGGCGGCCATTTTGCCAAATTCCATCATTTAGGCCTCCTTTTCTATTTTTTACTATTTTTTTGATTTTTCTAATTAATTGTGATTTTTAGTGTGATTTTTGTAGTTTGAATTTTTGAATTCTTTTTTTTGTGTTTGTCTCTCCAATTTGTCAAGAATTTTTGCATGAAAAATCATATTTTTCTGAGATACTTAAATTTTTGGTGATTTTCATCGGTTGGAGTCTTTTGTAGTGATTTAGTTGTTTTTGTTGTTTCCTTGTGAATTTGTGCCCTTTCTAGTATATGAGAAGGTCTGGTCATGTGGACTTACCACCTTTTGATCCAGAAATTGATAGAACCTTCCATAGGCTAGTGAGAAGTAATAGCATTAGGACTAGTATAGTTTCTGAAATTCTTGCTGAAATTGTTGAGTTTGCTGTCAATAGTGTAGAAGTTGAATCAGATTCTGAATCTGATATTGTGTTGGAGTCTATAGATTCTGAGTCAGCTGGGATAACTGGGATGGATAACCAAAATGCACAAGTGCCTCAAAATAGGCAAGAACAATCAATTAAAGAGTTGATTGCACCTGATGTGCATTATCAACCATTGTGCATAAATTATCCTGAGTTGGATGCTAACTTTGAGCTAAAATCTGGTCTAATCCATTTACTACCTAAGTTTCATGGTCTTGCAGGAGAAGATCCGCACAAGCACTTAAAGGAGTTCCATGTTGTCTGCTCTACCATGAGACCACATGGAGTTGGAGAAGAACAGATCAAATTAATAGCATTTCCTTTCTCTCTGGATGGGGCAGCCAAGGATTGGCTTTACTATCTACCCACTGCCTTGATAACAAGATGGGATGAGTTGAAGAAGTTGTTCTTAGAAAAATTCTTTCCAGCCTCCAGAACAGCAGTAATCAGGAAGGATATCAGTGGGATTAGACAGTTGAATGGTGAGTCTCTGCATGAATATTGGGAGAGGTTTAAGAAGCTTTGCTCATGCTGTCCAAACCACCAGATTTCAGAGCAACTTCTCATCCAGTATTTCTATGAGGGATTACTGCCTATGGACAGATATATAGTTGATGCAGCTGCTGGTGGGGCATTGGTGGATAAGACTCCTACTGCAGCAAATGAATTGTTGGCCAAGATGGCCCAAAATGCTCAGCAATTTGGAACCAGATTGAGTGATCCAACAGTTACTGTCAATGAGGTGAGGACACCTCCCATGGAGCAACAAAGGATAGAAAATAAATTGGAAGAATTAGCTTCAATGGTGAGGCAATTGGCATTAAATCAGAGAATACAACAACAAGCCCTTCCTCCTTCAGCCTGTGGTATTTGTTCCCTGAATACCCACCATATTGATCAATGCCCTCAGCTGCAAGAGACCCCAACTGAGTCATGTGCTGGTATATTCCCTGGTAGACCCATGCAGCCGCAACAACAGAGATATGACCCATATTCCTCCACCTACAATCTTGGGTGGCGTGATCATCCAGCTTTCAAGTATGGGAATACATCCAACCCCCCTTACCAACCACCCCATGCAAGATACAACCAACCTGAAGCTAGCCATACACCTCCTCCAGCACCCAAGAAACCTGAGCCTAGTCTTGAGGATCTAATGAAGCAACTGACTGCCAATACTCTTCAGTTCCAGCAAAGGACAGAAATAAATATGCAGAATTTGGAAACTAAAATTGGCCAGTTAGCCACAACAGTCAATGAGCTGAAAAGTCAAGGTTCAGGGAGTTTGCCATCCCAACCAGTGATCAACCCAAGAGGCAATGTGAGTGCCATCATCTTGAGGAGTGGCAAACAAGTAGACAGTCCAGCTTCTGAATCTGAACCAGAAAAATCAAATGTCCAGCAAAGTGTTCCTTCATCTTCAACCAGTGAGCAAAATAAAAAGGATGAAGAAGTGGTTCAGCAAAATTCCTCTTCCTTTCCCCAATAGGCAGACTCAATCAAGGAAAGCTTCTGAATCTGACATGGATAGAGAGATCATGGAGACCTTCATGAAAATAGAGGTCAATATCCCACTTTTGGAAGCAATTAAGCAAATCTCCAAGTATGCCAAGTTCCTCAAAGAGTTGTGCACTCATAAGAGGCGTTTAAGGGGTAATGAGAGAGTTAATTTGGGAAGAAATGTGTCTGCACTCATCCAACCACCCATGCCACCCAAGTGCAAAGATCCTGGAACTTTCACAATACCATGCACAATAGGCAACATGGAGTTCTCCAATGCTATGCTGGATTTGGGAGGCTCAATCAATGTTATGCCCAAATCAGTGTACTCGAGCCTCAAAATTGGTGTTCTTTCACCAACTGGAGTGATTGTCCAACTTGCCAATAGGAGCACAGCACATCCAGCAGGAGTTTTAGAAGATGTCCTAGTAAGAGTTAAAGATCTCATTTTTCCTGCTGATTTTTATGTGCTTGATATGGAAAATGATAATACTCCTGGCCATGCACCATTAATACTTGGTAGACCTTTTTCTGAAAACTGCAAAAACCATCATTAATGTTCATGAAGGGACTTTGTCAATGGAGTTTGCTGGTAACAAAATTGATTTTAACATTTTGGATGCCATGAAACATCCTATAGAAAATCATTCCAATGTGCATGTGGTTAACTTTTTGGATTACTTAGTTGATGAGGCATGTGATGATTTCCAAACTGAATTAATTTCTGATTTTCCTGAATTCTCTGATTTGGTAGATGCCTTTGAATGCAACTGTGCTGGTTCTGAATTTTGTCATGCTTGCACTGAAATTGAAAACTCTCTAAATGCTGACAATTCTGAGTTGCATTCTGATTTGCATAGTGATTTGGATTCTGATGTGCATTCTGATTCTGTAAATTTCTCTAGCTTATACTTAGATTCTGTTTCTATTTTAGGTAGTTGTAGGTGTAGTGATTTAAATTGTAATGTTGCACATTCTTCATCTCTTTCCTCTTGTGCTGCTAACCCTTCCTCCTCTTTAGCCAAGGATTCTGTCTTTGAGCAAACTGAATTTGTAGGTGCTTCCTTGGATGTGATTCCACAGAAACTAATTCCATCCTCCATCCAACCACCTGCATTGGAGTTGAAGGCTTTACCAGAAAACCTCAAGTATGCCTTCTTGGAAGTAGGAGACAAACTTCCAATCATTGTGGCCAACAACTTGAACCCCAATCAAGAAGAAAAATTAATCAGTTTGCTGAAAAAGAATAAGAAGGCGATTGGGTGGACTCTAGCAGACATTCCTGGAATTAGTCCTTCAGTGTGCATGCACCGAATTCTCCTTGAAGAAGAGACGAAACCAGTGAGGCAACCCCAAAGAAGACTCAACCCCATGATTCTTGATGTGGTCAAGAAGGAGGTAAGTAAGCTCTTTCAAGCTGGTATTATCTATCCTATCTCTGATAGTAAGTGGGTGAGTCCGGTACAAGTAGTGCCAAAGAAAATTGGGGTAACTGTTATAGCAAATGAAAATAATGAGTTAGTGCCCACTAGAGTTCAAAACAGTTGGCGTGTTTGCATTGATTATAGGAAGTTGAACCAAGCAACTAGAAAAGATCATTTTCCTCTTCCTTTTATTGATCAAATGCTTGAGAGACTTGCTGGCAAGTCTCATTACTGTTTTCTTGATGGTTTTTCTGGGTATTTTCAAATTCACATTGCACCTGAAGATCAGGAGAAGACTACCTTCACCTGTCCTTTTGGTACTTTTGCATATAGACGCATGCCTTTTGGTCTCTGTAATGCACCTGGCACTTTTCAAAGATGCATGTTCAGCATATTTTCTGATTTGTTAGAGGATTGCATGGAAGTGTTCATGGATGATTTTTCTGTTTATGGAGACTCATTTGATGCATGTTTGAAAAATTTGGAGAGAGTACTTGAGAGATGCATAGAGAAAAATTTGGTCTTGAATTATGAAAAATGTCATTTCATGGTAGAGCAAGGAATAGTCCTAGGCCACATAGTGTCACCACGTGGCATAGAAGTAGATAAAGCCAAAGTTGATGTTATCTCTTCTTTGCCTTATCCCGCTTCTGTGCGGGAAGTTCGCTCTTTTCTTGGCCATGCAGGATTTTATAGGAGATTCATCAAGGACTTCAGTAAGATCGCTCTACCCCTATCTAAACTCCTCCAAAAAGAAACTGATTTCATTTTTAATAATGCTTGCAGGTCAGCTTTTGATGAGTTGAAGAAGCAACTTACCTCCCCTCCTATTATCCAACCTCCACAGTGGGAGCTTCCCTTTGAGCTCATGTGCGATGCCTCAAATTTTGCTGCAGGAGCAGTACTTTCACAAAGAGTAGAGAGGAAGTTGCATGTCATAGCCTATGCGTCCCGTACCCTTGATTCAGCTCAATCAAATTACACAACCACAGAGAAGGAGTTTTTAGCAATTGTTTTTGCTTTAGAAAAATTTAGATCATATTTGCTTGCCTCCAAAGTAATTGTGTTTTCTGACCATGCAGCACTGAAATATTTGTTGAAGAAGCCAGATGCAAAGCCAAGATTGCTTAGATGGATGCTGCTCCTCCAAGAATTTGATGTGGAAATCAAGGATAAGAGTGGGGCAGAGAATGTAGTAGCAGATCACTTGAGTAGGCTTTCTGATCTTCCATTGGAACATCTCCCTGTAAGAGACAATTTTCCAGATGAGTGTTTCCTCCTTTTGCATGGTATTGGTGAGCCTTGGTATGCTGATTTGGTGAATTATCTTGTTGCATCTAAATTGCCTGCATACCAAAATAGACATCAATTGAATAAATTAAGAAGCGAGGCTAGGTACTATGTGTGGGATGACCCTTATTTGGGAAAATTTGTAGTGACCAAATTATTAGGAGATGTGTTCCAAGTCATGAATTTACATCTGTGCTGAATTTTTGCCATACTCTTGCATGTGGTGGACACTTTGGTCCCCAAAGAACAGCTAGAAAAGTGTTAGATTCTGGTTTATATTGGCCTACTTTATTTAGGGATGCCTTTGATTTTTACAAAAATTGTTCTAGGTGTCAAAGAACTGGAAATGTGTCTAAAAGAAATGAAATGCCTCAACAACCTCTTCTTTTTTGTGATGTTTTTGATGTTTGGGGTATTGACTTTATGGGTCCTTTTCCTGTTTCTTTTGGCTTCATGTATATCTTAGTTGCTGTGGATTATGTGTCGAAGTGGGTGGAAGCTAAAGCCACCCGAACTGATGATTCTATTGTTGTTGTAGATTTCCTTCGTTCACATATTTTCTGCAGATTCGGTGTCCCCAAGGCCATAATCAGTGATCAAGGGTCACACTTTTGTAATAGAAACATGCAAGGGCTATTGAAGAAATATGGGGTGGTGCACAAAACCTCTACACCTTACCACCCCCAAACCAATGGGCAAGCAGAAGTCTCCAACCGAGAGATAAAGCAAATATTAGAGAAAATTGTGCAACCCAACAGAAAAGATTGGAGTAAGAGGCTTGACGATGCGCTTTGGGCCTATAGAACCGCTTTCAAGACTCCCATCGGCATGTCTCCATACCGCTTGGTATTTGGTAAAGCATGCCGGTGGAGATTGCACACAAGGCATATTGGGCCGTTAAACAATGCAATATGGACATGACCCTAGCCGGTAAAGAAAGAAAGTTGCAACTTCAAGAACTGGAAGAACTAAGGCTAGGGGCTTATGAGAATGCACGCATCTATAAAGAGAGGACAAAAGCTTTACATGATTAGAAAATTGAGAAAAAAGAATTCCAAGTGGGAGATAAAGTCCTTCTCTATAATTCTCGCCTCAAGCTAATGCCCGGTAAGCTTCGCTCTAGATGGGTTGGCCCTTTTGTTATTACTAATGTCTTTCCTTTTGGTGCAGTAGAAATTCAAAATGAGGCCACCAACAAGCAGTTCATGGTAAATGGGCAAAGGTTGAAGAAGTTCTACGAGGGCTTCAAAGAAGAAACTGTAGAGGAAATCAAACTCTACAACGTTCCGACTCCATGATAAGGCCGTACTCTTTCCCTCCTTTTAATTTATGTCCTCTTCATTTTATTTGATGTTTGGTAATAATTTGCATTGAGGACAATGCAATGTTTAAGTGTGGGGGGAGAGAATTTGAGTTTATTCTCCAAAAAAAAAAAAAAAAAATTTCCTGCTGTCTCCTCTGTTTTCTCTGTTTCTGTCCAGAATTTTTGAGCTGTCTTGCATGAATTTTCTGTACTGATTGGCAACGGATTTTGCTAGTTTCTTTTTTTAAAGCTTTATATGTCTTCTAGCTGTAGAATTTTATTTGGTGTCTTTCACATTTGTTTTGGTGTAGTTTTGTGTCAGTAAAGCTGAGTCGCCAGAATTTCTGCAGTGCAGAATTTTGCTGCTCTGTTTTGCCCGAATTTGATGTTTTATTTTTGAAAAAAAAAAATTGATGGAGTTTTGGTGTGGAATTATGCATGATGAAATAGTTAAAGTGTAGATTGACTTAGCATGAAGAGAATTTAGCCTTATTTCTCTAAGGAATTCAAGTTAAATGGCAATGACGTTGACTTTAATGAATTTGTAGTAATAGTCTTTTAGTTGTGAGGATTTGAGCCTAAGTGAAAAATGCTATTGTTCTTGTTGTGTGTTCTCTATCATGGATTGTCACTCTAGAACTTGTCTTGAATCTTTGATTCAGGCTACATATCTTGTACATGCTTGGAAATGATTTAGGCATTTGATTCTTGTAACCATTGTTTAACCAAATAGCCTTCCATACGTTGTTCCCATTGTATGCCATTTTGTGCCTTATCCATTTTCTTGCGTTTTCCACCACTTTTTCTTCGTAGAACAATATTTTTTCTCTTTCAACTTAAGATGTGAGGAGTATTTTTAATTCTTTTAAGGGATTGATGTGCTGAAAAATCTTGTGAATTTTGGGGTGTTTTGAACTATATTTCTTCTACTTCCTCTCAAGCAAAAGAAAAAGACTGGCCAGTCAAGAAGAAAAAGAAAAAAAAAGAAAAAAGAGAAAGAAAAAAAAAAGAAGAAAAAAAAATTTTGAAAAAAAAAAGAGAGAGAAAATAATGAAAAAGAGGAGCAGATAGAACATTGAGACCCAAATTTATTTATACTCAGTCTCTTATATTGCACTTGTAAATACTCTTCATTTTCTTGAGTTGTTACTATATTTTGTTTCATTGTTCAATCTTTCCCTTGGTTTCCCACTATTTTTCTTACCCACGTTACAACCTCGTAAAGTCCTTTTGATTCAAGTATGTATTGGATTCAAGTAGTGGAGATTTAGATTCTTGACAAGCTTATGGTAGTGAATTCTGTGATAAGTTGAATTTCGAGTGATTTACCCTAGACACTTGAGAGAATAGAGAGTAAACACATTCCTGGTGAGGAGGCTAATTACTTGAATTCATTCGTATCAAATTAAATTGCCATGATGCTTGGAATCTTAGAAATTTAAGATTAATTCCTTCGAGTGCTAAATCTTTTCAAAATTTTGATTATTCTATTCTAGCATGCTTTCCACATTTTTCATTTGGTGTCTTTTGGTGTTCTGAATATTATTTTGCCCTTTTTATCCCCTTTTCCTTACATTTTGGAGTAATTTTTGTGTATTTTCCTTGTAGGTATATATTTTGTATGATACAAGTTGGAAAGCTGAAGAAACCTGAAAGCAAATTGCAAAATTCGAAGGTTGGCGCCTAGGCGCCACACATGGCGCTTCAGGCGCCAAAGCACAAACTCTCTGCCAGACAATTAATTGTGGCACCTCAGGCGCCACATGGGGCGCCTAGAGGTGCCAGCAACCTAACTCTCTGTCTCGAAGCATGAAGGTGGCGCCTCAAGCGCTACCTAGGGCACCTAGGCGTCATGAAGTGATTTTTCCAGTGGTTTTATGCATGGCGCCTGGGCGCCGGGATCCTGACATATTCGTGACTCAGCCTATAAATTGGATTTCTAAAGCATTTTTGGGGGATCTTTGGCTGGAAGAAGGAGGAGCACTGTTAGGGCAAAATTGGGGAAGAAGGGAAACCTATTCTCCATTGAGTTTGATGCTTATTTCTTTCTCTCCTTCCTCTTGTATCATGTTTATTTATGTATTTGTGATGTTTTTCTCTTCTTCCACCATGTGTAACTAAGTCTCTAGGGTTAGGGGATTGATGTAATTGACTTCTATGAAGCTTTGTTATTGAATGCTTTAATATAATTGCAATTTCGATCTTTGGAGTAGACTTTACCGTTTTTTATCACTCTTGGATGCTTAGCTACCATCTTCAATGAACCTAGGGTTTATATTAGTGCTAGACATAGCTTGATATGGACTTGCCTTTGCATGGTTTTTATGAGTTCTTACGCTTAAACGCCTAATCAATTAATTTGACTAAGACATTAGCTGATTAATTGAGTAAGGAAGATTTGTTTCACCAAGACATTGGGTTCAAATATCTTTGTGAACTTAATCAACAATGAGAGAAATTTGCAAATGTATTGAAGTATTCTCTAATGACTCAAAGATTAGTTTGTCTATCAATTAATCGGATTAGAAGCTAGGTAAAATCAATCCCCTATGCCCGCTTTGTTCTCGTATAGTTTTCGTTGTGCTAGCCAACTCAGTGTCTTAATTTAGTTTACTGTCTTTAACTTTAGACTCAACCACTCTACCTTTTCAATTGTCCAAATATAATTTGAGCTAGTGAAATTGGTAATTGTTAAAGTCAATCCCTGAGGATGATAACTCTTTCTCTCTCACTTTACTACTTGTGCGACCCGATACACTTGTCAGGAAATACCGTATCACTTTCAAAATTACAAGAATTGTATCTTTTCTCCAATAAGCTTACTGGTCCCTGTTGAGCATTCTGGCAAGTGTACCAGTCGCACAAGTAATACAATGATGAAATAAGAGTATCGTCTCCATAGGGACTAACGTGCTAATTACTCCAAAAATTAAACGTAATATTTAGGCGAATCGATTTTTGGGATGAAGGTAGCTCTAATTGAAAGTAAAGCAAATAGCATTTGAATCAAAGAAAGTAAATCAAATAAAAGGCCTAGAGTCATTAATCCCCCTCTTTCGTCCTAGGAATTGCTAATTCTCCCTACACCTGTAATTCAAATCAATTATGAACAATAATCTCAGGTTTTCTAATGGCTTAAGGTAATTCTCCCGAACCTATATTAAGCTACCAAACTCTACACAATCCCTTATGTGAGTTTGAGTCTAATTAAAGTTAACCTAAATTGATTAAACAAGGTTAATTAATATCCCTATTAATTAACAAGTAAAAACCCTTGGTTCTATCACTCGCCCTAAGCATTCAGTGTTCTACCCACATCTCTCTCTCCCAAGTTCAATGAAGGCAAAAAATCTGATATGCACCAAGCCTAAAGAGATAAGGCTTATCCCAGTAGTAGACTTTCACATCATGAAGAAACTTCTTCCTCTGCTGATATGTCAACTCATGAGGGAATATTCCACATATTAGATAGTTTGCAAAGTCCGCAAACCAAGGCGATTTCTGTTCCTCCATAAAGTACATATGTTCATCAGGGAAGGTCTCTTTTATCTGAATTGATTTCTCTTCTTGAGCATCAGTACTCAAGCAAGACAAGTGATCTGCTACCTGATTCTCGGTCCCCTTTCTATCTACTATTTTCAAATTAAATTCTTGCAGCAAAAGTATCCATCGGATCAATCTAGGCTTCGAATCCTTCTTGCTTACAAGATATTTTATGGCTGAGTGATCAGTGAACACGGTGACACTTGTCCCAACTAAATATGCCCGAAATTTGTCAAAAGCAAACACCACTGCTAGTAGTTCCTTCTCAGTGGTTGTGTAATTCAGCTGGGCATCTGCTAATGTCTTACTGGCATAGTAGATGGGATGAAATAGTCTCTCAGCTTGTTGCCCCAAAACAGTCCCCACGGCGTAATCGCTCGCATCACCCATGAGCTCGAAAGGCTTGTTCCATTCTGGAGCGACCATGATCGGAGCAGAAATAAGCTTTTTCTTTAACTCCTCAAAGGCTTTTAAACATTCAGCATCAAATACAAATGGAATGTCTTTTTCAAGCAACTTACACAACGGTTTAGATATTTTGGAGAAATCTTTAATGAACTGTCGGTAGAATCCTGCATGACCAAGAAAACTTCTTGTGGCATTAACCGAATTAGGCGGAGGTAATTGCTCAATAACAGAAATTTTTGCCCGATCTACCTCCAACCCACTCTTTGAAACTTTGTGGCCCAGAACTATGCCTTCATGAACCATGAAATGACATTTCTCCCAATTCAACACAAGATTGGTCTCCTCACATCTCTGAAGCACTTTTTCCAAATTTTGTAGACACAAATCAAATGAAGACCCGAAGACAGAGAAGTCATCCATAAATACCTCCACACTTGACTCTACCATGTTAGAGAAGATCACCATCATACATCTCTGGAATGTGGCCGGTGCATTACACAACCCAAAAGGCATCCTTCTGAAAGCAAAAGTGCCATAGGGGCAAGTGAAGGTTGTTTTCTCTTGATCACTTGGGGCTATTGCGATTTGATTGTAGCCACTGTACCCATCCAAGAAGCAGAAATACTCTTGCCCGGCTAGTCTGTCCAACATTTGATCAATGAAAGGCAAGGGAAAGTGGTCCTTCCGAGTGGCGCTATTCAGCTTCCTATAATCCATACATACACGCCATCCCGTAACCGTGCGTGAAGGAATGAGCTCAATACGGGCGTTAGCCACTACAGTCATTCTGCCCTTTTTAGGGACGCATTGGACTAGGCTCACCCATGAGCTATCAGATATGGGATAGATAATCCCAGCATCCAGCCACTTAATAATTTCCTTTTTCACCACATCCTTCATCACTGGATTAAGACGCCTCTGATGTTCCACTGATGTCTTATTCTCATCTTCCAAGTGAATTTTGTGCATACAGAAGGAAGGCTGATACCTTTTATATCTGCAATAGACCACCCAATTGCATTCTTGTAGCTTTTCAACACCTTCAGCAGCTGTCCTTCTTGCTCATCAGTGAGTAAACTCGAAATCACCACTGGCAGTGAGTCAGAGTCTCCAAGATAGATATATTTTAGATGTGGAGGAAGTGGTTTCAATTTAAGTATAGGGGGTACCTCAACGGATGGCTACAATGGTGAACTTGCTCTAGTAGATATATCTAGAGACTCAAAGTAGTTCCTGGGCTTGAACATCACAGAAGAAGTGGTGCAAGATCTAACCATTTCTAATTCACCTTTCTCACCTTTTTCTCCATCGTCACCCAAGAGATCCTTTAGCTCATCTTTTTCCACGAAATTCAGAATTTGCTCATTCAACTTTCCTTCCAAAATCCGCACGAGATTACACTCTTCACGGTCATTCGGTGCTCTCATTGCCTTGTTCATATTGAATTTCACCTCTTGATCATTGACCTTCATTATCAACTTGCCTTTATGAACATCAATCAAGGCTCTACCAGTTGCAAGGAAAGGTCTCCCCAGAATGATAGGGATCTCTTTATCTTCTTCAAAATCCAGCACTATAAAATCTGTAGGGAAGATTAGTGTATCCACTTTCACTAGGACATCTTTAATCACTCTATTTGGGTAGCATATAGACCAATTTGCTAGCTGAAGGGTAACTGTAGTAGGACGAGTCTCTCCTAGACCCAACTTCCTGAAAATGGATAGAGGCATGAGATTTACACTGGCACCTAAATCACACAATGCCCTGCCTGCAAAACTCTTTCCAATATTGCATGGCACCACGAAACTCCCCGGGTCTTGCATCTTGGTAGGCAACTTTCTCTGCAAAATAGCACTACATTCCTGGGTTAATGCCACTGTCTCAAACTCCCCTAGATGCCTTTTACGAGAGAGGACGTCTTTCATAAACTTGGCATAACTAGGCATCTGCTCCAATACCTCAGCAAATGGAATGTTTATATGTAGTTGCTTCAAAACCTCTAGAAATTTTTTATACTGCCTCTCCAAATTCTGCTTCTTCGCCCTCTGAGGGTAGGGCATTGGTGGAACAAGATTTTCAACTGTTACATCTTTTACCACCTTGTTAGCTCTCTCTTTTACCTCTGATGCATCAACTTTCTCAGCCACAATTTCTTGAGGTGGAGCAACCTCATCTTTTACTTCTTCAGTAACTCCTTTCTCTGGTTAAGTATGTGACTTAACAGCATCAGGAATTTCCTTGCCACTTCTCAAAGTGATGGCCTTACAGTGCTCATTGCCCTCCCTTCTTGGGTTATTCTCAGTATTACTAGGGAGATTACCATGTGGCCTGTTATTCAATGCAAGGGCCAGCTGCCCTATCTGAGTTTCCAGATTCTTGATAGCCACATTCTGGGTCTGAAACATCGATTCACTTATCTCCATGAATTTTATAAACATCTCCTCCATTGACGGCTTCTTCTCCACTTGAGGTGGTGGAGCTCTATTTTGAGGAGAAAAGTTGTTCTGACTATTAAACCCAGAGGGATAAGAAGGCTTACCAGAAGATGAAGTTGAGGGGTTAAGGCAGTGAATATTACTCCAAGAGAAATTTGGATGATTCCTTGAGCTCGGATGGTAAGTATTGGAGTATTGGTTGTTTTGATTCTTTTGCATATTACCCATATAATTCAACTGTTCCACAGAAGGGAATTCTTCACAACACCCATTAACATGAGCCCCTCCACAGAAATCATAATTTGGTTCAGGCATTGCTACTGCATTTACCTTTGCCTATTCATTTTGTCTAGAGCACAGCATGTCAACTTTCTTGGTTAATGCTTCGTTTTGAGCCAACAAAGCATGTAATGTATCCAACTCCATGACTCCCCTTCTTGCAACACTCTTGGCTCGACTAGATGCATTCTGGCTCGCTCCCATTGTCTCAATTATTTCCTTGACTTGCACTATTGATTTGGCCATCAAAGCACCGCCAGCTGCGGTATCCAATTTGTCTCTAGTCTTATATGTAAGACCACTATGAAATATGGTGAGCTGCTGCCATTCTGGGAGGCCATGATTAGGGCATTTCATAAGTAAGTTTTTGAATCATTCCCATGCCTCATATAATCTTTCGCTGTCATGCTGATAAAATGCTGTGATTTCATTCCTCAGTTTGATCGATCTTGAGGGCGGAAAGAACTTATCCAAAAATCTTTTCTGTAACTCGTCCCACGTTGTTATACTTCCTCTTGGCTGAGCATTCAACCAACTTTTAGCCATATTCCTCAAGGAGAAGGGAAACAGACGTAGGCGGATGGCATCATTACTAGCTCCATTAATCTTAACCATATCACAAATATCCAAAAAATTAGTAATATGGTTGTTCGGGTCTTCCACAGGGCTGCCCCCAAACTGGTTCTGTTGGACCAAATTCATCAAGACTGCCTTTATTTCAAAGTTATTTGCACCCAGTGGAGGTTTCACTATGCTGGATGCGTGTCCCGCCTCAGTGGGTAATGCATAATCCCACACAGCTCTATTGTCATCCTCTTGATGCTCATTACCGGCCCCATTACCAGCATTGACTTCAAAACCCAGTGGTTTTGGTTATTCTCAGCCATTTCTTCCTGTGTAGCTTGGCTCACTTGAGTTCTCTTTTCTCTCACTTCTTTTCTAGTTCTCCTCGCTAATCTTTCGATCTCAGGCTCAAAGAGAAGATCAGAAGTATGAATGGTGCCTCGCATACACAATGAAAAACTCCGGTCAGAATTAACAAAAAAAAATCGCAAAACTTAATGTTAAAAGCAAGAATGACTAACTACCAAAAATAAAAACTAGAACAACTAAAACAAAACAAAAGAAAATGCCTAAGCTAGTACCTTTAATTTCTTTAGAATTTTAGTTTAAAACCGTCAGTCCCTGGCAACGGCGCCAAAAACTTGTTGAGCGTTCTGGCAAGTGTACTAGTCGCACAAGTAATACAGTGATGAAATAAGAGTATCATCTCTACAGGGACTAACGTGCTAATTACTCCAGAAATTAAACGTAATATTTAGGCGAATCGATTTTTGGAATGAAGGTAGCTCTAATTGAAAGTAAAGCAAATAGCAATTGAATCAAAGAAAGTAAATCAAATAAAAGGCCTAGAGTCACTAATCCCCCTCTTTCGTCCTAGGAATTGCTAATTCTCCCTACACCTGTAATTCAAATCAATTATGCACAATAATCTCAGGTTTTCTAATGGCTTAAGGTAATTCTCCTGAACCTAGATTAAGCTACCCAACTCTACACAATCCCTTATGTGAGTTTGAGTCTAATTAAAGTTAACCTAAATTGATTAAACGAGGTTAATTAATATCCCTATTAATTAACAAGTAAAATCCCTAGGTTCTATCACTCGCCCTAAGCATTCAGTGTTCTACCCATATCTCCCTATCCCAAGTTCAATGAAGGCAACATACATATCATAAAATGGCCAATTTCATAATACGTTCAAGAAGTATTGAATGATAGGTATGCATAAATTGACAATAAATCACAAGTCTCAAGAGGACACAAATCCTAGTCTGAAATTGGGTTCATAGGAACCCTAGAATAGAAAATTTAGCCACTCATGGCTTTAAGACTACAGAAAACAGTAGAAGAATGATAAAGCTTCATAAATCTGAGGTTGGGTTGACGGAATTCAGGCTTTATTGGCTCCAGGGACGGATTCCTCCTTCTCCTCTAGCAAAAGTCAGCGCCTCCCTTCAGTCACCAACTCAGAATTGCCCTAAAAATTCATCTGACGCCTTTTAAATGAGTTCCAGCAACAGGCGCTGTAGACTCTATAGCGGTAATGGATAGAAGCAATTCCAGCTTTATGTTTAGCTCCAGGGGTCACCGCTATAGCAGTGGTGGGCAGACAGCTTCGTCACAGCAACTCGTATCAGTTCGATTGTTTGCTTCAGCTTCATCCTACATCAGAGAGAATAAAATGGTGATTAGTAGCATTCTTAGTCAAGGAATCACATGAAGCAGACTAAACTCTAACAAATCCTAAACTAAACTAAATCAAACAAAAACAACGAAAAAGACATACGAGCAAACACAAGTAGGCGATAAAATGAATCAAAGATTTAGCACCAAACGGTACTAAATCTAGTACTTAACAGTCCCACCCCATCTCATATGGTTGGCAGCAATGTAAGGAGCTCACAATGTTAGATTTATCCTCCAATAGATTTAGTGAACATCTGCTAGCACTCATTGGCAACTTGACAGGTATATTCAAATGATAATCTTTTGATAGGCATGTACTATTGGCTATATCTATTGTTATACATTTGAAAATTATATGATAAAACCTTAGCATAAATTTGAATAAAAAATAAGAATAATTTGTTCTTTTGTCAGTGATTAAATGGTTTAAGTTTTATTCAGTTAATGTTAATAGTATTCTTTAATTTTTATATTTACTTTTCATAATTGTAATTTTTTAGTATTCTTGTATGCATATTATTGAAGATTATTAATTATTTACTATACAATTATGGCATATTGAAAATTTCCAATATTCCACCGGTAACCTTACAACTTCTATTTTTCAAAACAATTTTTCCCAACGAGAAATCTTTTTTCAAGGAAAATTATTTTTTCAAAACATTTTTTTTTCAACAAAATATAACGTTTTTAAATCAAATTTGTTTTCATAAAATTATTTTTTTACCAAAAATTGATTTTTCGAGTAAAATTATTTTCTAAAGTGGTTGTTGGACATTGCCTTGGGGAAAGAGGACAGTAAATTCCGTCCAAGACTAAATACAGGTGAGAGATTAATAGCGACCAAATACTGCAAGGGAAAGATGAAAATGACTTTGAAAATAGAGTCAAAGAGTGTGAAAATGATTTGAGAGGTGTATGATAAATAGGAGATGGAAATGACAAAAGTGAAATACCACTACTTTTAACATTATTTAACTTATTTCGTGCATCAGAAGCGGAGCACGACCCCTCTTTTTGGACCGAAGGCTTGCTTTGCAAACCGACCCAGGCGGAAGATATTGTTAGGCGGGGAGTTTAGGAGAACATATTGCTTACTTGTCTCTCTGTGGACCGTTGGATCTCTGATCCAATAGCATAGATTTTAGTATCTTTAAAAAAAATACCACTAATCACCACTTGAAACCAGATTTTAGTATCTTTTTTTTTAAAAAAAAAGAAAAAATAACATTAATTACCACTTGAAATTTGGGTCATTGGATCTAGAGAGAAGTAGCATGCTTGTCTTTAGAGACAAATAGACGATTTGCACTTGGAGTTTAACTGCGGTTAGAGGTGTCAAAATAGGCCAACCTAGCCCGCTTCAAGTTGGTCCCGAAAACGGGTCGAGTTGGGTTATCTCATTTTTAAACAGACCAGTATTATGCTAGCTTGACCCTCCATGTGTGGACTCGCAGGTCAAATGAGTTAGCCCGTTGCTTTTATTATTTTTTTATAACTTTTTTTACTTTTTTAAAATAAAAATTAATAAAAAGTAATTCATTTGCTTAAAAATAAAGTGAGAAAACTAAAGATTTAGAGATTTGAAACTTATAAAAAAAGTTAAAAAATATAACCATCCTTTCTTTTTTTTTGAATTATTATTCTTCATTTTTTTAGTGTTATTTTTTCTCATTAATTAATAATTATATTAAATGATTATACAAATTTAATATAAAATTATCTTCGAATGATGTCTCTTACTCATTTTGTATTATTTAGTTTAATATATATTATTAATATTTAATATATATATATAATTAAAAATATTTAAAAAAAGGGGTCAACCCGGATGTTACGCATGCTCAACCCGTGCAACTAGCTTGTTGGCTAGGTCAGGCTAATTTAGCCTTATCCTAAACCAACCTAACCTACTCTTTAGGTGGGCAAAATGGGCCTGATGGCACATCGGTTACATTTTTTACACTGTCGAAGCTCTTTCAAATAAATAAAGTAAAGCTATATGATAAATTAATTATATATCTGAATTAAAAAAACCTAAATTTGTAACATTAGCACTTGTAACACCTTTTTGTAGTATTTTATAATTATAATTTTTGTTTAGGTATTTCTCTGAGACGACGTATTGCGTCAATTTGATTAGCCAAAAAATTTATTTTTGAGCCAATATCTTCTGTCACGTTATTTGATATATATATATATATATATAGATAGAAAGAGAGAGAGAGAGAGAGAAACAATTAGAAAAATGTATTTAGTTGTGGTTATAATTATTCATAAATATCATGGAGCTTATAACTTAAATGATATGAGAATTGAGTTTGTAATTTAAGTCAGGTTTTGAGTCCCATAATAATAATAAAATTATTAAAAAAGACTCCTATGTATTAGAATTAAAAGAAATGGAAATTTGTAACTTTATCAATTGTAGCACTGTTATGAAATCGAAAGCTGCAGTAACTCTATCATTGGTACCACTTTCTTTGTAATATATATCTTATAGTTTAGTTTTTGCTACAAATAGTAGCGGTGCTATATAGTTAGATTTTATCTCCCATGGTTTAAGCACTTGATTCCACATCCATATCGGGTAAGACCAGCCCCGAACGACATGCATAACGTTCTCTATGGAATGGTTACAATAATCACATACTGAAGATAAATTTGCCCACTTATATATTTACTACATCTTTCCTTTGTTGGGAGTCTGCTGTGAAGAAATTTCCACAAATAAACTCTTATTTATTCTCCTAATTTGATTTTCCATATGGATTTCCATTTACTATCAATTGGACTTGAAAATTTACTTATAGAGCTAGGTAGGCACTTTTAGTGTGGAATTCACCATCGCTGCTGCTCTCCCATCTTAGAATGTCATGTTGAATTTTAATTTAAATGTATATATATCCTATTTAGATTAGCATTAATCAATTATTAAAATATTATTTAATATCATTAATATATCAACTATATTATTTGTATTTTATAATATAGTCTTTAATGAATTTAATGAATATTATAATTAGACTTTTGTTGTCAGTGGCCCGTCATGGGTTGGGCTATTCATTAGATAGCTTATTGAGAGACCCCTACTCTCATATGATAATAAATAAACTGATTTCTCATTAAACAGTTTAATAAGTACAGAAAATTTATCAGATTGAGAGCAGTAATTCTCAGCTTCGATGTTCATAATGGATTCTGGAATAATGCCAAGTACATATATACTTAATTTATCTCTCTTATCTCCCTTTTAGATTTGTTCAATAATATGTTATAATTTGTGTCTAGAACCATTCTAGGCTTGTAAATTGATTCATTTAAATCCTTTCATGTCAGGCCCTCGATCATCTATCTACAGGTGGAAGCTCGGCTTTTGGTTTGATAATAATATCATTAGGAAGAATTTGGTCTAATTGCTCCCAGTTCCATTTTCCTTCTGAATTGATGCATTACAATCCTTCATCGTCAGATGTGAATATTCCTGAATAACCCCATGATCAGAGACTTGCATTGCAATTATTAGCTATGTGATATGTCACTCCGTAATTTGTCTAGTTCTTTCCAGAGCATAGAATCGCTGCTTTTGGATATGTAATTTCTTCTCAAATCGCAGTCTCTACCATATTTACCAATTACCAATAAGAACTTGGGTGTAATGATTGTTTTATCCTTTTCTTATTTTTCATGCAATTTTCATACGAAAGGCACTATTCATATTGTAGAGCTTAAGGACACCCAAATCTCCCCTTTCCCTAGGATGGCAAAGAGTTTTTCAATTAACATAATGGGTTTTCCTTACTGTCATGACCCCAAATAAATTTATTATTAACTGTGTCCACAATAAAACTGAAGTGTTTCTTTGACTGCCTATTATGATTAAGGGAGACACCTAATTACTTTCCTAGGTCACTAGTGGGAGAGAAATTAGTAAGCTCAAGTACTGCCCGACAATTGTATTCTTAGTATTATCTTCTACATTATTAGAGAAGTAAATGTGGGTTTGGGGATTATTGTTTTGGCCTGGCGTATTACAAAACTTATCAAGGCATTCATAATAAAGCCAGCTTGCTCAATGGTGGCTTCTCCAAAAAGGAGAATGTCATCAGAAAAAAAAAAAAGGAAAATCTTCGGGTCATTTCTTCCTTCCTTAATCCATTTCCAATGATATTTTTTTTTGGCCTCTTCTATTAGATGGCCTAATTTTTCCATACAAAGCACAGAAATATAGGAGAAGATAGGGTCCCTTGGTCTAATTCCCCTAGTAGGAAGACTGGGTAAGTTCACCATTCCAAACTAATTTAAAAGAAGTTGAGGTAATGCAATTCATAATACTAGTACTCATGCTACTAGGTAACTGAGCTTCTTCAACAACTTTTCTAATAAAGTTCCAATTTAATATGATGTATGCCTTTCCAAGGTCTGTTTTGATTGCCATTATGCCCATTTTTCCTCTAGTTTTCTTCACCGAATGTATCATCTCTTTGGGCAATCATTATATTATCTTGAATCGACCTGCCATGAACAAAATCAGCTTGGTTAGGACTTAGGAGCTACTAATTGGGGAAGAAATTAACGATTTTAATCTATCCACGATGATTTTTGTAGAGCATTTGTAAATAACATTACATAGCGAAGACAGATTACTTAACTTCCTCCATGGTAAGGTTGCTGTCCAGAAAATTGTTAACCTAAAAATCAAGCATAGGAATAGTATCAAATTAATCAGGTTTACTTATAATTCTTTATAATTCTTTCTTCTTGAAGCAAACCTTTAACATAAAGCAAAATGATACTTTATTTTCTTAACGTTTACACTGATTTTCGTTTATGTTCCTAAAGTTCGTTTTTGATCGTTTATCTCCCATATGATTCATTTTTGTCAGATATGCTTTTTTTTAACACAGTCAAATGATTTAATGAAAAATGTTGACTGAATTATTACGTGACAAAATTATTCACTACTTTACTTGTCACGTATACTCATACCTAAAATTACAAAAATATCCTTGATAATAATTTAAAAAAATATTTCCCTTCTCCGCTCTCTCGCGTCTACTTCTATGCTCTCTATCTCTCCTCGTCTCATTGTCCCGAAATTTAAAATGAATCAACCAGGACCCAACAGATAATATTACAAATGACGAGGCTTAATGGATTTAACACTCCAGTCTTTCAACATCAAATCTCCAAAGCCTTAGAAATTAGAATGAAGCGAACCGCGGTCCAAGGCCAAAACACCCACGTGCAATACTAAAAATTTGGATGGCAAGCTTTATTACAGGATCAAATGCACTTAATTCTCAATTATGTATGCAGTACGCAGGTTGAGTGCTTCCATTACAGTTCGTATTCTTGAGGATTCATTAAATAACCTATATGAAAGAATTTTAGAAATAAGTTGTTGCAATTGTTAAACTACCCAAAG
Organism: Biancaea sappan; assembly: GCA_037074585.1. NCBI lineage: Eukaryota > Viridiplantae > Streptophyta > Magnoliopsida > Fabales > Fabaceae > Biancaea > Biancaea sappan. The sequence continues at coordinate 29,146,663 of CM073493.1, forward strand.
CCTCATAAATGTGGTCTTCTTTAGGATGTGATATAAGAAATGTGAAGCTGCTCTGTTTTGTAGTTCCCAAAACAGAGCCGCCTAGAGCGTGTGGAGATGATAGAATTTTAATTTCATCCTCAATCCATGATCCATTCCCTCTTATCACTCCTAAGTGTTTTAATTACATTTTTCTTCCTCCTAATAATTGTTTTGAGATGATAGAATTTGGTATTTCCATCTCCTCCGACTAGCCATTGTCTTTTAAATTTTTGGAACCAAAATGTTTCTTCAATTAAAATTTCATTAAGCTCTTTTAGTAATTTCTTTTCCAATTTAGATAGAAAAGGGTTATTTTTTTATAGGAATATTTTTTTGGATACCATTAAGACAGGCAAGAATAGTCCTTTTTTATTTTTTTCCTTTTAGTTTTGTCACCAAAAACATTCCTCTTCCAATCTTTTACATTTTCAGTAAATTTACCTAATTGCTACAGACAAAATGCATTAGTATAATAAATAACAAAGGGTCATCATTTTTTTATTTTGATATTATTAAATTGTACAATAATAATTTACCTCATGTAGTTGGAACAATAGTCTGATAAATAGGTAAAGTTGAATAAAATAAATAATTGATATTTCTTATTAATTATTTATAGTTTCGTACAATCAATTATTTTTAATAATTCACGCAAGAGATTTATTTGATATTCGAAATCTAAAATTTATATAGCATACCCTAATTTTTGCATTCTTAACTATTATCAAATTAGATGTATTTTAACATACTAATACATTTATTTCTATATATTTATATATGACTTGGAACCTTATGATCATTAATTTATGTGTGAAATAAAATGAAATACAAAATATAATATAAAAAAGCAAGTTAATTACATGTGGAAGAGTGGAAAGTTAAATGGTTTTAATACTTCTTATATAATTTTAACAATTAATAATAGTTACTATAATCTATTTTAGTATTAAAATTATATTAAAAATTTATCATGCACTTTCTTAACTTATCTTTTTTTATTTTAAGAAACACTTTCTTAACTTATCAAAAAAAATTAACGTGCACATTACTATTTATTATACTCTTGATATATGATATTTTTAGACTATGTTTAACAAAAATAATTGATAAGTTACCTGAGAATTTAAAAATTAATTTTTAACTGAAAGTTAAAAACTAGTTTATTGAAGAAGTATTTGATAAAAACAGCTATCGAAGTAATCGAAAAATGTAAATTGACATAAAATATTATGTATTTTATAATCTCAAAAAAATAAAAATAGACATCATTTTTTATTTTTTAATTAAATTAATTTAAATTATAAAATTCATTAAAAATATTATATATATGTATATATATATATAATATGTGAGATAAGAGTATAATAAATATTTTCATAAAATAACAATGATAAAAAAAAATATATATAAAAATTATAAGTTACAAATTATAAGCTACAAGTAGAATTTCATAATAAATTATATGCTACTAAAATGAATTCATTTACTAAATAATTTTAATAAACTTATAAGTTAGTAAAATAAATTGTAAATTATAAATATTGTAAAACGCAGCCTTATTCTGTACTTTTTTTTTAGTTGCTCGACTTATTTAAGTTTTCTGATGTGATCTAATTAAAAAAAATACTACCATATCATGTTAATAAGTGTTAACTAAAAAATAACTGTTGGTCGTTTGTGTGTTTGCTGTTATGTGGAGACCACTTGCTCTGATCGATTGTATTTTGGAACGAGAAAACAGAGGAGTCACTTGATGGAGATAGATGAGAAAGATTGTTCAACCCCAACCGTTAACATCTCTGTTTTGGGAACAAGGAACAGAGACGAACAGAGACGGAGAACTGTCGTTCCTGTTTGCTGCAACTCCGAGTGGGATCCGTGAGGAGAGAGAAAGCTTAACAAAACAGGGCAAGCTTCACGCCCTCAACCTTTCGGTTGAATCCCTGCAACATCCATACATTTTTTTTTCTTGTTTTTCTCACCATGAAAGCCAATCCTCAAGCTCTCCAAAACAAGCCCAAATTGGGAAAAATAACCAGACACTTTGAGTAGAGAGAGAAATGGATCGTAAACAAGGTATAGTGAGGATTGAGGAAGAAGAAGAGAAATTTTTTAGGCTTTCAAGGGTCTGTTTTGCTGGATGTACACATGTATATTTTTTGTAGACTGGCTATTTAAGAATGAATGTGTGCAAATGGTGGTGGCATGCATGTAAGAGGATAGTCACTGATATGGTAGCCAGTGAAGGAAACGAAGCGAGAACGCTCGGCGTCGAAGAAGTGCGAGAAAGATCTCATTATATAATATGGTTAATACAATTATATAGTTATATATTAAACACCTAATTTATTTAATTTATACTTTTAAAATAAAAAACCTAATTAATTAGATACCTAATTACTTATATGAGTATATAATTAAAATGCTAATTACTTGTAATAAAAAGATAAGTACTTGTATTAAAAATTTAATTAGTAATTAAAAAATTAAAAATTTGTTTAGTCAGTAATATTATAAATATAATTACAATTAGTTAAAATTGTTTAAATTAAAAAAATTAATGAGTAATTAGTGTATTATTTGTAATAATGACAAAAAAAAGTGCATTTTATAAAAATATTGATATTATTCACTATTAAAAAATTAAACATAAATTTCATGTCCTTTATTGTAATTCACATCCAAAATCACGTTTGCAAACTAATATCTTAATATAAATCACATTCATAGTTTGCTCCAAATCATGTTTATCTAATTTTTTAAAATATAAATCACGTTTACACAAATTTAACTTTACTTAAACACATTCTACATACATATCAACTATGGTTTGTCCAAACCAAATTGTCCAATGATTTTCCAAACACACACTACTTTTGGGTTTTTATGGTTTACTTCCATTAATTTTATAGTGGAAAATTCAGTGAGGCACATGTGATAACACTGAAAAAAACTCTAAATTTACCTATTTTGAACCTTAATTTCACTAATTCCCTCTTCTAAACACTTGAAATAAATTAATACTTAAATCTCATTTATTTAATATAAATATCTCCCAATTTGTGCATTTTGAACTCTAATTTTATAAAAATTAACATTATTTATGAGATATAAGCAATTGGATTTGTTAATTTTCCAAGCACTATATTGAGATAATTGTAATCATCTGGTGTTAATGTCATAATTATACTAAATTAGGATCCCTTTTCATAATCATTCATATCTCCTTTAGTGCTTATTTGTTGTCTTTTTAGTAAAATTACTCTCATTCCCTTTAATTGTTTAATGTTGTTATTATTTATTTTTAATTTTTAGATTTGAGTAAGTTGATTTTGATTTTCGCTAATAATTGTTGTTTTTGTGTATTTTTGTAGGGTTGAGTAAAAACATATAAATGATGAAGAGATGGAGAACAAAATTTAGTCCCTTTCATGAAGAAAATGTTTTCTGCGCATTTTCGTTGAAGTAAGTGTTTTCTGTGCTGAAGCAAGGTCGTTCTCGTTGCAGCGAGACGGTACAGTAGAAGTTTTGAATTTTAAAGTTTTAAACAGATTTTTTAGAATCTTTTCTAGGTATTCTAAATTGAGGATAGAAAGGGGGTGTTGTTATTGACCAAGGAGTAAGGAAACTTGACCTCGGTGCACGATCAGAGATGTTTTTCACTATCTCCATCTTGGAATCATGCTTATTTTTGTTCTTTTAATCTCTTTTGCTCTTTTACCACCATGAGTGGCTAGTTTTCTTATCTAGAGTTGCTAAGAACCTAATTTTAGATTAGAAATTGTTATCCTCACTATATTTGTGAATTCTCTTGAATTAATACATGTCTGAGCTTGCCTTAAATCTAATCAATTTATAGTTTGCGTGTTGTTTTTACAGATTTTTTGTGAGGGAGCTGAAAGTAGAACTTTGAATGAATAGGACGAGTGAGTGAACCTTAAACCTTAAAGGGCTTTTCTTGTTAACTCATAGAAATATTAGCTAACATTGTTTAATCAAATTAGGTTAATGTATTTTAGACTTAACTTACACAAGGGATTATATAGGCATTGAGAAGCTTTATCTAGATTTGGGAGAATTATTTTAAGCTACAAGATAGCTTAATATTAAGTGTGTAATTTATTAGAATCACAAGTGCATGAAAGAGTTTAGCAATTCTTAAGACGAAAAAGAGGGATTAGTAGCTCTAGACCTTTATTTGAATTAATTTCATTAATTCTCTTAATTTACTATCTTTGATTTATTTTCAAAATTACTGCTCAAGTTATTTGTTGCATTCTTTTAAAAGAGCTATCTTCAATGTAATTTTAATCGTCTAACTAATGCAATTGAATTACTCAAGTAATTAGTGAGTTAATCCTCATGAGAAAGATATTTTTACTCTATTTTTATTATATTACTTATGTGACTGGTACACTTGTCAATTGCCAACGTCAGGCCTAATCATTGACCCAACAACTAGCCTGGGTTACTAGGATCACTGGTTCAATGGTCATTGGGCATCTGGCCCAATCATTGACCCGGCAAGGAGCCTGGGTCACCAGAATTACTAGTTCAATAGTTATTGGGTCAATTGTTAAAATGAGAGAATAAATTATATATATATATATATATATCAAAGTAGGTAAAATAAATACTATATATATATGCTAATTTCACAATCAAAAGTTGTTGACCCTAAGACTTTATGCCATAAGTTTTGATGATGACAAATGTATTTGAATTGTAGCATTGATATATATAAAGATTAATTATCATATATATGCTACAAGTACTTAACCATGATTATGTTACTTAATATATATGTTGCATATATTGAATCATGCTATTATCATGAATTGAACTAACCATTGGATTTGCAAGTAAGACATATTTTATAGGTTGGTTCAAAACAAGGAAGAGTAAGCATTGTATTGAAGAACAAGGAAAAGCAATATCATGCTTCACTCAAGGAAAGCAACATACAAGGACAAAGCTCCAAGAAATGAAGAATTAGAAGATTTGAAGTCTTGGAAGCTTGGATGCATCAAGATAGCCTATGTGTTTACATTAGGTATGTTTTATATAGGCTAGTATATTTGTGCAACTCAATGATTTAGATTTGCATACATTGGCTCAAGCATTTTTGAACAAAAAGATAGTGAGATATGAAGTTTTACAAAAGTTATTTTTTGACCTTTGGTCACTCCTTATATCATATCTCATAAATGAAAAATCGGTTCTTCAAGTATATTAATCTCATTTGATATTAGACTCAAAGATCTTTTCAACGGTATATTATTTATTCAAAACGGAGTCCAAATGAGAAATATATGACTATTTAAAATATAGTTTGAAAAACTGAAAGTTGATTTTACTGTAATCAAAAATTATTCTGTTATGACCTATAGTCAGTATTTTGATTATATCTTTTAAAAGAAAAATAATTTTTGAGTAAAACTTAGTTCATTTGAAACTAGACTCCAATAACTTTCCAATGGTATATTATTTGTTTAAAACAGAGTTCAAATGAGGGAGTTATGAATTTTTTAAAGAAAGCTGAAAATCTGGACTGCACTATAAGTGCTGTAACGGTTATATAACGGCTATATAACGGCTAGTTTTGTAAAATCTTATATATATGACCTTAGATACACGATTTTGAGCTAGAACAAAGTCCTACAATGTGATATTAACTTCTTCTATCATCTTTGAGAGAAAGGAAATCATTCTTGAGCCAAATCTTGCATATTCTCTATCATTATAGTTATTAGAGCTTCATTTGTATTCATCTACTCTTTAAAGAGAGTTTCTTTGTATTGTTGATTTTGATCAACACATATATTATTCTGAGTTGAGATTCGCAAGTACCGGTATTGAAATAACTTGCTTTGGGTTGAGGAGGAGCCCGGATTCATAAATTCTCCATTGTGGTTTCGCAAATACCCGGATCGAATTTGCGTGGTTGTAGTGGTTTGCAAGTACCCGGATTAAACTTGCAATTATAGTGGAAATACTCAAGTGGTCTCTTGAGCACTGGATGAAGGCTTGGATTAGCCGAACCAGTATAAATCTCTGAGTTTGCTTTCTCTATCCCTTACTCTTTAATTTTGTGCATATTGATATCTATTATTTAATTTCATGATCTTTATAATTATTTATCTTGACAGCACATTGATTTTCTGTATTTATTATCCTAAGCATTGTACTTTTACAGAAAATCATTTTAACTTCCAATTAATTCTTGTGAAAGATTTATAAAACCCAATTCACCCCCCCTCTTGGGTTCCAACCATTACTTTCAATTGGTATCAGAGCTTGGGCTCTTGTTTAAAGACTTAACCGTCTAAGAGTTAGCATGGTTGGATATAGTGATTGGTTTATTTCTAAAAATTGTTCTTTCACAAAACCTCCAATTTTTTATGCTAATCATTTTCAATATTGGAAGTATGAAATGAAAATGTTTTTAATTTCAGTAGACCATAAACTCTGGGATGTTATAGAAAATGGTTCTTGTATGCCTGTCAAGGAAGAACAAGGAAAATGCATTCCAAAACTTAAGAGTGAATGGAATGATACTAAAAGAAGTTTAATGCAACTCAATGCTAAGGCAAAATTGATTATTTCTTGTGCATTGAGTCAAGATGAATTTTTCAAAATCTCCAACTGTGCAACTGCAAAAGAAATGTGGGAAATTCTTGAAGTTGCACATGAGGAAGATCTTATTGCTGAGGAATTAAGGTATAGAAGTTTCATTAATGAACTTGAAATTGCTCAAATGAACAATTGCAAAACCATTAATGAGATATAACTTGTGCTTAATCAATTGCAAGCTCTTGGGGTTGAACTTACAGGAAAATCTCAAATCACCAAGGTGGCAGACGAAGAAGAAAAAGGAGAAAAAGAGAAACCACAACCAAAAGGTGAATCATCAAATAAAGCTTACCTATCTTCCATTTGGGGAAATAGCAATTCTGATAAGTAGAACACAAATGAAGAAGCCAACACTTGTCTTGTGGCCAGAGATAAAGATGAGGTAAATTCATTTGACTACTCTTTTGAAGAATTACAAGATGCCTTTGATGATTTACATGAAGAATCTCTTATACTTGCAAAGAAACTAAATGTTTCAAAACAGAAAAACTCTTTTCTTGAAAATGAGTTGGAAACATTGAAAAATAAATTTTCTATTTCCAAGGAAGAGAATTTTGTTTTTGAAAATCAAAACAAAACTTTGCAAGAAGAGAATTTGATTTTAAAAACAAATATCTCTACCAACAAAAATTGCTTTTGTACCAAGTGTGATTCTTTGAAAAAGGAAAATGATAATCTTAAAAACACACTTGCAAAACTCTCTCAAGGTAGAGAAATTTTAAATACCTCAGTTTTGAAACAAAGAAGAATTAACAAAGTTGGTCTTGTTTCTAAAAAGAAATCAAACCAAAAGCAGTTTAAAAACTTCTTTGTTTCTGCAAAGATGTCCAATAGTCCAACTTGTACTTGTTTCTATTGTGGACTGAAAGGACACAAATCTTACTCCTGTTTTTATAAGAAAAATCTTGTTCATGTAGTAAAAATGAAATGGGTTCAAAAAGGAACTCATGACCCAGGCAAACCCAAAGAAATTTGGGTACCAAAGATAAATGAATAATTTGTAGATTTGCCTCGAAGCAAGGAGCGGAAATGACTTTTTAATGGCTACATCATTCAAACTCCAGTCTCTTGCATCAAAAGGAGGCAATGGATAAGTAAACATATAAGCTGGAATGCATTGTAAGAATTTTGACTGATATGTTTACTACTCTCTAATGCTTTTTTCTGTTGTCTAATATGTCTTACATCTATCCTTGATATTCATGCATGCTATATCTGAAAACAATTGTTAGGTGTGCAGATTATAGATTCGAATTTTGTTTTGAGCTAAAATCTTTCTTCCAAATTTTGCTCAAACTATCCTTTTTACCGCATCATGAAAACTTGCTTCTATTACATACACATTTTTCTTGTCTTCACAACAATAAGATTCCTCCTACCTATAGTATTTATCCTTGCTGTAATCTTATTTAAATATTTTTAATGAAATCAAATATTTTGCAAAATTGCATTTCATGAAAGCATAGCACTTTTATTAATATGGCATATCTTGAACATAATATTGCTCCTAGTACTCGAGATTTATTTGAACATTACTGATTTGAACATCAAAGTGCTCCACCAAAAGTGTTTTGCAGGAGTTAGTCCTCAAATCTATCCTCTAAGCTCATTCCTAATTGTCGACCAATGCTTGATAGATCTTGCAAATAATCAATCAATTAAAATCATTAAAATTGCAAGAAGACAGGATCAAAAGAAGAGCAATGAGCAAAACAAGGATATCAAAATCTTGAACAGGAACTTCAAGAAGCAACAAAAGTTTGCCAAAATTGATAAGTATCTCTAGCCTTTACTTCTTCATTATTTAATTGAATGATACTCCTTGATCTCAATTGAACATTCTGGCAATTTTTTTTTACTGTCATACTTTCATTGCAATGACATATTGTTTTCTGACATCTTACATACTTGATCATATCATGACATATAAAAATATGTTAAATACTTAAATTATTTTTTTTAATACATCATGGTTTGAGCATTATACATATCATCTCTTTTACATAAGCTGTAACTTATGAACCATTGTTTATGAATTATAGTTTATATCTGATTATATCTTATTAATCTATATTACCTCAATTATGTTACTACATACTCTGATTATAATATGTTTTTATCTTGAGTAAGTATGTAACTTGCTTTTGCTTTGAAATGATGATATATATATCCATGTCAGAAAATTCTTTCTATCTTTAAAATGGATATATATTTTTCAAAATATATATATCCTTCTATTGTGCTAAATTTGTGCGGCTGATTTTCTTTATCTTTCTTTATTATTATTTTTTTTAAGTACCGTCATCTCAAAGAAACCACTAACATTAAAATAAAAAAAAACAAACTGAAGGATTACATTGCAAAAAAAAAAAGGGAAGGTTTGCTCATGCATGAGTAATCTATAGGCGAGGTGGTCTTGGATTAGCAGGGTTGTATTGTATCATCACCCCTCGGCCATTGCTTGGAGCAAGAGACTGAGCAATGTCACGGAGGGTAGTGTAAATCCCATTCATACAATCAACACTTCTTTGTTGTTGATTGCAGAAGCATTGGGTAGACTAATAGAAGAACCTATCTATTCTTGAAGTCATTGCCGCATTGTTGCGTTTAGCTAACTTCTCCAGGTCCTCTATCATCTTCTTGAGTTTCTTCACCTCCTGCTCCAGACAAGCAATTTTGTCTTCTGATGTATGGCCTGTACTAATCTCCTCAGCTTCTTCGATCTTCATCTTCTTCTTTCGGTTCTCTTGAGATCCCTCCAAAGGTCTTTTGCCCTTGTCCTTACCTAGACTCAAGTTTAAGTCGAGCTCTTCCTCCCTGGCCTCTACTGTGAGATCAATGAACTTTCTTGCTGCCATGGTTTGGAATTTTTTTTAGAGTATGAAGAGAGAGGAATGTCAGAAAGTTGTAGGCTCAGAGATGAATACTCTTTGTGGTGTGGTAATTGAGAACTCTGGGGCAGTCTTTATAGAGAGAAAATTGTGACTTAGAGCCAACGAAGATATCTCTTTGCCGCATCCCTACACACTCATCCTATGGATTTCTGCAAGCTGGAAGCTAAAAGTCTAGGGTACGCATGCACACCAACAACGCGTCGCATTAATGGCAAAACCACGAAAGTCAAGTTTCGGTGGATTTGCGGCTGATTTAATTTGTTTTGTTTAAAAAATTTTAAGGATTAATAAAATGGAGATAAACAGAACCGTATTTCTTTGCTTTGTTGTGTTGTTCTTGAGAGCTTTCAGTATAATATACATGATTGATTGCATCATGCTATGATTATATGTATCTAAGAACATATGTTGTGTATGCTATTCATGCATCATGAACGAAGGCTACGGCCAAGAATAATATTTCATGATTCCACATGCACTCATACAAAATGAGAAGTCAAAAATTTAAAATGACTTGAATAAAATGAAATGTGTAGAGGCTGATACATCTTCATAGATACACATACTTGCATATAATGCTTTTGTGGGTAAATGAAAGGCAATAATTTGCTTACATCATGATAATGCTTGATGCATACGACCGTAAGCAGTTAATTTTGCCTTTAACGTTTGAGTTACATTACTAACTTAAGCATTAGAGTGGCTGTCAAAATTTTTACATGTACTCATCCTCAAGATACATATATAAATTCATTTTGAATGGGTATATAAATTGCTTCCTTTGTGCTGAAATCTATCTTATCCTTTATGAAGTAAATTTGTTTTAAAAAAATGACTTTAAAAATGCTTCTGTTATGTTAATATGTTTTATCATATGAAGCAATATTTTTTTTGAAAAAGAAAAGGTCTTAAAGATCTCTTTTGTTGTTGATGACAAAGGGATATTAATGTTTGATGTATGGATTATGACATATATGCTTGAATATATCATACTTTGCTAATCCATATATCATACTTCTGCTGTGTGCTGCAAATATTTCTATCATATGACAGCAAATGATGTTTATTTTTTTTATTTCAAAGAGTTCAATTTTTCTGCTATTTACTAAAAATTCCTTTTCATAAACAAGCAGAAATTATTTTCAATGAAAATATTGCAGAAATTTCTTCAAAAAAAATCTTACTTCAAAATTCTGCAATCAAAAACTGAATTTTCTTTATAATGATTTGGACAATCTTTTTCAAAGGAAAAGGGTTATGAAATTCAGGGCGAGCTTTATCTCTCTTGAAAATATATAGATGACTTTGAAAAAGAATATATCTTAAAAAAATTGAATATTCATTATTCATTATTCTTTTTCAAATTATGCAAGGTTTAAGGGGGAGCCTAAAACTCTTTCAAGTTTTATCTTTTGGCTCATTTCATTTGACATGAGAAATTTTTCTAAAAAATATTTTTACATGTCAATGAAAACAATGATAAGTTTTGATGTATCCTAACCCTATGCTATATTGACATCTTCTAACATCCTGGCTTAAAGAAGGTATGTACTTTAACTTCTATATATTGTGTTCCTTACACCTTTTTGTTGATGTCAAATAGGGGGAGAAGAAATAATAGAAAAATATGTGTATGTGCTTATAACATTGCATTCATTATCTTGTGATACATATTTTTCTATGGTGATTTGTCATCATCAAAAAGGGGGAGATTGTTGACCCTAAGACTTTATGCCATAAGTTTTGATGATGACAAATGTATTTGAATTGTAGCATTGATATATATAAAGATTAATTATCATATATATGCTACAAGTACTTAACCATGATTATGTTACTTAATATATATGTTGCATATATTGAATCATGCCATTATCATGAATTGAACTAACCATTGGATTTGCAAGTAAGACATATTTTATAGGTTGGTTCAAAACAAGGAAGAGTAAGCATTGTATTGAAGAACAAGGAAAAGCAATATCATGCTTCACTCAAGGAAAGCAACATACAAGGACAAAGCTCCAAGAAATGAAGAATTAGAAGATTTGAAGTCTTGGAAGCTTGGATGCATCAAGATAGCCTATGTGTTTACATTAGGTATATTTTATATAGGCTAGTATATTTGTGCAACTCAATGATTTAGATTTGCATACATTGGCTCAAGCATTTTTGAACAAAAAGATAGTGAGATATGAAGTTTTACAAAAGTTATTTTTTGACCTTTGGTCACTCCTTATATCATATCTCATAAATGAAAAATTGGTTTTTCAAGTATCTTTATCTCATTTGATATTAGACTCAAAGATCTTTTCAACGGTATATTATTTATTCAAAACGGAGTCCAAATGAGAAATATATGACTATTTAAAATATAGTTTGAAAAACTGAAAGTTGATTTTACTGTAATCAAAAATTATTCTGTTCTGACCTATAGTCAGTATTTTGATTATATCTTTTAAAAGAAAAATAATTTTTGAGTAAAACTTATCTCATTTGAAACTAGACTCCAAGAGCTTTCCAACGGTATATTATTTGTTTAAAACGGAGTTCAAATGAGGGAGTTATGAATTTTTAAAGAAAGCTCAAAATCTGGACTGCACTATAAGTGCTGTAACGGTTATATAACGGCTATATAACGGCTAGTTTTGTAAAATCTTATATATATGACCTTAGATACACGATTTTGAGCTAGAACAAAGTCCTACAATGTGATATTAACTTCTTCTATCATCTTTGAGAGAAAGGAAATCATTCTTGAGCCAAATCTTGCATATTCTCTATCATTATAGTTATTAGAGCTTCATTTGTATTCATCTACTCTTTAAAGAGAGCTTCTTTGTATTGTTGATTTTGATCAACACATATATTATTCTGAGTTGAGGTTCGCAAGTACCGGTGTTGGAAGAACTTGCTTTGGGTTGAAGAGGAGCCCGGATTCATAAATTCTCCATTGTGGTTTCGCAAATACCCGGATCGAATTTGCGTGGTTGTAGTGGTTTGCAAGTACACGGATTAAACTTGCAATTATAGTGGAAATACTCAAGTGGTCTCTTGAGCACTGGATGTAGGCTTGGATTAGCCAAACCAGTATAAATCTCTGAGTTTGCTTTCTCTATCCCTTACTCTTTAATTTGTGCATATTGATATCTATTATTTAATTCCTTGATCTTTATAATTATTTATCTTGACAGCACATTGATTGTCTGTATTGTATTTATTATCCTAAGCATTGTACTTTTACAGAAAATCATTTTAACTTCCAATTAATTCTTGTGAAAAATTTATAAAACCCAATTCACCCCCCCTCTTGGGTTCCAACCATTACTTTCAAAAGTATCTTAAAAATGTATTTTATAAAAATTTAGCAGACGAATCCATATTTAGTAAACAAATACACACACAGATATAATCCTTTATAATTAAATTGTAAAAATAAAATTAAAAGTAAAGTCTTTTTGAATATTTGATATTTTCAATATTATATGATATTATAAATTTTTTCCTAACATTTTTCAAGTTTCATAATTTAAAATCAATTAACATAAAATAGTAATATGATTTGCACAAAATAATAACATTTTAGGTTTTATAATATTATGTCTAATGATATATATATATATAATATGTAACAAAAAATTCTAACTACAATGATTTAAGATGGTTGCTTTTTATCCATAGTTTCATGAATTCTTCTCCTCTCAAAACCTATTTTTCTTCTATTATCACATTACAGATTTAAGTCAATCGAGTCTTGATCGAGTCAACTGCAATTTAATCTGATTAGATGGCATGACTCGAATGGGCATCTGGGTTGTCAATTCCTAGGGTTGGGTCCAAAAAAATGCTTTGAGGACCTAATTGATAATTTAATCTTTAAATTAAATGAACAAGTTATTAATTGAAGAATGAATTAAAAAAAATATATTTGTTTCGTTGAGATGCTAGTATTTATAATGAAATTCTACAATGTTTTTGTAATTGAATTTTTGGTTAAGTTAACAAGTTGAATTGCCCCTTCTCTCACTGCTCGAAGTGAAAAATATAGAAACGAAATGCGTGGCTTTACATATCACTTTAAGAAATAACTTCGTTGAATTACACGCAAATTGACCTAAAAACAAAAAAAAATAATAATAATGAAGGAACTGAAATTGGAGATCATTAACTAGTTGATGGTGACTTTAATTAAGATCTTCACAATGGTTTACTAAATTCAAAGTTCGTTGTTTGTTTTGGCCGCATATTTAGTACCACATGTGTATAGTTCTTCTTAGCTTTTATATCTCTTCAGTGTTAAAAGGGGAATTAATTTGGTTGGACTGCGCAAACAAAATAAGTTTTTTTATTAATATTAAAATGTGAGTAAAAGAATAGTATTATAATAAAAGAAATCATTTTTTTAAAATTTTTGAAAAGAATTAATAGGTTATGCTTTATTAATAATAAATATTTCGAAGACATTGATAATAATTCAACGTTAAAAACCAAAAATAATTAATATAAACTTCTTCAGGATAATGGATCAAATATATGCGGCTTTTGAGTGGAATAGTGTAATTAAGCATTAACTTTCTTACCTACCTTCATATCAAACTTTGAAACACTATGCTTAAAGACAAAAAATCTTACTAATGGAAGTTGGATATAACAGAAAGGGTTAGCGTAAATTTGACTGAGCATTGGGGAGCTTTAATAACTCAATTAAATGATTAACCTCGTTAATAACTAATTAGTCATCAACTAATTAATTAGAAAAAGATTATATGTTTAAAAATAAATATATTTTATTATAACATTGATACAATTCATGTTATTTATAGTAATTATACATTCAAAAGTATTTCTACTAATCAATATTTAAACGAAATTTATTTTTCCAAACCTAAGTTACCCAGAATCAATTTTACAAAATGTAGTTTGCCCAAATCTAAATTTGCTCAGTTGTTTTCCAACACACACTTCATATCTTCATCTTTCATGAGGTAGTAGACCTAGGTTCAAATTATTGCTAAAAGAAATATTCACATTTAATGTCTAATAGTATCTCAACTTTCGAGCAAAAGAGACAAAAAATATCTTTTGTCAGGGTCTTCTCTAAAAAAATGGTTAGATTGATATAGCAACATAAAAAGATCGTGTGGCATTAATTTTCCCCACTGATCAAACGTGTGTTACATACATATATATCCTTACTTTTATATCAAATATGTTGAAATTAATTTGACTAATATCACTCATAAGCCTTAAAATATTATAGTTGTATCTTATTAATTATTAAAACATTATATTTGTTTCAATTTAATTTTTTTATTGTTAAATTATAAAATTTACTATTGCTAAATCTTACAATTTTGTTGGACAAATTAAAAATAAAGAGATTAAATTAAAGTAAACAAAAATTTTATAGATTGAATTAAAACATTATCATTTTAAAAATCTTGTAGCTGTACGTGCAAAAGTTATGCCAAATCAACTCGTAAGGACATACTGTTAAAAATATATATTCCAAAAGTTAAATTGAACTGGTTTAAAAATTTTGATAGTAAATAAAAATGAGAATGCTACTACAAGTACTACAAATGTAGTTTATAAGAAAATTTTCAACAATTTAAAGTAAGTCAATATCACATAAATTATTATTTTATCCTTTTCTAATTATTATATTTTTCTAAAAAAAACTTTACAGCTAATATTTGCTTTTTTGTTGTTGTTATAGGCATATAAATAGTGCAAATATATTTTATAAAATGTTATTAGTTACCATGATGATAAAATGTACAATTTTGTTATACTAATTGCATTTTACTATGATTTGATGTATCTATTTATTTTATTTTCTTTTTCTACAACCTGTGCAACGTTAACATACTAGTTCTTACCTACGAAAATGAAAGAAAAAGCTAAGTCATTTAATTTAATTAAAGAATTCTGGATAAGTTAATTAACAATATAATATTAAAAAATGCTTTATGGTAAGACGCTTCTAATTTCAATGAATATCTATTTTTTTTTTGGAATTTAAGCTTTTCAGTTGGTATATTTAATTAATTGCTTCTTGTCACACCACTGCAAGTAAAATATCTAGCTCACGTATTTTATTTCTAATCCCGGAGAAAAAAATGATTGAACGAATGTCCAAATTAAAACAGCTCACCTTTCTAACTTTTAATGGATTACATCAACAAATTTGTTTACATAATTTCTGTATCAAATTCGATGATAATTTTTCTCTCTATCATATTCATTTATATGCCCTTTCAAATTCCAATGGTAGTAATTACACAAATTGAAAATACTCGAGTTGAACCACAAAGAATTTATTGGAGAAATTCTATAGGTTTGTTTAGACTTTGGCACTTGATTCTCGTTATTAATAATAGCTTCGAGTGTTTCATTCCTCCAAGTATATTTAATTTAATTTGTCAAAGTTATAAACTTTGGATATTGTAATTTTAAATCTATCAAGGGTTCCATTCTATTAAAAATTGGAGGATTTCAACACTTAAAGATCTTATACAATGTGGGGAAAGATAAGAAAACTAAATAACAATGGAATTGAATGAATTCAGCTCAGTGAGGCCTGAGGCTGTGGCTCTGTATATTTATATTGAATAATTACAAAACACGTTTATGGAGAAGATGTACAGATGTCCTTAGATCCATGAAATCAAGAAAGGAATAACGAATTGCTATTGATACAGAAAGAATATAAAAGAGAGAAAACAAAAAAACTATCTGTTATGAAGTTTGCCCCATTCTGTTATTCTGGTGATAGTGCTGATGAGGCTTCCTTTGTATTTCTGTTCTCAATATTCCCCCTCAAACGAAGGGGTGAGTGAAAGACCAGCCCGAGTTTGTCTCGTAAGAAGGAAAAACGTGAATGGGACAGGGGTTTGGTAAGAATATCTGCAGTCTGATCATGTGTTGGAACATACCTCACTTCCATCATTTTTTCTTGAATTTTATCACGAATAAAATGTACATCCAGCTCTATGTGTTTAGTTCTAGCATGAAAGATTGGATTTGAAGCAAGAGATCCAACACTCAGATTGTCACACAAAAGTACAGCTTGTTCAGTAGAAGGAAACTGCATTTCTAAGAGCAGTGACTTAACCCAGACAACTTCGGCAGCCAAGTTTGAAAGTGATATGTACTCAGACTCTATACTAGACCTTGCTACTTCATTTTGCTTGGGAGATGACCAAGAAATAAGACTATCACCAAGGTATATACAGTAACCCCCAACAGATTTTCGGTTATCTTTTGAAGCCGCCCAATCTGCATCTGAGAATCATGATATGTTCAGAGAAGTCTTTGACATATTCTGATGCGTATTGGCTTTAATCAGCAAACCAGCGTGTAAAGTTCCCTTTAAATAACGAAAAACTCTTTTCAAGGCCTTCCAATGTTCAGTAGTGGGGTTTTGAAGATACTGACTTAATTTATTGACAGCAAAACTCAGGTCTGGGAGAGTGAGAGTGAGATATTGTAATCCTCCTATTGCACTTCTGTAACTGATTGGATCTTGCATTGGTTCCCCCTCAGTTGCAGATAAGGATAAATTTAGTGTCATAGGAGTGGGACAAGTGTTAACCTAACCCATAGAGAATTTTTCCAACAGATCTTGAGCATACTTGGACTGATTTAGAGTGAAACCAGTTGAGTCTCTAGTCACCTGAATGCCAAGAAAAAAAATGCAGAGGACCTAGATCCTTAAGAGCAAAAGTATTATGCAACTGTTGAGTAAAATTCACAAGAAATTCTTTTTTGTTGGCAGTGATGATAATATCATCAACATATATGAGGATGAAGATAGCTTTCATAGTTGACACCAGGAAAAACAATGAAGGATCAGCTTTGCTATGCTTGAAACCTCAAAGAATAAGTGTTTCTCTCAACTTATCAAACCATGCTCTAGGTGCCTGCTTCAACCCATAAAGAGCTTTATGAAGTTTGCACACATAGTGTGGTCTGCTAGCATCCTCAAATCCCTGAGGTTATCTCATGTAAACTGTCTCTTACAAAGTTACATTAAGGAATGCATTATTTATGTCAATTTGGTGCACTGGCCAGTCCAAGTGAGCAGCTATAGAAAGCATAATGCTAACAATGGCAGGTCTAATTACAGGAATAAAAGTGTCAGAAAAATCTACTCCTGGTGTTTGTGTAAAACCTTGAGCCACTAGCCTAGCTTTGTGCCTTTCAACTTCCCCATTTGGTTTGTATTTTGTTTTAAAAATCCACTTGGAACCAACTATGTTCATGTTGGGACTGCAAGGTACAAGGGACCATGTGTCATTGTGTTTCAAAGCTTGGAATTCAGTTTTCATTGCCTCAAACCAAATGGAATTAGTCAATGCTTCTTTTACACTAGTTGGTACTGCTGTATCAGTAAGAAAAATTCTGGGTTTGATAATTCCTTTTTTGCTTCTAGTGATCATAGGATGGTTGTTTGTTGTGGTGTGTTGAGGTAGGTCAGTGGTTGAAGGTGAAGGAACTGTATCAAGCAAAATATATTTTGTGGAAGTGGTATCTGGGCTATTTGAAAAATGATTATTAGGTAGCATGTATCTAGTGGAACTATCACCCGAGTTGGTAGTTGTGAGAGCTAAATCAGTATGGTCTTTATCAGCAAAGTCATTATTTCGGCAATGAGAGTATACTGACTTGTGTGTCGATGCTGAAGACTGATTAATTTCACTTGACAAAGACTCCTCAACTGCACTGGAAGATAGGTTTGAGCTAGTACCTGAAATTATTGGGAAAGGGCAAGAGTGATACTGTTCTGAATGTGAAGAAAAATTTGGTGAGAAAAGATAATGAAAAGGAAAGTCTGAATGATCAACGATGACATGTCTGGACAAGTAAATTTTTCCATGTGGGGCCAAACACTTGTATCCCTTGTGATTATTACTGTAACCAATGAAAAGACATTTGAGTGAATGGAATTGTAGTTTGTTTTTATTATAAGGTGTGAGACAAGGAAACGCAGCACAGCCAAAAAGATGACACATAGTATAATCAAGTTTTTTATTCATGAGAATTTCAAAAGGTGACTTGTAGTTTAAAGACGAAGAGGGTAGTCTATTGATGTTGTGAGTGGCTGTGTGAAACGCTTCCCACCAGAATTTTAATGGCATTTTGGCTTGTGCTAATAAGGTAAGGCCACTCTCAACTATTTGCTTATGTTTCCTTTCCACTCTACCATTTTGTTGAGATGTGTAAGGACAAGTGAAAAGGTGAGTGATCCCATGTTCATTTAGAAAGGGTTTAAAAGCTATAAATTCCTTACCAGAGTCTGTATGTAAAGTTTTTATAGAAGTTTCAAATTGTTTTTTTACAAGAAGCTTGAATTGTTTAAAAATAGGGAGAGCTTCATTTTTAGTTTTCAAAGGGAAAATCCAACTGTACTTGTTGTAGTCATCTAGGAAATTTATATAGAATTTGAAGCCTTGATTAGAAACTATGGGAGCAGGTCCCCATAGGTCAGAATGCACAATCTCAAGAGGTTTTGTTGTTTTTGAGTTTAAGTTAGAGAAAGGAAATTTATGTCCCTTACCATACTGACAAGCAAAGCAAAAAGGCACTTTTTCATTACTGTTTATTTTAAGATTACAAGACTTGAGCACTTGAAATAAATATCACATGGGTGTCCAAGCTTGTTGTGCCATTCAAGAAGAAGACTAGGCTTAACAGTAGACGAACTAGTAATGAGATTAATTTTGGGCTGAGAATGTGAATCTAGGAGGTATAGCCCATTCCTATTCTTCCCTTGCAGTAGTTCCTTCTTTGTTAGTTTGTCCTTCACAGTAAAAGAATCAGCATCAAATTCAACACATAAATCATTTTGAGATGCAAGTTGAGATACACTTATGAGATTTCTTGAAATCAAGGGTGAGTGAATGACATTTTTAAGTAAAATGGGCTTATGGTTTTGGATGTGAGAACAGCAGTACCTATGTTATGAATTGGTAGAGATTTTCCATCTCCCATAATTAGTTTATTCTTACCATTGTATTTGTTCATCTGGTAAAGTTGACTAGTGTCATTGGTCACATGATGACTGGCTCCACTATCGACACACCATGTAGGATCTGTGATAGTTTTTGGTGTAGCAAAGGCAGCATAAGGATTTGTTGTATTGGCAGAGGATTTATTAGTATTAGGTACATTACCCATGTAAGTGAAATCTGTCCTGTAGTAACAAACAGAGGCCAGATGACCATGTTTGCCACAGATTTGACAGGTGGGTCTCGAATTAGAGTACCTTCCTCTTCCTCTATTTCTACCACCTCTGTTACCTCTCCAATTGCCTCTGGTATTATTATTATTTGTTCTATGTGTTTGAACTGTGTTTGCAGTGACGGTGACGTCAATAGATAGGTTTTGCAGAGCATTTAACTGCTTAATCCTGCCTTCAAATGTCAGTAAAGCAGAAGAAAATTCGAACCAGGACATATCAGTCATATGTGTGAGTTGGGTTACAATAGGTGTATAATCACCATTTAACCCAGATAAAATTTGAGCAAAAATAAAAAACTCCCTGCTAACTGCAAATTATCTGCTAGTGATTTCATCTTGGCAAGATATTCATCCATCTTTATAGAACCCTTCCTGGTTCTTTGAAGCTCTCCTTTGTACCATAGCTCCTTGGCTTTGGTGGCAGCTCCAGCCATTTCCTCTGTGCTGCTACATAGTTCTTGGCTTGTTTTGCAGTTGATGAGTTGGGCAGCGATGTCAGCACCAATGGAACTATATAACCAGCCTAATAAGAGCTGATCGGTTGCTACCCATTCTTCAAATTTAGGATTTGGCTCAGAATTAATGCCGGTAGTTAACATTGCTGGGGGGCACAAGTTGGTTCCGTTGATGAAACCTTCCAATCGATTACTTCTTATCACAGGCAACACAGTTGACTTCCATAAGAGATAATTGTTCCTATCCAACTTGACAGGAGCAACTAAGTTAAAGGTGTTAGAAGGAGCTTGAGAAATCTTCAGCCCTGAACCAGTGGCTGTAGAGTTAAGCAAAACTTGAGGTGAGCTTGAATCCATAATAGTGTTTACCGCAACCTAGCTCTGTTACCAAGATAAGAAAACTAAATAACAATGGAATTGAATGAATTCAGCTCAGTGAGGCCTGAGGCTGTGGCTCTGTATATTTATATTGAATAATTACAAAATACGTTTATGGAGAAGATGTACAAATGTCCCTAGATCCATGAAATCAAGAAAGGAATACCGAATTGCTATTGATACAGAAAGAATATAAAAGAGAGAAAACAAAAAAACTATCAGTTATGAAGTTTGCGCCATTCTGTTATTCTGGTGATAGTGCTGATGAAGCTTCCTTTGTATTTCTGTTCTCAATAGGGAATAGGCTTTCTAGTAGCATATATATCCAAATGTTTTTAATTTATCTTCACTTAAATTAATTGGTTTCTCCATCAACTCTTTAACACGCATGTCTTAAAAAAATTTGTGACGTAGATATTTGGTGTATTTAACAATGATACATTTAACTTACAAAAAAAAAACAAATAAGAAAAATACAAAGAGAATGAGTTTGCTAATGTTTTTATAATCATGTTATTTGTATAAAAAAATGTTATGTTTTATAGAATTTATTTTGGATGTGTGAGCTCGTGTCTCAAAAGTAAGTTCACTATTTTTCCGTGGACATTCAATATTCCCTATATGTTTTAAATAAAATTTGCAATATAATTTGTTATTTTGGTTATTACCAAATTTGCCTCCCTCAACTTGTCATATATAGACCAGTAAAGCCACTGTTAATTTTGTATAGTCAAAACAGGTTTAACATTTAAATCATGTGTTTTTTCTTAGTTAGCAATTTTCTTTGCATGATTAATATTGTTAGTATATATTTTCCAACAATTATTTATGTAATTAAATAAAAAAATTCCTTTCTTATAAAATAATCAAAAATTCTAGAAAAAATCGTAAAGAATTAGAATTTTTTTTAAATTTATCTGAATAAATATTTATTTTCTGACAAAGAAACATGATGTATATGAATGTGTTATTGCTGCACTCGTTCATATTAGGATTAAGGAATTTTATTATATGAATCTTAAATAAAAACAAATCAATCTCTAACAATAAAAGGGATGAAATTGGAATATTTACTTAGGAACACATGCAAAAGTTGTCTTCCATGTAGACATATAGTTGCTTGGGTTCTTATTTACTTCAGAGCAAATGTAATTTAAGGGGTCAAATGTAATTTCCTCTTTTATTAATATCGATATTATTAAATTATAAAAATACTATTTTATGCAGTAATTTATGTTAGAAGTAAAACAATTTGTATAAAAACTTGATATTCGTTCCGCATGATATCGTTGACTTGTAGGATATATTCCAAAAGAGATGAGTGATATTTTAATTTTTTTCTTTTCTTTTTTTTTTTCACTGCAAACATTGAGCTCCTTGAAGGATGATATTAACGCTGCAATGATGCTATTTAAATTTGACTAATGACAATTGGGTAGTAAATTTGAAACAACTTAATAAGGATTGCCACAATATTAAAGATGATGAACAAGATGGCAAACAGAGCAACCCTCTGAAAAACAGAGCATAGGAAGTGAACTACTTGTTGATACCGAATCTACTCTGCTCCCACGCAATAAAGTTGCTCAGGTAGATTTCTGTGGTTTTCACTACATGCAGAGGTGGGATTTCTAGAATGGTCAGAACCTCTATATGGTCCAGCGGAGGGAGTCCACCGGCAACGACTATGTACACCGTAGAGCCTGTGTCCCAACGGGCATGGGTCGACGGTGTGGCAGCTTCCCCAAAAAAGGGAATCGTTCTTGCTCATCAGCTCCTCACTCATCAATAGGCAGGGCATGTCAGTCTTGCTAGTTCACTCATCAGCTTCCTCTGGAACACACTATTTTTGACAGCAAAGTCCAAAAGTGAAGTAAGCACAGCATCGTTCATGCTGTTTCATTCATCAGTATTTTTAATATATAAAAAGTAATATAAAAAAATAACACAAAATTCAAAACTAAACGAACAGTTAGGATGCTTGACCTTCAAAAAGGTCGAGCTCCTAGTAGCAGTTCCCGTGCTCATATATATATGTTTTGCATGTCAGTTACACATGTCTGGAGACTTCTTTCCATTGCCTAGAATTTTCTTCAAAATCTTCCGCCTAGGAGATCATTCTACATAATGCATTATGCCGCCTATCATGTATTATCCAGTGGGTTCTAGAATTCTCTATTAAACTTATATTTATTACATTAAAAATTTTTTTTGATTATTTTCAAATAAAGCCAAGATAAATGATAGTGAGAAATTCACCTAAGGTATGGTCCTTTGATGAGTCCTTTATTTTGGTTAATTTATGTTGCTTCTTTAGGACTTTTTCCTCTCCTTTATCCCTTTTTTGTTATCTTTTTGCTTGCTTTGTTCTTTATTTTTGGCTTTCCTCTTTGTACATAGTAGTTGCTTTGCTTTATTTTGTTTTAATCTCTTTCTTCACCTTTTTATGCTTTTTGTTGTGTTTTTCTTGTAGGCTTTCTTTTCTGGTCTGCTGCTAGCTGGTGTGCTGATGAGATTCTGAAGCAAAGTGCTGATATAATGCAAGTCTGGAGGCTGGCGCCCAGGCGCCGAAGCTTTACTCTCGGCCTGATCATTAAATGGCTGGCGCCCAGGCGCCACACGGGGCACCTAAAGGCGCCAGTAGCCTAACTCTCTGCCTCGAAGAATGAAGGTGGTGCCCAGGCGCCACAATATGATTCTTCCTTCATTTTCTGCATGGCGCCCAGGCGTCACGTAGGGCGCCTGGGTCCTGACATATGCCTATAAATAAGATTTCTGAAGCATTTTGGTGCATCTTTTGGCTGGAGGAGAAGGAGCTCTGCTAGGGCAAAATCGGGGAAGAAGGGAAACCTACTCTCCATTAAGTTTGATGCTTATTTCTTTCTCTCTTTCCTCTTGTATCATGTTTATTTATGTATTTGTGATGTTTTTCTCTTCTTCCACCATGTGTAACTAAGTTTCTAGGGTTAGGGGATTGATGCAATTGACTCCTATGAAGCTTTGTTATTGAATGCTTTAATATATTTGCAATTTCGATTTTTGGAGTAGACTTTACCATTTTTTTTTTATCACTCTTGGATGCTTAGCTACCATCTTCAATGAATCTAGGGTTTATATTAGTGCTAGACATAGCTTGATATGGACTTGCCTTTGTAATTTCTACCGTGATTCGGGTTAGTCTAGACATAGATAACCTTAATTGCGTGGATTTTATGAGTTCTTACGCTTAAACGCCGAATCAATTAATTTGACTAAGACATTAGCTAATTAATTGAGTGAGGTAGATTTGTTTCACCAAGACATTGGGTTCAAATATCTTTGTGAACTTAATCAACAGAAAGAGGAATTTGCAAATGTATGGAAGTATTTTCTAATGACTCAAAGATTAGTTTGTCTATGAATTAATCGGATTAGGAGTTAAGTAAAATCAATCCCCTATACCCGCTTTGTTCTCGTATAGATTTCGTTGTGCTAGCCAACTTAGTGTCTTAATTTAATTTGCGATCTTTAACTTTAGACTTAACCACTATACCATTTCAATTGTCCAAATATAATTTGAGCTAGTGAAATTGGTAATTGTTAAAGTCAATCCCTGAGGATGATAACTCTTTCTCTCTCACTTTACTACTTGTGCGACCCGATACACTTGTCGGGAAATAGCGCATAAAGTTTTTGGCGCCGTTACCGGGGATTGACGGTGTTAACAATATTAAGAGTAGCTAGTAGGGTTGTAGTTTGGACCTTACTTTTTCTTTTCATAGCTATACTTCAAATAATACATTTATACTTGTTTATACTGTTGTTTTTGTTTATATTCTTTATCTTACACAAATCTTTGGTTTATACGAGGTACCACCGACCCAAGTTCGTTAGAATTTGACCCGAAAATTAAAAGGTCGGCTCGCGCACGCCGACAGGAAACCAGAGAAACTAAACGAGCTCAGCAAGCTCAAACCGCATCGATGGTTGAACATAATCCTAATCCTCAACAGAATGCTCCAGCTCCCCCTCCCGCAAGAACCCTCATGGATTATAACATTCTAACTGTGGAGGGGTGTGGTGCTAGCATTGCACAACCACCGGTGGAAGCTAATAATATTCAACTAAACCCAGCCCTTCTTCAATTAATTCAGAGCAACCAGTTTGGTGGGCATCCCTTTGAAGACCCCAATTCACACATCTCACGCTTTCTGCAAATCTGTGATACTATTAAGTTAAATGGGGTACCTGAAGAAGCGATCAAACTCCGATGCTTTCCTTTTTCCTTGAAGGATAAAGCACTTATTTGGTTGGAGTCCTTACCAAAGGTAAGTGTTACAACATGGGTGGATTTGGTCCAAAAATTTCTCACAAGGTATTTTCCCCCATCTAGATCTTCAAAGATCCGAGAAGAGATCACCACTTTCAGGCAACAAGAGAACGAGTCCTTAAGCAAAGCCTGGGAGAGGTATAATGCAATTATGAGAAAATGCCCCCACCACTCATTTGAGCTTTGGATTCAAGCTCAAAGTTTCTATGATGGACTTCTCCCTCAAACGAGAACAGTAGTTGATGCAGCGGCTGGTGGAGCTCTAAATCGCAAGACTCCTGAGCAAGCAATGGATTTGTATGCTACCATGGCTTGTAATGATTATCAATACCATGGGGAAAGGACACCGATGAAGAAAACTGCAGGAATGTTGGAAGTGAGCACCTTGGATGCTCTTTTGGCCCAAAACAAGTTGATCTCTCAACAGATGGCCAAATTAAACAAGAAACTTGATGTAGCAAAGGTGAATTCCATCAATCATCCAACCATAATCTGTGATTTTGTTCTGGTAGCCATGCGAATGAAGAGTGCCCTGGCAATATATTTAGCCCTTCTTCAGAGCAAGTAAACTATATGAGAAATCAACACAAGGGGCAAAACAATCCTTATTCGCAAACTTACAATCCAAGATGGAGGAATCATCCAAACTTTTCATGGGGGAATCAGAATCAAAATCAGAACACGTTTCATAAGCCACAACAGTCATATCAGAGCTCTTCCTCTCAACCTCAGTTGAGTGAGAAAGTCTCTTCTTTGGAAAGTGCTCTAGAAAAGTTGACTCTACAGACTACATCCTTCATGCAACACACTTCTACATTCATGGAGGAGACAAGAAGTGGCTTTCGAAACCAAGAAGCTTCCATTCGCAATTTGGAGACTCAAGTAGGCCAAATTGTGAGACAACTAGCTGATAGACCTCAAGGTTCTCTTCCAAGTGATACAGTAGTCAACCCAAAGGAGCATATCAAGGCTATCACTACCAGAAGTGGATGGATAATAGACCCAATTCCCAGAAGAGAGAGGATGATTGAAAAATAGAATGAGAACCCAGTTGAAGGTGAAGGCTCGAGAAGTCGTGACACTTCTCCAAAGGTTGTGAGGGAGGAACAGAAAAAAGAAAAGATAAGTGTGGCCAAACCTCCCATACCACCACTCAAAGCACCTTTTCCCTAACGCCTCCTCAAGCAAAAGGATGAGCAACAGTTTAGTAAATTCTTGGAGGAACTTCTATCTAAAAAGAGAAGGATTCCGGATAGTGAAACAATCATGCTAACGGAGGAATGTAGCGCCATAATCCAAAAGAAATTACCTCCTAAGCTCAAAGACCCGGGTAGCTTCTCTATTCCTTGCACTATTGGAGAGGTCACTTTTGGTAAAGCTTTATGTGATTTGGGGGCAAGCGTTAGCCTTACGCCCCACTCTATTTTTGAGAAACTTGGGATAGGGCAAGTCAAGCCCACAATGATGACTCTCCAATTGGCCGATTGCTCAATTAAGCATCCTTATGGGATAGTAGAAGACGTCTTGGTCAAGGTTGATAAATTCATATTTTCGGTGGACTTTGTAGTTTTGGACATGGCAAAAGATGAAGAAATACCCCTCATTTTGGGAAGGCCATTCCTAGCTACTGGAAGAGCATTGATCAATGTAGCCGATGGAACGTTGACCTTGAAGATTGGTGATGAAGAAGTGATCTTCAATGTTTTTAACGCAATGAAGCATCCCATGGGAAAAGAGGAGTGTTTTAAAATTGATGTGCTTGACTCTATAATTTGTAGCACAATTATGAGAAATTCCTATGAATCCCCTCTTGATAAGGTATTGGTGCAAGGTAAAAGTACAACTCAGGATGATGAAGACCCTCAAGTCGCTGAACACATAGGATTGCTTGAATTCATTCTGACATACTTGGTGTCATCTCCTCCCCCTAAGGTTGAAGAACTCCACAAGGAGGAATCCAAAGTAGAAGCTTCCAAGCTGGAGCTCAAACCCTTTCCTCCCAACCTAAAGTATGCATTTCTTGATGAGGACAACTCCTCTCCCATAATTATGAATGCGGAGTTGAATAGTTTGGAGGAGGAGAAACTGTTAAGGGTCCTTAGAGAATTCAAAAGTGCAATGGGGTAGTCCATTTCTGATTTGAATGGAATAAGCCCCTCCATATGTATGTATAAAATCCTCATGGAGGAAAATTATAAGGAGGTTGTGCAACCACAGAGGCGACTGAATCCCGCAATGAAAGAAGTAGTAAGGAAGGAAGTGGTAAAGCTTCTGGATGCCAGTGTGATTTATCCTATTTCTGACAGCTCTTGGGTTAGACCAGTTCATGTAGTGCCTAAGAAGAGTGGAACAACAGTTGTGTCAAACGAAGACAATGAGTTAATACCTACAAGAACTATAACTGGATGGAGGGTGTGTATAGACTACAGAAGACTCAATGATGCCACCCTGAAGGATCACTTCCCTCTTCCATTCATTGATCAAATGTTGGAGCGGCTAGCGGGGCATGATTACTATTGCTTTTTGGATGGTTATTCTGGATATGACCAAATAGCAATTGCTCCTGAGGACCAAGAGAAGACCGCCTTTATTTGCCCATACGGAGTCTTCGTATACCGGAGGATGCCGTTCGGACTTTGCAATGCTCCGGCCACTTTCCAAAGGTGTATGCTTTCCATATTTTCTGATATGAATGGGAAATTTATTGAAATCTTTATGGATGATTTTTCAGTTGTAGGTTCTTCTTTTGATAACTGTTTGCACAATTTATCTCTGGTTTTAAAAAGATGTCAGGAAACTAATTTGGTCCTAAACTGGGAGAAATGTCATTTTATGGTGAGAGAGGGAATAGTGTTGGGACACAAAATCTCTTCTAAAGGAATACAAGTAGACAGAGCTAAAATTGAAATTATAGAAAAACTCCCCCCTCCCATTAACGTCAAAGGAGTACAAAGCTTCTTGGGGCATGCTGGATTTTATAGGAGGTTTATTAAAGACTTTTCAAAAATTGCCAAACCACTGTGCAACCTCCTAGTTAAGGATGTTCCTTTTGTTTTTTATGAAGCATGTTTGTTAGCTTTTAACACCTTGAAAGAAAAATTGATTAGTGCTCCTATAGTTACTCCACCTGATTGGAATCTCCCTTTTGAATTGATGTGTGATGCTAGTGAAATAGCTGTTGGTGCTGTGTTAGGACAGAGAAAGAATAAGTTGCTGCATGTGATTTATTATGCTAGCCATGTTCTCGATACCACTGGTGCGTATATTTTATAGCACATAAAATATTCCAGCAAGTATACTGGGTCGCAACAAGTAATAAAGTGATAAGTAGAGTATCGTTCCACAGAGATTGAGGTATCAAATAAAATTCAATTAGGCTAAGTGAAATGCTATTAAGACTTATGAAGGAAATTTTAGAAATTACACAAAAAAAAGGGGTGATGATTGAAACAACGCAATATAAATAACTGAAATTTAAATAACTAAACAGAAAATAAAACAGACAAAAGATGTGTAATTGGTCACAAATTCCATGGAATTGTGCATCATCATCCTTTCCTTTGAATATTCTTGGCTAATTCTATTATGTAATCTTCAATCTAAAATTCTTAGAAAGTCTTCTAAGACTGAATTATATTAAAATTATAGTTAGGAAGATCTTCACTAATCTATAACTCAAATATAATCCGATGAAGTCCTAATCACATCAATGCCCCGCAATCGCATATGACATGTTATCTCTTGTCCTACTCATTACAAATACATAGCAATCGCATGCATGTATAAATAACAAGCTTCATAGGACAATAAATAAAATAGAACTTTGGCCAAGAAAATACTCATTGGTCCAAATGAATTAAAGTACAATTTCCATTTCATCAAATGACCGACTACACAAGAAAATGAGATTGATTTCGTTGGTCTAATCTGATTAATTCATAGACAAATTAATCTTTGAATCATTGAAGAACAATTCAATTAAATTACAATCCATTCAATGTTGGCCAATTTTCTAAAAGATGATTGAATCCAAAAGCTTTGAAATTACAATCTAACTTATCCAAAATAATTGACTAAAATCTTAGATCAACCATTCAATTAAGTCATGAAGCTCAAGAAAATTATTCAAGCCACAAAAATAAAACTATCTATATCTATATAATCTAATTTATGGTGGAAATTACAAGGTCAAGCTCAATATCTAGCTAACTCTAGCATAGACATAAAAATCTCAAACTCATTGAAGGTTCATCAAACATTCAAGAGGAAGAATAATCAGTAAAATCCATTCCATTAAACGAAAATGCATTAAAACTGAATATGTTCAACAATAAAGCTTCATAAAACCGAAATACATCAATCCTTAAACTCAGAAATTACATGGAAAAGAAGAATAACATGACAGAAAACAGAAAATACAACAGAAAACTAACAAACTATGAAGGAAAATAGAAGAAAAGGGGAGAAAATGAGAGAAGGAGAGCCATTCCCAAGTGGGAAGGCTTCCTTTCCCTCAAACCAAGCTCTGGAAGTCGCCTCTGTCTGCAGCAGCCGCGGGTCTGAAGTTTGGAGCGAAGCCTCCCTCTGTTTTGACCTAAAAATTGCATTTATAGTGGTTCTCTGCAGCGCCAGCGCCGGGCGCTGGCTTAACCTAATTTTTCACTATGTTCTGCGCCATACTTCTGACTCACTGCTCCTGGCGCCAAGCATTGGCTTCCTGGCGCCGGGCGCCAGACCATTTTTTCAGCATTTTTGATTTACTCTCTGTTGCTTTGTTTCTTGTCCGGTTCGAGCCCAGATGCCTCCAAACTCTATAAAACACATAAATGAACCATTTTGGAGTAAAATCATGGAGTTAAAGAACATAAATCTATAATTAACTTTCACCCAAAATAATTCAAAACATTATAAAAATAGAGTTTTGGCAAAAATCAAGATGCAAAAAGGGCTAGAATAGAGGCTAAAATATATGGAAAATTGCATGTTATCAACCACCCAACTAAATTATGCCACCACTGAAAAAGAACTTTTGGCTATTGTTTATGCATTTGATAAATTTCGTTCTTATTTGGTAGGAACTAAGGTGGTTGTTTATACTGATCATGCAGCAATTAGGTACTTATTCGCTAAACAAGACTCCAAACCACAGCTGATTCACTGGATCCTTTTGCTCCAAGAGTTTGATTTGGAGATAAGAGATAAGAAAAGGGTGGAAAATGTGGTGGCTAACCACTTGTCACGAATTGAAACCGAGGAAGGACACAATAATGACCATATTCTCATCAAGGAAGAATTTCCAGATGAACGACTCCTTGCCATTGATAACATTCTTTTTCCATTTATTTTAGTCCCTATTTTAGTCCTTTTTGCCTCTTTAATTTTGTCAATTCTCTAATTTTATTATGTTTTAGAATTTATTAGGTATAAACTATTTATGGATTGAATGTGTCTCAATTTTTATATTTTTAGAACTTGAATTGTAAAATGCTCAATTTAATTCCTACAAATTTTAATTTTGGAGAGAAAAGTGTTGACATGGACAAAGATGCTGATTGGATGCTAATGTGGCACTTTTTGGGTGATGTAGATGCTGACTAGGATATGCTGGATGTGGGGCCCACTTAAACTCTTATTCAATGCCATGTAGTCAGAATTTTTGGGCAGAAATATTAATTTTCGTAGGTCAAAAAAAGCATGGCTGAAATATTAATTTTGCCATGATATTCTGCTGTTGTTTGTCACTTTCTGCTGCAAAAATATTAATTCTGCTGCTGCCATACTTTTCTGCTGCTGTTCTGCTGCTGTTTGCCATGCTGTTCTGCTGCAGAATATTAATTTTGCTGCTGTTTTGCTGTCAAAGTGCTGCCATATCATGGAAGAGGCATCAAAGGAGGCATCTAGGGCAGAATATCCCTTTAGGCATGTGTTAGATCAGTTTTATATTTGCAAAATCGAAATTTATTAAGGGGACTAAGTCATTTTTCTGATAAGAGGTCCTAGCACCATTTTTCTGTCTTCCTTGGGCAGCAGTGGCTGGGAGCAACATAGAGGCAACTCTCTAGCTTGGTTAGAGGGAAAGGAAGCCTTCCCACTTGGGAATAGCTCTCCTTCTCCCATTTTCCTTCCTTTTCTTGCATTTTCCTTCATAGTTTCTTAGATTTCTGTTGTATTTTCTGTTTTCTGTCATGTTTTTCCTTCTCTTCCATGTAATTTTCTAAGTTTAAGGATTGATGTAGTTTGGTTCTATGATGTTTTATTGCTGAACAATTTCGATTTTAATGCACTTTCGTATAATGGAATGGATTTTACCGATTATTAAGCTCTTGAATGCTTGATTAACCTTCAATGAGTTTGACATTTTGATGTCTATGCTAGAGTTAGCTAGATATTGAGCTTGACCTTGTAATTTCCACCATAAATTAGATTGTCTAGATATAGATAGTTTTATTTATGTGGCTTGAATAATTTTCTTGAGCTTCATAATTTAATTGAATGGTTGATCTAAGATTTTAGTCAATTATTTTGGTTAAGTTAGATTGTAATTTCAAAGTTTTTGGGTTCAATCATATTTTAGAAAATTGGCCAACATTGAATGGATTGTAATTTAATTGAATTGTTCTTCAATGATTCAAAGATTAATTTGTCTATGAATTAATCGGATTGGACCAACGAAATCAATCTCATTTTCTTGTGTAGTCGGTCATTTGATGAAATGGAAATTGTACTTTAATTCATTTGGACCAATGAGTATTTTCTTGGCCAAAGTTCTATTTTATTTATTGTCCTATGAAGCTTGTTATTTATACATGCATGCGATTGCTATGTATTTGTAATGAGTAGGACAAGAGATAACATGTCATATGGGATTGCGGGGCATTGATGTGATTAGGACTTGATCGAATTATATTTGAGTTATAGATTAGTGAAGATCTTTCTAACTATAATTTTAATATAATTCAGTCTTAGAAGACTTTCTAAGAATTTTAGATTGAAGATTACATAATAGAATTAGCCAAGAATATTCAAAGGAAAGGATGATGATGCACAATTCCATGGAATTTGTGACCAGTTGCACATCTTTTATCTGTTTTATTTTCTGTTTAGTTATTTAAATTTCAGTTATTTATATTGTGTTGTTTCAATCACCACCCCCCCTTTTTTTGTGTAATTTCTGAAATTTCCTTCATAAGTCTTAATAGCATTTCACTTAGCCTAATTGAATTTTATTTGATACCTCAATCTCTGTGGGACGATACTCTACTTATCACTTTATTACTTGTTGCGACCCAGTATACTTGCTGGAATTTTATATGTGCTATAAATTATACGCACCAGCCATCCAAGAACTGCCATGGTATGCTGATATGGCCAATTTCAAAGCAGCAAAAATTCTCCCAATGGAGTTAAATGGGCAGCAATTAATAAAATTTCTTCATGAAGCAAAATTCTATGTCTGGAATGAACCTTACCTGCTGAAAAGATGTAAGGATGGGCTACTGAAAAGATGTGTGCCTCAAGAGGAGGTTAAAGACATCCTATGGCATTGCCATGCTTCTGGGTATGGGGGTCATTTTAGTGGTGACCGGACAGCCGACAAGATATTGCAATCAGGGTTATATTGGCCAACCATGTTTAAAGATGCTTATGAGTATATAAAGCAATGTGAAAGATGTCAGAGAACAGGAAACATATCCAAGAGGCATGAGATGCCTATGAACTCAATTCTTGAGGTGGAGTTATTTGACGTTTGGGGGATTAACTTTATGGGCCCTTTCCCATCATCCTATTTCAATGTCTACATACTCGTAGCAGTGATTACGTATCAAAGTGGGTTGAAGCTTCTGCAACTAAAACCAATGATGCTCATGTAGTGATGAACTTTCACAAAAAGAACATATTCTCAAGATTTGGCGTACCAAGGGCCTTGATTAGTGATGAAGGCACGCATTTTTGCAACAAGAAACTTGATTCTTTATTGGGAAAGTATGGCGTAAAGCATCGAGTCGCAACTCCTTATCATCCGTAAACAAGCGGCCAAGTGGAAGTATCGAATCGAGAATTAAAGCGGATTTTGGAGAAAACAGTTAATTCCTCAAGGAAAGATTGGGCTTCTAAGCTAGATGATGCACTATGGGCCTACCGAGCTGCTCTGAAGACACCAATTGGAATGTCTCCATATCAGTTGGTGTATGGGAAGGCTTGCCATCTACCTGTAGAATTGGAGCACAAGGCCTTCTGGGCTACTAAATTTCTCAACTTTGATTAGTAGGCGGCCGGAGAGAAGCGGATTTTGCAACTTCATCAACTGGATGAATTTAGGCTTCAAGCCTATGAAAGTGCACAGATCTACAAAGAAAAGACTAAGCAATGGCACGACAAGCGAATCATTCCTAAGAGTTTTGAGCTTGGGCAATTGGTGCTGTTGTACAATTCTAGATTGAGGCTCTTCCCTGGAAAACTAAAGTCAAGATGGTCTGGCCCATTTGTAATCAAGGAGGTCTTTCCTCATGGAGCGGTGCTGCTGTCCAACATGGAAACAGAGACAAGCTTCAAAGTCAACGGACAACGGTTAAAACATTATTTGGGAGAAGAGAGCCACCCAAGTGCTCATCCATCCTCCTTTCAACTCTATCATGAAGAAACCGGGTAAAGTCTAGCTAAGGACTATAAATTTAGTGCATCTTGGGAGGCAACCCAAGTCTCTTACCTTTCTCTTTTAATTTCAGTCTCTTACTGTTTTTCAGTATTGTGCTCCTGTTGTTGTTGTGGCTGTGTTAATGTTGCTGTCCATTTGTATGTGTGTGTGCTGCTTAATTTGTGCAATTTGGATGAAACAATCTTGTAGGAATGATATGCTGAAATTGCCCATGTTGCATGAATTGAGTCTATATTTGATTGCTGAATTTTGTGTTGCTTGCTGCAACTCGTGTGATTCACTATTCCCAATTTCTCTGCTTGGACATTGCTTAGTTTGCTTGGGGGGGGGGGAAATTTGCTGCTAAAAAAAAATTGCCTTTTTGGATTGCTGTCACTCTAGCGCCTAGGCGCCACACAGGGCGCCTATAGGCGCCAGAGGGCCAACTCTCGGGTTGGCCAGCGCCCCAGGCACCACACAGGGCGCCTGAGGCACCCCCGTCTTCACCAAGGTATCACTCAACGTGGCGCCTGAGGCGCCACGTCCCTATAAAATCTTCACCTTCGTTTTTTTAGCTCATTTTCACCCCCCTCAAACCCTAGCAGACCCTTTTTCTCTGAAGTCAGTGGATCTCCGCCTTGCAGCCCTCCTTTGCCTCCATTTTTGGGTAAGTTTCACCCTTCATACCCCCACCATTCCTCTTTTCCCCCACTTTCCATACACTTTACTTCACCTTTCACTATTTTCACCCCCCTCAAAAAAAAAGGGAACTTTCATCTTTTCAGAAAATTTCAAATTTACATGCTTCACATTTTCAAGAATGTTAGTTCCCCTTTTGAATTTTATTTCAAAAAAAAAGTTTCTTTTTGAATAAAAAGGGATTTGAAATGCCTGATGTGAATTTTAGGGTTTTAATTTAAATTTTAGAATTTCTTTTTGGCTTTTCTAGGATTATAACTGCTGATATGTCTGGAAAGCAGCAAAGAAAAAGTCAAAGAGAGTCGTCTTCTCGTAGGAATTTTGATCCGTCTAGATTTAGGTCCTTAGAACATAGCAAGCGTTTTGAGGATTTAGAATCTAGAGAATTTATTGCTGAATCTGGTTTTCACTTACGAGAAGGCGAGAACCCTGAAATTCTACACTAGATTAGAGAGTGGGGTTGGGAAAAATTGTGTGAGCCGGCTGCCCCTTTTTGCCCTGTAATTGTAAAAGAATTTTATGCTAATGCTTACCGGTTGAGGAGTGATCAAGGTGTCAGAGATCCCTGCATTTCCTTTGTTAGAGGAAAGGACATTCATTACTTAATTAACAGTCTCAACAATTATTTTGGCTTACATTATGCACCGGGGCAATGTGTTTTCGATAATTAGATGAGACATAGATATGTGAAGGCCCCTCACATTATTGCCACTCTCTGTCGGGAGGGGGCAAGTTGGGAACTGGATGCCGAGGGAAAAGCTGCTAATTTTAAAAAATCAGAAATGAAACAAATCCCCAAGGCTTGGTGTACATTTGTCCAGTCCAACTTGCTGCCTACCTCGAACCGGTCAGAGGTAACCATCGAACGAGCAGTGGTTATCTATTTGATCGTGACAGGGAAGGTATTTAATGTGGGTTCCCTGATTTCTCATAACCTTTCAAAATTATCTCAAAAACAGGGAAAACGCCTCGGATATTCGTGCCTCATCACAGGCTTGTGTGAGAAGGATGAGGTACCGTTAGAGGATGTACCGCGAAGAGCCCCGGAGAGCGCTATCACCAAACAGGTGATAGACTCGATGTTTCACAATTTTATGGCTATCACGGCTCCTCTACCGGTCCCTCCTCCTCCTCCTCAGGTACCTGTGAGACCCCGTGCTGCACCTCCTCTGCCTAATATGTCGGAGCGCCTGAGTAGTGTTGAGACTGGGATTGGGGAAATCAGGCACACCCTCGATACCTTCATCGCCACGCATAACCAACAGCATCGGGCACTTGCTCATGCGATGTTTTCCCTTGGTCGGCATTTTGGTGCCCCCACTAACGATTGGATGCTGGAGGATCCTACCTATGACCCATTTGCAGATATCAATTTCGATCCTTCCGCCAATCGGGAAGTCGGAGGTGAAGGTAGTCACAACATGGAAGGAGAGGCCCACAACGAGGATGAGGACGATGATTGATTTATGCTTTTGATTCACATCTTGTTGCAGTTGTTGTTTTTGTTATTTTTGTTTTTAGTTATGTTTTGTACACACTTTCTGACATTTCGTATTTTAGTCTTGTAACTTGTGGATTTTTCTGTTGATGTTTAGTGCTTTTGGATCCTTTTTGGTTTAATGAAAGTTGTCTCGTGCTTTTCCTTTCTGCATTCGGTTATTTTGCTGTTGTTTATTTCTCGTTATTTTGGAATTTTTGTGGATGGTTTCTTTTTGGTTTATAGCATTCATTTTCCCCGCACCCCCAGTTTTAGATTGTCTCTTTTTGAGTCTTCAAGCCTTGTTTCTGTTTTGATTTGACATTGAGGACAATGTATCGTTTTGGTTTGGGGGAGTTGAGTGACTTTTTGGCTTTGGATTTTTCTTGATAAATTGGATAGTACTTTACAGATTTTATATTATTCCTATTTCAATTAATTTTATGCATTGTCATCTTAATTAAAATATAGCTTAAATTGGACTTTTCAGAATATTTGGATTAAATTGAAAATTTTCAATATTTTTAACTAAGAATTGTTGACCCTCTTATTTTTCTAAAATGTATTCTTCAAAACCTTGAAAAAGTTTTAGTTTTTACTTTTGACAATTTCTTACTCAATAAGGGATTTCCTTCTCTTAATAATAAAAAAAAAGAAAAAAAAAACAAACAAACAAAAACAAAAAAAAAACAACAAAGAAATGCTCATATGCATCCATTAAAATAAAATAAATGGAGGTGTGGTTTAAGTTGAGGAAGTATAGTGTGGATTAGGTGTACAATACTTGTTCCAACCAATGAATCACATTTTCCTTGCAAATAAAGGCGATGGACAAAGTGTTGTTGTGTGGATTAGGCGCACGGGTAACTCGTTGTTTCCTGAGCCTCGCTTTCCTTTCTTTTTACTTTGATTGAGGGGGAGATGTGTGGATGAGGCGCACTGTCTTCACTTCAATCATTTTATTTTAATGTTCTGTCTATTGAGAAGTTTTCCTTGAGAGCCAAAAATTGTCAAGCAAAAAGGAAATTTTTTTTAAGTTTTTGAAAGAATAATTTTAGAAAGTAAGGGTGTTTGCATTTCATCTTTAAAATTTTTGAAAATTCTCTTTTTCTATCTTTAGATTCAAAAATTATCCTTTGCGAGTTAGTTTTATTAAGATGACTGCATGAAATTGACTTGTATGGGTTTAATGTTTTATGTTGTTCAGTACTTCTTTTTCATCCTGAAAAATCTTTGACCTCTGTTTAGTTTTTAGTTTCCAGTTAGTATGTGCTTGAGGACAAGCAATAGTTTTGTTTTGGGGGAGTTGATTAGTCCTTTATTTTGGTTAATTTATGTTGCTTCTTTAGGACTTTTTCCTTTCCTTGATCCCTTTTTTGTTATCTTTGTTCTTGCTTTGTTCTTTATTTTTGGCTTTCCTCTTTGTACATAGTAGTTGCTTTGCTTTATCTTGTTTTAATCTCTTTCTTTGCCTTTTTATGCTTTTTGTTGTGTTTTTCTTGTAGGCTTTCTTTTCTGGTCTGCTGCTAGCTGGTGTGCTGATGAGAATCTGAAGCAAAGTGCTGATATAATGCAAGTCTGGAGGCTGGCGCCCAGGCGCCAGAAGCTTTACTCTTGGCCTGATCATTAAATGGCTGGCGCCCAGGCGCCAGCAGCCCAACTCTCTGCCTCGAGGAATGAAGGTGGCGCTCAGGCGCCACAATATGATTCTTCCTTCATTTTCTGCATGGCGCCCAGGCGCCACGCAGGGCGCTTGGGCACCGGGGTCCTGACATGTGCCTATAAATAGGATTCTGAAGCATTTTGGTGCATCTTTTGGCTGGAGGAGAAGGAGCTCTGCTAGGGCAAAATCGGGGAAGAAGGGAAACCTACTCTCCATTGAGTTTGATGCTTATTTCTTTCTCTCTTTCCTCTTGTATCATGTTTATTTATGTATTTGTGATATTTTTCTCTTCTTCCACCATGTGTAACTAAGTTTCTAGGGTTAGGGGATTGATGTAATTGACTCCTATGAAGCTTTGTTATTGAATGCTTTAATATATTTGCAATTTCGATTTTTGGAGTATACTTTACCATTTTTTTTATCACTCTTGGATGCTTAGCTACCATCTTCAATGAATGTAGGGTTTATATTAGTGCTAGACATAGCTTGATATAGACTTGCCTTTGTAATTTCTACCGTGATTCGGGTTATTCTAGACATAGATAACCTTAATTGCGTGGTTTTTATGAGTTCTTACGCTTAAACGCCGAATCAATTAATTTGACTAAGACATTAGCTAATTAATTGAGTGAGGTAGATTTGTTTCACCAAGACATTGGGTTCAAATATCTTTGTGAACTTAATCAACAGAAAGAGGAATTTGAAAATGTATGGAAGTATTTTCTAATGACTCAAAGATTAGTTTGTCTATGAATTAATCGGATTAGGAGCTAAGTAAAATCAATCCCCTATGCTCGCTTTGTTCTCGTATAGATTTCGTTGTGCTAGCCAACTTAGTGTCTTAATTTAATTTGCGATCTTTAACTTTAGACTCAACCACTCTACCATTTCAATTGTCCAAATATAATTTGAGCTAGTGAAATTGGTAATTGTTAAAGTCAATCCCTGAGGACGATAACTCTTTCTCTCTCACTTTACTACTTGTGCGACCCGATACACTTGTCGGGAAATAGCGCATCATCCTTCAACAACTTCTAGCTATCATGAAAAAACCTCAATCACAAAGTGGTCCATAATCTTCTCCCACATCTCCAACTCACCCATCAGGCAACGCTGCTTCATTCTCCCTCCGCAAATTTCTCTCTTTTCTCTCACCTGCAAAACTACCCCCATCCAAGATTCCACCACCATTACTACCTTAACAATTAAAACTCTCTTCTTCATTGACTCACTTTTTGTCAAAAACCTAGAAATTTGGTGAGTGCTGACCTACCCAACATGATGCTCACACCTCTTCTTTATCCGCAGAGTTATCCTCTGTGATTTGCCCATCTCTTGCTTATGCCCACACTATTCTTCAAATCGGCCTATGGTTCCTAAGTTATGTATTTCTGTCTTTCTCACTACTTTGTCCTTTTTTTTACTTTTAATAATTAAATCACCATGCATATCATAATCCCAATGTTGCTGAAGCAAGAAACTCTATTGGTAGTATATATCATTAAACAAAGTAGCTGAGGGAAAAAGGAAAAAGCTTACCCAGCAAAGAACAACAAAGTTTTTCAGAACAACCTCGTGGAAATTTCCAGTCCCATATCCCATCTTTGATCATGCCTATCATAGTCTTACATGGGATTCAATAACCAGAAACAGAAAGGAAAAAGGATAGAAAAATCTTACCTTTGATTTTTCTCCTTCTGATTCTCTGATAACACTTCCCTCTTTTGTTCTGATTTTTCTCCACCAAAATCCAATGCTCCATTCTTCCCCCCGATTCTTTGATTTTCTTAGAAGCTCTCTCAATTCTCAGCTTTGCAATTTTTTTTTTCAATTGCTTTGCCCAATCTCTGCTTGGTCTTCTCAACAGTAGAAGTGGCATTATTTTCTTAGAAGTGGCATTATTATTCCTAATTGACGTAAACTGATGAAGGCATTAGTTTAAAGGTTGATAGTTTAATCATGTATTATATGTATATTGTATTTTATACTCAAAAAAAACTTAGTATTTAAAAAAAGTATTATTTCATTATTAAGTATTTTGCGTTTTTGGTAATCAACATAATAAAATCACCAAGTAAAATGACCAAGTGAGAAGCCAAATAGCCCATCAAATATTATCAAAAAGGAATAAAAGATTTTGAAGCCACTTGATATGAAATCTATCAATGAGGGAGATGAGCTAGCTCTCCCAAGTTCTTTTTTCCACCAGTTTTCTAGCTTAACTCCATTGTCTATATATGCTATATATTTAGTTGCAAATAAGAGAAGAGTCGGAAGCCATCAAATAATTTTATAGAGTGAGAAGAAGGAGATGACAGATGGATGAGCAAATGGCAAAGAAGGGAGAATCAAAGAAAGAATCTATTGGTAAGGCATGGGCTCAAGCTAGAAAAAGGATCCAAGGAGATCATTTCATTGTGTGGTGAATATTGGCAAGAGCCAGTTTGGTGGCAAAACTGTTCGGTTAGACTATTTTGAT
The DNA here is from genome assembly GCA_037074585.1 of Biancaea sappan. Taxonomy (NCBI): domain Eukaryota; kingdom Viridiplantae; phylum Streptophyta; class Magnoliopsida; order Fabales; family Fabaceae; genus Biancaea; species Biancaea sappan. Next base: position 29,186,548 of record CM073493.1, read on the forward strand.
TAGGTTTAATTAGTTTTAGCCCAACAGTTTTTTAATATGTTTCAGATTGAATAAGGGTTTGATTTGCTCAATCTGATCTAGTTTTTTTTATCAATTCTAATAAAATAAACAAAAGAGGAACAATATTTTAAAAAAACGTGTCAGCAGTTTTGTTAATATCTTTTTTTTTTTTACGTGAATACTCAATTTGAATACCAGAAGAGTATCACTGTGTTTTAGTTACTATATTTTTTTTATTTTAATGCAAATTATTCTCTGGACAACTATATATATACACACATATATTATAAACAATTTAAAAAAACTAATTCTTCTTCTCCAAATCATGTTTTTATCATTAATTTTTCTTTTTAAAATTTAAAGGAAACTAGTTTCTGAATAGTTTCATAAGTTTAAATCTCATTAAAAAACCTAAATTTAATTAAAACGAAATTAGCAAAATAAATTAATTAAGTGACGTCTCAAAGATAAGCTAGCCACGTTCTTCACACACCTACACAGCTAGTAACACCCCTACTGGCTGGGATTCAAATCCCGATACACCAAGGCTAGATATTAGAATTAAAACACAATTGTAAATGAAGTTTCAAATTTCAAGAAACATCAATAAAAATATTATCAACTTGCAAAAAATCATAATACTATATTTCAAGGTATAAGTTCAACATTTGTATCAAGTACCATTTTCAAAAATTAAAAAAAATGTCAGTTTCAAGAGTAATGTTTCTGCTACTTTTCAGCTATCTGAATGTCTCTCAATGGCTAGCATTCTCAAAAAGGCTTGCCATAGATTTGCACCCATCATGACTGTTGTTGACCAATGACTTCTTTAAAGCAAACATTTATAGATTGTATGTTCAAAATTTTCGCAAGTTGAATGCACAAATGACCAAGTTAATGTAATTGGCACCAGGTCTATCTTTTAAAAGTATTAGATGCTGATGGATTGGTGACACCTTAATAGCAAAGATTAATAGATTTCGAAGGGTGAACTAATAGCAGGAAAAGAATTACAAATTTTCCTAGTTTAGCGACATAAAAATTATTCTCCTATGAGATATAGACGTTGTATTATAGGTGTTAAACAATTAGATTAAGTAAATGAATAGCCAAAGACTAATATTAGCTGTGGATGTTTTACCATATTGAATTATTTCTGATTTGTTTTTTCTATGACACATTTAAAATAATAAAGTAGTTCACTGCTCTGAAGATTTTTCAAGAGTAGTATTTCTGAACAAATAATGTTGAGAACATGGTAGTTGTGAACATAAAATGGTCAAAAGTCAAGAAACTAATATATTCCCAAGTAGAAGTTAAGGAACAAAAAGACCTTATATTGAAGTGTGAACTGTATCCTTGCGCTCTTGTCATCAATGCAGTAAGCAATCCCTGCTTTATTCATAGTTCATCCTAAAACTCAATTTCAACTTTCCTAATATTTTTGTCACATATTTATTAGATAAATATCCTATCAAATAATAATTCATTAGTCAACAGCAGGAGATTTCATCTCAGCTCTGGTTGGTATGTGTACTCTAGTCTACAAGCAAATAGAAAATTTTAATCCCTATCTGGTAGATACCATATAAGCCTGTCACAATTACTATGTTATAGGCTAAGCAGGGCATTACATTTGCCTTTATATAAAGGATACCATGGCCTCCATACACATTGCTGTAGGATAAAATTGAAGAGTAAGCCCAAAATATTATTCACTTTATTTTGAGATTTACAAGAGAAGTCTAGCATTTATATATCCATCTAGCTAGAGCAATTAAGAGAGGAGAATCCTCCACAATCCCAGAGATACAAACATACCTACTAAATACAAATTCATCATAATCAATCAAACTTAATTTTAAGGAAACAAATCAAAAACCAAATATTTACATAAAAAGAAAATAAATCAGCAATAATAACATAATAAGATAGTATCCCATAAAAGCCTAAGCCTATGGAGAGAAAATAGAGGGCACCAGGGTATAGAAGAATAACTTCATGCATGGAGTGACTCATTTGATGTTTTTTTTTTTTTGATTTGGAAGTGATTATTTATTTTTATATATTTGTTGTTTTAGTTTTTTGTACTGTACTGTAACATAAGGAATACGGAATTTTTTTAGTCTGTGGATGTAAGTTACATTGACCGAAACACATTAAATTTGTATATATTTTTGTAATTTTCATTCAGTTTATCTTCTATGTTCTGAGCATTTCTTGCTTGACATTTCAAAACTAAAATTTATATACTTTGGAGCTAATCAGTTTTTTGGCCCCATACCGTCCACTATCTTCAGTATATTGGAGTTGCAAAATAATTTGTTAGGAAGCATCTCCCCATATATATGCCATGTGCTTCTAAATTTACAAAATCTATCTTTGTCCTCCAATCAACTATTTGATCCATCCCATCTGGTTGGCTACAATTGAAAGAGCTCAAAGTGTTAGAATTATCCTCCGACAGATTTAGTGGACATCTATCAACAGGCATGGGTAACTTAACTATGCTTCAAGAGTTATATTTATATGAAGACCTTTTGACAGTCATGTCCTTTTGGCTATATCAAATCTCCATCTATTAATATTTTTAATATATTTAAAAATTAAATAACAAAGTCATATGATAAAAATGTCATTAAAGTATAAATCTATATATTATAGATAATTTTGCTTCCACTTTAAGGCAACATAAATATTAAATATATCCCAGTAAGCTATCATGTATCTCTTTTTTAATGCAATGTTAGACTATTATTTTTTTTTTTTATGAAAATGAACCTAATGTGGCATGAATTAAACCCACTGCTTCCCGTTAATGCTGCCACTAAATTTAGTCAATCAATTATCATCTAAACAATATTTTAATACCATCATTTAAATAATTAATATTGAAAATTTTGAATTTGAAATAATTAGTTTAATGCTGCCATTAATTTTAGCCAATCAGCAACCATCTAAATAATTAATTTTAAAAAATTCAAATTTACAATAAATCAATTAATAATGCTAAACATAACACAAAGTTTTAGAAAATTAATAATTATAAGTAAATCAACAATTTTTTAAATTTTAGGTACAATGAAAATAAATGCAATATAAATAATGTGGCATGCGAAAAAAAAGTAAACAACAATATCAAAAACCTATAATAACGTGTTTCAATATTTTTTGAAACTTAGTTTTATAATATCTATTACTAAATATATCTTTTGTTATTTATTTGTCTGGTTTATTTAGTATCTTAAATGTTTTATTGTGAAAATTTGTTATATACTACAATCTAAAGTTGGGCAACAAAAAGGATTTGAAAATTTATTCTCTTTATAAAAAAGAGAAATATTTAAATATTTTTTTCTAATATAGGGTACCAAAAAGTATTCAATAATTTATAATTTTTAAATATAGATACATAAAAAATAAGGTAAATTATAATATATTAAAATTTTTTATATGAAAATTTGAACATTTTTAAATACTCACATTATGTTTTGTGCATCGTATAGGTCATGTTTTAGTTAGAATAAAATAATAACAGTTCAATCGTTGCTATTGATTAAATAATTTAAATTTTATAAAGTTATTGTTATATAATTCTTTAATTTTTTTATATTTTCTATATTTAATTTTTAGAATTTTTATACACATGTTACTTGCACACACACACACACACACACACACACACACACACACACACACACACACACACACACACACACACACACACATATATATATATATATATATATATCAATTTTGGCATCGTGACATTAGAAGGTTGGAAAATAACTCCCCTACTTTTGGAAAGCAATTAACCATTTTCTTTTGTCACTCGTTTTTTTTTTTTGGTACATTGAAATTGTGGGAGCAACCTATCGCAATTTTGAATCAATAATAACGTAAAATTAGGATATCAAATGAGTGGATTAGACTGCGTTTGGGTAGAATAAAAAATAGAAAGATAAAAAATCATTTGATCCATTTAACATTTTTATGTGGGTCATAAGTTGATTCATAACTTATTAAGGTCAACACAACCTAACCCAACCCAACCATTGACTTATGTTTTTTCTTTAATTAGTACTTTTTTTAAGTTAAACAAAGTCATATATATATATATATATCTATACACACATATATATATATATACATATTTACAGATATAAAATATATATAGATGTCACAACCCAAAAACTTACAACTTAGGGAAAATAAGAAAAAAGAAATAAAATAATAAATTCCTATAAAAGGAAAAGCAGTAACGGTTGACTGTCAGGGAACAGGAGTCGACTGGTTATCTAAGAAAGATAAAATTAAGTAAAAAAAAAAAAACAATTGACTGCTCAGAACTCGACAGTGGGCTGGTATAGTCCAAATCACATTAAGCGGCAAGTTGGTGAATTGTTTAATAGGAATATCACATGTAATTATGAGAATCTCAGAGGAACGATTACGGGAACTTGTATTTGAACACACATCAAGAGAAGGTGGAATAAACAAAAAAATAAAAAGGATGATTTTTATGAAGAAATAGTGGCTGTCAGAATAAAAATCAGAAAACAGAGCAACGACCGAAACAATGAACAGGGGTCAGTTGGGAATCCATGGAAACTAAGTGAGAATTCAGTTAGAAATCAATTTAGTTAGTTTAAAGATTTCTTAAACGGAAGGAAGAGCTAAACATATGAATAGCAATATGCACTGAGACTAAAATGACAGTAGAACACAGAGTGAAACAAGTGAGAGAGAGAGAGAGAGAGAGAGAGAGAGAGAGAGAGAGAGATGAGTAAGAAAGAACAGAAGCTTTGGGATGAAAAGCATTAGAGGAAATTCTAAGGTGGAATTGCTATTCATAAGATGCATGTTTTATACTGCTGTCTTCTGAAAAAATGTTTTGATATTGAAAATGCTTTCTGAACTGATGTTTTATACTGATGATTGTGAAAGAATGTCCATGAATGATTTATGAAAGAATGAGTGTGCATAAAATGAATTTTGTGATCTTAGCATGGAATTGAGGGTTGGAAACCAGGCTTTCATGGAATTGAGGCTTGGATTGAGAGTCTGCGGAAGCTCTCCTTCCATGAGAAGACTGAACTAGAGATACTGCAGTATTTTATTTTTAGGAGTTTTGTGTGCCACCAACTAAATGAACGAAGCTTGCTAAGTTTCACTCCCCACAGAAAACCGTTTTCTATGATTGAATGCACAAGTCTTCAAGTGTTCAATGCATGGACTGATTGGCTCTTATGACTGGAATGATTTCTTTTCCAACTGTTTTATAAGTATGCTCTCTACTGGAGTTTCCATCTCACTTTTCTGTTTTATAACTCACCATTCCAAGTGAAAATGCAAAAGTGAAGGGGACACTGAATTGAGCGGGAAGTGTTATGTTAGGAAATGGACTTATAACTAATCTAGGAACGTACTGTAACTTAAAAGAGTGCACATTTTGTTCTATGTACTGCACTGAACTATACAAACTATGTATCTTAATATGCTGTGAAAATCATGCTACAGTGTTATGTATGCTTAAGGAATTTCAAAAGAAAATCATGCTCTAGGAACGTACTGTAACTTAACAAGTCAAGCGGCCACCTTTCAGAATACATTCAGAATAAGAACAGAAAGAACAACTGGCTAGTCTCTCCGAGCAGCCAATTGTTATTCCTAAGTTCTGCTACATTCACTGAACTCTATTTCAAAAGAGGAGGAAATACTCTAACTTAAAGGATTTGGTAAATAAGACTAGAGTTTCAGAGAATTTAAATAACCCTTGTATGTATATATAATCAAAACCATCATACCTAAATAAAAGGTGGTATGTTAGATAAATTTAAATCTCATAAGATTAAATAAAAAATAAAATAACTAAAAAATATTGGGATAAAAGGAACGTTACAATACACATATATATCTTTTATATAGACTCACATATAAGACTTAGACCAGTGACTAAGTGACGAGGTCGAGTCACTAAGTCATTGGTCTAATCATTGAGCTATCAGGTTATTAGTTAGATTGAAAGAATTATCAATATATATATGCTTACAAACTCAAGTAATATTTTATTATGAGTTTTAACAAAATAGGTGCCAAATAAATTCCAATTTAATTAAAAAAATTCTAAACTTGTCTTTCAAAAAAAATTAAATTTGTGAACATATATATATATATATATGTTGTGTATGTATGTCTATGTGTTTCTATAAACGTATGTGTGTATATGCATGCACACATGCAAATGCATGTGTGTATGGGTTTGTGTGTGCATGTGTCTCTGTGTGTGTACGTATGTGTATGAACGCACGTGCATACTTGTGTGCATGCATGTGTGTACACATGTATGTATATTTAAATAAATCTATATTAACTTTCTGGTTACTAGTTCAACCATCTGTATTAATCTTGCAAAGTTAATTAGAATTTGTGTTGGATAATCAAATTTACTATTTGAAACTGAGTATAAAAAAACTAATAATCACTACAATAGTCCAGATATAGTTCAAGTGCTTCAGTGCTCCAATCTCTAATAGATTTTTTGCTTCTAGTGGTAAATGGGTTATGTGGTTATTAATGGGTCAAACCATTTATTATCCATACTAAATAAGTTACAGTGTGACCCAACCCATTTATGACTCAGGTCAAATTTAAGTAGATTGAATTAGGGTCAAAGAGTGAATGTGTTAAATTAGGTAAATAGTTTTGTATCAATTTTGACACCCTTAGATAGAACTCTCTTAAAGATAATGACTCTACCTGCCCTTACCTTGCAAATAAAGCTTGCTTTTTTTTTCGCTTTTATTTGTATATAGGCCTATATATATATTGTTTGCTTTTATTTATATATAGGCCTCTTTATGTTGCCTAAGTTTATGATACGTGTGCCAATTTTTAAAAATTTTATTGAAAAAATACAATTTTTTTTTATAATTAGTAGTGTTGATAATTTTGAACCACGACCATCTAATTATCAAAATTCAACTATTTATAACTTAGACTTATGTTAACTCAAAGATCAAACTTGTTGGATTAATGATTTAACTAATTAAAATATGAGCTTTCAAATATCAGTCAATGTTAATTTTTTGATCTCACTCAAATTGGACATTTCCTATTAAATTGTAATTTTAATTTTATTTATTTTTATGCATTGAAAATCATAATTGAAAATATTTCATTTGTATTCATAGTCTAAATGAGAGCTATATATATATATAAATATATGAGATAAATAATCAAACTATATCTATCAAACATAATCAATTTTAAGTTTTCATTTGTCAAAATTAAATACTTTGCACTGGACATATAATTCTATCGAGTGATCCATTTCACTAGAAATTATAGGATTTTAATGCTTAAAGATCATATTCTTTGCAGAACACAAGCTTTTAAGAAATATGCTTCTAACCATCTCTAACTTATCTTCACTTGAACTGATTAGTATTTCCTTTAACTCCTTAATAGATATGGCTTAAAACACCTATGATATTAATATTTTATCTATTTAACACATACGTTTAGTAAATATTCTTTATGTCTTTCTATTTAATCTTTTCATATTATGTTTAATAGGATTGATTTTATATGTGCGACTTTGTGTCTCAAAAATAAGTTCACTGTTTCTTCTTCTACATTCAATTTTCCCTTTATTTTGTAATTTCTTATCTTTTAAAATATATATAAAAAAACAAAATGAGGACAATACACCTGGAACGGGTTGGGTAACGTTTTAATTTTGAAATAATTATTGTCATCCGAATATTTAATTATTTGTTTATACATATATATATATATATATGTATATATATGCGTGTGCCTATATACGAGATATGCCAATATGTTAAGGTGCTGCTTGAAACTACTCATATATCATGCATTATATTATAAATTCATTATGAGGAATGCAAAGATGAGAGGAAATTTATATTTATAACTTTGCCGTGCATATGATAGAGTAGCCATGAAGTTTTGGGGAGTGCAAGAAGACATAAATCTTCAGCATAGAAGATCATGAAGAGTATTTAAAACAGGGGTGTGTCTTCTACAATAAAACTTATTTGGTCATTATAAGAGAATTATAATATTTTTAAAATCTTTGAATTTTAATGATATTTATGATGGTTACAAAATCTGCATCCATATGGAAGAGAGCTTCATTAAACCTTTAAAACTTAATTTAATCATTTTTTACGTTTATTATATGAAGTTGAGATATACAGTTATTTAAATAGGTAATGGCAAAGTTTATATTGTGGACTATTACTCTCGCCTTCAGTGTTGGCATTATAGAACGACTATTTCTGAGCTTTAAGGAAACTAGTGATAAAGTATCATGCCATGGTTGCCAAAGTGGGTGTAGAATACATCACTATAATGGAAGTGCGTTCTTAATCAAAGTGCTTTTTGTTTAATTCCTGTGAATGTTTCATTGTTCTCTCTTATAGTTGGGAAATCTTTTATTGTTAACTAATACTTTCTCTTAAACTTTTTATTTTTACGGACCAATTCCTGATCAACTCCGCCTATGTTTTATAGCCGGTCCCAAGCCCGGGTAAAGGAGGAGGGTTGTGTTAGGCCCTCGACAGCCAACGTAAAACTTTGTCGAATCTCTCATGAATATGGATAAACGACACTATTATGCTAATACTAGGACGTTGCCCGGAAGCAACGCACTGTATGGCTCGAGTACAGTGACAAGTGAGCTAGAGCCGCTGTATCGGCACCCGGATGTAGTGTTAAATGTGCAAGGGTCTACTAATACTAGGTCGTTGCCCGGAAGCAACGCGCTGTATGGCTCGAGTACAGTGTCAAATGAGTTAGAGCCTCTGTATCGTCGATCAATTGTAGTGTCACAAGGGCATGTTCCCAAAAGGTTTAGGGTAAAGAAGCTAGCCCAGGAGAGCAAAATCAGGATCAATACGTGGAATATCGGGACTATGACAGGGAAATCCATGGAGGTTGTAGACACTATGAAGAGGAGGAAAATTAACATCTTGTGCCTTCAAGAGACTAAATGGGTTGGAGAAAAGGCTAAGAGGTTTGACGGTTTAGGCTTCAAGTTCTGGTACACGGGAAAAGTAAGGACAAAGAATGGTGTAAGTATCAAGGTTGACAAGGATTGGACGCAGAGTGTGGTGGAGGTAAAAAGGATTGAGGATATGATTTTATGCTTAAGAATGATTGTTGGAAGAGATACTATCCATATCATTAGTGCCTATGCACCCCAAGTAGGGGCGGATGCATATCTTAAGGAAACATTTTGGGAAGATTAGAGGGATTGGTCAGAAGCATACCCTTAGAAGAGAAGATTTTCATCGGGAGGGACCTTAATGGCCACGTTGAGAAAGAAGCAGGACAGTATGAGAGAGTTCATGGTGGCTTTGGTTTTGGGGAGCTTAACGAGGAAGGACAGTCTATACTTGATTTCTCAATGGCTTATAATTTTAAGGTTGTCAACACCTGCTTCAAGAAGCGAGAGGAGCATTTAATCACATACAAGAGTGGAGCTTCAAGGTCACAGATTGACTTCTTTTTGGTAAGGAATCCAGATAGGAAAATTTGTCAAAATTGTAAAGTTAATCTTGGGGAACCCGTGGCAACTCAACATAGAGTCTTGGTCCTTGACGTGAGTATTAAGGGTCGGAAAGAAAAGCATCGACAGGTGATGAACCCTAGGACAAAGTGGTGGCAGCTAAAGGGGGAGAATCTACAGACTTTCAAGAGAAGACTATGGGAGGAAGGGTCTTGGGAGTTACGAGAAAATGCTAACATCATGTGGAAGGAGATGGCCAACAGGGTTAGAAAGATAGCTAAAGCACTCTTAGGAGAATCTAAAGGTTTTGGACAAAGAAATAAGGAATCTTGGTGGTGGAATGAGACTGTTCAAGAGAAGATCAAATTTAAAAAAGATTGCTTTAAAGCTATCCATTTGAGCAATAACTCAGAAAATTGGGAAAGGTATCGGAAGGCTAATAAGGAGGCTAAAAAAGCAGTAAGTGAAGCACGATCTAAAGCGTTTGAAGAGTTTTACAAGGACTTAGGAACGAAAAAAAGGGGAACAAAAGATTTACAAGATTACGAGGACTAGAGAAAGGAAATCTAGAGATTTGGATCAAGTAAGATGTGTTAAGGATGAAGAAGGAAAAGTTTTGGTTACAGATGGAGATATTAAAAACAGATGGCAAAGTTACTTTCACAAGCTCTTTAATGACGGAGCAGGGTCGACCTGTAATAAGGAAGATTTAACAACCTTGGAGAGAGAACAAAATTTGACATATTATCGCAGGATTAAGGTTGATGAGGTCAAGGAAGCTCTAAGAAGAATGGATAATGGTAAAGCCGTTGGTCCTGATGGTATTCCTATTGAAGTTTGGAAGTGTTTGGGGATGAGGGTACTATCTGGCTAACTAAGCTCTTTAATGAGATTTTAAGGTCCAAGAAAATGCCAGAAGAATGGAGAAGAAGTACTTTAGTACCGATATACAAAAACAAAGGAGACATCTAGAACTGCGCAAACTACAGAGAAATTAAGCTTATGAGTCACACTCTAAAATTATGGGAAAGAGTGATTGAACGTAGGTTAAGAATGGAGACGAGTATTTCGGAAAATCAATTTGGATTCATGCTAGGGCGATCAACTATGGAAGCTATTTATCTGCTAAGAGGGTTGATGGAAAGGTATCGAAGCAAACAAAAAGACTTGCATATAGCGTTTATTGATTTGGAAAAAGCTTATGATCGAGTAGCAAGAGAGGTGCTCTGGAAAGCCTTGAAACATAAAGGTGTACGGGTTGCGTATATTAGAGTTATAAAAGATATGTATGAGGGGGCTACAACTAGTGTGAGAACGTCTGGAGGGATGACTAGAGACTTCCCTATTAAGATTGGCCTACATCAGGGATCATCGTTGAGCCCTTATTTGTTTGACTTGGTTTTAGATGTTCTGACAAAACATATTCAAGAAGAAATTCCTAAATACATGCTTTTTGCTGATGATGTTGTTCTTATAGCAGAGTCAAGAGAAGAGATTAATGTTAAACTTGAGTTATGGAGAGCTACTTTGGAATTGAAGGATTTTCGTCTGAGTAGGAGTAAGACAGAGTATATGCATTGTAAGTTTAACAAGTGACAAGCTAGAAACGAGTTGAAAGTTAAAATTGGAGATAATGTTGTATCACAAGTGTCAAAGTTTAGGTATCTGGGATCTGTTATACAAGATGACGGTGAAATTATTGGTGATGTGACACATAGGATACAAGCTGGATGGTTAAAGTGGAGAATGGCATCAGGAGTTGTTTGTGATCGGAAAGTACCGGATAAGCTCAAAGGAAAGTTTTATCGTACTGCTATAAGACCTGCGATTTTATATGGGAGCGAATGTTGGGCGATGAAAGGACAACAAGAGCATAAAATTGGAGTAGCGGAGATGAGGATGTTGCGTTGGATGTGTGGGCATACAAGAAGAGATATGATTAGTAATAATCGTATACGAGGGAGAATTGGAGTGGCACCTATTGAGGAAAAAATGATTGAAAACCGTTTAAGGTGGTTCGGACATGTTTAAAGAAGACCATTAGAAGCGCCAATAAGGAGAGTTGAGCAGATGATTTGGAGCCCTGTGAAAAAAAGTCGAGGAAGACCAAGAAGGACACTTAAAGAGATTATTGAGAGGGATCTTCTGGTAAATGAGATCCCTAAAGAGTTAGTCATTGATAGAGCTCAATGGCGTCGGGCGATCCATGTAGCCGACCCCACCTAGTGGGATAAGGCTGTTGTTGTTGTTGTTGTTGTTGTAATTCCTGATCAAGTTGTACTTTTATATCTTTTTTTCCAAATTGGAATGTTATCTTTTCATTAAAGAAATGAATGATAAATGCTAATCATAGAATCATGTGAATAATTTTTGCCTAAAGGTTATAGTTTTTTTTCCCATATTGATGTCTGGTCTTATGAGTAGCTTCACTAGAGAATTTTCGGTATTGGACTATATTTTAATGGTCTTGTTGTTTTTGCTCTGTTCTGTTCTGCCCCTATTCTATTTCACATACAGGCCTTTTAATTTATACAGTGACTAGGGGTTGAACATGTGCTGTCACGTTCTGTACAAGCCGTCCACTTTTGGATATTTACTTATTTTCCTCTGTTTTCATTTCTCTATTTTCATTGATGAATGGAGAACAAAAGGGAGTAGGCTGCTGATTGGCTTTCAACAAGCACTTGTTAGTTTTACAAATTATATTTACCATGTGTTGATTTTACAAAATTATAATTAATAACCTTTCACTGCATCATGCAGAGTATATTCGAAGACCTCCCATAGATAGGACTTCTGAAGTAATTGACAAAATAATTGTAGCTAATGAAACAAAGATTTAACACATACATCGAGGAGGGATGTAGGAACCCCCTTGATGGTGTCCAGAATGTAAACAAGAGTAAGAACAACTCTTTGTCACTGTGATTTAGTTTTACTTCTTTTTTTTGCAGTTTCATTAGTTCACATTGATTGAATTCTGGGATGGCTGATTCTCCAAGTTGGTTTACTGTAGTGACTCTAGCAATACTCTGTTTCTAATTTTCCACAAAACCACAAGTCCTCAACTTTATAAAAATTAACCGAACTCGTCTTGACAAAAAGTTCTGAATTAATACTTTTATATGCTCTGCATGCATTTCATAGTTAGGATTTAAAGCATAGCCTTATACTCAAGGGAGACTGGTTTAAATTTATCACTTGTAACTTCTTTTCATTCTTCAACTTTCTCCCTCTATCACTCCTTTTTCAGCTTCCTTCTTATCCTTTTTGTAAGTTTACTATCAACTGTCTGCATTTTGAATGAAGTCACAAGAAAAGTTTGTCGTAAAATTTCAACTTAAATGCTATTTGCTTCAATTTTATTGCTGTTTTTGCTGTCCTGGCTAAACTAATTTACTGTTTAATTTGACAAAAATGTGCACCGGAAGTGAACTCTATCAAACTTGGACTTCTTGACCGTATATATAAAGGTAGGCTCTCATTTTGTTGTAACTGATTATTTTCTGCTATATTCATAATAACAAAGGCACTTATGTTGAATATATTTCTCTTTAAAGGTTTTGAAATGGTCGTAACAATTCTTTAACCAAATGGAGTCTTTGGCCCTGATCTATGCTATCTTTGTTATCTCATATATTCAACATTTCTTCTTGGAATAAATGAGGTGGCCATTTTTCATTTAAAAAAAAAATCTTTTCAGCTTAGTTTTTGTTTTGATATTGGCAAGGCATTGATGAAAACTGTGTACTTGATAGTGAGCTGCTAAAGATAGATACGTTTCAGTATTGGTTATAAAACACTTACGATGATTATGATCTTAACTGTTGGTTTGAAATTGTTCTCGACAGATATAGTAAACGCTTTATTTATTAGCTCTTCATCTTTTGTGTTATCATTATCATGTTTGACAAAGTGGTTATTATCTTTAAGATCCCAAGAAGTTCTTACTCCAGTTCTAAGGTCATATCAATATTTGCGTTGATTGTATTCTTGCCATATAAGTAACATGAAATGTCATCATTCTCTTTTATTTTTAACCTGGTTGAAGGTTGACATTTGTAACTCTGTGATCTCTCCGATTCTTACTTAATTTTACAACGAAATAGTCAAGTATGTCTTGCAGCCAAGGTAATTTTTAATGAACTTGTTAGGTTATTGTAAGGCAATAAATCAAGGAGAAAGATTGAGAAGAACACACAAAGAAATTACGTGGTTCGGTCAATGCGACCTACGTTCACGGACAGAGAGAATATCTGTATTATTTCTGATAGAAGCTATACAGAGAGAAATTTACATCAACCACTTACAATGAATTCCATTACACACATATATATAGAGGAAATAATGAGTTATGGGTCGTGGGTCGGGTTACAAACCGGGTCACCTACAAAATTAAAGTCAAATCCAACAATTTCCCTCCTTGACTTGAATTCTCTCAAATCACCAGAACTAAGTACAAATTCATCTCTGTCATTCAAGCCCTGTAGGGCTTCATGGAATGCGAACATTCACCAAGTCCAAGCTATGCTTGAACTTCTCTGAAGGTAGAGCCTTCGTCAACATATCTGCTGGATTATCTGCTGTGGCTATCTTCTCGATAGATAATTTCTTGTCTTCTATCACATCTCGAATAAAATTCAATCTGATATCAATATGCTTCGACCTCTCATGGTAGACTAGATTCTTGGCCAAACTTAATGCACTCTGACTATCACAATAAATGATAGCTCTCTGAATATTTAACTTCAGACTATCAATCAAATCATGTAAGCACATACCTTCCTTAACTCCTTCTGCCAATGACATGTATTCTGCTTCAGTGGTAGACAAAGCAATTGTAGATTGAAGTGTTGCCTTCCAACTGACAGCACATCCATTCAGAGTCAAGACATAGCATGTTAAGGATCTCCTCCTCAAAAGATCTCCAGCATAATCTGAATCGTATAGCCAACCAAGCCACTATCAGATTTATCAGCACCATAAACCAAACAAATATTACTCGTACCTTTCAGATACCGCATAATCCATTTAACTGCACTCTAGTGAGCTCTCCCAGGATTACTCATAAACCTGCTTACCACACTGACTGCATGAATCATATCAGGCCTAGTACACACCATTGCATACATCAAGCTTCCAATAGCATTACAGTAGGGCACTAAACTCATGTACCATTTTTCCTCAGCTGTAGTAGGTATTGTACTAGCATCAAGTTTAAAATGTGCCGCCAACGGAGTACTAACTGGCTTAGAATTATTCATCTGGAAAGAATGCAACAATTTTTCTATGTATTTCTGTTGAGATACACACAGTAAACCTGCACTTCTATCTCTCTAAATCTCCATGCCCAATATCTTTTTGGCTGCACCCAAATCCTTCATCTCAAACTCACTGCTCAACAAGACTTTCAAACTATCAATTTCAACCTTGTTGTTTGCAGCAATCAACATATCATCAACATATAGCAATAAATAAATATAAGAATCATCTGCAAGTTTCTTAGAGTAGACACAGTTATCAAACTGATTACGTAGAAAACCATGAGAAGTTATAAATGCATCAAATTTCTTGTACCACTGTCTAGGAGACTGCTTCAGACCATACAAGGACTTTTTCAGCAAACATACATGATCTTTCTTCCCAGAATCAAGAAATCCTTCTGGTTGTGACATAGATCTGCTCCTCTAAATTTTCATGTAAGAAAGCAGTTTTCACATCCAGTTGTTCCAACTCCAAGTCAAAAACACTTACCATGGACAAAAGGATACGAATGGTTTTATGCTTCACAACCGGGGAGAAAACTTCATGATAATCAATTCCCTCCTTTTGTAAAAAACCCTTTGCCACGAGTCGTGCTTTGAACCTTGCTGGTTCAACTCCAGGAATACCTTCTTTCTTCTTGAAGACCCATTTGCATCCTATCAGTTTCACTCCCTTTGACGGTACAAGATCCCATATTTCGTTCTTCTCAAGAGATTGCATCTCTTTATTCATTGCAACCAGCCATTCTGATGCTTCTCTACTCTCAACTGCTTCTTTATATGATCTCATGTCATCAGAATCAATACTTTCACCTACTGCCAAGGCATAAACAACTGAATTAACATCAACTATATCAACACAATCTGCATACCTCATAAGTTTTCTGATTTCCCTTCTTTCCCTCCTTGTTGCTATAGGTTGTGATTCTTCTTCTTCCCTGGGCTGTTGTACAGGGTCTGTTATAACCCTTTTTGAAGTTTGAACTTCAATTTCCACCTTCTGGTTGGCATCTTGATCATTATTACCTGCATGACTACCAAGCTCCTCCTTCTGACCAAACACAGCAGACTCATCAAAAGTTACATCTCTGCTAGTAATAAATTTTGGAGTTCTATCCTTTTCGGCACACCACAGTCTGTACCTTTTAACTTTAGGTGCATACCTTAGAAATATGCATTTCATTGCCCTAGGCTCTAGTTTACCATCATTCACATGAGCATAAGCAGGACAACCAAATATACGCAGGTCAGAATAATCAGAAGGTTTACCGGACCATACCTCTTGAGGAGTCTTAAAGTCAATTGCAGCAGATGGCGATCTATTCACCAGATAACAAGCAGTGTTAACTGCTTCAGCCCAGAATTGTTTTGGCAAGCCAGCGTTTAATCGCATACATCTCGCACGCTGCAACAATGTTTGATTCATATGTTCTGCAACTCCATTTTGCTGTGGTGTATGACGTACAGTGCGATGCCTCACTATACCTTCTTTCTTGCAAAATTCATCAAATAAAGCGTTACAGAACTCCAACCCATTATCAGTTCTGAGTGTTTTGACCTGTTTTCCAGTCCGTTTCTCAACCATGGTCTTCCACTCCTTGAACTTCCCAAACACTTCATCTTTGGATTTCAGAAAATATACCCAAACCCTTCTAGAGTAGTCATCAATGAAGGTAACAAAATACTTGCATTTACCCTGAGATTCAACTAGAGAAGGACCCCACAAGTATGAGTGAACATATTGCAGAATATCCGTAGAAGTATGCTTCCCAGAACTGAACTTAACTCTGCGTTGTTTACCCATAACACAAACTTCATAGAATTTCAGTTTCCCAGTTTCTGCCCCTTCTAACAATCCTTGTTTACTTAGAATTGATAGTCATTTCTCACTCATGTGTCCCAATCGGTGATGCCACAACTCTGTACAATCATCATCCTTCCCTAAAGATTTAGATACAGCCACTGTCCCCATCACAGAACTACCAATCAGAAAGTAAATGCCATGCTGCAATTTACCCTTCATTATAACCAGAGCACCTTTGGAAATTCTCAACTGTCCATTCCCTCCAGAGTACTTGTACCCTTGTTTGTCTAGAGTACCAAGAGAAATCAAGTTCCTCCGTAGACCAGGAACATACCAAGCATCAAGCGTTCTGACTATTCCATCATACATCTGAATCTGCACAGAACCACTGCCCTTAACACTGAGCTGCTCATCATCACCTAACCTCACAACACCATTCCACTCCTTGAAAGAAGTAAATAGTTCACGTGAGAAAGTCATATGATAAGATGCACCTGTGTCCAAGACCCAAGTATTTGCAGAACCAAAGGTGCTGACTGTGAGAACATCAATGTCTTCTTCTTCTTCAGAACTATCTTGCACCACCGCAGCACTACCACTGGTATTCGGTTCCTTCTCATCATTTCCCTTCTTCCTCTGTGGACAATTCTTCCTGATGTGCCCTTTTTGTTTACAGTGATAACATCGAGGTCCTCCTTTGTTCCTCGACTTAGACCGTGACTTGCTTCTTTTTCCATCATCCCTTTTTGTGTCTCTGCCTCTGCCAACATATAAACCTGCTTCTGCACCATCCTCATTAGAACTAGAGACTCTTCTCTTCAGCTTTTTAGACTGCAAAGCATCTTTGACATCATTAACAGAGATACTATCTCTACCATACAACATAGTGTCAACAAAGTTCTCATATGAATTTGGTAGAGAACACAAAAGAATGATAGCCTGATCTTCATCATCTATCTTAACCCCAACACCCTGTAAATCCAGGATAATCCGGTTAAAATTATCAAGATGATCTTTTACCTGTATATTTTCTGTCATCCGCAGGGTATACAAACGCTGCTTCTGATATAACCGGTTTGTGAGAGACTTTTTCTGGTATTTATCATCCAATTTATTCCACAAACCTGCAGCAGTTGACTCATCAACTACTTCTCTCAATACCTCATCAGTCAGACTCAATAGTATTGCACTATGAGCCTTTGCCAAAATTTCCTTCTTCTCATCTTCTTTCAACGTGTTAGGTAGACTACTTTCTCCTTCTAATACCACTGCACATCCCTGCTGAACCAGAAGTGCCCTCATTTTTACCTTCCACAAAGTGAAATCATTCGATCCATTGAACTTCTCAATATCGAATTTATGAGTCATCTTCTCAAATAACAGCAGATAAATTACTAGCAAATTTCGCAATCAGAAATTGAATTTCAAAAAACTGTTCAGAACCTTGCAAACTGACCAAAACTTCACTAACAAAAATTCAACACAGCAGTCCAACAAAATTCACAGCAGTAAACCAGAAATCCAATCCAGCATAATCTAACACAATCCAGTAAATTCACACAGAAATTCTGAATTCTTTTCTGAATTAAACATAAACTCATCGGAACCGTGTCGACGAAACAATAACGATTGCAACAGAAAACTTGGTCCAAACAACAACTATGACCAAACAGCAGCTTTGACCAAACAGCAACTTTAACCAAACAGCAACTTTAACCAAACAGTAGCTTTGACCAAACAACAGCTTTGACCAAACAGTAACTGTGATCAAATAGTACCGTTGACCGTTGACCGTGCTACAGTGCCGAGTCGCTACAGTAGAAGACGATGAACAGTGCTTTCGATGAAGATTCTGGCGATGAACAGTACTCGCAACCGTAAAAACTAACCAAAACAACTGAAAAACGATCTTCAATGCACTAGAAATGCAATAAACGGTCTCTTTTTCCCAAAAAACAAGCGAATCAAGCTAGATCTGAGATTTGAAACTAGATCTGAAAATTTTCTTACCACCAAAAATTGGTCTCCGACGTTCTTCAACGCACCAAAGATGCAAAAAAGGTCTCCTATGCTCTAAATCAACTAAATCGGGGCAAGATCTGAAATTTTGGAGCCAGATCTGAAAATTTTCGGACATGCTATAGTAACCGACGAATAAAAAATGAACCGAGCCTCTGATACCACTTGTTAGCTTATTGTAAGGCAATAAATCAAGGAGAAAGATTGAGAAGAACACACAAAGAAATTACGTGGTTCGGTCAATGCGACCTACGTCCACGGACAGAGAGAATATCTGTATTATTTCTGATAAAAGCTATACAGAGAGAAATTTACATCAACCACTTTCAATTAATTCCATTACACACATATATATAGAGGAAATAATGGGTTATGGATCGTGGGTCGTGGGTCGGGTTACAAACCGGGTCACCCACAAAATTCAAGTCAAATCCAACAGAACTTGAAGGTCTTTTAGGCAATGTTGCAAATTCTATACAAAGTACGCATGGAAATTCACGACCCGTTTCAGACCTCGATTATGCTGATGATTTGAATGAGCTTGCAACCTGTAATGATATGGTAACTGTTTTATTTCTTTTTTTGAAATTTTTTTAATGCAGTAGATATATTTTTTACCCATGTATGGAAGGTTTAGGGTTATATATTATTTGTTATATCATATCCTTTTTTGAATTCTGTTCACGCATATCTCTGAATCATCCTAAGATTAGCAGTGAATTATTATATTTTATTTTGTAAAGAGTATTTCAAAATAATTTGTGTGGAAATATAATAGACTTAAAGTTGTTGGACTTATACCAAATAATTTGTCTGGTGAGATCCCTCACTCGTGGTATTTTTAAAAATTTGACGGCTAAATCTTTCATGATGAATGAAGTTCTGTGTGGAAAGCAGCAATTACAAGTGCCACCATGCAAAAAAGGAAAAGGCAAAAGGTCAATTGCAAAGATGATTTTTTGGAATGCATATTACCTACAGTTGTGTCAATGGCTCTAATAGTTTCAATCATTATCTTTGTATGAAATAAATGAAAGTATTCTAGTGACCTAGTTGAAAGGAATTTATCAACTCAAGGAGCATTGAGAAGAATTTCTCACTTTGAAATTTTACAAGCAACAAATAGATTTGATGAGAGTAACTTCTTCAGAAGAGGCAATTTTGTTTAAATTTGTTTAATTATAGTTTAAATTTCTTACAAAGGTTGGACATAATGATGGATGTAGCATCTGCTTGGGAGTATCTTCATCATGGCTTGTCAACACTCAACACCAGTGATTCGTATTAATTTGAAACTAAGCAACATTATTGTTAGATGATGATATGGTTGCTCACGTAAGTGACTTCGGAATTTCCAAACTTCTAGATGAAGGGCAATCTAAGACATAGATAGAGAGTATGCCTACAATTGGCAACATTGCTCCAAGTAATTATTCTAAAGCTTGCTACTTATTTTTCTACTATTGTATATGTATTCTAATAAAAATGCTTGTTTGTGCTTTTTCAAAGTTTTGTTTTTAAAATATCTAAACTTAACAAATTGTACTCATAAAGTTCCACATTGATTAATATAGTAATTAGTTTTAATCAAACATATATATTAGGTAAATTATACTCCCCTCCTTTACAAGTATTCAAAATTACTCCCTTTTCCTATACCTATAAAATTGCCACATCTTAGTTCAGATTTATATTCTCCAATCATAGAGTTCTGTTACAATTTGTTTTTAAATATTTCGTAACCTAAAACCATATTTTTTTTATTAAAATACTCTCCATTAAATTAAGTACATGGTGGTTACTTTTTTTAAAAAAGAAAATAGAATATTAGTGACATATTATTTTGGATTAACAATAAAGAAGGGTATCAAAATATGTAAAAATCAATGTTTTTAGATTAATAGAAGGTATATTATTAAAATAAAAGTATGTAAGATTACTGAACATAAAAAAAAAAAAATACTGTAACAACCCTCTCTGGTCTGTGCACAAAAATTATATAATTAGACTAGAATGTAGTTTATTTTTTAGTTACAGAAAAGGGGAGTGTGTATTTTATAAATAAAGTAG
This sequence comes from Biancaea sappan, assembly GCA_037074585.1. Taxonomy (NCBI): domain Eukaryota; kingdom Viridiplantae; phylum Streptophyta; class Magnoliopsida; order Fabales; family Fabaceae; genus Biancaea; species Biancaea sappan. Next base: position 29,207,243 of record CM073493.1, read on the forward strand.
AGGACCATGTAGTTTTAAATAATATTGCAAAATGACGAGGCTTAATGGATTTAACGCTCCAGTCTTTCAACATCAAATCTCAAAAGCCTTACAAATTAGAATGAAAGGAACCGCGGACAGAGGATCATATGCACTTAATTCTCAATTCTGTATGCAGTACGCAGGTTAGTGCTTCCATTAAATAACCTATATGAAAGAATTTTAGAAATAAGGTGTTGCAATTGTTAAACTACCCAAAACCTTATAAATCTGGTCTTCTTTAGGATGTGATATAAAAAATGTGAAGCTCCTCTGTTTTGTAGTTCCCAAAACAGAGCCGCCTAGAGCGTGTGGAGATGATAGAATTTTAATTTCATCCTCAATCCATGATCCATTCCCCCTTATCACTCCTAAGTGTTTTAATTACATTTTTCTTCCTCCTAATAATTGTTTTGAGATGATAGAATTTGGTATTTCTATCTCCTCCGACTAGCCATTGTCTTCTAAATTTTTGGAACCAAAATGTTTCTTGAATTAAAATTTCATTAAACTCTTTTAGTAATTTCTTTTCCACTTTAGATAGAAAAGGGTTATTTTTTATAGGAATATTTTTTTGGATACCATTAAGGCAGGCAAGAATAGCCCCTTTTTTTTCTTCTTTTAGTTATGTCGCCAAAAACATGCCTCTTCCAATCTTTTACATTTTCAGTAAATTTACCTAATTGCCACAGACAAAATGCATTACTTTAATAAATAACAAAGGGTTATCATTTTTTTTATTTTGATATTATTAAATTGTACAATAATAATTTACCTTATGTAGTTGGAACAATAATCTGATAAAAAGGTAAAGTTGAATAAAATAAATAATTGATATTTCTTACTAATTATTTATCGTTTCGTACAATCAATTATTTTTAATAATTTAGAGTTGCAGCTTGTAAGAGATTTATTTGGAGCAAAATAATTTGCGCTAAAGCATCCCCTCATACCGCAGGAGATACTTTCAGAGAGGTTAACGACATTCGAAATCTAAAATTTATATAGTATGCACTAATTTTTGCATCCTTAACTATTATCAAATTAGATGTATTTTAATATACTAATACATTTATTTCTATATATTTATATATGACTTGAAACCTTATGATCATTAATTTATGTGTTACTAAATAAATAAAATAAATGCAAAATATAATATAAAAAAAAGTTAATTACACGTGGAAGAGTGCAAAGTAAATGGTTTTAATGCTTCTTATATAATTTTAACAATTAATAATGGTTACTATAACCTATTTTATTATTAAAATTCTGTTAAACATTTATCGTGGACTTTCTTAACTTATCCAAAAAAAAAAATTATCATGCACTTTAATATTTATTACACTCTTGATATATGATATTCTTAAGTTATATTTGACAAAAATAGTTGATAAGTTAACTGAAAATTTATAAACTGTTTTTTAGCTGAAAACTTATTGAAGAAGTGTTTGATAAAAATAACTGTTGAAGTAGGTGAAAAATATTAAAGGACATAAAAGGATATGTATTTTATAATCCCAGAAAATACAAAATAGACATATCATTTTTATTTTTTAATTAAATTAATTTAAATTATAAAATTCATTAAAAATATATTCAATATTATATATATATATGTTTTATATATATAATATTTTTTATTATTTTATATATATATATATATAATATGTGAGATAAGTCATAAAATAACAAGAATAAATAGAGAAGAAAAATATAAAAGTTATAAGTGAAAATTATAAACTAAAAATAACAACTCACAATAAACTATAAGCTTCTAAAATAAATTCATTTACCAAATAATATTAACAAATTTATAAATTAGTCAAATAAATTGTAAATTATAAGTACCGTAAAACACAACCTTATTCTATACTTTTTTTTTGAGTTACTTGACTTCTTTTAGTTTTCCGGTGAGATCTAATAAAAAAAATACTATCATATCATGTTAATTAACTGAAAAAATAAAAAGTCAATTGTGGTTTGGCTCGTTTTTTACATTGGTATCGCATGGTTGAAAAAGTGTTGAGGTTTGTAGTCGGTTCCACATTCGGCGTTGAAACAGAATAAACTACATTTGAATGTAACGAGTATTTTGATAAAATAACAAGAATAAATAGAGAAGAAAAATATAAAAATTATAAATTATAAATTATAAACTAAAAATAACAACTCACAATAAACTATAAGCTTTTAAAATAAATTTACTTACCAAATAATATTAACAAATTTATAAGTTAGTCAAATAAATTATAAATTATAAGTACCGTAAAACACAACCTTATTCTATAATTTTTTTTTGAGTTACTTGACTTCTTTTAGTTTTCCGGTTTTATCTAATAAAAAATACTATCATATCATGCTAATTAACTGAAAAAATAAAAAGTCAATTGTGGTTTCGCTCGTTTTTTACATTGGTATCGCATGGTTGAAAAAGTGTTGAGGTTTGTAGTCGGTTGTGTGTTTGGTTACGCAGTGGCTTACCACATTCAGCGTTGAAACAGAACAAACTACATTTGACATGAGAATCATATAGTTTAGCTGAGCGTTGCGTCAACCCTTAACCACGTTTCATAATTTGCAAACCACATTTAAGCCACCTCGACCCTGTGATGCTTCTCCCGCCAGTATAAACCCCGTTCGATCAGATTTCCACTATAAGAAAATTGACTTTCAGTCACAATTTTTTAGTGACGACTAAATAAGTCGCCACTAAAAGTTGAGTTTTGGTGGCGACTCTTATAGTCGCCACTAAAAGTCGACTTTTGGTGGCGACTGTATTTTTTAAAAAAATAAAAAAAAAATCAAATTTTTTAAAATAAATAAAAAATTAGACTTTTGGTGGCGATTATAGTCGCCACCAAAAGTATTTTTTAAAAAAAATAAAAAAAAAGTCAAATTTTTTAAAAATAAAAAAAAAAATTAGAATTTTGGTGGCGACTATTCGCCACCAAAAGTCTTTTTTAAAAAAATAATAAAAAAGTCAGATTTTTTAGAATAAAATAAAAAATTAAACTTTTAGTCGCCACCAAAAGTTTAATTTTTAAAAAAAAATTAAAAATGTCATTTTTTTACTTAAAAAATTCAAAATTTTTTTATTTTTCTTAATTTTATTTAAAAGAAATTTAATTTTTTAATTTTTTTAATTTTTTTAATTTTTTAATTTTTTTAAAAAATTAGATTATCGGTGACGACTGAAGTCTATTTTTTTAAGTGAAATCGTTTTTTTTATGAAATTAGTTGAAGTTGGACTTTTGTGGTGACTCCAATAGTAATAATATATTTGCTTTTTGTTAAGTTTAATATTATTTTATTTTTGTTTTATAATATTTTTGACCTAAAATATTTTTAATAGATTATATATATAGATATATATAATATTTTGCACTTATATAACACAAATGAAGCAGTGGCAGAATGGCAAGACACACATGGCTGCAAGCAAGGGACCCAGGTTCGAATCTCAGGTATGCACATGTTTGGTTTAATTTCAAATAAACTTGAATATTGCACAGAAAAAAATCGAGTCAGCTCGGGATAGCGAGTTATTGGATCGGCCAAGACCCGCACGAGTTGAATGGATCTCGGGTCGACCTTCCGGGCCAATCCAGATCTAAAAAGATGACGAGTGACTTTTGGTGGCGAGTAAAGTCGCCACCAAAGGTATTTTTTGCTGACACCAAAAATCATTTTTTTCACGAATTTTTTTTTTTTTTTGCAATAAAAATGACTTTTGGTGGCGACTTTTGAAAGTCGCCACCAAAAGAATCAGCCACGGACTTACGCTAACAACTTTAGTCACCACTAAAAGTCGCCACCAAAGACTTTTAGTGGCGACTTTTAGACTTTTGGTGGCGACTAAAGTCTTTTTTTTTTGTAGTGTTCCTATGTTGGCCTTCCACTATTGGTCGCTTGTGTGTGTCATTTGTGTGTTTGCTCTATGTCGAGACCACTCACCCACTTTCTCTGATGGACTTTGTTTTGGAACTAGAAAACAGAGGATTCACTCGATCGAGATAGATAAGAAAGATTGTTCAACCGCAACTGTTAACATCTCTGTTTTGGGAACAAGGAACAAAGATGAAAAGAGAGGGAGAATTGTCATTCCTGTTTGCTGCAACTCAGAGAGGGATTAGTAAGGAGAAACAGAGTTTAACAAAACAGGGCAAGCTTCACGCCTTCAACCTCTCGGTTGAACCCTGCAACATCCATACATGTATTTTTCTCGTTTCTCTCCTTTTCATAAAATTATTTTTTTACCAAACAATGATTTTCCAAACAAAATTATTTTCTAAAGTGGTTGTCAGATGTTGCCTTGGGGAAAGAGGTCAGTAAATTCCGTCCATTACTAAATACTAGCAAGAGACTAGTAGCAAACAAATACCACAAGGGAGATGGAAAAGGAAAAAGTGAAATACCACTATTTTTAATATTATTTAACTTATTTCCTGGATCATAAGCGGGTTTTTGGATCTAAGGCTTGCTTTGCAAACCGATCCAGGTGGAAGACATTGTTAGGTGGAGAGTTTGGGAGATCAGATCATCTAATCGTCTTCATGCAGACCGTTGGATCTTCAATCCAATAGTCCAAATTTTAATATCTTTTAAAAAATAATAATTCTAAACCCTAAACTCTAAACTACTAATAACCACTTGAAACCATATTTTAATATCTTTTTAAAAAAAAAAGGAAAAAATACCACTAATCATCACTTAAAATTTGGGTTATTGTATCTAGAAAGAAGTAGTATACTTGTCTTTGGAGACAAATAGACAATCTGCACTTGGAGTTTGGCTAGGGTTAGAAGTGCCAAAATGGGCCAACCCAACCCGCTTCAAGTTGGTCCCGAAATGGGTTGGGCCATGTTGTCCCATTTTTAAATGGGCCAGCATAATATTGGCCCCACCTCCCATGTATGAATTGGCTGGTCAAACAAACCAGCCCTCGTAGTTTTTTTAAAAAATTTTTTTATAATAAAAATTAATAAAAAGTAATTCATTTTCTTAAAAAAATAAAAAAAATATAGATTTAGAAATTTGAAACTTATAAAAAAGCTAAAAATGTAAACATTCTTTTTTTTAATTATTCTTTCTCTTTTTTTAGTGTTATTTTTTGTCATTAATTAATAATTAGATTAAATGATTATACAAATTTAATATGAAATTGTCTTCAAATAATATCTTACTCATTTTGTATTATTTAGTTTAACATATATTATTAATATTTAATGTATATAATTAAAAATATTTAAAAAACAGGCCAACCTGCGAGTTACGTTGACTGGCCAGGTAGGCCATTTTGACCTGGTCCTAAGCCAACCCCCGCTCCTCAGGAGGGCAAAATGGGCCTAGTGGCACATCTGTTACATTTTTACACTGTCAAAGCTTTGTTAAATAAATAAAGTCAAACTATATGATAAATTAATTATATGTTTGAATTACAAAAACCTAAATTTGTAACTCTAGCACTTGTAGCACCTCTTTGTAGTATTTTATAATTTTAATTTTTGTTTGTATTTCTCCATAACGACATATTGCGTCAATTTGATTAGCCAAAAAAACTATTTTTGAGCCAATAACTTCTGTCACATGTTATTATATATATATATATACAGAGAGAGAGAGAGAGAGAGAGAGAGAGAGAGAGAGAGAGAGAGAGAGAGAGAGAGAGAGAGAGAGAGAGAGAGAGAGAGAGAGAGAGAGAGAGAGAGAGAGAGAGAGAGAGAGAGAGAGAGTGGTTAAAATTATTCATAAATATCACGGAGCTTATAACTTAAATGATATGAGAATTGAGTTTGTAACTTAAGAGTTAGGTTTTGAGCCCCATAATAATTAAAAAATAATAATAAAAAAAGGCTCCTATATATTAGAATTAAAAAAAATGGAAATTTATAACTTTATCAACTGTAGCACTGTCATGTAATATTTTATAATTTGCATAGTTTTTGCTAAGAAAAACAATTAGCAGAGCTATACTCTTCAATGTGTTAAAAGTGCAAGTCAAGTCTGAAGCAATGTATTGCCTCAATTTCATTAGCCGAAAAATCATTTTGGATCTAAGAAACTTATATTACATAATAATAAACAAGATGCTTTTCTAATTTATACACACACACACACACACACATATATATATATTTGAATTAAAAAAAATGGAAAGCTGCAGTAACTTTATCATTAATTTGTACCACCTTCTTTGTAATCTCTTTTAGTTTCTGCTATATATAGTAGCAGTGCTATATAGTTAGATGTTATCTCCAATGGTTTAAGCACTTGATTCCACATCCTTATCGGGTAAGACCAGCCCCGAACAATATGCATAACGTTATCTACGGAACTGGTTACAATAATCTGTTGTGAAGTAACTTCTTCATATAAACTCTGATTTTTTCTCGTAATTTGATTTTCCATATGGATTTCCATGTAGTATCAAATAGACTTGGAAATTTACTTAGGGCTAGGTAGGCACTTTTAGTGTGGAATTCATCATATCGCTGCTGCTCTTCCGTTTTAGAATGTCAGGCCCTTGATCATCTACAGGGGGAAGCTCGACTTTTTGCTTGATAATAATATCATTAGGAAGAACTTGGTCTAATAGCTCCCAGTTCCATTCGCCTTCTGAATTGATGCATTGCAATCCTTCATCTTCAGATGTGAATATTCCTGAATAACCGCATGATCAGAGACTTGCATTGCAATTATTAGATATGTCATTCCATAATTTGTCTAGTTCTTTCCGGAATATAGAATTGCTGCTTTTGGATATGTAATTTCTTCTCAAGCCGCACTCTACCATATTTACCAATAAGAACTTGAGTGCAAAGATTGTTTTTTCCTTTTCTTTTTTTTCATGCAATTTTCATACCAAAGGCACTATTCATATTGTAAAGCTTAAGGATACCCAAACCTTCCCTTTCCCTAGGATGGCAAAGAGTTTTTAAATTAACATAATCGGTTTTCCTAGAGTTACTGTCATGACCCCAAATAAATCTGTTATTAACTTTGTCCACAATAAAGCTGAAGTGTTTCTTTGACTGCCTATTATGATTAAGGGAGACACCTAATTATTTTCCTAGGTCATTAGTGGGAGAGAAATTAGTGAGCTCAGGTGATGCACGACAATTTTATTCTTAGTATTATCTTCTACATTATTAGAGAAATAAATGTGGATTTGGGGATTAATGTTTTGGCTATACATATTACAAAACTTACCAAGGCATTCATAATAAACCCAGCTTGCTCAATGGTGGCTTCTCCAAAAAAGAGAATGTCATCAGAAAAAAAAAAGGATAATCTTGGGGTCATTTCTTCCTGCCTTAATCCATTTCCAATGTTATTTATCTTTGGCCTCCTCTACCTAATTTTTCCATGCAAAGCACAAAAATATAGAAGATAGGGTCCCTTGGTCTAATTCCCCTAGTAAGAAGAAAAGACTCTGTAAGTTCACCATTCCAAATTAATTTAAAAGAAGTTGAGGTAATGCAATTCATAATACTAGTACTCATGCTACTAGGCCCTTTTTTCCTTTAGTTTTCTTCATGGAATGTAGCATCTCTTTGGGCAATTATTATATTATCTTGAATCGACCTGCCATGAACAAAACCAGCTTGGTTAGGACTTAGGAGCCACTAATTTAGGAAAATTAACGATTATAATCTATTCACAACGATTTTTGTAATGCATTTGTAAATAACATTACGTGGCCAAGGCAGATTGCTTAACTTCCTCCATGGTAAGGTTGCTATCCAGAAAATTGTTAACCTAAAACTCAAGCTTAGGAATGGAGACGTTAGTATCAAATTAATCATTGTTCACTTATAATTCTCTCTTCTTGAAAAAACCTTTAAAATAAAGCAAAATGGTACTTTATGTTCTAAATATTTACACTAATTTTCATTTATACCCTTAAAGTTTGTTTTTGACTATTTATGTCTCATATGTTTTATTTTTTGTCAAATATATCTTTTTTTTTAACACCGTCAAATAACTTAATAAAAAATACTGACTAGGCCATCACGTGGGACAGATATCCACCACGTCACTTGCTACGTGTACTCGTACCTAGAATTACAAAAATACTCATAATAATAATTAAAAAAATTTCCCTTCTCTCTCTCTTATCTTATTGTTGTGTAGCTTACACTAAATCAACCAGTACCCAACAAATAATGTTGCAAATGAAGAGGCTTAATGGATTTAACACTCCAGTCTTTCAACATCAAATCTTGAAAGCCTTAGAAATTAGAATGAAGCAAACCACGGTCCAAGGCTAAAACATCCACCTAAAATACTAAAAATTTGTATGACAAGCTTTATCATAAGATCAAATGCACTTAATTCTCAATTCTGTATGCAGTATGTAGGTGGAGTGCTTCCATTACAGTTCATACTCTTGAGGATTCATTAATTAACCTATTGTTTATGGTGATTTTTTGTCTAATTGGGATCCGACAATAAATATTTGATTCTATCGAAATCGATTGTGTTTTCAAAGTTATGCGGTAATCTCGTTTATGATGAAAATGTGTCGAGTGAGCACAACTTCACGGAAGAACATGAGGCCTGAAATGTACTTGTTTGCAAAAAAGATAAATGAAAACATTAAAGTTTGTAGGAAAGTAATTTGCAGAATGTAAGGTGCATGGAAAGGTAAATTGTAGAAAGTAAACGGCAGAAAGGTAAATTACAGAATATAAATGGCAAAAAGTAAATTGTAGAACGTAAATGAAAGCATGTAAATGAAAGAAATTAAATTGCTGAAAGATAAATGAAAGTGCAGTAAATTGCATAAAGTAAAGGAAAGCACTTAAATTGCATGAAGTTAAATGAAAGCGGTAAAGGACTGGAATGATAAAAGACTTGAATTAAATTTGACTAGAATATAAGGTGGAAAGTGTTCTTTGATGCTGATCCGATAATTTGCTCTTTTAAGATGTTATGATTTTTAACCAAGAGTTGCTAGCCCCATTTGCAATGACTAAATTAGTATTTATAAACAAATGACTGAAGTAACTACTTATCTAACAATTCGCCACGTACATGACGGTTTACAATTACAATGCATTGGCATAACTACCTAAACCCATGTAACTTAAACTCATGTAAGTGGCAGTTTACAATGATCGACACATCTACCTTAGTCATGTGACGGTGGAGTAACTATCTTTGACGGCTTCAATTCGATAAATTTCCTTGCTTTCGACATTCGACAAGCGAACTATGTCCATTTGACATACCCTTATTTACCAATAGTCTTGACCTATTCGTTCGTCGACCATGCTTGAATTTTGTTGTTGAATGACATGCTTCTAACAACTTTACTATACGTACACAAATGTTTCATCAAAAAGATGTCCATCCTTCTTGCTCTTTCTATCGACTTTGTCTCTGTCGAATAATTCACCTTTGTCAAATCGTTGATCTTTGTCGAGTGCAACAGATCATTGCTTTGACACTTGGACAATCGGCACCAATTTGTTGCAACACTGAGGACAATTACACTAAAAAAAAAAGACTTTTGATGGCAACAAAAGTCTAAAAGTTGCCACCAAAAGTGGCGACTAAGTCGTTGCTGAAAGGTTTTTGGTGGCAACTAAAGGAGTCGCCACCAAAAGTCACCCTTTAGTGGCAACTATGGTCGCCACCTAAAGTGATATTTGTTGCCAAAAATTTTTTTTCTTGCTAGAAAATAACTTTTGGTTATTTTTAGTGGCGATTATTAAAATCACCACCAAAAGTAACTTTTAGTGACAACTTTGAAAGTTGTCTCAAAGTTGTCACCAAAAGACATAAAGTCGCCACCTAAATATTTTTGGTGGCAACTTTGAGGTCTACTGGTGGCGACTTTTAAAAGTCGCCACCAAAAGTCAATCGTCATTTTTTAGGACTCGGATTGGCCCGACTAGTCGATTCGAGACTCATTCGACCTGTGCAAATTTTGGCCAGTCCACTAACTCGCTATCCTAGGGTGACTCGATTTTTTTTGTAATATTCAAATTTATATTAAAATTAAACCAAACATATGCATACATGGGATTCAAACCTGGGTTCCTTACCTTTTAACCATGTGTGCTTTGCCACTATACTACCACTTCATTTATGTTATATAAGGGCAAAATATTTTATATATATTAAGCCAAAAACATCATAAAACCAAAATGAAACAACATCAAACAAATATATTATTATTAATAAATTAAGAGATAAGAAAAAAATATAATTATATATATATATATATTAAAAAATTGACTTTTGGTGGTGACTAAGAGAGTTGTCACTGAAAATCTGACTTTTGGTGACAACTATGGGAGCTGCCACTAAAAGTCTCATTTTTCTGATCTTTATTTATTATTATTTAAAAATAATTGACTTAAATTTTTTATAATTTTATTTTAAAATAATTAGACTTTCAGTGGCGACTCTTAAAAGTCACCACCAAAAAGTCTGACTTTTGGTGGCGACTATCGAAGTCACCACCAAAGGTGTAATTTTTTTAATTTTATTTAAAAAAATTAGACTTTCAGTGGCGACTCATAAAAGTCGCTACCAAAAGTCCAACTTTCAGTGACAATGATCGAGGTCGCCATCAAAAGTCTAATTTTTTTAAAAAAATAATTGACTTTTGGTGGCAACTCTCAAAGTCGCCACCAAAAGTTTGACTTTCAGTGGCGACTATCGGATCGCCACTAAAATTCTAATTTTTTTAATTTTAATTAAAAATAATTGACTTTTGGTGGTGACTCCTTTAGTTACCACCAAAGGTCGACTTTCAGTGGCGACTTTTTTAGTCGCCACCAAAAAGTTCACCATTGAAAGTCAATTTTGTGTAGTATTATTTGTTGACCAAACAAACTTGTTTGACAAATACAAATATATTATTTAAAAAATAATTATCCAATAGATGCCCCCAAAATTTTTTGTTCTCGACGGACACAGAGATGATGGAAATTTAAATGGCCTCATAACTGACACCAGATTTCTAGGGATTTGGCTTAGGACCATGATTATCCCTAATATTATAGCCTTATCTTGGCACATAAACTGTCAATGCCTTCCTAACGTTTTGTGTTCCATAAGCCTTTAAAACCCTAAACCCTAGTCGTTGGGTCGCTTACTTTGCTATTTGCATTATTTGTAATATGTTCCTCTTTTCAGCATTTTCAAAAACCTTCATCTCTGAGCTATTCTTAACAATGGCCTCTTTTTCCAAAGTCGGAGCTTCTTCTTTTGCTAAGCAATCTGCCATTTCCAAGAACAAGAACACAATTCGTGACCCAGTTGTAGATCCTTTAGAGATGTGGCGTAAATCAAAGGTAATCATCCCTGTCTCCAATTCTTCTTCTACTCCTCCACCTGTTTTTCTGAGACCTATGCTGTCTCCTGAAAACTTCCTAGTGAACCTCTGTCCAGTGTTCCGTTGTAAGACTCCTGACGAGGCTATTATTGCCTCATGCTCGTCAATACCCATCCACTACTTTAAAAAAGCTCAGAAGATATTCCAGAGTCCACTTTCCCAAGTCGATATATATCATGATTGGCTCAACAGAGTGTAGGCAATGAATGGCGAGTTTTGGAAAAAGATGGTTATCTACAAATTTATCTAATTCTCCTGACACACCATTAAAATCAACCTGGCCTTGGTGGGGGCTTCGATCTTCTTCTTCAGCAATACCACCAATAATTTCCATTTTTTGTATGGTATGATAGGCCTGATGGTCTTTGATGTATTGACTATCACTGTCCTTCAACCAGATGTGAGCGTCATCCATATGTACCTTCGACTTCATTAATTATAGAGGTCTATTCTTCCAAGCACACCTCTTTGTCTTCTTCGGTCAACTTCCATCATAAGGATTTTGACGATGTGTCAGATAAAGAACATGTCGCCTTCCTCTTGCTCTAGCCGTCGGCTTATGCGTTTGGCTCGAAGTTCGTCACAGTGGCTAAGTCCCTACAAACCTTGGCCAACCTCCTCCATGAAGGCGCCCGACTAGCCCTGAACCAATGGCTCCTCGCCAAACTCCTCCAAAGTTTGAACCAAATGGTTGACAACATCAGGGCTCAGACGAAGAAAGCAAATGTCGAAAGACCTCATATGGCTACTGTAACTGTGGTTGAATGCAGTTTTGGAATGGTGACTATCTATCAAACCTCTGTTCAATGAGTTGGGTAGTTATATGTTGGGTTAATATGGATCGAAGCTTTGCTACTTGACATGTGACTCCCTCACTAGGGATGAAAAGAAGAATTTTTTCCACTCCATTGCCTTGAATTCAATAACGATAAACTTTGCTCCATTTACTGGTCGTCAAATAGGTCCTAGGTTGTTCACTCGCCTAATAACTTTTGACAAAGAATGAGTTTTGATATGGTCAAATTTTCTCTATCAACTGATCATTTTTGTAGCTGCTCCTGATACGGAAGATGCAAGTTTTTACATCCATCTACCTAACACGGTTGCTCAGCAGATGGGCTTCTGCTAGTCCATTCCTGCGCCTTACTTATTAGCACCAAAAGACTATTTTGTCAATGCCTACATCTCCAAAGAAAAAGACGATAAGGAGCTGATGGGGAAAAATGATAGGCATCGACAGAGTCTCATACTTGTCCTTTATGAAGTTTCATAAGGAGTATTGGGTTACTTTGTTAACTACTAGCTAGTTGAAATACTACCAGTCTTATCGCCAAAGCATTAAAACCTGTTTTGTCGTCCTTGTGGATTCTCCTGTGTAGGAACTCAATCCGTCAACAAAAACTAAAGGTGAACATTTGGAGGAAATTCCAGTCTTTGAGAAATATTACAAGATAAAATGGGATCTTTTTTTGTCTGAAGGGCTATAATCGTTTCTGACCACTAACACGTAATTTTGTTTGCAGCGCTCCCCTAAAAGAGCTTTGGCCTACAAATGACTAGTGGAGTAATTAGTCATTGTGGAGTCAGAAGAAGATAGTCAACCTCTTCAGAGGAGGCAAAGATTAGTCGAACTAAGCGATTGATCGACACAGTAATGAGTGACAAACTGGCTGTTGCATCTCCTCAACCTGACACATCCAAAAAAGTTACTAGGCCTAAAAAAGAAAAGGCTCCAATTAAAAGAAAAAAAATCTTTTCTGACGTCGAACGTGCTGCTAAAAAGTCAAAAGCACGTAAAGGCTTAGCAATATCTGATTAGGCCGTTGAGTCTCAGGTATATTTCATTTGTCAAGTGCTATGATTTCTTAAAATGAAATGTACTTATTTTGTTTCTTTTGGCAGTACAAAGAGCATACTTCTAAGGGCTTAACTTCACATGTGTCTGACAAACCAATCCTGCAGACCCAAGAAGTATGATCCTTAAACAAAAGTTTGTTATTACATTAGGCATGCACTCTATCTTGAAACTAATACGAATTTTATTTTAGGAGCAGAGGTGTGATGCCTTAAGCCTAATTGCTGAACAATCTGTCAGAATTCTTCAGGGCAAGGCTCTCATTGTAGAGACATCCATCGAATTTGCTTCACAAACTTTTCTTGAAGCTCTTACAACGTCGCTGCCAACTGAAGCCTAACGAGGAGAACTTACTATTGAAGCTACTGAAACTTTCCTCACCAAGGAGTTGACAACTATAAATTCTTCATCTCAACAATCTCCATTAATTGAAGAACATGGACTGTCGATAATACCTTTTAGTTTCTAACAAAGCCAATCGACTATCGACTTACCTCCACAGAGTAATCTACCATTTGTGATCAAAGACAACATAGATATGGAGGCGTTGGTGGCCAATGTCTCTCCTCAATCTCTTATCTCTAGCTCAATTCACTGGTCTGTCCAAGTAGGATCATCTAGTCATTCAAGTAATGATGATCTAGACATAGACAAATTGAAAAAAATTTTGTTGGGTGACCAACTCCATCAGCTTTTGTGATTCTGGAAGAGTTTACAACAAATCCGAGGATTGATGAATTAGTAAAAGAGTTAAAGGACTTCTTCGACTTCTCTTTTGAGGTTATTACTTTTGATGATTCCTTAAGAAGCAAAGTTCAAACTACCTTGAACTTGAGCTGGTTAGATCACTTTATTCATCCTTTAAGGACTTCATCAATGATTTATTCGACAAGGCTCCCACCTTCAATCAGGTCATCTCTAATTATATAAAGGAGTTATCGAAAAAAGAAATCATTCTCGACCAATTATGAGAATTGAAGGCTAAGAGAGATCGACAGGATGAGTTGATTGCAAAAATAAAAGTAATATGTTTAGATGGTAGCAATATTGCTAAACGGCATAGAGAATGCCTCGAAAAATTAGAGAAAAGAATAAAAAAGGTCAAAGAAGAACTGGCATCGACCAAAGCGTTGAGAGAGAAACTTAAAGGTGCTCTGACCATAAATGTAACGTCTCGAAAAAATGGGCATATAAATATACTTATACTATAGGGTGTACCTCAGTTGTAAGTCCATAATATCCCTCTAAACACAGCATGACCTAGGTGGCCTATATGATTACAGAGTGTTTCTATTGGTTCATTTAAAACCCTCCGACAAAATGGAATATATACCACCAAGCCGGTAAACTCTAGTAGTTTTCCATCCTCCTCAGCTGCTAAATTTGAAAGCAGCAATAAAGAGTGTGAGTTTGTCAAAAATTCAGTGAGAAAACTGTACAATAAAATAGAGCACAAGTACAAATATCAGTCTCACTACCATAATCAGAGTATACATAATAAGCACACATCAATACAAAAGAAAATAAATAACGTACCGTACCCCGCTACCACACTCTACAGCCCCTTGTGTGAGTCTACATTCTCATAAGACAATCCATAAAACAATTATTAACCATGCAAAAAGCATATGTAAACATCTACTCCAAAATGCATTATGCAAAACATTATGTATGATGCATTTTCTGCTCTACTCATTGAAGACCAACCCTTAATGAGTGTATTCCAAAGGTATACACCATCTGAATATCTACATCATGCAGAAGACCAACCCTTTGCTTTCCACACATTTCTACTTCTATGCTGAGTGTTATGAATGAATGCAATAACACTAATACATAACACACCACATCACAATACAACCACAATCAATATTCCACTCACCATTTCCACTTTCTAATTAATATTGTTAATTAGAAATATAATTAAACATAAAACTCACAATCCCATAAAGTAAATTCCATAAAATAAATTCCACAATCGTTTAATGAAATCCCTTAATCTAGTTATTTCCACTAACTAGGAAATTTCATTGATGAATTTCAAACTATGGTGTTAATGGGGTTTATATTGAACTTTGCCAACGTTAAATAAAAACTTAAAAAGGCAAGGTCATCCACTCACCTCGGTGCTGATAAGGTTTATCACATAAGAAATCTATAGAGATAAGACAATGAAGCTCCCAAGCTACCTAGAACTAACCATAATCAATAAATAAATAAAACAAGAAAAATTCTTACCATTAACCCTGACATTTGGTCATTCATTTGATCATAACTCTTAAACGTTATACCATTGAAAACTAGACTCAAAGAACTTTCTAACAATATAAAGTTTGCTAAAAAACAGAGTCAAGATGAAGAAGTTATGGCTGTTTGAAAATGGACCAAGGATTCCTAGAATGGCTGGTGCCTCCTAGAGCGCAAACGCCCAACTTTCTACCTAACTTCTTATGCTTGGCACCTACGGTGCCAAGACCTCTCTTTTCCCTTTAAGGGTGGTGCCTGGTGCGCCATGACTTCGAACACATGATTTAACCTCCATGTTGGGTCAGATCTGGCCAAATCTTCACCATTTTCCATGATTTCTTCCATGGTATCTCATCCTTGTTGTCAAAGGAGTAATTAGACACTAAAATCCCCAATTGGAAAAAAGAAATGAAGTTAGAATCTTAGTTTTACCCCAACTACCCTTAAAACTCAAAAATAGGAAAAAAGTTTGGGAAATCATAATTCTTATCTCAATTTCTTGCTTTCCCTACGTTGCTAGGCCACCATTGACTTGCCTAACCACTGGAGAAAGGTTCTTCGAAGCTTGTTAAGGATCTAGAATGGAGAGGGTGAGGTAGAGAGACAAAAGAGACAAAGAGAAAAGAGAAAGTAAGGAGAGAGAGGAGAGTGAAAAATGAAGAAAAAGAGGAAGGACCGCCTATATAAACTCGCCCATGGTGAAATTATTACGTTGCCCCTAGATAACTATCGGTTAACCTTAGTGGTGCCAAACTTGTAATTTATCCAATTTGGGTATTTCCTATATTCTAAGTGCCACCTAGTTCCTTATTTCACTTTAGTCCCTCTTTGGACCTCATAGGTACCCAGCTCCCTCTATGTCTCATGGTCGTTTTCTCTCTTCTCCTTGTCTTTCAACTCTATTTCCACGAAATTTCTTCTTCCTCTTATCTTTCATCAACTCTCAAAATATCATTTGCAATAAAATACCCAATCCCATTATTTATCTCCATTTCCATAAATAATATTCAAAGAATAAATTAAATATGGAAAGTTAAAATAACCAAATAATTCTATTAAAATAATAGAAATTTTCATTATAACAACCGTAATACCGCCAATTGTGTAATTCCAAAATTGGCACTACCACAATCAATGTGAAGTGACATTCCCCACTTTTCGTCGAAAACCAAAGTATCTATTCTGCTGCTCACAAAGCCCCACGTTCTCCAAAACCAAAATGGAAACTAAGATCCTCAATCGTTATACAGTTTCGATATACTGTGGAGCTTTATAACTTTCCTCACTTAGGGATAAGCATAAATTGCTCCAATGATCAAAATCTAAAGCACAGGGCCTCTCACATGAAGCTTCAGAAGGTGGCATATCTGTGACATTTTAGTAACTACAACTATAAGCAACTTAAGGAACTTAGGGTGGCTTAAGTATCTACCACACATCAGTTCCTTTACCACTTAGTTTCAAAGCACCCATATACAAATGCATAAATATAAAAATGCCCTGGGAATAATTATCCCACACAATATCTAGTTACCTTGGAAGTATATACACAATATGGTATCTTGCTCACTGTTCCCATAGAACGTATTTTGATACTATTGTATATTACCTCTCATTCATTAACCTCATCAATCTCACACTTTATAATATGTATACCACAAATACAAACCACATACATACCTCACAATAATATAATAATATAAAATATATATACCTTACTCGAAGACGTCATCCCATGATTGGCAGGTCGCCCTTTGGGCATCATGCTCAACCCGGGCTTTCTATATTGTCATTGTATTCACTATCCATAGCCATAAGAATAAAAATAAATTATTCAAATTAAAATCTATGCTATCACATACATGAAGCTATACACATATACCAGAGAAACAGTCTTTCCATAGATCTATAATCCCATAGGATTTCCACTTAAGAATCTTGTCACATGAGTCTATGTTCTCACGAACTAAATATCCCTACAAAGATTTCCTGTGAAGGTATATATATATCTTTACATTTCTATTCCTTAACTTCTTTAGTTTTCAAGTGCATTCCTCATGGTCATAGTCCCTGTGCCCTACATCAGCAGTCACTAGTTTTTGAGCTCAGGAGAACATCTAAACCACTCCTATAGTGCTAACTAATAACTATCTAACCAATACAAATCCCACAAAAGGTTGGCCTCTTTCTTCTATTCCTTACCGGACATTAGCACCTAACTTTCCACAATGTCAAGTAGCTATAGTCACGGGAAGGCCTATTTGGAAAAAATCAGTTTATGAGATGAATCACTCCACTGACTTCTCTTTTTTTTTTGTACAACCTCCATGATGAGTCTCACTTACTCTTGTGTGCACTAAGCCCATCCCAACTCTTGATCTGTTGGGTCATGTCCATGACCAACAATAGGTCAATAGGAACATGTCCGTAATCGAAACATACTAACTCAAAGGCCAAAGCCGTTACCTTAATCCATGAAACTAAAACTAAGACCACTTCTATACTTCCACCAAATAAATTTATATTTGGGATCTAATGTAATAACACATATATACACACTCCATGTATGTTCATGTGAGTCATCACATTTCTACACACACCCAATGTATTCCTTCTCAAACTAATGTACATGCTCATAAGATACTTACTCTAACACCAATGAGCTTAAGTTTAACCTAAACTCATCCCGAGCTATTTTCATGGTATAATTCCTTCATTCTCAATATGAAGCACCCTCAACGCCCACTTCACCAACTTATATCCTCGATCTTACTTGGTTGTATGCAAACATCCAGGAATCTTACATATTCACTAATATGTACACACTATAAACTCATAGGCTCTCTTATCATAGTAAAGTGGGCCAAACCTCCTATTAACATTCGACATCACACTATCACCACTACACCTACTCAACTCATATGGCACTCATGTCAAAAGCCTACCTAGACACACTCAGACCATTTATAGGCCATAAGATTTTGACTTTCTCACCATATTAAAAACTCTCATAAATGACCTTTCACCTCATCTGACTTTCTGGGTGTAAGGACTTCATGCATCCTCACATTCCCACATCAACTATATCTCTACTCAATAACTACCGAGAACTTGTCTCGTGAGTCTTTGTTTTTTTCTAAGACTAAACACCGCACAATATCACCACCTATAGACCTCCAACCATATGGGTGCAACTTAATCAAGTTGCCTTAAAAGATTTACAACTCACTCCAACCTCCTTTATATCGCCTTCCACCTCACTACGGTGTCTCTCTCAGGAAAACTACACAATCTAAATTGGTTTCTCAAATGGACCTCACATTGCTAGATTTCTCTGTGATACTTATTCAAGTACGCATCCTAACTATAACTTACTCAACTACTCTAACAACCATCTCCCACGGTGAAACTTACATCCTAACCCTCATGCTATTTCATATGAGCATTCTCCCTTCTCATGCCCTCTTTCTTCCTAACAACTCCTATATTCTTCAACCTCTACCATCCAACTTCAACTCAAAATAGCTTAGTTGAAGTACCTGCCTACATACGACCTGTCTAGAATTCCATCAACACTTAGGAGAATGGACTATATACCCATCCACATAGGTGTTTCATAAAATCCCAAGTAATCTCACAGAAGCACCTAAAAGGACCTCCAACCATTATGCATCAAAGATCCCTCAATTTTCCTTCAAAACACACACTTTAGTCTCCCCTCCAGCCTACAGGGTGCTTAGGCGCCACAGCCCAAACTCTCAGCCACAAGCTCCTTCTTGGAGCCTGAGCCATCAGGGACGACAAGTACCATACTCTCTGCCCACGTTCCTCACATTGGCGCCTGAGGCGCTATGCATACAACCCAAACCCTTAATAGATAATATGGGTCTTCTATTCTTCATCTATTCTTCATGGATTTTGGGGAGAAATTTCCCAAAAATCTATTCTTTACACTCTTTCTCCTAACAATCTAGTTCTCCATAATACATAAAAAATATATTAATGAATATTTGTGCAAAATATAGACACAAGCACCCACCACAAGAAATTCCAACAAGTTTTCTCTAACTTTCTAATATATGAGTATAAATATATATTCATAAAACAATTACACATTGATAAGACAAGTCTTATTATACTCTTTCAAATTAACAACCGATATCTTACAACCCCATTACAGATACATATACAAACATGAATATATTTTCCAGTAAACAATTAAGTTTAGTTACCATAACATACCAAATCAAAAATAAAATATCACAGATAGTTACACATCACATGGAAATCCTGTATTTCCACAATACATAACCACACACGCACCCATATGCTCATTAAAAATATTTATAACTACCTCGGTGGTAATGTAGCAAAGCTACATTTGAACTAAGCTTATGAACTCTCTACACTCCAAGGATTTCTCCTCCATCTAGAGCCAACCATCTGTATATAAGATAAAACACTTATTATGTTAATAAAATAATATCCAACGGCTCCTACCAAGAAGCCAGTCACAAAAGAAAAACTTAACATCCTATAATGCTTTTATAGAACCTAAACCTATGGTCATGCTGCACAGTTCACGATAATGGGAAGGGCCTACAAAGAACACCAAGCTCTGTAATCTATAGGAGACCTAAACAAAAACATCCCCTCTAATACCATTCTATAATGCCTGAAAAAATAGGCATAAAAATATACTTATACTATAAGGTGTACCTCAGTGGTAGTCCATAATATCCCTCTAAACACAGCAGAACCTAGGTGACCTATAGGATTATAAAGCATTTCTATTGGTTCGTTTAGAACCCTCTGACTAAATTGAGTATATCTCCAAGCCATTAAACTCCAGTGGTTTCCCATCCTCCTCAGCTGCAAAATTTGAAAACAGTAATAGAAAGTGAGTTTATCAAAAACTCAGTGAGTAAATGACTGTGCAATAAAACAGAGCAAAAGTACAAATATCAGCCTCACTTCCATAATCAGAATGTACACAATAAGCATATATCAATACAAAAGAAAATAAATAACATACCATACCCCACAACCACACTCTATAGCCCCTGTGTGAGTGTACATTCTCACAAGACAATCTATAAAATAATTCTCAACCATACAAAAAGCATAAGTAAGCATCCACTCTAAAATGAATTATGCAATGCATTATGTATGATGTATTTTTTATCCATTGAAAACTGACCCTCAATGAGTGTATTCCAGAGGTACACACCATCTGAATATCCACATCATGCAGAAGACCAACCCTCTGCTTTCCACACATTTCCACTTCAATGTTGAGTGTTATGAATGAATGCAATACTACTAATACATAACACACCACATTACAAATACAGCCACAATCCATATTCCACTCACTATTTCCACTTTCTAATTAATATCATTAATTAGAAATATAATTAAACATAGAACTCCCAATCTTATAAAGTAAATTCCATAAAATAAATTCCCCAATCATTCAATAAAATCCCTTAATCTAGTTATTTCCACTAACTAGGGAATTCATTGATGAATTTCTAACTATGATGTGAATGAGGTTTATATTGAACTTGGCCAATTTTGAATAAAAACTTAAAAAGGCAAGGTCATCCACTCACCTTGGTGCCGATAAGGTTTACGATATAGAGAAACAAGCCAATGAAGCTCCCAAGCTACCTAGAACCAACCATAATCAATAAATAAATAAAACAAGGAAAATTCTGACCACTAACTCTAACCTTTAGTCATAACTCTTAAACGGTAAGGATTTTTTAAACAAATATTATACCATTGGAAATTAGACTCAAAGAGTTTTCCAACGATATAAAGTTTTAGATGAAAAAGTTATGGCCATTTGAAAACGGACCAAGGATTCTCGAAATGGTTAGTGCCTTGGAAGCCTGCCCAAATTCTTGTGC
Source organism: Biancaea sappan (assembly GCA_037074585.1). Taxonomy (NCBI): domain Eukaryota; kingdom Viridiplantae; phylum Streptophyta; class Magnoliopsida; order Fabales; family Fabaceae; genus Biancaea; species Biancaea sappan. Next base: position 29,228,631 of record CM073493.1, read on the forward strand.
TTGGTGCCTGCGGTGCCACACATGGTACCTGGGGTGCCAAGACCCCTCTTTTCCTATTAAGGGTGGTGCATGGGGTGCCACAACTTTGAACCATGATTTAGCCTTTGTTTTGGGTCAAATATGGCTAGATTTTCACCGTTTTCTATGATTTCTTCCATGGGGTCTCATCCTTGATGTCTAAGGAGTAATTAGACACCAAAATGCCCAATTTTAGCTAAGAAAGAAAGTCAAAATCTCAGCTTTACCCCAAATATCTTTAAAACTCAAAAACAGGAAAAACGTTCGAGAAATCAAAATTTTTACCTCTATTCCTTACTTTGCCTACGTTGCTAGGCCACCATTGACTTACCTCACCACCAAAGAAAGGCTCTCTAAAGCTTGTTGAGGATTTAGAGTGGAGAGGGTGGGTAGAAAGAAGGAAGAGAGAAAGAAAAAAGAGAAAGTGAAGAGAGAGAAAGCGAGAGGAAAGTGAGAAACGAAGAAAAAGATGTGGGATTGCCTATATTTTCCAATCCTTGGTGAAATTATTACTTTGCCCCTAGGTAACTCTAGGTTAATCTTAGTGGTGACAAACCTGTAATTTCTCCAATTTGGGTATTTCCTATATTCTAAGTACTACCTAATTCCTCATTTCACTTTAGTCCTTATTTGGACCTCATAGGTACCTTGCTTCCTCTATGTCTCACGATTACTTTTACTCTACTCCTTGTCTCTCAACTCTATTTCTACAACATTTCTTCTTCCTTTTATCTTTCTTCAACTCTCAAAATATTATCCACAATAAAATACCCGGTCGCATTATTTATCTCCATTTCCATAAATAATATTCAAAAGAATAAATTAAATATGGAAGTTAAAATGGCCAAATAATTCCATTAAAATAATAGAAATTTTCATTATAACAATGGTAATACTGCTAATTACATAATTCCAAAATTGGCGAGTATTATAAAAAAGGTGGAAAAACAGGAAAAAATAAAAGAAAGTGCCAAAGCTTTTGCGGTCAATGCCCAAGCAATTGCCGATAAAATGAAATCCTTGGAGATAGGTATCTTATGGTTTGTACAGACAAAGAGACACTGGCTTCAGATTGCGAACGTCTACGTCAAAAGGCTTATCTGACACAATAGCTTAATTTGATTTGTATTGTCGGTCCTTTTAATCCACAAATTTTATTCATTTTTTTTATCATTTGACAATGTAGTACAAATTTTAATGCAACAAAGATTCATTCAATTTTTACTTCGCACATTATTAGCCTTATGGCTTTAAGTATTTGCCATTGATTGATTTCACTTTAATCCTAGTGTTAACTTCGTCAAGAGCATAAGCATTTCTTGAAAATACTTGCGTAACTATAAATGATCCTTCCCATTTCGGCGACCACTTACTATATTCTCAATTATGCTTCTTAATAGGAAAAATTACCTTCCATACAAAATTGCTTAAGTCAAAAGATTTAAATTTAACTCGATAGTTATAAAATTTTGCAATTCGCTCTTTTTTATCGAATTAAATTTTCATAGCAATTAATCTTTCATTAGTCAATTCATTCAAGTTGTCGAAAAATTGAATTCCAATAACTTTCAATTGATAATTCATCTTGTTTTTGAATACCAATTGATTAGAGATTAATATCGATAGGAAAAATGGCATCATGCCCATAGACTAATTTATATGGCGATATGCCTGTCGATTCTCTTGGCAAGTTTCTATATGCTCAAAGTACCTAATCAAGGATATTATGCTAATTTAAAGGCTTTTGGTCAACAATGTTTTTTATCAAGCTTATAAGTATTTTGCTAATGGCCTCTACTTGGCCATTTGCCTATGCAAACTATGGTGTCGACGTAATTAACTTTATCTTCCTAGAATCAGCATATTCGATAACTTTCTGTCTAGTGAAAATGGTACCTTGATCAGTTGTCAGAGTTTGAGGTATCCCAAATCTGTAAATGATGTGATTTTCAATGAAATTAATCACATCTTGTTGGGTGACATCATTTACCACAATTGCTTTAACCCACTTGGTGAAATAATCACCCTAACTAAAATATATTTATACCCTTTCGATGAAGAAGGATGTATCTAGCCAATTAACTCCAAAGCCCATCCCCTAAATGGTCAAGGTTTTATAATTGAATGTAACTCATTAGTTAGAATGTTTTGTATATGGCCATGTCTTTGGCATTCTTCACAAAATTTGGCAAACATTATACAGTCCTTAACTAGTGTTGGCCAATAAAATCTTCGTCATCAAAGGATCTATTTCATTTTTTCGCCTGCTTGATAAGCTCTACAAATGCCTTCATAGACTTCTGACAAGGAAATGTATGCCTTCGACTCCCTCAAGCATTCTTCCAACTATCTGTCGACAATCTTTTTATACAATTGTCTACCCGAAAACACAAAAGTTAACGCTCTAAATTTGAGTTTCTGTTCTATGTTAGAATATGGATTCTCTAAATAATCAATGATTACTTTTCTCCAATCATTACTTGTATGAACGTCATTTTGTAATACTTCCCTTTCTTCCAAAGGGTATAAGAGTTCTTTGATTTCCATTAACTCTGACAGAACTTTATGAGAAACCTTATATCTAGAAGCTATATAGGTTAAATCATTAAATTCTTCATTTGGTTCCCTAGGGATATGTTGGACAATGACTTCGTCTAACTTTTTCATTAACTTACTCACCACAGCACAATATTTAACCAAATTTTGATTGACACATTTATATTTGTGAGTAAGTTGTTTGACGACTAACTAGGAGTCTCCAAGTATTTCATTTGACAAAGTATTTCTAGCTCGACAATTAAATCTTCATATTCAGCAACAAGAGTACTTTAGTTCAAATATAAATTTGGTTGGAGTTCCCTTTTAGGGAAATTATTAAAATCCCGATGCTACTTCCTATTTTGTGCCTTGATCCATCGAAATAAAGATGCCATGGCCTCAACCAAACAAAATTTATGTTGTTGTCTACGTCTAGGCCAGGATAGTCGACTAACAAGTCAACCAATACTTCGCCTTTGACAGCTTGTTGGAACGTATTGTAAAAAGAATTCTGACAACGCAATTGTCCATTTGCCAATATATCCATTAAGAACAGGTTTGGATAACATTAATTTTATAATACCCATCTTTGAGATGAGAAATACATTACAAGACATCAAATAATATTTCAGCTTAGTACAAGAAAAATAAAAAGATAAGGATAACTTTCAGTTGCACTATATATTGTTTCTGAATCGTTCAAGACTCGACTGAGGTAGTAAACGACTCTTTCGACACTACTCTCATCATCTTGAGCCAGTAAATATCTTATCATTTCCTCAGAAGTTGAAATATATAATTTCAATGGTTGTCGTGGTATTGGTGTGACATCATAACTGGAGGGTTCATCAAATAATGCTTAATTTTATTGATGTCAGGTATTTTTATATACATTGTAGTGCTATCCTAGTCCTATTGCTATTTTAATATTGCCAACTCCTCTATTGTATCATATTTTGGTAATTATTGGGTCTAAAATAATTATAGAACTAATATATTTTAATTTCATATTTTTATCAGCTTAATAGATTATAGACCCATTAATCGTTCTGCTTGATCTACATATTTAAATATTTTTTATAGTGATTTGCTAACTTAGATGCCACATGAACAAATTTGATGACATGGCAGTTAGGGCTGACAGGACTGACTGGGACCCATATTTCTGCACTTTCCAGCAAAAGTAAATAGCAACAGAAATGCTTTCTACAGTAAACAACAAAATAACATAATAGTAGAACAGCAAAACAACAAAGCATGCAAGAGTAATCAAAGAAAGGGAAGCTCATAAAGTCAAACAAGGAACTGATTTTTGTCTCTCTCTCTTGCTACTAGTTAAAGACACATTCAGACCGCCATTTTTAGATGTTGAAGACTCCTTTCTTCTTCTATTTTCTCTGTAATTTCGTAGGCTCCCCCTTTTTACTTCTGTTTTGGCCTCCATAGAAGGCTGAAATTTGTGTTGTAATAAGTCCATAGAGAACTAGAGTTTGTAACATGAATTCTTGGAGCTTAATCAGATAATTTTCTTATTGTTCTTCTGTTTCATTTCTATTTTACCTTCCTCTATGTTTTCATATTCATATTTGTGCTAATTAGACTATGTGGATGTGATTACTGATTTTATTGCTTAAATCTAAGATTCTTTCTTATTATTACTAGATTAGTGTAGTAAGTAGAATGGAAATGGCTTGCTTAGATAATTATCTAACTTGATTTAGGTTAGGGTTTAACCAGATTACATGTGGTTAGGTTTAACTTATGTGTAATCTAGTTCTAGGAAGTCTTTTGGAAATATTAGTCAGAAAACATAATGATAGAGGACACTAGAATTAATTTGAAGACAAGAATTATGATAGTTGCAACTGTAGGGATTCTATGATTGATTGCATCTCTGTTGTTTTGTAATTTCATTTTTGTTTCTATTAGTTTGTGTTATGTTTTGTATTCAATTTTGTTAGTGTTTTGTTATTGTTCTATTTAGTTTTATGCCTTAGTTAAGCTATAACCCTCCGGTGGTAATCAATAGGTAATTAAGGTTAGTTAGGGTTGATTAGTGTTAGAATAATTAATTAAGCAAATTAGAAGCAAGGCCCTTAAGAGAAAACAACCTGGGACGATCACTATGCTGTAAGTTGCCACGAATCTAATTCTAGCCAACTCAGTGGTCGTAGTGGCTTGAACCATGATCAAAAGCCTATTGATAATAGGGCTTCCAAACGAACTCTTGTTCAGCTTTTAGCTTGACCAAAGGAGAAAAGACTCTGGCCCTACCCAACAAGTTGAATATAAATCTTCTTAAGATATTTACTTTTCCCAAGAAAGATTATAATTCCTTCTTATTTGTCAATGCAACAGCTTCTAAAACTGCTCTAGTTTTATTCTTGTCCACTTCGACACTCCAAAAGCACATTTCTTCGGATTCATTTTAAGGTTGTTCTGTCATATTCTTTCAAAAGCCTGCCTTAAATGTGTCAACTGCTTTTTCTTATCTTCTGACTTGACAATGATGTCATCGATGTAAACTTCCATATACGTCCCTATAACATCATGGAAGATGGTGTTCATCACTCTTTGGTAAGTGGCCCTTGCATTCTTTAAATCGAAAGGCATGATAACCCATTCATATGTCCCAATAGCTCCTAGACATCTGAAAACGATTTTCAGCACATCTTCCTTAACTATAAAAACCTGTTTGTAACCTGTATAACTGTCTATACAACTTAAAATTTCATGCCCAGTCGTAGCATCTACTAACATAGATGCTATAGGCATATGATATTCATCTTTAGAAGTTGCCAAATTTAAATTCCTAAAATCAATGTATACCCTTAACTTGCCATTTTTCTTAATAACTAGAACTACATTAGAAAGCCACTTGACATACTTGGTAGTTCTGATGAACTTAGCTCTAAGCATCCTTTCGACCTCATCTTTGATTTTTAGCACCACTTCATGAGCGAATCTCTTATTTGCCTATTTGGTAGATCTGCAACCTTTCCTGAGTGGTAGTCTGTCTTCGACAAGGTCTCTACTTACATCAGACATTTCATTGTAATCCTAGGCGAAGAAATCTTTGTATTTGGTAATGAGCATGACAATTTTTCTTTGAATTCCTTTGTTAGAAATGCACTTATGAAAATGGGTCTCTTTTTCTCTTCAGTGCCCAAGTTCAACTCTTCCAAAGGATCTTCTGCTTCTACATTTATCTTTTCATTAAGCCCTTTCTCAAATCCCAAAGGGCCATCATCAATAATGTAGTCTGACAACATTCCTTCTGTCGTATTGATTGCTTTATCGGCCAGATAGGGTGACAACTTGTCCAATTGAGTCTTAAGACTCATGGCTGGCACTTAGTCAAATTTTATCGGCCTTATCCATACTTGGCCAATTTTCGTCAGCCCTATCCATCAATTTAATGCAAAATTTATCCATTAAGCAAAATTCCAAAGCTTCCTTATTAATCACTCCATCCACTGTGGCAGCTGGTCTAACATTTGGAGTGTAAATCCTAAAATCAACGTGGAGTTGCTACAGGTAACATGGACTATCATCCGTTTCTACAACCTCTACTTGTCCTTTGTTATTCCAAAGGATCAATTTTTGGTACGCAGTTGACGAGATAGCTCTGACGACATGGATCCAATCTCTACCTAAAAGTATATTATAATTAAACTTCGAAGGAATTACTACAAAGAGAGTTGCCTTTTTAACTGATCCGACATAGATGTTTAGCATCACTACTCTGTCGGAAGAAGATTATTTTCCACTAAAATCAGTGACAACCATATCCATCTGAATTAAGTTAGATTCATCCTTCCCTAACCTCTTAAAAGTGGCTCTGATAACCTCTTAAATGTGGCTCTCGATATCAGATTAATAGCAGCTCTGCTATCCACTAGGACCCTGTTGGTGGGCTTTCCTTCTAATGACGCCTTAATATGAAAAGGTGTAAGTGTGCCTTTTGCATGTAGGTTAGTTTCTCAAACTTGGCTAAATTGTCAAATTCAGTATCCCAATCATCTTCTAAGAACAACTAATCCGCTGATAAGTCCTCTAGATCTTCTTCGTTCTCACCAATATAAATTTGGTAATGAGCCTCATATTCTAACAGTATCATGGAGATAAGATTTTGATTCATGTTGGTAGGATATTCCTCTATATCTTTCTTCCTTCTAACGTCTTCTTCTTCAACGTCTCTGAATTTCCCTTCAACTGGGTCCTAGTCATCTTCTTCCATGAATAAAATAAGTTCATCCATGAATGGCCCAAGTTTAAAATAATCTTTGTCTACTAGACAGTCATCAAGTCCTGCTTTCAACAATGTTGTCCGTATGGCCATGATCCAGTCGTCTAGGTCCTTATCCATATTGAAGTCTAGGTCAAACTCTTCATCATCGTTGGAGCCCAAAGGATCTTTAGGATCATTAAGGGTGTTTATAATCTCATCAGTCGACAAGTACATGTTGATTGTATGGCATTCAAGTTTGAACTCAATGAATTGCCCCTTTGTTTCACCTTAGACAACCTCTTTCTTTTTGTTTGACATCAGTTGTGGGATCTTCAAGGATTGCTCTTACTTCTTTATTAGTCCAGTCTTGATAATCCTTCCTTTTTACTTTTATTATGGCTATTTGTTTACCTTTGTCATGGTTGGCTTTCTTAGTTTCCACCAACCTGGCTGGCCAGCTTTTCTTTGGAAGAGAACAGAGTATTTTTCTTTCATGTTATGAATTCAAAGGCGTCAGTTGCATCAACTTCCATGCCTTCACTATCTCTCCCTGAAGCCATTCACTTAAAAGATTTGGTTGTGGCTGTGTGATATCGGGTATTTTTATATACTTTTTAGTCCCTATCTTAGTCCTATTGCTATTTCAATGTTGCCAACTCTCTTATTTTATTATATTTTGAATTTATTGGGTGTAAATTAATTATAGAATTAATATGATTCAAATTCATAATTTTATCCCAATTAATTCATGTGCTTAATTTCATATCTAATTATTGGAGAGAAAAATGCTGACATGGACGTTTTGCTTACTTGGAGGCTACCTGGACATGCTGACTGGGCATTGACTGGTTGACTAAGGCTGACTGGATTTCTGGTCCCCACTGTTCTACACTTTACAGCAAAGGGGAATGTGGTTTCTGCTTTGACAGAATGGGCCTTCTGCAGCAATCAATGGCAGACAGAAACAGCAAAGGAGTGGAGTAACTTGTCTGCTGCTGTTGCCACTTTTCTGCTGTTGTCTTGCTTCCCACATCATGGAAGAAGCACCAAGGAGTCATCCAAGGAGTCATCTAGAGTAGAATATTCCAAGGCATTGAGGGTATCAGTTTTAAAAATCAGAGGACACTTTTATTTTCTGCAACTTAGGAATTTCGTAGCTCTCTTTCCCTCTCTGTTTTTTCTTCTGTCATTTACTGTTTTTCTCTCATGGATGGCTAAGTCTTCATTGTAATCAGTCACTGGACCACTGGGATGTTGTAGCTTGAACTAAGAATGCAAGCTAAGTGTTTTATTCTCTATTTTCATCTCATTTCGTTTCTGTTTTGCTGTTATGTTTATGTTGCTGTCAGATTTTGATTAGAGCTTGAGAAGTAACATAAACTGACTTATATATATAAGATATAACCTTGCTTGACTGATTAGGAAAGTGAGGGAGGCAAAATGACTAGTTAGATGATATATTTAACTTGGTTTGGTTGAGATTTTCCACTGAATGCATCTGGTTATAGTAGAGAGATGTTCTTGACTATAATTAGTAGCATTAAATTCTAGATGTTATTCTAGAACCATTTTCATAAAGAATCAAACAATGGAATGAGAACAAAACTGAATCAATGAGTTAGGTAATGATAGTTGCACTCCCATGAATCCTAGTGGCTGATTACATAGTCTCTTTACTGTCAACACCTTGCAAATTTCGCTGCTGCTTCTGTTGTAGTTATTTGGTTGCTGTTCTGTTCTGTTTTTATTAGTACTGCCAACAAACCCCCCCGTTTATGTACTTTTCATTAGTGTTTGGGTGTTTAGAACGATTAATTAGTATTTAGAGGTGAGGCTCCTTGAGTGAATACGACTTGGGGATCACTATACTGCAAATTGCCATGAATTCAATTCTGGGTGATTCGGCATCATAGTGGCGTGAACCACTGTGCCACTTTTTCTTCTTATGGTGGAATGTTTCCTTGTCATGTAATGGGTTAGTTTCGATGACCAAACACTTTATCCTAAGCCCGAGGGCTCTTCCTTGATTCGGAGAGCATCTATCAAGGATTTCCTTTTCTAAGCCTTCCCGTATCTCTATACCCTTTGTTTCTGAGTCTTCGACAAAGGCCAATGAGATGCTTCAGGCTTACTTTTTTCAAATGGCATTACTTTGCCATTATGATAGTCTTCATTCCAAGAGGGTTGATACCTCTTAAATCTAATCCTCTGGCAGTATCCTTGTTTGCCATTGTGTAATTTTTCACCTATTTGCCAACATTTACATTTAGCAGGTGGCATTCAAGTTCCGACATGTCAAAAGTGACTTTGTGGCACCAAATTACTCTACATGGATTCCTTTGGCTTTTCAATCAACCACCTATTAGAATTCGGCCTATCTGAATGATACGACTGAGATCTTGGTGTATAGGAGGCTATTCGTCAAGAATTCTTCTTAGAAGGTTTCTCTTTCTTTTGATCCTCGAGTAATCAGGTATCAGCCATTGCTTTCTAATGCATCACTTTAGGGTCATATAAGTGGACACATCTTAGGCATATTTAGATTGCTATAGTTCTTTCTTTCCTATCATGAATTCCTCATATGTCTCCCAAGACTTTTGGTATGTGTCATATGGATCTTCCATAGGATCTAAGTCTTGTTCCTCAGCCGAATCTGCTTCGACGGGCTTTTTTCCCTTTACCTTTTGCTTTAACCATGCCAATGTTCAATGGAACTTGGCTGTTAATAGTCGCAACATTGATCTGGAAGGGATCAGTATCAACCTTCATATCTGCTTTTTTATTAGCGAACTTCAATCTTCCCTCTATAAAGGCTTTCTAAATCAAGTCCCTAAAATGTACACATTTGTTACTCACATGACCGAATACATTATGAAATTTACAATATTTTTTGTCTTTAATTTCATCAAACTTTAAAAGCCTATGATTATCCGATAATTTTATCTGTTTTTCTTTTAACAAAACGTCAAAAATTTGTTCAGCTTTCGTGATGTCAAATGTATATACTTTTCTATTACGTAGGTCATCTTTTCCTTTGCCCTCATTAGCTTTATAGCCTAGCAAGTATAAAGAGGCCCATCTTTTAGTTCGGCAAGATTTATATCATAATTAGCGTTTTCGTCCTCTTCGTCGGATCCTTCCATCTCGACATAGTTTACTTTTTCTCTTTTGAGGAACTTCTTATGCTTTTGCATTTTTTCAGCCTTCAACTGTTCTATTTGTCAAACTTTGCGCCCTAGTTGGGCAAAGTCAACTAAATATTGGTTTACAAGCTTTTTCCTAATATAATAATTTAGGCCTCCAATAGCTATTTTGACAATTTTAGCTTTAGGGATTGGAGTAAAACATCTATTCTTCATCTACCTAAATCTTGCCAAATAATCTTCGACAAATTCATTGTATAATCTTTTAATATTAAACAGGTTTGTCAGACTAACTTTCAAGTCTGCTATGAAGAATTAGCCATGGAAGCTTCTTCCCATTTGAGTCCATGAATGAATAGAATTCGTGTTAGCCCTAATGTATTATGCTATGAGTTTTGATGATGACAAATATGTGGGAATTATAGTATGACTTAATCTTCTTGGCCCAAATGAATGATTTAATCTTCTTGACCCAAATGAATGATTTAATCTTATTGGCCCAAATGCATGATTCAATTTTTCTTCGCCCAAATATATTTAATGCTTTATATATTTATATATAGTAATATAAATTGATTTTTGATAAAGTTTATTGGGTGTTGTAATATAATTTGAAAAAGAATATCTTTTACTGTAGCACTTTTGAAAAAAAAATTTGATTGTTGAAAAAGTATGATAAAGTTTATTGGGTGTTGTAATATAATTTGAAAAAGAATATCTTTTACTGTAGCACTTTTGAAAAAGAAATTTGATTGTTGAAAAAGTATGATAAAGTTTATTGGGTGTTGTAATATAATTTAAAAAAGAATATCTTTTCCTGTACCACATTTGAAAAAGAATATCTTTTACTGTAGCACTTTTGAAAAAGAAATTTGATTGTTGAAAAAGTATGATAAAGTTTATTGGGTGTTGTAATATAATTTGAAAAAAGAATATCTTTTACTGTAGCACTTTTGAAAAAGAAATTTGATTGTTGAAAAAATATGATAAAGTTTATTGGGTGTTGTAATATAATTTCAAAAAGAATATCTTTTACTGTAGCACTTTTGAAAAAGAAATTTGATTGTTGAAAAAGTATGATAAAGTTTATTAGGTGTTGTAATATAATTTGAAAAAGAATATCTTTTACTGTAGCACTTTTGAAAAAGAATTTTGATTGTTGAAAAAGTATGATAAAGTTTATTGGTTGTTGTAATAAACTTTGAAAAAGAATACTTTTTACTGTAGCAAATTTGAAAAAGAATATTGATTGTTGAAAAAGATTGATAAAGTTTTTTGGTTGTTGTAGAAAGGTTGAAAAATGATGATGAAGCTTACTGTAGCAATTTTGACTAAAGCAGTCACTGTAGCAGCAAGGTTTCACTATATAAAGGGGACTTCACAACACCATTTAAAATCAAGCTTCAATTGTTCATTTCTCATATTTTCTTGAGTTCATTCTCTCTAAATTGCTATAGAAATATTCTGAGCTTAATTTCTGCGTTATCTACACTTTGAGAGTGTTTACTATTATTTTCCTTAAGCCTTTAAATTTAGTTTCTCAAGGATTGGTTCCTTGAGTTAGTGTTTGAGAGAAAACACGTTGTAAGGGGGAGAGACACCCTTGAGGGAGAAAAGTATGTTGTAGTGGTTTGCAAGTACCCGGATTAAACTTGCAATTATAGTGGAAATACTCAAGTGGTCTCTTGAGGACTGGATGTAGGCTTGGGATTAGCCGAACCAGTATAATTCTCTGAGTTTGCTTTCTCTATCCCTACTCTATTTACATTTGAAGTTAATTAATTAATGCTTTGCGTTTATATTTAATTTTTACCTCAAGTATTAATTAATTTGTGTAGATTTATATTTGCTCCTTAATTCCTTGCACTATAAAATTATTCATCTTGATAAACATTTTGATTTTCTGAATTAAATTATTATCTTTAACATTATCCAATTTCAGAAAATCATTTTAACTTCCAATTAAGTTTTGTGAAAATTTTTATAAAACCCAATTCACCCCCGCTCTTGGGATCCAACCATTTCTTTCAATTCGGTCTCAAAGTCAAGAACCAAGAAAAGACATTTTTTGTAAGTGAACTAGGAAAGAACATCTCAAGCACTTCATCTCTATCGTTAGATCTCCCATTTCAATGATGTAATACCTACCAATTTTGGAATCACGTAATTGGTGGTAATATGGTTGTTGTAATAAAGATTTCCATTTATTTTAATGGAATTATTTGGTTATTTTTAATTTTTTCATATTTAATTTATTCTTTTTGAATATTATTTGTAGAGATAGAGATAAATAATTGAACCAGGTATTTTATTATGGTTAATATTTTTAAGAGTTGAGAAAAAATAAGAGGAAGAAGAAATTTCGTGGAGATAGAGTTGAGATACAAGGAACAAAGAGAGTAGTCATGAAGCATAGAGGGAGCTGGGTACCTATGAGGTCCAAAGAGGGACTAAAGTGAAAGGAGGAATTAGGTGGCACTTAGGATATAGGAAATACCCAAATTGAAGAAATTATGAATTTGCCACTAGCAAGGCTAACCGAGAGTTACCTAGGGGCAAAGTAATAATTTTACCATAAGCGGATATATATAGGCGGTCCTACCTCACTACAAAAAAAAAAGAAGCATTTCTTGACAGTTTTACTGCCAAGAATTGCACCATATGGTGGTTAAAAGACAGCCAGCGATGCAAGCATCGGCACGCATTTGCCAGTGGTAATTTTTGGCCTATGCCGGTGATTTATTTCTCTGCCATCATAACAACCAAAAAATATTTTCCAGCGGTATTCATGGCAATTTGTGAAAAAATAAAATCTTAAAAAAGTGTGTACTTACTGGCGGTTTTGTAACTGCCGCTATTTGCTTTATTTTGGTATGCAACAAAATTTAACATACAAAAACCGCTGCCAAAGTTATTGCTTTTTTTTGAAAAATAAATTTTTTTTACCATTTCTAATTTTAATAAATATACTTATTTAATGAATATATAATTTTGCAGTAGTTCCTTATTTTTATTTGTAACATTTCTAAATTTAATTAATATACTCATTTAATGAATATGATTTTGCAGTAGTTCCTTATTTTTATTTGTACCATTTCTAAATTTAATTAATATACTTATTTAAATAATCACAATCATAAGTAAAAGATGAAAATATTATAATTACTAAAATAAATGTGTAGCTAACATAAAGTAATACAAATTCTTCAAATTACATAAACTAAATATAATTTAGATAAAATGTTCATCTGCAAAAGTGCTAGCTATGTCTTTAACCATTTGAAGGAGAAGCGTAGCTCGATGATGACGGTGGACATAAATTTCCCTGAAAAGAAACATTTTATCCAGCATTAAGTTAGAAAATAAATTTATTAATAAAGATTTACCAATATTAGATATTTATAAACAATTTACCTCATTGTTTACTAGTGAGGAAAACTTCGATGGTATTGGTCGGTTACTATAAAAGTCTTTCATAATGCACTGCAACATATTCTTCAAATTATGTATGCGTTCATCTTTACATAAATTAGATTGCTCCACATGCTACAATTCAGACTTGAATTCTTCACGCATTTTCTGAACATCAATAGTACTAGAACCAACGTAAGGTGGCATATTCATTCCAAGAGAACTGCCGAAGACTTGAGATAGTGTAGGGCCAAACCCTAAGCCTCTAACTCGACTTGGGTGCTTCGCACCTAAAACTTGTGCTAGAGAATCTTGGTGGCCAATAGTTGAGGAAGAACCCTCTTGAGACTCAATCTCTAAAATTTTTTCCTACAAGCAAGATAACTAAGTTAGTAATTTAATAAAAGAAATTAGTGAATTAATATAAATGTTTCAAACTTACACTAATAATACTAGCTTGTTCATTAACATATGAACCATCAGTCCTTTTGTGAATCTCAATGTATAAAGCACCACGGCTAATAGGCCTCCCAGTCTTTGTTACCTGAAATTTATTAAATAAATAATGCTATTTTCAAATCATCTAATTGTGAAAGACATTAATATTGTCTTACCATCTCGTGATATTTCCTAGTGTTGCTTTTAGAGCCTCCTGTATATGGAATTACCAACTTCTTTCTATTTGCAATATTAATTTTGACCATTTTCTGTAATCAATAAGACCAAATCAAAACTCAATAAAAGAAATGCTAATGAATTTTATAGTAATCAACCATTCAAAAGCAAAAGTAAAGTGCAAATTTCATTTTATATTATAAAGCTCAACCTCTGTAGTTTGTACCAAGTAGGCATTAAAAATTGTGATTGTCTGATAAAAACCAAACAATTTTAATGAAAAATTACACTGTAGTTTTAACACCAATCACAAAGAAGTCAAATCTAATTCATTGTAATTTACGTCAGTTCACCAACCTGGTTTAGCAATGATTCTCTCTCTCTCTCTCTTTAATACAAAGAAGTAACAACCACACATAGTTTCATTTAATAAACTTTGCAATCGTATTTGAGGTATTATTCAACACAAGAATTTGATTTCTTCTTTATATACTATCCTTTCATTTTTAAGAAACTTTCAACACCAACACCAACCCCAACTACATCTTAACTTCATAATTCATTAATTCTTATTTAGTTTTGTCTTGCATCTTGGAATGGCCACCCAAAAGTACCCAGTATACATTGCTCCTAAAATTTAATAAAACACATATCTAAAAGAACCATTTCATATATATATATATATATAGTTTTTTCATTATTTTTTTATTCTTCTTATATTAGGATCACTTTAAATTACACATCCTATATCATTCACTTACCACACTTCATTTCTTTATCTCCTCTATTTTATGAACACACATGTATACAATCAGTTCCAGATTATACCCAATAGCCCTTTCAATGATGCTAGCCCCTTCATATCTTTGTATTCATGGTAATCAAATTAAGGTGACACTAGCTCCATGATGCTTTGTATTCTAAGCTATCAAGACCCCTAATTATAACAATATTCTACTAACACTTTCAATGTGATCAACATTAAATTAATATACATTGTACTGCTTTTTCTGCTATTATGCCCTCCTTATTGTTTCATGCATGTATGTAGGTTTTCTTTTTAGACTAATCAATTATTCTTTTAATATACTCCGCTTTTACCAAATTTTTAAAAATAAAAAATAAAATATCAACATGTGAAGTTTTCATCTATTAATATTTGCAATAGTATTAATGGGAATTCAATTTGTTAGCAACTATAATTACTTGTTAAAAATTTGTAGAACTAAACAACTGGCTTGCTAGTTGTAATAATTAACTTAATTACTTAGATTTCATTCACTTCCCAATTCTTGTGTTGATCACATGTGCAAATTTAAAATCCAGCAAACTATCCAACAAACATATACTTTTTAGCATGTATACAAATTTTAAATTCAGCAAACTATTAACTCAAATTGTCAAACTATCCAACAAATATCTAGCTAACTATCCAACAAACATATGCAATAGTTTAATAAAATTATCCAGCAAATTCTATCCAACATGTATACAGATTTAAAATTAGTGTATAACTTAGAGTTTTACCTTTGTTTCTGGTCAATGGCATTAATCAATAAAAGCTACCCACATTTCTCTTGGAATCCAATTGAGATGTGCTTTGATATTATCTTCTCTACTCAAATCTTCTTTGAACAATTCTAAACAGTTATCTCTCCAATGTTTTGCAAGAGATCCCAATATCCATGATTTTTTTGCTTCGAAATCATCTTGAAAATGAAAATTTTTCGTCATAGTATAACAAATAACACTTATTACTAGTTTAATTCATCTATATATAAAAAGAATACTCTCATCACAAAATTAAAAAATAAATATTCATTGCCAATATAAAGTCTCAGTAACAGTTCTCTTTATCAGTCGTAGGAACTTTCTTCCAACTTTCATAACTAATAGGAAATAGGTTCACATCTTATGCTAATTCCCTTAGGAAGCCACTCAAACATAGGTTGGCAGTTGAATCGAATTCCAAAATTATTCGTTCTCCTACTGGCATTATCAAAACATCTCTCACCCTTAACTGCTCTTCCTTTAAAGAACCTTCAGCATGTGTTAAAGAATATTTGATGTTAATAATCCTAAATTTTAAAGAAATGAAAAAAAAGAAAGAAAATACTTACCAATAACATTTACAGTCCAAGATCTGTTGGACTGACAATCACGTGTTCTGGATGAGCCCCTAACATTGTTTTCAGAGGATGGTGGTATTGATTGCTCTTGTGGCTGAACACTAGGTGGGTTTGAAGTAAGAATTAGAGCCAATAGAGGAGGTGAAGGTACTGGTGCACCTCTTGATGTAGATGTCGTCATTCATTGAATCCCTATATCTTTTAGTCCTTGGCATAGCTACTACATGTTAATATCACTAAGCCATTAGAGATAATAATTAATATATGGAAAGAAAAAGATTTCACCGCAATAGTAGCTAATAGTTCAAAACATATATTTAAATGCATCATAATATCACTAAGCCATTAAAGATATTAATACAAATAGTTGAAAAGTTTACAATACGATCAATTCACAGGGATTAATACAAAAAATATAACTAAGTCATCATATGTCCATCAACATATCATCTATATTTTCTATATCAATTACAGTGCTGGGTTCATCATCATCATGATCCTTTGCTAATAGAATACTTTTAGTATCATTTGGAAAAAGCAATCTCAAGTCTTGTTCATTATAAGGCATATCGTCAGGGATAATATCTTCTTCAACCTCTCCCATTTCGAATTAGTCTCTTGGTTTCAAATGCACATGAACATACCAATTTTTGTTAAACACATCTTCAACATAATACATCATTTGAGCATCTGAAACCCGAATATATGGTTCATCGGCCTTAGCTTCTCCGGTATATATCAATCAAGAAAAATTAACCATATCAAATCCAAGGGCATCCTTTTTCAATCCAACTGATGTTGTTGTATTAGCCCATCTACACTTAAAAATGGTAATTTTGAATCACCATAATAGTTCAGCTCTATTATATCTTTTAATTTTCTATAATATAGAACACTTCCAAAGGTTGGATGATTATCACTAATGCTAGCATAACTATTGGTTCCATAAGTACCGAAAACTCCATTATTCTGAGTCTTCATCCTGTGATCTTGTTCTATAGTACGAAACTTAAAACCGTTAATATTATATGCACTGAACCTTCTAGCTTGTATATGTGGCCCTTTTGCAAGACATGTGATATCCTCTGAATGAACTTCACTCTTGTCATTGATAATCTAGGAAGGAGAAACCAATGGCATTAGACATGTAATCTATAGTTGAAGTCTGAAAATCAAATTACTTATGTAACCCACCTGTGTTTGAAACCAAGGAATAAATTCTCTATGAACCGTCTTTTGAACCACTGATGCAGAACATGTTCGGTGTCTTACTCTTCTCCTAACCAAGTCTTTGAATTCCCTATAAGAGAATTTTAATTAAACATTATGATATTGAACAAAATTATAATAAAAAAAAAAAACTAGCTTGGGTTCCAATACTTACTCAATAAATCGAGTAACATGGTCACAATTAAATAAAACGTCGATGTGCTTGATATTTTTCTTTGGGGCTAAGATTGAAATAATCAACATGTCCCATTGGTTTTCCTATTTGTGGAAATAGAGTTTTCCCTTGTGTGGTGTCAACATTATCGTTAGCACGTAGAGCTCTATTAAATCTTGTCTCAATTCCATGTAAATATCTTGATGAAAAGGTTAAACACTCTTCAGCTATGTATCCTTCAGCCATAGATCCCTCTAGTTGGGCTTTATTACGTACGTAGGATTTCATATGTCCTAAATACATGTGGAGGAAACATCAATCACACTAAGTAATAATTAAATGATAACATTATTTAACTTATATTGTTAAATTATTTACTGTTCTATAGGATACATCCATCGATAATGTACGAGCCCACCGCATTTTGCTTCATATACCAAATGGATGATCAAGTGAACCATCACCATAAAGAATGATGGAGGAAATAACATTTCTAAGTGACACAAGGTCATTACAATTCGATTTTGAAGCTTTTCAAGTTCACTTGTAATCAACACTTTCCTACACAAGTTCTTGAAGAACGAACATAAATCCAGTAACACTGCATAAACTTAGTTAGGCAACACATTCCTCATTGCTAATGGTAACAATTGTTCTATAAGAATGTGAAAGTCATGACTTTTCAATCCAGAAATTTTATGGTGCTTGAGATCAATGCATCTAGATATAAAGTAGAGAGTTGGACAAAATATCTCATTATCATTTGGCCAAAGATCTGGTTTGATTCCTAGATGAAGTAGATCTTTAGGAGCATTTCAATGATCCTTTGTCTTACCAGGTTCATTGAGCATTGTGTATAACAAATTGTCACATACATTTTTTTCAATGTGCATCATATCAAGATTGTGACATAACAAATTAAACTCCCAATATGGAAGTTGGAAAAATATACTCCTCTTTCTCTATTGTTGAGAGTCATTTCTGTCATGATTTGTGCCACGCAATGTTTTCCCCTACCATCCACATCTTAACTTTTACTAAATGTAGCATCAACATTATCAATTTGTGTCAATATCTCTAAGCCTGACAATAAAACTTGCGGATTTGTCAACTGAGTATTGCCATCAAATCGAACACGATTTAACCTAAATATATGTCTTGCTTCCAAGAAATGACGATGACCCAAAAAACACCATTTTCTACTATGAGGAAGATGACAACATTTAGTGTCAAAGTTACAACTTGGACAAGCTAACCCAATATATGTGTTCCAACCAGATAGGGTGCCAAGTCCAAGAAAATCACTAATCATCCACATAAGAGTTACATGCATCATGAACACTTGAGTTGATGAAGCATATGTTTCTACCCCTTCACTCTACAACTCTTTCAATTCCTAAATCAATGGTTGGAAGTAAACATCTATATCATTTCCTGGCATTCTTGGGCCAGGAATGATCATTGAAAGAATGAATGATGATTGCTTCATACACATCCATGGAGGCAAGTTGTATGGCATGAGCACTATTGGCCATATACTATAGTTAGTACTCATTGTACCAAATGGATTAAATTCATCACTGGCCAGACCAAGCCGCACATTGTGTGGCTCTAATGCAAAGTTTAGAAACATTGAATCAAATGCCTTCCATGCTTTAGAATCCCTGGGATGCCTCATGAAACCATCATTATTATTATGCACAACATGCTATTTCATGTCATTTGCAGTCTTAGAAGACATATAAAGCCTTTGTAGCCGTGGCCTTAAAGGAAAATAATGTAAAACTTCAGCAGCTTGCTTCTTTTTTTTTCTTTTTCTTTTCACCACTCAATGACGTACTAGCATTTCCTTTATCTTTCCATCTAGACATGTTACAAACTTTGCATGTTTCCATATTTTCATCATCTTTCCAATACAACATACAATCCTTTGGACACACATCAATCTTGTCATAATTAAGCCCTAATTTGTTGATTATTTTCTTGGCTTTATATGCTCAAAAGCATCTTGAAGTAACTCCAATATCATAGACATTGCTTTATCATTCATTCAACATAAGCACTTTATGTTATAAAGCTTAATTAGAAAAGACAATTTTGAATATTTGGTATACCCTTCATACAATTCTTCATTAGAGTCCCTAATTAAATCCATAAATTCATTATAGTCTCTACTTTCCCTTTGAATCCCTTTAGGCACTGCTCTCTCTGCTTCTTCTACTAATTCAGGTAACATAGTAGGAGTTTCTATCCCATAATGCCTATTGATCCCAAATGCATCGTGTAACATATCATGCATTAAATCTTGACTATGTAAACGATTATGGCTATTCAATCCATCATGTCCTACGCTAGAGGTATCTTGGTTTTCTCTCATCCTACTTTCCCTGTGAAACATCCAAAAGGTATATCCAGATGGAAATTGGCTACACACTAAATGGTCATATGCTACATCTCGAGTAACCATCTTCCTAAACCTACAACGGGCACATGGACACTATCCTCTCATTGCTAGATGAATGAGAAAATGAAAAATCTAAG
Source organism: Biancaea sappan (assembly GCA_037074585.1). NCBI lineage: Eukaryota > Viridiplantae > Streptophyta > Magnoliopsida > Fabales > Fabaceae > Biancaea > Biancaea sappan. The sequence goes on from CM073493.1 coordinate 29,248,641, forward strand.
AATCCATATAGCCCATCCGCATATTCAGGTGTGTTTCGTGGCTTGGTGATCTAGAATTTGTCCATTCTCAATCTTAAGGAATTTACTTTAACAAATGAGTTATATTAAAAAAAAAGTAAGTTGAGTTGAGCCTATAACAAACTTATCCAAATCTCTAGTGAAGATCTAGCTTGGGTTAAAGTAGGAGCAAACAACATTTGCATAATGCTTCTTCTTAATTAGTACAAATAAAATCAGCCCATGGTTAAAACTTCAGCACACACATAAGTGTTGACCAAAAAAGAAAAGAAAAATTAAAGATTCCAGCTTCATAACAACATAACCACCCATAAAATTTGAAACATTAAGAAAAGCTTTATGCTTAAACAAGAAGAGGAGGAAGATAGAAGCAAAATTCAACTTGTGTTTCTAAATTACAAGCACTTTCGCTTATTAAAAGCATAATCCATCTTTAGCTAGAATTAATCCAACTCTTCAACAAAATCTCACAATATGAGAAGTAACTTCAAAGTAGGAAGTGTTAACTAGTAGACAATGTGGACAAGCAACCACGGTCACACTAATACTCGACCAACACAAGGAGAAGGTTGACCACCAAATATGCAAGCACAGTTAGAGAGGCTGAAAAGCATTTCATGAAGGATTAATCAAGTGTTCAAGTTAAAAGTAAGTCCCAAGAAATAATATTTGAAAATTTATTTACATAATAAAAGTTTAACTACCAAAATAAACACACACATACATATACATATATGAGACATAAGCAAAGAGTTTAAATCCTGGTTTAATAACATGAACCACATAATAAGACTGAGTCCAAAAGTTTTAAATTCAAAGTTAAAATCAAGAAAAAAGATTGATCCCCAAGAGTTTAAATTCAAAATTAAAAAAGGTTGAGCCTAGAAATTATAGAACCATATTAAATAGCAAGAAAACATAGATTTATCCAAGAAATATTTAAAACTAGATTTAATTTTACTCAACAGTTTTATTACAACCTTTTCCAATCAATCCTAGTTAGAATATATGATTTAAACAGCTACAATAGCCTGAAACTGTTTACCCCATTACATTTAAAGCATTTATAAATTTTAATGACTGACGAAATAAATTAAAATAAGATGTTCTATAACAGTTTGAATAGACTTTTGAATTTCAGCTTGTTATTGGTCGACCGCTTATCTCTATTTGGTCAACTACCTATGTTTTGCAAACAACTGGTCAACCACCTCGCTCCAAAAGCAATGTCCTTGATGATAACAAGTGACTGGTCGACCACCATGATCCAGAAGCAATGTGCTTGATAATAATAAGTCACTGGTCAACTACCTACTCTTGACTAGTTGACCATCTCGCTCTACTTCAAGTATATGGGTCAACCATCGTGGTGTAATTGGTCAACCACCAACACTTGGTAGTGTGCTGTAACGGATATTTTTTGAAGTGGTTGCTGACACATCTTCTCATATTAAACTTGCAGATGTCTCCAACAGGATTATTCCTTCTAGCTCTTTAAATACAAAGCTTGGAGACCATCAAACAATATCAGAGAACATTATTATTGTTGAGCATTATTTACAAATCTTCTCTTGTCTATATTTTATCTCTGAGAGCTTATCAGTGTATTACATAGTCTATTTTAGAGAGTTGCTTCTGCTGTCAATTATTCTCTTTAATACTCAGCTTTTTACAGTACATTGAAACATATTTAATTTGTTGGTCCAAAAAAATACAAAAAGGGTATAGGGTATATAGGAAGCCTTACTCTCTTCACAATTTGCATGCTATGACTGACTAACACTATGATACAAGGAACTCTTTAAATATGGGACAAAAGGTATAGATACAAGGAAAGGGCTTTCATAATTTTTAATATTCAAAATTACGGAATGTTCAATAAATCTTTATATGTCGATATATCTATAGACCTAGTAATTCATTTAGAGCAATTTAACCTTTACAAATTGTTTCTAAGAACCAAAAGATTTGTGCCAAAGTTACCACTAGTTATTGCTAGACATGAATTAGCTTCTCAACTAAAGTCATTTGAAGCAACTTAACTTTAATAAGTGAACAATGACTAGAGAATAATTCCTTTCAGCACAAAATAAACCTAATCCTTGAGACCACATCTTCCACAAAGACTCAAGTTATATCTGTAATTGTTATCTTATGAAACTTTCTCAATACAACATGTCATAAATTCAACCATAGTTGTATTTGCATCATAAAATACATAACCATTAACAATTTTCTATCTCAACATTTGTACTAAATCCATAAAATAAGAAACTCTCTCCCATAGATCATATCAAGGCTCCTTTATAATGACTAGCATATAATATAACTTCCAATACAGCATGAAGCAAGCATTAGCATTTCATAAATACATTAGAAATGTTACAATGTGATGTATTGTTTCTTGAATTTTGATCCTACCACATGGAACATAGTCTCTCAAGTCTCAACACAAACTTTCTTATCTATAAAAGGAAATTACTGTAAAGAATAGAGAAGATACCTAAGAAATATCACATTTGGGCATATGTCAGAGGAAGAGGAAGAGAGAAGATACCTGACAAATATCACATTAGTTTTAGATAATAAAATTCCCCATTAGTTTCCAAGATCATAGTATTATGATCACTAAATATATATCAAGTGAGAATAAAATTCACTCCATCCTTGGAAAAGCCATAAACTTCAAGTTTAATTTGATTGAATGGCAAAGTTGTAGGGCCACCCATTGTAATGTAGCTTAAAATTAGTTTGCCCCATTTAGATTTTAAGGTGTGTAGTTTAACACCTGTGTAGTATGTTCAATTGTTACTTCCATCCTCTTGTATTTTACATCCAAATTATAGTAAATATATTATTGTGAATTCAAACATGATGAACAGATTAATGTCAAATCTCCGTTTCCCTACATATTGAACATTTTCACGTTATTTTCATACTACTCCCATAATAACTGAATAGTTTAAATACTTCTAGCTAAAAGGAAGGGGGAAGATTATGAAACTGTTCAATCAAGGCATAAAGAAAAATATAATTTCAACAATCAAATTAGTCATTATTTTAATATTCACGTGATTAATTTTTGTTAAAACTAAGCTCGAAAATACCATTGGGTAGTTAAAGGACAATGGAACAAATCACAAAAAATTTGAATGAAACACTTTAAGCAAGAGGGCAAACTGATATTAGGCCAAACCATATGGATGTAAACTAAATAATTATTCCCAAAAAAAAAAAAGGTTCCTTTTTACACCTTTGGAACTTACACAATAGCAACTAGTGACGATGGCAAAGTTAGCTACATAGCTAGCAAAACAAAAACCCCTCTCTAGCTAATTGATTTGGTTTATTTTAAAACACAAATTTTCTGTTCCATATAAGAGAAGAAAAATCATACCTGAAACGATTTTGAGAATATTATTGAAAGTGATCATCCTTCCTTGGATATATACTTTCGATCAATTTATACTAAGGAAAAAGATATATATATATATATATATATATATATGATTCAGGTTTTATCCCATGTGTCTCAAACTAGTATTCCTATACTACTTAAAAAACCCTCTGTTAGTTCGATTTGGCAAGTGCACCAATCGTACAAGTAATACAGAGTGAATAGAGTATCGTTCCCACGAGGATTGAGGTACTAAGTACCCGCGAAGCTAAAGTTAAATGCTATCTAGACGAATCATTGAACGAAAATATAAATCTAATGTTACAAAATAAACTAAACTCTATCTAAAACCTAAAACTAAGCTACTCCTAATGACAGTAACCTAGGATTGATGGGATTGACTTCATTTAATTCTTAATCCGACTAATTCATAGACAAATGAGTCTTTGAGTTGCTAAAGACTGATTCAATCAAATTACAAATCCTTTTGGAGTTGGTTAAGCTCTCTCAAGTGTTTGAACCCAATCCCTTGGAGAAACAAACTTACCTATCCCAAATGATTGTTTAATTCCTTAATCCAATCATTCAAGTAGGTGATTAAGTTTAGGAACTCATAAAAACCACATGAATAAGATTATCCATCCCTAGATTAACCCGATTTATGGTGGAATTTACAATGGGCTAGTTGATACCTAGCTATCCCTAGCATAGATAAAAACCCCAAACTCATAAAAGTGGTGATCAAGCATTTTTAGAGCAATTCAATACCGTAAATCCACTCCAACAAAATACGAAATGTAATTGAGAAAAATCATTCAATAACAAAACCTCATAAGAAATTAAATTACATCAACCACCGAGCCCATCATTCTTCATAGGTTCCAATACCATCCCCTTACTCTTGCTTTTATCATTTGTACATGCTAGTCTAGGGCACGAATATTCCTAGAAGGATTTTCCCAAACCTCAACTAAGATAAAACCTGACTCTCCATAATTCCTTATGTGAAAATCAAGTTCATTAAATGACCAAACCCTAATTTGACTATATGAGGCTAATAACTATATTCCTATGATATTAGCAAATCAATCCCCTCTCCTTTAAGGTTCAAGAACTCATACAACTTAATCCTTTGGTCTTGTTTCTACCTCCCCTTCCCAAGTTTGGTAAAAACACCCAATCATCCCAATAAATGGCCAATTTAAAGGAAAGCATTAAGATTGGAATAAATAAACATGCATTAACCAAGCAATAACTACAAGTGTTCAAGAAATTACACAAAACCTAATCTAAAATCGGGCTCATAGCAACCCTTGAGTTACATACTATCTGCCACTACATAATACAAGAAAATAAAACATGAAAAGAGAAGAAAATGAAGAGGAAAGAGAAGAGATGGGGGAAAGAAGACCAATCCATTGAAGGAAGGCCCTTCTCCCCCCTAACCAGCTCTGTAGAGTAAACCCTAGCCGCCTCCAAGCTCCCCAAAATCTCTCAAAGTCCAAGATTCGGTTAAAATGCTCAAAAAGGAGAATTTATGCTGCTGGTCCGAAGTTTGGCGCCTGGGTGCCAAGGCTGCAGCTTCAGATTCAAAGTTCATGGGTCGGGCGCCTGGGCGCCACGTCTGGTGCCTGGGCGCCAACTGGGCAGAGAGCCCTGGTTCTTCACATGCCTGGCGCCTGGGCGCCAGACCACTGGAATTTCATGCTTTCTCTTGTTTTCTCCCCACAAATGCACCTACAGAAAACAATAAATAAAATAAATTAAAAAGGCAATAAAAGGGGCAGAAAAACAAGAAAATACGAACACTAACAAGCACACGGAAATTGTACGAAAACAAAGATAACAAGCGCAAAAGGAAAGCAAACATAGCTAAAAGAGGACCGAAAATCCCAAATATGGTGACATTATTTAGTGACTTTATAGGACTTATCAACTTCCCCAAACCTAGATCTTTGCTTGTCCTCAAGTAAAAACTACCTAACACAACCAAACACACTGAACAAACATAACAAGAGGATATTTCTTGATAAAGAGGAAGTGTTGAACAACTTGAAAGATTATGAGCAAGTAAGTTAAATTCATGCATTCATCTAAATAAAGCAAAGGTAAGCAATGAATTTCTTGAATTGATAGGTAAATTGAAAATTTTCATTAACCTTAAAATTAAAATCATAAATGCCCTTAATTTTCTCTAATTACTACCTCAAAAGTTTAAAAGAATTTACCTTATTGTGAGATTTTTCTTAGCTCTATCAAAGTGCATTTCAGCAAAGGGAATTCCAATTTATTTATGATCGAAATGAAGACCGTGCGCCTAACCACACATCTTCCCCTCAATCAAAGTAATACCCGCAAATAGGCAAGGAAACAAAGAATTATCAGTGCGCCTAATCCACACAACAATGCCTTGTTCGTCGCCTTTATTTGTTGAAATATGATTCATTGGTTGGAGAAAGTATTGTGCGCCTAATCCACACAACACTTCCTCAACTTAAACCACACTTTTTTTTTGTTGTTTTTGTTTTTTGTTTTTTTTTAAATTCCCTTATTGAGCAAATATACATCACAAATAAGAATAAAAAAAATTTTAAAAATTTGAGGAGTATTTAAAGAAAATTAGAAACACCTACAACTTTTATTTAAGAATTTTTGAAAATTCTCAATTTAATGAATACATTCTAAAAATCCATAACTTAGCTCAATTTTAAATAAAATGACGACATGAATTCAATTAACGTTGTCATAACATAAAACCTGTTCAACAGTTTCCAAAATATCAAGAAAAATCCTAAAGCGCGATGGTTCACAAAAGGAATTGCATTCTTATTAAACAACAACCCACTCCCCCAAACCTAAACCAGACATTGTCCTCAATGTCAAACCAAGCACACAAATAAGGTTTGAGCGTCCAAAAAGGGACAATCAACAAAAAGGGGACGAAATGACGATGAATGCTAAAATCAAACCATCAACAGCAACAATACAGAATTAAAATACACAACGATTACTAAACAAGAATCAAAATAACAAAATGACAATAACAAGAGTCTTAACCATTCCATCACAAAAATAGAAACATCAACAAAATCCAAAAAAGACATAAAAATAACAAAACATAAAGTTCTCAAATGAGAAGTACAGTACAAGAATCAATCAACAAAGAAATAAAGACAATAAAACAGTGAATCACAACGCCTCAATCCGTGTCATCAGCGTCGTCGTCTTCTTCGCCCATCTCTTCATCTCCGCTAGCTACTCCACTGTTGACTGCAGGATCAAAATTGATGTCGTCTGTTGGATCATAAGAAGGATCCTGCAAGGTCCAACCCCCTGTGCTCACTCCCCAATGTCTAGCCATGGCATACAGAGCCTGAGTTACACCCCTATTGTGCTCATTCTGTGTTCCTAAAAATGCATTATGGGAGGCAACAAAAGCATCGTGGGACGCTCTCAAATCATTTAGGGAGTTTTCAATATCAATAATCTGCTGCGACATATGAGGTCCCTGAGGTGCAGGTGCAGCACGTGGTCTGGATGGTGCCTGAGGAATCAGAATGGGTGCCTGATAGTGATCCGCGGGGGCTCCATCACGTGGTGCCATAGAATCTATCACTTGTGCAGTGATAGGGCCCTCGGGATTACGAAAAATATCATTAAGCATAGGCACCTCATCCTTTTGACAGAGGTTAGTAATAAGGCACGGATATCCCAATCTTTTTCCTTGTTTTTGAATCAATTTATCTAAATTTTGGGATAACAGAGATCCAACATTAAAGATACTTCCTGTAAAAATCATATAGATGACCACCGCTCTTTCTATTGTTACTTCAGAACGGTTCGAAGTGGGGAGGAGATTGGATTGGACGAAAGTGCACCACGCTTTGGGGATTTGTTTCATATCAGATTTTTTAAAATGTGTTTCTTTCCCCTGAGCGTCCAACTCCCATCTCGCTCCCTCTTTACAGAGAGTATCAATAAGTGTGTTTGATCTCATATACCTAAACCTCATCCAATCAGCATATTCATTATCAGCCTCAGGACCATATCTCAGACCAAACAGATTATTGATATTATTTGCAGTAAAATAAATTGTTTTCTCCCTAACAAAAGAAGTATGTCTGTCCGCAACACTATCATTGCTCCCCCTAAATGCATTTGCATAGAATTCTTTTACAACCTCGGGGTAGTATCTCGTAGCTGGCCTACAAAGTGTTTCCCACCCCCACTCTCTTATTCTATCTTGAATTTCGGGGTACTGATTGGCCCTCAGATAAAACCCTCTCTCTTTAATAAACTCTCTAGGTTCAAGCTCATCAAATTTCATTTTACACTCAAAATTCCTAAACCTAGAGGCATCAAAGTCTCTACTAGAGGAGGATTCGGCTTCCTTTTGCTTCCTTGAACGTTTGTGAGACATTATTTATGCAATAGCCAATCCTAAACATTCAAAAAGCAAAAATTTAATTTCAAAAACTCTCAACTTGGATTATTTAGTAAAAGAAAAATTTTGAAAAATCAGAAAAACCAAATTTAAAAATTTCAAAAATTTCAGAAAATAAAATAAACATTCTAAAAACCTAAATTCCAATTTTACAAGTTTCAGAAATTTCAAAATAAATCAAAACAGTACCCTAAATCCAAAAGTTCCCAAATCTGAAAAATATAAATATATAAATATTTATTTTTTTTTTTTTTGAAAATTCAAAGAAAATGGAGTGGGGGAAGAGGGTACTTACCAAAATCTGCAGAAAAGTGGGAAGGAGGACCTCTAAGCTTCGAAAGTCAGCCCCCACCACGAAGAAGATGAAGAACAGAAGAAAAAGTGAGAAGAAAGTTATGGAGATGGAAGAAAAGTGGAGGGATGTGTGCGAAAATGGAGAGGATGGTGAAGGAGGGGCTTTTAATCGGTGAAAATGGAGGTTTTGGGAGGAAGAGACGCCGGAGGAGGAGAGGAAAAGTGAGGGAGGCGGCTGCTAGGGTTTGGGATAAGAGAAAGTGCAGAAAATTTTTCTGCAGAGGGTTAAATTCGACGCTGGCGCCTGGGCGCCAACGTCACGAACCCTCAACGAACTGTCATCTGGCGCCTGGGCACCAGTACTGGCGCCTAGGCGCCAGCGAGACAGAGAGCAATTCGTCCCATAGCTACCTGGCGCCTGGGCGCCAACTGGGCAGAAGTGAATTACTCTTTGCAGCAGCAACATTCAGCCCTCAGAATTTGATGACCCACGAAAATTGAGGTTTGTGATCCATAAAAATACCACAAAACAACACATACACACAGTAAAAACATTCAAATTCAACATTAAACAAAATCAAACAACAAAATCAACTAACACAACAATCAAACACAAAAACAATCAACCAAAATTATACTAAACACCAACAATCACAAAATTAAAATTACAGAACAGAACCAAGAACAAATTAATATGATGGAAAGGTCAAGAAACTTGGGGTGCCTCCCAAAAGCGCTACGTTTATAGTCCTTAGCCAGACTTTACCGGTGTCCTTCGCTAGATAATGTCTCCTTCCTTGGTCATCAGTGCTCCGTTCTCATCCTCAATGTTTTCCAGCAAGGAAGATAAACCAGATTTCATGCACAACACAAAGAAGAACACCGTAAGAACAAAACCACAAAAATAAAACATAACAACAGAAGAAATGAAAATTTACAAAGACACAAGAGAATGTACAACAAAGGTGTCTAAAGTAGCACCACTTCGGCTTCATTGAATATTGGCACAACCATCAATCCCCGGCAACGGCGCCAAAAACTTGTTAGTTCGATTTGGCAAGTGCACCAATCGTACAAGTAATACAGAGTGAGTAGAGTATCGTTCCCACGAGGATTGAGGTACCAAGTACCCGCGAAGCTAAAGTTAAATGCTATCTAGACGAATCATTGAACGAAAATATAAATCTAATGTTACAAAATAAACTAAACTCTATCTAAAACCTAAAACTAAGCTACTCCTAATGACAGTAACCTAGGATTGATGGGATTGACTTCATTTAATTCTTAATTCGACTAATTCATAGACAAATGAGTCTTTGAGTTGCTAAAGACTGATTCAATCAAATTACAAATCCTTTTGGAGTTGGTTAAGCTTTGAATAAGATTATCCATCCCTAGATTAACCCGATTTATGGTGGAATTTACAATGGGCTAGTTGATACCTAGCTATCCCTAGCATAGATAAAAACCCCAAACTCATAAAAGTGGTGATCAAGCATTTTTAGAGCAATTCAATACCGTAAATCCACTCCAACAAAATACGAAATGTAATTGAGAAGAATCATTCAATAACAAAACCTCATAAGAAATTAAATTACATCAACCACCAAGCCCATCATTCTTCATATGTTCCAATACCATGCCCTTACTCTTGCTTTTATCATTTGTACATGCTAGTCTAGGGCACGAATATTCCTAGAAAGATTTTCCCAAACCTCAACTAAGATAAAACCTGACTCTCCATAATTCCTTATGTGAAAATCAAGTTCATTAAGTGACCAAACCCTAATTTGACTATATGAGGCTAATAACTATATTCCTATGATATTAGCAAATCAATCCCCTCTCCTTTAAGGTTCAAGAACTCATACAACTTAATCCTTTGGTCTTGTTTCTACCTCCCCTTCCCAAGTTTGGTAAAAACACCCAATCATCCCAATAAATGGCCAATTTAAAGGAAAGCATTAAGATTGGAATAAATAAACATGCATTAACCAAGCAATAACTACAAGTGTTCGAGAAATTACACAAAACCTAATCTAAAATCGGGCTCATAGCAACCCTTGAGTTACATACTACCTACCACTACATAATACAAGAAAATAAAACATGAAAAGAGAAGAAAATGAAGAGGAAAGAGAAGAGATGGGGGAAAGAAGACCAATCCATTGAAGGAAGGCCCTTCTCCCCCCTAACCAGCTCTATAGAGTAAACCCTAGCCGCCTCCAAGCTCCCCAAAATCTCTCAAAGTCCAAGATTCGGTTAAAATGCTCAAAAAGGAGAATTTATGCTGCTGGTCCGAAGTTTGGCGCCTGGACGTCAGGTCTGGCGCCTGGGCGCCAAGGCTGCAGCTTCAGATTCAAAGTTCATGGGTCGGGCGCCTGGGCGCCACGTCTGGCGCCTGGGCGCCAACTGGGCAGAGAGCCCTGGTTCTTCACATGCCTGGCGCCTGGGCGCCAGACCACTGGAATTTCATGCTTTCTCTTGTTTTCTCCCCACAAATGCACCTACAGAAAACAATAAATAAAATAAATAAAAAAAGCAATAAAAGGGGCAGAAAAACAAGAAAATACGAACACTAACAAGCACACGGAAATTGTACGAAAACAAAGATAACAAGCACAAAAAGAAAGCAAACATGGCTAAAAGAGGACCGAAAATCCCAAATATGGTGACATTATTTAGTGACTTTCTAGGACTTATCACCCTCTCTTTGCTCGGATGAAAGATCAAACCACACTAGTGAAAACCCACAACTTGACAAAGAACAAATTCAGTGCATCGACTCAGAAAGGACCTAACTGAAGCAAACAATGTACACAATAGAAATTATGACAAGAAAAAGTTATAAAGAAATGCAAAACCTCAAAGAGAACTCCATTCTCACCAAAATCACAAGAAACAGATAAAGGGTTACCTCAATGGCCAAGTCGAACTCCAATTCTGACATCCCCTTTCATCAACTACAATATGAAGCAAGGGTTTAAACAATCAAATCCAAATAGCAAGCATTGGAGACTTGAAATGCATTGGAGACTTTCGATGAGGGCATCCACTACGAAAATGAAACAGAACCACAAAACCTGAACTACAATATAACAGCGTCAACTAGTGTTGCTGGCCAGAATGGTGGAATTTTAGAGCCATGGGAGAGAACGAAAATAAATGGGAGAGAACGGGAGAGAACGAAAAGGGAAAAAACAAAAAATGGGTTTCTACTTTATCAAAATAGAAAAGGGGCACAAAATGGGACAGAACCAAAGAAATAGTGGGAGATAAAAAAAATGAAGGGGAAATAAGTGTAAAGCCGGTGCAAAACAAGATGAAAGAGGGAAAGGTTTTTGTCACTCCATTTACCAACAGTTTATTACCCGTCGAGAATTGCCTAAACACTGCTAGCAATTTATATAATTGCTGGCAATTATTATAACTGCCAGGAATTGATCAAAACTGCCAATAATTATATTTAATTGTCGGCAGTGTCTTTAACTGCCTGGAATTGTTGCAATTACCGACTCTTTAACTGTCAGGAAATTAGCACCAAGAAATGTGCATTTTCTTGTGGTGCATCTCTTCCTTCATTTCTTACTTTCCTCTCTCTCTCTCCTCACTTTCTCTTTTCTCTTTCTCTCTTCCTTTTCTCTACCTCATCCTCTCCACTCTAAATCCTCCAACAATTTCAGAGAGCTTTTCTCTGGTGGTGGGGCAAGTCATCGATGGCCTAGCCATGTAAGAAACCAAGGAATCGAGGTAAGGATTCCGATTTACTGAACTTTTTCCTATTTTCTAGTTTAAGGGTATTTGGGGTAAAAATGAGATTTTGGCTTCGTTTCTTAGTTAAAATTGGAGATTTTGGTGTCTAATTACTCCTTAGATATCAAGGATGAGATTCCATGGAAGAAAGCCTGCGGATCCTCTGCTCAGAATAAAATGAGCAGGTGTCTGCTTTGAGTTTTAGCAACGGTTTTAACTGGCCAGTGAAATCATGGAACACAGTGAAGATCTGGCCAGATCTAATCCAAAACTGAGACTAAAGGACATGTTTAGAGTTATGGTGCCTTAGGCATCAGGAGGCCCCACGCTTGAGAAGAAAAGCTTGAGCTTGGCACCCTAGGTGCCAAGCACATGAGTTCAGGGAAAAAGTTGGGTATCTGGCACCCCAGGTGCCATCCACATTGAGGGTCCTTGGTCCATTTTTTAAATGGCCATAACTTCTTCATTTGGACTCCGTTTTTAACAAACTTTATATCGTTGGAAAGATTTTCAAGTCTAGTTTCCAATGGTATAAGATTTGTTTGAAAAACTCTTATTAGTTAAGAGTTATAACCAAATGAATGACCAAAGGTTTGGGTTAGTGGTAAGGATTTTTCTTGTTTTATTTAGTCATTGATTTGGGTTGATTCCGGGTGACTTGGGAGCTTTTTTAGCTTTGTCTCCTAGGACTTCTTATGCAGTAAACCTTATTAGCATTGAAGTGAGTGGGTGACTTTGCCTTTTAATTTTATTAAATTATTTGGCCAAGTTCAATATAAATCTCATTTACACCATTGTTAAAATTCATCAATGAAATTCTTTAGTTAGTAGTGATAAACTAGATCAAGGATTTTCATTGAATGATTGTAAGAATTATTTTTGTGTAATTGGGGGTTATATGTTTAATCGTATTTAAAGTGGTGAATTGATGTGGTATGTGGTTAGGATTATTGTGTGGAATGTGTAAATGGGAATAGTGGATTGGTTGTGGTACTGTATTTATATAGATGCATTGCATATCATCATTTACATATTCATACTATAAAAAGTAGAAATGTGTGGAAAGCAGAGGGTTGGTCTTCTGCATGATGTGGAAAGTATACCCATTGTGTAAGTTAGTGATGTGGCATCAATAGGTATACATGGGAAAGAATGGATAAACACTGCATTTGCATACCCACATTAGGAGAGAAAATGTGTAGAAAAGATGTAGGAATACATATTGCCTCATGTATTTCAGTTTGGATGTTTATTTATGTTTTTATTTGGTTGAGGATTGTTTTATGGACTATTTGTGAGATTGTAGACTCGTATTGAATCACAGGGTATGGTTGCATAGTAAGGTACATTATATATATTTTATATCTTACTAATATGTGCTAATGGTATTTATTCTGATTATGGAGTGAGGCTGGTATTTGGACTTGTGTTATGTTTTATTACACAATCATCTGTTCACTGAGTTTTCATAAACTCTTGCTCTCTATTGTTGCTTTTAGATTTAGTAGCTGTGGAGGATGGGGAAACCACTAAAGATTAACAGCTTAGAGATATCTCCATTTAGTCGGAGGGTTCTAAATGAACCAATAGAAATACTCTATAATCCTATAGGCTATCTAGGTCCTGCTTACTTTGTAAATTATGTAATTTACAATTTGCATAGTTGTGGATACTAGGGCTATTCAGGGAAATTATAGGCTACCACTGAGGTAAACCCTATAATATATGTATGTTCATATGCCCATTTTTTAGGGCGTTACAAATGGTGTATTGTGCAACGTGTTTGACGGTTGATTTACCATTTTCTCCAGTGAACTTGGATAATTTACAAACCTTGACCATTCTTCTAGGCAACTCTGCCTGTTGGACCCAATTAGAAAATGCCGAGGCAAAATAAGGCTAGTTGGTATAACCTATGTTGAAACCAAATCTATTAAGGACTTGTTCAACTACTTGATTTACATTACATTTGACTTGGTTCCCTATAAGGTTTTGTCGGAAATCTCTTACGAAATTATTTACCTATGGCTCATTCCAACGTAATATTTATACTTGACCATGTCTTAACTGAGGTTGAGGTTGGTTTTGCTCTTGTACTACATTATCTTGATGATGATTTTGGCCTTGATCTTCGGCCATAATCACTTGTTCTAGTCAAACGTTTTCAGTCACAACAATTTCCAAAGCCTAAGATAGTCTACCCATTTATAATGCCAACGTATTACATGCATCATTGGTATTTTCTATTAAGGACTTTAAAACGACACCCATTTGTTATATCAACATATTCACCATATCGTGATTACTTTCGTCCATTTGTTATCGAATGTTAGCCAATGAACTTACAATCGATGTGGCGATAGTATTTGGTATATCTCTTGTCATATTTGAGAAAATAGGTCCCAAATTTAATCTTTCCTGTTGGAATACAGTGCGTTCCTGCCATATTTGCCAATGCAGAACTTACTGCTTGGCTTTAGACCATTTGACATGTAGGATTGGTCAATTGATTTCCAATCCCAAGTTGGGTCATCACAGGAAGGACATACCCTTAAGGTAATCTGTACTGAGGTGCAAACCTTGTCGTTTGACTACCTACTAGATTCGATGACACTGATGTCGATCCAGACACTTGTTCCAAAATGGGGTTTCCCAAAAGGGATATGTTTGGCACAATGTCTATAGGATTAGCCATTGTTATAACTGCTAGCATGTTTGCCATACTTACAGTAGTTGTAGATGCAGTTAGTGAACTTGTCACTTGATTAGCATCATTTGCATTACTCATGATTTCAAAGTTATGAGTGGGTATATGTTTACCACTTCTCAAATGCATATACTTAATGCGTTACTCTGAACTGGTCCCACCTGGTGTACCAATTTGTTTACGATGATTTTTGGTCTAACCCTTGATCTGACAACAAATTCCCAATGGGGATGTTTCAGTCAAAGGCCAAATCCAATAATACATACTTGATTCTATCGAGAGCGATTGTGTTTTCGAAGTTATGCGGTAATCTCATTTATGATGAAAATGTATTGAGTGAGGACAACTTCACGAAAGAATGTGACACCTAAAATGTACTTGTTTGCAGAAAAGTTAAACGAAAACAGTAAAGTTTGCAGGAAAGTAATTTGCATAATGTAAGATGAGTGTAAGGGTAAATTGCAGAAAGTAAATAGCAGAAAGGTAAAGTACATAATATAAATGATAGAAAGTAAATTACAGAATGTAAATGACAGCATATAAATGAAAGCGATTAAATTGCTGGAAGATAAATGAAAGTGAAGTAAATTGCATAAAGTAAAGAA
Source organism: Biancaea sappan (assembly GCA_037074585.1). Lineage (NCBI taxonomy): Eukaryota > Viridiplantae > Streptophyta > Magnoliopsida > Fabales > Fabaceae > Biancaea > Biancaea sappan. The sequence continues at coordinate 29,263,859 of CM073493.1, forward strand.
AAGCACTTAAATTGCATGAAGTTAAATGAAAGCGATAAAGGACTAGAATAATAAAAGACTTGAATTAAATTTGATTAGAATGTAGGGTGGAAAGTATACTTTGACATTGATCTGTTAATCTGTTCGTTTGAGATGTTAGGAATTTTAATCAAGAGTTGCCAACCCCTTTCATGATGACTAAACTAGTATTTATAGGCAAATAACCAAAGTAATTGCCTATCTAACTATTCGCCATGTACATGATGGTTTACAATTACAATGCATTGGCATAACTACCTAAACCCATGTAACTTAAGATCACCTAAGTGGTAGTTTACAATGACCGACACATATGCCTTAGTCATGTAATGGTGGAGTAATTGTCTTTGATGGTTTCAATCCGAAAAATTCCCTTGCTTTCGACGTTCAACAAACAAACTATGTCCAATTGACAAACCCTCATTTACCAATAGTCTTGACCTATTCGTTCATTGACCATGTTTGAATTTGCTTGTCAAATGAAATGCTTCTGACAACTTTACTATATGTACACAAATGTTTCGTCAAAAAGATGTCCATCCTTCTTGCTCCTTTTATCGACTTTATCTCTGTTGAATAATTGACCTTTGTCAAATTGTTGATCTTTGTCGAGTGCGCTAGATCATTGTTTTGACCCTTGGATAATCGGCACCAATTTGTTACAACACTGAGGATGATTATTTGTCGACCAAACAAACTTGTTTGACAAATACAAATATATTATTTTAAAAACAATCGTCTAACACCAATATGAAGAACTTTAGAAATAAGTTGTTGCAATTGTTAAACTACCCAAAGCCTCATATATCTGGTCTTCTTTAGGATGTAATATAACAAATGTGAAGCTTCTCTATTTTGTAGTTCCCAAAACTGAGCCGCCTAGAGCGTGTTGGACGTTGTTGAGATGGCAGAGAAGAGTAGATAGCATTATGTGAGAATTGTGTGAGGCTAACCAAGGGAGAGAGGTAAAGTGACTGAAGCTGTGTCATTGTGTGGAAGAGCTCAACCTGCAGCAGACAAGAGGAGCTTCGGTAATATTTTTTCAGTGAGTATGGTTTCTCGGGCAAGAAGGGATGTTGTATGCAACTCTGGTGGGGAGAAGAAAAATGGATGGTGAAGAAAAGGAGGCTCTAGTGTGGTGGAGTCTCCTTCTATGCTCTCTCTCTCTCCTTTTCATCCTCAATCCATAATACATTCCCCCTTATCATTCCTAGGTAATTTAATTACATTTTTCTGCTTCGACTAGCCATTGTTTTTAAATTTCTAGAACCAAAATGTTTCTTGAATTAAAATTTCATTAAGCTCTTTTAGTAGTTCCTTTTCCAATTTTGAGAGGCAAGGGTTATTTTTTATAGGAATATTTTTTTGGATACCATTAAGACAGGCATGAATAATCCTTTTTTTTTTCTTTTAGTTATGTCGCCAAAAATAATCCTCTTCCAATCTTTTACATTTTCAGTAAATTTACCTAATTGCTACAGACAAAATGCATTACTATAATAAATAACAAAGGGTCATCAATTTTTTTATTTTGATATTATTAAACTGTACAATAATAATTTACCTTATGTAGTTGGAACAGTAATCCGATAAATAGGTAAAGTTGAATAAAATAAATAGTTGATATTTCTTATTAATTATTTATAGTTTCGTACAATCAATTATTTTTAATAACTCAGAGTTGCAACTTGCAAGAGATTTATTTGGAGCAAAATAATTTGTTTTAAAGCATCCCCTTGTATCGTAGGAGATACTTTCCGAGAGATTAACGATATTCGAAATCTAAAATATATATAGTATACTCTAATTTTTGCATCCCTTAACTATTATCAAATTAGATGTATTTTAACATACTAATAAATTTATTTCTATATATTTATATATGACTTGGAACCTTATGATCATTAATTTATGTGTTACTAGTTAAATAAAATGAAATACAAAATATAATACAAAAAGCAAGTTAATTACATGCGGAAGAGTGAACAGTTGAATGGTTTTAATACTTGTTATATAATTTTAACAATTAATAATAGTTACTATCATCTATTTTAGTATTAAAATTATATTAAAAATGTATCATGCGCTTTCTTAACTTATCCCCAAAAAAAATTATCATGCACTTTAATATTTATTATACTCTAGAAATATGATATTCTTAGACTATGTTTGGCAAAAATAGTTAATAAATTAGCTGAAAACATATAAACTAAATTTTAGCTAAAAGAAATATTCACATTTAGTGTCTGACAGTATCTCAACTTTCAAGCAAAAGAGACACACAAAAAAAAAATCTTCTGTCAAGGTCTTCTCTGAAAAAATGGTTAGACTGATATAGCAACGTAAAAAGATCATGTGGCATTAATTTTCAAATATGTTGAAATTAATTTGACTAATATCACTCGTAAGCCTTAAAATATTATAGTTGTATCTTATTAATTCCTGAAAGATTATATTTGCTTCAATTTAATTTTTTATTGTTAAATTACAAAATTTACTGTTGCTAAATCTTACAATTTTGTTGCCAAATACCACAAATTAAAAATAAAGGGATTAAAATTAAAGTAAACAAAAATTTTATAGATTGAATTAAATCACTTATCATTTTAAAAATATCTTGTAGTTGTAGGTGCAAAAGTTACTCCAAATCGACTTATAAGGACATACTGTAAAAAATATATATTCCAAACATTTTTAAAAATATATTATTTACAGAAATTAATTCATATATATGAAATGTGATTCAACTTAAATATTAAATAATTTGAACGCATTGACTTCGACCATATATATTCAAAATGTCAAAATACTACAAGGTTAGGTGAAACAGATTACGCTACTTTCTTGGCAGAAATTTCAATACTCAACAAATTGGACAGTTTAGAGTTTATGGTTTACGATTCATATCAAAGAAAAAGTTAAAAGATAAAAAAATTAATGCCTCATGAGGTAATAAGGTAAATTTTTCCTTTAATCTAAATTATTCAATCTAAAATGAATGTTTGCAATAAGAAATGTAACGGTGGACAAGCAATTGTTGTGCTGTTATAATATTAACACCAATTAGTGAAAAAATGCAAATAAGTTAGCTGAGGATGGTTTTCATTACAATAGATCGACAGTAATTTATATGTCAACTTTTGTTAACATAATTTCCATTAGTGAAAAAATGCAAATTGTATTGACATTCAAGCTAAAAAGAAGATAATTTCCATTAATTTGGGGCTTTGATATGACAATCAACAAAAGTTAAGTTGAACTAGTTTTAAAATTTTGATATTAAATAAAGATGAGAATGCTACTACAAATACTACAAATGTAATTTATAAGGAAATTTTCAACAATTTATAGTAAGTCAATATCATATAAATTATTGTTTTATCCTTTTCTAATTATTATATTTTAAAAAAACTTGACAGCTAGTATTTGCTTTTTTATTGTTGTTACAGGCATATAGATAATGCAAATATATTTTATAAAATGTTATTAGTTACAATGATGATAAGCCATACAAATTTGTTATATTAATTGCATTTTACTATGAATTGATGTATCTATTTATTTTATTTTCTTCTTCTATAACTTGTGCATCGTACGGGCTAACACACTTAGTTCTTACCTAGGAAAATGAAAGAAAAAGCTAAGTCATTTAATTTAATTAAAGAATTCTTGCCTGGATAAGTTAATTATCAATATAATATTAAAAAAATTGCTTTATGCTGTCACGCTTCTAATTTTAATAAATATCTGCTTTTTTTTGGAATTTAAGTTTTTCATTTGGTATATTTAATTAATTGCTCGTTCTCATACCACTGCAAGTAAAATATCTAGCTCACATATTTTATTTCTAATCTCGGAGAAAAAATTGATTGAATGAATGTCCAAATTATAACAGCTAAGCTTTCTAACTTTTAATGAATTACATCAACAAATTTGTTTACATAATTTCTGTATCAAATTCAATGATATTTTTTTCTCTCTATCATATTTATTTTTATGCCCTTTCAAATTCAAATGGTAGTAATTACACAAATTGAAAATACTTGTCCGAAACTACAAAGAATTTAGTGGAGAAATTCTATAGGTTTGTTTACACTTTGGCACTTGATTCTCTTCGTTAATAATAGCTTCGAGTGTTTCATTTCTCCAAGTGTATATAATTTAAATTGTCAAAGTTATAAACTTTGGATATTGTAATTTTAAATCTATCAAGGGATTCATTCTACTAAAAATCAGAGGATTTCAACACTTAAGATCTTATGCAATGTGGGGAATAGGCTTTCTAGTAGCATATATCTCCAAATGTTTCTAATTTATCTTCATTTGAATTAATTAGTTTCTCCATCAACTCCTTAACAAGCATGTCTTAAAAAAATTTGTGACATTGATATTTGGTGTATTTAACAATGATACATTTAATTTATCAATAATACGCTTTAAATATTTTTATTTGAGAATGGGTTTGCTAACGTCTTCTCATCATTTAACTTATTAAAAAAAACAAATAAAAAAATACAAAGAATGAATTTGCTAATGTTTTTATAATCATGTTTTTTGTATAAAAAAATGATATGTTTTATTGAATTTATTTTGGATGTGTGAGTTCATGTCTCAAAAGTAAGTTCACTATTTCTCCTTGGACGTTCAATATTCCCTATATGTTTTAAATAAAATTTGCAATATAATTTGTTATTTTGATTATTACCAAGTTTGCCTCCCTCAACTCGTCATATATACACCACTAACGCCACTGTTAATTTTGTATAGTCAGAATAAGTTTAACATTTAAATCATGTGTTTTTTCTTAGTTAGCAATTTTCTTTCATGATTAATATTGTTAGTATATATTTTCGAACAATTATTTATATAATTAAATAAAAATTCCTTTCTTATAAAATAATCAAGAATTCTAGAAAAACTCATAAAGAATTAGAAATTTTTTTTGGTGAATAGGAATATATTAAAACAGCACAAAGCAGAGCGTTTTAATATAGATAAAACGACATAGGAAAAGCATGACCAAAAAACAGCCAAAGATTACATAGCAACTAAGACTACAAGCAAAAGAGGGAGGACAATCAGCTGGCAAGTGGGTCCTCCCAGTAGAGCTGATGCACAAAAGATGGGGGGGGGGGGGGAATATAGGTTATGGATCCATATTCATGAAGCCTTGCATGTTTAGCTAGCAAATCAGCACAAAGATTTTGGCTTCTTTTGATCTTGATAAGGTTTGCATTTTCAAGTTTGGACATAAGAAGCCTGCAATTTTTCACAATTAAAAAAAGAGGATGAAGATAAGAAATATCCTCTGAAAAAAGAGTAACCGGATTTTGGCCGTAAGTTTCAATTTCAAGATTGGTGATTTTGAGATCTAAAGCAATTTGCAATCGTATTTGAATACTCCAGGCTTCAGCAAGAATAGCAGATCCAATTCGAATGAATTTTGTGAAGCCTATTATCCATTCAGCCTTTTCATCTCTAATGATACCTCCTGCTGCAATCCTGTTGTCAATGGCGGAACCATCTATGTTGAGTTTTAATCGTTGTGTAGGTGGTTTTATCCAATGATTAGTATGGGTAACATTTGAAATTGTTGTTTGGTTAGCATAACTTTTTGATACAAAAATGGTCCAAAATTCAGCTACATGGAAGAGAATTTTCTTTTTCGAAATATTTAAGAAGAAAGCTTCATTTTTAAAGATTTTCTTATTTCTAGCAAGCCAAATTCCTCTTAGAGTATATAAGAATATTAAGTTCCAAGGAATTCCTAGCATCCGGGGGCTGGTGTTTTTGGAATTAATTTGTAGCCAGGATAACAAATCATGTTGGAAAAAGGAAGGACAGAGGGAAAGGGTGGTCCAAATAGACTTAACAAATCTACAATCTCTAAGGATATGTAAATGAGTTTTAGTGTAAATATTGCACAGAGAACAGACATTAGAGTTGTTATTTAAATATTTTGAACGTATACAATTTGTCAGAAGGCCCTTATGTATAGCTTCCCAAGGGAAAAATTTTTCACGAGGTGGGATAATTTGTTTCCAAATCCAGTTATAGTTGTTAGATCTTCCTATGTTTACTTTAGAAGAGTTATTCCACTTTTTTGAATTAAGAATATATAGGTACACTGTTTTGGTATTAAAGTTCCCATCGTTTAAGAGCCTCCATATATATTGTTTTATCTGCAGGGGTAGGATCAGAGTGTGCTAAGGGGAGAGAACTTATTTCCCAAAATGAAAGGGAATAACATTTAAATTCCATACTAGTCCGTTCTACAAAGCAATAAGAATATTTTCCACTTTTTTTAATTTCATTTTCTGGGATAGGACCAATGAGATTTTATCTAAGCCTCCAGGTTAGCTAGAGATCTTCCCAAAGATTGGTTTCTTTACCATTACCTATAACTTTTCTAGTGCAAGTAACAAAGGAAGGGAATAAATTTTGCATGTTTCCAAAGGAGTGGGATTTAAGAGATTTTCGTTTAAGGATGCTTTGGCCATATTTTTTCCTTACTAATTTGGCCCATAGGTTATTGGGATTTGATGTGTAAGTCCATAGTCTTTTGAATAGCAGAGTTTTGTTTTGGTGACAAACTACTCTAATTCCTAATCCTCCCATAGATTTTGGTTTTGTAATTTTTTTCCAACTAATTGTGTGAATTTTATTTGTAGAATTATCGTGTCCCAAAAGAAGTTTTGAGCAATAGAATCTATTTTTAATCTAACAGATTTTGGGACAAGGAAATCACTCATGTAATGGTTCAAGATGGTTGAGAGAGTAGAGTGGATAAGTTCAGTCTTTCCTGCCTTTGATAAAAGGTTACACTTCTAGACTTGGAGTTTTTTATTAAGCTTGTCTAAGATAAAATTGAAGTCATTTTTTTAATAGGTAGCTTTAAGAGGGTATTCTAGGTCGAGACCAAGGTCATAGGTGCTATTAATGTTGAAAGTTCTTTGAAACAAATTAATTATTTCAGAGTTTACTTGCTTTAAGAACCAAACTTTAGATTTCTGCTGATTTATTTGAAGACCACTCAGTTGAAAAAAACTACTAAGAACTTCACTAACAGCTTTTATATTGCTTTTGTTTTCCTTACAAAAAAATAAGATATCATCTGAAAAAAAAGATGCGGGATTGCAATTTCTTTACTTTTTAAAGGTGAATGGTTTCTATTTTTTGTTTTTAGTTTGTTCTTTTATAAGTTTAGTTAGATATTCCGTACCTAGGATAAAAATATAAGGTGAAAATGGATCACCCTGTTTTATACCTCTTTGAGGGGTGAAGGAAGTGGTTTTTTACCATTAACTATGGGTGTGTAGGTTACATTTTTTAGGCAAGAGAGAAGGAGCTACATAAAATTTTGAGGGAATTTGAAGAGGTTAAGAATTTTTTCTATGAAATTCTATGAAGTAGTATCAAAAGCTTCCTCAATGTCAATTTTAAAAATTAACCATCCATCTTTACTTTTTGAGTAATTCATGGAGTAGATGGTTTCTTGAGCAATTAAAAAAAGATCCGAGCAATGACATTGGGGAGCAAAAGCTCCTTGAAAAGAAGAAATTAGATTTGGAAGAAAAGGTTTTATTCGATTAACTAGAATTTTTGTTAAAATTTTCTAGAAGGTATTGCATAGACCTATTGGTCTAAAATGAGTGGGCAGATGGGCATTATCAATTTTTGGAATTAAACAAAGTAGAGTGTTTCCCCATTGAGAAGGAATTGAGAAGTGGGTAAAAATGTCCTGGATTTCATGGACTAACTTATGCTTAACAATGTCCCAATTTGATTGATAGAAGATTACGTGTAGGCCATCTTCTCCTGGTGTTTTGAGGGGGTTTAAGTTAAAAACAACATTTTTAATTTCCTCTTTGCTTGGTATAATAGAGAAATTTATAATGTCTTTATTATTTAAAGTGGGGAAATTATTATTGCATAGAGTTGTATTATGAATATTTTGATTATCTGGTTACACAGAGTGAATATTTTTTAAATGGGAGACAAGCATATTCTCGATTTGGGTGGGATCAGTTATCTAGGTTTCATATGGTTCATAAAGTTGGGAGATTTTATTTTTTCTTCCTTTATTAAGAACTGAAAGGTGAAAAAAGGAGTTATTTTTGTCTCCTAATCTAAGCCAATCAGTTCTTGATTTCATCTTCCATATGTTTTCCTCATGTTGTAGGAGTTCTTTAAGATTACTGTGTATTTATTTTTCTAGAAGAAGCATTTGAGAGTTAATCTTAAAGTCAGGTATTTTTTGGATACCTTGAATTCTATTTTTGGTTCTTTTAATATTTAGAAAAATGTTTCCAAATACCTCTTTATTGCAAACAGTTAGATCTTTTTGATAATTTTTAACTGTGTCAATAAGACCATAATAATTGGAAGTCCAACAGTTGTAGGTTAAGGCTTTAAAATATGGATGCTTCATACAAAAAGGCTCAAAGTGAAAAGGCTTTTCTCTTAATAGTTGGATTTGTTTAGGCTTTAAAAGGATTAGACAATGATCTGATATTAATCTAGGGAGGTGATAAACTTTTGAATCAGGAAATAGATTAATCCAACCGGGATTAGCATGAGCTCGGTCTATTCTAATCCTCATTAGAGAACATAAATCTCTACAGTTGGGCCAAGTATATTTTGGTCCTATAAAACCTAAATCAAGAAGATTTGCCTTATTTAGAAATTCATTAAAACATTTCATTCTGTTCTATTAGCTAGTCTTCCACCAAATTTTTCACTAGGATGGGATGTGTCATTAAAATCTCCTATAACTAACCATGGAAGATTAATACTAGAAGCAAGGCTTGAAAGATTATTCCATAGTATTTTTCTAATATTAAAATTTGGACTAGCATATAAAGCTGTAATAATTAAAAAAAAAAAACTATTCTTTACTTGAATCTGAAGATGAATTTTAAAGAAGGAAGTTCACAAAGGTTCAACCACAAGGTTTTGAGGGTTCCATAATATCCAAATTCCCCCAGAAAAGCCCATTGCATCAACTTTAAAGAAGCTTTCAAAACCAAGAAAGCTAATGACAAAATATGCTCTTTCTCCACTTAAAAGGGTCTCAGTGAGGATCACCAAGTCAGGGTTATAGGATCAGCAAGCGTTTTTTAAAAACTCTAATGAAGTCAATGCCTCCTACACCTCTCACATTCCAGCTTAGGATATTCATTGGATTAAAAAAAGTAATGGGGTTTGTATCAAGAGGGGGGAAAGCTGAAAGAAGGAAGTTGGTAAATAGGTTTCTTGATGGTCAAGATTACCAGTGCTTAGGCTAATGTTTGCCACTAGTTCAAGATGCATGAGAGCGAGTAAAGGGTTGGGGGTTAAGGTTGCTGACAATATCTAGTCTCCCCTTTTTTTCACTACTGCTCTTTGATATTCTATCTCTATAGCTATTGGGTTTGGTGATTGATGTATTTCCCTTAGGCTGGTTGCAAGATTGGTCATAGGAATTAGTGGAAGCCAGTTGTAGTATTAGGTTTGGTTCACCATTCGTGGGGGAGGTAGCATAAGAATTGCTTGGCTTCTTAGATGGTTCATTCTTGCTCTTGACCTTTTGTTGGTTTGGATTTCGGTTAAAGCTATGCTCAGAAGATGGCTCCAAGCTGGAAGCCCAGAGGAGTTGTTCAAAATTCCCCTTAGAAGATTCAGCCAGACTAGTGTTATTCTAGTCTCTTGGGAAGGGTTGTCTTGGTAGGCATGGTAGAGATTCAGGAGGTGGTGAGAATGAAGGTCTAATAGGAGAAGACTGATGTCTGTGTTCAGTTGAGTGGGAGTGAGAATCCTTATTGGTATAGTCAAAAGGATTGCAGAGCTCATTTGGTTTTGGGTTAAGGGTAATGATGAGATAGGTGAGGGTGGTAGGGCTTGGGGGTAGTCTTGCTGAATAAGGTTTGGTTAAAGGTGATGGTTTTCCATTGGGATCAGAAGGAACATTCTGGGAAGATTGTGAGATTGGATGGTCGGAAGGCATGTCAAGTAAAATTTGGAGGTCAGAGATTAGGGTATGGGAAGAGGTCTGAGTTTCTATCTTATTTATATTGTCAATTATATTGTTGTTATTACTTTTATTGTATAAAAATTTTGGCGGGGTTTTTCCTATAGAGACTCGGCTCGGCTCGGGGAGAGATAGGCATTGATGAATTACTGTACTTAAATACTAATTTAGTCAGAAAGGATTTCTTTCTAGATTTAGTAATAAATTCAACAGTCTTCTCCAGATTTTCAGGATTTTTTACTGATTTACTCACAATTCCTTCAAAAGTGTTATGGCTACTAGGGGGTTGGTTCTTAACGTCTCTAAGCATTAAAGATTTATTATTGTTTGAGGGGATAGTGGTATGGTTATCCGTGGTTTGTATACAAAATTTACTCTGACTAGGTTTGACTTGCTTAGAAGGAAAAACCAAATTCAAATTTGAATTAACAACAACATTTGAAGAAACAGAAAGGTAATTCACCGGATAACCATTGGCAACCATGCAGTTTTTTTTTCGAATGTAAGTTCCCTTTTTATTAATATCGGTATTATTAAATTATAAAAATACTATTTTATGCAGTAATTTATGTTAAAAGTAAAACAATTTGTTTCAAAACTTGATATTCGTCCTGCATGATGTTGTTGACTCAATATTTGTTGACATTGTAAGATATATTCCAAGAGAGATGAGCGATATTTTAAAACTAAAATTTATATACTTTCGAGCTAATCAATTATTTGCCGCATACTGTACCGTTCACTACTTTGGGTATAACGGAGTTGCAATAAATTTATTTGAATTACAGTATTTTTGGGAAGCAAAGATACATGCTATGGTGTTCTAAATTTACAGTAGTTTGACTTTTTTACCGTTATTGTTATATTATTCTTTACTTTTAATATTTGCTTATGATAATTATAATTTTTTAGAATTTTTATGCACACATTACTCTCTCTCTCTCTCTCTCTCTCTCTCTCTCATTCACACACACACACACACACACACACACACACACACACATATATATACATATACATACATATATATATATATATATATATTATTAATTATTTAGTATACAATTATGACATTTTGTAACATTCGAACAATATTCCTCCGGTAACCTTCCAAGTTCTTAACTTCTTTGCAGCAAAGTTTCTGCAATTTTAAATTTTCAAAGCGTTCAATTTGTTATATATTTAAAATCAAATTATATCACAAAATAAAAATTATAATTTGAATTTGAATTAAAAAAGAAGAAGGAAACTTTTAACTTTATCAACCTTTCATTTTGCATATAGTAGAAGAAGAAATTTGAAAAATTTATGTTGAGATAATATAAGACCAATTTGTGTTGTAAAAGATTAGAGATGTGATAGAGAATTCAAAATTATGTGTTATATACTTATATTTGGAATAAATAATGACAAAGAGTTTTCTTCACCTTTTTTTTGTTGGCTACAAAGTTATTATTATTTTTTAAAAGGTTTTATGTTTTAATATCTCTCACAAGTTATGCAATGGAGTTGTGATCATCTTCAAAATACTTCTTAATTGACCACCAATTAATTTAAAAGCATATAAAAGGCTTTTTAAGGAAAAAAAAAGATAAATTTTGATATTTCAACCCAAACCAATCTAACTCCTTAACAACAAGTTGGCTCTTAAATCAATTCGACTTTCAAACTCAAACCAATCCAATATACATATATCCTTAATCAATTCAAATAATCAAATAATCTAAAACCAAGTAAATCCAAGCATACTTATTTTTGGATAGGATGCTGCTGCTGACCTTTTCATTCTTTTTAGGAATTTGTGCAATTCTTTTTGTTAAATATATCATATTAATATCAAATAAAATTTTATTTTTGTCAAATAAGTAGAGACACAGTGTTAATTAAGTAAAAAAAAAAATTTAATGCAATTCAATGTTTCTTTTTTTATTTATTAGAATTAAAATAATATTATTTTATTAGACTTTTTTTAATAAATTGACATTTGCATTATAATCAAATAAAAATTATTAAATTTAAAAATAAACTTCTGTAAAATAAGTTAAAATAAACTTAATATGAAATATATATCAAATGAAAAATATTTTAATTCTTATCACAAACAATTTAAAAATACAAAAAAAAGGTTTAAAATTTAATAGTCAAAATAAAAAAGTTTTTTCTCAATAATTGTTTTGCTCAAATTCTATCTTCTAATTTTTCTCAATTCAATTGATAAGTTATGCTAGTTTATTTTTTATTTTGACTATTTAATTTTAAAAGCTTTTGTAATAATTTTAAATTATTTATGATAATAATTAAGATATTTTTCACTTGATATATATTCCATGTTAAGTTTATTTTAACTTATTTAACAAAATTTTATTTTTAAATTTAATAATTTTTATTTGATTATAAGGAAAACGTTAATTTAGTCAAAAAAGTCTAATAAAATAATATTATTTTAACTCTAATAACTATAAAAAACAAAAATTAAACTGCATTAAAAAATTTACTTAATTAATAATGTGTCTTTAATTTATTTGACAAAAATAAAATTTTATTTGATATTAATGCTATATATTTAACCAAAAAAAATTACACAACTCCAACGGTAACCTTACAACTTTTTTTTTTCAATTTGTTTCTGTAATTTTTAACTTTTTTAAAGCTTTCTATTTGTTGAAGATCTATAGATTTAAATAAATATTGATATGACAAAATGATCGTCATATAATATTTAGTAGAATTAGAAAAGGAAATAGGTAACTTTATAACTGAAAGCACTTTCTTTGTAATATTTTATAGCTTATATAGTTGTTTGTTGCTAAAACTTATTGCAGTGCTATATACTAATTTGAGTTTGTTGTTAATTAGTTTTACATTGCAGCCCCATCACAGCTATATACTACCCACTAATCAAATCTCAATATATTGCTTTATTATGTTTTTTAGCAAATAGATTTTAATTGAAGTTTTACGCTTTGTAAATGGTTAGAAAAAATGAAACATATATAGAAGAATTCTTCTTCTAAAAATTAAATTATATTTAAAAATTAGCAAAGTTAGTACACGTGCAAAATTCTCTACCTGATTATACCTTTTTATAGTGTAGTCTTTATTATATATATAGAGTGAAATTTTTTTTTATTTCCTCGAATCATGAATTGTCTAGATTATGAGTTTTTCATCAATTTATTGGTTTTCTTTAGTTTTATAGCCTTTTGGCAATTAAAACTAGTTATTTTTTATTATTATTATAAATGACAAAGTAAGAGCTTGAATTTATCTTTTGCTAATTCATTCATACTCTTTATCACTAAATTACCATTTAGGCATTTAAAACTCATGATTTAGATGAACTATTTGCTTGAATTTTATTTTAAAAAATTGCTGAGAAATTGTTTTTTCAACCTGTGACGATACATAAAAAGTTTGAACCTAGGTCAAAATAAAAGGGCTAATAGAAAGCCAGTATCATGGGTAAATCTAATTTTGTTGGATATTATTTACTAGTCTTAACTTCAAATTAATTTTTCTTATTATTGGTTTCCACAGATTACATTATAAAATAGATATGATCAACTGAATTAATATATATATATATATATCTTAATGAGAATCATAAATTATTATCTTCTTTCAGGTTTAATACCTATTAACAATTCTCTATTTAAGTAGATCTTCCATCATATTTTGGACTTGGTAGTCACGCCTCCAACCCAAGGGCTATGACCGGCATGGCAGGTGAACTAACCCCTCACTGCCATCAACCTAACACCCAAGCACAACACGCACATGACACATAACAAGTTACATACTCAACTAGCAATAAAACGATAATTAAATTCATAACTATAAACATAATTTTTTTCAAAATATATATTTATTTGCCAAAAGGAAAGGATTCCAAGATCAATGCCGTAGCCATACTACCTTACCATGTTCCTAATCATTCTGATGCTACAATACAACAACACGCATGGAATACTTAAGAACTTGGTGCCCAAAAGAGCAAACATACAGTACTATTATAAGCATCACACATTGATAATTCCTCCTTATTCATATCATTTTGTGGTGACTTTGATTTATTTTGGCACACATTCACTCATTTAAAGAGCTTAATCATAGGGAATGATGATGCTTGTGAGTATACAGTGTACAAAGCACAAATGTTAAAGTTTTGGCTCAGAACACAATTTTGATCCCAAAATATAAACTTACTAAATTTTGTGTTTTTGTAGGCTTTAAGTGATGAAAATTAAGGTTTAAATCACGAAAGACTCAGACCCAAAGAAGTCTTGGAGATGGGGAAGCCAAAAGGAGTCAAAAAAATATAAAAAGAACCTTGCAAGACCTTGGCCAGGTTAAAATATTATGTAAATATATGTAAATACATGTAACTTATATAAAAAAATAAAAGTGTTTAATAAAATAAAATTAAACCGTTTATGAAATGTGACCTAACTTAAATATTAAATAATTTGGGCAAAATAACAGATGATTGGCTGTGTCAATAAAATTTAACCAATATTTTAAAATTATAAGGACTAAATTAAAATTAAAAATGAACAAAACCATTGTAATTGAAAGAATAATTTAACCATTATTTTTGACTTCGGCTTTGCTCGGGTATGTATCCAACAATAGCATATAGCAGCCTACCTCAAGCATTCACTCATTTTTCACTGTTATGTGCATACAAATTAGTTTCAATTACTAACACCGTCTAAATTATCAATGGAAAATATTGACATGTTTAATTATGTGGACAAGTACTTATCAGATTTTGACATCTTGTAACTTTAAGGTCGAATTCAACACTTATGTTTGGGATAAGTTTCAGTTTGGTCCCTTAGACTTGTAATAAGTTTTCTTTTATACTTGTTTATGAAAGTGTCAATTTCATCCCAATTTTAAAGTAAAATGCCTAAATTATTGGTGAGAAAATACTGGCAAGTCTAAATATATACCTAGACATAGGTCATTTGATATTTTTAACATATACTTTTAACTAGAAAATTGATAAATTAGGTTGTACATCACCATTTTACTATTATAAGTATGTTAAATAGACCTAGCTATTGACCCTTATTTTAATTGTGTACTCTCTTAATCGCTCACTTGGTACGCTTGAGGCCTATTTGGATATGCTTTTTTATAAAAAAAAATTGTAAAAAAAAAGATTTGTGAAATTGTTTAAGACAGTAATTTTAGAAATATTTTCAAAAAATCTATTTGTAAAATTTATTTTGAAAACAATTTTAAAATTTTAGAAAACAAAAAAAATGTCTTTGGAAATTTTTTTGTATTATACAAAAGTTTTAGTGTTTTGTGGTAAATTCAATATAATGAATAATAATATTTTAAAAGAGGATAAAAAAATACTTGTCAAGTATATTAATTGTAATAGTCCGAGCTACATTTTAATGAATTTATTAAATCTATTATCCAACTACATAAATTATTAAGAATTACTTTATAAATTGATTTAAAATAATTTTATATTTTGATGAATTGGATTGTTACAAATTAGTAAAAAAAATCTATAAAAATGAAGAAAAATAAATACTAAAAGTGATAACTTCTCAAAATTAAATAGAAAACACAATTCTTTTTATAAAAATTGGAATGAAAAATATTAGAATTAGCTTAGGTTAGTAACCATTGCAATTAGAATTTTCATTTTTTTATAAAATTTTAGCAGTGGTTAAAGCCCGATAAAAGTTTTTTTTTTCTTTCTGCAATAGCTCATCTTTATATAAATGTCATTAATGAACTTACATATTTACCAATATTCTACACTATATTTTATTGGTTTGAAATAAAAATGTTTAAAAAAACATATATATAAAATATGTTTTGTTTATTCCATTTTAAAAATAAGTTTTAAAAAATTTATAAATTAGCTAGAATAGTCAAAATTACATTGCAAGATAGAAAGAGAGTATAATGTGTGGGCATGCACATCCTTGGGGATATATGTATCAAAGAAAAGGATATCCATATTGGTAAAGAGGCTGGATACTGAAAAGAAGACGAAAGCAAAATAAGAGGAAAATAAAAAATTTTGAGATTACGAAAGGTTGTCACGTGTGGTGTGTTAATGAAGGAGGGAGTGGTGAGTATTCAAAACGTATCTGAGACAAATCTTATGTTATCTTTTAGACTGTTGGTATCTGCAAAATGAAGATTTCATTTATGTCTTTTATTTAATCTTAGTTGCAACTTGTGCCCCTCTTGTCTATGCGTATTCTCAAGTCTTGCAAACTGACTTGCGCGTGTAAGTGGGAAGTGTGTACTCATAATTTACGATTTGTAATTTATTATACAATATTTATTTTTTATATTTAAAAAATTAGTGCTTTAATAATTTTCATATAATATATATAATAATATTTTTTAAAATGAAGAATATTTTTCCTTTTTAAATTGAAACATGAATAAAATTTAGTTATTATCTATTACGTTAAATTTTAAATATATAAAATAAAAAAATTATATTTATATATATGTTTTTAATTACTATCGGTTTGATCACGATTAAACTAATAAATTTTGAACTAATTATCTTCTCTGATTTAATGATTGGTCTAGCTTTTAAGACATTGATATATATGTATATATACATTCTTACTTTGATACCAAAAAGTTTGAAAATAATTGAATAAATTGCCGATTTGCTCATTAAAATATTACAATTATTTCAACTCATATGGATATATTCTATAGAAAATATATTCCACACAATTTAAAGTGATATATATGCTGTGGCCGCATAAATTAAAAAAAATTAACTTTGAATGTCTTGTTTAATTATAAATGTTTTATAAGAATTTGAATTGTCTGCATAATTTTTATCTTATTAACTAAAAATAATTAAATCATTTAAATTAACAAAAATTCCATTACCTTTAGTCTTTTGACATTTTTAGGTTAAATTATTTTTTAGATTCTTATAGGTTTACTTAATTTTCAATTTGATCCTTATAGTTTAAAATTTAATAATTAATTTCTTACAATTTTTAAAATTTTTTAATGTAGTCCTTGTCACTAAACCTATAGTAAGTTTTTCTTTAAAATTTAATGCTATGGCCAATTATATATGTACATATTGATACTTTAAATATGTATGACTTGTGTATAAACAAAAGTCAAAATAAATAGTGAAATGAAATTAACTCAGATATAGCTTAAATGTTAAGTGATTTGGATAAGTTAGCTTGAATCATGCATATCTAGAGTGTCAAAATACATATATTGTTGACCATGTAGCAAAATCTACCAAAATATTAATCAAATTTTATTAAGTAGGGACTAAATGAAAAAGTTTTAAAATTTTAAGCATTTAATTATAATTTTCTCAAACTATAAAGACCAAAATAAAAATATACATAACACCGATCGTAGTTCACCACAAGCATTTAATTGCTATTGTTATATGCATAGATATTTAATTGTTCATGGGAGAAAGGATAGATTAATTTCTAAAGAAGGTTGAAATGTAACTCTCAATTTAGGCACAAACTAAGAAGGTTGAAATGTATTTCTCATTTCATTTGAAAAGGGTTTGATTAATTTCTGAAATATTTGGTTTTAAATTATGGGGTTGATCAGAAAATTTATTCTTTCAAATACAACAAGTAAACATGGGGAGCGCACCCATAAAATATCTTAAAAAGAAATTTAAACTTAATTAATGCGCAAACTATATTGAAGATATTCTTACCCTAAAAAAAAGAAATAATAAAGCTAAATCATTTAAGTTACTATAGAAATCTTGCTTGGACAAGTGAATTAACTAGATAATGTTAAAAGAAAACTGATTTCAGTAAGAAGATAGTATTTATAATGAATTTCTAAAATTTGTTGGAATTTGAATTTTTTTGGTGTATTTAATTAATTGACCCTTCTAACACTTCTGTAAATAACATATCTAGTCCACACACTTTAGTTCTAATCGCATAAGGATAATTGATTTGAATCAATGAACATATAAAAACAAATAACCAACCAAATTTTTAATGAATTACTTTAACAAATTTACTTTCGTAATTTATATCATTCCACGCTAGTTAGTAGCAATGTCATTCTTTTCTCTATCATTTTCATGTATATGTCTCCAATTTCAATTCCTTCATTATTATTTTTAATTTTAAAGTTATTGTATTGCTTATAGGTCAATTTGTGTGTACTTTAGCAAAGTTATTTCTTCATCGGTTCAATCTAATTGATTGTCTCTTACACTGTTAAAGTTAAATGTAAAGTTCACGCATTTCGTTTCTATATTTTTCACTTTGAGGAGTGAGAGAAGGGGACAATTCAACATACTGACTAAACGAAAAATTCAATTACAAAAACATTCTGGAGTTTCATTATAAATACTAGTATCTCAACGAAACAAATATATTTTTTAATTAATTCATTCTTCAATTAATAACTTGTCCCAGCAAGAACTCTATTATTAATTTAAAGATTAAATTATTGATTTGATCCTCAAAGCAATTTTTTGGATCCAGCCACACGAGCCGATAACCGAGATGCTAGCCTAGGCCGGATCACCTAATCAAACCAGGTTGCAGTCAATTCTAATAAGACTCAATTGACTCGGTCAAAACCTGATTGCTCACAACATTTTTTGGGGGGCGCTTAAATCCATAATGTGATAGTAGAAGCAAAATAGATCTTGGAAAGTGTAGAATTCATGATACTATCGTATGAATAAAAAGCAACAACCTTAAATCATTATAGTTGGAACTTTTTCTTATCTAATATGTGCGAAGAACTACATATATACTTTTGGACATAATATTATAAAACATAAAACATGCAAATCATATTACTATTTTATGTAAATTGATTTTAAATCACAAAAGTTGAATAATATTAGCAAAAAAATTTATTATGTCATATAATATTGAAAATAACAATCAAATTTCAAAAATAGTTTACTTTCAATTTTTTTTACAATTTAATTATAAAGAATTATATATATAGATGTTTATTAAATATGGGATTTTTCTGCTAAATTATTTTAGAATACTTTCAATTGTGAAATGGACATATAAATTATTTGTTTTATTTACCTATGTCAATATTTATTTGTGAACATAAATATATTATTTATTCTCCTTGTTTAACCAATTAACACAGTAACCTATAGATTAGATTAGTGACCCTAGTGACCTACCCAACGCTCCGGATCAATAATCGGGTCAGACAATTATAGGTATCTCAATTTAGTACTTCGAAAATTAAAAATCTCAATTTAACATTTAAAATATTGTGCTTGTCTTGACAAAGTACTTCGAAAATTAAAAATCTCAATTTAACATTTAAAATATTGTGCTTGTCTTAACTCTAAATATTGTCAAAGTGACTTTTGGTAAAAATAAATTTGAGATTTAGCAGATTGACATATTTAATGATTTAACAATGAAAATAATCAAATTAAGATGGAGGGTAATGAGTTTCTTCTCTCCTTAATTTGTTTTTTTTTTTTAATTTCAAGTTATGAAACACTCTACTTTAAACACAAAAAGTCTTTCATCGAGTTTTTCTTTTTGGAAAATTATGAGAGAGACATAAGGTGAAAAGGTGGTGTGTGGACATGGTCCTAGTGGGTGCAAAAGTCATACATATAAAGAGAATCAATTCAAATCAATTACATAATAGATATGTGCATGTAAAAAAATTATTTAAAGTGATATGTACTGTAACACCATATGTAAAGAATTAGCATATAGCAGCCTACCTAAAGCATTCACTTGCGACTTTCATATGCATACAAATTAGTTGGATAAATCTCTAAATTATTTGGGTTAATTATATGGGGTTCATCTGTTATTAGAGACTTTGTTCTTTTAAATACAACAAGTCAACATGGCTAGCCTACCATTAAGATATAAAATCACTTTTTTTTCCATCTCTTAATTTTATTATGCATGTTATAAAAGGTATTAATTTCATCTCAATTACTAACACCATATAAATTATCAATGAAAAATTTTGACATGCTCAAATATGTGGACAACGAGTACTTATCAGATTTTGACATTTTGTAATTTTAAGTCTCAATTTGACCCTTATGTTTGGGATAAGTTTTGGTTTGGTCCCTTAGACTTGCAGAAAGTTAATTTCACTTCTGTAATTTGTTTTAAAAAAAGTGTCAATTTTAAGCTAGAATGCGTAAATTATTGATGATAAAATACTGGCATGTCTAAACACATATAGACATAGCTCATTTGACATTTTTAACATATAATTTCAACCAGAGAAATGACAATTTAGGTTGTATATTACCATTATAAGCATGTTAAATAAACTTATTTATCTTTATTTTATTTGTGTACTCTCTTAATCACTCACTTGGTACGTAGAAATTTGGAGCCTATTTTAGATGTGTTTATGTTTTTTTTTAATTTTATAAACGAGTTTTGTGAAATTGTTTTAGATACTAATCTTGGAAATTTAAAAACAAAATCTGTTTGTAAAATTTGTTTTGAAAACAATTTTTAAACTTTAGAAAACAGAAAAAGAAAAGGCTTCGGAAGTTTTTTTTTTTTATGATACAAACTTTTTAGTGTTGTTGGGGTAATTAAATTCAATATAATGAAATGATTAATGATGATATTTTAAAAGAGGATAAAAAAATACGTGTCAAATATATTAACTGTCATAGTCTGAGCTACGTTTTAATGAATTTATTAAATCTATTATCCAACTACATAAATTATTAGGAATGTCTTTAATTTATAAATTGATTTAAAATAATTTTATATTATGATGAATTGGATTGTTGCAAATCAGTTAAAAAAATCTATAAAAATGAAGAATGATAAATACTAGAAGTGATAGCTTCTCAAAACTTAGTAGAAAGCATAATTCTTTTTATAAAAATTAAAATAAAAAATATTAGAATTAGTATCGGTTGTTAACCGTTGCAATTAGAATTTACTTAAAAAGTTTAGCAGTGGTTAAAGCCTGGTAAAAGTATAATTTTTTTTTCCTATAATAGCTCATCTTTATATAAATGCCATTAACGAACTTACATATTTACCAATATTCTAACCCATCTTTTAAAGGTTTGAAATAACAATGTTTCCAAAAACATATAAAATATGTTTTGTTTTTCCATTTTAAAAATAAAATTTCAAAAATTGGTTTCAAAGCATATTTCTTCAAAATAATATACTAGTCAAGTTTTATTTTTTTTTATTTTTAAAAGCAAAAATTTATTTTTAAGAGCATTTTGTGTGGGCATATCCTTTGGGATGATGTATGTGTCAAAGAAAAGGAGGTCCATTTTGCTAAAGAGGATGGACATTGAAAAGAAGACGAAAGCAAAATATGAGAGAAATAGAAAATTTTGAGATTATGATAGGTTGTCATGTGTGGTGTGTTAATGAAGGAGGGAGTGGTGAGTATTCAAAACGTATCTGAGACAAATCTTATTTAATCTTAGCTGCAACCTGTGCCCCTCGTGTCTGTACCTATTCTCAAGTCTTGAGACCCACGATCATAATCTAATTTCATTTATCCCCTCCCTTTTTTTTAGTAAATTCCTAAACAATCAGTCTTTAATTTTCAGATCTATTATCCATTACACTACAAGTAAATCTTGAAATAAAGTTTAACCCAAAAAAAAAATCAAGAAATAAAGTAGCAATTTAGATTTTGAATTTTTTAATTTAATTAAAAAACAAAAAAATGATTTTAAGATACTCAATTTAGAGAGAGCTCTACACTTTGAGCTTAGTAAGTTCGCAAGACTATATTAGCCTATCATTTAATTGAGTGAGGGATATCCTTCAAAAGCTAGCCAAAAATTTAAAAAAAAAAAACAAGAAAAATATATGCTATTTTTTACTAGAGTAATTTGAGCATCAATTTTGTTACCTACCTCTATGGGAAGTGTGTACTGATAATTTATGATTTATAATTAATTACACAATATTGATTTTTATATTTAAAAAATTAGTGCTTTAATAATATTCACATAATATATATAATAATATTTTTTAAAAAAAGTGAAGAATAATTTTTTTAAAATTAAAACATGAAAAAAATTAGTTATTATTTATTATGTTAAATTTTAATATATAAAATTAAAAAATATAATTATATATATATGTATTTAATTACCACCAGTTCAACTATGATTGAACCAATAAACTTTAAATTAATACCTTTTTTAGTTTAATAACTAATTCAATTTTTAAAATATTGATATATATATATATATATAACTACACACGCGCGCACATTCTTACTTTGATACCAAAATGTTTGAAAATAATTGAATAAATTGCTTATTTGCTCATTAAAATATTATAATTATTTTAATTTAGTCCTTAAAAGATATAGTATCTTAATAGTTTTTGAAAACTTATATTTGATATAAATTAGTGCCAAATCACAAAATATACTATTATTAAATCTCAAAATTTTTATGACTTTGATAAACAAAGGGTCCAAATTGATAAAAAAAACACTTTTTTAGAGATAAATTAAAATACTTAACATTTTAATAACTAAATTGAGACTTCTGTATAAATCAAGCAATAATTTACACAAAATAACTCTATTTTACAAATAAAATGTCATTTTTTTCAAATTATGTATATGGCTTAAACACTTGTGGGTGCAATAGAAATCATCTGTCCACAATTTTACAAGTCAATTAAACTCATATGGACATATTCTATAGAAAATAAATTCCACACATTTTGTTTATCATGACATAATAGATAGACATGAAAGAATTATTTAAAGTGATAAGCAAGACAAAGTCAACTTTAAACCAATTATGAATACTTTATAAAAATTTGAATTGTCCACATAATTTTTATCTCATTAACTAAAAAGAGCTAAATCATTTAAATTAACACAAATTCCATTGCCTTAGTACTTTACTATTTTTTGGCTAAATTATTTTTTATACTCTTATAATTTTAACTAATTTTCAATTAGGTCCTTATAGTTTAAAATTTTATAAATTTTTAAATTAGTCCCTGTTAGTTGTTTACTAAACTTCTATAAGATTTCCTTTATAATTTAATGATGCAAACTATTATATATGTATATATTGATACTTTAAATATGTATGACTTATGTATAAACATAAGTAAAAATAGATAATGAAGGGAAATTAACTCACATATATGGAATGTAATATAACTTAAATGTCAAATAATTTAAGCAAGTTAGCCCGAATCCATTATATAGTTGACCATGCCAACAAAATCTACCAAAAGTTAACCAAAGTATAGATAGTAGGGGTTAAATTAAAAAAAAATTATAAGGATTCAATTATAATTTTTTAAACCAGAAAGACCAATTTAAAAATTAAATAAAAAATAATACATAAAGCAGTTCACCTCAAGTATTATTTGCTACAGTTATATTTGTAAATATTTAATTTTTTTGGGAAAAGGGTTTGATTAATTTTTAAACTATTTGGGTTTTGCAAATGGGATTGATCCGTAAAATAATTTATTCGTTTAAATACAAGATGCCAATACGGGAAGCGTCCCCTCAGATATCGTAAAGGCGAAAAACATATTGCTTTATTCTTTTATATTTTGTATAAGTTTTGATGTTATCTTTTATATTTCCTCTGTATAAACTTCATCCTTACTATTTGCAAAATGTGTCAAATTTCATAGTGTCTAAATTTAGTTTTTAAAAAATTATATTTGCATCTAATTGTTCTTTTTTACTGTTAGATAAAAAATCTACTATATTTGAATGTCAAAATTTTCGTAATTAAAAGTTGCAAAGTAATAAATAGAAAAATTAAATTGATACAAACACTATTTTTTAAAGACTAAATTAAAATACTTTATTTTATTAAGATATATATATATATATTTCAAGCAATAATTTACTCAAAATAATTCTACTTTAAAAATGAAATATCATGCTTACAGATAAATGTGTATGACTTTAGCACTAGTGGATGCATTAGAAGTCGTGTCCACTATTTTATAGCAAGTCAAGTCAATTTATATGAACATATTCTATGGAAAATATACTCCACTAATTTGTTAGTAGTCCATGAAAGAGAATCAATTTAAACCAATGACAGAATAGATAAGTATGAAAAAATCATTCAAAATGAAATAGACTTTTTGGCCCCATATATAAGTAGAATGGATTATTTATAATAACTTTATAGGGTAATCCATAATTATCCTTTATAGGGTAATCCATAATTTGTTAGTAATTCATGAGGTTCGATTATTGCCCAATGCAAAATAAATAATTAAGATAGAAACTGTTATCTGCATTTACTACAAGGATCAATACTCGTATATAATGCAACCAATTCTTTTCTCATTAACTAGAAATAGCTTAATCAATTAAATTAACACAAATTCCACTGCTTTCCTTCTTTAATATTTTAGGTTAAGTTAGTTTTTTTTTTTGGTTTACGTTCTTGTATTTTTACTCAACTTTTACTCAATTCTTTTTGCTGTTGCTGGAATAGATTTTGATATAAAGTGAGGTAGGGAAAGGTTTAGTGTATGGAAGGAGTAAAAGAAGAAAGAAATTATATGAAGAGAAGATTCAGATCAGTACTGTATTTACTATTGTAATCGAAGACACAAGCTTAAATGAATGAATACACAGATTGTTCTATAGAAAGAGATACGACAGTGACTATACAAGTGGCATCCAATAAATAAAGAAATCCTTTAAATCTTTGGGTGCTACATTCTGTTGGTGCTACATTCTGTCCAGATTAATGGCCGGTTCAGTAAAACATTGATATATATATATATATTCTTACTTTGATACTGAAAAGTTTGAAAATAATTGAACAAGTTGCTGATTGTCTCGTTAAAATATTACAGTCACTTTAATTTAGCCTTCTCATCCTTCTCTGTTTTACTGTAAAAGAGTCGAGAGAGAGATCGAGAGAGAGAGAGAGAGATCGAGAGAGAGAGAGAGAGAGAGAGAGAGAGAGAGAGAGAGAGAGAGAGAGAGAGAGAGAGAGAGAGAGAGAGAGAGAGAGAGAGAGAGAGAGAGAGAGAGAGAGAGAGAGAGAGAGAGAGAGAGAGAGAACCTCTGTGCTCTGTTTTTAATTTGACCTTATTTATTTTAATTAGTTAGAGGGAAGAGGAGAGAAAATGTAAGTAAAAAATTCCTATCCCCCTCCTATTTTCTTTCCCTCCAAAAGTGGGGAGATTTGGAGAAAAGAAAAATTACAACGATATAAAGGAAATAAATGCCCTTAATAATTTTTCTTAATACCAAAATTATCTTCTAACTTATTTTATTTTTCTTCTTAAATAATATGTTATTAACATATTTTGACTATATAAAAATTTTATTATTATTATTATTATTATTATTATTATTATTATTATTATTATTATTATTATTATAAGTAAATAATATATTAAATGTATAACTAAATAATAAAGGATAATCAAAAAAATAATCATAATAATAATAAACTGAATAAATTAATGAAAGTAATGGTTGGAACCCAAGAGGGGGGGTGAATTGGGTTTTATAAATTTTTCACAAGAATTAATTGGAAGTTAAAATGATTTTCTGTAAAAGTACAATGCTTAGGATAATAAATACAATACAGAAAATCAATGTGTTGTCAAGATAAATAATTATAAAGATCAAGGAATTAAATAATAGATATCAATATGCACAAATTAAAGAGTAAGAGATAGAGAAAGCAAACTCAGAGATTTATACTGGTTCGGCTAATCCAAGCCTACATCCAGTGCTCAAGAGACCACTTGAGTATTTCCACTATAATTGCAAGTTTAATCCGGGTACTTGCAAACCACTACAACCACGCAAATTCGATCCGGGTATTTGCGAAAGCACAATGGAGAATTTATGAATCCGGGCTCCTCCTCAACCCAAAGCAAGTTCTTCCAACACCGGTACTTGCGAACCTCAACTCAGAATAATATATGTGTTGATCAAAATCAACAATACAAAGAAAATTGCCACTGGTCGACCACTCATGAGCAAAATTGCCTTAGTTAGCCACTGGCTTGAGTTGGTCGACCAGTCTGAGGACTTTGGTCGACCACTTGTCTCAACGTTTAGCATTCTTCTCCTGGCGCTGAGCATTGGTTCAATGTAGGCTTCGTTGGTCGACTACTGATAGGAGCGTTGGTCGACCAACCAACTTCAAAACTATAAATCTTACTGATTTCGGAGAGCAGAGGAAAGAATGTGCTTTAAAGGATAAATTTGAGGATTAACTCCTGCAAAACACTTTTGGTGGAGCACTTTGACGTTCAAATCAGTAATGTTCAAATAAATCTCGAACACTAGGAGCAACATTATGTTCAAGATATGCCATATTAATAAAAGTGCTATGCTTCCATGAAATGCAATTTTGCAATAAATTTGATTTTATTGAAAATATTTGAATAAGATTACAATAAGGATAAATACTATAGGCAAGAGTAATCTTATTATTGTGAAAGCAAAAGAAATATGCATGTGATGGATGAAAGTTTTCATGATGCGGCAAAAAGGAGAGTTTGAGCAGTATTTAGAAGAAAGATATTGGTTCAAAACAAAATTTGAATCTATAGGTCACACACATAAGAATTGTTTTCAGATATAGCATGCATGAATATCAAGGATAGATGTAAGACATATTAGACAATAGACAAAAGCATTAGAGAGCAGTAAACATATCAGTCAAAATTCTTACAATGCATTCCAGCTTATATGTTTACTTATCCATTGCCTCCTTTTGATGCAAGAGAGTGGAGTTTGAATGATGTAGCCATTGAAAAGTCATTTCCGCTCCTTGCTTCGAGGCAAATCTACAAATTATTCATTTATCTTTGGTACCCAAATTTCTTTGGGTTTGCCTGGGTCATGAGTTCCTTTTTGAACCCATTTCATTTTTACTCCATGAACAAGATTTTTCTTATAAAAATAGGAGTAAGATTTGTGTCCTTTCAGTCCACAATAGAAACAAGTGCAAGTTGGACTATTGGACATCTTTGCAGAAACAAAGAAGTTTTTAAACTGTTTTTGGTTTGATTTCTTTTTAGAAACAAGACCAACTTTGTTAATTCTTCTTTGTTTCAAAACTGAGGTATTTAAAATTTCTCTACCTTGAGAGAGTTTTGCAAGTGTGTTTTTAAGATTATCATTTTCCTTTTTCAAAGAATCACACTTGGTACAAAAGCAATTTTTGTTGGTAGAGATATTTGTTTTTAAAATCAAATTCTCTTCTTGCAAAGTTTTGTTTTGATTTTCAAAAACAAAATTCTCTTCCTTGGAAATAGAAAATTCATTTTTCAATGTTTCCAACTCATTTTCAAGAGAAGAGTTTTTCTGTTTTGAAACATTTAGTTTCTTTGCAAGTATAAGAGATTCTTCATGTAAATCATCAAAGGCATCTTGTAATTCTTCAAAAGAGTAGTCAAATGAATTTACCTCATCTTTATCTCTGGCCACAAGACAAGTGTTAGCTTCTTCATTTGTGTTCTGCTTATCAGAATTGCTATTTCCCCAAATGGAAGATAGGTAAGCTTTCTTTGATGATTCACCTTTTGGTTGTGGTTTCTCTTTTTCTCCTTTTTCTTCTTCGTCTGCCACCTTGGTGATTTGAGATTTTCCTGTAAGTTCAACACCAAGAGCTTGCAATTGATTAAGCACAAGTTGTATCTCATTAATGGTTTTGTAATTGTTCATTTGAGCAATTTCAAGTTCATTAATGAAACTTCTATACCTTAATTCCTCAGCAATAAGATCTTCCTCATGTGTAACTTCAAGAATTTCCCACATTTCTTTTGCAGTTGCACAGTTGGAGATTTTGAAAAATTCATCTTGACTCACTGCACAAGAAATAATCAATTTTACCTTAGCATTGAGTTGCATTAAACTTCTTTCAGTATCATTCCATTCACTCTTAAGTTTTGGAATGCATTTTCCTTGTTCTTCCTTGACAGGCATACAAGAACCATTTTCTATAACATCCCAGAGTTTATGGTCTACTGAAATTAAAAACATTTTCATTTCATACTTCCAATATTGAAAATGATTAGCATCAAAAATTGGAGGTTCTGTGAAAGAACAATTTTTAGAAATAAACCAATCACTATATCCAACCATGCTAACTCTTAGACGGTTCAGTCTTTAAATAAGAGCCCAAGCTCTGATACCAATTGAAAGTAATGGTTGGAACCCAAGAGGGGGGGTGAATTGGGTTTTATAAATTTTTCACAAGAATTAATTGGAAGTTAAAATGATTTTCTGTAAAAGTACAATGCTTAGGATAATAAATACAATACAGAAAATCAATGTGCTGTCAAGATAAATAATTATAAAGATCAAGGAATTAAATAATAGATATCAATATGCACAAATTAAAGAGTAAGGGATAGAGAAAGCAAACTCAGAGATTTATACTGGTTCGGCTAATCCAAGCCTACATCCAGTGCTTAAGAGACCACTTGAGTATTTCCACTATAATTGCAAGTTTAATCCGGGTACTTGCAAACCACTACAACCACGCAAATTCGATCCGGGTATTTGCGAAACCACAATGGAGAATTTATGAATCTGGGCTCCTCCTCAACCCAAAGCAAGTTCTTCCAACACCGGTACTTACGAACCTCAACTCAGAATAATATGTGTTGATCAAAATCAACAATACAAAGAAACTCTCTTTAAAGAGTAGATGAATACAAATGAAGCTCTAATAACTATAATGATAGAGAATATGCAAGATTTGGCTCAAGAATGCTTTCCTTTCTCTCAAAGATGATAGAAGAAGTTAATATCACATTGTAGGACTTTGTTCTAGCTCAAAATCATGTATCTAAGGTCATATATATAAGATTTTACAAAACTAGCCGTTATATAGCCGTTACAGCACTATAGTGCAGTCCAGATTTTGAGCTTTCTTTAAAAATTCATAACTCCCACATTTGAACTCCGTTTTGAACAAATAATATACGTTTGAAAGCTCTTGGAGTCTAGTTTCAAATGAACCAAGTTTTACTCAAAAATTATTTTTCTTTTAAAAGATATAATCAAAATACTGACTATAGGTCAGAACAGAATAATTTTTTATTACAGTAAAATCAACTTTCAGTTTTTCAAACTATATTTTGAATAGTCATATATTTCTCATTTGGACTCTGTTTTGAATAAATAATATACCGTTGAAAAGATCTTTGAGTCTACTATCAAATGAGATTAAGATACTTGAAAAACCGATTTTTCATTTATGAGATATGATATAAGGAGTGACCAAAGGTCAAAAAATAACTTTTGTAAAACTTCATATCTCACTATCTTTTTGTTCAAAAATGCTTGAGCCAATGTATGCAAATCTAAATCATTGAGTTGCACAAATATACTAGCCTATATAAAATATACCTAATGTAAACACATAGGCTATCTTGATGCATCCAAGCTTCCAAGACTTCAAATCTTCTAATTCTTCATTTCTTGGAGCTTTGTCCTTGTATGTTGTTTTCCTTGAGTGAGGCATGATGTTACTTTTCCTTGTTCTTCAATCCAATGCTCACTCTTCTTGTTTTGAACCAACCTATAAAATATATCTTACTTACAAACCAATGGTTAGTTCAATTCATGATAAATAGCATGATTAATGTATAAGACATTACACATTAAATAATATAGTCATGCTTAAATACTTGTAGCATGTATATGATAATTAACCTTTATATATATCAATGCTACAATTCAAATACATTTGTCATCATCAAAACTTATGTCATAAAGCCTTAGAGTCAACAATTAATAAGGACCAAAATATTATTTTGGTCTCTCAGAGATGTCTTTTTTTTTTCAAGTTAGTCACTTACAAATTTTCATTATCAATTTAGTCCCTTATAGATTGATATGTTATCAACTTAGTCTCTTGTAGATTTTCATTCTCGATATATTGATATGTTATTAATTTAGTCCTTCAAATATTTTTATTTTCAATTTGGTCCCTCATAGATTTATATGTTATCAATTTAGTCCCTTCATCAAAAGTTGTTACCATCTTATTACCATCAAAAGTTATGGCCAGCAAAAAAAGAACTAAATTGATAATATATCAATTTGTTATTTATAAAACTGAGAATGAAAATAAGTGAGGGACTAAATTGATAATATATTAATCTATGAGGGACCAAATTGAAAATATAAATTTTTTGAGGGACTGAATTGATAACATATCATCGATTAGGGACCAAATTGAGAATAAAAATCTATGAAGGACCAGATTAAAAAAAAAGGGATATATGTGAGGGAGCAAAATAGAATTTTAATCAGTTAGTTAAATTTTACTGAGTTATTTTTTTCTTTCTTCTAACAATAAAATTATTTAGCTTATTTTCTTATTACAGTAAGAATAAAATTAAAATTTTATATAATTTTTAAAACGCATTATATATTTGATATGCTTTTTAAATGAATTAAATTAAAGTTACTAAAATATTATATTATTTCCCCATAACAAATGAGTTAATTTATTTGAATATAAGTGATAACAAATTAATCATGTTCGTCATACAATCAAAGGGTTATAATACTTATTTTATTTTATTTTTTCTCCTCTCCTCTTGTAAACCAAACAAAAGAAAGTTTATTTTCCCTTCCCTCCCTTTCCCTCAAATTAAACCAAACAAAGAAAGTTTGTTTCCCCTCCCCTCCCCTCCATT
This sequence comes from Biancaea sappan, assembly GCA_037074585.1. NCBI lineage: Eukaryota > Viridiplantae > Streptophyta > Magnoliopsida > Fabales > Fabaceae > Biancaea > Biancaea sappan. Next base: position 29,294,555 of record CM073493.1, read on the forward strand.
CTTTTCCCGTCCATTAAAATCTCTCTCCTCCCCTACCTTCCGTTGAACCAACCAGTCCATTAAAGTTTTCTTCTTAATAATAAAATGTGAGTCAAATAATAGTATAATAATAAAAGAAATCATTTTCTTTCAAAATTTTCAAGAGTTAAAAGGTAATGCTTTAGTGATAATAAAAATAAATGGAATATTAATAAGCATCCATTTTCTCACCTTTATTTCGAAGTGATTGAAAATAATTCTACGTTAAATACCAAAAATAGTTAATTAGAACTTCCTTTACAAAAATGGATCACTATATATTACTTTATATAATATTGACTCGTGACGATAACAGTTGTTTCAATTTCAGGAAAACAATAAAGTTTTTAATTTTTTAGAAATGTTAATTTAGGAAGAACTCTATTTGTTTGCGCTTAATAAGTTAATTTTTTATACTTTTGAGTGGAATAATTTGAGCATCACTTTTATTACCTACATTAGGCTTTGAAACATTCTACTTTAAAGATGAAAAGTTCTTTATCAAGTCTTCTTTTAGAAAATTGTTTGACAAATATATGAAGGCAAAAGGATCATGTGAACGTTAATTATTCAAGCTTCATCAAACTCGTGTTTCTTCTATACAAATATATATTTATTTTGATATTAGAGAAGTTTGAAAATAATTGAATAAATTGCAAATTTACTAATTAAAATATTACAATTATTCTAATTTTATCCTTAAAAAAATAGAGTGTCTAAATTCCATCTTTCAAAAATTATATTTGCATCTATTTAATCCGTTTTACTGTTAAATCAAAAAATTTACTATAGTTGAATATCAACATTTTCGTAATTAAAAGTTGCAGGTAAATAAAGAAATTATATTGATGCAAAGATTATTTATTAGAGACTAAATTAAAATGTTTTATTTTTAAAAAAATTTAATTGAGATATATGTATTGTTGAAGCAATAATTTACTCAAAATAATTGTACTTTACAAATGAAAATATATATGTATTATGTTAAACTTTTAATGTATAAAATTAAATATATATATATATATATATATTTAATCACTACTAGTTTGATTACAGTTCAACCACAGTTGAACCAATAAACCTTGAACAAGTATTTTTCCTGGTTTAATGACCAGTCCGGTAAAACATTGATATATATATATATATATATATATTCTTACTTTGATATTGAAAAGTTTGAAAATAATTGAATTAGTTGCTGATTAAAATATTATAGTCACTTTAATTTGGTCCTTAAAAGATAGAATATCTCAATTTAGTCTTTGAAAAATTATATTTGATTCAATTTAGTCATTTTGATTGGTAAATATAAAAATACTATTATTAAATCTCAAAATTTTTATAATTAAAAGTTATAAAATAACAAATAAATAGACTAAATTGATACAAATACAATTTTTAGAGATTAAATTAAAATACTTAACTTTTTAATAACTAAATTGAGACTTTAATTATAAATTCAGATATAAATTTAAATCGTGTCTGAGACAAATCTTATGTTATCTTTTAGACTGTTGGTATCTGCAGAAGGAAGATTTCATTTCTGTCTTTTATGTAATCTTAGCTGCAACTTGTGCCCCTCTATTCTGTACGTATCCTCACAATCAGAATCCAATTTCATTTGTCCACTGTCTCTTCTATTTAGGCTTTTGCGTAAATTCATAAACAATAATAGTCTTTAATTTTCAGTATTATACATTACGCTACAAGTAAATCAAGAAATAAAGTTTAACCTAAAAACAAAATCATGAAATAAAGTAAAAGTAGGAATATGAATCCAATTTGCTTCTGGAGCTTCTCTCCTTAATGGCAACTCTACCATTCTGCAAATTGAGGCAGTGTAAGAAGTAAACGGAGGCATTGGAAAAAGTCAAAAAGGTCTATGGAGAAGGGCACAGGCTTGCGTAAGTGGGAAGTGTGTACTCATAATTTATGATTTGTAATTTATTATACAATATTTATTTTTATATTTAAAAAAATAGTGGTTTAACAATTTTCATATAATGTATATAACAACATTTTTAAGAATGAAGAATAATTTTTATTTTTTAAATTAAAACATGAAAAAAATAGTTATTATTTATTATGTTAAATTTTTAATATATAAAATTATATATATATATATATATATATATTTAATTACTACTGGTTCGATTACAATTGAACTAATAAACCTTGAACTACTACCTTCTTAAGTTTAATGACCGGTTCAATTTTAAAAATAATGATATATATATATATACACACACACTTACTTTGATACCAAAAAGTTTGAAAATAATTGAATAAATTGCTTATTTGCTCATTGGAACATTACAAATATATTAATTTTGTCCGTAAAAGATAGAGTGTCTCAATAGTCTTTGAAAAATTATATTTGATTTATGTTAATCTTTTATATTTCTAAATCACAAAATATACTATTATTTAATCTCAAAATTCTATAATTAAAAATTATAAAATAATAAATAAAGAGACAAAATTAATACAAATACAATTTTTAGAAATTAAAATACTTATTTTTTAATAACTAAATTGAGACTTCTATATAAATCAAGCAGTAATTTACCAAAAATAACTATATTTACAAATAAAATATCGTGTTTTTAAATAGATGTATATGGCTTAAGCAATTGTTGGAGCAATAGGCGTCATGTGTCCACAATTTTACAAGTCAACTCATATGGACATAGTATATAGAAAATATATTTCACACATTTGGTTTCTAATGACAAAATAGATAGGCGTGGAAGAGTTATTTAAAGTAATATGTACTTTGTGGTCCCATAAATAAGTAAAAGCTAACTTTGAATGTCTTGTTCAATTATGAATGTTTTTATAAGAATTTGAACAGTTCACACAATTCTTAGTTCATTAACTAGAAATAGATAAATTATTTAAATTAATACAAATTACATTACCTTCATTCTTTTAACATTTTTAGGTTAAATTATTTTTTAGATTCTCATAGGTTTACTCAATTTTCAATTTGATCCTTATAGTTTAAAATTTGATAATTAAGTTCTTACAATTTTATAAATTTTTTAATGTAGTCCTTGTCACTAAACTTCTATAAGTTTTTCTTTAAAATTTAATGATATGGCCAATTATATATGTATATATTGATATTTTAAATATGTATGACTTGTTTATAAACAAAAGTAAAAATATATAATGAAATGAAGTTAACTCATATATATGGAAAGTGAATCATAGCTTAAATGTTAAGTAATTTGGACAAGTTAGCTTGAATCATATATATCTAGAGTGTCAAAATACATATATAGTTGACCATGCTAGCAAAATCTACCAAAATATTAACCAAATTTTATTTAGTAGGGACTAAATGAAAAAGTTTTAAAATTTTAAGCATTCAATTAAATTTTTTTCAAACTATAAAGAGCAAAATAAAAATTAAATAAAACGCCAATCGTAGTTCACCACAAGCATTTAGTTACAACTGTTATATGCATAGATATTTAATTGTTCATGGGACAAAGGTTAAATTAATTTCTAAATAAGGTTGAAATGTAGCTCCCAATTCAGGAACAAACTAACAAGGTTGAAATATGTCTCAGTTCATTTGAAAATGGTTTGATTAATTTCTGAAATATTTGGGTTTAATTTATGGGGTTGATCAGAAAAAATTTATTCTTTCAAATACAACAAGTAAATATGAGAAGCGTACCCGTAAAATATCTTAAAAAGAAATTTAAAGTTAATTAATGCGCAACCTAGATTAAAGATTTTCTTACCCTACAAAAAAGAGAAAATGAAATAATTAAGCTATATCATTTAAGTTACTCAAGAAATCTTGCTTGGACAAGTCAATTAACAAGATAATGTTAAAAGAAAAAAGATTTTCGGTGAGATGATAGTATTTATAATAAATTTCTAAAATTTGGTGGAATTTAAAATTTTTGGTGTATTTAATTAATTGCCCCTTCTAACACTCCTGTAAATGACATATCTAGTCCAGACCCTTCTAATTAATCGCATAAGGACGAATGATTTGAATCAATGACCATATAGAAACAAGTAAACAACCAAATTTTTAATGAATTCCTTTAACAAATTTACTTTCATAATTTCAATCATTCCACACTAGCTAGTTAGTAGTAAAGTCAGTCCTTTCTCTACCATTTTCATTTATATGTCTCCAATTTCAATGCAATTTATGTTTCTTTTTAATCATAATATCTGACAAAGTTTTTAAAGTACAATATCAAATTATTGTTTATAATAGTAACATTAAAAAATAGAAAAGTTGGTACATTAATGATGACAAAAATGATGAATTCATTCATTTAAAAGTGTAATGAAACCTATATCTTTTGCAAACTAAAAGAAATTTATAGTCTTTAATAATGGCTGATTTAAATTAGATTAGTCAAAATTATATTGAAAGATAGAAAGAGGGAGTATATTGTGTGGGCATATCCTTTGGGATGATGTATGTATCAAAGAAAAGAAGGTCCATTTTTGTGAAGAGGATGAATTTTCAAAAGGAGACGAAGGCCAAATATGAGAAATACAAAATTTTGAGATTATGATAGGTTGTGATTTGTGTGGTGGGTGAATATAGGAGGGAGTAGTGAGTATTAAAACATATATGAGACAAATCTGAATTTTTTTTTTTTTTAGATTGTTGGTATCTGTAAAAGGACTTCACAAGTTTAGCATTAAATTTTACTAATACAACCAATTATGTATATATTGATACATTGAATATAATATGTGCAATTTAATATATATATATATATATATTGTTGGTTAAAATCTGGAAACTAGCAAGGGAAAAATCTGAGTCGTGTCTTTTCAGTAGACACTGTCCTTAAAGAAATTATTCCGTAATCACAGCTAGAGAACTGCGTCTACAGAACTCCCTCCAGTATCAAACAGACTCTTCTGAGAAAATTATTCTCAGGTCACAGAACAGCAGAAAGTAAAGAGGCGTAACGCAGAAGGTGAGAGAGAGAGAGAAGAGAGGATCAGAATGCTTTCTGATTCGGTGTGAGAAATGAGGGGGGGGAAGCCCTCCTTTTATAGTCGCTGAGGCAGACAAAAAGATTTATGAAAATTAAAACTCGGTTATGGAAATTAATGGACAATTTCAAAAATTAATGGGCAGTTTCAGAAATTTAATAGGGAATTTTAAATATTTTAAAATATATTTAAAATAACGAAACATAAACCGCCAGCCCATAATTTCTGACGTTAATCCAATTAATTTTCATAAGTGTAAATTCGCCTCTGCTCAGGTAAGCTAAAAAAATTAAGTTAAAAAATTATTTCTCCAGAGAAAAACTAAACCGGTCCGATTCATCGCACGCGCAGGGGGGCAAATCGGACGATCTGCACTGCAGTAGCTTGAAACCATGTGGGCTTATGTGCGCGAGGGCCCACCTCTTCTCAAGCTCTTTATTAGCCTACTAACACATGTTAGTATATAAACTATCTTCCCCTCCTTGCTCTAAGCAATGTGGAACTTGTAGATTTCTCTTTTGAAATACTAAGCCTTTATAAGGCTATTTTTACAACAATCCCCCACATATTTCAAAAGATATTCAAAACTTTTGGGTTACGTATATAAGTGTAGACGCATTAATCCAATGTCTCTTTTTAGACTATGAACCAGATCTAGACCGATAAGATTTATCTCACAGAGCAGTCAGTGAAACATATAGCTTCTATGAACCAACTTACTCTTAGTCGTAAGATAGTGACCTTAAGACTCGTATCTCACCCCCTACATTTCTGCTGTTAACGCCGTTGTGCACGTTATTTCAACCGTGCACGTGCCTAGAATTCATGAGTGCTCTAGAGATTTCGCCACTATCTCATAGGAGCGGCACCACTCCACACTCATATAGGTGAATTCATCAAGTGTATCTGTAATAAATACACCACCCTTAATATAGGGCTATGAATATCATAAAGAGCTTACGCTCAACCCACAAGTCAATGCATTCTAGCACTTTCACACTTGACACCATAGGAAATGGACTGAGAATATAGTGCTAGCAGAATTGACAAGCGACTTGTTATTACCCATATGAACCTCCTTCATGGGATCTCCAATCACAAAGGTTGGGTTCCCGCCGCTGTTAATTTCTTGTTGGCTTAAGTCCAATTTTCCTCGACGTCTTATTAATTACACTTCTACCCAGGGGTTTAGTCAAAGGATCGGCCAGGTTTACTTCTGACCTAACAAAATCGATCGATATAACTCCATCCTTTAACAATTGCTTAACCACATCGTGTCTCAAACGAATGTGTCTACTCTTACCATTATAAATTTTATTCTTTGCAATGGCTATTGCCGCTTGACAATCACAATGCAAAGACACAGATGGTGCTGGTTTCATACCTAAAGGTATGCACGCCAAGAAGTTTCTTAACCACTCAGCTTCACTACCAGCCAACTCCAGAGCTATAAACTCTGATTCCATGGTTGATCTAGCTATAAGAGTTTGTTTAGCTGACCTCCATGACACTGCTCCACCACCAAGGGTGAACACATATCCACTAGTGGATTTTGTCTCATCTGAATCAGAGATCCAGTTAGCATCACTGTATCCTTCTAATACAGCAGGAAATCCACTATACTCGATACCGTAACTCATGGTACCCTTCAAATATCTCATAAGTCTCACAAGAGCACCCCAATGGTCTTCATTAGGATTGTGTGTATATCTGCTCAATCTACACACAGCACATGCTATGTCAGGACGAGTGAAGTTCATCAGATGCAACAGACTCCCAATGATCTGTGCATACTCTAACTGAGCAACAGGCTCACCCAAGTTTTTCTTCAGTTGAGTACTAGAATCATAAGGAGATAACACTGGTTTGTCATCAAAATGACCAAACCTTTTGAGTAACTTTTGAACATAGTGTTCCTGTGATAGTATAATACTATCACCTTTCCTTATGATTTGGACTCCCAAAATCACACTTGCTTCACCCAAGTCCTTCATATCAAAAGTTGATGCAAGAAAGTCTTTTGTCTTATATATTATATCAATGCTTGAACCAAAGATTAGCATGTCATCCACATACAGACTAATAACTACACAATCAGCATCAACTCTTTTTGTATACACACATCTATCTACTTCAACAAGAGTAAAGCCATCACAAATCAATTTATGATTTAATTTTTCATGCCATTGTTTGGGTGCTTGTTTTAATCCATATAACGATTTAAGAAGTTTGCAAACTTTTCTCTCTTTACCTGGAAGAATACAACCTTCAGGTTCCTCCATGTAAATTTCTTCTTCTAAATCACCATTTAAAAATGCTGTTTTAACATCCATTTGATGAACATAGAGCTTATATACTGAGGCTAAAGCAATTAAAACTCTTATAAATGATATTCTAGTTACAGGAGCAAAAGTGTCAAAATAGTCAATGTTTTGTTTTTGAGTAAAACCTTTGGCTACTAATCTAGCTTTGAATTTATCAACCGACCCATCAGGGTTATATTTCTTTTTAAAAATCCATTTGCAGCTAATAGTTTTTGCTCCTTTTGGTAAATCCACTAAATCCCAAGTTTTATTTTTTTGAATTGAATCTATTTCAATTTTAATTGCTTCTTTCCACAATTTTGCATCAGGAGATGCAACAGCCTCAGAAAAGGTTCTAGGTTCATCATCAACAGCATATGTATAAAAGTCATCTCCAAAAGAAGTTGTCTTCCTTTGTCGTTTGCTTCTTCTTAAATCCTCATGGACATTCTCATATGGATTTAGATTTTCAATTTCTAATCCTCTTTCATTATTTTGTATTGATGTACTAGAAGCATTCACATTTTTCAAAGGAAAAACATGTTCAAAAAATTCAGCGTTTTTTGTTTCAACTATAGTATCACAATCAAGCACATCACTTTTCAAAACAAGAAATCTATATACAGAGCTATGTTCAGCATATCCTATAAACATGCAATCAGATGTCTTAGATCCCAACTTCCTTTTCTTAGGATCAAGTAACATGACTTTTGCTAGACACCCCCACACTTTCATATACTTTAAATTAGGCTTATAGCCTTTCCACAACTCATAAGGTGTCTTGCTAGTCTGTTTATAGGGAATCCTATTTTGTATATGACAAGCAGACAGTAAAGCCTCTCCCCATAAGTTTTCAGGTGCAGAAGAACTAACAAGCATAGCATTCAACATTTCTTTTAAAGTTCGGTTTTTTCTTTCTGCTACTCCGTTAGACTCAAGTGAATAGGGAGGAGTAACCTCGTGAATTATTCCTTCTTTTTCACAATAATCATTAAAGATTATATATTCTCCTCCCCTATCAGATCTAATTCTTTTTATCCTTCTATTTAACTGATTTTCAACTTCTGCTTTATAAACTAGGAAGGAACTAAAGGCTTCATCTTTACTCTTAAGAAGATATACCTTAGTGTATCTAGAGAAGTCATCTATAAAGGTCACATAATATTTTTTACCTCCTCTAGTCATAGTTTGTTTTAAGTCTCCTAGGTCTGTATGAATAAGACTTAGCAATTCTGTTTCTCTATGTATACTATGAAAAGGTTTCCTAGCTAACTTTGATTCAACACATGTTTCACACTTATCCATGTTCATGTTATTAATACCACAAATTAGGTTGGTTTTAAGCATTTTCTTAATATATGAAACACTAACATGTCCTAGTCTAGCATGCCACATTTCAACAGAATCAATCAAGTAAGCAGAAGATTCACCTTTTTCATTAGCAACATTCAGTACAAAAAGTCCTTGATTACAATAACTTTTACCCACAAAAACATTGTTCTTTGTCATTATGATCTTATCAGATTCAAATGACACTTTAACCCCTGCTTTTCCTAATAGAGCTACTGAAATTAAGTTAGCTCTAATATTAGGCACATGTAGAACATCATTTAATGCCAATGTTTTGCCTGATGTGAGTTTAAGAAGAACCTTTCCTTTCCCAAGGACACTAGTGGTGCTAGAATCACCCAGATAAACATGTTCTTCTCCATCCTTTACTGGAGTGTAGGATATAAAAGCATTTTTGTTTGCATAAATATGCTTGGTAGCCCCTGAGTCTACGACTCATTCTTTCACATTGGCAATCAGGAGAGCTTCAGAAATGACTGCAGCTATAACATCATCTCCTTCAACCAAGTTTGCACTTGACTTAGGAGGATTGTCATTTCTCAGTCTCCTTCTGCATTGGGCTGCATGATGTCCTTGTTTTCCACACACAAAGCAGTTACCTTTTTCTTAAATGCGGGGTTAGATTCTCTAGGTTTGTAATCAGTTTTCTTGTTTTTACTTTTATTCTTACGACTAGATGTACCTTGCACCATGTTAGCTTTTGATGTCATTTCTTTAGCACTTGCCGTTTTGGATTCCTTCTTGTTGGTATCCTCGATGATGATGTGCTTTATTAGTTCCGAGAGCGGCAACTGTTTATGCTTATGTTTGAGTTGTTGCTTGTAGTCTTTCCAGCTTTCAGGCAGCTTCTCAATTAAGATTCTAGCAACGAACTCATCAGGCAGGTTGATCTTCTCGGCACGAAGGTCCTCCAACAACTTGTGGTATTCATTGATTTGGACTTTAATGTCCTTGTCATCCGTCATTTCCCAACGGTAAAAGTGACCGATGACGAACTTCTGTTTGGTGGCATCTTCCGCAGTATATTTGAGAATCATAGATTCCTAAATTCTGTTTGCTTCCTTGTAGGTACAGTAGACATCAAAGAGTTCATTAGAAAAAGTACTAATGATTGTGTGTCTACATACCTTGTTAGCATAATTCCATATGTCAATTTTGGATTGGTCAGCAGTGGGCAGTGGATGAGCTTCTGTCAGCGCCGCAGCAACTCCATGCATGTCTAGGACAGTATAGATACGTTCTTGCCAGCGCCGGAAATTCTGACCGTTGAATATTTCAATTTTTTAAATATCTGGGAACGGTTTGGAGAAGGTGACTGGAGGCACAGGTGGCATGGTGGCAGTAGCTTGAAACCATGTGGGCTTATGTGCGCGAGAGCCCACCTCTTCCCAAGCTCTTTATTAGCCTACTAACACATGTTAGTATATAAACTCTCTTCCCCTCCTTGCTCCAAGCAATGTGGGACTTGTAGATTTCTCTTTTGAAATACTAAGCCTTTATAAGGCTATTTTTACAACATATATATATATATATATATATAGGATCTTATATTATTGTATTTAAAATTCAACATAATATACCAATTATTATATCTTATAAGACAATAACAAATCTTATAATAAGAGAATATGACGTTATTTTACATAACTCATTTTAAATTATATGAAAATTTAAAAATTTTAATAACAAATCTTATAATATAAATTTAATTATTATTTATACTTAATAAAAATTAAATTTATATTAAAAATAATTACAAACTATACTATGCATATTAAAATTATTTTTTTGATATAATATTTAATATTATAATATAAAATTTTAATATAAGATTTGATATTATGAAATTTAATTATAACTGAAAATTATAATATCAAATCTTATATTAAAAAATAATTTTAATATGCATAGCATATTTTTATAATTCTTTTTTAATATAAATTTAATTTTTATTAAGTATAAATAATAATTAAATTTATCTTATAATTTTTTATTAAAATTTTTAAATTTTTATATAATTTAAAATGAGTTATGTAAAATGATAGAATATTCTCATATTATAAGATTTGTTATTGTTTTATAAGATATAATAATTAATGTATATTGTTTTGAATTTTGAATTATATACTAAATTTCATATATATATATATATATATTGAATGTGCATCAGTGGTTAGATAGTGGAGAGCACTTATCTCTTATATGCAAGCCTAAGTTCGAATCCTGCTATACATGCGTCGCTCTAATTTTTCTTCAAATCTAAGCATATAAATGCCATGTGTTGTAATTCACTTGGATACGGTGATTGAGGAAAATATAGTTGATGTGACGCATGAATTACCTGCTGAAGTGGTGCTTCAATGTCCATGTTACCATTGACAGTCAATTGACTAATGGTCAACTAGACGACAGAAGATTTTTGGCACAATATGAAAGTTTATAGGGTTTTTTGCTTGATTTTAAACTTTGTGAGGATTTTCTGCATATAGAGCAAACTTCATGTGAGTAAAACGCATTTTTTCCTTTTTTTTTAATTTTGTAAACAAGTTTTGTAAAATTGTTTTAGGCATAAATGTTGGAAATTTTTTCAAAAAATCTATTTGTAAAATTTGTTTTGAAAAAAGTTTTAAAATTTTGGAAAACAAAAAAAAATGTCTTTGGAAAATTTTTTAGGTATTATACAAAATTTTTAGTGTTGTTGTAGTAAATTCAATATAACGAAATAATTAATAATGACATTTCAAAAGTGTATATATTAATTATAATACTCTGAGCTACATTTTAATGAATTTATTAAATTTATTATCCATCAACGTACATAAATTATTAAGAATGTCTTTATAAATTGATTCAAAATAATTTTATATTATGATGAATTTGATTGTTGCAAATTAGTAAAAAAAAATCTATAAAAATGAAGAAAGATAAATATTAGAAGTGATAGCTTCTCAAAAATTAGATAGGACACATAAATTCTTTTTTATAAAAATTAAAATAAAAAATATTAGAATTAGCATCGGTTACTAACCGTTGCAACTAGGAATTTTTATTTTTTTAAAATTTAGCAGTGGTTAAAGCCTGGTAGTAGTGTATTTTTTTTAATATTAATGAACTTACATATTTACTAATATTGTGCCCATCTTTTAATTGTTTGAAATAACAATGTTTCAAAAAACATATAAAATATGTTTTGCTTTTTCCAATTTAAAAATAAATTTTCAAAATTTGGTTTCAAAACATACTCAAAATAATGCACCAGTCACGTTTTATTAGTTTTAAAATTAAAAAATTATTTTTATAAATAGGAGCCAAATAGAGCCCTAAATTTTATTTTTTACTGTCACAGGATGATATATAGGTTCAATTTCAATTATGTGCTCTCTTAGTGTTTTGTTTTTTGTTTTTTTGAAAGATAGTGTTTTGTGTTTTAGATTGATGGTGAGTTTGATTAAAAGATGCCTATGAGGAAAAAAATATATATATACCAAAAAATGTAACATGTCTGGTTCTTCTTAGTTTATATAGCCCTGATCTATCTCATTGATCAATTATCTGATTGCAGATAATTAGAAACAAAATGTGTGAGTGTATTTTTCATGTGTTGCAGTGTTAAAAGCAAAATGTGAGAGAAATACAACATTTTGAGACTATGATAGGTTGTGACTTGTGTGGTGTGTGAATGTAGGGCATATGTGTGGTGTGGGGGCATTAGAAAGTAGATAGAGAAGAAAGCAATAGGCATGGTGGGTATTCAAAGCGTATCTCAGACAAATCTGATCTTATCTTTTGGACTGTTGGTATCTGCAAAAGGAAGACTTCATTTATGTCTTTGATTTTATTTGCAAATTGTGCCCCTCTTGTCAGTACCTATTCTCAAGTCTTGAGACTCAGTCAGAATCCAATTTCATTTCTCCACTCTCTCTTCTACTTAGCCTGTGTAAATTCCAAAACAATTAGTCTTTAATTTTCAGATTCATTATATATTACGCTACAAATGAATCTTGAAATAAAGTTTAATCCCAAAAAACAAAATATGAAATAAAGTAATAATTTAGATTTTGAATTTTTTTAATTTAATTAAAAAAGGACAAAATTTTGATTCAATTTGAAGAGAGCTTTACACTTTGAGCTTAGTAGTTCAAAAGATTATATTAGCCTATCATTTAATTGAGTGAGGAATATCCTTCAAAAGCCACAAAAAAAGTATGTTGTTTTTAAGTGGAGTAATTTGAGCATCAATTTTATTACCTATCTTTATATGAAACCTTCGAAATACTTTGGTTTAAAGACGAGAAGTTTTTATCTTGTCTTAGTTTAAAAAGGGTTAGGGTCCGTTATAAGCATTTTAAAAATAGTTTGATTAATTTCTAAACTACTTGGCTTTTGATATGGGATTGATCCATAAAAGAATTTATTCGGTTAAATACAAGAAGTCAACATGGGAAGTGTCACCCTGTGAAAAATATTTTCTTTTTATCTTTTATATTTGGTATAAGTTTTAATTTTATCTTACAAAATGTGTCAAATTTCATCTTATATATTTCCAAAGGTGACAATATTGTCCCAATTATTAACACCGTCTAAATCATAGATAGAAGATGCTGACATGTTTAAATATGTGGACAAGGACTTATCCAATTTTTCCATTGTTTAATTTTAAATTTCAATTCAATATTTATGTTTGGGATAAATTAAAATTTAATCACTTACCACGACGCTTGCTGTCAGTTTGACTTTCCTACTTCTTTGACCATTGATCCAGTCCAGATCAATTCGGATAATTAGAAAACAAAAAAAAAAGTTTGGAACATAAAGTGGAGATCCTCCGCCAACACAAAGCACGAGCATTTTACTTTTTTTTTTGTGGGTTTTACTATTTTTTTAAATCACAATTTTTTTTAAAAAAATTGACTGCTAAGAAATCAAATTAAATATTATTATAGACTGAAAACTCTAAATCTTAAAACTTTAAATTCTAAACTCTAAACTCTAAATCATAGTATTTAATTAAGTAAATTATAATAAATTAAATTAAATATTATTATAAACCTTAAATTGTAAACCCTAAATTCTAATATTTAATGATATAATTTGCAATAAATTAAATTAAATATTTTTGTAAACTCTAAACCTTAAATCTTAAATCTTAATATTTAATTAAGTAAATTATATTAAATTAAATTAAATATTATTGTAAATTTTAAATCTTAAATTAAATGTTATTGTAAACCCTAAACTCTAAACTCTAAACACTATACTTAATTTATTAACTGTTAAATCAAAAAGAAAACAAATTCTTTATAATTTAAAAAATAGTAAAACTCAAAAAAAAAAAAAGGGATAAGATCCACCTCCTCCTAGGAGGAGATCCAGGCCCCATAAAGTATGGAGTATATTTCTCTTGTGCTCGAGTGTCAAAAGGAAAAAAAAATAATTTGGTTAGAATGAGGAAACAAAATAAGTTCTTTTTAATATTAAAATATGAGTCAAATAATAGTATATTAATAAAAGAAATCATTTTCCTTCAAGATTTTAAAAAGAGTTAAAAAGCTATACTTTAGTGATAATAAAAATAAATGGAATATTTATAAGCATCCATTTTCTCACCTTTGTCTTGAAAATAATTCTGCGTTAAATACCAAGGATAGTTAATTAGATCTTCCTTTACGAAAGTGGATCAACGTATATATTACTTTAATTAACATTGGCTGGTGATGGTGATAATAGTCGTTTCAATTTCAGGAAAACAATAAATTTTTAATTTTTAAAGATGTTAATTAAAGAAAAATTTTTGTTTTTTACCCTCAATAAGTTAATTTTTTATACTTTTGAGTAGACTAATTTGAGCTTTAATTTTATTACCTACTTTAGGTTTTGAAAGAGTCTACTTTAAAGATGAAAAGTTCTTCATCATCAAGTCTTCTTTTAGAAAATTGTTTGACGGATATAAGAAGGCAAAAGGTCATGTGATTATTCATGCTTCATCAAACGCGTGTTTCTGTAATTTAAATGTATATTTAATCTAATTTACTCATTAAAACATTACATAGAGTGTCTGTATTTACTCTTTCAAAAATCATATTTACTTTTATTTGATCATTTTTATTGTTAAATCAAAAAATTTACTATAATTGAATGTCAAAATTTTCGTAAATAAAACTTGCAAAGTAGTAATTAAAGAAATCAAATTGATACAAACACTATTTTTTAAAAATTAAATTAAATATTTTATTTTTTAAAAATTAAATTAAACATGTAGGTGCAATAGAAGTCTGTGTCTACAGTTGTGTAGTAAAACATATTTTATAAAAAAAATATAATTTACAAATTTTGTTAGTAATCCATGAAAGAAAATCAATTTGAACCCGTGACAAAATAAATAGGTATAAAAAAATTATTTAAAATGAAACATATTTCGTGGCCCCGTATATAAGTAGAATGAATTAAAGAATATATGTTGTGATTAAAGAATATTTTTACCTTATGAGGTTTGATAATTGTCCAATCTAAAATAAATAATTAAGATAGAATTGTCATATCCAGTTAATGATAAAATGTGAGTCAAATAATAGAATAATAATAAAAGAACTCATTTTTCTTCAAAAATTTCAAGAGTTAAAAGGCTATACCTTAGTGATAATAAAAAGAAATGGAATATTAATAAGCATCCATTTTATAATCTTTATTTCGAAGTGATTGAAAATAATTCTACGTTAAATACCAAAAATAGTTAATTAGAACTTCCTTTACAAAAATGGATCAACCATATATTACTTTATATAATATTGACTCGTGACAATAGCAGCTGTTTCAATTTCAGGAAAACAATAAAGTTTTTAATTTTTTAGAGATGTTAATTTAGGAAGAACTCTATTTGTTTGCGCTTAATAAGTTCATTTTTTGTACTTTGGAGTGGAATAATTTGAGCATCACTTTTATTACCTACATTAGGCTTCGAAACACTCTACTTTAAAGATGAAAAGTTCTTTATCAAGACTTCTATACGAATACATATTTAATTTGATATTAGAGAAGTTTGAAAATAATTGAATAAATTGCTAATTTACACATTAAAATATTACAATTATTTTAATTATGTCCTTAAAAAAATAAAATATCTAAATTTAGTCTTTCAAAAATTATATTTGCATCAATTTAATCTTTTTTATTGTTAAATCAAAAAATTACTATAGTTGAATGTCAAAATTTCCGTAACTGAAAGTTGCAGAGCAATAAAAAAAAGAAATCAAATTGATACTTACACTATTTTTTAAAGACTAAATTAAAATATTTTATTTTTTAACTACTAAATTAAGATATGTGTGTAGGTCAAGCAATAATTACTGAAAATAATTCTACTTTACAAATGAAATATCATACTTACAAATAAATGTATATGGCTTTAGCTTACCATTTCAGAGATTCTTAGTAGGGTAAAGGTTGTAACAAAGTAGTTAGAGAGAAACAAAAACTTTGGATGAGGTGCCGGGAAGAGGAACTAGATGATAGACTTCTAGGAGATAAGATTTTGATTTAAGCAACTGAATATTCTTCCCACATGATATATTGTTCACCATTGTTAAATATGAGCTTAATATTTGTTGATATTATAGGATATATCTCGAGACATTGGTGATATTTCAAAACTGAAAAATATATATTTAGGAGTTAATCAATTGTTTGGCCCCATACTGTCAACTATCTTTAATATATTAGAGTTGCAACAAATTTACTTGAGTCAAACACTACAAAAAAATTAGAATTTAGCGTCGGTCAAAATCACCCTTTAGCGTCGATTTTGACCGACGCTAAACGACTTAACGTCGGTTTACAAAACCGACGTTATCTGCTCCGTTGCGAGGTTGTTTAACGTCAGTTTTGACATTCGTGGGAATAACCGACGTTAGATTATTTTAACGTCGGTTTTGACCAAACCGACGTTAAATTCTGAAATTTAACGTCGGTCATAACCGACGTTAAAGTTGTGATTTAACGTCGGTTTTGACCGACGTTAAAGTTGTGATTTAACGTCAGTTTTGACCGACATTAAATTCTGACAGTTAACGTCGGTTATGACCGACGTTAAAGTTGTAATTTAATGTCGATTTTGACCGACGTTAGATGACATACTGATAATTATTTGGTCATTTAACGTCGGTTGTAACAGACGCTATGTGAGTGATCTAACATCGGTTTTGACCGACGTTAGATGACTTTTGAATTTTTTTTTGTTATTATCATTTAGCATTAGTGTCGACTGTCGCTAAATGTTTGATTTAAAATCAATTTTATCCGATGTTAAATAACTTTGGGCAATTTTTTTTGTAGTTTAATTAAATTGAAATTACCATTAATTTCCAAAACCAACATTATCTGGTCAAAATTTAACAAATAATAATAGCCAAACTATAAAAAAAATATTTGAATAAAAACATATATTTTTAAACATAAATTTTACATCAAATTCAAAGTTACAAGTTAATACATTCTAAAAGAACAAGTTTCACATGTCCTAACAAAATAAATATTACAACTAGTCATAGTCATGGGTTATGACTAGCTCCAGAAGAACGTCGACATCCTTGAGGTGAAGCTCATGCATTGTTTACTTCAGGTACCTGTAAACATAATATTTATTATTAGAGTCCATAGTAAATGAAAATAATGAATTAATAAATCTAAAATTATATAAAGTTAAAATTGTTTAAGATAAATAAAGTTAAAATTAGAAATAAATAGAAATAGAAATAGATATCAATAACCAACAAAAAATGAGTCCAAAGAAATAAAAATAGATATCAATAAAAAAATATCATTTCTTATTGCACTGACAAATTAATCATCATTGCACAAGAGTCCAATGACAGGACACTAAGGGGTTAACTCGTAAATTAGTTCTTGATCACTTAGCCAATGACACTTTGATATCATATTGACAAATTATTCACCTAAAGAGTATGGATTAAATTACAGAATGAGCTTACTAGACTTAATTCTTTGACGCTTAAGAAATCTAGCATTTTCAGCTATGAGCTTCCCTTTATTTTTTAATTCACTATGCAATTTCAAAACAATTGAATATAACAGAGGAAAAGGAAAAGAAACCAAAATGAACAAACTATATTAAGTTTAGGGCCAAAATACTGTATTAAGTTCCCTTTTTAACTCATCTTGATTTTAGCCATGACTTAACAAAAATTCTGGTATTGATTCAGAACTCCATAATTCATGAAATTTTGTATACGTCCTTATTTATGTATTGGCATACTAGAATAAAAATATCAGCCCAAAAATCCAAGATTTGGCTCTTCAAATGATCACTTTAGTACTCCTATATCAGAATTTCCCAATTCTGCCATTAGTTCTGTTCTTATGTGCAACAGACCATCTTAGACATATATAAACGCAATGAAACTTTCGAGATCATTAGAATTATGTCTTGGCTAAATGCCATAAAAATTTCAGCTCAAAAAGAGACTTTTAACTACCATAACCAAACCAAATTCCTAAACTGTTCAGATATTCCTCTGTACTGGGCAAGTGATGCTCTCATGCTTATTTCACCAAGAAAACCAGCATTATCTTGCTTAAAACTTTCCAGATCAATTGATTACAATATAAAGAACCTTTCCACAAAGTTCCATGATTTTAGGAGTGGATTTGGTCATTCAAAGACACATAAAACCAGTAACATCAAAAGCTGTCATATATATATATATATATCAAATAGCAAAATATTACTAACCAAAGTGGGATAAAAGCTAATTCGGGATGGATATGGAATCATAGTCTAAGGCAAAAACAGAATATCATGATCTATTCTAAAATGGCCTAAAAAGAATATCCAAGAAAAGCAAAAATGGAGCAAAAAAGTGATTGGTCTAGAATTATTCTCTTACTCAACATAAATCAAAACACATACTAAACATCAGTATCTCTATCTATGACCTTGAAACTGTATGATTTATGATCTTCATACAATGTATGAAATTCAAATAACTTACCCACTGGAATGTTGTGAATCCATAATATACTTAGCTTTCGGTTGCATAATTTGGTTTTGAAGGTATGTGCTTTTGTCAATTACATTGTTCATTTTCATCTCCCTGTAAAAAAATAGAACAACTAAAATTGTCATTCTATTATTATAACACTAAATTGTCATTCTATCTCATCCAAAATTTATTCAAAACATTCCACAACACTTCCGCAAATGTCACTCTGTTCTCGGTTTGTAGGAAAAAGAAAATTATGCAGTAGCTTAAGTCTTGTTCACTTGGTTTATATCTCTTCATCATGTGTCAAGTTTGTACACAGGATCTGGAATGAAATAGAGGCTGTGTAAAATTAATTCATGCTCAGAAGTTAAATATTATAGCATGTCATTCACCATCCTATCTAAAAAGAAAAAAAAACAAAAACAAAAGATCCCAAACAAAGCTTTAGTTCCAAAAGGACTGATATGTACAGAAGTAAAAAAGATAAAATGAAGACATCCAATCAAAATTCTTGTGCAGCCCCTTTTTCCATGATTTAACTTCCAAAACTCACAATTTTAAGTTAAGACTAATCCCAAATTATCACAACACGGATTAATTAAGCATTTGACCAGAAAAATCATACTGTCATCTCCATCCGACGCTAGACAGTCCACCGGACCCAAAATTTGTTTTCCCCTCGGTTCTATGGTAAAAATTGATCCCAAAGCTTTAGAAATCATGGAGAAGTGTTAGGAAATCGAAACCAAATTTTTAACCAACCATTTTGGTTCCCCTCAGATAATGTGTTTCATTTATTCATCTACTAAACACACACTTCTATACATTCCATGGGCACGAAGTTGAGAGTAGGAGTCCTCCTTTGATTGCACCATCCCAACCAACTCCTTTAAACTAATCAACTTTACATGATTGGATTACATTCACAAGTTGTGCATTCATGATTTTCGTAATTATCAAATAAAAGAATGAAATTAAAATAAATTGTAATTATCAATTGTAAGTTTGGGACCAAATGAATAATAATATAATATACTATATTGATCCATTTAGATAAAATACGCAGAAAAAAATAGTGCGCGTATGTTAGTAACTCATATACCTGTTTGGAGAGGTGACTTCAAAATTCAGCCAACGCTTTTCACGCTAATCCCATTTGATAATGCGGCCATCGGAGATGCTGGTGTAAGGGCCTAAACAATACAATTCAGGATCAAGGGAAGAAATCGAAGAAAGAAAGAAAAAGAAGAAGAAAAAGAAATGTGGTTGTTCCTCACCTCTCGTTCCCGCTTCTCTGCCGGGGTTCATCAATCCTTTATCTCCTCCTTTTTTACAACCAAAAACTCAGCCATAGATTGTCATTCAGTTCCCATGTGCCCGTTGACAACCAAAGATTCCAGATTCTAGATTGCAGCAATCATCAATAATCTACTCTTATCATCAATTTTGTAAAGCATAAGCATACACATACCAGTTCCGTGACCACTCGACGGAGAAGGGAGAGACGGAGTACGGATCTGCGACGGTGAAGATATCAGATCTGAGACGGGAGAGACCAGATCTGCAGCGGAGAGGCAACGGAGAAGACGGATAGTGTCGACAGCGAGAAATAATTTTGTAGTGTCTCGAGGTTGCCACCAAGAAATAATTTGGAGGGAAATGAGATTAGAATTGGGGGTATTAGAAAAATTAGGGAGGGAATACTTAAAAAAAAAAGTTAGGGTTTGAAATTTAGGAGGGAAAGGTGAAAAAAATAGAAGAAGGAATACTGGAAATAATAAAATTTAATGAAAAGAATAAAAAGTTGGGAATGAATAAATTGAAGTTATTGAAAATAATAGATATGATTTTTCAATTACAAATTTCAAAAGATTATTGTTCTTGATAAAAATTATTTTAATTTGTAAAAAATTTAAATTTTTGATTAATACACTCATGATCAAAATTAGTTAAATATACATATAAAATTGAGATAAACATAATATATAAATTTAATACCAAATATATATATATATGATTGATTATAATCATATTTCAAATCAGAGTAATTATGTCATTTCAAACTTGATTGCATCATATGGAAAAATAAAAGACGTGATTCAATCATGACATTAATCATATATATTTGGAATGATTGATTCAACCTTGATAATCAATTAAAAGATTCAATCTCATGACTAACGTCGGTATACATATCAAAACCACAAATTATGACTACGATTGGTATCTAACAATCAATCATATATATTTTCAATCACCAAATTCAATGACATAACCAGTATAATTTATTTTTAGAGAAAAATTATAATTTATTTTGTTTAAAAATAAAAATTTAATGAAAGGTAATTAAATAAATAATTAAAAAATATTTTATCTATTAGTTCTTTGAATATAAAGACATTACGAAATAAAATTAATGAAAAATTAGTTTGATCCTAATTTTTTATAATTAATTTTTTATTAATTTAATATATTTAATCTAATTTGATTAACGATAGATTAAGTCCTACACATGTCTTGATGAATGTCAAATATGGCTTTATTTTAATTATATATTTTTTAAAATTCCTTTTGATGTTGGAAACCGACGCAGGAGTATGAATTGTTGTGCCTTTTTCATTGTATTGCCTCTATGTTGTTATAATATATATAATGCTAAAGGAATCACAATCACGTTTTGGCTTTTTGGGTTAATGGCACATATTATATATAATATATATAAAACCTAGTGGAAATTGATAAATAATTCATTAGATGCCATTTAATATAACTTAGATGTTGTTTTAATTTGCTATCATTAAATTATCAAATACTAAACATCTATAATCTTAATAAAGGGGTGAACAGCCACTATATAATAATTTTAAATTACATCAATTTAATTTTCAATTAATTTTTTTATAACTTTAACATAAATTGATTATATAATTCATAATTAATTTTTTTCCATATCTTCAACAAAAATATATTATATTAGTTATTTCTCGTATCAATAATTGCAAAGCTTATTAACAAAGTACTATCTACTATGTAATCTACAATTAATCTTGTCTGACTTCAATTATTTGTAATCTAGATTATTGTAACACAACTTAAAATAAATAGTAGCAGTGACAATAGAGAAACATGTACGATCAATGACGGAGGAAGTATATATACTTATAGGTTTTAGGGTTGAGGGATTTAACAAGTTTAATAATAGTTTAGTTAAGACTGTCACTATAATCATGATAGAGTATGAGATGCCAAAGTCCCATATAGTAGTACGGGCTACCTGATGGGGTACATAAGTAGCTTGGCTCTCCCACCTGAACAGCTAGCCTTTGGAAACGGGTTCTCTAGACTGCTTTGGTAGTGAATAGTGGAGGCTAAGAAATTTTGATGAGGAAGAAATGGGTCGAAAATTCATGAGGTGTGAGAAAGACTATCTCACGTTGATGCCTTGTCTATGACATCCCTTTCTCTCTCTCTCTCTCTCTCTCTCTCTCTCTCTCTCTCTAACCCAACACAGTTATTACTCTCTCTAGCATTCTCACACTCACGATGAGAATGTAAGGATTATGGTTAAAAATGAAATTATTGGAAGGATTAAGGTCAAGAGATGGGTGTGGGAGAAAATATTGGAGGGGAATTGAAATAGAGAAGAGGAGTAAAACTAAAATACGAAAGAGATATGTGAATGACATGTTTTGTAGAAGAAATTCTCCTATTTTTCTTTTCTTAAAATAAGGTATTTAGCGTCGGTTTTAACTGACGCTATAGAAATCGACGCTATATGCGACATCTAACGTCGGTTTTAACCGACGTTATAGAAACTGACGCTAAATATAAAATCTAACGTCGGTTTTAACCGACGCTATAGAAACCGATGCTAAATTCATAATCTAACGTCGGTTGTAACTAACGTTATAGAAACTGACGCTAGTTGCGGCATCTAACGTCGGTTTATGAAACCGACGTTAAAAAACCGATGCTATATTCCCTTTTTTTTGTAGTGAAAATAATTTAATTTGGAAAACATGCAAAAGCCGTTCTATGTAAGATTAAAAATGACATTTTAATGATTTTATGTTGTTAAAATTTCTCAATTTAAATGGTAGAGGGTTTATTTTAATAGGTCAATAATTAAAGGGGTAAAAGGCAGTAGTTTATTATAAACACGAAAAAAAAAATAATTTAACACTTTTTATGAAATATATGCAACTGAATTTTTAAAAGTAACTAAATCAATTCATTTAAAAAATTGAATAATCCTGTAGCATGATTTTGTTGATTCATTGTTAAAAGTGAGCCTAATATGTATTGACAATGCAGGATCTATTCCGAGGGAGATGGGTGATATTTCAAAACTAAAAATTATATACTTGGAAAATAATCAATTGGTTGGCCCCCTACCGTCAACTATCTTCAATATATCGGAGTTGCATTATATTGAATTGAATCAAAATAATTTATCAGGAAGTATCCCCTCAGATATATGCCATGGGCTCCCAAAATTACAAGAATTGTATCTTGATACGAATGAATTATCCGGTCACATTCCATCTAGTTGGCAGCACTGCAAAGAGCTCAAAGTGTTATCATTATCAAAGAGCTCAAATTATTTTATATATATAGTACAAATTTGAATTAAAAATACTAACAGTTTAATCTTTGCTAACTTATCTTTAATTTTTATATCTCCTTACGATGATTGTAATTTTATAAAGTTTACTTATGCATATTACTTACACACGTGCATATATACACACACTATACAATTATGACATTTTGAAACATTCCAAATTTCCGATACTTTTTAACTTCACTGCAAATTTTCTACAATTTTAATATTTCAAAGCTTTCGATCAATTATATTTTCAAAGTCAAATTATCACAAAATCAAAATTATAATATGTATTTGAACTAAAAAAGGATGGAAATTTGTGACTTTATCAGTTGTAGCACTATTTATGTAACATTTTATATTTTGCATAGTTTTCGATAAAACATTTTTTTTTTAAATGTCATGCCAAATCATAAGTTATTAGCCGAAATGTTATTGTTCAGCCAAGAAATATGTTACATAATAAAACAATATGTTTTTCTAATATACACACACACACGCACATATATATATATATATATATATATGCTTCAACCTAAGTGATAGTCGAGTTAGATGTATATATTTTACCATACTATTAAATTTATTTATATATTATTATATATGACTTGGAACCTTATATGATCATTAGTCTATGTATTAATAGATAAATAAATTGAAATACAAATTATAATATAAAAAGAGAAGTTAGAATTAAAACCATCATTATAATGCAAATTTGAATTTAAAACAATAACAGTTGGTCCTTTATTTGTCGCCGATTAAACAGTGTATATTTTAACAGTTAATGCTATATTACTCTTTAATTTTTTAGAACTTTTATGTGCATATAACTTACATATGTGTGTATATCATTAATTATTTACCGTACTACGAAGACATTTTGGAACATTCCGATATATATTTCATCAGCAACCTTCCATTTAACATCTCTGCAATTTTTTTTCTACAATTTTGAATCTTTTAAAGCTTTCACTTTATTATTGATTTAAAGTCAAATTACATGATAAAATGAAAAATATAGTATGCATTTAAATTAAGAGATGGAAATTTGCAACTTTATATATATATATATTATTTTTGGAAAAGTAACTTTATAGAAATTTGTTGGAATTTCTAATAAAATTTGATATCCAGTGAGATGCTTGTATTTATAATGAATTTCTAAAATTTGTTGGAATTTATTTTTTCTTTGGTAAAAAAATCTAGTCCACACATTTTATTTCTAAACACATAAGGATAATTGTTTTGAATCAATGAACATATAGAAACAATTGAACAACCAACCTTTTGTCATTTTTAATGTATTATTTTAACAAATTTACTTTCATAATTTCATTCATCTTCACTGGTCGGTAGTAAAGTCTTTTATCAAAATATGATTATATATTTTTGTCCTTTTAATGATGAATTTTCTCTCTATATTATATTCATTTATATGTTTTATCAAATTCAAATGATATAGTGATTTTGACGAAATGGTATTATTTGACATTTCGTTACAATTTCTAACCTATGGGTAATATTTTTTTTTTAAATACACACACACACACACACACACACACACACACATACACACACTTTCCTTTTTGAATATAAAAAGTCTTAAATATACACACACTTTCCTTTTGAATATAAAAAGTCTTAAATCTACTAAACATAAAAAGTCGTCTGGTCATTTTTCACAAGCATTACTCCAAATACACATATTGGAAATACGCAACTTGAGCTTCAATGAATTCTATCTTAAATTTAGAAAACATGTGATATTAATATTTGATCTATTTAACATAGATACATTTAGTAAATTTTCTATATATCTTTCTATTCAGTCTTTTCATATTATGTTTAGTATTGATTTTGCAAATGTGAGTTTATGTCTCAAAAGTGAGTTTACTATTTCTCTTTCACCATTCAATTTTCTCTTTATTTTGTATTTTCTTATCATTTAAATTATATATATAAAACAAAATGAGGACAATACAACTAGAAAGGGTTTGGTAACATTTTAATTTTCAAATAACTATTGTCGTCAGAATATTTTTATTTATTTGTTTAAGCCTTATATATGCATGTTTGTGTGTATGTGTGTGTATATATATATATAATTATTTTCATTCAAGTGGCTTTTGTGAAGAAGCCTGGTTTTCTTCCGTCTTTCCATTTTATAAAAGTTCATTATATAATTATATATTTTCTTACAAATATTTCTTAAATAAAACATCAATTTTGTGATATAATTTTTCTTTTGTGATATAATTTGTGAAGAAGCCTGGATTTTGTGATACAATTTGTATAGTTACAGAACAAGTTTAACATTTAAATCATGTGTTTTTTCTGAGTTAGCTATTTTCTTTGCATAGCCAATATTTCTAGTTTATATTTTTATACAAGTTTTTATATAATCTAATTAAAAAATAATTTTTTCTTGTGAAATAATCAATCGTTGAAAAATTAAAGGTCGTCATAAAATTAGAATTTTTTCAATTTCTTTTAAAAATATTTATTTTCTTGCAAAAGAAACATAAATTTTATGTAAATTTGTTCCCTCTTTTATTTACATCTCCTTTATTGAATATTTTGAAAAAGATCATAGAAGTACCAGAAACCAAAATGATCCTATATGAATCTCAAAAAGACGAATCAATCTCTAATAATACAAGGAAAGAAATTGAAGTATCTTCTTTTCAAACAGCTTGCTCTCACTTCACAGCCAAAAATAAAAAGGACGTTTTAATGATTTTATGTTGCTGAAATTTCTCAATTTAATTGGTAGAGCGTTTAATATAATAGGTTAATAGTTAAAGGGATCAAATGTAGTATTTTATTATAAAAGAACAAAAAGAGATTGACATTTCTTATGAAATATATGCAGTTGAAGTTTTAAAAGTAATTAAATCAATTTATTTAAAAAACTGAATATTCCTATCGCGTGTTATAGTTGACTCACTACTAAATGTGGGCTTAATCTTTATTAACAATGCGAACAGCTTGAGTTCTTGCTCTTACTTCACAGCAAAACTGTAGTATTTTAATTTAAATGGTACAGGGTTTTCTGTAATAGGTTAATAGTTAAAGTGGTTAAATGTAGTATTTTATTATAAAAGTAAATCAACTATGTTCAATATATGGAAATTGCAACAAATTGAATTGGGTCAAAATAACAAAAAGAATATAATTGACATTCTTTATGAAATATAAGCAACTAAAAGTTGTTAAAAGATTTAACGGACATATACCAAGAGATACATTTAGTAAATTTTCTTTATATCTTTTTATTCAATCTTTTCATATTATGTTTTGTAGAACTGATTTTGTACATGTGAGCTTTTGTCTCAAAAGTAAGTTTACTATTTCTCCTTCAATAAATTTTTCCTTTATTTTATATTTTCTGATCATTTAAATTATATATAAAAAACGAAATAATTTATTGTCAAATAATTTTTATTTATTTGTTTACGCTTTATATATTTCTCTGTTTACTTTTAAATTTCATTGCAAAATTCCGAAACTTTTAAAAATTTTATTGCAAATTTTCAACAGTTTTAATATTTCAAAGCTTTCGATCAATTATATTTTCAAAGTCAAATTATCACATGAAAATCATAATATGTGTTTCAACTAATTATAAAAAGATGAAATTTTGTAACTTTAATTGTAGCACTGCTTTGTAACATTTTATATTTTACATAGTTTTAGCTATAATAAGTTTCTTTTTTTTTTTAATGACAAGCTAAATCAAAAGTCAGCAGAGCTATATTGTTAGACATATTAAATTTCAAATCATGTCTGTATCAATATATTGCCTCAATTTGATTAGCCGAAAAGTTATTTCTGAGCCAAAAACTATTTTACATAATAAAACAATATGCTTTTAAGAAATAATAAGTATTACTAAGAAATAATAATAGTAAAAAGAAATAATATCTGTTGTGGATAAAAACAGAATTTTGCTAAAAGCTTAGGTCCTAAATGAACAAAGAAAATAATGTAGAGGGTCTTAGCAAAAAGTGGGAAAAGCGGCATAATCAGAACATCCTCCGCGTAGCAGTCCACGTAGTTTCCTTCTCTTCTCTGTTATTCACCGAGAAGCCATGGAAATTTGAGGAAAAATTTTCAAACTCATGCATCACCATCCTACCGTCAACCTAGAGTCTCTCTCCATTTCTGTCATCCATGATCTTCCCTCCTCCTTCTCTGTTTTACTGTAAGAGAGCCGAGAGAGAGAGAGAGAGAGAGAGAGAGAGAGAGAGAACCTCTGTGCTCTGTTTTCTGAGCATGAAAACAGAGGAATAATTCAACCAAAATTGAGAGTAAACTCTCTCTTTCTCTCTTCCCTTCCCTTCTTCCCGTGAGCTTCCTTCCTTTCTGTTAGTGAAACGGAGAGAAAACTCTGTTTTCTGAGTTGGAGTTTGGTTTTCTGGGTCCAATAACATGTCAGTGCGACTGAAATTCAACCAGAAATTTGAGGGTCTCGACTGATATTAGAGTCTGGCTCGAAAGTCGACTGCCTATCCCCCGTTTCAGAACTAATTGATATTGTTAATTTGTATGCATTTCTAAACAATTGTTTATATAATCTAATTAAAAATGAATTATATTTTATAAAATAATCAAGTATTGTACAAAAACCAGTAATCTAATTAAAAAAAATTTTAAATTTCTTTCAAAAATAATCATTCATTTATATCGGGAAATTCCATCTAAACTAGGGAATTTCACGTGCAAGATGAGAGAGTGATTTGTATCGGGAAAAATAGAGTAAAACCCGAAATTCTCATACCTCTCGCTGTCGACCATCTCTGATTCTGCACTCTTTAAGTTTTTCTTTCTCTATTTTGTCTCTCTTCCTTTGTTTTCTCTTCAGTGGTATTCGGTCTCACCGAGAAAGGTTCCCTGACTCATGCTAGCAAAACTGAGACTTTTCTTTCTTTTTCTTGGTGAATCCTTCGCTGTTAAGCTATGCAATTAGGTCCATAGTCCAATATGTGGAATTCTACCTTCGCCTCAAACATTTACTTACTGACCTTCTCTAAATTTTATTTTATTTATTTGTTTATTTACTCATTTATTTGTTTGTTGTTGTTGTTATTATTATTATTACATTTATTTTTCTTTTAATTACTTATTTGACTTCCTTAAATTTTTCCCTTAATTAAATTACCTAATACATAATAGGTTTTAGTCAGGATATTACATATATAATCTAGAATTATAATATAAGAACAAAAAGAATATAATTGACATTCTTTACGAAATATTATTTTTCCATGTTAAATGTGAACTTAATCTTCGTTGATATTGTAGGATATATTCCATCAGCTATCTTCAATATATCGGAGTTGCAAAAACTTGAATTGTATCAAAATAATTTGTCGGGCAGCATCCCCTTAAATATATGCCATTGGCTTCCAAAATTACAAAGATTGTCTCTTGATCCAAATGAATTATTTGGTCCAATCCCATCTGGTTGGCAGCAATGCAATGGGCTCAACTTTTTATCATTAAGCTCCAACAGATTTAGTGGACATATACCAAGAAGCATTGGAAACCTGACTATGCTTCAAAAGCTATACTTAGATCGTAACCTTTTGACAGGTATGTCGGCTTTACCAAATCTCCTTCTATTACTATTTTTATATATTCAAAAATTAAATAATAAAGTCATATGATAGAGTACCATCACTAAAGTATAAATTTGAATAAAAAGCAACAGCATTTTAATCTTTGTCACTGATTAAATAGTTTGAATTTTATACCATTATTGTTATATTATACTTTAGTTTTCATATTTGCTTATGAGTTATGATAATTGTAATTTTATTAAATTTAATTATGCATATTACTTACCGATGTGCATATACATGCACACACTATACAATTATGACATTTTGAAACTTTACCAATTTTCTTTTTAACTTCATTGCAATTTTTCTACAATTATAATATTTCAAAGCTTTCGATCAGTTATATTTTCAAAGTCAAATTATCACAAATGAAAATTATAATATGTATTTGAACTAAAAAAAGATAAAAATTTGTAACTTTATACACTGTTTTGTAACATTTTATATTTTACATTGTTTTCGCTATACCAAGTTTTTTTAATGACAAACTAAATCAATAAGTTATTAGCCGAAAAGTTATTTTGAGCCAAGAACTATGTTACATAATAAAACAACTTATATATATATGTACATGTTTCAAGTGTTATTCGAATTAGGTGTATATATTTTACCATACTACTAAAGTTTTACTCTTAAGCCCCACTTTTTTAAAAATTTTAATTTGACCCCAAGTTAAAATTTTTTTCTTCAACTTAGTCCATAAATTATTTGCAATTTGATCACTTTATGTTTCATTTGATTTTTGGTTTAATCCATATTTTTTATTTTGAACCTTCAAATTTTAGGTTTCCTTACAATAAGGGTATATAACATAATGAAATGTAAAATTCATGCTCTCCCTCGGTTGTACTCACTGGGATGAACAAGCTTTAACATCTATGCAATTTTTCCTACAATTTTGAATCTTTTAAAGCTTTCAATTTATTACTGATTTAAAGTCAAATTAACTTTATTAATTGTTGCACTGTTTTGTAATATTTTATAATTTACATACTTCATTGCTAGATATAATTATATATTCTTAGATATCTGTAGCAAGTATTATTTGAATTAGATGTATATATTTTACCAAACTATTAGATTTATTTCTATATATTTTTTTTTGATTGTCAAATTTATATCTATATTTTTATATATGACTTGGAGCCTTATTATATGATCATTAGTGTATGCATTACTAGATAAATAAGTTGAAATAAAAAATATAATATAAAAAGAGAAGTTATAATTAAAAGAGTCATTATAATATAAATTTGAATTATAAACAATAACACTTTGTTCTTTGTCACTGAATATACAGTGTATAATTTAAACAGTTAATGCTATATTATTCTTTGATTTTTCTATTTCCTTATGACAATTGTAATTTTTTACAATTTTCATATGCATATAACTTAAATATTTTATCAGCAACCTTCCATTTAACGTCTGTGAAATTTTTTCTTCAATTTTGAATCTTTTAAAGCTTTCAATTTATTATCAATTTAAAGTCAAAATACATGATAAAATGAAAAATATAATATGTATTTTAATTAAAAAAATGGAAATTTGCAACTTGATTTATTTATTTATTGTTTTGGGTAAAGTAACTTTATCAATTGTAGCAGTGTTTTGTAATATTTTATAATTTACATTTTTTTCCTAGAAAGAAAAAAGTTGGCGGACCTATATATATATATATATATTCTTTGAAATGTGAAAGTCTAAATCGTATCTGTAGCAGTATACTGCCTTAATTTGATTAGTCCAAAAATTGTTACAATATAAAACAAGATGCTTTTCTACTATATATATATATATATATATATATATTATGATGAACAAGATGGATTACTTAACTAATAAATAACAAAGGTTTATCATTTTCTAGGTTGATATTATTAAACTGTACATTAATATTTTACATAATATAGTTGGAATAATTGATATCCGGTCAGATGCTAGTATTTATAATGAATTTCTAAAATTTGTTGAAATTTAATTTTTCTTTAGTAAATAAAATATATAGTCCACACATTTTATTTCTAAAAGCACAAGGATAATTAATTTGAATCAATGAACATATAAAAGAATTGAACAACCAAATCATTTTTAATGATTTACTTCAACAAATTCATTTTTATAATTTCAATCATCCGCATTAGTCAGTGGTGAAGTCTTTTGTCAGAAGAAGATTATATATTTTTGCCCTTTTAATGATGAATATCTCTTGAATGAGTGGTCATTTGTCACAAGAGATGAGTGAACCAGTGGGGAAATTCCATCTTGAATTTAGAAAACATGTGATATTAATATTTGATCTATTTAAGACAGATACATTTAGTAAATTTTCTATATAAGTTTTTATTCTATCTTTTAATCTTATTTTTTATAGAATTATTTTATATATGTGAGTTTGTGTCTCAAAAGTAAGTGTACTATTTCTCCTTCAACATTCAATTTTCCCATTATTTTGTATATATATAAAAAACGAAATGAGGAAAATACAACTAGAAATGGTTTGTTAACGTTTTATTTATTTATTACATTTTGAAACAGTCCAAAATTCCGATACTTTCTAACTTCATTGAAATTTTCTACAATTTTAATATTTCAAAGCTTTCGAACAATTATATTTTCAAAATCAAATTATCACACAAAAATCATATTATGTATTTGAACTAAGAAAGATGAAAATTTGTAACTTAACAATTGTAGCACTGTTTTGTAACATTGTATAATTTTACATAGTTTTTGCTAAAATAAGTTTTTTTTCTTATAAAAAGCTAAATCAAGAGTTAGGAAAGCTGTATTTTCACACATATTAATTTCCAACAACTACGTTACATAATAAAACAATATGCTTTTCTAAGACACATGCATGCATGCATATATATATATATATATATGCTTCAAGTATTATTCGAATTAGATGTATATATTTTACCACACTATTAAATTTATTTCTATATTATTATATATGACTTGGAAACTTATATCATCATCAGTCTATGTATTACTAGATAAATGAATTGAAATACAAAATATAATATAAAAAGAGAAGCTAGTAAAATTAAAACCGTCATTATAATATAAATTTGAATTAAAAACAATAACAATATGATTGTTGTCGCTGATTAAACAGTGTATGTTTTAAACAGTTAATGCTATATTACTTTTTAATTTTTATATTTGCTTATGATAATTGTAATTCTTTAGAATTTTTATATGCATATAACTTACATATTTGTTTATATCAATAATTGTTTACTACACTACCATGACATTTTTGAACATTGTGATATATATTTCATCAGCAGCCTTCCATTTAATATCCCTGCATTTTCTTTCTACGATTTTGAATCTTTTAAAGTTTTCAATTTATTATGGATTGAAAGTCAAATTACATCATAAAATGATAAATATAGTATGTATTTATATTAAAAATGGAAATTTGCAACTTTATAAAGAAGAGGAATATAATGAAGAATGGGAGGTGGAAGTAGAGGTAGAGAGTTGAAAAGAGAGAAAACGGAGAAAAAAAAAAAAGAAGAAGAATGAGGGAGAATAGGCACTAAACAGAGCCCGAATTTGTCAACAATGGATGTTTTTATTTTGGTAAATATTTTACTCTTCAGCCCCATTTTGTTTCAAAATTTTTATTTGACCCCAAGTTAAAAAATTTCTCTTCAATTGAGTCCCGAATTATTTTCAATTTGATCCCTTTGTGCTTCATTTTATTTTTGGTTTAATCCTTATTTTTTTTCTTATTTTAATTAGTTACTAGACCTTCATATTTTAAGTTTCCTTACAAGTAGGGTATATAAAATAATAAAATATAAAATTTATACTTTTTTTAATAATTACACATCTAAAAGTACTTCTGCTAACCAACATCCAAACATAAATTATATTTATGAACTTCGCAGACCTAAATTTATGCAACTATTTTTCAAACATAAATACGTTCATCCAAATCTAAGTTTATCTAAATCATTTTCTACAAATCATGATTTGTCCAAACTTAAATTTATCCAACTACTTTCCAAACACATACAAAGTCGTGTATGTAGCAATATAGAGCCTCAATTTGATTAGCCAAAAAAATTGTTACATAATAAAACAAAATGCTTTTCTATGTTATATGCATACAAAGATATATATATATATATATATATATATATAAACACACTCTGAACTTGATCTTCATGGCAACGCATTTGTCACAAGAGCTGCACCCATTACACATATTAGAAATATTCAACTTGAGCTTCAATGAATTTAGTGGGAAAATTCCATCTTCAATTGAGAAAACATGTGATTTTAATATCTGATCAATTTAACGCACATACATTTAGTAAATTTTCTATATATATTTCTATTCAATCTTTTCATATCATGTTTTATAGAATTAATTTTGTATATGTGACTTTGTGTCTCAAAATAAAGTAAGTTTACTATTTCTCCGTCAACATTTAGTTTCCCTTTGTTTTGTATTTTCTTATCATTGAAATTATGTATGAAAAACGAAATGAGCACAATTCACCAAGAAATGGTTTGGTAACGTTTTAATTTTCAAATAATTATTGTCATCAGAATATTTTTATTTATTTGTTTACGCTTTCTGTATGCATTTTTGTGTGTGTGTGCATATATATATATATATATATATATTCATATTATGTTTTACTTAGTAGCTGTGCGATCATCATTCAAGTGGCTTTTGTGAAGAAGCCTAATTTTCTTCCGTCTTTCCATTTTAAAAAAGTTCATTATACTACCAATTATATATTTTCTTACAAATATTTCTTAAATAGAAAATAATTTTGTATTTCAATTCATTTATAAAAGTTCATTTTACTACCATTTATATTTTTATACAAATGTTTATATAATGTAATTAGAAATTTTTTTTAAAAAATCAATCATTGAAAAAAATAAAGCTCGTCAAAAAATTAAATTTTTTTAATTTATTTTATATAATCTAATAATGAACGGAGCGAAATTGAAGTATCTACTTTGCAAAAAAAGTTAGCGGAGCAATATATATTCTTATAAATGTGAAAGTCTAAGTCATATATATAGCAATATACTGCCTCAATTTGATCAGCCAAAAAATTGTTACATAATAAAACAAGATGCTTTTCTACTATATATACATATACATACTTACATACATACATATTTTATATATATATATATATATATATATATATATATTTATATATTATGATGAACATTGCTTGCTTTTCTACTTTATATACATATATATATATATATATATATTGTGATGAATAAGATGCATTACTTAACTAATAAACAACAGGGTCGTTGAATCTACTAAACATGTAAATGGCATTATTTCACATTTTGTTACAATTCCTAACCTATGGGTAATTCTTTCCAAAATATACACACACAGATACAGAGTATAGCTTCTCCTCATTCCTTTTCAATCTAAGAAATCTGAAATCTACTAAACATGGAAAGCCTCTGTTTTCATTTCTCCTTCCTCTGTTTTCATAGCAATTACTGTTTGGTCATTAATGGAAAAATGCCATCTTGAATTTATAAAACATCTGATATTAATATTTGATCTATTTAACACAGATACATGTAGTAAATTTTTTATTCAATATTTTCGTATCATGTTTTATAGAACTGGTTTTGTATATGTGAGTTTGTGTCTCAGAAGTAATTAATTAGCAAAAACATTCATAGGTACCATTTCATTCATAAAAGCATGAATTATAAATCAGTCCATAAATTGTGCAATAAGCTAAATTAATACACTTAATGAAAACTTATGAATAGACTGAATATGTGATCACATAGTACCGTGGAGAAAACTCCAAGCTCATTTTAGGACATGAGAAACATCCCAAACTCATTCTAGTACATGGCATTTCACACTTGGTATTCTTACTGCATCTCTTTTTTAAAAATCATCATGGAACACATCAAACATCATGTCAAACATTAAACAAGCATACTTTTATGAAAATAGCTAGCTACCTGAAATTTATAATTATCTTATAGCTTTTTCAACTATGTTGGATTTGATTGAAAATGGAGTCTCACATTACTCGTCATATATATATATATATATATCACCATCAATTTTGTGTAGTTAGAACATGTTTAATATTTAAATCATGTGTTTTTCTGAGTTAGCTATTTTCTTTGCGTTGTCAATATTGCTAGTTTAAATTTTTTTGCAAGTTTTTATACAATTTAATTAAAAAATAATTTTTATTATAAAATATCAATCATTGAAAAAATAAAGCTCGTTATATAATTAGAATTTTTTTTTCAATTTCTTCTAAAAAAGATTTATTTTCTTGCAAAAGAAACATAAATTTTATGTAAATATATTCCTCTTCTAAAAAGATCATAGAAAAACCAGAAACGAAAGTCATTCTATATGAATCTCAAAAAAGACAAATCGATTTCTAATAATGAAAGGAGTGAAATTTTGGTATGTTTGGTTTGTGAAAATATTTTTTATTTTTATTTTTAATTATTATTTTTTGAAATATATTTTCTAAAACACTCATAAAACTTTTTGATATTTTAGGCATTTTTTAAGAAATATTTTTAAAAAAATATTCTCATTAAACTTAACCAAACACATTTTCAAACTCATTTTCTATTTTCAATAAAAAAGAAAATAGATAATGTCAAAACCAAACATGCAAATCTACTTTGCAAACAGCTTGAATTCTTGGTCTCACTTCACAGCGAAAAAAAAAGGATGTTTTAATGGTCTTATGTTGTTAAAATTTCTTAATTTAAATGGTAGAGGGTTTACTGTAATAGGTTAATAGTTAAAGAGGTCAAATGTAGTATTTTATTATAAAAGAACAAAAAGAACTTAACATTTTTTACGAAAAATACGCAACTGAATTTTTAAAGGTAATTAAATCAATTATTTAAAAGATTGAACATTACTCTCGCGTGATATTGTTGGAGTATAATTGATATTCTTTATGAAATATAAGCAACTAAATGTGTTAAAAGTAAATCAATTTATTAAGAAAAAAATGAATATTGCTTCCGCATGATATTGTTTTTTCAGTATTAAATGTGAACTTTATTTTTGTCAACATCTTAGGATATATTCCATTAACTCTCTTCAATATATCAGAATTGCAAGAAATTTCTTTGGGTCAAAATTATTTGTCGGGAAGCATCCCCTCAGATATATGCCACGGCCTTCCAAATTTACAAGAATTGCATCTTAATGGGAATGAATTATTTGGTTACATCCCAACTAGTTGGCAGTACTGCAAAGAGCTCAAATTGTTAGATTTATCATCCAACAGATTTAATGGACATATATCAACAAACATTGGTAACTTGACTATGCTTCAAGAGTTATATTTAGAAGATAACCTTTTGACAGGTATGTCCTATTAGCTATATCAAAATCTCCCACTATTACTATTTTTATATGTTTCAAAATTTAAATAATAACGTCATATGTTGAAACCGTTATTATAGTATAAATCTGAACTAAAAATAAAACACTTTAATCCTTGCCACTAATTAAATAGTTTATATTTTATACAGTTATTGTTATCTTTAATTTTCTATATCTGCTTATGATAATTGTAATTTTATAAAATTTAGTTATGTATATTAATTACACATGTGCATATATATATATATATATACACAGACACACACTATATAATTATTACATTTTGTAACATTCCAAAATTCGGATACTTTTTAACTTCATTGCAAATTTTCTACAGTTTTAATATTTCAAAGCTTTCGATCAATTATATTTTCAAAGTCAAATTATCACATGAAAATCATAATATGTATTTGAACTAAAAAGATTAGAATTTGTAACTTTAACAATTGCACCACTATTTTGTAACATTTTATATTTTACATAGTTTTTGCTAAAATAATTTTTTTAAATTACTATTTGTTATATACTTTTAAAAAAATAAGTTAGTTATATGATAAAACTATATTATGGACTTGAATTAAAAATTATAATTGTTTGTGCTTTGTCACTTGTTTAGTGTCTTAAAAGTTTCAACAGAGCATGTTATATTATTATTTAATTTTTTTTATATTTACTTATGATAATAGTGATTTCTTAAAGTTTGTTAATCATGTAACTATAGGTGGTTGAAGTACTATAATATTTTACCGGTGATTTGACAAATATTCGATAAGAGTAATATAGAAATACATTTTAATTGCACTTGTACGCTTTGCAAGTGGTCAGAGACTTTGAATTATGAAATAAATAGGAATTCTTATTAATTAACTCCACCTTAGTATTGTGTACTGTAATGTCCTCTTATTAAAAACATATATCATAGGTAAAATTAATTATCTTGTTATTGTTTAATCAATATATATATATATTTATATATCTTTTATTAACTTTTATTAAGATTAGGAAGATAAAAATCTAATCTATATATCGACCATATCAGCTTATATAATTTCCATAATATGCTTTGTTTATTTAATATTGCATTTTCGCTTCTAGGTCCTATACCGAAGGAGATTGGTAATCTTAGTAAACTTGAAGTTCTATGTTTGGCTAATAATTCTCTCTCCGGTAGCCTTCCATCTAATTTTGGATGTGGTCTTCCCAATCTAAATGAGCTATACTTGTGGGGAAATGAACTTTTTGGAAGAATTCCAAATTCTATATCTAATGCTTCTATGCTTAAAACTCTGGAGTTGGGGCGCAACAAATTCAATGGAGTAATTCCTAATACACTTGGGAATTTCAGAGATCTTCAATGGCTAGATGTTCAATATAATGAGTTGACCCTTGAAATCAACTTTTTCACTTCCTTGACAAATTGTAAGCATCTTAAAGTATTGAAATTATCAGGGAATCCTTTAAATACAAAACTTCCCAAGTCCATCGGAAATTTATCAAATTCTCTAGAAGAAATATGGGCAAATTCTTGTGGAATTTATGGTAATATACCCTTGGAAATTGGGAATCTTAGAAACTTGTTTAGACTTACTTTGAGCAACAACAATTTGAAGGGATCAATACCTACTACAATAAACAAGTTACAAGATCTCCAATCTTTGAGTTTGGATGGCAATGGGTTACAAGGCTCTATGGTTGATACACTCTGCGAAGTCAGAAGATTGGCCTATATACATTTAAGTAGAAACAAGCTTTCAAGAAAATTGCCGACATGCTTGGGAAATCTTACTTCTTTACAAGAGATTTATTTAGACTCTAATTATTTGATTTCTGAGATACCTTCTTCTTTTTGGAGTTTGACTGACATTTTGAAAGTAAACTTATCTTCCAATATGTTAAATGGACATATTGAGATAAGAAATTTTAGAGCTCTTGTAATGTTGGATCTATCAAGAAATCAAATTTCTGGAAACATTCCTGCATCTGTTGGTGGCTTGAAAACTCTAGCGTATCTTTCCTTAGCAGATAACAAATTGCAAGGAGATATTCCCAAATCAATTGGGAATTTGGTGAGCCTAGAATACTTAGACTTATCCCAAAATAATTTGACTGGTGAGATCCCTGAGTCCTTAGAATCACTTCATTATCTTAAGTTTGTGAATTTTTCTTGCAATGTTTTGGAAGGAGAGATTCCTAATGGTGGGCCTTTTGTGAATTTAACTACAAAATCTTTTCTCATGAACAAAGCTCTGTGTGGAAAGCCACAACTACAAGTTCCACCATGCCAAAAAAGAATGAAGCACAAGTTAGCTAAAGGGATACTCTTGCTGAAATACTCATCTCCTATATTGTTAGTTGTTCTAGTTGTTTCTTGCATAGTTATACTATATAAAAGAAAAATACCCAATGATCCAATCCATAGGGAGTTATCCTCCTTTAGAACTATAGGAAGGATTTCATACTATGAACTTCTAGAAGCAACAAATGGATTTGATGAAAGTAATTTCCTTGGAAGAGGAAGTTTTGGTTCAGTGTTTAAAGGAGTACTTTCAGATGGGATGATGGTTGCAGTTAAAGTTTTTGACTTGGACAAAGAATCAACTTCAAAGAGTTTTGATATAGAATGTGAAACAATGCGAAGTTTGCGGCATCGTAATCTCGTACAGATTATTACTTGTTGTTCAAATATGGATTTCAAATATCTAATACTGCAGTTCATGGCGAATGGAAGCCTTGCAGATTGGTTACATTCTGATAATGTTTCTCTTGATTTCTTGCAAAGATTGAATATAATGATAGATGTGGCATCTGCATTGGAATATCTTCATCATGGTTCTCCAAGACCTGTTGTTCATTGTGATATAAAACCAAGCAATATTTTGATGGATGAAGGAATGGTAGCTCACCTTAGTGACTTTGGCATTGCCAAACTCTTAAATGAAATGCAATTTGAAACACATACAAAGACATTTGCTACACTTGGCTACATTGCACCAGGTGATGGATGATATGCACTTATAACTTGTTATGTATGTATATTTCTTTGTCAATTTTTCTACCTATAGATACTACCACAATTAGCAGTAGTGATTCAAAATGCTTAAAATTGGATATATATATATATACACACACAAAATTTTGGAGAAAACTATTAGTGGCTTAGTATTTTTTCTTATCATTAAAATCATACTCACCTAATATGATCAAACAATGTAATCATTTCTTTTTATACAAAATGGTATGCAGAGTATGGATCCAGAGGAATTGTGTCCACAAAAGGAGATGTATATAGCTATGGTATTATGCTTCTGGAAACATTCACAGCAAGGAAGCCAACAGATGATATGTTTGATTCAGGATTAAGCTTGAAAAGCTGGGTTAGTGAGCATGTGCCTGATAAAGTGATTAAACTAGTGGATTCTACTTTGGTGCAAGAGGATGTAGAGTATGACAGTATGATAGTATCTGCAATCTCATCCATATTGATCTTAGCTTTAAATTGTTGTGTAGATTTGCTTGAAGAGCGATTTACCATGAAAGACGTAGCATCTCTTTTAAATAAAATTAAGGTCAATTTTTTGCAAAAGACTTAGAAAGAGCTCTGTGTACAAACATAAAGTTTAATGAAAGTTTGAATGGCTTTTACTTTTTTTTTTGTTTCTACATTTGAATGATGTACAAATATATAAAATGTTGAGATGTCAATAAAGTAAAAAAAATTTCCTACTATTTATCCTTATTTATTTTAGTATATTGATATTTAAACCATTTTTGTTGTTTTAGGTTCCATAAATTTTATTTGATTAAAGTCTTCTTGCTATTTTGGATCAAAAATAAATGTTCCTTATTCTTTACATTCAAACATACCAATTTGGAAATTAAAAATATATTAATATTAAACAAAGCAATTACTTAGTGGATTAGAATCATGATTTTAATTTCTATTGAAATTGACAGGCATACTATATTGTGTCCTGCTTTTGAAACTTTAACCCAAAAAAAAAAAAAATTATATATGTGTGTCTGAGAATTTGTGTGCGTGTGTTGGATTAATTCATATTTGTTTGACAATTAAAACACTGACACATTTTTTTGTCGTACGTTAATTTTGTAATTTATTGATAAAGAACCTAATAATGTTGAATTAACGTAATTTTTTAGTATGGCTTACAAGATGAAATTCTGGAAAAAGTTCATCTATTGATTAAAAGTTATTTAATAGTGTAAAATTGAATTTACTTGATCTCTCCTTTCCCCCCCCCCCCCCTTTTTTTTTGTTTGTACACAAACACATACTATATATCCAAGTTTATATTTTTTTCCAAAGATACCCAATTTGTATATATAATCAAAAGGTTATATAATAACACCATGAAACTTTGGGATTTTAAAATGTCTAATATTAGATGCATTTTTTATGTAAGGTATATCTTATATATTGATATAGAGAAATCATGAAACAATAAACAAATTTTACCCGTTTCTTTTTATAAATTAGAAAGTTTATTAAATTCATAACATTATTATTATTATTATTATTACGTCTTTTTATTATTATTATTTAAAATAGACATCCTGAAATATTGTTTGGGCTTGTGTAACTTGAAAGATTATATTTGCTATCACTAAAATGAAAAATAACTGTAATTCACCATTGATCTTAGTCTGTCTCAACTCAACTGTAGGTGTGACATTACTATTATGCCGCATAGGTCTTTATGTTTAATTGGAGATTTTGTTTCTTCACTTAATTTAGCTTCTTTCATTGAAAGTTGAAACTATAATCTTACGTAGAGATAATGCAAATACTTTTTATTTGGTACAGCACCTACGGTTATTATTCAATCATATGTCAGCGTAAAAAAGCTCTGGAAGTTAATCGTGAGCTTTTGTTTGACTTTGATTGAAATTTTATTCTTATAAATAAAATGAATTTTCTACCCCATTTTGATACTATTATTGTAATACCCGTGATTTTTAGCTATTATTTAAAACTTAATTATTATGGAACAATTAAGGGTGGGAGAAATTTTTTTGTTGCTTGATAAGGAAAATATGAGTTTTAGAAGTGACAAGATGTGTAGAATAATGAGTAGTGGAGAATCGAGGAGTGTATTCATGGCACCGAGAGAGTTAGAAGTCTAAGTCCAAGAAGAGACTAAAATGAAATAAGGAAAACAATTGGGCACCTAGGATTTGGAAATACTCGAGGTAGGGATATTACAGATTTGCTTTTACCAATCTTGACGAAGGGTCGACCGGATGGCAAAGTAGTAATTTCACCATGGCGAGTATATATAGGTGACCCGACCTCTTTTTCTTCATTTTCTCATTTCCTCTCTCTTAACTCTCTCTCCTTTTTTTTCCCTCCACCCTCTTCACCGAGCTCCGAGGAGCGGTTCCCCGATGAAGGGGCGAGTCTACAACGACCGACCTTGCAAGGAAAGCAAGGATTCGAGGTAGACATTCATATTTCCTAAGCTTTTTCTTATTTTTGAGTTTTAAGGCTTTTGGGGTAGATTTGAGGATTGGGGGTTAGATTGTTGGTGAAAATTAAGGGTTTTGATGTCTAAATTTCCTTAGACACCAAGGATGAAAACCCATGGAAGAAATAATGAAAAATGATGGAGATTTGGCTAGATCTAAGGCAAAACTGAGAAGAAATAGAGTGGGTCGCGATTGTGGCACCCATCCACCAAGTTTAAAAAAATTTTGGGGAAGAAGAAGGTCATGGTGCCTAGGCGCTAAGGTGGTGCCCAAGTGCCAAAGGTACTGACATTATGCTGATGTCAAGCTGTGGTGTTTAGTTGGATATTTCTTTAAATGACCATAACTCTTTCATCTAAATCGTTGAAAAGCTATTTGAGTCTAGTTTTCAATGGTATAAGTTTCATTTGAAAATGCTTTATCAGTTAAGAGTTATGACCAAAGGAGTAAGTGAAGGTCGGGATTAATGATAGAGAATTTCTCTATTTTGTAACCTTGATAAGTTTTGATATAGTTACATGATAGGGATGGTTGAGGCGCAAAGCGGGAGCCGAGAGAGCGTAGAATCCAAGTGAGGGATCTAGCTCTCCTTTGTATAGAATGTACATATTTGTATGTATATTTATATTTTAGGATTTATTTTCCAAAATTGTTTTATATACATTTAATTGTTTAATGTATTATGCGTGATGTGTATAGTGGGGGTTATTTGGGAATGGTGAATTGGTTATTGTATGAATTACGTTGTATTTGTGTGTGAGTGTTTGTTGGTTGTGATGTACATTGCATATGGAGAGGGATTATGTGGGAATGTGGATCCACAGGTGGGAACCGACTAGTAAACCCAGGATGTGGATATTCCTATGGAGAACGTCAGAAAAGTAAAAACAGAGGGATGGACCTTTGAAACAAACCCACTAAATAATAATAGACCGAGGATAAATTCTAGACTATGACTGGGTCTCAATGTGGTAAGTGTGGGAAGGTACAGGAAAACATAGCATATTGTTATTTGCATATTTATACCATGAGAGGGAACCAGCTAGTAAACCTAAGGATGTGGATATTTGTGGGAAAAATGTCAAAAAATTGGGAACAGAGGGGTGGACCTCTGAAATTAACCTATTGATTAATAATAGTCCGAGGGGAAATTCTAGACTGGGTCTCAATGTGATAAGTGTGGGAAGGTGTGGGAAAACATAGCTTATTGTTATTTACATATTTATACCATGAAAGGGAACTGGCTAGTAAACCTAAGGATGTGGACATTCCTGGGAAGAATGTCAAAAAATTGGGAACAGAGGGGTGGACCTCTGGGATAAACATGTTGAGTAATTATAGTCCGAAGGGAAATTCCAAACTAGCTCTTAATGTGGTAAGCGTGGGAAGATGTGGGAAAACATTGCATACTATTACCTACATATTCATAACTTCTCTGTGTGTGACTGCTTGAATTGTTTTGTGTGTGCAATACATGTTACGGTCGAAGGCATAATCCAAGAGACTAGATGCATGTTATGGCTAAGGGTACCACCCAAGAGGCTAGACACATGTTATGGTTATGGATATGACCCAAGAAGCTGAACACATGATTAGATTTCTCGTGGGAATGTAGACCTATAGGAAATGAGGTGGGATCTCATGGTACACTCTTGAGGCCAAGATGGTAGATGTCATGATTTGGCATAAGCCGGAGCTCAGGATGGGAGTTATACCAGATGGACATGATGCTTAAGGGTGGGGATATAGCTTTCAGGCAAGGTGACGCCTACGGGTTAGGATATTGCCTATAGTGCAGGGATTTCTGAAGTGATAATCCATGAGAACGTAGACCTACATTGATAAAGCTCTTGAGATGTGGCATGGGAGTAAAGACCCTTAAATAGGGATGTGTGCATTTAACGTGTGTTGTGTATGTGTGTGATTGAGGGAAAATATGACAAGACGTGATACTATATGCATGCCTTTGTGCAACTTGGTGTCACGCGAGATGAATTCCCGAGTGGATTTTAATATATATATATATATATTGCATATCTGTGTAGAGTAGAGCTAACATAGGTAAGTTTATGGTTTAGACTCACCCCCTCATAGTTGCAAGTACAAAAGAACAGGCAGACTGGTCGAGGGCTCACCGATAGAGGATGCCTCCCCGTTGTCCAGGGTGAGGTAATTTAATTTTATTATATTTCTCTAGTATACTTTATAATCAGATAGGCCACCAACGACAAATAGGAAAAATCTAGGGTTGCTGTGGTATTGTAACACATTGTTCACGCCGATTAAGTTTCGGTTTTAGGAGTGGTAAAACTCCTAATCCCAGTTTTGAGTCATGACAATTATAAAAACAAATATTACATATCAATAATCAAACAATCTTTCAATTGTAATTAGAATATTGATGCTTAAAGAATATCGGCTTGATAAATATAAAGATTATATATAAATATATATATTTGTCTTATGGAACATGAAAAGAAAGAAGAAAAAAGAAGAATCAAAAGAAAATTGCCACTTTGTACTGTGCCTTGGCTAGTTCAAAAGACTTGAAATAAGACTCAATTAAACATTTGAATTCCATTTCCAATAGTCAAGATTATGCCATAGCTAGATAGGGTTCAGAGCTCTGCTATGGGGGTTCAGAACACATAGGACAAGTAAGACCTCTGCTAGATAGAGTTTAGACCCTAATGCACCAAAGCTAGATTCCAAGTAAAACATAATTGTAAATTAAGTTTTAGATTTCAAGAAACATGAATAAAGAACCTTATCAATTTGCAGAAAATTATAATACTACATTCCAAGGTATAAGTTCAATAATTCTATCAAGTACCATTTTCAAAAATAGAAAAAATGTCAATTTCATATTGAAAAAATCAGATGAAATATCATAGTAGAAGACCTTAGCATGAAGGAGTTCTTTTCAAAATAAAAGCATA
This sequence comes from Biancaea sappan, assembly GCA_037074585.1. Classification (NCBI taxonomy): domain Eukaryota; kingdom Viridiplantae; phylum Streptophyta; class Magnoliopsida; order Fabales; family Fabaceae; genus Biancaea; species Biancaea sappan. The sequence continues at coordinate 29,339,268 of CM073493.1, forward strand.
ACTGAAATTAACTACTCACCATGCAAGGACGATGTGATAACCCTTCCTATTATCTCTTGAAGTATGAAATAACATTATATGAGGTCAACTTAAACATTCTAAATATATCCAATTTGATAAGTTTTCAACAAAAAGCAAATTAGATTTAGGTCAAGCTATGTGCTCTCTCCTTGCTTGTGCTAAAAATGCAAAGAATGGGGAAAATATTTTATTTTCTAACAAGTCATCAAACCTTAATTTCATGAATACTTCAAAGTGCATTGTTATGAATTATATCCCACAACATTTATACAAGCAAAAGTAGATTATCAAAATCTTTAACGAGTTGCTTGAACAATAGAAACAATATTTCTTATCCAAACCAAGTATAAGACACTAATTTAATGCTCATTCAAAAGTAAAAAAAAAAATCAATTGCAACCAGGTTCCAACTTAGCATGCAAACAATTAGAATTTTACATAAAATCAGCACAAAACCAGAATTTTCAAACAAAACATTTTAGCACACCCAATATATAACTCTACAAAGAAATTTTGGCACAACAATGGAGGTATATAGTGGAAAATGATGCAGAATTTTGGACTCTAAGTAGAGCTACAAGATAGCAAAATGTACAAAAAAATTCATATCAAAAGAGGAAGGCAGAAAATTACTTGTAAGATTTTAGAGAACCATTGCCAAAAATAAACCACCAAGAGTAACTGTTATCCATTTCAAAATGTGATAGTTGTCATGAATTGATTAATGTAGAGTGGCATATGCATACCAATTAGAGTTGGTAGGATCTTTATCTAATAAATATGTGATACAAATATCATGTTCTCATCATCATTTGTTTAAAAAATACTAGTCTTAAAAAATCTTCAGAGCAATGAACTTTATTATTAAATTAAATGTGTCAAAAAAAAAAGAACTGAAATATTTCAATATGGTAAGACATCCACATTTAATATTAGTCTTTTGCGATTCAATATGGTTAAAGATGAACTTGGTGCCTATTACATTCAACTTGGTCATTTGTGCCTTCAACTTGCGAAAATTTTGAACATAAAACCTATAAATTTTGCTCTTTAAAAATTTCAATGGTCAACAAAAGTCATGACAGGTGCAAAGCTACGACAAACCTTTTTGAGGATGCTAGCCATTGGGAGACATGTAATTATTGGTAGTTTTTTTAATTTGATTTCAAAACTATAGAAGCCAAATGCTTTTCATAATTTTATTTTAATAAAAAGTTTCTTGTAACAGTGCAGCCCTGTGAAGCTGCATTTATCATGGGCTTGTCCTATTAATATCTTTCATTAAGCAAGATTTTTTCTTTCTTAAAAACAAATAATAATAACAATAAATAAAATTTCTCTTGTTCTATGTCTCAACTGCATAGAATTGAGTAAAAGCTAGTTTCATTTTATTTCTGATGTAGTTCTAGGTATGTTTTATTTTCTTGTTTGAGGAAATTTAAAATTTTTCAACCCCATTGCTTATAAAAGAATATATATATATATATATATATATATATATATATATATATATATATTATGTTTTGATGATTAGCAAACAAATTAAAATGAAAAATATATTTATGTGCTTCAATGTTTATCTTTCAGGAATATGAAGAAACATGGATCAAGCCAAGACTTCAAGGTCAAGAGCAAGAAACAAGTATATATGTCTTTAGAACCTTTGGACTTAGATTTCATGTAAAGTATTTGATAGAAAGTATTAAGGTTTAAAGAGCTAATTGAAAATGCTTTTACAAAAGCTAGTAAAGATTTCTGAGTCTTAGAATTATTTTTTCTAAGTCTAGAAGCTACCAGCCGACTGATGTATGGGTGTCAGTCAACTGATTACTCTTTGGTACTCCTTTTGAAAAAGACTCAAAACCTATTAGTCGACCGTTGGTCTTCTAACAATCGACCTGTTGCTCTTTGTCTAAAATTAAAATTGGACTCCGGTATTTATCAGTCGACCGATAGGATTCTGAACAATTTTAATTTGGATAACAGAGAGTTACCAGTCGATGGGTTGGACTTGGCCAGTTGACCAATTGATCATTAAGATCAATTAATCGACTATCGTGATCCTATTAGTCGATCAATGGCAGTCTGGCATCAACAATAAGGGCTAGTTTTTAAATAACTTAGCTGATATCTGTTGTAAAACACCTCCAACGACTATGTTAAATATGACATATATCCAGTCTAAAACCAAGATGGAGAGGCTAAATTTTTCTACCATTACTCTACCAAATAATCTTGCAACTCAATTACTCTAAGTTGAGCTTCATTTGTATACTATCTACTCTTTTGAAAGAGTTTCTTGTATATTGTTGATTTTGATCAACACAAATATATTATCAAATGTGGTTCGCAAGTATCAGTGTCAAGAGAACTTGTATAGGGTAGAGAGGAGCCCGAATTCATAAATTCTCTGTTGTAGTGGTTTTACGATTACTAGGGTTGGGAGAATTTGCTGGTTTCAACAAGTACCAACTATGCACAAACTTGTTGTAGTTTTGTAAGCATCAACCGTTTACAAACTGACTAGTGAAATACTCAAGTGGTTTGTTTGGGGACTGGATGCATGCTTGGTTTAGCCGAACCAGTATAATTTGTTGGTATTAATCTTCTTCTCCCTTACTCTTTAATTTGTGCACATTTATATCTGCTCTTTAATTACTTGTACTATTCAATTATTCATCTTGATAGCACATTGATTTTCTGGTTTATATTTTTTGTCTCAAGCATTGTATTTCCTGAAAATCATTTTAACTTCCAATAAAATTTTGCAAAAATTTCGTAAAGTCCAATTTACCCCCTCTTGGTATCCAACCAAAACTATCAAAAGTAAGAGGGAGTTTCTTCTCATGTATTAATAAAGATAAGGAAGAACTGTAAAGAAAGAGTTTTGGGTATTAGGGAAAATAATCTAGAAATCTAAAAAAAATTGAAGATTATTAGGACTTAAGTGAAATATCCTTTTTAGAGAAATTGGGTGATAAGCAATCTAAGCAAAGAAAAATATGAAAGCAGAACACGTGCGGTTCCCTAGAAATTCAGTTTTAGACTCTCTTCTTGATTGAACTTCAGTCCTGTGTTCACATTTTCCTTGCTGACATCTGCTTGAAGCGTTGCACAGCAGGTCAAATCCTTGTTAGCGATTTGGTAAGTATACCAATCGCACAAGTAATATAGAGTGAGTAAAGTATCATTCCCACGAGAATTGAGGTGTCAAGTACCCGCGAAGCTAAAGTAAAATACTATCTAGACGATCCATTTAATGGGTGGAAATAAAAAGGATAAACTTAAACAGAAATAAGATTCTAAAATTAACAAATTAAACTAAAGCTATTAACTAAGACTTAAGACTAAACTACTCCTAATAAAAAAGCCTAGAGTTGATGGGATTGACTTCATTTAATTCCTAATCCGACTAATTCATAGACAAATTAGTTTTTAAGTTGTTAAAAAATTATTTATTACAATTACAAATCCTTTTGATATTGGTTAAGTTTTCAAAATTGTTTAAACCAAATTCCTTGGAGAAACAAACATACCTAACTCAAAGGATTGTCTAATTCCTTAGTCCAATCATTCAAGTAGGTGATTAAGATCAGGAACTCATAAAAATCACATAAATAAGCTTATCTATTCATAGATTAATCCAATTTATGGTAGAAGTTACAAAGGGCAAAGTTAATATCTAGCTACCCCTAGCATTGATAAAAACCCCCAAACTCAATAAATGGTGATTAAGTATTTTAGAACAAATTAATCTATAAAATCTACTCCAACAAAATGTGAAATGCAGTTGAAAAGAATCATTCAACAACAAAATTTCATAAAAATTAAATTACATCAACCACCAAACCTTTCATTTCTCATAGGTCCTATTATCATTCTCTCACTCATCTTCTCACAGATTGTACATGCTAATTTAGGACACAAATATTCTTAGAATGATTTTTCCAAACCTCAACTAAGATAATAACTAATTTCCTATAATCCTTTATGTGAAAATCAAGTTAAATCGATAAACAAGCCTAATTTGACTATATGAGGCTAATGGCTATATTTCTATGACATTAACGAATTAATCTCCTCACTTTTAAGGTTCAAGAACTCATACTACTCATCATTTAGGTCTAGTTTTTACTTCACTTTCCCAAGGTCAGCAAAAACACCATAACAATCCAAGAATTAGCCAAATTAAAGGAAAGCATTAAGATTAGAATGAGTAAACATGCATTAACCAACCATTGATTACAAGAGTTTGAGAAATTACACAAAATCTAGTCCAAAATCATGTTCATAACAACCCTAAAATTGAAAACTAACTAATTAAACTAGCAAATAGAGATTAAATAAAAAAAACAGAGGGTCTAAGGTGAAAATAGAAAGAAAAGTGGGAGAAGGATGGCCAATCCCAAGTGGGAAGGCACCATTCTCCCCCAAACCAGGTCTAGTCATCGTTCCTCCTCTGTTTTTGTCCAAAGATCCGAAGATATGAGGTTAGAAAACCTAAAATTACTTAAATACTGTTGTAAACACGTGACAGAAAAATGGGTCTTGCATTTAAGCACACTATTTTCTCGCTTAAGCTTGATTCAGCTAGAATCAAAACATTTTTCAGCATAAAAACCCGCTTAAGCCTACGGTTTTCCTGCTTAAGCTCAATACTTTCCCGCTTAAGCCTGTGGTGGACAGAATAGACCCTTCAATATTTGCATAGAACTGCTTAAGTGTGTGTAAGTCCGCTTAGGTTTATGAGAGAAAGCTTTAAATCTTCATTTTGAGTCCTTTTGCTTTGATCTTTTTCACCAAGGTCTCTTAAGGTTCTTTCTTGTTCTTGGCTTTGGATTTCTCACACTTCAATGCTATTTTGATTTTCTTTCCAACTAGATCTGTCAAAATACAAAAGATTAGCAAATTATTACAATTTGTGTTAGAATTTGCAAGACAAGGCTATGAATACACATTTGCAATAATTCACACATTAAACTCATAATTGGTCTAAAATACAATGAAAGTGCTACGATTTCACCTAGAAATACTATATAAAAGTATGAATATTAGAGACTTATCAATCCTCCTTATCTCTTCGTGCATGTGTATATCTGAGAAAAAGAAAGAAAATCCTTGGTTCATTTAGAATTTTTATGCTAAAAAGAGGCAAACTAGAGTTGGGAGATAAATTCTGCTGGGTGGATTGAAATTTTAAAGAGTTGGAGAAAGAATTCCAACCAGAAAATATTCCTACAGTTCATAGTCGAATGTTTCTATGTATTAGCTATGTACATTAATGTTAGGCATTGGAAGTGAGAAGTTTGGATAGATTTGTGGGTGTGTAAGAGGTGAAAACTGCATTAATGTTAATAAAAGAACAAATTTTATGGGTAGTAGAAAACTGAGAGTAGAGAATGATAATGTGAGTCTCTTTCTGTAATTGAGAGTCATTTTTCTTGTTTACGATAGATAAGTAACTTGGTTTAAGTTGCATGGGTGTTGGGTGGTTGGTAATGGCATATTCGAGCTACTGAAATGGTTTGGCAGTAGGCAAATTAAAACAAAGCTGTAGTAGCAACTAAGAGGTAAGGAACAGACACTGATTTTTCTTTCCTCTGCAATTCAGTTGAATATTTAATTTTATAATTGTGTGTGTTAAAACTAGATTTTGGATTGTTTTGGGTGTTTTGGGAGTGATATGTAAAACGAAATTATGCAATGCGAATAAAGATGTGTTGACAAATTTGAGATTATGGACCCAAATGCTGGTAGTTTATGAACAAAATTATAACCATAATCAATCAAATCCATAATCAAACTCAATTGCGAAAATCATAATGTTATTTATTCTGATCATGATTTGATTGTAAATATATTGGATCTTGATGGACAAATTGATAATAATAACAATAACTCAAAACAATAGTAGGGAATATAGCACACCTTGATCCATAGCAATCACTCTCTTAAAAGCTAAGCTCTTCAAGGTTAGTAAGGATGGTTTTTTACAAAGTAGGTTTTAGATGATGGATATTAGGTCATACACTTACATATTTATAGACCTACCTAAAAATCAAATCCTTATAGCCTTGGAAACCATAACCAACTTATCAAGCTCAATGGGTTGGCCTAATGGGTTGATCTCATGTATTAATAATGCCCCATCATCGTTATTAGTTTGGGTCAGATATCTACATATATTATAATATTAATTCATAAATACCCTAAACTAATTTTAATATATCAAATAGGTCCAACCAAAAATATAGTTTATAAAGATCACATAATTTGGACCTAATTATAGACAGCAACATATATATCCCAATATATGTATACATATACAATAATTAATATGTAATTCCACCCAAAATAATTGTTAGCACTTAATATATTTATATAAAATAAATAAATAAATATATAGATATATATAGATATATATAATAAATTGATATTGTAATTCTCCATTAGGACTACATATAATTCTAAATATTGTATATGTACATATTACACATATATAAACCTTAGTGTGCATAACCTTGTATCTAATTATATATATTACAACAATCTAGTCCATTAATCATATCAGCACAAAACCAAGGGGCTTTCGTAACCAGTAATATTAAAACTAAACCCAACAGTGATTACAATGTTAATACAATTAACGACATAGATCTAGTTTGGATGTCTAACGTGGAAATTACATGCAAATGATCTTTATTCATACCTATTTCCAACTGGTTCCTACATTTTCTAAACTTAATGCTAAACCGCAAGAGCAAGCAATCACTTATGTTCAAAGTACTCAAAACACATACAAATATATATGAATAACACCAATTCATATATAAAAATGTTCACAAATGGATATCTAACAAAACTATATGTAAGACATAATAAACTGAATACAGACTCAATCGTCTAAAGTTTTAATCACACCCAAATGAGCCACATGCTCATGAAACTAGATGGTAAACCTTTAGTCTGTGGATTGTTGAGTTCTCAATTTAGTACCATTTTGGTACTAAATCCCATCTCCACTTGGTCTTTTTTTTGTTGGCTTGTGATCTTAACCCTTGTTTTAAGTGTTTTTATGAGTTCTTAGGTTTGAGATTAGTTTGAGCAAATTCTGGTCTCTGGCGTGTGATTTGATGTTGTTATTTGTCTTTTGGTGTAGGTTGAATTGTGGAGGAGGTGAATGCTGCAATTCTAGAATTATGAAACTTGACTCTCTGCCAACCACTACTATAGCGGTGGATCAATGTCGCTATAGTGGTGACCACTGGAACTAGTATTCCAGGAGCCTTACTCTCTGCCACTCACTACTATAGTGGTGGATCTGTGGCGCTATAGCGGCTGCTACTAAAGATGAAGACCTGAAGCCTATCTCTCTGCCTACCACCACTATAGCGGTGGATTATGACCGTTATAGTAGTGAGCCCTGGAACTGAAGCTTGTTTCACATCTTTTCTCTGTCAACCACTGCTATAGTGGTGGGTTCTTACTGCTATAGCAGTAGGTTGCGATGCTACAGTCGTATTAATAGCTTTAGAACACCAATTTTAGGGTATTCTGACTAGGGGGAAGGCAAAAGGACGCCGATTTTGCTAGAGGAAGAGTAGGAATCCCATTCCAAAGCTTTCTAGGACCGATTTTTGTCAACCCAACCTCGGATTCATGAAGTTTGCTTATTATTTTATTGCTTTCTGTAGTTTTAGAGCCATGAGTGGTTGATTTTTTGTACTAAGGTTGCTTTGAACCTAATCTCTGATTAGGAATTGTTTTCTCTCTAACATTGTGATTTCTATATAATTAATGCATTTCTATCATTCATATATTTTATATACTTATTGTAAAACTAGCCATTTTATGATTTGTCTGTTGCTTTCATCGAATTCAGGAGAGAGAGAGATGTTGGTAGAATATTTAGTGATTAGGGCGAGTGATAGAACTTAGGCGTTCTACTTGTTAATTAATAGGGATATTAATTAACCTCGTTTAATTAAATTAGGTTAGTGTTTACTCAGCTTAAACTCACATAAGAGATTATGTTAGAGTTGAGTAACTTAATTTAGGTTTGGAAGAATTACTTTAAGCTATTAAAAAACCGAAGATTAAAGTGTATAATTGGTTAGAATCATAAGTGTTAGGAAGAGTTAGCAATTCTTAGGACGAGAAAAGAGATTAGTACGTAGCCCTAGGTCTTTTAATTGAATTAATTTTCATTCGAATTTATTTCCTAGTTTTCAATTAGAGATGCCTTTAATCCAACTTGGTTTGCCTAAATAATACGTTTGAATTTCTGGAGTACTTAGCACGTTAGTCCATCTGGAGACAATAACTCTTTACTCATTTTTACACTATATTATTTGTGAGACTGGTGAACTTGCCAGAACGATCAACATGGATCCGCAATCATAGCATCTATACTAACATAGTCTACATATATGATGAGACTCTGAATTCCTTCACAACCAAAACTTTAATATCTGAATGTTTAGACTTACACGAACTCTGGTTGTTCTCACTAAACAACTTAGTGGCTTTACTGTCACAAAATACTCTTTAAGCTGTGATAAAATCTTGTAAAGTCAGCATCGAAGTATCCAATGACTTTTAAGTTGATCTATTCTCCGATAAGTAAGCATAGTATCTGCCCAACATTCCTACTATGTACACTATATTTGAATGCGTACATATTTATGTATACATGAGACTACTTACTCAACTTGAGACATATACACTTTTCCTCTCTAGAGAATCTCCACAATAATGGCACTTCGGCCTGAGGTTGTTGAGGTTTGTTGGTTTCAAGAGGTTGAATCTCTTGATCCTGAATAAGAGTAATCTCTCTTTCCATTGTGTTTTCAAGTTTACCCAAATTCATAGGTTTAACTAAATCAGGTAATATTAACTGAAATAGTGTATCTGTGACTATAATAGGAATACTAACATATTCCACATCAATGCAATATTTCTCATATAATAACTCCCACTGTAATCAACATCCTCAATGAACTTGGCATTTCCAGTCTCAAAGAAGGACCTAGTCAAAGAGTCATAAAACTTAAAACTCTTTGACCTTTCAAGATACCACACAAAGTAGCAACTCATTGTTCTTGAGACTTCCCATGAATCAAGTACATATAGCCCTATCTAGAGTAATGATCAATGAAGTTAATAAAATACTGTTGTTCATCCCAGAAAGCTATATGTAATGGACCACATACATCAGTATGCATTAACTCCAAGGTTTCACTAGCTCTAGATGTACTTGTTCCTTAACTTTTGTCAGTTTACACTTAATGCACTCTACCACAAATATCCATATCGTCATATAAGATATCTGTAGAATGTCATCTGTCATAAGTCTTTGCATTCTCTGTTTAGAGATATGCTCCAAAAGATTATGTCATAATTTAGCAGAAGTTTCATCACATAGCTTCGTTTGGCACTGTAATTCACAACATGCATAATCTCTCAAAGCTATTAGATTTCAAACAATTTAAACAATATAGATTATCAGTTAAAGAACCATTACCAATCAAATTTGAATTTAAAGAAATACTGAAGCTTTCAGCCCCAAATGAACATTTATACCCAAATTTGGTTCGCACATGAAACTGAAATTAAATTACGTCTAAATAATGGTGTAATAAATTATTCTCTAAATTCAATATGCATAAGTTCCCAAAAGATAATCTAAAATTACTAATAGCTTCAATAACAACTGTTTCACCATTCCTCACATAGATGAATCTTTTAGCATCAAGTGGCTTTCGGCTGCTCATGCACTCCTGCATAGATACACTGACATGAGTAGTTGTACCCAAATCTTCTCATCATGTATCATTAGGTACTAATGGTAAATTAACCTCAAAATTGACAAAGTTAAGTAGCATACCTTTTTTCTCAAGCTATGCAGTAAATTTCGAGCATTCTTTTTCAAATGTCCAGCCTTATTGCAAAAGAAACAAGTAGCTCCTAAATCTTGTTTCTGTTTGCCTTTATGCTGTGAAGTTTTATGAACAACAGTCTCCTTCTCTTAAGATCGCTTCCTCTTGTTAGATGTTTTCTTGGGACTAGGAGTAGATGCTAAGTTTGCACTCTAAACCTTGTCATGTTTTAACCTCTCTTCTTCTTGTATCCACTGAGCTAAAAGCTCGTTTAGTGTCCATTTTTCTTTTTGTATATTATAAGAAACTTTAAAATGATTGAATTGTGGAGGAAGAGAGATTAAAACCATAAGCATGAGTATGTCTTCAGACAACTTTAACTTTAGTGCCTTTAATTTAGTGACAATGTTTGACATCTCCATGATGTATTCTCTTATGTTTCCTTTACCCTTATATCTCATTGAAACAAGTTTAGTCAAAATCGTACTTGTTTCAACCTTTTCGTTAAGAGCGAATCAGTCAGAGATTTGTTTAAGGAAACTCTTAGCATCCGGATCTTCTGTAATCCCACCCCTAATGGATTCCTAAATAGTGTGTTGCATGATTTGAAGATTCATGCAATTTGAATGTTCTCATTTCTCAAATGCAGTTCTTTGCTCAATAGTATTTCTGCTAGTCAAGTCTGCATGACGTTCAACTCTCAAAGCATAGTTCAAATCAAGACAGCTGAACACTGTCATAATGTGCTCTTTCCACCTCTTGAAATTGATACCATTCAGCATAGGAATGTTGTTCATATTTGTAGAGATGTTCACAATGGTAGATACTAAACAAAAACAACAAAAATAAACATGCTCAACAACACACGTGTATTTAATAACACACATACTCATATGTAAATTAAAAGGTTTCATTCACACACAGAGATGCCTAGTATAAGAAAATCTATCAGTCTTTGAATAAGAATAAATGTCTTGTTAGTGGCACTCTCTACACATATAATTTGCAAATATAGACAAAAACAAATAAACTTAGCATATACCTTCCTTTAGTCAGACATATCCTAAACAAATTTCTCAAATATGTCTCACATTACACTCATATGTATATTAAGGGTTTCATCCAAATATAGAGATGCCTAGTACAATAATATCTATTAGTCTTTGGAAGAATAAATGTCTTGTTAGTGGCACTCTCTACACATATAGTTTGCTAATGTAAACAAAACAAACAAATTTAGTATATACCATCTTTTAGGCCGACATATTCTAACCAAGTTTCTCAAATATGTCTCACATTTACAACTATTCTTAGCCTGACCAACTAAACTCCTTTGGGATATTTAATATTCATAAGCATTTAACTTTTTTCTTGTTAAAATTAAATTAATTTTACCTAAATTAGTTACATTGGTAACTAAATAGTTCAATCAACTTAATTATAGCAAGAACACATAATTTAAAAAGATTAGGATTCATGAAATACCCACATAATGTGATTTAAAACCTCAATTTTTTTCCAAATGATCCAAATCACACTCAACATTTTTATGAATCTTAAACCTTAAAAAAATACATATGTGGTCAAGGAAACCCTAAATTTAACTGGTGAAAATTATTTTCATTCACTCAAAATACACATAATCATAAATATGAAAAATTAGGGTTCCTAACATATTCAAACCCAATTCTCAAAAAAAAATTTTTTTTAAAATTTGATCAATACACTTATGATCAAAATTACTTAGACATATATCTAAAATTGAGATATACAAAATCAATTCTAAATATATATATATATATATAGGAATAACTGCAATACCGAATCCCAATTAGGCAATTAGATATCTCAAATTATATATGACTAATATCATATACATGTCCTCATATATGATCAACGTCAATTCAAATTATTTGAAATATTTGATCAATCTTGAGAATAATTGAAAAACTGACGTGAATAAAAAAGCTCCCTATGAGACTTTTTTACTCAATCACATATACGAAGAAGAGTACGTCAATGAGAATTGAACCCACATGATTGAATCAATACATATGTATATATTTTATCTCCCACTTATAATTGAAAGTCAATTAAGTAATTGGGATTGAAATTCATAGTCAATTGCATAATTGAATCATTTGTCCATTATCAACAAACGCATATTGAGTCCAAGAGAGAGGAAACACAAATCATAATTGATTATGTAATATCGCATATAATAAAATTTCATTGATCACTTAGCAATTCAATGAAATCACGTAATCCACTCAATTATAGCCACAAGCGACGTAATCCCAAATACATGAAGATGCAAATCAAATTTCAATTAAACAAAATTCCAAACCCTAACTTTTTGAAATTCAAGATTGAAAAATTATGTAATGGATAATTGGGTGTATATATAATTATATATATATATATATATTGTCACAATATATATATGCAATTTAATTTGATAAATCACTCAATTGCATCGGCGTAATCACCCAATCAAATATATATACATGAGGAGGTTTTGCCTTGGTGTGCCGCCGAAGTAACAAAGAGGGAATTACATACATGTACGTCACCAAATTCAATCCCAGTGAAAAACATCACCAATATATAGAAGATTACATCAATTACAACAAAGCAACTACCGTAACCACGTCGACTACCATAATTTAATTTCCAAAAAATTAGGGTTCTTGATAAAGTTATCCCAATTCATGAAAAACATTAAGAATTTGATCTATTTATAAACAAAACACAAATTTAGAGTTCTATAGAAAAACTCTCTTATGAACTCTCACACAAATTGATCCTAATTATTCTCAATTTGTCTATCAAAATTGCCTCGGATACCAATTGTAGGGATGTTGTAACAAAATTATAACCATAATCAATCAAATCTATAATCAAACTCAATTGCGAAAATTACAAAGTTATTTATTCTGATCATGATTTGATTGTAAATATATAGGATCTTGATAGACAAATTGACAATAATAATAATAGCTCAAAACAATAGTAGGAAATATAACGTACCATGATCTATAGCAATTAATCTCCTAAAGGCTAGGCTCTTCGAGGTTTGTAAGGATGATTTTTCATAAAGTAGGTTTTAGGTGATGGATATTAGATCACACACTCACATATTTATAGACATTTTCAAAACCTAAAAACTAAATCCTTATAACCAATTTATTAAGTCCAATGGGTTGACCCTATATATTAATAACGTCCAATTACCATTATTAATTTGAGTCAGGTATCTACACATATTATAATATTAATTTACAAATTACTATTATTAATTTGGGTCAAAATAATTAATTTGGAAAACATGCAAAAGTTGTTCTATGAAAGCATAAAAGTAAATTTGAATGATTCTATGTTGTTAAAAACTCTCAATTTTAGTGGTAGAGGGTTTATTGTAATAGGTTAATAATTAAAGGAGTAAAATGTAGTATTTTGTTACAAAAGAACAAAAAAATTTAACAATTTTTATGAAATATATGCAACTGAATTTTTAAAATAATTAAATTAATTTTATTAAAAAATTGAATATTCATCTTGATATTGTTGATTCATTGTTAAATGTGAGCTTATTATTTATCGACGGTGCAGGACATATACCAATAGACATTGGCAACTTGACTATGCTTCAAGAATTATATTTAAGTGGCAATTTTTTTACAGGTATGCCTTATTAGCTCTATCAAAATTTCCCTCTATTACTGTTTCTATATGTTTCAAAATTTAAATAATAAAGTCATATGATGAAACTGTTATTATAGTCTAAATTTGAATTAAAAATAATAACAATTTATTCTTTGTGAGTGATTAAATAGTTTATATTTTATATGGTTATTGTTAACTTATCTTTAATTTTTTTATATCTGTTTATTATAATTGTAATTTTATAAAATTTAGTTATGCACATTACTTACAATGTGCATATATATATATATACACACATACACTATACAATTATGACATTTTGAAACATTCCAAAATTCCGATACTTTTTAACCTCATTGCAAATTTTCAACAATTTTAATATTTCAATAAAGTGTTCGATCAATTATATTTTCAAAGTCAAATTATCCCATAAGAATCATAATATGTATTTGAACCAAGAAAGATGAAAATTTGTAACTTTATCAATTGTAGCACTGTTTTGTAACATTTTATGTTTTACATAGTCTTCGCTAAAATAAGTTTTTTTTGAGCCAAAAACTTTATTACATAATAAAAAAATATGCTTTTCTAATACACACTATTATATATATATATATATTTGCTTCAAGTGTTATTCGAATTAGATGTATATATTTTACCATCTATTAAATTTATTTCTATATTATTATATCTGACTTGGCACCTTATATAATCATTAGTCTATGTATTACTAGTTAAATAAATTGAAATAAAAAATATAATATAAAAAGAGAAGTTAGAATTAAAACCGTCGTTATAATATAAATTTGAATTAAAAACAATAACACTTTGTTCTTTTTCACTGATTAAATAGTGTATATTTCATCAGCAGACTTCCATTTAACATGTCTGAAATGTTTTCTTCAATTTTGAATCTTTTAAAGCTTTCATTTTATTATTGATTTAAAGTCAAAGTCATGATAAAATGAAAAATATAGTATGTATTTAAATTATAAAATGGAAATTTGCAACCTTTTGTTTTTGGGGGAAAAGTAACTTTATCAATTGTAGAACTGTTTAGTAATATTTTATAATTTACATATTTTTTAATTTGCTAGAAAAATAAAAGTTAGCGGAGCTATATATATTCTAATAAGTGTTAAAGTCCAAGTCATATATGTAGCAACATGCTGCCTCAATTTGATTAGCCAAAAGCTTGTTAAATTATTAAACAGGATGCTTTTCCACTCCATATATATATATATATATATATATATGTATATATGTATAGTGACGAACAAGATGCATTACGATTTACGAACAAGGGTTATCATTTTCTAGGTTGATATTATTAAACTGTACATTAATAGTTTACATAATATAGTTGGAATAAGAATTTGATATCCGGTGAGATCTGCTAGTATTTATAATGAATTTCTAAAATTTTTTGGAATTTAATTTTTTTGGTAAATAAAATATCTAGTCTACACATTTTATTGTTAAACGCATAAATATAATTGATTTGAATAAATGAACATATAAAAACAATTGAACAACCAAACTTTTGTCATTTTTAATGAAGCGGAGGATAAGGCCATTGTCTATACTGATGTTGACGAAAAGGTATTATTTAACATTTTGTTACAATTCCTAACCTATATAGCAATTCTTTCCCCAATATATATATATATATATATATAGACACACACACAATATAACCTTCTCCTCATTCCTTTTGAATCTACGAAACATGGAAAGCCTCTGTTTTCATTTCTCCTTCTTCATCTTCTCACTATTTTTTGTGTAAAAGCAATTTGAGGATGAGTGTGCACTTCTTGTTTTTAAGTCTTTTATTAGTAGGACCCTTAATGATTGGTCAATCTTCTCTTCCTTTTGCAATTTGGTGGGGGTGACATGGTCTTGAGGTCATCTTATTCCCATAACTCAAAAAATCTATCCTTCTTAATTAAACTTGATCATCATAACAACTACTTTCATGGTCATTTGTCACAAGAGTTACTCCAATTACATAGATTAGAAAATATGTGATATTAACATTTGATCTGTTTAACACATATACATTTAGTAAATTTTCTATATATCTTTCTATTCAATCCTGTCATATTATGTTTTACGGAATTGATTCTGTTTATGTGAGTTTGCGTCTCAAAAGTAAGTTTACTATTTCTCCTTCAACATTCAATTTTCCCTTTATTTTGAATGTTCTTATCATTTAAATTATATATTAAAAACGAAATGAGGACAATACAACTAGAAAGGGTTCGGTAACGTTTTAATTTTCATATTATTATTGTCATCAGAATATTTTTATTTATTTGTTTACGCTTTATATATGCATGTCTTTGTGCGTGTGTACATATTTATATATATTTCTCTGTTTACTTACTGCTTGTGCGATCAAGTGGCTGTTGTGAGACTGAGTATAATTTTAAATATTTTTTAAATAAAACTTGTGATATAATTTCTTCTTTTGGTTATTACCAAAATTTCCTTCCTCAACTCGCCATATATATACCACCATCAATTTTGTTTAGTTATAACAATTTTAACATTAAATCATCATGTGTTTTTTCTGAGTTAGCTATTTTCTTTGCATAGTCAATATTGCTAGTTTATATTTGTATACAAGTTTTTATATAATCTAATTAAAAAGATAATTTTTTTCTTGCAAAATAATCAATAATTAAAAAAATAAAGCTCCTCATATAATTAGACTTTTTTTTTCAGTTTCTTTTAAAAAAGATTTATTTTCTTGTAAAATAAACATAAATTTTATGTAAATTTGTTTCCTCTTTTATTTACGTCTCCTTTATTGAATATTTTGTAAAAGATCATAGAAGTACCAGAAACCAAAGTCATTCTATATGAATCTCAAAAAAAGACAAATGTCTAATAATAAAAGGAGTGAAATTGAAGTATCTACTTTGCAAACAGGTTGAGTTCTTGCTCTCACGTCACAGCAAAAAATGAAAAAGACGATTTTATGTGTTGTTAAAATTTCTTAATTTAAATGGTAGAGAGTTTACTGTAATAGGTTTAGTTAAAGGGGTTAAATGTAGTATTTTATTATAAAAGAACAAAAAGAAATTAACATTTTTTATGAAAGATATGCAACTGAATTTTTAAAAGTGATTAAATCAATTTATTTAAAAAATTTAATATTGCTGTCGCATGATATTGTTGACTCACTATTAAATGTGGGCTTGATCTTCATTAAATGTGTGACTCACATGAGAGAGATGGGTTTAATCAATTGTTTGGGCCCATGCCGTTAACCAAAAGAATATAATTGACATTATTTATGAAATATAAAGAACTAATTAAATTTGTTAAAAGTAAATCAATTTATTAAAAAAATTGAATATTGCTTACGCATTATATTATTTTTTTATTGTTAAATGTGAACTTATTATATTTAGATGATAACCTTTTGACAAATATGTCTTATATTAACTATATCAAAATCTCAATCTGTTATTATTTTTATATTTTTAAAAATCTAATAATAAAGTCATGATTCCGTTATTATAGTATAAATTTTGAATTAAAAATAATAACATTTTAATCTTTATCACTAATTAAATAGTTTATATTTTATACAATTATTGTTATCTTGTGATTAATTTTTATATTTGCTTATGACAATTTTAATTTCATAAAATTTAGTTATGCATATTAATTACACATGTGCATATATATATATAGACACACACTATACAATTATGACATTTTAGAACATTCCAAAATTCTGATACTTTTTAACTTCATTGCAAGCTTTCTACAATTTTAATATTTCAAAGCTTTCAATTTTATATTTTCAAAGTCAAATTGGTTCATATCCTAACCCAGCGAAATATTCTGGTCAACTGAATCCCTGCAACTTTGGTTCCTATCACTAAAAAAGATGGAAATTGTACTTTATCGGTTGTAGCACTGTTTTGACTATAATAAGTTTCTTATTTTTTTTTTCTAATGACAAGCTAAATCAAAAGTTAGCAGAGCTATATTGTTAGATACTAAATTCCAAATCATATATATATATATATATATATATGCGCGCGCTTCGAATTAGATGTATATATTTTACCATACTGTTAAAATTTTACTCTTGAGCCCTACTTTTTTCAAAATTTTATTTTGACCCCAAGTTAAAACTTTCTCTTCAATTTAGTCCCTGAATTATTTACAATTTGATCACTATGTGTCTCATGTTATTTCTGGTTTAATACATATATTTTGTTTTGGACCTTTAGATTTAGGGTATATAAAATAATGAAACATAAAATTCATGTTCTTTTTGGTAGTTATACATTTAAAAGTGTTTTTGCATATGATTGTTAAGATCTAGATCAAAATCTTGAGATTTTACGATTTTACAATTCCAAACAACCCGAACGATCTTGATTTGATGTAAGATTTAAATATGCTAGGTTTTCAATAAGTTCTCTATTTAAATCTTAAAATCTTACGATTTTATGATTTTTTTTGATCTTATAACATTTTGAATTTTTGTCATTTTTTAATTATTTATATTCTATTAGGTCAATTAAGATGAAAAAAGTCATTAAATTAACTTAAGTCTTTATCATAACGCTTATATTTTTTTCAATTTTTAACTTAGTTTAATGAAGCTGACAATGAGATATAGTATTATAAGTTTTGAAAAAAAAATATCTATTTGGTGAGAAAAAAAGTTTCTAAATACAATAGAAAGTAGATGTTACTCTCTATTATTTTTTTTAATTAATTGTATGACATTTGAGTTTGTTTTATTGAAATATAATGAGACTTTGATGGTTTTGTATTATTTACAAAATTTATATCATTAATTATTTTATATTTTTAATAGGTACATCCTCGATTCAATCCTACTATTTGATCTATTATATGCCCCTTCCGATCCTACATAAGATCTCGAACTTGACAACCATAGTTTCTGCCAACTAATATCCAAACATAAATCATATTCATAATATTCCCAAATCTAGGTTTATTCAACTATTTTTCAAACATAATCACTAGGTCTATCCAAACCACATTCTACAAATTAACTATGGTTTATCCAAACTTAAATTTGTCTAACTATTTTTCAAATACAAACAAAGTCAATTTGATTAGCCAAAACATTTATATCATTAATTATTTTATATTTTTAATAGGTACATCTTCGATTTAATCCTACGATTTGATCTATCATATGCCCCTTCCGATCCTACATAAGATCTCGAACTTGACAACCATAGTTTCTGCCAACCAATATTCAAACATAAATCATATTCATGATCTTCTCAAATCTAGGTTTATTCAACTATTTTTCAAACATAATCACTAGGTCCATCCGAACCACATTCTACAAATTAACTATAGTTTATGCAAACTTAAATTTGTCTATCTATTTTTCAAATACAAACAAAGTCAATTTGATTAGCCAAAACATTGTTACATAATAAAACTCATATACTGTCATATATGCTTTGCATAAATCATACTTTTGCATGTATCATTTCAGGACATGGGAACATCCCAAGCTCATTCTAGTACATGGCATTTCACCCTTGGCATTCTTACTGCATCTCTTTTTTAAAAATCATCATGGAACACATCAAACATCATGTAAAACATTAAACAAGCATACTTTTATGAAAATAGCTAACTACCTGAAATTTATAGTCAGGTTGTATGATAACATATTTTTTTCATTTATTTTAGTTCTTATTTTAGTCCTTTTTGCCTCTTTAATTTTGTCAATTCTCCAATTTTATTATGTTTTGAAATTTATTAGGTATAAATTATTTATGGATTGAATGTGTCTTAATTTTATATTTTTAGAACTTGAATTGTAAAATGCTCAATTTAATTCCTACAAATTTTAATTTTGGAAAGAAAAGTGTTGACATGGACAAAGATGCTAATTTCGATGCTAATGTGGTACTTTTTGGGTGATGCAGATGCCGACTAAGTGTGTGCTGGATGTGGGGCCCACTTAAACTCTTATTCAATGCCATGTAGTCAGAATTTTTGGGCAGAAATATTATTTTTCGTAGGTCAGAAAAGCACGGCTGAAATATTAATTATGCACCTCCCTTTTCCATGTTTTCTGTCATAGTTTTCTGCTGCTGTTTGTCACTTTTTTGTTGCTGTTTTGTTGTCAAAGTGCTGCCACATCATGGAAGAAGCATCCAAGGAAGCATCTAGGACAGAATATTCCTTTAGGAATGTGTTAGATTAGTTTTATATTTGCAAAACCGAAATTTATCGAGGGAGCTAAGTCATTTTCGAATTTGAGGTCCCAGCATCGTTTTTCTTCTTTCCTAGAGCAGCAGTGGCTGAGAGCAACACGGTGGCAACTCTCCAACAGGTTTTGAGGGAAAGGAAGCCTTCCCACTTGGGAATGGCTCTCCTTCTCCCATTTTCTCTCCTTTTCCTTCATTTTCTTTCATAGTTTGTTAATTTTCTGTTGTATTTTGTAGATTTATGTCATGTTCTTATTTTCTTCCATGTAATTTTTTTATGTTTAAAGATCGATGTAGTTCAGTTCTATGATGTTTTATTGTTGAACAATTTCAATTTTAATACAATTTCATTTTTATGGAGTGATTTTACTGATTAAAATTCTTCTTGAATGTTTGATTATCATTCAATGATGTTTGTGATTTTTATCTATTCTAGATTTAGGCAGATATCAATCTTGACCATGTAATTTCACCATAAATTAGATTTTCTAGATTAGATAATTTAATTTATGTGGTTTGATTAATTTCTTGGGTTTAATCACTTAATTGAAATATTGAACTAAGATTTTAGTCAATTATTTTAGTTAAGTTAGATTGTAATTCCAAAGTTTTGGATTCAATCATATTTTAGAAATTAACCAACATTAAATGAATTGTAATTTAATTGAGTTGTTTTTCAATGATTCAAAGATTAATTTTCTATGAATTAACCGAATTAGACCAAATGAAATCAATCGCATTTTCTTGAGTAATCGGTCATTTGATGAAATGGAAATTATATTTGAATTATTTGAATCAATGAGTATTTCTTGGCCAAAGTTATGTTTTAATTCTTATTATGTGAAGCTTGGTATATATGCATTTATGTGATTGTGGATGAGTAGTGAGTGGGATGAGAATTTGCATATCAATATGCGTTTGTGGGACATGAATGTGATTAGAACTTAATCAAATTGTATTGGGTTATGGTTAGTGAAGTTTTTCCTAATTATAATTTTAATATAATTTTGTCTTAGAAGATTTTCTGAAAATTTTAGATTGACAATTACATAATAGAATTTAACTAAGAATACTCAAAGAAAATGATGATGATGACTACAATTCTATGGACTCTATGATTGGTTGCATATATTTTGTTTGTTTTATTTTCTCTTTTAGTTATTTTAATTTCTGTTTTATTCTTATTTTATTTTACGCTTTTAAATTCTCAATCAAAGCCCGCTTTTTTATATGTTTTTCGTAATTTCCTTTAATAAGTCTTAATAGCATTTTACTTAACTTAATTGAATTTTATTTAACATCTCATTTTCTATGAGATGATATTCTTCTCATTTACTTTATTACTCAATGCGACCCAGTATATTTGTTAGACTATTTTATTTGTGCTATAAATTATACGCATCATTGTAGGTTGTTCAACTATGTTGGATTTGATTGAAACTTGCTTAAGGAAACAAAGGGAATGCAAGTGTTAGTCCCACATTGCCTAGAACACAAAGAGGAAGGAAGTGCCAAGCCTATATAAGAAAAAGAAAATGTTAGTCCAACGTTGAGAGAAATTTCTACGTGTTGTAAAAATTTTCAAATAGTATCTTCTCTAGGTGTATAGTCATGGTTTTTTTCTTTTGTTTTTCAGTTTTTTACGTTAATTCCTGTGTTGTATTTTTATTCTATTTTATTTTTCTAATTTATTTAAAACAAAAAATTCTCAAAGGAAAAATAGAGTTTTTCCCAACAAGCGATTCTCTTTCTCAATTCCTATTCTGTTCTTGTTTTGGTTCTATCTTCTTGCCCGATGTTGTCCCAACTTTGTTTCTGCTCTGTTCATTACTTTAAAAATTCCCGAAGTAGTAATTGAATCCATATAATCATTTATTTAATTCAGTTTGCTCCTAACAAGCCAAAAAATTTCATCTAAACCAAGAAATTTCATGTGCAAGAGGAGAGAGTGATTTCTATCGGGAAAAATAGAGTAAATCCTGAAATTCTCATACCTCTCGCCGTTGACCATCTTTGATTCTTCACTCTTAAGTTTTTCTTTCTCTGTTTTGTCTCAATTCCTTTGATTTCTCAGTGAAACTCTCTCTTCGGTTGTACTCAGTCTCATTGAGAAAGGTTCCTTGACTCATGCTAGCAAAACAGAGGCTTTTCTTTCTTTGTCTTGGTGAACCCTTCACAATTAAGCTCCGGAAGAGATAGTGGAATACACGTGTTACACGCCTAATGTTGCCACCAAGCCTATATTAGCTAAAATGATGGGGAAGCACTCCTTTAAAACTTATTTGCAATTAGGTCCATAGTCCAATATGTGAAATTCTACCTTCGCCCCAAATATTTATTTACTTACCTTCTCTAAATTTTTGTTTATTTAATCATTTATTTGTTTATTGTTGTTATTATTATTGGTATTATTATATTTATTTTTCTTTTAATTACTTATTTCACTTTCTTAAATTTTTCCCTCTATTAAATTACCTAATACATAATAGGTATTTAGTCAAGATATTACATATATAATCTAGAATTATAATAAAAGAACCAAAAAAAAAATAATTGACATTCTTTATGAAATATTGTTTTTTTATTGTTAAATGCGAACTTTTTTGTCAATATTGTAGGATGTATTTCATCAACTATCTTCAATATATCGGAGTTGCAATACATATATTTGGGTTAGAACAATTTATCGGGAAGCATCCCCTCTAATATATGCTATTGAAAGATGGGTCCCTCCATAAGTGGGGCCCATGTATTATAATATTAAAAAAAAGGGCCAAATTACAATTTAACTAAAGTTATAACCAAATTTTGTAATTTACTCCAAAGTAATAAAATAACAAAATTTGTGGGGCCCACAAGAGAAAATTTTCTTCAAATTAGGCACCGAAGAAAAAAGAGGGGAGGCTGCGCGTGAAGAATGCAAATTTATTTTCGCATCTGAGAAGGGAGAAGTTGCTCTATAAATAGAGCCTTCGTCCCTTCTTCCCAATCATCCCTTCATCCCAGAGAAGCCTCACCTTTTAAGAGAAAAAAGTGAGAAGAAAAATAGAGAATGCCTCAGAAAGTTTCTGAGAGGAAAAATAGTGAGTCCAATTTGTGATGATTATTGTTCACAAATTAAAGAAATACTGTTGTAGTATTTTTTTGTGAGTGAGAGGCCCACCTAAGGGTAAAGATTGTATTCCCATTATTACTATAGTGGAAGATTTAAGCGGCCTACGGGTCCCGTGGTTTTTACCTAATTTGGGTTTTCCACGCTAAAATTTTTTGGTGTTATTTTTGTCTAATGTATTTTGGGAATTATCCTGAGTCTGTGGAATTATTCATATATACAGAAGTACTGTTTATACATACAGAGGTACTGTTCATACGTACGAAGTACTATTTACTGCCAGAAAAGTTTTGGGATAAGCTAAATCTATTGTCTACTGATCTCAATGGAGACAAGAAACATCAAAATGATCAGCCTAAGTAGCACAAATTATCACATGTGGAGAAGCAAGATGAAGGATCTCCTATTTGTGATGAAAATGCATCTACCAGTGTTTACATCAAATAAACCTGAAGGCAAGACGGATGAGGAATGGGGGTTTGAGCATGAGCAAGTGTGCGGTTTCATCCGACAATATATCGAAGACAATGTATACAACCACATCTGCAATGAGACTCATGCCCGGACGCTATGCAATAAGCTTGAACAGCTTTATGCGTCAAAAACTGGTAACAATAAATTATTTTATTTGACCAAATTGACGCAGTTGAAATACAGGGAAGGGACTTCTGTAGCAGATCATCTAAATGAGATGCAAGGGGTCGTAGATCAACTGTCCAGAATGGGCATAAATCTGGACTATGAAATATTTGCTCTGCTGGTATTGGGCTCTCTACCAGAGTCGTGGGAGACTCTGAAGATTTCCATCACCAACACTGCACCTGATGGTGTAGTTAATATGGAGTCTGTTAAAAGTAGTATCTTAAATGAAGAAATGAGAAGAAGATCTCAAAGCTCATCTTCTTCATCACAACCAGATGTTCTGGTTTCAGACTTCAGGGGGAGAAACCAGTCTAGGGATCAAAAACCTAGAGGAAGGAGCAGAGACAAATCCAACAAATATGCCAATGTTGAATGCCATTACTGTAAAAAGAAGGGTCATATCAAAATACACTACCGCAAGTTCAAGAAGGATCAGGAAAAGAACAAAGGCAGAGGACAGAAGAAAAACAACAGTAGTGATGATGAGCAAGCAGATGTTGCTGAGGAGTTCAACATTGTCTATGATGATGATGTAGTCAATCTTACAACCCATGAGACAAGCTGGGTGATTGACAGTGGTGCCACCATTCATGCTACATCTCGGAAAGAATTTTTCTCATCTTACACACCAGGCAATTTTGGTATTGTAAGAATGGGAAATAATAATCTTTCAATAATTGCAGGTAAGGGAGATGTTTGTTTAAAGACGGAGAATGATACGCAATTAGTTCTGAAGGATGTAAGGCATATTCCAGATATGCGCCTAAATCTGATCTCAACAAGCAAGCTAGATGATGAAGGTTTCTGCAATACCTTTTTTAATGGCCAATGGAAGCTCACCAAAGGATCATTGGTGGTGGCCAGAGGGAACAAAGACTCCAAACTATACATTATGCAAGCAAAGCTCTCCAAGGATGTTGTGAATACAACGGAGAATGATAGTACAGTTGAGCTATGGCACAAACGTCTCGATCACATGAGCAGAAGAGCATGATCCATTTAACTAGGAAGAATTCTCTACCTGGTTTGGATCAAGTTCACTTAAAGAAGTGTGATGACTGTCTGGCAGGAAAGCAAAATAGAGCTACGTTCAAAAGCCACCCTCCTTCTAGAATGGCGAATGTACTGGATTTGGTACACTCAGATTTATGTGGACCAATGTTAAAGTCACTTGGTGGTGCTCAGTACTTTGTGACTTTCATTGATGACCATTCAAGGAAGATATGAGCATACACTTTAAAGACAAAGGATCAAGTGCTGAGTGTCTTTAAAGAGTTTCATGCCTCGGTTGAAAGAGAAACTGAGAAGAAGCTAAAATGCATCAGGACAGACAACGGTGGAGAATACATTGGGCCTTTTGATGCCTACTGTAAAGAGCATGGTATTCGACATCAGACAACGCCTCCAAAAACACCACAGCTGAATGGCCTGGCTGAGAGGATGAACAGAACTTTGATGGAGAGAGTTAGATGTTTACTCTCTCATGCAAAGTTACCAAAGAAATTTTGGGGTGAGGCTTTACTAACAGTAGTACATGTGCTGAATCGCTCACCTTGTGTCCCTTTAAAGCTAGATGTTCCAGAAAAAGTATGGTCAGGAAAAGATGTTTCCTACAACCATCTGCGAGTGTTTGGATGCAAAGCCTTTGTACATATTCCAAAGGATGAAAGGTCCAAACTTGAGAGTAAGACACGACAATGCGTGTTCATTGGATATGGTCAAGATAAGTTTGGCTACAGATTTTATGATCCAGTGGAGAAGAAACCAGTCAGGAGTCGTGATGCTGTGTTCATTGAAGATCAGACCATTGAAGATATTTCTAAAGCCAATGGTGATTCAACTGGTTCGAAAGTTATTCCTCCAACACTGGTGCTAAGACAAGTTGGAGATGAAATGCATAATGATCAGCCTGAGATAGGTGATCCAGATGCTCCCGTTGAGATTCCATCAGAAGATTCTGATGATGATGATGGTGTTCATGATCAACCACCAGTTCCAATGGGTTCTCCAGAATTGAGAAGATCTACTAGAGTTCGACAACCTTCTACTAGATACCCTGCAAATCAGTATGTGATATTAACTGACGAGGGAGAACCAGAAAGCTTCGAAGAAGCAATGGATGATGAACACAAGAAGAAGTGGATTGAGGCCATGCAAGATGAGATGAAATCATTGCATGAGAATAAAACTTTTGAACTAGTGAAGCTGCCAAAAGGCAAGAGGGCTTTGAAGAATAAATGGGTGTTCAGAATTAAGCATGAAGAGAACAGTTCCCATCCAAGATTCAAAGCCAGATTGGTTGTCAAGGGATTCAGTCAAAGAAAAGGGATTGACTTTGATGAGATATTTTCACCAGTGGTGAAAATGACATCCATTCGAACAGTGCTAGGGTTAGCATCAAGTCTTGACCTTGAGGTTGAGCAAATGGATGTCAAAACTGCATTCCTTCATGGTGATTTGGAGGAAGAAATATACATGGAGCAGCCAGAGGGTTTCAAGCAAAAAGGAAAAGAGGACTATGTTTGCAAGCTGAAGAAAAGTCTGTACGGCTTGAAGCAAGCACCAAGACAGTGGTATAAGAAGTTTGAGTCTGTTATGGGGGAGCATGGTTACAAGAAGACTACTTCAGATCACTGTGTGTTCGTGCAGAAATTCTCTGATGATGATTTCATTATTTTATTGCTCTATGTGGATGACATGTTGATTGTTGGCCAAAATATTTCTAGAATTGATGACTTGAAGAAGCAGTTGAGCAAATCTTTTGCTATGAAAGACTTAGGGCCAGCAAAACACATTCTTGGCATGAAGATAACTAGAGACAGAAGCGCCAAGAAATTATGGTTGTCACAAGAGAAGTATATTGAGAAAGTACTTCAAAGGTTTAATATGGACAAAGCTAAAGCGGTTAGTTGTCCTCTTGCTAATCACTTTAAGCTAAGTTCTAAGCAATGCCCTTCCACAGATGAAGGAAAGGAAGAGATGGACAAGGTTCCATATGCTTCAGCAGTTGGAAGTTTAATGTATACCATGGTGTGCACACTGCCGGATATTGCTCATGCAGTTGGAGTAGTGAGTAGATTCCTTTCAAAACCTGGAAAGGAACATTGAGCTGTAGTAAAGTGGATATTCAGGTATCTACGGGGTTCTTCCAAAATATGCTTATGTTTTGGAGATACCAAACCTGTGTTAGTTGGATACACAGATGCAGATATGGCCGGCGACATAGATTCGAGAAAATCTACTTCGGGCTACCTGATCACTTTTGCAGGGGGAGCTGTGGCATGGCAGTCAAAGTTACAGAAGTGTTTTGCACTGTCCACCACTGAAGCAGAATTCATCGCAGCAACTGAAGCGAGTAAGGAGTTGCTATGGATGAAAAGGTTCTTAAATGAACTTACTTTCCACCAAGAAAAGTATGAGCTATTTTGTGACAATCAAAGTGCAATTCACCTTGGAAAGAATGCCTCCTTTCACTCAAGATCGAAGCACATTGATATGAGATATCACTAGATAAGAGGTGCATTGGAGAAGAAGCTACTACAGCTTGAAAAGATCCATACAGATGAAAATAGATTTGATATGTTGACTAAGACTCTTCCAAGAAGCAAGTTTGAATACTGTCGATCAGCTGCAGGATTGGTGGAACCCCCCCCACTTAGGTCGGGAGGGGGAGAATTGAAAGGTGGGTCCCTCCATAAGTAGGGCCCATGTATTATAATATTAAAAAAAAGGGCCAAATTGTAATTTAACTAAAGTTGCAACCAAATTTTGTAATTTACTCCAAAGTTATAAAATAACAAAATTTGTGGGGCCCACAAGAGAAAATTTTCTTCAAATTAGGCACTGTCTGAAGAAAAAAGAGGGGAGGCTGCGCGTGAAGAATGCAAATTTATTTTCGCATCTGAGAAGGGAGAAGTTGCTCTATAAATAGAGCCTTCGTCCCTTCTTCCCAATCATCCCTTCATCCCAGAGAAGCCTCACCTTTTGAGAGAAAAAAGTGAGAAAAAAAATAGAGAGAGTGCCTCAGAAAGTTTTTGGGAGGAAACATAGTGAGTCCAATTTGTGAGGGTTATTGTTCACAAATTGAAGAAATATTGTTGTAGTATTTTTTTGTGAGTGAGAGGTCCACCTAAGGGTGAAGATTGTATTCCCATTATTACTATAGTGGAAGATTTAAGCAGCCTACGGATCCCGTAGTTTTTACCTAATTTGGGTTTTCCACGCTAAAATTTTTTGGTGTTATTTTTGTCTATTGTATTTTGGGAATTATCATGAGTCTGTAGAATTATTTTAATTCTGCGCACACCGCCGTTTTTCCCAACAGCTATAGGGTTCCGAAATTATTAGAATTGTCTCTTAAGTTGAATCAATTATTTGGTTTCATCCCATCTGATTGGCAGCACTGCAAAGAGCTCAAATTTTTATCATTACCAGGCAACAGATTTAGTGGACATATACTGACAGACATTGGCAACTTGACTATGCTTCAAGAGTTATATTTACATGATAACCTTTTGATAGGTATGTTCTATATCAAAAATCTCCCTCTATTACTATTTTTATATATTTAAAAATTTAAATAATAAAATCATATGATGAAACAATTATTGTATAATTTGAGTTAAAAATAATAAAAGTTTAATCTTTGTCACAAATTAAATAATTTATATTTTATACGGTTATTTTTATCTTATCTTTAAATTTTATATGTGCTTATGATAATTGTAATTTTATAAAATTTATTTATGCATATTAATTATACATGTGCACATATATATATATATATATTATATAGAGAGACACACAATACAATTATAACATTTTGAAACATTCCAAAATTCCGATACTTTTTAACTTCAGTGCAAATTTTCTACAATTTTAATATTTCAAAACGTTCGATCAATTATATTTTTAAAGTCAAATTATCACATAAAAATCATAATATGTATTTCAATTAAGAAATATGAAAATTTGTAACTTTATCATTTGTAGCACTGTTTTGTAACATTTTAATAAAGTTTAATAAAGTTTTTCAATAACATTTGATTAGCCGAAAAGTTATTTTTGAGCCCCAAAAATTTGTTACATATAAAACAATATGCTCTTCTAATACACACATGCATATATATATATATATATATATATGATTCAAGTATTATTCGAATTAGATGTATATATTTTACCATACTATTAAATTTATTTCTATATTATTATATATGACTTCGCACCATATATAATCATTAGTCTATGTATTACTAGATAAATAAATTGAAATAAAAAATATAATATATAAAGAGGTGTTAGGATTAAAACCGTCGTTATAATGTAAATTTGAATTACAAACAATAACAGTTTGTTCTTTGTCACTGAATAAACCGTGTATATTTTAAACAGTTAATGCTATATTGCTCTTTAATTTTTATATTTGCTTATGACAATTGTAATATTTTACAATTTTCATATGATATATAACTTACGTATGTCATCAGCAACCTTCTATTTAACATCTGATAATTTTTCTTCAATTTTGAATATTTTAAAGCTTTCAACTTATTATTGATTTAAAGTCAAAGTACATGACAAAATGAAAAATGTACTATGTATTTAAATTAAAAAATGGAAATTTACAACTTTATATTTTTTTGGGGAAAAGTAACTTTATCAATTGTAGCACTGTTTTGTAATATTTTATAATTTACATATTTTTTTTGCAAGAACAAAACAGGGTTAGCGGAACTATATATATTCTAGTAACTGTGAAAGTCTAAGTCATATATATGTAGCAATATACTGCAAGAATTTGATTAGCCAAAAAATTGTTACATAATAAACAAGATGCTTTTCTACTATATATATATATATAATGATGAACAAGATACATCACTTGACTAATAAATAACAAAGGGTTATCATTTTCTTGGTCGTTATTAATTATTAAACTGTACGTTAATAGTTTACATAATATAGTTGGAATAATATGATATGCTAGTATTTATAATGAATTTCTAAAATTTGCTGGAATTTAATTTTTCTTTGCTAAATAAAATATCTATTCCACACATTTTATTTCTAAACGCATAAGGATAATTAATTTGAATCAATGAACATATAAAAGAATTGAACAACCAAATCATTTTTAATGAATTACTCTAACAAATTTACTTTAATAGTTTCAATCATCCGCACTAGTTAATAGTAGTCTTCTGCCAGAATAAGATTATAAATTTTTGTCTTTTTAATGATGAATTTTCTCTCTCTACCATATTCATTTATATGTCTTTTAAAATCCAAATGACATTCATTAATTTTCTCTAACAAGTTGATGAATATGATAACAGACTCAGCACCTTCACCAATGTCCAGAAGAATCATACCTCATCACATCCATTCAGATAACGGTTTACATTAGTGAGCTGTACAAATTTACAACAATTTTTCCTTGATTATTGGATCTTATGCCAAGTGTCCTCTTCTGTTAATTTGTTAAGTGTATATAAGCATTCTTTGTATATCAGATTTAATATCAGAAATACATATCAGATTTAATATCAGAAATACATATCAGAACTTCACCTCTGCCTTTACGTTGCTTTATCTTTTTCATTTCTGCAGAAATCTCACCTGGTATCAGAAGCCAAAGAAAGCGAAAGCTTAGTTTCCATGGCCTCAAGCACAAGCCAAACCCCTTCTGAAACATCAAATATTATGAACACTACTACTCAAACCCTCAAACTCGGACAAGGAAGTAATAATTCCTTCAATCTGGTAGCACCTGTCAAGTTGGACAGGAACAACTACCTTCTCTGGAAATCCATGACTCTGCCCATAATTAAGGGAAATCGTTTAGAAGGATTCATAAATGGCTCTTTTCCATGTCCTGCTATTTTTATCGAAGGCGGCACACCGAATCCAAAATATGAGGAACGGATCGTGACAGACTAGTTGTTATTGGGCTGGTTATACAGTTCACTAACTTTAGAAGTTGCCACTCAGCTCATAAATTGCAAAACAAGTCAGGAGCTATGGAAGAATGCCGAGGAGTTTGCTGGTGCAGCCACTAAAGCAAAAGCACTATGGTACAAAAGTGAGCTGCAAAGAACCAGAAAGGGCTCCTCCAAAATGGAGGAATATCTTAGTAAAATGAAAAAATTCTCAGATAATTTGCAACTTGCTAGTTTTCCCATTTCATCTTATGATTTGTATGCACAAATTCTTGCTGGTTTAGGATCTAAATATACACCCATTGTCATAAAACTGACTGACAGAGATGATATGTCCTGGATGGAATTTCAAGCTACCTTATTAACCTTTGAAAACCGTCTTGAGCAAATTAATGCCTTTGAAAACTTATCAATTACAGGATCTATTAACAATGCACAAAGAACCAATACCTACACTGATAACAGCAGAAATAACACAAGAGGAAATTGGAGAGGACAATCAAGAAGAGGCAGGGGCCGAGGTAGAGGTAGATCATTTTCTTCAAGGCCTACATGTTAGGTCTGTGGCAAACAAGGACACCTGGCCTCTGTCTGCTACTACAGATACAATCAGAACTATATGGGAAATCCACCATCAGATCCGAAAAATGCGACAAACTCTGCAAATGCCTACACTGCCAATGTAGCCTCTCCTCAAGCTGTAGCAGACCCTTCTTGGTTTGTTGACAGTGGTGCCACACACCACATAACAAATGATGCAGAAGTCCTGAACCCAATGGTTAAACACAATGGTAACAGTAAGATACAAGTTGCAAATGGTGAAAATATTTCTATAGCCAATTTTGGTTCTGCTGTAATTAAAACAACCAAAAAAAAATCAACCTCTCCACTTGAAAAATGTTTTGCATACACCTTCAATTTCTAAAAAGCTCATCAGTGTTTCCCAACTCACATCCCAAAATAATGTTACAGTAGAGTTTGATTCAAATCTTTTTTGTGTGAAGGACAAGATGACCAAGAATGTTCTACTGCAAGGGAGACTTAAAGAAGGGCTATACCAAGTTGATCCTGTTTTCTCAAGTAAACCCAAAGCTTTTTTCTGCTGCTGCACCACATGATACCTTACATACTGTCCTTTTTTCTTCAACAAACTCAGATCATTATCTCCTGGATTGGCATAGGATCTTGGGACCTCCATCACATAGAATTGTAACCCAAGTTCTCAAAATTTGTAATCCAAATTTTAAAGTAAATAAAACTAATGATGTTTGCTTTGCTTGTCAATATGGTAAATCACACAAATTGCCTTTCTCTCTCTCAGAATCAAGAGCCAAAGAACCCCTTGATCTCATTCACACTGACTTATGGGGTCCCTCTCCTCATATCTCTAATAATGGCTACAAATACTACATACTCTTCCTTGATGATCACACTCGGTATACTTGGATATATCCCTTAAAAAATAAAAATGAAGCTCTCACCTCTTTTATTCAGTTCAAGACTCTTGTAGAAAAACAATTTAACAAAGCTATAAAAATTGTTCAAAGTAACAATGGTGGGGGAATACCTAGCCTTTTCTGACTTTGTCAAACAACAAGGCATCATTCACCAATTCTCTTGTCCCTACACATCTGCACAAAATGGAAGGGCAGAAAGGAAGCACCGCCATATCACTGAAACTGGCTTAACTCTCCTAGCTCAAGCTCAAATCCCTTTAACTTATTGGTGGGAAGCCTTCACAACAGCCACCTTTCTAATCAATCGTTTACATACACCTGTCCTAAATGACAAATCACCTTATACCTTACTTTTCAATAAACAATTTGATTTTAAATACCTTCACCCCTTTGGCTGCTCTGCTTACCCTTGTCTCACCCCTTACAATTCATATAAATTGAGTTTTCATTCTGTTAAGTGCATCTTTTTGGGATACAGTAGCAGCCATAAAGGCTATAAGTGTCTGTCCCCACAAGGAAGAGTCTATGTCTCAAGACATGTTGTTTTCAACCATCATGAGTTTCCTTATCCTTCTCTTTTTCAAAACTCCATCTCTTCCAACCAAAACAACACATCTCAATTACCTCTTATAATTTCTAACCAGATTCCGACTGCAGATCTCAGCCCAGCTTCTTCTCCTATTGCAGCAGAACAATTTGGACCATCTTCTCCTCAACATCATCAAGTAAGAAGTCCTAATTCAACCTCTTCGACATCTACTAGGTATGCTCTTCCTCCAAATTTTCCTTCTGATTCTATTTCTACTTCTGACCCTTGTCTTGTTTCTGCATCAGAATCTGATCACTCTTCATCAACCAGGTATGCTCTTCCTTCACATTTTTATACTGTACCTACTGTCACTACTATACCTGTTGAGACCAATATGCCAAATCTACCTCTTTAATCTATTCATCCTATGACAACCAGAAGCCAAAAAGTTACCCTTAAGCCCAAAACTCCTTTTGTAGGTTCAGTCTCACCATCTCATATAAATAGTCACAATCCCACTTCTGTTTCCCTAGCCTTACAGTAGCCACATTGGTTTCAGGCAATGATAGAAGAGTTTAATGCTCTAAAAAGGAATAATACATGGACTCTTGTCCCTGCTGAGTCCCATATGAACATTGTCAGTTTAAAGTGGGTTTTTCGAACTAAATACAAAGAAGATGGCTCCATTGATAAGTTTAAAGCTCGACTTGTTGCTAAGGGCTTCCATCAAACTCCTGGTGTTGATTTCTTTGAAACCTTCAGCCCAGTAATCAAACCTGCAACTGTGAGACTCATTTTAACATTAGCAGGTTCTCATAATTGGCTTGTTCATCAACTTGATGTAAACAATGCCTTCCTAAATGGTTCCTTGCAAGAAAAAGTGTTCATGACCCAACCAGAAGGTTTTACTGATTCACAATTCCCAAATTATGTCTGCAAGCTTAACAAAGCTCTTTATGGTTTAAAACAAGCTCCAAGAGCTTGGTTTGATAGTCTGCGATTGACACTTCTTTCTTAGGGAGTTACTCATAGCAAAGCTGACAGCTCTCTTTTCTTTCTTCACTCGAAGGACAAAATCATATTTATATTAATTTATGTTGATGACATTTTGGTAGCTGCTAATAATGCCTCTTATCTCTCTGAATGCACTTCGAAATTGCATAGTGTTTATGCACTCAAAGATTTAAGGGCATTACATTTCTTTCTTGGAATTGAAATTTCAAGAAACTCTACAAGCTTTCTACTGTCACAAAAAAAAATAGATTGAAAACTTGCTCCAAAGATTTAACATGACTGAATGCACTCCTTGCAGCACTCCCATGACAGCAAACAACAAACTTTTTATTGCTGACAGTGACTTCTTGTCTGATGCACATAGTTTTAGTAGTGCAATTGGAGCACTCCAGTATCTAATCTATACAAGACCAGACATCACCTTTTCTGTTAACAAGTTAAGCCAATTTCTCCAGAAGCCTACTACAAATCATTGGCAAGCTGTCAAGCGTATCTTAAGATATCTCAAAGGCACCATTCACTTGAGTCTACAGCTAAAGGCTTCTCCTTCTCTACAGCTCCAAGGATTCTCAGATGCCGATTTTGGTTCCAATCTAGATGACAGGCATTCTACTGGAGGCTACTGTGTTTACTATGGAAATAGCATTATTTCCTAGTCTTCTAAGAAACAACCTGCAGTTTCTCGTTCAAGTTGTGAATCTGAGTACCGTGCCATTTCCAATTTAGCTGCTGAGTTATTATGGATCAAATCCTTGCTTAA
Organism: Biancaea sappan; assembly: GCA_037074585.1. NCBI lineage: Eukaryota > Viridiplantae > Streptophyta > Magnoliopsida > Fabales > Fabaceae > Biancaea > Biancaea sappan. The sequence goes on from CM073493.1 coordinate 29,373,521, forward strand.
AGAAATTGACTTCCCTCAATCCACAGCTGCTATAATCTGGTGTGACAATCTAAGTGCTATCTCCTTAGCTTCTAATCCTGTTCTTCATGCCAAAATCAAACATGTTGAACTTGACATTCACTTCATCAGGGATAAAGTTCAATCTAGAGATATTGAAATTCGTTATGTTCCTTCTATTGACCAAACAGCTGATAGCTTCACCAAAGCTTTACCTCCTTCCAGATTTCTTTACCTCAGAGACAAACTCGGTGTTCTTTTACATTCCCACTCTCATTTTCAGGGGAGTGATAACAGACTCAGCACCTTCACCAATATCCAAAAGAATCATACCTCATCACATCCATTCAGATAACGGTTTACATTAGTGAGCTGTACAAATTTATAACAATTTTTCCTTGATTATTGGATCTTATGCCAAGTGTCCTCTTCTGTTAATTTGTTAAGTGTATATAAGCATTCTTTGTATATCAGATTTAATATCAGAAATACATATCAGAACTTCACCTCTGCCTTTACGTTGCTTTATCTTTTTCATTTCTGCAGAAATCTCACCGAATACACCTAAACTGATGTTGACGAAATGATATTATTTCATATTTCGTTACAATTCCTAATCGATGAGTAATTCTTTCCCAAATATAGAAACATATAGAGTATAGCCTTCTCCTCATTCATTTTCGATCTAAGAAGTCTTAAATCTACTAAACATGGAAAGCCTCTGTTTTCATTTCTCCTTCCTTTTCTTCCTCTGTTTTCATTTGTGTAAGACCAATTTGACAATAGATGAGTCTGTACTTATTGTTTTTAAATTGTACAATCTCTAGAATGATTGCTCCATCTCCTCTTTAATTTTTATATTTTCTTATGATAATTGTAATTTTCTAGAAATTTTATATTCTACCATGGTGTTTTGGAACTTTCTGATGTATATTCAACAGCAACATTCCATTTAACATCTCTGCAATTTTTTCTACAATTTTGACTCTTTTGAGGCTTTCAATTTTTTTTTTGATTTAGAGCCAAATTTCATAATAAAATGAAAACTATAGTATGTATTTAAATTCAAAGATATGGAAATTTGCAACTTTATATGTTTTTTGAAAAGTAACTTCATAGTTTACATAATATCTTACGTACATTTATAGTTTACATAATATAGTTGGAATAATAATTTGATACCTAATCAAAGTCAAATAAAACAATCAATTAATATTCCTTAATAATTATTTATATTAAAATAATTTTAGGTTTTATGGTGTATTTGGTCTTAAAAATATACTTTTGTACGTATAAAGTAAATATATATATATATATATATATTCACTACAAAAAAAAGGGAATATAGCGTCGGTTTCAAAAACCAACGTTAGATGCCGCAACTAGCGTCGGTTTCTATAGCGTCAGTTACAACCGACGTTAGATTCTGAATTTAGCGTCGGTTTTTATAGCGTCGGTTAAAACCGACGTTAGATTTTGTATTTAGCATCGGTTTCTATAACGTCGGTTAAAACCGACGTTAGATGTCGCATATAGCGTCGGTTTCTATAGCGTCAGTTAAAACCGACGCTAAATGCCTTATTTTAAGAAAAGAAAAATAAGAGAATTTCTTCCGCAAAACATGTCATTCACATATCTCTTTCGTATTTTAGTTTCACTCTTCTTCTCTATTTCAATTCCCCTCCAATATTTTCTCCCACACCCACCTCTTGACCTTAATCCTTCCAATAATTTCATTTTTAACCATAATCCTTACATTCTCATCGTGAGTGTGAGAATGCTGGAGAGAGTAACAACTATGTTGGGTTATAGAGAGAGAGAGAGAGAGAGAGAGAGAGAGAGAGAGAGAGAAAGGGATGCCATAGACAAGGCATCAACGTGAGATAGTCTTTCTCACACTTCATGAATTTTCGACCCATTTCTTCCTTATCATAATTTCTTGGTCTCAAATTCAGTAACATCTCCACCTCAATGTAGTGTATACATATATATATATATGTATATTTAGTGACAGTTTTTGTAAAAATCTCCCACCAACTTCATCTTAGCTCCTGTCTCAAGTCCAGCCCTGGTGAGTTATCCTTCCAAGCTCGATTGTTCTTCCCCTTCTTTGTGTGATATGAACACTTATGTACACTAGCACACTTAACCTTCAGCCATAGCTTCACACACACATAAGCACCACTACCCACTTTCAGTGAAGACTTCTGAACACTTACAATTTTTTTAATCAAAATGAAGTCTAATCATTTAAATACACAATTTTTCACAGGTTAGAATACCCACAACTTCTTTGAATTTGAAAGGTTATGCAATTTATTTTATTAATGTTAAAAATTGATTATATCTTATAAATGTTTGGAACATGATCTTGTTCTATTTTATATAACAATATGAAGATCTTATTTTATTGTAATATTATAAAGAATGAAAATAGAGTATTTTATTAAAATATTTGAACTTTAAAAAAAAATCTAATGTTTTTAAAGAAAATAATTTGAAATTTTTTTACTATTGTTTTATTATTTTATCCAGTAGATCATTACAAAAAAAAGTGAAATATTTATTTTGTTAGGACATGTGAAACTTGTTCTTTTAAAATGTATTAACTTGTAACTTTGAATTTGATGTAAAAATGAAGAAAAATTCTTTAAATATCTCAAATGAAAAAAAATTCTTCATACATTAAATTAAATTAATAAAAAACACCAAAATAAAACTAATTCTTCATTAATTTTCCCTCACAATACCTTTATATTCACTAAACTAATTTATATATTTATTTTAAAAATAAAATTAATAAAAATTTTTACCTTTTAAATAAAATAACTAAAAAATGAATAAAATTTTCAATTTTTAGTAGTTCTTTAAAATAAAATAAAATAATATTTTTTAGTTATTTATTTAATTACCTTTCATTAAATTTCCATTTTTAAATAAAATAGATTGATAATTTTTCTCTACAAATAAATTTTAGTTCTTATAATTTTATTTATTTTAAGATTTCTTCTTTAATATTTTCATCTTTTAAATTATATCAGTATTTCTTAAAAAAAATTCATTTTTTCTTCCCTCTCGTTTTTTTCTCATTTGCAACGTATATCAGACCCATCCCTCTCCATTTTTGATGTTTCCCTCTCAAATTTCAGACCCATCCCTCTCTTTTTCAGTTTCCTTTTTCATTTTTCATGTTTCCCTCTCAACCCTCGCCGTCCCTTCCTCCCCTTTTCTTATTTCCTTCCTTTACCGTCATTGTGGCCCAAGACGAAGAGTGAGGCGAGAGAGAACAGAGCAACGCTCCCCTTTCTTCTTTCCTTCCTTCAACCGCAACCATCGCAATCCAATTTTTTCTCAGGTAATGGTTTATATAGTTTAGCTATTTACTCTTCCATTCCTCTACCTCCATCCCTTTAATGGCTTGGGTCTGTGCAACACAGAGGTGGCCGGGAGAAAGAGAGAGAGTGGGGCAATGGAGTCTCAATGGAGAAGCGCAATGGGGCCATTACGTTGGGGAAGGGCAGTCCACGACAATTCTCTACCTATTCTAAAGGGTCTTCGGTCTGAGGTTGGTACTTAATCTTTTCTCCTTCCATCTTCTTCACAAAACCCAAACCCTAACTGATTTGGAGAGTAAATTGACAAATCTGAAATGTTTCTACTCCTCTACCTTTTCCATTTTTATTCTTTGAAATTGTGGCTTGATTACGGGAAGGAAACTTCTAGAAAAATTAATTTTTGGTGTTGACTGTACATGGGGTTTGTTCTTAAAGAGGACATTTAGAGTTCACTTTGTGATTTTTTTAAAGTTAGAATCTCTGTTTTGGTGGGTTGGATCATTACTAGTTAATTTTTGTTGCTCAAAGGGTTCCTATAAAATGTTTGATATTAACAGTAGAATCACATATGTATCTGTCACTGTTTTATGTTGGAACTGGTCTTTTCATATTCTGTTGCTTTCTCAGATAAGAGAAGATATCAAATCTGGTGTTTATGTGGAAAATCTTACAGAGGAGCAAGTGTGTACAATACCTCCACATGACAAATACCTCAGAATGCTCACACTTCAACAATTAGTATTCGTCTTTTTAGTTTGCAATATCAACAGTTAAAGTATATATAGGTGCTTGTAAATTTTAGTTGTTCTATTTGTTGCTTGTAGTTTTTTGCTTATATCCTCATTGTTTTTAATTTAGTTCTCAATAATAACTATTAAAATATATTTTTTAGTTGTTCTATTTTTTTACAGGGAGATGAAAATGAACAATGTAATTGACAAAAGCACATACCTTCAAAACCAAATTATGCAACCGAAAGCTAAGTATATTATGGATTCACAACATTCCAGTGGGTAAGTTATTTGAATTTCATACATTGTATGAAGATCATAAATCATACAGTTTCAAGGTCATAGATAGAGATACTGATGTTTAGTATGTGTTTTGATTTATGTTGAGTAAGAGAATAATTCTAGACCAATCACTTTTTTGCTCCATTTTTGCTTTTCTTGGATATTCTTTTTAGGCCATTTTAGAATAGATCAAGATATTCTGTTTTTTCCTTAGACTATGATTCCATATCCATCCCGAATTAGCTTTTATCCCACTTTGGTTAGTAATATTTTGCTATTTGATATATATATATATATATATGACAGCTTTTGATGTTACTGGTTTTATGTGTCTTTGAATGACCAAATCCACTCCTAAAATCATGAAACTTTGTGGAAAGGTTCTTTATATTGTAATAAATTGATCTGGAAAGTTTTAAGCAAGATAATGCTGGTTTTCTTGGTGAAATAAGCATGAGAGCATCACTTGCCCAGTACAGAGGAATATCTGAACAGTTTAGGAATTTGGTTTGGTTATGGTAGTTAAAAGTCTCTTTTTGAGCTGAAATTTTATGGCATTTAGCCAAGACATAATGCTAATGATCTCCAAAGTTTCATTGCATTTATATATGTCTAAGATAGTCTGTTGCACATAAGAACAGAACTAATGGCAGAATTGGGAAATTCTGATATAGGAGTACTAAAGTGATCATTTGAAGAGCCAAATCTTGGATTTTTGGGCTGATATTTTTATTCTAGTATGCCAATACATAAATAAGGACGTATACAAAATTTCATGAATTATGGAGTTCTGAATCAATACCAGAATTTTTGTTAAGTCATGGCTAAAATCAACCTTAAAACAGAATTTAGGTGCATGATTAGTTCCTTGAGTTTGGGCACTTAATTTTCTATTTTAGGTGTGCAAGATGAGTTAAAAAGGGAACTTAATACAGTATTTTGGCCCTAAACTTAATATAGTTTGTTCATTTTGGTTTCTTTTCCTTTTCCTCTGTTATATTCAATTGCTTTGAAGTTGCATAGTGAATTAAAAAATAAAGGGAAACTCATAGCTGAAAATGCTAGATTTCTTAAGCGTCAAAGAATTAAGCCTAGTAAGCTCATTCTGTAATTTAATCCATACTCTTTAGGTGAATAATTTGTCAATATGATATCAAAGTGTCATTGGCTAAGTGATCAAGAACTAATTTACGAGTTAATCCCTTAGTGTCCTGTCATTGGACCCTTGTGCAATGATGATTAATTGGTCAGTGCAATAAGAAATGATATTTTTTTTATTGATATCTATTTCTATTTCTTTGGACTCATTTTTTGTTGGTTATTGATATCTATTTCTATTTCTATTTATTTCTAATTTTAACTTTATTTATCTTAAACAAACATTATTTATTTTAAACAATTTTAACTTTATATAATTTTAGATTTATTAATTCATTATTTTCATTTACTATGGACTCTAATAATAAATATTATGTTTACAGGTACCTGAAGCAAACAATGCATGAGCTTCACTTCAAGGATGTCAACGTTCTTCTGGAGCTAGTCACAACCCATGACTATGACTAGTTGTAATATTTATTTTGTTAGGACATGTAAAGTTTGTTTTTTTAGAATGTATTAACTTGTAACTTTGAATTTGATGTAAAACTTATGTTTAAAAATATATGTTTTTATTCAAATATTTTTTTTATAGTTTGGCTATTATTATTTGTTAAATTTTGACCAGATAATATTGGTTTTGGAAATTAATGATAATTTCAATTTAAATAATTAAACTATAAAAAAATTGCCCAAAGTTATTTAACATCAGATAAAATTGATTTTAAATCAAACATTTAGCGACGGTCGAAACCGATGCTAAATGATAATAACAAAAAAAATTCAAAAGTCATCTAACGTCGGTCAAAACCGACGTTAGATCACTCACATAGCGTCGGTTACAACCGACGTTAAATGACCAAATAATCATCAGTATGTCATCTAACGTCGGTCAAAATCGACATTAAATTACAACTTTAACGTCGGTCATAACCGACGTTAATTGTCAAAATTTAATGTCGATCAAAACCGACGTTAAATCACAAATTTAACGTCGGTCAAAACCGACGTTAAATCACAACTTTAACGTCGGTTATGACCGACGTTAAATTTCAGAATTTAACGTCGGTTATGATCGACGTTAAATTTCAGAATTTAACGTCGGTTATGACCGACGTTAAATTTCAGAATTTAACGTCGGTTTTGTCAAAACCGACGTTAAAATCATCTAACGTCGGTTATTCCCACGGATGTCAAAACCGACATTAAACAACCTCGCAACGGAGCAGATAACGTCGGTTTTGTAAACCGACGTTAAGTCGTTTAGCGTCGGTCAAAACCGACGCTAAAGGGTGATTTTGACCGACGCTAAATTCCAATTTTTTTGTAGTGATTCATTTTGACATGTATGTATACTTATTGGTATAATGGAAAAGTGAAAACTTATTTAGCCTACCCCTTCATATTATTGAAAGTATTATCTGTCCCAGAAACTTATTTAGTATGTATTTTTAAACAATTGTTTATATAATCTAATTAAAAAATGAATTCTTTCTTATAAAATAATCAAGTATTGTGTAAAAAATATTCATCTAATTAAAAAATTTTTAAATAATCAAGTATTGTGTAAAAAATACTCATATAAAACCAAGTAATATTTTGATAGATGAAAAAATGGTATCTCACCTTAGTGACTTTGGCATTGCCAAACTCTTAAATGAAAGACAAATTGAAACACAAACAAAGACATTTGCAGCACTTGGCTATATTGCACCAGGTGATGGATGATTTGCACTTATTACTTGTTATGTATGTACATTTCTTTGTCAATTTTTATACCTATAGATACTACTACAATTAGTAGTAATGATGTAAAATGCTTAAAATTGGATATTATATATATATATATATACAACTTTGAAGAAAACTATTAGTGGCCTAGATTTTTTTTTCCTTATCATTAAAATCATGCTCACCTAATTTGATCAAACATTGTGATAATTTCTTTTTATACAAATTGGTATGCAGAGTATGGATCCAAAGGAATTGTGTCCACAAAAGGAGATGTATATAGCTATGGAATTGTGCTCATGGAAACATTCATAAGGAAGAAGCCAACAGATGATATGTTTGATTCAAGATTAAGCTTGAAAAGTTGGGTTTGTGAGTTCGTCCCTAATAAAGTGGTTAAACTTGTGGATTCTACTTTGATGTAAGAGGATGAAGAGTATAATGATGTGATAGTATGTGCAATCTTATCCGTATTGATCTTAGCTTCAAATTGTTGTGTAAACTAGCCTGAAGATCGTTCTATTATTATGAAAGATGTAGTAGCTCTTTTAAATAAATTTAAGGTCAATTGTTTGCAAAAATCTTAGAGAGCACTCAATTTAGAAACATAAAGCTAATTGAAATTTTGAATGTCCTTTACGTTTTTCTGTTTTTCTTTCAGCATTTGAATGATGTCCAAATATATAGAACTTTCATGTGCCAATAAGGTTAAAACAATTTCATACTATTCATCCTTATTTATTTCAGTATATTGATAATTGAATCATTTTTTTTAGGTTCTTTAAATTTTATTTGATTAAAGTCTTGCTATTTTGGAACAAAAACAAATGTTCCTCATTCTTTACATTCAAACTTGCCAATTTGAAAGTTTTAAATATATTAATATTAAACAAGGCAATAGTATTTAAAATATTTGGGTTTAAATTTATTCTTTCAAATACAAGTAAACATAGGGAGTGTACCCGTAAGATATTCTTATCCTACAAAAAAGGAAAAGAAATAATAAAGCTAAATCATTTAAGTTAAAAGAGAAATATTGCCTAAACAAATCAATTAACAAGATAATATAAAAAGTAAAATGATTTTCGGTGAGATGCTATAGTATTTATAATGAATTTCTAAAATTTGTTGAAATTTATATCTTTTTGGTATATTTAATTAATTGCCCCTTCTAACACTCCTGTCAATAACATATCAAGTCCACACATTTTATTTCTAATCGCATAAGGATATTTGATTTGAATCAATGAACATATAGAAAACCTTTTATCATTTTTAATAAATTACTTTAACAAATTTACTTTCATAATTTCAACCATTCTGCTATTCTTATCCTACAAAAAAGGAAAAGAAATAATAAAGCTAAATCATTTAAGTTAATAGAGAAATATTGCCTAAACAAATCAATTAACAAGATAATATAAAAAGTAAAATGATTTTCGGTGAGATGCTATAGTATTTATAATGAATTTCTAAAATTTGTTGAAATTTATATCTTTTTGGTATATTTAATTAATTGCCCCTTCTAACACACCTGTAAATAACATATCAAGTCCACACATTTTATTTCTAATCGCATAAGGATATTTGATTTGAATCAATGAACATATAGAAAACCTTTTATCATTTTTAATAAATTACTTTAACAAATTTACTTTCATAATTTCAACCATTCTGCACTAGTGAGTGGTAAAATATTCTAAATTATGAAGCCGAGGACAAAGACATTTTCTATACTTATGTTAACAAAATGACATTATTTCACATTTCATTACAATTTAGTAGTCTGAGCTACATTTTAATGAATATATTAAATCTATTATCCAACTACCTAAATTATTAAGAAAGTCTTTATAAATTGATTTAAAATAATTTTATATTATGATAAATTTGATTGTTGCAAATTAGTAAAAATATCTATAAAAATGAAGAAAGATAAATACTAGAAGTGATAGCTTCTCAAAAATTAGATAGAAAACACAATTCTTTTTATAAAAATTAAAATAAAAATATTAGAATTAGCATTGGTTACTAACTGTCATTAGAATTTTCATTTTAAAAAAAGAAAAATTAGCAGTGATTAAAGCCTGGTAAAATTTTTTTTTTCTGCAATAGCTCGTCTTTATATAAATGCCATTAATGAACTTACATATTTACCAATGTTCTCTCCATCTTTTAATTGTTTGAAATAATAATTAATGTTTTAAAAAACATATAAAATATGTTTTGTTTATTCCATTTTAAAAATAAATTTTCAAAAATTGGTTCAAAACATATTTGTTCAGAATAATGTACCAGTCAAGTTTTATTTTCAATTTTTAAAAGAAAAAATATTTTTAAAAATAGGAGCCAAATAGAGCCCTAGATTTTATTTTTACTGTCACAAGATGATATATATGGGTTCAATTTCAATTATGTACTCTCTTAGTATTTTGTGTTTTTTAGGTTGTCTCCCTTATTTTTCAATGTAATTTTTTTAATCATAATATCTGAAAAAGTATTTAAAGTACAATATCAAATTATTGTTTATAATAGTAACAATAAAAAAAATAGAAAAGTTGGTACATTAATGATGACAAAAAATGATGAATTCATTCATTCAAAAGTGTAATGAAACTTATATCTTTTGCAAATAATATAATAAAATTGAAGCTTAGCTTAAACGTGAAAGATAAAATTATAGTTTAAAATTTAAATTACATATTGGAAACACTTGATGAGCATTTAATTTGTCCATGTACTTGAATACCTCAACAATTTTTTATTAATATTAATGATTTAGATGATTTTAGTAATTTGGATGAAATTGACATCTTTTGTAAATAGCTAGAACAAAATTGACATAACATAAACATGTGAAAAATAACTGAGATCTATACTAAAAGTGAGGGATAAAAAGAGACCTTTACCTTTCTTCGCTAACATATTAATGCCTTGGTGATCCACCATGTCCATAATTTTTCAAGTCAAGTCAATTTCTGCACATTGCATAGAGGAAAAGTATGTTGAGTATAATAGTTCACACAATTTTTTTTATTCCATTTAATTTAAAGTGTAAGAAGGGGCAATTAAATAGACTGACCTGATTCAATGTAATTAGATTGATGGTAATTTTGTTTAAAATCATTTTAATAGTACACTAAATTTAAAGTTGTTTTAATTAATGTATCAAAATAAATATTGAATTGAGTTAGGTCTAATAAAAATAATTAATTTTTATAAAATGGTGAATCATAGTTTAATTTTTTACTGAATAAGTACTTACATTTAATGTCTAGTATCTAGTAGTACTTTGAGCAGGATTACCTTAGTGGAAGATGCCTTTGAGGAAAAAAAAAAAATATATATATATATACACCAAAATAAATTTAACATGTGTAGTTCTTCTTAGTTTATTTGGCCCCAATATATGTCATTGATCAATTATCAAAGTAATCGTATGATTCACATAATAAGAATGAAACATAGTTTAATTTTTTACTGCAAGTAGTTTTATTTATTTATTTTTTTTTCCAATTGTTTTGTTTTGTTTTCATTGATCTGGATAGTGGATGGTTCAACGAATTTACAGTTTTTTGATAAAAATGCAGAGGAACTAAGTTCATTGGCATCGAGCCAAAAGAAATTTATACTCTTTAATATATAATAACTGATTTAAATTAGATTACTCAAAATTATATATATATATATATATTATATTAGTGCTTTAATAATTTTCATATAATATATATATAATAATATTTTAAAAAATAATAATAATTTTTATTTTTTAAATTAAAACATGAACAAAAATTAATTACTATTTATTACATTAAATTTTTAATATATAAAATTAAAAATATATATTTTAATATATTTAATTACTACCGGTTTAACTATGATTGAGCCAACAAACTTTGAACCAGCACCTTCACTAGTTTAATAACTGGTCCAATTTTTAAAATATTTATACACACACACACATATTCTTGCTTTGATACCAAAAAGTCTGAAAATTATTCAATAAATTGCTGACTTTCTCATTAAAATGTTACATTTACTTTAATTTAGTCCATAAAATATAAAGTATCACAATAGTCTTTAAAGAATTATATTTGATTTAAGTTAATCTTTTTTATTGCTTAATCACAAAATCTATTATTATTAAATCTTAAATTTTTTTATAACTAATAGTTATACAAATAATAAACAAAGGGACCAATTGATACAAATACCATTTTTAGAGACTAAATTAAAATACTTAGCATTTAAATAACAAAATTGAGACTTCTACATAAATCAAGTAGTTATTGACACAAAATAACTCTATTTTACAAATGAAACTAGTATTGTGACCCGTGCGATACACGGTTAAATTATAACTCTATAAACTTTTGTAATTTATAAAAATAATAATAATTACAATTGATTTATATAAAACTTATGAGTTATGACATATATTTTTTAAATGTAAATAACTAAATATTTTTAATTGATTTATTATTTCTATACTCTAATTTATTTTACCTATTTTAACTTTGATTTGAATTGATTTATTTATTTAATAGAATAAATTTAAATGAACAAAACAAGTAAATTAATTAATTTACGGATTATTTGTTACTTGTTATAAATTATTTGTTACATATATCGGTGATTAATTAAATATTGATTTCATCTTTACTTTTGAATGCGTCTTTTTTTGTTTCAATCGAATTCATAGAAAAAAAAAATTGAAAGTTGCCGCTATATTTGGACTGGATCTTTAGGCCTCAAATTTCGTCTTTCAATAATTTGATTTTTATCTTTTCTTTAGTCAAGGGATAATAATTTAAAGATTCATATCTCAAACTTTGATTTCTATTAAATTAAAAAATTTTTTGGAAGGAAATCAAAATAAAGTCAAATAAAGCAAATTTTTTAATTCACATATCAATTCCATAATCAAATTTATTTTACCTACTAAAAAAATTTTCTAAGACACTACAATGGTCAAATAATAAAAGTAATTTTTTTAATTTCAATTCAAATCATTTAAATAAATTCAAATCAAATAATTAATATTATGTGATGTTATTAATTTATCAAATTTATTAATTTACCTAATTTATTATTTATTCAAATCAATTCAAATTAAATGACATAACAACATTTACTAATTATTAATTTCACTTATTAATAATTATTATAATATATTATAATAAAAATATATTCTACTATTTACTTTAAAAATAACCTACATAATATATTAAATATATTAGGATCCACATAATATATTCTAATAATAATACTATAATTTGTAAATTTGTGAAATTTATGAAACTTATCATATTTATGAGTTATGAAATATACTTTTTAAACGTAAATATTCTAATATAAATTTTAATTATTTATACAAACATAAATTATAAATTTTAATAAAAATCTATGATAATAAATGACCACATTATATTATAATGTAGAATAAGTCATCAAATGAAATAAAATAATAAGATATATGTATAATTAATAAAAAAAATTTAATTTAAAATTTTTTACAAAAAATAATAATCAAATTAAAATGTTCATATGGAATTTAGGAAAATGAACTGTAAAAAAAATTTATACATATGATCAATAATTAATTCCAATATGTCTTGATCCTCGTGTATGTATATTTCAATAATTTATTATCTATATATTTCAATTCAAATCAAATAATAAAGGTAATAGTTTTTTAAGTTCAATTAAAATCAAATAATTCATTTAATATGATATCATTAATTATCCTACAATGGTCAAATAATAAAATAATTGTTTTTGAATTTCAATTCAAATCTTTTCAATCAATTCAAATAAATTAATTAATCTTATGTGATATCATTAATTTATCAAATTTATCAAATTTATTAATTTACCTAATTTATTTATTCAAATCAAATAAAATAATGAATTTCACTAATTACACTAATTAATAATTATGATAATATATTCTGATAAAAATATATTATGCTATTTACTTTAACAATAACTCATATAATATATTAAATACATCGGAATCCACATAATATATTCTGATAATAATATTATAATTTATAAATTTGTAAAAATTATGAAACTTATGAGACTTATGAGTCATAACATATATATTTTAAAACGTAAATATTCTGATATAAATTTTGATTATTTATACAAATATAAATTATAAATTTTAATAAAAAATTTATGCTAATAAACGGCCACGTTATATTATGAAGAAAGACCATACCTTTGACATAAGATGAACGTTCTTTGTATACTATCCCAATACTTTTTGAACTTTCACCAAGTATGAACATTTTCGAACAAAAAAAAAATCATGTCAATTTTGTTGGGAACTCCCTATTTTAAGATATATTCCTTGTCTTTCTCTGTCAGTGTAGGGAGATCTACTATCACTCCAAAAAGATTAACATTCTTTCTCTCGCCAAGAACTATCAGGTTCTCATAGCGACATCAAATCAAACTTAATTTTTTGTCATATAATAAAACCGTAAATGAGATAATTCCATCTAAGCACAGTATTACACTACCAGACTTCACATCCTTAACCAACTTTTTGTAGCTCATACAGATTGTATTCTCATCTCCTTTTATGTTGTAGTCAGTTGATATAGTTATTTCCTAACCTTGTTTCAATTTAATAAGATTACTATCATTTAGAAATCTAGTTCGAATCTCAGGGCCCTACAACATTAGAGACAAAATGAAAAATAAAGAACACCATAAAATTTGATTGACTTCAAGATGTGAAAGTGTATTCAAACAAAAGAACTATATTAAATAAAAGAATAAACAACTTAAAAAGGGAAAAAAAACACTGGATCCGAAGAGTTTACATTTTTCTATAATCGCCATATTCTTGAGCTCTCTGCTTATCAATTGGGTCCCTTTTTTAGCATACTCGTGGGTGATATATTGTGTGATTGCTCTTGATTCTGTGTATTGAAATGATTTTGATAAGTAATTTTACAAATGCTAATTTAACGATATCTGAGTGTACTTGTTGGAGATGTATACTTAATACTTATCAAATCGCTTTAGATCTCCGTTGTCAAAGGCTAGAACTTGACCAAATGTCTGCATCAAAAGAAGCAAAAGTTAGTTGAATTGAAACTTAGAGATAAGTAATCTATGAATTACTCTAACACTTATATTAAGAGAAATGAAAGGTTTATTTTTTTGTTCGCCCTCTTTCATGTTAATGAGAACAAACTCGAATTTAAGCTGTTTTTAAAAAAGGCAAGTAGTAACCTATATGGTGGCCATCAAAAAGGTGCTTTTTTGAACTTTTATGGCTGCCATAACTAGGAAAATTATACCGAATTTGAGTGAAAATAGAATAGAAATAGAGGTGAGCTGCTTCTCTGTAGTTGTGGAGGGAAATCGACTCTAAAGTTGATATGGGAGCCATCTGATCATTCTTCTATTGCTGTTTTTCAGTTCAACGCATGGCACTCAACATTCGATCATTCTTGAAGTTTGAAACGCACTGTATTAACTTGAGATTGAGCTTCAAATCGGCACCAGACAAACTGATATAAACTCTCCAAGCATAAAATTCTAAGCTTAAAACACTCAAATTTTACGATGATTCATAGTTTTAAAAGGGATGGTTTGAATTCATTTGAATGCAAATTTTTCAAATTCATTTGAATTCAATTATAGAATCAATCACACCAGTTTGCATTTAATATATTGTAATTATTTAATTATTAATTAAATTTACGACAATTCATAATTTCAAAAAGGATAATTTGAATTCATTTGAATGCAAATTTTTCAAATTAATTTGAATGCATTATAGAATCAATCACACCAATTTGCATTTAATATATTGTAATATTCATAAAATTTAAAAGAGAGCCCTACAGTACATCTCAACAAGATTGCTTAGAATGAATTTAATGTATTGTCATTAATAGGAATAAATTTATTTATTTAATTTTTATTTTTATTTATTAATTTCATTATATGTTATTTAATGATATCCATGTAATTAATGCTTTAGAGTGGAATTATTTTAGTCTATTATATAGATTATCATATTTCCAAATTGATGGCTTAAACTCTTATGTCCACAATTTTACAAGTTAAATCAACACGATTCTATAAAATATATATTCCGCATATTTTGTTTGTCATGACAACAGAGATAGGCGTGAAGCAATTATCCGAAGTGATATGTACTCTGTAGTCCTGGTAAGCAAGAAGAAGTTAATTTTGAATGCCGTAATCAATTTTCAATGTTTTGTAGGAATTTGAAATCACCACACAATTTTATATATGTTTATATTGATACTTTAAATATGTGTGACTTATGTATAGACATAAATAAAAATAGGTCATGAAGGGAAATTAACTCACATAGAATGTGATGTAAATTAAATGTCCAATAATTTAAGCAAGTCTTGAATCCATTATATAGTTGACCATGCCAGCAAAATCTACAAAAAATTAACTAAAGTATAAATAGTAGGGACTAAATTGAAAAAAGTTTTAAAATTAGGAGGATTCAATTATAATTTTTTGAAATAGAAAGACCAAATTAAAAATTGAATAAAAATATAATGCATATAGCAGTTCACCTCAAGTATTTATTTGCTACTGTTATGTGTGTGAATATTTAATTTTTTTTTTGAAAATGGTTTGATTAATTTCTAAACTACTTGGGTTTTGATATGGGATTGATCCGTAAAAGAATTTATTTTTTATTATCTTTTACATTTGGGAAGTGTCCACTTAGATACCTTAAAGTCGAAAAAATACTTCTTATTATCTTTTACATTTGGTATAAGTTTTAATTTTATCATTTATATTTCTTCTATGTCAACTTCATCCTGACTATTTACAAAATGTGCCAAATTTCCTCTTACATATTTCCAAAAGTGACAAGGGCATATCAAAATTTGGCATTAATTTTAAATTTTAAGTCAACCTTTATGTTTGGGATAAATTTCAATTTGGTCCCTTACACTTGTTGTAAGTTTCACTTTCCTACTTATTTATAACAAGTTCCAATTCATTCCAATTTTAAAAATGCATACCTCATATTTCTTATTGCATACATTCATTTTAGATTGCATATTTTAGATTAAAGGAAAAAAAATTACCTCATGAGGTATGCATTTTTTATCTTTTAACTTTTTTCTTTGATATGAACTGTAAACTGTAAACTGTCTAATCTAAAATGAATGATTATAAATAAAAAAGAGTAATGCTTCCGATACAAATATGAAAAAAATTCCGATTCTGTGGAGTATTGAAATTTCTACAAAGAAATTAGTGTCGTCTATTTCACCTTTCAATTTTCTCTTGAAAATAAGTTTTAATTACCCTGTAGTATCTTGACATTTTGAATATATATGGTTGAAGTCAATTCGTTCAAATTATTTAATATTTGAGTAGAATCACATTTCATATATATGAATTAATTTCTACAAATAATCTATTTTTATAAATGTTTGGAATATATAAATTAGAGTCATAGTGGACTTATTGACTTGACTTGCTGTAAAATTGTGCACACACATAATATCTATTGCACCCACAAGTGCTTATGCTATATACATTTATCTGTAAACATGATATTTCATCTATAAAGTAGAATTATTTTGAGTAAATTACTGCTTGATCTGTACACATGTATCAATTTAATTTTAAAAAATTAAACATTTCATTTTAACGTCTAAAAAATAGTATTTATATCAATTTGATTTCTTTATTTATTACTCTGCAATTTTTAGTTAGAAATATTTTAAGATTCAACTATAGTAGATTTTTTGATTTAATGGTAAAAAAAAGGACCAAATGGATGCAAATATAATTTTTAAAAGACTAAATTTAGACACTTTATCTTTTAAAGATAAAATTTTAAAAAATTGTAATATTTTATTGAGTAAGTTAGCCATTTATTCAATTATTTTCAAACTTCTTTGATATGAGAGTAAATATATATCTATATAACAGAAACACGCGTTTGATGAAGCTAGACACATATCTATCAAACAATTTTCTAAAAGAAGACTTGATAAAGAACTTTTCATCTTTAAAGTAGAGGGTTTCAAAGCCTAAGGTAGGTAATAAAATTGATATTCAAATTATTTCACTCAAAAGCACAAAAAAATAAAATATTGAACACAAAAAATAAAATTCCTTTTAAATTAACGTCTTTAAAAATTAAATTTTTATTATTTTCCTGAAATTTGTAGAGGAAGTTCTAATTAATTATTTTCGGTATTCAACGTAAAATATGACACTACAAAAAAACAGTGATATAGTGGCATTTGTTTAGTGACGCTTGAAAATAAATGTTACTAAATACAAATATGTGGCGTTTTGGTAAAATATCACTATATAATGACATTTTCATACCAAACGCTACTATATAGTGGCGTTTCTCGCTCAAATGTCACTGTATAGTGACCTTTGAAGTTTAAATGCCACTATATAAGAACAAAACCAATTGAAAAATAAATTTATTTAACTTAAATTTTTAAGGTAGTGGCATTTGTAGCGCAAATACCACTATATTGTGGCATTTATTGCTCAAATAACACTATATGAAAAAAATAATTAAAAAATCTAATTAGCTTAAATTTTACAAGATAGTGGCATTTATAGCTCAAATGCCACTATGAGAAAAAATTCAACAAAAAAAAAAAATTTAATTAACTTAAATTTTACAATATAGTGACATTGGTAGTGCAAATGTCACTAAATAGTAGCATTTATATCATAAACACCACTATATAGTGGCAATTTGCATATCAAACGACACTATATAGTAGCATTTGACAAAACAAACGTCACTATGCTATAAATGTTATTTTTAATTTCTTTTATGTATTCGCTTTGTCGTTGATGATTGTGTCATTTTTCTAATTTTTTGTATGTATTCACTCCCTCAATTGATAGGTACCATTATTTCTCCATTGAGTTTCATTTCTTTGTTGGTCATGGTATATATGTACGTGCATTGAATATTTTAGCGGAATTGTACACATAAGCTTCATGTTTTGCATGTTGTCATACTTCTTTCTTCTATGTATATTAGAATTTTGAAATCGTAAGTTGTTATTTAATGTTGCATTCCAAGGCTTCAAGAACTTGGTATTGGTACATATCTTAACTTAGTATGTTTCATGTGATCAATTAAGTTTATGCCTCAATTATAAAATCATATAAATTGAATTGATTGCAATATTTTTCATCCCAAAGCTCGGATGCACATAATATATCTAGATATATGGTCCACTTTTGTTGAAGAAATGATGAAAAAAATTCAAGAAAAGAGTAAATTACTTAGATTAAATTTCACAATGTAGTGACATTTTAGAAACAAACGTCATTATATAATGGCATTTCGAATGCCGCTATATAGTGGCGTTTGTTTCCTAAATGCCACTATAAAAATTATTATTAAATTATTTAAATTAATATATATTTATATTATTTCAAAATTATAGTTAAATATTTTTTACTATTATAAATATAGATATCATAATGAATTATTTTTAGTATTAAATATAGATTATTTAGATGATATTTTTTACTATTAAATATTTATCTAGATTATTTTTAAAATTGGAATAAAATATTTTTTATATTTATATTTTTAATATAAATATAATAACTACTCTTTTTGATAAAATTATTATCACTACAAAAAAATCAGCTATTACCTCCATCTCCCTCCATATTTTTCATTTTTTCACTTTACCTTTTTCATTCTCCCTTGTCTCTATTATTTTTTGTTGGCCCTCCCTCTCATTTCATGATCCAGATTTCCCCTCCACCTTGCCATTTCACTGTTCCTCTCTCTTTTCCTCTCTCCTTTCGAATATCTCCTTCCAGTTCTGTGGATGCTTGGCTGAGAGTCATCTATTTTTTCGTTTTGTGCTTTTGATTTGTCAAAGGCTAGGGACATCTCCATTGATAGATATTTTTCATCTTTCTTCCTCTCTCTTTTCCTCACTCCCTTTGCCTCTGAAAAGCTATTTTAACAGAAGAGATATTTTGTTTTTTTTCCTTAGCCACCAGATCTTCGTCTTTTTACAGCTATACAGTACGAATCAATGACTTCTCTTTCAATAGCTTCAAATTTCTCTCTAGATGAAGAAACAGTTGTGATGTTAGTTAGCTAAAGCATTCTACGTATTGCTACTTATTTGTTTCTGTTTATCTTAGTTTTATTATTATCTTGATATATATATATATATATATATACTTGCTTGGTTTAACATTGGCAAGAAGTGTGAATTGTGAGTGGTGACCGACAAAATAGTAAGTCCCACATGCACAATGAATTATATTCATCATTTCAAGTACTATTACTGACCTCACTTGTCACATACTCATAATGAAAAGTTCTGCCAAATATTCTTTAAGTATTATATTCATCATTTCAAATACTATTTCTGACCTCACTTGTCACATACTCATAATGAAAAGTTCTACAAAATATCTTTATGTATTATATTCATCATTTCAAATACTATTACTTACCTAACTTGTCACATACCCAAGACCAACGTGAATGGGATTTAATGATTTATAAATGTATTGTATTCATCATTTACTTTATATATTATATTCATCATTATATTATGTACTTTATGTATTATGATTTATAAATGTATTATAACATTTAATTTATGTATTATATTCATCATTTCAAGTATTATGATTTATAAACGTATTAATTTTTAATGATTTATAAATGTTAAAATTATAAAGTAATTAGAGAAGTTAGGTCTTTTCTTTTTCTTTTTTAAGTTGAAAGAAAAGTTGTAACTAACAATACTTATTAGTTCAAGTGGTCATTCAAGTATCTTTAATATTATGATTATCTACAGTGATTAAGATATATATTTGAATTGGCACAAATTTACTTGCCATTTTTTTTATAGATTTAGTATTTCAAGTTATGTTCTAAACATGTTTTTGATATCAATTCCTTTTTGTTTTGAATGATTCTACAGTTAAACTCTAGCTGCAAGCTTGCTCTATGGACCTTCTATGTTCAGCATACTAGCTTAAATTGCTTAACTACCTACAAAAGGTAATTCTTAACTTTATTAAAATGTAGTTGCTTTGGATTTATATGCAAATTCCAATGATATGATTATGGCTGTCACTGCTTTTATACTTGAAGTTAGTAGTAATCCAAAGCATGTCAAGTTTTATTTAATACTAGGCTATTGGGTATAACTATAAAGTTTGAATACTAAAACTAAAATAATAGTGGAATGCAGACCATACGAACAGTTTTGAGCATTCAAAAATGTTTTCCTACCCTACTTTCTTAGTACTCCTAGCTTTGATGAGACTAGAAAGATTAACATGAGTGTTATAAGCATTTTTTTCTTTATAGATTGACTCTAATATATTTGTAATAAAATGAAGAAATTTAAATTTTAATTAAATGAAAATAGAAAAAATAAAACAAGACTTCCTTCAAAAAAACCCCTGGCATTGATATGATAAGATTACAACAAAACAAAAACAAAAAAAAATGAAAACAAAAATAACAACAAAAACAGGAGAGGGGTGAACATAAAAACATAACTTAAGGGTGTGGCGGCTTAGCGAAGGAAGATGGAGGTTCAGGCTTGGGGTTTGTGAATTAAACTATCAATGTAGAACTATTCCTGGGAAAGATAGACCAAGCAATTTGAGCCAGAGTACTGTAAATCTCATTCATGCAATCAATACTTTTCTGTTGTTGATTGCAAAAGCACTGAGTGGACCAGTAGAAGTACCTGTCTATTCTCGCAGCCATTGCCGCATCCTGGCGTTTGGCCAACTTCTCCAAGTCCCCTATTTACTTCTTCATGCTCTCTATCTCTTTCTCTAGATGAGCAACTTTATCCTCCTGCTCGTCACCAATCTTCTCCTTCTTCCTCTGTTTCTCAGAAGACCCCTCAAGATGTCTCTTGCCCTTGTCCTTGCCTAAACACAACTTCAAGTCAAGCTCTTCTTCATTAGGCTTGATTGTAAGATCAATGAACTTGTTTGTGACCATGGTTGTTGGGGATAAGAAAAATGAGTTTGAACTAGAAAGAAGTAGAATAAGTATGCTGAAGGTGACTAAGAGCTAAGGAGGCAATTTTTATAGAAGTGTACCCCCTACATGCATAATCTACAGATTCTTGTAAGCTGAAAGCTAGAAGTGTAGGGGTAAATAGTCATGTAATTAATGTTGAATTTGGTTAAGTCAAGATTCACTGCTGATTTTTTGTCTCACTTACAGTGTGTCTACTAGTAGTGGTAGTCTACTACCAAGTCAAAAAAAAGAGGCCGGAGTTGATATGTCTGCCATACTGAGTTCTTATTTTATTATATTATTTTTTGTATTTTTGTATATGTATATAATAGTAAAGTTTGGCTAAAATATTTTTTTCTTTTCTTTTTCTCTATTTTAACAAATAAGTCAAAAATGCACAAGAAATCTGGGGAGGGAATGAAGAGATTATTTTAAAAAAGAGCAATTCAGGCTCCGCTATTAGAAAAGTAGTTTCTAGTAGTGGTAGTATGTTACCAAGTTCTCCAGCTAGTTGTGGTGCGAAGTTATTGAGCTTAGAGCTAGTCATTCCACTTGACACTCAGCCAACTCCTCGGATGTCATTAGCATAAGCTCAAATGCCACAATTCGAGACTCAAATGCCACAATCTGAGACTCAAACACAACAACCCGAGACTCCATCACCACAGCCTAAGATTCCTTTGCCACATCCTGAGATTCCTTTACCACAGCCTGAGATTCCTTCGCCACAGCCTGAGATTCCTTCGCCACAGCCTGAGATTCCTTCACCACAGCATTCTCACCATGGTGGTTACTGGATGGTGGAAATGATTGGTACTTTATTTTATTTTTTTGTCAGTAAATAATCTTAATGTTATTTATATATAAGTTAAAAAGATTCTTCTTCTTTATAGATGAAAATAATGTTGTGCATACTAAGCGACTATCTCTGGATGATTTACGGGCCCTTTCCTTGAGTCAGAAGGTTAGATTACAGTGGAATGATCTTATGCAGCCCATTGGAGAAGTTGAAGGGCTGTTAGGATCATTCACGGGTCATGTGGGGCGTAACTTCATAGCGTTACCCATCTCTTATCCAGATTGGAAGAATGTTCCATTCAACTATAAAGAAACCGTATTTTCAAATAATATGGCGGTAGTAGTAATCAATTACTGATTTATAATTTTATTAATTATAAATATTCTTCTAATTAAGTTTTTTTTTTCAGACTAGATTTGTTGTTGATCGTGATGAGGAAAAAAATACATTATAAAAAAATTGGCAAGGCTTGGAACCGCTGGCGCCTAGAGCTATACAGGGCTCGGAACAATGGGACCAGATCGAAAGGAGAAATAATAGCAGATGTTCCAAACGGAATTCCAAGGGATGATTGGGCTTCTTATGTTCGACACTGTCAAGACCCACGTTACCTAGTAATGACGCTTTAAAACATTATTTTCTATATCATTTTTACACTATAATAACATGCTTCATCCAAATGTTAGGAGAGAGCAGAAAAAAACAAAGCGAGTAGACAACGTCTAACCCTTAATCACACAGGAGGCGCAAAGAGTTTAGCTCGAAGAGGAGCTGAGATGGTAAACTTACTTTTTTAACCGGAATATATAATATTATTTCATAAATAATTAATTTTAATTTTGTAGGCTGCTGAGCGTGGTAGACCTATCAGTAGGGCAGAACTTTGGATTGCGACTCATAAAAAGAAAGATGATTCATTCATCAGCGATGAAGCGTGAGCCATCATTGTAAGTTGTTTTGTAATTAAAAATTTTGAAATATGAGTTAATGTATTCAATTATTAATAATATTTTATATTTTATATCGGTGTACAGGAAAAATCACTATGATTGAGTTGCAAAGGACTGCATCCACTGCAGTCTCGCCTCAAGACACATTTGCTCTAGCTTTAGGAAGTCATGAGTATCATGGACGAGTGCGTGGCTTGGGATTTGGACCATGTCCTACTCAAGTGTTTAGGCACACTTCATGTTTTGCAGGTGACACGTCTTCGAGTCAATATATTCGTGAATTACATACAGAGGTTGCAAGTCTTAGGTCTCAAATAGAGCTGATGACAAATCTCAAGTCTCAAGTGGAAGAGATGACTCGAAAACATAATTAAATGATGCAATTCTTCCATAACCTCAAAGGGAGTCGAGATGATTCTGCACCAGCAACCAACTTTCCATTGTCTTGTAATCAAGAGAATAAATAAGGGAGGAAAACGATGAAAACGGTGAAGACGATGATGAGGATAGTGAAGACGATGATGAGACTCTTTAATTTGCGCAGTTAGGACTTATGTTTTACTTGTATGGTAACATTGAACTTATTATATTAATGAAGAACTCATTTGTAGATTTCATTTGTTTATGAATATTGGACTAGGGTTGTTATTAGATTGTGCTGTCATCTGTATAAATATGCAAGGGTTGTAACCTATTTAGGAAAAATATTAAAATTTCAATAAACTAAACTAGAACTATTCTGTTAATATAGTAACAATAGTTATCATTTTAGTAATATTTTCAAATGCCACAAAATAAAATTATAGTGTCAATTGTAGTAACAATTGTCACTATAAATGCACATTTAGTGGCATTTGTGCTTCCAAAATGTCACTATATAGTGGCATTTGAGTTAACAAACACCACTATATAGTGGCATTTTCGTTGACAAATGCTACTATATAGTGGCATTTGTGCTGACAAAAGTCACTATATAATGACATTTGTGTATTTCAAATGTTACTATTTAGTGACATTTACATTGACAAACACCACTATATAATGACATTTGCGTGTTTCAAATGTCACTATATAATGACATTTGCATTAACAAACGCCACTATGTAGTGATAAGTTTGAAGCGCCCCAATAAACGCCATTGTATATATTTAGCGGCATTTATTCCCGCATTTGTTGAAAACGCCACAAATAGCTTATGACAATCAATTTAGTGGCATTTTTACCAAACGCCACTAAATTACGTTGTGCCATTTGCAAATGCCACTATATAGCAAAAATAAATGCCACTATATGCTAATTTTTTTTGTAGTGTGAAGAGAGGTCGACATAGCATTAATATGCTTGCGAAAATAAATAAAAGTGCTCTTTTGGTCTCCTACTTTTAGTCTAAGTTTCAATTTTTTTTTACATAATTGTTTTATGTCCATTTTGTCCCATTTAGTAATAGAAACTAATTGTAATATTGTTTTATTTCTAATTTCTATAGAAAAATTTATGTTTTCTATTTAATTTTTGAGAAGTTATCACTTTTGTTGTTTACCTTTTTCATTTTTATAGATTATTTTACTAAATTGTGACAATCCATTTTATCATATTATATAATGATTTTAAGTGAATATGTAAATACATTTTCAATAAGCTATATAGTTAGATAATAGATTTAACAAATCATTAAAATGTAGCTCAAGTCAACAATGAATATATTTGACATGTATATATTTAATTTTTATTCTCTTTTAAAATATCGTTATTGTATATTTCATTTACATTTAATTTATCACAACACTACACAAAAAGCTTTTGTATCCAATAATTTTTAAATCTTATTTTTTAAAATAACAACTCTTCCAAACACTTTTTTTTTATTTTCAAGTTTTAGAATTGTTTTCAGAATAAATTATTCAAACGGATTTTTTCTTATTTTCAAATTTAGTTTCTAAAACAATTTCACAAAATTTGTTTCAAAATAAAATAACAAAAACACATCCAAACAAGCCCTAGATTTTTATGTACCCTGTCAGAGATTAAGAGAGCACACAAATAAAATAAGGGTAAATAGATCCCTTTAACATACTCCTAGCTAATAGTAAAATGATCATATATATATATATATATATATAAGAAATATGAGGGTGGACAAGCAATTGTTGTGCTGTTATATATTAACACTAGTTAGTGGAAAAATGCAAATTAGTCAGCTGATGATGGTTTTCATCGGTGCAGATCGACGATACCTTATATGCCAGCATTTGTCAAGTATCTTTTCTAAATTGTATTGACTCATTTAAGTTAAAAATAAGACAATTTTTATTAATTTTAAGCTTTGATATGACGATCACCAAAAGTCAAGTTGAAGTGGTTTAAAAATTTGATATTAAATAAAGATGAAAATGTTACTGTAAGTACTACAAATGTAATTTATAAGAAAATTTTCAACAATTTATAGTAAGCCAATATCACATAAATAATTATTTTATCCTTTTCTAATTATTATATTTTTTAAAAAAAACTTGACAACTAATATTTTTTTTGTTTTGTTGTTATAGGCATATAAATAATGCAAATATAATTTATAAAATGTTATTACTTACAATGATGATAAGGTATACAATTTTATTATATCAATTATATTTTACTATGATTTGATGTACCTATTTATTTTATTTTCCTTTTCGATAACTCATGCATCGTACGGGTCAACATACTAGTTTTTACTTACAAAAATAAAAGAAAAAGCTAAGTTCAACTGATCAACATTAGCAGGAAGCAAAACTCCTGTGCTGACAGAATGGCCAAATCTGCTTGGTCTTTTGGGAAATGCTCAAGAACTTATCTCACACCAACTTTTGTGCAACAAATATTTTTGGAAGACCTTCGTAATAGCTAGTATTTCTTTGCCAGCCTTATGCTCTGTTGCTTTCTATGCTCTCTTTGTATGCTCTCTGATGTTCTGTACCGAACCTTTCCCTGTTTAATTAATATTTCCGTATTACCAAAAAAAAAAAAAAGAAAGCTAAGTCATTTAATTTAACTAAAGAATTCTTGCCTGGATAAGTTAATTAACAATATAATATTAAAAAAATGCCTTTGTGGTAAGACGCATCTAATTTTAATGAACATATTTTTTTTTTTGGAATTTAAGTTTTTCTGTGGGTATATTTAATTAATTGCTCCTTCTCACACCACTGCAGTAAAATATCTACTTTACGTACATATTTTATTTCTAATCTCGGAGAGAAAAATAATTGAATGAATGATGTCCAAATTAAAACAGCTAACCTTTCTCATTTTTAATGAATTACATTCATAAAAATTTGTTTACATAATTTCTGTATCAAATTCAAAGATAACTCTTCTCTCTATCATATTCATTTATATGTCCTTTCAAATTCAAATAGTAGTAATTACACAAGTTGAAAATAGTGGAGTTGAACTACAAAGAATTTAGTGGAGAAATTCTATCATGTATGGATAAGAGGTTTGCTTACACTTTGATACTTGATTCTTGTTGAAAAAATTGATTGAAAGTGGTGGGACCTACAAGAAGAAAATTTGTAAATGTGAATAAGTTATTTGAAGTCCCACATCGGCTGGGTTTAAGGTGTGAAGCTTGGTTCCTTGTTATATATAGAAGCTTTACTTCCTTGTATTTCTTGTACCAATACAAGATACATTAACTTGTATTTAATTCTTTCTTTCTTTATACTCTTGTTCTAGAGTGATGAGAGATGTAAGTTAAATACATGCTTGAGAGTGTGTGGGTGTATTTGGGTATCAGTTGGTATCTGGTATTGGGTATCGGATATTTAAGAGAAGTTTCTGTGTGTTATAAAAATTTACACATAGTGTTTTCTCTGGTTGTCTTTGACAATGGTCGTAGTTTTTTCTTCGATTTTGGAGTTTTCACGTTATTTTCTTGTGTTGTGATTGTGAGTATAGTTTCCTGTTATTTCTCTGGTTTATTTGTGCCAAGGTATTTTTCAAGGGGGAAAGATGTTTTTTCCCAACAATTCTCTCCATTCATTATAGCTTCGAGCGTTTCATTCCTCCAAGTGTATTTAATTTAATTTGTCAAAGTTATAGACTTTGGACATTGGAATTTTACTTCTGGGATCCATTCTACTAAAATTTGGAGGATTTTAACATTTAATTAAAGATGTTATGCAATGTGGAGAATAGGCTTTCTAGTAGCATATATGTCCAAATGTTTCTAATTTATCTTCACTTGAATTAATTAGTTTCTCCATCAACTTTTTAACAAGCATGTCTTAAAAAAATTTGTTACATCGATATTTGATATATTTAACAATGATACATTTAATTTATCAAATAATACTCTTTAAATATTTCTATCTGAAAATGGGTTTGCTAACATCTTCTTATCATTTAACTTATAAAGAACCAAATAAGAAAATACTAAGAGAATGAGTTTGCTAATGCTTTTAAAATAACCATGTTATTTGTATAAAAAAATAATGTTTTATAGAATTTAATTTGGATGTGAGTTTGTGTCTCAAAAGTAAGTTCACTATTTCTCCTTGGACATTCAATATTCCCTATATGTTCTAAGTAAAATTTGTAATATAATTTGTTATTTTGGTTATCAACATATTTGCCTCCCTCAACTAGTCATCTATACACCACTGTTAATTTTGTATAGTCAAAACAAGTTCAACATTTAAATCATGTGTTTTTTCTTAGTTAGCACTTTTCTTTGCATAATTAATATTTTTAGCATAGTTGTTAAAATTGCAATTTAACTCTTCAAATTATCTGATTTTACGCTCCTACCTTCCAAAATCGAATTGACTTGTACATATAACTGGAAATGAATCAAACTCGGTCCAAACCAAATTAAAAAATGGTCAAAATTACCGAGTTCACCGAGTTGGAACTGTGCAGTCCAATTTTCTTTTTTTGTAGATAGTGACCCAGCCCAGAGAAAAACTGGGTACCCATCTGAACCTGGTCCAAACTCCATTGGCTGATCCGAAATCGGTACTCCAAATCAAAACCCTAGTCCCTAATCTGAAATCGGCTCACTGCCTCACTCGAAATTCCAGTGCTTCTTCAATCTTCAATGCTCCCCTCGAAGTCGACTGCTTTTGCTCGAGTCTTCGTTCTTCTTCCTTCTTCGTTCTTCTTTGTTCTGCTAATTTCTTCATTTTTTTCGTTTTGCATCTGTTTTCTATTTTTGTCAATCTGATATGTGATCCCATTTCTGATTCGTCTCTGCTTTTCTGGTTTTTCATTGGTCATTCTGTTTTCGCCTACGTCTGTTGCTGTGCTTCCATTTTCTGGTTTTTCGGCTGTACATTCGTTTTATTTCTGATTTGCATTCCTTTTTCCTATTTCGGTTCTTGCGTTCTCCATCTCAAATCTAGACTTCTATTTTTTTTCTGATTTGTTTTCTTGGTTCACTCCTTTTTTCCCCAGAAAAAAAAAGGGTCTGCTCTAATTTTTTCCCCCAAAATCTTCTCTCTCGCCTTGCATGTGTGATTGAAAGAGGTAAATCACCATTTTCATCAGAAAATCCTAGCTTGGCTGCGGAATATATGAATTAAAGGAAGTTTGAGCTGAGGTTAAAGCTAAAAAAAAATGGAAATGGAAGGTGAAACCGAGAAGATAAATGCAGTGCAAAAAAAACAGAGTGGACAAAGTCCCGGGTAAGCCAAAATTTCTGATTTTTTTGGGGTTAAATTTGTTCTCTCGTTCTGCATGTCAATGTGCTTCGTTAAGACCAAATTGTGAGTGAATTTTAGAAAGGGATTAAGTTCTGGTATTGTAGTTAAAAGCAAATTTTATTCTGTAATTGATTAAGAATTTTGACGGAAGAAAATCTACATTGTGACTTGTGAAATGAAAATCTTTATTTGAGGTAATTAAGTATAGCTGGGTCTAGAAATGAAAACATCGGGTCATGTTCTAATTCTGGTAAAAGAATTGTTGCAAGATATGTATATTTTAGGACATCAGTGTTGTATGATACTCTTATTTACGTAATATGATATTTTTATACATTTACATATATATATATATATATATATAGTAATCTATTAAAGAAAAAAGATATACATAAACTCTCATAAGTTTATGATCTGAGTTTATGATCCAAGTTTATTCCCTTCTCCAAATTTAGGTAATTCCAGATTTTGACAACCTTAATTGTTAGTATATATTTTGGAACAATTATTTATATAATTAAATAAAAAATAATTCCTTTCTCATAAAATAATCAAGAAATATAGAAAAACTCGTAAAGAATTAGAATTTTTTAAATTTATCTGAATGGATATTTATTTTCTGACAAAGAAAGGGGGTAGAGAGAGAAGAGGGCAATGGGCATGGTGGCATTTGTGGGTATTCAAAACGTATCACAAATATTATCTTCTTATCTTTTCGACTGTTGGTATCTGCAAAGTGCTTCCCGAGTTTGGAAAGAAACATTAAGGCAACTCTATTTGAACAAGTACCTTCTCCGATTTAAATGACTTTTTTAATTCTTAAAATATTGATATAAATATATATATATATATATATATATATATATATATATATATATATATATATTATTACTTTGATACCAAAAGGTTTGAAAATAATTGAACAAATTGATTATTTAATTTGCTCATTAAAATATTACAATTATTTTAATTTAATTTTTAAAAGATAGTGTGTATTAATAGTCTCTGAAAATTATATTTGATTTAAATTCGTCTATTATTGTTAAATCTCAAAATTTTTATAACTAAAAGTTATAAAATAATAAATGAAAGGACTAAATTAAGACAAATATCACTTTTAGAGATTAAATTAAAGTATTTAGCATTTTAATAACTAAATTAAGACCTATATAAATTAAACATGAATTTGCACAAAATAACTCTATTTTACAAGTGACATATCGTGTTTTGCAAATTAATGTATATGACTTAAAAACTTGTGGGTGCAATAGAAGTCATATGTCTACAATTTAAGGACATATTTTGTAGAAAATACATTCTACACATTTTGTTTGTTCAACAAATCAATAGATTAAGAGTAAAAAAAATCATTTAAATTGATATGTACATTGTGACCCCACAAGAACGAAGAAGTTAACTTTAAATATTATGTTCAATTATGAATGTTTTACAGGAATTTAAATTATTCGCACAATTCTTATCTCATTAACTAGAAATAACTAAATCATTTAAATTAATTAGCACAAATTCCACTGACTTCGTTCTTTAGTATTTTATGGGTAAATTAATTTTTACGTTCTTATATTTTTACTCAATTTTCAATTAGGACTTTATAGTTTAAAATTTTATAAATAGGTTTTTAAAATTTTAAAATTTTGAAATTTAGTCTTTGTCACTAATCTTCTATAGGTTTTCCTTTAAAATTAAATGATATAGATATATGTATATATTGATACTTTAAATATGACTTATGTATAAACAGAAACAAAAATAGGTAATGAAGGGAAATTGACTTGCATATATGGATTGTGATGCAACTTAAATGTCAAATAATTTGAGAAAGTTAGCTCGAATAAATTATATAGTTGACCATGCCAGCCAAATCTACCAAAAATTAACCAAAGTATAAATTGTAAGGACTAAATTAAAAAAGTTTTAAAATTATAAGAATTCAATTATAATATTTTAAACCATAATGACCAAATGTAACTCTTAATTAACCATTATGGTTAGATTAATTTCTAAAGAATGTTGAAATGTAACTCCCAATTCAGGCACAAACTAACAAGGTTGAAATGTATCTCAGTTCATTTGAAATTGATTTGATTAATTTCTAAGCCACTTGGGTTTTGATAATGAGATTGATCCGTTAAGGAATTTATTCGTTTAAATACAAGAAGTCAACATGGGAATTGTCCTCTTAGATATATTAAAGGCCAAAATGTAACACCTCAAAATTTTCATAAAACTATCTCCAGGATAAAAGATTTTTAAGATAAGGTTCCTTAGTGAATAATTATGGCAATTTTCAAACCTTAAATCTCAAAGATCTCAAGTCCATAATTAAAGACAACTAGGAGCCATTAACATCATCCCATGTCTTACATCACCATCATGTCGACATATATACATACCACTGGAGATTAAGTCTTAATTATTTTACAAAAAAAAACTATAAAATCTAGGCTACAGCTACTGACTGCTGCAACCCCGTTATTCCCATTTTGATTTGCACCTGGAAATGGTTAATACAGTACAAAAATCATGAGACATAGAAATCTCAGTAGCCAGTAGTTAATCTTGAAAACAAGAACCATTCCCAGTCATAAAAGCAAGTTCATAACACCATTCATAATTCAGTTCAACTCATCTATGCCACTGTCATGCAGAGATTATCCCTAGGTCTTAATACCACAAGAGTCTGTTTCACCTCAAGTGGTGCCAAGGGTCATCACTATTCTCAGTGCCTACCACCAGGGTCTAATTATACCATGTGGCCCAAAGGTCAGCAAGACTGACACTAGCATCGTCATGCATAGCTGCTTCCGCCCTAACCATGGCAAGTCTTATACTGGCGCGTACCGTCGTACCCCAGATGCTTGGCGTACACTGCCTTAGCACATGAGTATCATAATAATACATATACATACATAACAATGCATAGAGTTGAATATCGCATAATTCATCAATAAATCATTTTCATCACATAATTCATAATTAAATCATTTTCAGTATAAAACAATTTCAAAATATATGAACAGCGCTTTTATGAAATGTAACTGGCTACCTGAATTTATCGTCTCGTACTGATTCCACTCGAAATTATTCCAAGGTGCTGATAAAATAAATTAGCTATTAAAATCCTAATATGGAATACTTAAAAATACTATTCCATTTTTAAATGAAATTTCTATGCACTAAATATTAATTACGTATTATTCGCAATCTTATTTCTAATCCCAAATTTAAATAAATAATAAATATAATTAGCTAAAAAAAATATCCTAATAAGGAATAGATTAAAATTACTATTTCATAATTAATTAAATCTTGTGCCTCAAAAATTAATTACGTAATGTCTATAATCTCATTTATAGTCCCAAATTCAAAAATTATAATCAGCTAAAATTTCTTCTAATTTATTTCTCAAATTCCACCCTATTTCTTTTTTCCTCAACAACTTTGAATTAATTCACTTTGGTCCTTAATGTGAACTTTAACCATATAAATAACCTTCAAAATTTGGTAAATTCCATCAAATTTTAACTAAAATCCCATATATATTCAATCTGGACATTTTCAGAATTTTTACTCTTTCCTTCCAACTTTTCATTTCATTCACTTAGGTCCTCAATAATTATTTTTCCCTTATCTTTTTCATGATCTAAGACCATACTTAGTTTCAGCTAAGTCCATATGTCACAAATATATCTTGTTTCGAAATTATAGCTATTCCTACGAACTTTTGATTTTATTCAGTTTAGTCCCTGTCATGGATGCATACCTCTAAACTCCATGTTTTTCCATTCTTCTTGCTGCATGGCTCTCCCAAACTCATCTAGGGACTCTCTAAGACATGTTTAATCATTTCTTAAACAAAAACGAGCCTAAAAAAAAGGATTTAGAACTTACCCAAGATTTCCGAGCTTACTTTCTCTCTAAATTTTTCTGCACTTTCTTGCCACTTCCTTGCTGCTGTGAATGTGTATTTAGGACCTCAAATCCACTGCTAAGAAGGTCCTTTGGTTAGCACCAAAGTTGCCCAGGGGTGGCTCTTTAAAAGCTTAAGGAAATTTACTGGTTTTTAGAGCTTTCTCTCTATCTCTCTCGGTTTATGCAGAAAATGAGGAAGTTTTGCAGCAACATCATCTCTCTCTCGTGTTCACTTGTTAGGATAGCAGAAAATGAAGTTACAAACCCTCCTTTAACCCCTAAGGGTCCCATACGTGGCAACCAATGCAAGGAAAACAGATTCTCTCTCTCAGTTCCAGCTCATGAAGACAATGCCATGAACTTTCTCTCATCCTCGGTAGCATCACGTGGGCACTGCAGAACAGTTCACGTGTAGTGCTTTATCTTCCCTATTCTCGAGTTCACTATTGCTTTGCCTAAGGGAAGAGATATCTCTATTCATATGCAAGAAATGGGTGCTGGCCGAGATGGTTCTACTGCCTTAAATCTGAAAAGGAAGGAAAGAAAAGAAAATAAAATGGAAGTGCAGTGGGTGTTCTCTTGAAGGAGTCCGTGGCTACCTAGCTTGAAGACAACTCACCTTGCTTTCCACAGGTTCACTTTGCAGCATCCTCACGTGGCTACCATGGCCTGCACTGGATGAGATTCTACTGCATAAAGCTTTGTGTTGCTGTCCAAGAAGATATAGCCAAGCTTTCCATGCCTTAAGTGTTCTCTTCATTCCCAATCCCCTTTTTCTTATATTCCTATCCTTTCTTTTTCAGTTGCACCACCTTCTGCCCTCACATGATGGTATATTCCTCCTGTAATAAGGAGAAAAGCTGGCCAAACTCTTAAGCACATGAAGGCAAGCACTCAAGGAGAAAGAGAAAGAGAAAAGAAGAAAAGAAGAAAAAAATTGAAGTGGCCCCTCTTCTTGTTGGTTCAATGCTATGATTCGGATGAGGAAGAAAATATGTAACCATTGCATGGTCTCCAACGTGTCTATTTCCATCAAATTTTGTATAGCTAAAATTCTAGATAGGCCATTCATAAATTTTTGTATTTACAAATAGGTCCTTGGTATAAATGGAAAAATTTTATTTATTGCCAAAATTTATTTTTAACACTTTCTCCAACTTTTCTCCAACCTCTAATTATGGAAAAGTTACTTTATTTCCACTTACAAATTTTCTCCTAAAAAAATATTCTTTTCATAATAGTCCTTCAAACACTAATTTGCCTATATTAAATAAATATAAGAATGTGGGATGTTACAGTTATTACCTCCTTCAAAAGAATTTTGTCCCCAAAATTCAATTTTTCCACATAATTCTCTTGAAAAGAAATATCATAAATGTGCATAGTTCTTAATAGAACTTACCAGAGTCAAATAATTCAGGGAAGAGCTTCTTCATACGGTCCTCTGTTTCCCAAGTAGCCTCCTCTTGGGATTGCCCTTTCCAGACCACTTTCACCAAGGGGATTTGTTTGTGTCGCAGTTTCTTCATTCGAGTATCAATGATTTTATATGGTCTCAAATCATAAGTTAGATTATCCCGTAAATGCATATGTTCATATTCAATTACGTGCGATGGGTCTGGAATATATTTCCTTAATTGAGAAACATGAAACACATTATGAATGTTTGCCAAGTTTGGTGGTAGGGCAATTTTGTAAGCTGTAGTCCCGTACTTATCCAAAATTTGAAAAGGGCCAAGATACCTAGGACTGAGCTTTTTAGATTTAATAGACCTTCCTATTGCTGTCAAAGGAGTTACTTTGAGAAAGACATGTTCACCAGTTTGAAATTCCAAGGGCCTTCGCCGCTTGTCAGCATAACTCTTTTGTCTACTCTGTGCAGTGAGCAAGCGATCTCGAATGAGCTCCACTAGTTTGGACGTTTGTTCCACTATCTCAGGTCCTATAAGTCTCCTTTCTCCAGCCTCTACCCAACAGATGGGGGATCGACATTTTCGACCGTACAGAGCTTCATATGGTGCCATACATATGCTGGAATGGTAACTATTGTTATAGGCAAACTCTGCATATGGCAGATACTCATCCCAATTTCCTTTAAATTATAAGACACATGCCCTTAGCATATCCTCTAGAGTGTATCGTTCTTTCTGATTGCCCGTCAGTTTGTGGGTGGTATGCGGTGCTAAAATTCAGCCGAGTACCCAATGCATATTGTAAAGATCGCCAAAATCCAGAGGTGAATCTGGGATCTCTATCTGAAACAATATCACAAGGGACTCCATGCAACTTCACTATTTCCTTGATATAAATTTTTGCTAATTTATTCAGTGAGTCTGTTGACTTGATGGGAAGAAAGTGTGCAGACTTGGTGAGTCTATCCACAATAACCCATATCTTATCATTACCTGCCAAAGTTCTTGGAAGTCCAACTATGAAGTCCATAGTGATGCTATCCCATTTCCATTCTGGAATCTTCAATTGCTCTAGCATTCCTCCTGGTTTTCGATGTTCTATCTTAATTCTTTGACAAGTCAAACATCTAGTGACAAATTGTGCCACATCTCGTTTCATACCTGGCCACCAAAAATTTTTCTTTAAGTCGTGGTACATTTTGATTGTCCCAGGGTGAATGGTGTACTTACTTTGGTGTACCTCTGAAAGAATCTTATTCCTAAGATCCTCATTAGCAGGTATGTACAGTCTGTTCTGAAATTTTAAAATCCCATTTTCTGAGAGGCTTAACTTGTTTTCCTTTCCTCTTCTTATCAATTCTTTAGCCTCCTTGAAATAAGGATCTTTGGACAATGCTTCTTTTACCTGTGCTTCCAAATTACTTTGAATTACAAGTGCACAAACTCTTAAACTCTGGGGACTAATCTCTACCTCTAAATTTAGGTTTCTAAATGCTTCCAACAATTGACCTTCTTTAATCATCATAAAAGCCACATGCACGGTTTTCCGGCTCAGAGCATCTGCAACTACATTGGCCTTCCCGGGGTGGTATTGAAGCTTATAATCATAATCTTTAAGAAACTCTATCCACCTCCGTTGACGTAAGTTCAACTCCCTCTGATCGAACAAATACTTTAGACTCTTATGGTCTGAAAAGATTTCAAATGTTGCTCCAAATAAGTGGTGCCTCCAAATCTTAAGACGATTTTAATCATAGATAAAAGATGTTGACATGTTCAAATATGTGGACAAGGACATACTTTTCTCTTGCTCAATGATTGGTTTAATTTTAAAAATATTAATAAATTGCTGATTTTTTCATTAAAATATTATAATTTTTTTAATTTTTTTGATTAAAATTAAAGATAGTATCTCAATTTAGTCTTTAAATTTCTTATTAAAAGAAATATTCACATTTAGTGTTTAATATTACGTTGAGTAGGATTGCCTTAACAGAGGATACTCATAATATATATATATATATATATATATATATATATGTACACCAAAATAAATGTAACTTGTGTGGTTCTTCTAAGTTTATAGCCCAATATATACCATTGATCAATAATCTGATTGCGGATAATTAGAAACAAAATCTGTGGATTGTATTATTCATGTGTCGCAGTGTTAAAAGCGAAAATTAATTTGGTTGGACTGAGGAAACAAAATAAGTTTTTTTTTTAATTTTTAAATATGAGTCAAACAATAGTATGTTAATAAAAGAAATCATTTTCCTTCAAAATTTTCGAATGAATTAAAACGTTATGCTTTGGTGATAATATATAGATATAAATGAAGTATTTACGAGCATGAATTTCCTTACCTGGACATTAATTTTTCACGCATTAGCAAACAAGTGATCCTTATATTTGATTTAAATTAGTCTTTTTTATTGTTAAATTACAAAATTTACTATTATCAATCTCAAAATTTTCATAAGTAAAAGTTATAAAATAATAAACAAATAGACTAAATTGATACAAATATAATTTTTAGAGACTAAATTAAAATACTTAACTTTTCAATAACTAAATAGAGACTTTGAAGCCAGTGATGTTGATTGTTTATTTTGTTTAAAATTTCCAGGAACTTTGGAAAAAAATCCAAAATAAAATAGAGAAAATAATAATCTTTTCTATTATTTTGTTTATAGTTTGCTTATTTTGGTTACAATTTAATGTTGATTAGTATGTGGGCATATATAGCTTTGTATGTGTGAAACAGCATGGGCTTTGAAGAATTAATTACATAATGGATAGGCGAGGAAATTTATTTAAACTCATATGTAATGTGGCCCCATATGTAAAGCGACAAAACGCTTGGAGGTTGAGCATTTGAGCCGTTAAATTTAATTTTTTAGATTCGTGTAATTTTAATTGTTTCAATAATAAATAAAATCCTTTCATCTTTTATTATTTATCAATCAGAATAGACACATTGCAATTATATAAAATTCTTTTTTATGCAATTCAACATTTAATTGTGTGCTCTCTTAATCTCTGACAGGGTACATAAAAATCTAGGGCTTGTTTGGATGTGTTTTTGTTATTTTATTTTGGAAAAAAATTTGTGAAATTGTTTTAAAAACTAAATTTGAAAATAAGAAAAATCAGTTTGCATAATTTATTCTGGAAACAATTCTAAAAATTTAAAATACAAAAAACAAAAAAGTGTTTGAAGAGTTGTTTTCAAAAAAATAAGAATTAAAAATTATTGGATACAAAGCTTTTTTTGTAGTGTTGTGATAAATTAAATGTAAATGAAATATACAATAACGATATTTTAAAAGAGAATAAAAATAAATATACATGTCACATATATTCATTGTTATAACTTGAGCTACATTTTAATTATTTGTTAAATATATTATCTAACCATATAGGTTATTGAAAATGTATTTACATATTCACTTAAAATCATTCTATAATATGATAAAATGGATTGTCACAATTTAGTAAAATAATATATAAAAATGAAAAAGATAAACAAAAAAGTGATAACTTCTCAAAAATTAAATACAAAACATAAATTTTTCTATAGAAATTAGACAATTAGTTTCGATTACTATATGAGACAAGATTGTTATAAAATAATTATGTAAAAAAAAATTGAAACTTATACTAAAAGTAAGAGACCAAAAGAGAACTTATTTATTTTCGCAACCATATTGATGTTACGTCGGCCCCTCCTCATATTTCTACGTTGAATAACAAAAATAGTTAACGAGAACTTCATTTGCAAAACTGGATCGGCTATATATTATTTTATGTGATATTAGCTGGTGACAGTGACATAGCCATTTCAATTTCTGGAAAATAATAAAAATTTAATTTTTAAAGACGTTAATTTAAAAGGAACTTTATTTTTTGTGTTCAATATTTTATTTTTTGTTCTTTTGAGTGAAATAATTTGAATATCAATTTTATAACCTACCTTAGGCTTTGAAACACTCTAAAGATGAAAAAAGTTCTGTATCAAGTCTTTTAGAAAATTGTTTGATAGATGCACAAAGGCAAAAAGCTCGTATGAATTTTAATTATTCACGCTTCATCAAACGCGTGCTTCTGTTATATAGATATATATTTACGTTGATATCAAAGAAGTTTGAA
Organism: Biancaea sappan; assembly: GCA_037074585.1. NCBI lineage: Eukaryota > Viridiplantae > Streptophyta > Magnoliopsida > Fabales > Fabaceae > Biancaea > Biancaea sappan. The sequence continues at coordinate 29,411,669 of CM073493.1, forward strand.
AATAATTGAATAAATTGCTAATTTACTCATGAAAATATTACAATTATTTTAATTTTGCCCTTAAAAGATAGTGTCTGAATTTAGTCTTTTAAAAATTATACTTGCATCTATTTGGTCATTTTTTTCTATTAAATCAATAAATCTACTATAGTCGAATTTCAAAATTTTTAAAACTAAAAATTACTGAGTAATAAATAAAGAAATCAAATTGATATTAACACTATTTTATAGAAGCTAAATTGAAATGCCTAATTTTTTAAAAATTAAATTGAGACATGTATATAGTTCAAGTAGTAATTTACTCAAAATAATTCTACTATATAGATGAAATATTATATTTACAAATAAATGTATATGACTTAAGCACTTGCGGGTGTAACAGAAGTCATGTGTGCACAATTTCCTTGCAAGGACATATTATATAGAGAATATACTCCACAAAAGGTCTTAGTAATCCATGAAAGAGAATCAATCTGAACCAGTGACAGACTAGATATGTATGAAAAAATTGTTTAAAATGAAATATACTTCCACTACAGGAAAGATGCATAATAGCTACAGACAAATCAGTAGGAAACTAATGAATTTCAGTAACAAAATTGTGATTCCTACTAAATAGCTACTGAAACTTTTCAATAGTAAAATCAACAGTTGTTAATTGTTTTCCTACTGAAACATATTACCTACTGAGGTCTTCATACAAATTTTTAGTCGAAAAATAGCATCCATATCTCTGATATGAAACACACAATTTGTTGCTCAGACCATTGTTGTACACGCGTTAAATGGTCCACCCTATAGTATTTCAATCAATTTTTATAAAAAATTATAATTAAAAAATTAACAGAAATATAAATTTAAATTATTATATAATAAAATTATGGCTGGACCACTTTCCAAAGTCCCACTCTTGAGAGCTCTCCTAATTTGATATTAGATATTTTTTTAGATTTCTAAAAAAGAATTTTACAATTATAGAAATTTATTATATTTATATATTTAAATTTTAATTGTTATGTAGATTTTTTTAGTTATGAAAAGAAAAAAAATTAATTAATTTACATTGTATATTTATAATTTTAGTTTAATGATATGCTAAAAAAATTATTTAAACAAATAAATATAAATTTACAAATTTTGATATTGATGAATTGTTTATTTTTATAAAGAAAATGAAATAATGAATTTACAAATTTTTTTATACGAAATTTTTTAATTGTCTTTGTTTTTTTCCATATTTCTGCGTCATTTTTCACTAGATGAGAATGAGATAGGAATGCTCTAGGAGAGATTAGGAGAGGAATTAATGGTACAAATAAATTAACAGGTCTGGTTCACACATAAATTCCTGTTGACATATAAGAAAATAAACAGATCAGAAAGCAACAGAGAAAAAAGAATCTAGTAAATGGAGAAGTATCAAAAGGCAATAGAGAAAAAGAAGCGAGTGATCTGAGAAGTATATTGAGAAAAGAATAATTTTTGATTGGAAAATATACAATTATTTATCTAGAAAAAGAAAGAATAAAAATTGCTATATGCTGTAAATAAAACCAGAAAAGGTGCATAAAATTAGAAAAGGTGTAAAGTGTAACACCTCAAAATTTTCATAAAACTATCTCCAGGATAAAAGATTTTTAAGATAAGGTTCCTTAGTGAATAATTATGGCAATTCTCAAACCTTAAATTTCAAAGATCTCAAGTCCATAATTAAAGACAAATAGGAGCCATTAACATCACCATCATTTCGACATATATACATATCACTGGAGATTAAGTCTTGATTATTTTACAAAAACTATAAAATCTAGGCTACAGCTACTGACTCCCTGCTGCAACCCCGCTATTCCCATTTTGGTTTGCACCTGGAAATGGTTAATACAATATAAAATCATGAGACATAGAAATCTCAGTAGCCAGTAGTTAATCTTGAAAACAAGAACCATTCCTAGTCATAAAAGCAAGTTCATAACACCATTCATAATTCAGTTCAACTCATCTATGCCACTGTCATGCAGAGATTATCCCTGGGTCTTAGTACCCCAGAAGTCTTTTTCACCTCAAGTGGCGCCAAGAATCATCACTCATCTTAGTGCTTACCACCAGAGTTTAATTTTACCCTGTGGCCAAAGGTCAGCAAGACTGACGCTAGCATTGTCATGCATAGCTGCTTCCGCCCTAACCATGGCGAGTCCTATACTGGCGCGTACCGTCGTACTCCAGATGCTTGGCGTACACTGCCTTAGCACATGAGTATCATAATAATACATATACATACATAACAATGCATAGAGTTGAATATCACATAATTCATCAATAAATCATTTTCATCACATAATTCATAATTAAATCATTTTTAGTATAAAACAATTTCAAAATATATGAACAGCGCTTTTATGAAATGTAACTGGCTACCTGAATTTACCGTCTCGTACCGATTCCACTCGAAATTATTCCAAGGTGCTGATAAAATAAATTAGCTATTAAAATCCTAATATGGAATACTATTCCATTTTTTAAATGCAATTTCTATGTACTAAATACTAATTACATATTATTCACAATCTTATTTCTAATCCCAAATTTAAAAAATATAATTAGCTAAAAAAAATATCCTAATAGGGAGGAGATTAAAATTACTATTTCATAATTAATTAAATCTTGTACCTCAAAAATTAATTACGTAATGTCTATAATCTCATTTATAGTCCCAAATTCAAAAATTATAATCAGCTAAAATTTCTTCTAATTTATTTCTCAATTTCCACCCTATTTCCTTTTTCCTCAACAACCTTGAATTAATTCACTTTAGTCTTTAATGTGAACTTTAACCATATAAATAACCTTCAAAATTTGGTAAATTCCATCAAATTTTAACTAAAGTCCCATATATACTTAATCTGGATATTTTCAGAATTTTTACTCTTTCCTTCCAACTTTTCATTTCATTCACTTAGGTCCTCAATAATTATTTTTCCCTTATCTTTTTCATAATATAAGACTATACTTAGTTTCATCTAAGTCCATAGGTCACAAATATATCTTGTTTCGAAATTATAGCTATTCCTACAAACTTTTGATTTTATTCAGTTTAGTCCCTGTCATGGATGCATACCTCTAAACTCCATGTTTTTCCATTCTTCTTGCTGCATGGCTCTCCTAGACTCATCTAGGGACTCTCTAAGACATGTTTAATCATTTCTAAAGTACATGCAAGCCTGAAAGAAGGGATTTAAAGCTTACTAGAGACTCCAAGCTCACTTTGTCTCCAAATTTTCTGCACTTTCTTGTTATAGTTTTTGTTGCTGTGAAGGTGTGCTTTGGACCTCAAATCAACTGCTAAGATGGTCCTTTGGTCAGCACCAAAGTTTCCCAAGGGTGGCTTGTTGGTTTGGCTAGAAAAGACCTTGCAAACTTGCCTAATATCTCCACTTTTTGCTCTGTTTTAGTGCAGTAGAACAGAGGCAAAAATTCTGGTTCATTAGCTCACGAGTTGCACACTAAATCCTCAAGGAAAACCAAGGTTTGATGACAGCAAAACCTCACACTGTTCCTCTCGGTTTTGACAGTAGAAGATACAACTAAAGGTCATATTTTAGTGGCATAAGAGGTTCCTCACGTGGCTGCAGAAAAAAGGAGAAGACAGTCACGTTTTTACTGCACCAAATTCCTCTCTTTCTCGGTTTCATACCCTCCACGAAGATAGCTCAAAAGTTGGTCAGCATGGATGAAGTATAGGTGTCCTTTAGAGGTTTTTGGTGGCTGCCTAACTTGAAGACAACTCACCCAAGCCTTCCACGGTTTTAAGAGCAGCATAACATAGGAATTGAAGCTCTCTCACGTGGCTACCAACATTCTTCTGCACTTAGCCAAGAATCACTATAGAAAGTTGGTGCCCATGATGTGCTACTGCCAAAAGGGAATGTGGTCGAGAGCTTCACATGCTCATGTGCCTAAATTCCTCCATCTTCTCTATCATGTGCTCTAACTTCCTATGCTGGCCGAGGACATCAAAGTGTTGTGCAATGGAGAGCTTAAGTGGTGCCACATGGATGGAAACCTAGAAATCCTTACAAGAACATTTTTTTAATCCATGAAAACCGTTTGTTTGCCACCATGAACTAATAAAAGAAGTCCCTCACCCCACTTAACTAATCACCCCAACCACAAAGAGTACCCACACCCCTCGTAGGTATACTTTTCGTATCCACAGCAAAATACAATACAATACATGCGTATATGTAATGTATTTAGGTTATAGATATAATATAACCATTTCCCACTTTTCTCTTAACGATCTAGTTCTCCACAATTCATTAAATATATATATATATATATATATATACATATAAATTTGTGTAGAAAATAAATAGAAACCCACCACAAGAAATCTTAGCAAGTTTTCTCTAACTTCCTAATATATAAATGTATTCATAAAACCACCATACATGGACAAAATAGGTCTTATCATACCTCCAAATTAATAACCGATATCTCGGTTTCCCACTTACCACTTACAATCCCATTACAGATACATATATATATATATACACATATACATACGTTCCAATAATCAAATAAGTTTACGTACCACAACATATCAAATTAAAAAAGGAAATCCCATATTTCCATAATACATAACCACACACGCACCCACATGCTGATCAAAATACCTAGAACCACCTCGGTGGTAATATAGCAAAGCTAAATCTGGACTGAGCTTATGAGCTCTCTATGCTCCAAGGATTTCTCCTCTATCTGGAGCCAACCACCTACATATAAGCACTAGCACTTTTTATGATAATAAGATTATTTTTGACTCAACCTACCGAGGAGTAAGTCACAAAGAAAAACTTAACATCCTATAGTGCCTTTTATGGAACCTAAACCCATGGTCATGTTGCGAAGTTCATGACAATAAGGAAGGGCTCATAAAGAACATCATTGCTCCGTAATCTATAAGAGACCTAAACTCAAACCTCCCCTCTGGTACCATTTTGTAACGCTCTAAAAAGTGGGCATATTAATTTACATAATTTAAAAAGTAAATTACAATTAAACAAATAAAATCCCAAAAATATCATAGGACCTAGGTAGCCTATAGAATTACAGAGCATTTCTATTGCTCATTTAGAATCCTCTGACTACGTGGAGTATGCCTCCAAGCTGCTAACCTCCAGTAATTTTTTCATTCTCTGCTGTTAAATCTGCAAACAGCAATAGAGAGTGTGAGTTTATCAAAAACTTAGTGAGTAGGCAACTGTGCTATAAAAACAAGGCACAAGTACAAATACCAACCTCACTACTATAGTCAGAGTAAATTCTACCAGCACTTGTCAGTAAAAAAGAATATAAATAACATATCTTACAGTATAAGCACAATTCACAACCCTTATGTGAGTCTACAACTCACAAGACAATTCATAAATAACTCTCAAATGCATAAAAAGTGTAAGTAAACATCCACTCCAAAACATCCACTCCAAAATGCATTATGCAATGTATTATGCATGATGCACATTTTTCACTCTTTCCTTCTCTACTCATTGAAGACCAACCCTCAATGAGTGTATTCCAAAGGCATACACCTTTGAATATACCCATATCTTGTAGAAGACCACCCCTCTACTTTCCACATTTCTTTTCTTTTTCATACTTAATATAAAAGTGCAGATGATAATATGCAATGCATTTTTCACACACAAACATCTCATAATCAATCCACATCAATTCACCACTTTAAAGACAATTAAATATAAAACCCTAATCCCACAAAATAATCCCCACAATCATTCAATGAAATTCCTTAATCTAGTTATTACCACTAACTAGGAAATTTCATTGATGAATTTCTAACTGCAGTGTGAATGAGATTTATATTGACTTGGCCAATTAATTTAATGAAACTTAAGTGGCAAGGTCATCCACTCACCTCGATGTCAATAAGGTTTACCACACAAGAAATCCTAGGAGACAAAGACAAAGAAGCTCCTAAGTCACCTGGAATCAATCCAAATCAATAACTACATAAAACAAGGAAAATCCTTACCACTTACTCTAATCTTTGGTCATTCATTTGGTCATAACTCTTAACTGGTAAGGAGTTTTAAATAAAATCTTATATCATTGCAAACTAGACTCAAAGAACTTTCGAACGATATAAATTTTGCTAAAAATAGAGTCCAGACGGAGGAGTTATAACCATTTGAAAATGGACTAAAGGAGCTATCTAATGGCTGCAACCTTTGATGCCAAAGTTTCTACCCAAATTCTAGGGCTTGGTGCCTTAGGCACCCCACATGGCGCCCAGGGCACCAAGACCTCCCTTTTTCCAATCAAGGGTGGCGCTTGAGGTGCCACGACTCTGAACACATGATCTAGCCTCTGTTTTAGGTCAGATTTGGCTGAGTCTCTACCGTTTTCCATGATTTCTTCTATGAAATCTCTTCCTTGATGTCTAAGGAGCATTTAGACACCAAAAGCCCCAATTTTCATCAAGAAACGAAGACAGAATCTCGATTTTATCCCATATGCACTTAAAACTAGAAAATAAAGAAAAAGTTCGGGAAATTAGAATCCATATCTCAATTCCTTGCTTTCCCTAAGTTGTTTAGCCTCCATGGCTCGCCCCACCACTAGAAGGTTCTTCCAAGCTCGTTGAGGATTTTGGTAGAAAAGGTAGAGAGAAGGAAGAAAGAAAGAGAGAAGAGAGAGAGAGAGGAGAGAGAGAGAGAGAGGAAAGTGAGAAATGGAGAAAAAGGTGTAGGACCACCTATATATATCCGCCTAGGGTGAAATTTCTACTTTGCCCCTGGGTAACCCTTGGTTATCCTTGATAGTCAAACTCATAATTTCTCCAATTTCGTTATTTCCTATATTCTAAATACCACCTAGTTTCTCAATTCACTTTAGTCCCTCTTTGGACCTCATAGGTACTCAGCCTCTTCTATGCCACATGATTACTCTCTTTCCTTTCTTTGTCTCTCAATTCTACTTCTATGAAATTCCTCTTCCTCTTATCTTTCCTTAATCCTCAAAAATATTATCTGTACTAAAATACCCAGTCCAATTATTTATCTCCACTTCCATAAATAATATTAAAAAATAATAAATTAAATATAGAAAATTGAAATTAACCAAATATTCCATTAAAATAATGAAAATTTAATTACAACAACCGTAATACCGTCAATTACGAAATTTTAAAATTGGCGGGTATTACACAACAACTACCACTATATATATCTAGTGGCGGTTATACCTGCAGTTGCAGGAAACCACCACTAAATTGCTTGTGATGCTTGATTTAGTGGCAGTTTCCTCAACCGCCACTAAAACTACTAGTGGCAGTTTTATTTTTTCCTTGTAGTGAATGCATTGTACTAGGCAAAATATTGTATTTGCTTTTCAAGGTTTACAAGTAATCCAAGCAATGAACATCGGAAAGTAATTGTTAGAATGCTTGGATATTTGAAAAGAATAAACCATTTTTGGACTTTGTTATAGTGATTTTTCTACTGTATTAGAAATTTTATTCTAATACAAGTTGGATCACAAGTATTGATGACAACAAATTAACATTTGGTTGGATATTCACGCTGAGTGGAAGTGCCATTAGTTGGGCATTCAATAAGCAAACTTGTATTTCTCATTTCATAATGGAATATAAATTTATAGATTTAATAGTTGCTAGAAAAGGAATAGAATGACTAATGAACATGCTTAGTAGACAAAGTTGTGGCTATGATACTTTGCCAGTCATTTTTGTATTATGTGATGATAAAGTACAACATATAGCTCATGATAAAATTTATAATAGGAAATCAAGAGATATAAGCTTAATACATGCTTATATAAGGAATTGGTTACAAATGAAACGATGACAATTGTTTACGTAAGGTTAAATAAGAATTTGTTCTGGTATGACTAAGTAAATATAAGTGCTTTTCTGAAATCTGACCTAAGGTTAAGCTTGTTGTATGAACTTGTATACAGTTGCTAGGTTTGTTCAGTGAGTCGAGACTGAGATGGCATGTCAATATGCGGTTGCAGAGCATGATTAGGTTAGGGCTTAATCGGATTATGTTGGGTTATAGATTATTGGAGATCTCCCTAACTATAATTTTAATGTAATTTAGTTTTAGAAGGTTTTTTGAGAATTTGTTTTTGATAATCTAATGGTAGAACTGAACTAGAAAATCTGATTAGAAATAAGAATGATGATGGTTGCATTCAAAGGATTTCATGACTGATTACATGTTTGTGTTGTTGTGTTCAGTTTTATTCTATTCTAGTAGCTTAGGCTTATATTTATTGCATTTTAATTATGTTATCACCCCCATGGTAATTAATGGTGTAATTAGTGTAGATTAGTGTTAGAATAATTGATTAGGCAATTAGAAGCCAGGATTCATGAGAGAATATGACCTGGGATGATCACTATACTGCAAGTTGCCATGAATATAATTCTGGACGATTTGGCAGTCCTATTGGCGTGAACCATTACTATACGCTATAACAATAGAAGTTCAGTGGGTAATAACAAATTACTTAATGTTGATTGAGGCACAAAACTCTAATCAAGACCTCATTTTAAAAGGTGTAACACATAATTGTCATAAAAGGAGTTAAGGAGTTTGTTAGATATATAAAGTGAAAAGGACATGTAACAAAACTCCATAGTGCATATTGTTACAGTGAGAGGTCGCCAAAAGTCATAATGAAATTGTTAAATGTCGGAAGTAATAGGGACATAATAACAATACCAACTATATAGATATTGAAGTGATGCTGCTTCAAGCAAGATTTAGAGGGTTAATCTTGTAAATATTCATGAAACTAGGATAAGCACATGGCCAAAAAAGTGCTAGAGCAAGATTGATAGAATGTTTTAACAACTTGATAATATCATTTGTGTGTTACTTTCTGTCTTGGCATAAGGAGTTATGGTTCAAATCTCAGCATACTGCTAAATTCATCAAAACTTTAAAGTACTTACACTATTAGAAAATGAAAATCATTATAATATACTTTCTATTATATATGATATCATGTAATAATATTACAAATTAGTGGGGAATTGTTGTATAGTTTGTAATATTGTGTAGAATTAAAGTTTTGTCTAAAATTCTATATCGAACTTTTGTATTGGTTTGAAATGATGTGTTGGTTCAAAATAATGTATTAATTAAGTTTTATATATTTTGAATTATTCAAACCGACGTATTGGTTCAATTTTAATTGTTTTAAAATTTGAATTAATATATTAGTTGGATTTTAAGATATTTTAAAAATTCCAACAATCATGTTGTTTGATTTAAATTTAAAATATAAACTAACACATCTATTAAAAATAGAATAAACACGATTATTTAAATTAATTTGTCTTTCAAAAATTGAATAGACTTTATTCAAACTAATGTATCTATTGGAAATTAGAAAGACACATTTGTTTAACTGATGTGTCTCTTAGAATTTGAATAAACATAATTGTTAATGCTTGTATATATCTTAATGTGAACCTCTCTGAATAATGTCATGAGACCTGACAATAATATGTTGATTCACATACTCAAATCGTCCAAATACAGATTCAGAACTTAAAGAAAATATAATTTATTAAATAAAACAAAATAACAACAAACTTGATAGAGATTATTGACCCCATGATTATAAAAGAACTAGAAACCAATAATATAGATTCTTGAGCCCTATTTGCTATAAAGAGCCAAGAACCTAAGGTATAAATTAATCCCAAAAGGAATGGCTAATAGACTCTTGAACCCAAACCCATTGACTATAGAGAGCTAAGAATCTAAGATATAAACCCTAAGAGGAAAAGCTGAATGTCACAAGGATTTAGAAACCCTTAATAAGTTCGACGGTTTTCAAAGAACCAGAGGAAATGGTCTCTCACCTTGACATATTCTTTAACTCTCCAAATGTGTCTTCTAAGGGGTGGAGGAGATCCCTTTTATAGAGAAAGGGAATCCTTATTTCTAAAAAAAAAACTAATTCTAAAGAAACCCTAATTTTAATGGACCACAAATATAACAAAAAAGCCCAAATGCAAATCATAATTCTAATGGGACACAAATATAACAAAAAAGGCTGAATACATTAAATTAAAAAAAACCCTTTAATCTAATCTTCCTTGACCTAGCGATGTCTTGATTAGTATCACTTAGATCTTTTGGTTCATATCATATCCTTTTAGATTCTACACACAATATGCTAGAGAGATAAATAAATATCATGAAAAATGTTCTAAAGAAATTTGTTGTATCTTAGAAGAATTTGACTATGATTCTCCAATACACAAATATAATTCTCTTTTTTAAAGAAATTTATTCATCATGCCTCAAGTCCAATTTCATCTACATTATTTCTAACAACCTATACCAAAAATAAGAGTGAAAAAGTGAACTTTTACCTTCGGTAACATATTATTGCCTTGGTGGCCCTTTATTTCCATTATTTTTTAAGTCAAGTCAACTTGTACACATTGCGTAGGAAAAAAAAAGATACAATGATAAAGACCCTACAGAGGAATATGAATATCGACACATTTCTTTCTTATTATTTTTCAATTTGGAGTGTAAGAAGGGGCAATTAAATAGACTCACCTAATTGAATGTAATTACATTGATGATGACTTTGATTGGAAAGAATAGTCCACATATTTTTTTTCTTATTACATTTCAATTTGGAGTGTAAGAAGGGGCAATTAAATAGACTGACATGATTGAATGTTATTAGATTGATGATGACGAATGTTATTAGATTGATGATGACTTTGTTTGGAAATAATAGTCCACACATTTTTATTCTTATTACATTTCAATTTTGAGTCAAAGAAGGGACAATTAAATAGACTAACTTGACTGAATGTAATTAGATTGATGATGACTTTGATTGGAAAAAATAGTCCACACATATTTTTCTTATTACATTTCAATTTGGAGTGAACAAAGGGGCAATTAAATAGACTGACCTAATTGAATGTACTTAGATTGATGATGACTTTGATTAAAATCTTTCCCACGGTACCAATGTTAAGAAAATTGGATTGGATCGGTCGGTTTGTTCGGAAAACCAATGAACCTACTAGTCATCTAACTCAGAACATACTTGAAATTCAAAGAGGAATTAAACAGGTCCAAAGTCGAAAAAATTGAGAAAATAATAATAAACATATAAAAATAAAAATAAACTAGTCGGGTGCCACAGTTGGCCGATTATTTCATTTGGTTACCAAAATCTTACAGAAAAAAATAGTTGAAAAAAAAAAAGAGAGGGAACTTGAAAGTTGAAACTATGATTATTTTTAATTTTGTATACAAAGATGGCATGGAGGGGTAGTGTGGATCACCAAAACTGTCACATACTACTGCCACGCTGCTGGATGGAGAAATTAATTGGAGTGATTTCCTATGTGTTTTTTTTTTTTTTTGAAAGAGGGTGAAAATTTCATTGAAGGTATGCTCGTTCAATGCTTAGCTTTTTTGCAGAGTGAATAGCTACCCTATGTGTTTTTTTTATATATATACAAAAATAATTTTCTCAAAGAGCATGTTTGGTATCATCCTTTTCCAGCGAGTGATTCCGAAATTTCACCGCCTTGCTTGGTTTCCATCGTTTGGTACGCGCTTGTTGCTGGAAATGGGAAATACGGCGATGCAAAATAGGGAGCCTGTTTTCCCTCCTTCCTTTTCTTAGTACTTTGGACGAAATCGTGCGTTTCTACTATGGAAAAAGCGTAGGAGGGGTACTAATTTAATAGTTTGTCCTCGGTTGCCTCTATAATTCCAATTTCTCATCATTTATACCCTCTCTGTGAGCGTATAGCTGGTCTTTGAAGCCCTAATATGTCTTTCTCTTCTTCATATCTGTGCGCATATTGCTCTTGTGTGGCTTGGAAGGAAACCAAGCTTCTCTGTCGTTCTGTTTTGCTTCTGATTGTAGTTCGGTGGTTTTGTTCTACTCTTCCGTGTCTTGTACTGCCTTTCTGTGCAGTGTGCAGCAGAGGGCACACTTGCTCATGCTCAAATAGAAAACTGAGGAGGCTGGATGATGAAGCACAAAAAAAAAAATTAAAAAAATAAAAACAAAATAAAACATTGCCTTTAATCTAGTCTAACTTTATAAATGCTTAATGATGAATACATAAGACTTCTCCCTCACACGCATAAATCCGATTTCACAGTGCCTACAAAGATTGAAAAAGCATATCTGAAGCAACCACAACAGATACTCGACCGGCACAGTTAAAAATTCGTCCAGTAGAAGGCGTCGAAGGTGAAGAATGAGGTGAAGCCGATTAGGGATTTGTTTGCTTTTAATTTTCTATTTTTTTTAGTTTTTATTGTGAAAAACAATTTTAACTCGGGTATTTTAGTAAAAATAATCTATATATTTCATTCCTTCTCCATTAAAAAATACATACTAAAAATATTTTTTCCTTTTTCTTATATTATTTTCTAACCTGTACCAATCACTTTTTTTTTCTTTTTCATTTCTCTTTTCCTTCCTATCAAAATGTTTTCCTGTATACCAAACGCATCTAAAGATTTAGGTATTATACTTATATATTATTTATTTTAATATTTTAATATATGTAACATATATGTATTAGTTATATATCTTAATATTTTTATATATTTTAAATACTAATAATTTAACCACAATCTAACTATTGACTCTTAAACCAATACTTCGACTGGTTCAATGACTGGTCCGATTTTGTGAACCTTGTATGGTACAATAAATTTAAATTTGATTAAAACTCTTTCTATTTTATGTATTAAAATAAATATTGGAAGAAGTTGGGTTTAGTAAAAGGAGTTAATTTTCATAAAATGACAAACTACAATTCAATTTCTTTCTAGAAAATCAGGTGCTCACATTTATTTATGGACCCTATAGCGAAGTATGAATATCCACACATTTGTTTCTTATTATTTTTCAATTTGGCGTGTAAGAAGGGGCATTTAAATAGATTCTGAATGTAATTAGATTGATGATGACATTTATTGGAAAGAATAATCCACACATTTTATTTCTTATTACATTTCAATTTGGAGTGTAAGAAGGAGCAATTAAATACACTGGCCTAATTGAATGTAACTAGGTTGATGATGACTTTGATTGGAAAGAATAGTCCACAAATTGGCCCTTAAACCAATAATTCGACCTGTTCAATTTTTTGAATATTGCATGATACACTAAATTTAAATTTTATTAAAACTCTTTCTTTTTTATGTATCAAAATAAATATTAAAAGAAATTGGGTTTAATAAAAGGAGTTAATTTTCATAAAATGGCGAACCACAATTTCATTTCTTACTAGAAAATCTGGTATTCACATTCAATATTTAATAATGTCTCGAAAAAGATTGACTAAGCAGAGGATACTTATGAGCAAATATATATATATACCAAAATAATTGTAACATCTATAGTTCTTCTTAGTTTATAGCCCTAATATATCTCAATGATCAATTCTTTGATTGCGGATAATTAATATCTAAATATGAGTCAAAGAATAGTATGACAATAAAAGAAATCATTTCCCTTCAAAATTTTTGAAAATGAATTAAAACGTTATGCTTTAGTGATAATATATTCATACAAATACAATATTTACAGGCATGAATTTCCTTACCTTTATTTCGAAGACATTGAAAGTAATTAAATGATAATATTAGAAATATGGATCAAAAGTATATTCTATGTTAATTCAATATTAGCTGTTGATAATTATAGAGGCAGTTTGAATCTTAAAAAAATGACAGAAGTTTGATTTCAGGGACGTTAATTTGGGAAGAGTTTTACACTTTACGTTCAGTAAGTTTAAAAGATCATATTAGCTTATCATTCAATTGAGTGAGGGATATCCTTAAATACATGTGCTGCTTTTGAGTGGAGTAATTTAAGCATCAATTTTATTAACCACCTGTTATATCAAAGACTTCAAAACACTCTACTTTAAAGATGAGAATTTTTTTTTTAATCAAATCTTCTAATAGAAAATTGTTTGATAGATGCATGAAAGCCAGAAGGTTGTCTAGACATTAATTTTTCACACTTAATCAAACTAGTGTTCCTTTTATATATATAATTAAATAAATTGCTGATTTTCTCATTAAAATATTATAATTAATTTAATTTAATTCTTAAAAGATAGAGTGTATTAATAGTCTTTGAAAAATTATATCTGATTCAAGTTAGTCCTTTTTATTGCTAAATTGCAAAATTTACTATTATTAAATCTCAAAATTTTCATAAATAAAAGTTATAAAATAATAAACAAAGAGACCAAATTGATACAAATAGCATTTGTAGAGACTAAATTAAAATAATTAACTTTTTAATAACTAAATTGAGACTTCTATATAAATCAAGAAGTAATTTACACAAAATAACTCTACTTTATAAATGAAATATGGTGTTTTCAAATAGATTATATGGCTTAAGCACTTATGAGTGTAATAGAAGTTATGTGTTCACAATTTCACAAGTCAAGTCAACTGAAATGGATACATTCTATTGGAAATATATTCCACACATTTTGTTTGCAATATCAAAATAGATAAATGTGGAAGAATTATTTAAAGTAATATATATTTTGTGGCCCTTTAAGTAAGAAATATATCCGCATAATTCCTATTTTATTAACTAGAAATATGTTCACACAATTCTTATTTCATTAACTAGAAATTGTTAAATCATTTAAATTGACACAAATTCCATTACTTTCATTCTTTTAACATTTTTGCGTTAAATTATTTTTTAAATTATTATGATTTTCCTCAATTTTCAATTTGGTGGATTCTTATAAGTTTACTCAATTTTCAATTTGATCCTTATAGTTTAAAATTTTATGATTAAGTTCTTATACAATTTTATAAATGTTTAGATTAGTCCTTGTCACTAAACTTATATAAGTTTTTCTTTAAAATTTAATGGTATGACCAGTTATATATGTATATATTGATACTTATATGTACGACTTGTGTATCAACACAAGCAAATATAAATAATGAAATGGAGTTAACTGAATATATGGAAAGTGATTTGTAGATTAAGTAATTTGGACAAGTTAGCTTGAACATGTATATCTAGAGTATCCAAATACATATATAGTGGACCATGCTAGCAAAATCTAAAAAAATATTAACAAGATTCTATTTAGTAGGGACAAAATGAGAAAGGTTTAAAATTTTAAGCATTCAATTGTAATTTTTTTAAACTATAAAGACCAAATTAAAAATTAAATAAAAATATATATAATGTCGGATCGTAGTTCACCACAAGCATTTAGTTGCCATTGTTATGTGCATAGATATTTAATTGTTCATGGGAGAAATGTTAGATTAAATTCTAAAGAAGGTTGAAATGTAACTCCCAATTCAGGCACAAACTAACAAGGTTGAAATGTATGTCTCAGATCATTTGAAAAGGGTTTGATTAATTTCTTAAATATTTGAGTTTAAATTATGGGGTTCGTCAGATGATTTGTTCTTTCAAATACAAAAAGTATAATCATGGAAAGCATACGCATAAAATATCTTAAAAAGAAATTTAAACTTAGTTAATCCGCAAGCTATTGATTGTTATTACTTTAGTGTTATTGTAATGTTTTTAGGTCAATCTAATTGATTGTCCCTTCTTACACTCTGAAAGTGAAATGTAAAGTCCATGCATTTCGTTTCTGTATTTTTCACTTTGAGTGAGAGAAGGGGTAATTCAACATACTGACTTAAAAATTCAATTACAAAAACATTCTAGAGTTTCATTATAAATAGTATATCAATAAAGCAAATATATATTTTAGTTCATTCTTCAATTAATAAAATGTTCCAGCAAGAACTCTTTTATTAATTTAAAGATTAAATTATTGATTTGGTCCTCAAAGAAATTTTTGGATCCAGCCACAGGAACTGATGACCTAGATGCCAAACCAGACCAGGTCATCTAATCGGATTAGGTCGCATTCAGCTTAGTCAATACCTGATTGACTTAGTCGAAATCTGGTTGGCTCACGACTTTTTTTTCTATTTTTGGGGGCTTAAATTCAAAATGTGATAATAGAAGCAAAATAGACTTTGGGAAGAGTCGAATTCATGATACTATGGTATGGAAAAAAAGAAAAAACCTTAAATCATCATAGTTGGGACTTTTCTTACATAATATGGCGAAGAAGTATATATATACTATTAGACATAATATTATAAAACATAAAATGTTATTATTTTATGTAAATCATAATATTATTTTATGTAAATTGATTTTAAATCATAAAAGTTGAATAATATTAGCAAAAACTTTTATAATATCATATAAGATTGGAAATAACAATCAAATATTCAACTTTTAATTTTATTTTTACAATTTAATTATAAAGAATTTTATATATAGTTGTTTGTTAAATATGGGATTTTTCTACTAAATTACTTTAGAATACTTTTGATTGTAAAATTGGCGTATAATTATTTATTTTACCTACTTCAATATTTATTTGTGACCTAATGATCTAGCAATTAGACTAGTGACTATAGTGACCCGCCCAATTCCCTAGGTCAATGATTAAGCCAGACGATTACAAATGTATCAATTTAATTCTTAAAAAAATTAAGAATCTCAATTTAATTCTTAAAATATTGTGTTTGTTTCAACTCTAATTGTTAAAATGACTTTTGGTAAAAATAAAATTGAAATTTAGTAAAATGATAAATTTTGTGACTTAACAATAAAAATAATCAAATTAAAACTCAGGGCAATGAGTTTCTTCTCTCCTTAATTTGTTTTTTAATTTTATTATTATGATTATTATTATTTTGGTAGAATGGGAAGATTAAATTGCAGAGGATAGAGTTGCAGTACTGTGTCCGCAAGCAAAAGAGTTACAGAGAAGCATAGATTCCTAAATAATTAGAACAAAATATTAAGAGACTAGGATTGTTGAAGGTCTTTTTTATATTCCTCCAGCACAAAAGGGGTGGTTGTGCAAAAGTTCTGAGAGTTGTCTTCTTCTTTCTTGCTTGTTTCGCCATTACTTCAGCACAAGTATTTTCGGATCTTTTAACTTTAATTAGTTTGCAGTGTGTGATAAGAACAATCAAGAGAAAAAGATTGTATAATTGTTCACTGTCAATTTCTATTTCCAATATGGGGATGTTAAGTTCAGTGTTTTTTTATTTCAAATTATGAAACTCTACTTTAAACACAACAAGTCTTTTTGTCAAGTTTTCTTTTGAAAAATTGTTAGATGGACATAAGGCAAAAAGGTCGTGTGGGCATCGCCCTAGTGGGTGCAAAAGTCATACAAATAAAGAGAATCAATTCAAACTAATTACATAATAGATAGGCGTGGAAATTTACTGCAGCCCCATATGTAAAGAGGAAGCCAACTTTGGATATAGTGTTTCATTATGGATGCTTTGGAGGAATTTGAACGCTCCACAAAATTTTTTTTATTAACTTGAAAGACCAAAATAAAAAAAATGAACAAAGCCATTGTAATTGAAAGAATAATTTAGCCATTGTTTTTGGCTTCGGCTTTGCTGGGGTGCGTATCCAGCATTAGCATATAGAAGCCTACCTCAAGCATTCACTTGCGACTGTCATGTGCATACAAGTTAATTGGATAAATCTCTAAATTATTTGTGTTAATTATGGGGTTCATCCATTATTAGAGAATTTATTCTTTTAAATACAACAAGTCAACGTGGCGGAATTAGATTAGCTCCAACAAACAGTAGCATCCAGTATTATTTAACTACAATTTTTTGCTTTTTAGCGACGAGTATAACTATGGCTAACAGTCATAAACCTGTGGCTAAATGGCAATGCTACTATTCACTAGAGTTGATCTGAACCCAACATGACTCGTATATCATTTGATATTTAAAAGAAAAATCACTTCTTCTTTTTTTCATCTCTTGTGTCTAGTATAAATTTTAATTTTATCGTTTATGTTTGTTATGTGTCATTTTTATTATGCATGTTAAACATGGGTCAATTTCATCATAATTATTAACATGATCTAAATTATCAATAGAAACTGTTAACATGCTCAAATATGTGGACAAGCACTTACCAGATTTTGACATCTTGTAATTTTAAGTTTCAATTCAACCACTACATTTGTGATAAGTTTCAATTTGGTCCGTTAGACTTGTAGTAAGTTTCACTTTTGTATTTGTTTATAAAAAGTGTCAATTTTAACCCAATTTTAAAGCAAAATGCCTAAATTATTGATGAGAAAATAGTGACATGTCTAAACACATATACATAGCTTATTTGATATTTTTAACATGTAATTTTAACGAGACAAATGACAATTTAGGTTATACATTACCATTTTACCATTATGAGTATGTTAAATAGACCTATTTACCCTTATTTTAATTGTGTACTCTCTTGATCACTCACTTGGTAGAAGAATCTTGAAGCCTCTTTAGATGTGCTTATGTTTTTTTTTTTAATTTTATAAACAAGATTTGTGAAATTGTTTTAGATACTAATTTTGGAAATTTTAAAAAAATCTGTTTGTAAAATTTTTTTTGAAAAAAAAAATAAACTTTAGAAAACAAAAATGAAAGCCTTTGGAAAATTTTTTTTTTAATGTATGACACAAAAGTTTGAGTGTTGTTGTGGTAAATTCAATACAATGAAATGACTAATGATGATATTTTAAAGGAGGATAAAAAATACGTGTCAAATATATTAATTTTCATAATTTAAGCTACAATTTAATGAATTTATTAAATCTATTATCCGACTACATAAATTGTTAAAAATGTCTTTATAAATTGATTTAAAATAATTTTATATTATGATGAATTGGATTGTTGCAAATTAGTAAAAAAAATCTATAAAAATGAAGAAAGATAAATACTAGAAGTGGTAGCTTCTCAAAAATTAGAAAGAAAGCACAATTATTTTTATAAAAATTAAATACAAAAAATAATAGTATTAGCATCGGTTACTAACCGTTGCAATTAGAATTTTCTTTAATTTTTTTATAAAGAAAAATTAGCAGTGGTTAAAGCGTAATAAAAGTCTAGTTTTCTTTTCTATAATAGCTTATCTTTATATAAATGCCATTAACGAACTTACATATTTACCAATATTCTACCCATCTTTTAATTTTTTGTAATTTCAAAAACATATAAAAAAATATGTATCTATATATATATATATTTTTTAATTTTAAAAATAAATTTTCAAAAAATTGGTTTCAAAACATATTTCTTCAAAATAATGCACCAGTCAAGTTTAATTTTTATTTTTAAAAGAAAAAAAATTATTTTTGAAAATAGGAGCCAAATTGAGCCCTAATTTTTTTTTACTGTAACAGGATTATAGAAATAGGTTCAATTTCAATTATGTACTCTCTTTGTGATTTGTGCCTTTTAGGTTGCCTCCCTTATTTTTTAATGTAATTTCATTTTTTTTGATCATAATATCTGAGCAAGTATTTAAAGTACAATATCAAATTATTGTTTATAATATTAACATTAAAAAATAGAAAAGTTGGCACATTACTGATGACAAAAATGATGAATCCATTCATTTAAAAGTGTAATGAAACTTATATCTTTTTCAAACAATATAATAAAATTGAAACTTATCCCAATGTGAGAGACATAATTGAAACATACAACAAATTTGAAGGTTTGGAATTGAAACTTACCTTAATTGCATGAATGGCAAAATTGCAATTTAAAATTTAAATTACATATTGGAAACACTTAATGAGCCTTTGTCCATGTGCTTGAATACGTCAACATATTTCACTACTATTAATGATTTAGATGATTTTAGTAATTGGGACGAAATTGACATCTCTTGCAAATAAGTGGGACAAAATGGACAATGCATGAACTTTAAAAAAAAAAAATTGAAGTAAGGGACGAAAAGAGAACTTTATCTTTGCCAACATGTTAATGTGTTGGTTACCCCTTATGACCATAATTTTCCAAGTCAAGTCAACTCCTGCACATTGCGTAGAGGAAAAGGAAAAATGTACAATTAATATGGACTCTTTAGTGAGTATGAATAGTCTCACAATATTTTCTTATTACATTTCAATTTAGAGTGTAAGAAGGGGCAATTAAATAGACTGACTAATAGAATGTAATTAGATTGATAGTGACTTTGATTAAGATTTGTTTCAAACTTTTTTTCTTTATGTATCAAAATAAATATCCACAGGAGTTAAGGAAAAGGAATTAATTTTCATAAAATGGCGAACTATGATTCAATTTTTTAATGGAAGTGTATCAACATTTAATGTTAATAATAGCTCAAGCAGGATTGCCTTAATGGAGGATGCCTATGAGAAATATGTATATATATATACCAAAATTAATATATATATATATATATATATACCAGGTATTTTAAAAGAGAATAAAAACAAATGTACATGTGAAATATATTCATTGTCATATAGTTTGAGCTACATTTTAATGATTTGTTAAATCTATTATCTAACTAAGTAAAGTATTGAGAATTTCTTTGCATATTCACTTAAAATTATTATATAATATTATAAAATGGATTGTCACAATTTAGTAAAATAATCTATAAAAATGAAAAAGATAAACAACAAAAATGAAAACATCTCAAAAATATAATTAAATATAAAACATAAATTTTTCTATAGGAATTAGAAATAAAAAGAATATTACAGTTAGCTTTGATTATTAAGTGAGACAAAATAAGAATATTACGATTAGCTTAAACTACATTTTAATGATTTGTTAAATCTATTATCGCAAGCATATTAAAGTCATGTCGGCCCCTCAGATACATAATTTTCCAAGTCAAGTCAACACAAGCAAAAAACAACATGGTACAATTAAATAGTCTAAACAATTTTTTTGTTATTACTTTTCAATTTGGAGTATAAGAAGGGCCAATTAAATATATTGTTATTTTTTTTGTACTGTTGAGTGAAATAATTTCAGCATCAATTTTATTACCTACCTTAAGCTTTAAAACACTCTACTTTAAAGACAGAAATTTCTTTATCAAGTCTTCTTTTAGAAAATTGTTTGACAGATATATTAAGGCAAAAAGGTCATGTGATCATTCATGCTTCATGCCTTCATCAAACGCGTGTTTCTTTAATATAAATATATATTTGATTCCTATTTACTCATTTAAATATTACAATTATTTTAATTTTATCCTATAGTTGATCAAAATTGTTCATATATTGTTTGAATCATGTATATTTAGAGTGTCAAAATAGCTTATACATAATTGATCAAAATTAAAATATGAAAAAATTATTTATATTTATGATGTTAAACTTTTATATATATATATATATATATATATATATATATATATATATATATATATATAATTGTTTCTGATTTGATCACGATTCAACTATGATTGAACCAATAAATCTTGAACAAATATATTCTCCTGTTTAATGACCAGAACATTGAGACACACACACACACATATTCATACTTTGATACTGAAAAGTTTGAAAATAATGGAATAAATTACTGATTTTCTCATTAAAATATTACAATTACTTTAATTTAGTCATTAAAAAAATAAAGTGTCTTAATTTAGTATTTAAAAAATTATATTTGATTCAATTTAGTTATTTTTATTACTAAATAAAAAAATACTATTATTAAATCTCAATATTTTCATAACTAAAATTTATAAAATAAAAAAGGGACCAAATTGATAAAAATACCATTTTTAGAGACTAAATTAAAATACTTAACTTTTTAATAACTAAATTGAGACTTCTATATAAATCAAGTAGTAATTTATATCAAATAACTCTATTTTACAAATGAAATATCGTGTTTCCAAATAGATATATATGAGTCAATCACTTGTAGGGATAATAGAAGTCATGTGTCCACAATTTTACAAGTCAAGTCAACTCATATGGATATATATTTTATAGAAAATATATTCCACATATTTTGATTGTAATGTTAGAATAGAATAAATAAGCATTGAATCATTATTTAAAGTAATATATATGTATTATGTCACCTCATAAGTTAGAAAAATTAACTTTGAACATTGCGTATAATTTTGAATGATTTATAAAAATTTAAACTATTTACACAATTCTTATCTCATTAGCTAGAAGTAGTTAAATCATTTAAATTAACACAAATTTCACTGCCTTATTTCTTTCATATTTTCTGCTTAAATTATTTTTTAGATTCTTATAATTTTACTCATTATAAGTTTACTTAATTTTCAATTTATCCTTATAGTTTAAAATTTTATAATTAAGTTCTTACAATTTTATAAATTTTTAATTCAGTCCTCATCACTAAACCTCTATAAGTTTTGCAGGGATTTTTATAGTCCACATGATTTTTTATTAATTAGAAATAGCAGAATCATTTAAATTAACACAAATTCTTTTCTTTAATTATTTTAGGTAAAATTGTTTTCTTGAGTCTTTTAATTTTATTCAATTTTTGGTCTCTATAATTTGAAATTTTGTAATTAAATTTTTATAGTTTTATAAATTTTTAATTTAGTTCTTGTTACTAAGCTTCTATAAGTTTAGCATTCAATTTTACTAATACAACCAATTATATATATACTGGTACTTTGGATATAATATATATGACTTACATAAGAAAAACAAAATGTAGAAAATGACGTGAAATTAACTCACATTCATAGCTTAATACTTTGGAATTTAAGTTTTTGTTGGTAAAAAATTAATCGCCTCTTCTCACTCTCCTTCAAATAATTAATTATCTAGTACACCTCTTTTATTTCTAATCACAGAGAGATAATTGATTTGAATGAATGGATAAATAAATAAATTCAAATTTTCTCATTTTTAATGAATTATTTACTTTTATAATTTCAATCATCCGAACTTGCCAATTTAAAGTCTTTTGTGAAAATATTATATATTTTTCTCCTCCCGTTGATAATTTCTCTCTTTATCATATTCATTTATGTGTGTTTTTAAATTCAAATAGCGGTGCCTCTCAAGCAAGTTGATGAATACACCTAAATTATCAAACGGAGGACAAGGACATCAGCTATAGTCAAGTTGACGAATTGACATTTTTTTTTTTATATTTCATTACAATTACTTACCTTGAAGGATATACATAGCATAGCCTTCTCCTCATTTGTTTTCAAACTAAGAAGCCTTAAATCTACCAAACATGGCGAACCTTTGTTTTCATTTCTCCTTCTTCATGTCCTCATTGCTTTCCCTCATGGTTTGTATTGCTTTATGCAAGACCAATTTTACCACAGATGAGTCTGCACTTCTTTCTTTCAAGTCTTCTATAACTAGGGACCCTTCCAATTACTTAGCTAATTGGTCCATCTCTTCTTCCTTTTGTAATTGGGTTGGGGTTACTTGTGATCCTCTCTATCAAAGAGTAAGACTCTTAAATCTTGGTGACATGGGTCTTGAGGGCACTTTACCCCCACAACTCGGAAATCTATCTTCTTTAATTAAACTAGATCTTCATAGCAACTACTTTTATGGTCATTTGCCAAAAGAGTTACTCCAATTACACAAATTGGAAATACTCAACTTGAGCTACAATCAATTCAATGGAGAAATTCCATCATGGATAGGAGGCTTATTCACACTTCAACACCTAATTTTTCGCAATAATAGCTTTGAAGGTTTCATTCCTCCAAGTGTGTCTAATTTGTCAAAATTAGAGACCCTAGATTGGAATTTTAATTATATCAATGGATCCATTCTACTAGAAATTGGACAACTTCAACGCTTAAAGACTTTACGCATTTCAGGAAACAAGCTTTCAGGAAGTATATCTTCAACTATTTCTAATTTATCTTCACTTGAATTGATTAGTTTCTCCTACAACTCATTAACAGGTATGTCTGATATAAGTTTTTAGTTTATTTATAACAATGATACATTTATCAAATATTCTTTAAATATTTCTATTCCATCTTCTCATAATATTTAGAGAGTTCATTTTGGATGTTTGTTTTGTGTACCAAAGTTATTTACTATCCTTCAGGATTAAATGTATCCTATATTTTGTATTTTTTATCATTTTAATTTAAAAAAAACAAAATAACAAAAATACAACGGGAATGAGTTTGCTAACGTTTTCAAAACAATCATTGTCATGAAGTTATTCTTATTTCCTACTTTACTTTTTATTTGTGGGATAAAATATACTTTTATTTAAAAAAAGAAACATAACTCTTATGTAAATTTCTTTCCTCGTTTATTTATATCTCCTTTATTGAATAGTTCGGAAAAGAACGAAATTGTACCAAAAATTAAAAGTCGTACTGTATGATGCGTTATTTATTATGCCAGGCACAGAACTATAAGGAATTAAGGATTAAGAAATTGTACCATATGAGTCTGAAATAATACAACTCAATATCTAATAACAAAAAAGATGAAATTGAAATATTTACTCTGGAATATAAATCAAATCTGCAAAAAAAATTCTCCATGCAGGCGTAGCTGCTTGAGTTCTTGCTCACTTTTTATAAATATTGATAGGTTAATAGTTTAAGAGGTTAAATGTAATTTTACTTTTTACAAATATTGATATTATTAAAATATAAAATACATTTTTATGCAGTACCTTATAATAAAATAACCCTCCCCCCCCCTCCCCCCGGCAAAAAAAAAGCCAACATTGATAATGAAATATAAGCAACTGAATCTGTTAAAAGTACTGTAACTTACTAAAAAATTGAATATTCCTCTCGCATGATATTGTTTCCCATTGTTAAATGTGAACTTAATAGTTGTTGAAGTTAAAAAATAATGATATACACAAGATATGTTAAATCAATTGTTTGGTCTCATGTCGTCAACTATCTTCAATATATTAGAGTTGCAACAAATTTTTTTTGGGTCAAAATAATTTAGTTCCGAAAACATGCAAAAGTTATTCTATACAAGCATAAAAATAACGTTTTAATGATTTTATGTTGTCTAGAATTCTCAACTTAAATGTTTGAGAGTTTATTGTAATAGGTTAATAATTAAATGGGTAAAATGTAGTATTTTATTATAAAAGAACAAAAGATTTAATACTTTTTATGAAATATATGTAACTGAGTTTTTAAAAGTAATTAAATCAATTTAATTAAAAAATTGAATATTCCTCTCACGTGATATTGTTGTCTAATTGTTAAAACTGAGCTTGATATTTATTGACAAAGCAGGATCGATTCCGAAAGAGATGTGGAATATTTCAAAACTAAAAGTTATATACTTGGCAAATAATCAATTATTTGGCCCCATACCAAGTAGCATTGGAAACTTGACTATGCTTCAAGAGTTACACTTAGATCATAACTTTTTGACAGGTATGTAACTTTTATGGTCATTTCTCACAAAAGTTACTCTAATTACCCATATTAGAAATACTGAACTTGAACTACAATAAATTTAGTGGGGAAATTCCACGTTGAATTTAGAGTTACTCCAGTTACCTAGATTAGAATACTAAATTTGAACTACAATAAATTTAGTGGGAAAATTCCATCTTGAATTTAGAAAACATGTGATATTAATATTTGATCTATTTAAGGCAGATACATTTAGTAAATTTTCTATATACGTTTTATTCAATCTTTTCATCTTATTTTTTATAGAATTGTTTTGTATATGTGAGTTTGTGTCTCAAAAGTAAGCGTACTATTTCTCCTTCAACATTCAATTTTCCCATTTTTTTTATTTTCTGATTAGTTATTATATATAAAAAACGAAATGAGGACAATACAACTAGAAATGGTTTGGTAACGTTTTAATTTTCAAATAATTATTGCCATCAGAATATTTTTATTTATTTGTTTTAGTTTGTGTGTGCTTGTGCGATCATCTTTCAAGTGGCCTTTGTGAAGAAGCCTGATTTTCTTCCGTCTTTCCATTTTATAAAAGTTCATTATACTACCAATTATTTATTTTCTTACCAATATTTCTTAATTAAAACTTGTGATATAATTTGAATACTCAATATTGCTAGTTTATATTTTGATACATGTTGTTAAATAATCTAATTAAGAAATAATTTTTTCTTCTAAAATAATCAATCAATACAAAAATAAAGCTCGTCATAAAATTAGAATTTTTTTTCATTTCTTTTAAAAAATATTTATTTTCTTGCAAAAGAAACACAAATTTTATGTTAATTTGTTTCCTCTTTTATATACATCTCCTTTATTGAATATTTTCAAAAAGATCATAAAAGTACCAGAAACCAAGGTCATTCGATATGAATCTCAAAAATAATAAAACGAATCAAATTGAAGTATCTACTTTGCAAACAACTTGTGTTCTTGCTCTCACTTCATAGCAAAAAAAAAAAAATAAAAAGACGTTTTAATGATTTTATGTTGTTAAAGTTTCTTAATTTAAATGATAGATGGTTTACTGTAATAGGTTAATAGCTAAAGGGGTCAAATGTGATATTTTATTATAAAGGAACAAAAAGAAATTAACATTTTTTAATGAAATATATGCAACTGAATTTTTAAAAGTAATTAAATCAAGTTATTTTAAAAAATGAATATTCCTCTGGCGTGATATTTATTGGCAATGCAGGATATATACCAAGGGTTAGCACTATGAGGATTAAGAAACTGTAATATATGAATTTCAAATAAATGTAAATTTCAATTTGAGATAATAAAAAGGATGAGATTGAAATATTTATTTTGGCATATATTTATTTTAGAGCAATTCATGTGGGTTTTGGAATTAGTTATGCCTTATTTCCTTTACAGTAGCAAAAAATACGAATGTGATGTATCAATGATTTTTTTTTTTTTATCATAATAGGTCAATAGATTTAAGGGGTCAAAAGTGATTTCTCTTTATCTATTTCTCGGTGATAGAGACTATGTGGATTCATAGGAAGATAAGTTTTATCTATCCTGATATGTTGAGAAAGATATTATTAAATTATAAAATACATATTATATATATATATATATATTCCAGAATTATGATAAAAGAACAAAAAGAATATAATTGACATTTTTAATCAAATAGAAGCAACTGATTTTTTAAAAGTAATTAAATCAATTTATTAAAAAAAATTGAATGTTGCTTCTACATGATAGTGTTTTTCCATTGTTAAATGCGTATTTTTTGGTTGTTGACATTGTAGGATATATTCCATCAACTATCTTCAATATATCGAATTTGCAATACATTTTTTTGGGTCAAAATAATTTCTCGGGAAGCATCCCCTCAAATATATGCTATGGGCTTCCAATTTTACAAAGATTGTCTCTCTTCTCGAATCAACTATTTGGTCTCATCCCATCTGGTTGGCAGTACTGCAAAGGGCTCAAAGTGTTATCATTAGCTGCCAACAAATTCAATGGACAAGTACCAACAGACATTGGCAACTTGACTATGCTTCAAGGGTTATTTTTAGGTGATAATCTTTTGTCAGGTATGTCTGCAATAAAATCTCCCTTTATTACTTTTTTTATATGTTTCAACTAAATAATGAAGTCATATGATGACACTGTTATTATATTACAAATTTGAATTAAAAATAGTAACAATTTAATCTTTGTCCTATTTTATACAGTTATTATTTTATACAGTTATTGTTATCTTATATTTAATTTTTCATCTGCTTATATTATGATAATTGTAATTTTATAAAATTTAGTTATGCATATTACTTACACGTGCATATATACACACACACACAGAGTATACAATTATGACATTTTGAAACATTCCAAAATTCTCATACTTTTTAACTTCTTTGCAAATTTTCTACAATAACTTTAATATTTCAAAGCTTTCGATCAGTTATATTTTTAAAGTCAAATTATCACAAAATGAAAATTACAATATGTAATTGAACTAAAAAGGATGAAAATTTGTAACTTTATCAGTTGTAGCACTGTTTTGTAACATTTTATATTTTACAAAGTTTTCGCTAGAACAATTGTTCAGCCAAGAACTATGTTACATAATAAAACAATATGCTTTTCTCATACTATTAAATTTATTTCTATATTATTATATATGACTTGGAACATTATATGATAATTAGTCTTATGTATTACTAGATAAAAAATTGAAATACAAAATATAATATAAAAAAGAGAAATTATAATTAAAACCATCATTATAATACAAATTTGAATTAAAAAACCCTAACAGTTTTTTATTTGTCGCTGATTAAATAATGTATTTTTTAAACAGTTAATGATATATTACTCTTTCATTTTTATATTTCCTTATGGCAATTGTAATTTTTTATAATTTTTACATGCATATAACTTACATATGTGTTTATATCATTAATTATCTACTGGACTACCATGACATTTTGAAACATTCCGATATTTCATCAGCAACCCTCCATTTAATATCTCTGCAATTTTTTTCTACAATTTTGAATCTTTTAAAGCTTTCAATTTATTATTGATTTAAAGATAAATTACATGATAAATTAAAAAATGTAGTGTGTATTTAAATTAGGAAATTGAAATTTGCAATTTTATAAATATATATTTTTTTTGGAAAAGTACCAACTTTATCAGTTGTAGATTTGTAGCACTGTTTTGCAATATTTTGTAGTTTACATAATATAGTAAGAGTAATAATTTGATATCCGGTGAGATGTTAGTATTTATAATGAATTTCTAAAATTTGTTGGAACTTTTTTTTTTGATAAATAAAATATCTAGTCCACACATTTTATTTCTAAACGCATAAGGATATTGAATCACTGAACATATAGAAACAATTGAACAACCAACCTTTTGTAGATTTAACACTTTTTTAGATTCAAAAGGAAAGTGTTTATTTCTCTTTCTTCATCTTCTCACTACTTTCTGGTCATTTGTCACAACTTGAGCTACAATAAACTTAGTGAAGAAATTCCATCTTAAATTTAGAAAACATGTGATATTAATATTTCATCTATTTAACACAGACACATTTACTAAATTTTCTATATATCTTTCTATTCAATCTTTTCATATCATGTTTTATAGAATTGATTTTGTATATTTGACTTTGTATTTTCTTATCATTTAAATTATATATAAAACAAAATGAGGACAATACAACTAGAAAGGGTTTGGTAACATTTTAATTTTGAAATAATTATTGTCATCAGAATATTTTTATTTATTTGTTTACGCTTTATAAAATGTGTGTGTATATATATATGTATCTTTTTTTTCTGTGTATATATATATAATTATTGTCATTCAAATGGCTTTTGTGGAGAAGCCTGGTTTTCTTCCGTCTTTCCATCTTATAAAAGTTCATTATATAATTATTTATTTTCTTACTAATGTTTCTTAAATAAAACATCAATTTTTGTGATATAATTTGTACTTTTGTGATATAATTTGTTCTTTAGGTTATCACGATCGTCATATATATACTACCATCAATTTTGTATAATTAGAACAAGTTTAACATTTAAATCATTTTTTTTGAGTTAACTATTTTCTTTGCATAGCCAATATTTCTAGTTTATATTTTTATACAAGTTTTTATATCTCTATCATATTCATTTATATACCTTTTCAAATCCAAATGATATAGTGATGTTGACGAAATGATATTATTTCATATTTCGTTACAATTCCTAACCTATGGGTAATTTTTTTTCCATATATATATATATATATATATATACATACAAACATACACACACACTTTCCTTTTGAATCTAAAAAGTTTTAAATCTACCAAACATGAAGAGCCTCTATTTTCATTTCTCCTTCTTCATCTTCTCACTACTTTTTTGTAAATGCTACTTTCTGGTCATTTGTCAAAACTTGAGCTACAATAAATTTAGTGGGGAAATTACATCTTAAATTTAGAAAACATGTGATATAAATATTTCATCTATTTAACACAGATACATTTTGTAAATTTTCTATATGTCTTTCTATTCAGTCTTTTTCATATTATGTTTTAATAATCCTTAATTTAAATGGTGGAGGGTTTTCAGTAATAGGTTAATTGTTAAAGGGGTTAATTTAGTTTTTTATTATAAAAGTAAATCAACTATCTTCAATATATGGAAATTGCAACAAATTGAATTGGGTCAATATAACAAAAAGAATATTATTGACATTCTTTATGAAATATAAGCAATTAAATTTGTTAAAAGTAAGTTAATTTATTAACAAAATTGAATATTGCTTCTGCATGATATTGTTTCTTCATTGTTAAATGTGAACTTATTTTTTGTAGGATATATTCCATCAACTATCTTCAATATATCGGAGTTGCAATATATTTATTTGGGTCAAAGTAAATTATCGGGAAGCATCTCGTCAGGTTGGCAGCACTGCAAAGGGCTCAAAGTGTTAGATTTATCATCCAGCAGATTTAATGGGCACATACCCACTAACATTGGCATCTTGGCTATGCTTGAACAGTTAGATTTAAGTAATAATCTTTTGGAAGGTATGTCCTATTAGCTGTATCAGAATCTCCCTCTATTACTATTTTTATATGTTTCATAATTTAAATATTAAAATCATATCATGAAACCGTTATTATAGTATAAATTTCAGCCAAAAACTATGTTACATAATTAGAAAATATGCTTTTCTAATACACACACATGCATATATATATATATATATATATATTGCTTCAAGTATTATTCGAATTAGACGTATATTTTTTTACTATACTATTAAATTTATTTCTATATTATTATGTATGACTTGTAACCTTATAAGATCATTGGAGTATGTATTCATAGATAAATAAATTGAAATGCAAAATATAATATAAATTAGAATTGCTAATGATAATTGTAATTTTTTGGAACATTCCGATATATGTTTCATCAGCAACCTTCCATTTAACATCTCTGAAATTTTTTCTTCAATTTTGAATCTTTTAAAGCTTTCAATTTATTATTGATTTAAAGTAAAATTACATGATAAAATGAAAAACACAGTATGTATTTAAATTAAAAAATGGAAATTTGCAACTATATATATATATATTTTTTTTTTTGAAAAAGTAACTTTATCAATGGTTGCACTGTTTTGTAATAATTTATAATTTACATATTTTGTGCTAGAAAAAAAAGTTAGCGGAGCTATATATATTCTTAGAAATGTGAAAGTCTAAGTCATATACGTACCAATATATTGCTTCAATTTAAAAAGCCAAAAATTGTTCCATAATAAAACAATATGCTTTTCTATAACACACACACACACACACACACACATATCTAGATGCTTCAAGTATTATTCGAATTAGATGGATATATTTTAACCCACTATTAAATTTATTTATATACTATTATATATGACTTTGAACCTCATATGCTCATTAGTCTATGTATTACTAGATAAATAAGATACAAAATATAATATAAAAAGAGAAGTCAGAATTAAAACCGTCATTATAATATAATCTTGAATTAAAAACAATAACAATTTGTTCTTTGTCACTGATTTAACCGTGTATATTTTAAACAGTTAATGCTATATTACTTTTTAATTTTTATATTAGCTTATGAAAATTGTAATTTTTTTTGAATTTTTATATGCATATAACTCACGTGTGTATATCATTAATTATTTGCTAGAAAAAAAAAAGTTAGGGGACCTTTATATATTCTTAGAAGTGTGAAAGTTAAGTCATAGCCGCAGCAATATAATGCCTCAATTTGATTAGCCAAAAATTTATTACATAATAAAACAAGATGCTACTACTACTACTATATATATAATGACGAACAAGTTGCATTACTTAACTAATAAATAACAAAGGGTTATGATTTTCTAGGTTGATATTATTAATCTGTACCTTTATAGTTTACATTATATTGTTGGAAAAATAATTTGATACATAATCAAAGTCAAATAAAAAAAATGATATTTCTTAATAATTATTTAAATTAAAATAATTCTAGGTTTTATGGTGTATTTGGTCTTAAAAATATACATTTGTACATATAAAGTAAACATGCATATATATACACACTTTTCCATATATATATATATATATATGGAAAAGTGAAAACTTATTTAGTCCACCCTTTCATATTATTGAAAGAATTATCCGCCCTAGAAATAACATATCATTTTATTTGTTAATATGTATTTTTAACCAATTTTGGTATATAATCTAATAAAAATATGAATTCTATTTTATAAAATAATCAAGTATTGTAGAAAAACTAGTCATCTAATTAAAAAAATCTAACTTTTTAAAAATATTTTTTTCTGACAAAAGAAACGTAACTTTGATGTAAATTGGTTTCCTCTCTTATTTACATCTCCTTTGTTTGAATGTTTCCAAAAAGAACGTAAAAAGAACGTAGAACTTTGAGGATTAAGAAACTGTACTATATGAATCTTTTAAAGCTTTCAACTTATTATTGATTTAAAGTCAAATTACATGATAAAATGAAAATTATAGTATGTAATTAAATTAAAAAAATGGAATTTTGCAACTTTATATATTTTTTTTGAAAAGTAATTTTATCAATTATAGCACTCTTTTGTGATATTTTATAATTTACATATTTTATTGTTAGAAAAAAAAGTTAGCGGAGCTGTATATATTCTTAGATATCTGTAGCAAGATTCTTTTCTAGCAAGATGCTTTTCTACTATATACGCGCACACACACACACATACACGATGCATTACTTAACTAATAAATAATAAAGGCTTATCATTTTCTAGGTTGATATTATTAAACTGTAAATTTATAGTTTATACACACACACACACACACACGTAATAAAAAATGTTTATACAAATATAACTTTGGCCAACAATTAAAAGTATTATCTCCACTCTAGCATTGTGTTACGGTGTCCTCTTATTAAAACGTATATCATAGGTAAAATTAATTATCTTGATATTATTTATTTAATTTATATATCTTTTAGTGAATTTTATTGAGATTAGGAAGATAAAAACTAATCTATCAACCAAATCAACTTATATAACTTCATAATTTGCTTTGTTTATTAAATTTTGTATTTTCGCTTCAGGTCCTATTCCGAAAGAGGTTGATAATCTTAATAAACTTGAAGTCCTAGAGTTGGATGGTAATTCTCTCTCCGGTAGCCTTCCATCCAATTTTGGATGTGGCCTTCCTAACCTAAAGGAGCTATACTTGTCGGGAAATGAACTTTTTGGAAGAATTCCAAGTACCATATCCAATGCTTCTATGCTTAAAATTATAGAGTTGGCGAGCAACAAATTTAGTGGAGTAATGCCTAATACACTTGGGAATTTAATCAACCTTGAAATCCTACAGGTTTATAGTAATAAGTTGACCATTGAAATCAACTTTTTTACTTCCTTGACAAACTGTAGGCATCTTAAAGAATTTGACTTATCAGCGAATCCTTTAAATACAAAACTTCCCAAGTCCATTGGAAATCTATCAAATTCTCTAGAAGAAATCTGGGCAGATTCTTGCGGAATTAATGGTAATATACCATTGGAAATTGGGAATCTTAGTAACTTGTTTAGACTTACTTTGAAGAACAACAATTTGAAGGGATCGATACCTGCTACAATAAACAAGTTACAAGATCTCCAATATTTGAGATTGGATGGCAATGGGCTACAAGGCCCTATGGCCGATATGCTCTGCAAAATTAAAAAATTGGGCTATATACATCTAAGTAGAAATGAGCTTTCAGGGGAATTGCCGACATGCTTGGGAAATCTTACTTTTTTAAAAGAGATTTATTTGGACTCTAATTGTTTTAATTCTGAGATACCTTCTTCTTTATGGAATTTGATTGACATTTTGGAAATAAACTTATCTTCCAATATGTTAAATGGACATATTGAGATAAGAAATTTTAGAGCTCTTGTAAAGTTGGATCTATCAAGAAATCAAATATTTGGAAGCATTCCTGCGTCTATTGGTGGCTTGAAAACTCTAGAATATCTTTCCTTAGCATATAACAAATTGCAAGGAGATATTCCCAAATCAATTGGGAATCTGGTGAGCCTAGAATACTTAGACTTATCCCAAAATAATTTGACTGGAGAGATCTCTGAGTCCCTAGAATCACTTCATTATCTTAAGTTTGCAAATTTCTCTTGCAATGGATTGGAAGGAGAGATTCCTAATGGTGGGCCTTTTGTGAATCTCACTGCTAAATCATTCCTCATGAACAAAGCTCTCTGTGGAAAGCCACAACTACAAGTTCCACCATGCCTAAAAAGAATAAAGCACAAGTCAGCTAAGGGGATACTCCTGCTAAAATACTTATCTTCTATACTGTTAATTGTTCTTGTTGTTTCTTGCATGATAGTTATACTATATAAAAGAAAAAGGGCTAATGATCCAATCCAGATTGAGTTATCCTCCATTGGAACTACAAAAAGAATATCGTACTATGAACTTCAAGAAGCAACAAATGGATTCGATGAAAGTAATTTTCTTGGTAAAGGAAGTTTTGGTTCAGTATTCAAAGGAGTACTTTCAGATGGGATGGTGATTGCAGTTAAAGTATTTGACTTGGACAAAGAATCAGCTTCAAGGAGTTTTGATACAGAATGTGAAGCAATGCGCAGTTTGCGACATCGTAATCTCATCCAGATTATGAGTTGTTGTTCAAATATAGATTTCAAATCTCTAATAATGCAGTTCATGCCAAATGGAAGCCTTGAAGATTGGTTACATTCTGATAACCTTTGTCTTGATTTCATGCAAAGATTGAATATAATCATAGATGTGGCATCTGCATTGGAATATCTTCATCATGGTTCTCCAATACCTGTTGTCCATTGTGACATAAAACCGAGTAATATTTTGATGGATGAAGAACTGGTCGCTCACCTTAGTGATTTTGGCATTGCCAAAATCTTAAATGAAAGGCAATTTGAAACACATACAAAGACATTTGCTACACTTGGCTACATTGCACCAGGTGAGGGATGATATGCACTTATAACTTGTTATGTATGTAGATTTATTTGTCAATTTTCTACCTATAGATACTTCCATAATTACGGCATCCATTGGCCACAAATAGTAGTAATGATGAAAAAATAACCTGTTATGTATGTACATTTCTTTGTCAATTTTTCTACCTATAGATACTACCACAATTAGGAGATTCATTGGCCATAATTAGTAGTAATGATGCAAAATGCTTAAAATTGGAAATATATATATATATATACACACACAAAAATTTGAAGAAAATTATTAGTTGCTTAGTTTTTTTTCTTGTCATAAAATTATTCTCACCTAGTCTGATGAAACAATGTAACTATTTCTTTTTATACAAACTGGAATGCAGAGTATGGATCCAAAGGAATTGTGTCCACAAAAGGAGATGTATATAGCTATGGTATTGTACTCATGGAAACATTCACAGGGAAGAAGCCAATAGATGATATGTTTGATTCAGGATTAAGCTTAAAAAGTTGGGTTAGTGAGTTCATGCCTAATAAAGTGATTAAACTTGCAGATTCTACTTTGTTGCAAGAGGATGAAGAGTATAATGGTATGATAGTATCTGCAATCTCATCCATATTGATCTTAGCTTTAAATTGTTGTGTAGACCTGCCTGAAGAGCGATATGTCATGAAAGATGTGGTAGCTCATTTAAATAAATTTAAGGTCAAGTTTTTAGAAAGTCTTAGAGAGAGCTCAGTGTAGAAACATAAAGTTTATTGAAAGTTTGAATTCCCTTTACTTTATTCTTTTTTAGTTTATGCATTTGAATGATGTCCAAATATGTAGAATTTTGAGGTGTCAATAAAGTTAAAACAATTTCCTATTATTCATCCTTATTTATTTCAGTATGTTTAAATTTGGTTCTTTAAATTTTATTTGATTACAGTCTTCTTGTTATTTTGGACCAACAACAAATGTCCCTTATTCTTTACATTCAAACATGTCAATTTGGAAGATTTAAATGCATTAATATTAAACAAGGAAATTAATTAGTGGATTAGAATCATGACCTGCTATTCAAATTAACATGCATACTATGGTGCCCAACTTTTGAAACTTTAACAAAAAAAAAAATTATAAGTGCTTGTGAACATTTGTGTGCGTATTTTTTATTAATTCAATGAAAGCAACAAACAAATTATAAAATAGCCAGTTTTACAACAAGTTCAAAATATATGAATGATAGGAATGTATTAATTGTATAGCAACCACAATGTTAGAGAGAAAACAATTCCTAATGAGAGATTAGGTTCATAGCAACCATAGAACAAGGAAATTAGCCATTCATGGCTCTAAAACTATAGAAAGCAATAAAATATAAAGCAAACTTCATGAATCCGAGATTACATTGATAAAAATTAGGCCAGGAGAGCTTTGGAATGGGATTCCTCCTATTCCTCTAGTAAAATCGGTGAATTTTAGATACCTTCTAACTCAGAATGCCCTAAAAATTCTAATCTGACGCAATTTAAATCAGTGCAGGATCATGACCTGCCGCTTTAGCAGTATAAGACAGAATGCGAGGCTTAAAATTTTTCAGTTCCAGGATCCACCGCTGTAGCTGCGAATATCCACCAATATAGTGGTGGCTGGTAGAGAGTAAGATTCCTAGGCTGCTGGCTCCAGTGGTCACCGCTATAGCGGTGGATGATAGAAAATCAGGCTTTAGACTCTAGAATTGCAACATTTGTATATGTAACCTCCTCCGCAATTCAACCTACACCAAAAGACAAATAACAACATCAAATCACATGCCAGGGACAAGAAATTATTGAATCTAATAAAAAATCTAAGGAAATGTAAAAAAACATGTAAAATAGGGGTTAAGAATTACAAGCTAAGACAAGTAGGAGATAAAATAATAGGGTATTTAGCACCAAAATAGTATTAAATCTAGAACTCAACACTCCCACAAACATGAACTTTTGCTTGTCCTCAAGAAAAAACTTTCAATGAGAAACATTTTGAGAAAAATATGTGCAACCAGAAATGTGTACAACTAGGAGTAGTAAAGATCTGATGATATAAATTAAAGTAAGCCAAGCCTTATCAAACCATTACTCATAAGCTTTAACTCAAGAATTTGCAATCTTAAAGATTCCAATGATAAGTGTTAACCAAACTACAAGAAAACTTGAATAATAGATTTTCAAAAACATCACAGCTTCACCTTTTCTATGAACAGCTTATAGAACCAAATTCAAAAATGCCAAAACTAAATCGCTAATTTATTCTCAAAGGCATCGTTTTATTTCAAGTCTCAAAGACTTAGCTGTTTTGTTCTCAAGGATATAGCTTCCTTACTTTCCTTATTTCCTTTAGGAAATTTTTACAAATTTTCTCATTTTATTTTAATTACAGGAGCTTACCCCTTATTGAAACTTTCATCTATCCCCTTATTGAACCCTTTTTTTCACTAGCCCCTTATTGAACTTATATTTTTTTTTTGAATAAAAGAATATGATCTATAAACCATTCACAAAAAGACAAAAATACCTTTTCTGTTATTTTGCAGTGATAGGGCTAACACTTATAAAAATATATAAATCTTAAGATTTGCAAACTCAAGAGGTGAATCTTACATATATATATATAACAAGATTTGACTTGCCAAAGAATTTCAAACTTTCAGATTGCAAATTTTCAAAAATTTTCCTCCTATTACACATGAATATGGACAACACAAAATTAATCAAATTTTTCTCAAAGAAGAAACCCATCAACATGTTAAGCCTCTAATGTTAAACCTTTCCCCCAAACTTAAATTTGACAGTGTCCTCACTATCCCAAATCAGCACAACAGAGGAAAGGCATAAACGAATAGCACAACAACCAAGAAAAAGAAACATCACAGATAAAACACTCAAAACATGAACAAAACAATAAAAAGTAAGATAAACTTGGGTTGCCTCCCAAGAGCACTAAGTTTATAGTTTTCAGCTAGACTTTACTAGGGTGCCTATGCTCAAGGTGGATCTTCCAATTTTTTCTACTTCTTGAATGTTTTAAGTTGAGTAACAAAATTGTTTGCAATGTCAAGAGGTTTGAATTTCTGGGGACCGTCATGAAGCTTTTCATGAACCTCTGAACTTCCTAGAACTCTCTTTGTTCTTTTCTCCACATTCTCCACATACTCCAAATAATATTTACTCATCCCATCATGAAGTGCCCGTGAGGTTCTTTATCAATCATCTTCACCTTGTAGCACTTCTCTGGGTCATCAGAAGTTTTCATTGCCTTGTTCATATTAAAGGTGATCTCTTGATCGTTGACTCTCATGGTTAACTCACCTTTATGAACATCAATTAAATTTTTTTCAGTTTCAAGAAAAGGTCTTCCCAAAATTATCAGGATTTCCTTGTCTTCCTTGTAGTCCATGATAATAAAATCAGCCAAAAAAATCAACTTGTCCACCTTGACAAGCACATCTGTAATGATTCTGTTCGGATAGCACATCAAATGGTCAGCTAGCTGAAGAGTCACTGTGGTGGGCCGAGCATTGCCTAAACCCAGTTTCTTGAAGATAGACAGTGGCATCATATTCACACTTGCTCCCAGATCACACAGTGCTTTACCAGTAAAGTTTTTCCCAATATTTCATGGGATCATAAAGCTACCCAAATCTTTCATTTTACTGGGTAACTTCTTTTAAAGGATAGCGCTATATTCTTGAGTCATGGCAACAGTCTCAAACTCACATAAGCACCTCTTTCTTGATAGAACATCCTTCATGAACTTTGCATAACTTGGCATTTGTTCCAATGCCTCTCTGAATGGGATGTTTATATGAAGCTGCTTCAAGATCTCTAAAAATTTTTTATATTGCCAATCTAAATTAAACTTTTTATGCCTCAGAGATAGGGCATTGATGGGACAAAATTCTCAGCCCTCACATTTTTCATCACATTTTCCATTTTACCCTTGGCCTTTGAAGCATCAACTTTCTCAGTTGCTTTCTCCTGAGGCTCGACAAATTTTTCATTTTCTTCTTTAGTGACCACTTGTGTCTGATCATCCAGTTTAACAATATCAGGAAGCTGCTTGCCACTCTTTAAGGTAATTTCATTACAGTGCTCTCTCCCTCTCCTTTCTCGGGTTATTTTCAATGTCATTAGGAAGACTACCTTGTGGCCTATTATTCAAAGCAAGTGCCATCTGTCCCATTTGTGTCTCTAGATTTTTGATTGCCAAATTCTGAGTCTGGAACATTGACTCGCTCCTTTCCATGAACTTCATGAACATATCCTCCATTGAAGGTTTCTTTTCCACTTGAGGTAATTGAGCTCTGTTTTGAGGAGGGAAATTGCTTTGGTTATTAAAGCCAGGAGGTTGAGATGGCCTACCAGAAGATGATGAAGCTGTAGGATTTAGGCAATGATTGTTGTTCAATGAAAATTTTGGGTGGTTCCTATTCCTCGGATGATATGAGTTGGAATAGGAATTGTTTTGCTTCCTCTGAGCCTTACCCATGTAGTTTAGTTGCTCTATCATAGTCGACTCATCACAACATCCATTATTATGTGCACCCCTACAAAAATCACAGTTAGCTTTAGAAGTGGCTATTGCATTCACTCTAGCCATTTCTTGTTGTCTTGAACACAACATGTCGACTTTTTTAATCAGTGCTTCACTTTGAGCCAGCAGGGCAGTGAGGGTATCCAGCTCCATAACTGCCTTCCTTGACATATTTTTAGATCTGCTAGAAGCCATTTGGCTTGCCCCTATAGTCTCTATAATTTCTTGGGCTTGCCTGATTAGTTTAGCCATCAGAGCACCGCCAGCTACAGTGTCTAATTAATCCCTTGTTTCATAAGTTAGCCCACTTTAAAAGATAGTGAGTTGTTGCCACTATTGGATTCCATGATTGGGACACTTATTTAGCAACTCTCTAAGCCACTCCCATGCTTCAGATAAACTTTCTTCTTCATGTTGATAAAACACAATAATTTCATTCCTCAACTTAACTGACTTCAAAGGAGGGAAGAACTTGTCCAAGAATTTCCTTTGGAGTTGGTCCCATGTGGTAATGCTCCTTTTTGGTTGAGAAGTCAACCAGCTCTTTGCAACATCCCTTCAATAAGAAGGTGAATAACCGAAGACGAAGGGTATCAATCACTTACCCCATTCAGCTTAACCATATCACAAATGTCCGAAAAGTTTGTGATGTGGTTATTTGGGTTCTCCATCGGGCTTCCCCGAAACTAGTTTTGTTGGACCAAATTTATCAAGACTGCCATTTCAATTTTTTTTGCACTAAGCGAAGGCTTCACTATACTAAACACGTGTCCAGCCTCGGTGGGTGATGCATAATCCCACACAACTCTATTGTCATCCTCTATAGGCTCATTTCCCACCCCATTACTAGCATTAACTTCTACACCCTGACAGTTCTGGTTATCCTCAGCCATTTCTTCTTGTGTAACTTGGCTCACATGAGTTCTCCTAGCTCTTGCTTCCCTTTTAGTTCTCCTTTCTAGTCTTTTAATATTAGGCTCAAAGAGAAGATTAGAAGTATAAGTAATACCTCACATATACAATAGAAAACTCTAGTCAGAATTGACAAAAAGGAAATCACAAAAAAATAATTCTAAAAGAAAAAATGACTAATTAAACAAAAATAGATAAAATAAGAAAATAAAGAAAAATAAAACAAAACAGAAAATGCCTAATCTAACACCTTTAAATTCCTTAGAATATTAGCTAAAAACTGTTACTCCCCGGCAACGGCACCAAAAACATGTTGGGCGTTCTGGCAAGTGCACCAATCACACAAGTAATATAGTAAAAATGAGTGAAGAGTGTCGAACCCACGAGGACTAATGTGCTAAGTATCCCAGGAAATTAATTGCATTAGTTAGGCAAACCAAATTGGATCGAAGGTAGCTCCATGAAAAAAAATTGGAAAAGAAATAAAATAAGTAAAATAGAATTAAATGAAAATTAATTCAATTAAAAAGCCTAGAGTTACTAATACCCTTCTCTCATCCTAAGAATTGCTAACTCTCCCTAATACTTGTGATTCTAAACAATAATACACTTTAATTAGTAGGAAATTGGGAGTCAGAATTTTCTTCATTCCCGTAGTGATCGCCAAAGCCCTAGACTCCATAGCCACAGCCTGAGACTTCTTTTACACAGCATTCTCACCACAGTGGTTATTAGATGGTGAAAACGATTGGTAATTTATTTTATTTTTATTTCATTAAATAATCTTAATTATTTATATATAAGTTAAAAAGATTGTTCTTTCTTATAAAGGAAAATGATGTAGTGCAGATTAAGCAACTATCTCTGGATGATAATGGGCTCTTCCCTCAGGTTATAGGGTTAGATTGCGGTGGCATGATCTTGTGTAGCCCATTGGAGAAGCTGCAAGGCTGCTAGATTCACAGGTTCTATGGAGCGTAACTTCACATAGTTGCCTATCTCTTATTTGAATTGGAAGAACGTTCCATTCGAATATGAGGAATCCTTATTTTCAAATGATATGGTGGTAGTAGTTATCAATTACTGATTTATAATTTTCTTAATTATATATATTCCAATTCAATTTTTTATTTATTTTAGACCAGATTTGTTGTTAACTACACTGAGGAAAAAAATACATTATAAAGAAAATTGGCAGTGCTTGGAAGAACGGGCGCTGGAGCTCTACAACGTTCGACACAACGGGATAACATCCAGAAAAAATAGCAAATGTTTCGGGTAGAATTCCAAGTGAGGATTGGGCTACTTATGTTTGGCAACCAAATGACCCACGCTATCTGGTAACGACGCTTGAAACATTATTTTCTATATCTTTTTTTGACGATATAATAACATGCTTCATCCAAATGTTAGGAGAGAATTGAAAAAATAAGGCAAGCAGACAACGTCAAATGCTTAAAACATAAGAGGTACAAAGAGTTTGGCTTGAAGAGGAACTAAGATGGTAAACTTACTTTTTTAATCGGAATATATAATATTATTTCATAAATAAATGACTTTAATTATATAGGCTGCTGAGCATGGTAGACCCATCAGTGTGGCAGAACTTTGGATTGTGACTCATAAAAAAAAAGATGGCTCATTCATCAGCGATGAAGCGAAAGCCATTAATGTAAATTGTTTTATATTTAAATTTATGAAATTTGAGCTGATTTATTCAATTGTTAATATTGTTTAATATTATTTGTGAATAATGTTTTTATTCTATATGTGGGTGTGCAAGAAAAAATCATTATGATTGAGTTGCAGGGGATTGCATCCCTTACAATGTCATCTCAAGACCCATTGGCTCTGGCTTTAGGAAGCCAGGAGTATCATGGACGACTGCGTGGCTTGGGATTCAGACCTTGCGCTACTCAAGTGTTTGGGCGCACTTTGTACTTTGCAGATGAGACATTTTTTAGTCAATTTGTCCGTAAGTTAAAGCAAAAATTGTAAGCCTCAGGCCTCAGGTGGAGGAGATGACAACTCTCAGGTCCCAAATGGAGGAGATAACAAATCTCAGGTCTCTAGTGGAAGAGATGACTAGAAAACATAATAAAATGATGTAGCTCTTCCATAACTTCCAGCAAAATCAGTTTCCTCCTCAACATCTTGCACGAAGGGTAAGTTGGACACTCAATTGTACTAGATTTTTTTTCATATGACTGATAAATTTATTACAATTTTTTATTAAAATTGCAGCTTTTTAATCAAGGGAGTGGACATGTTTCCGCACTAGCAACCAACTCTCCATTCTCTTGTAATCAAGAGAATGAAGACATGGAGGATGATGATGTGGATGGTGAAGACAATGATGAGACTATTTGATTTATGTAGTTAAGAATTATATTTTACTTTAGATACTTATTATATTAATAAAGAATTGATTTACTAATTTATTTGTATAGTAACATTGAACTTATTATATTAATGAAGAACTCATTTGTAAATTTCATTTGTTTAAGAATATTAGACTGAGGTTGTTATTGGATTCGGCTATATGAATATGCAGGGTTGTAACTTATTTGGCGAAAAAATGAAAAAAAAATTGGAACCATTCTGCTAATATTACATTTGTCATCATTTTAATCGCGCTTCAAAACGTCATAAAATAAAATTATAGTGATGTAACTGCACATTTAGTGACGTTTATGCTTCCAAAACACTATTACATTGTGGAGTTTGGTTGTTGTGACATTTGAAATGCACAAATGCCACTATATAGTGGCATTTGCATTAACAAACTCCACTATATAGTGGCATTTGCATTAACAAACGCCACTATATAATGACATTTGCATTAACAAATGCGTTAATAAACCCCACTATATAACGGTGTTTGAGATAACCAATGCCACTATATAATGGTTATATAGTGGCGTTTGCGTTAACAAACTCTGTTATATAGTATCATTTGGTTGAGTAAACACCACTATGTAGTGGTGTTTATTTTTGTCAATTCAGTGACAGTTAGAAGCATCACAATAAATATCATTGTATATATTTAGTGGCATGAACTAGCTTATGTCGCTTGATTTAGTGGCGTTTTCACCAAATGCCACTAAATTTGATTGTGGCGTTTGTAAATGCCACTTTATGGCAAAAAAAAAAAAGCTACTATATGCCAATTTTTTTTTGTAGATGTCATTTGTCACAAAAGTTACTCCAATTACATAGATTGAAAATACCCAACTAGAGCAACAATGAATTTAGTGGGAAATTTCCATCTTCAATTTAGAAAACATGTGGTATCAATATTTCATCTATTTAACACAGATACATTTAGTAAATTTTCTATATATCTTTCTATTCAGTCTTTTCATATTATGTTTTATAGAATTGATTTTATATATGTGAGTTTGTGTCTCAAAAGTAAGTGTACTATTTCCCCTTCAACATTAATTTTCCCACTATTTTGTATTTTCTTATCATTTAAATTATATATAAAAAAATGACATGAGGACAATACAACTAGAAAGGGTTTGGTAACGTTTTGATTTTTCAAATAATTATTTTTAACATAATATTTTTATTGATTTGTTTACGCTTTTTATATATGCATGTCTTGTGTGTGTGTGTATATATTTCTCCGTGTACTTGGTGCTTGTCCGATCAACCGTCTTTCCATTTTATAAAAGTTCATTATATACAGCACCAATTTTTTATTTTCTTACAAATATTTCTTAAATAAAACTTGAGATATATTTTTATGAAATATAATTGACATTATTTATAAAATATAAGGAACTAATTAATTTTGTTAACAGTAAATCAATTTATTAAAAAAAATTAATATTTCTTCCGCATGATATTGTTTTTCCATTGTTAAATGCAAACTTTTTTTGGTTGACATTTGTAGGATATATTCTATCAACTATCTTCAATATATCGGAGTT
The DNA here is from genome assembly GCA_037074585.1 of Biancaea sappan. Taxonomy (NCBI): domain Eukaryota; kingdom Viridiplantae; phylum Streptophyta; class Magnoliopsida; order Fabales; family Fabaceae; genus Biancaea; species Biancaea sappan. The sequence continues at coordinate 29,455,988 of CM073493.1, forward strand.
GCAATACATTTATTTGGGTCAAAATAATTTGTCCAGAATCATCCCCTCAAATAAATGTCATGGGCTTCCAAATTTACAACAATTGTCCCTTTCCTCCAATCAACTATTTGGTCCCATCCCATCTAGTTAGCAGCAATGCAAAGGGCTCAAGTTGTTATCATTGTCATCCAACAGATTCAATGGACATATACCAAGAGACATTTGCAACTTGACTATGCTTCAAAAATTACTTTTTATGTACTCAAAAATTAAATAATAAAGTCATATGATAAATGATCCAAATCCAAAGCCTAAAGAGCAAAGTAGTAGCCCAAGTCAAGAAGTTTAAGTTTCAAACCCAAGGGATCCATTGTTAATCAAGGGAGGCCCAATCACAAGGGCTAGAGCCAAGAGAATGAAGGAAGCACTAAATGGACTTATTCAAGACATCTGGGCCACACCTACTACAGCCCATAACAAATTAGAGTTAATCAAATATACTAGTGTTATTAACCTAATTTAGCGTATTGGGCCATGAAGCATTAAAGGAAAGAAGCGCCTAATTGGAGTCAAGTTTCCAAATCAAATTTAGGAAGTTTAGGGAGGAGCATTTAATTGTTTAATTTAAGAAAGTTTTCAAATCAGATTGCATATATTGTTTTATGAAACTTTTATTGATTGATTTAGTCATATCTCTCATAATCAGATCACATAAATCAATCAAGTTGCGTATTAGAAAAGTTTTTATTTTGTTTATTTTCTAATCAAGATTGATTCCCTATGCATATGAGAATTAGGGTTTTATTTTTGCCTATAAATACTATGTATGGCACACGGTGAAAGACGCATATGAATTCTAAATTTTATTTGTGAGCATTTCAACTGGTTTTTCTTAGAACTTGAGAACTTATTAAGACTTGTCTTGTAGTGTTCAATTGAGACTTATCACCACTTTCTTCCCTTTTTCTTGAGTATAGATTTCAACTTCCTTTCTTATACTAAGGTTTGTACTTCTAGTAAAGTATTGGGTCGAAGTCTTTTGAATTTGAATTTAGGCCATCCAGGTAGTTTATTCTTGTTTGCAATTTTGGTCTTGTTGCATTGCATCAAGGTTCATATCATTAAATATCAGAGCTAACCCCTTTTTCCCTTGCTCCCCCAATTTTTTTTCAAAAATTTTAGCCTTACAAGTTTTAATTTTGCTTCTTTATTTGATTTATTTTTTGTCAATTCTATAGTTGATCAAAAAAAGAAAAAGAGAAAAGGAAAAGAACAAAAAAAAAAGAGAAAAGAGCAAAGGTTTCAGATCAAACAAAGAAAACAAAGAATTCATAGCTGTCGAAATTGCAAGTTGACTGCGATTATCTTTGTTGCTTGTTTGTTTGCAATATTCATCTTTATTAAGGCTGAATTGATTCAATTGTTATCTCTTCTATTCTATTGTTGTTTGAATTCATCTTATCCTTTTGTTTCTAAAACCCTTGTTAGTCCTATTTGATCTTTTTTTTAACCAAAAAAAACTTATTTCAAGAATGTTGCATTCAATTTTTTTGTGAACATTGTGTGTGATTGGTGTTAATTAGGATCTAATAAGGATTTTTTGTTTGAGAAACCATAGTTCTTCCAAGAACTAAAGAAAAGAATTTAGAGTGGTAAAAGGCAAGAGCGTGTAAGTGCAAAAGAGGGTAAAAGCCAAAATTGTATAAAACATGAGAGTTTGACAATGCTTGAGTGCAAACATGTGAGAAAGCGCATGAGGTTGTATTCTTATCTTTGTTTTGCATATTGGAAACATGTCTCAAAGTAGAGACAAAGGCGTGATGGATGAGGAACCAAGAGGGGAAGACATAAAACTTTACATGAAGGCCATTCAAGTAACCTTAGATAGCTTAATCTAAGGTTTGATAGCATGGATGAAAGGCTAGAGCCAGTAGAGTCCAATTCCCAAAAAAGGCAGCCTAGGTGTTTCAATCAACACCATGGGAGGCTGAGGCATAAACGTGTTAAGTTATGGACTTAGCACCACTTTAGTGCTAAATACCCTCTTTTTGGTCTCATTCTTGCTTTGGCTTGTGAATCTTTACCCATATTTTGAATGTTTTAGTTTATTTTAGGTTTTTCTAGATTTTAGGTTAATTTGAGTAATTTAATGTCTCAGACCTATGTTTTAATAGTGTTATTTGTCTTTTGGTGTAGGTTGAGTTACTGAGGAGGTTACACATGCAAAAGCTGGATTTCTAAAGCTCTGAAACCTGATAATCTACCATTCACCGCTATAGCACTGTGCCACTACAGTGGCTGCTGTTAGAGCTGAAGATTACAATGCATTTCTATCTACCTTACACTGCTATAGCAGTGGCCGAGTGCCACTACAGCAGTGACCACTATAACTAGAAGTCCTAAAAGCCTAGCTCTCTGTCTCTCACCACTATAGCGATGGGCCTTTCCCGCTATAGTCATGGACGATGTACTTCAGGATTTCAAATGAGGATCTACCTCTATAGCAGTGAGAATGTGCCACTATAGCAGCGGAATGTTTTCTTCATTATTGTTGCTGGAGGTTTAAATAGAAAAAAAGGCAGCATTTTTACGTTACTTTGAGCTCGAGACAAAAGAGAATGCATCGTGTCTACCAAAGGAATAGGAGAAATCCATCTCTCTAAACTTGAGATTCTTTTCAATTAATACATTCCTATCATTCATTTCTATTGTGCTTGCTTTAAATTTGATCACTTTACTGCTTGCAAGTTGCTTTCATGAAACTTTGGTGAGAGAGATGTTTGTAGAATATTGAGTGATTAGGATGAGTGCTTGATCCTTAAAGGTTTTTTTCTTGTTAACTCATAGGGATATCAATTAATCTCATCAATCAAATTAGGTTGTTGTTTATTAGGCTTAACTTGCATAAAGGATTGCGTTAGAGTTGGGTAAGTTAATTTAGGTTTGGGAGAATAACTTTAAGCCATTAGAAAACCTAAGATTAAGTGTTTAATTGATTAGAATTTTAAGTGTCGAAGAGAGTTAACAATTCCTAGGACGAAAGAGGAGGATTAGTAGCCCTAGGCTTTTAGTTGAATTAATTTCATCCAATTTTGCATGTGTGTTCATTGCTATTTATGAAAAGAAAAATATTTGTTGATTGCTCTTACTTCCAATTCTTAACTTAGAGTTATCTTTGATCCAAATTAGTTGTCCAACTAATATGCTTAATTTTCTTAGGTAATTAGTGAGATAGTCCTCATGAAAACGATATCTTACTCATATTTTCACTATATTATTTGTGCGACTGGTACACTTGTCAAATTGCTAACAAGTTTTTGGCATCATTACTGGGGACTAACAGTTTTTGCTGATATTCAAGAAATTTAAGGATATTAGATTAGTCATTGTTTTTCTTTGTATTTTGTTCTTAATAGTCATTTATTCTTTAGATTTTATTCCTTTGATTTCCTTTTTCTAATAATTCTAACTGGTGTTTCCTACTATGTATGCGAGGTACCACTCACACTTTTGATCTTCTCTTCGAGCCTGAGATTGAAAGACTCGCAAGGAGAACTAGGAAGAAAGTGAGAGCTAGAAAAAGGCAACTGAGATAAGCTACACAAGAAGAGGAAATAGCTGAAGATAACCAGAATAATCGGGGTATTGAAGTTAATGTTGGTAATAGGGCTAACAGTGAGCCTCAGAAAGGACACAAAGCTATTTGGGACTATGCTTCACCCCATAATGCTGGAAACACTTCGAGCATTGTGAAGCCTGCTATCAGTTCTAATAACTTTGAGATGAAGGCAATGTTGCTAAACCTTGTACAACAAAGTCAGTTTAGGGGAAGCCCTATAGAGGGCCCGAATAACCATATCATGAATTTTCTAGAAAGGGTGAGATTTTATATGCTGCTTGGGAGCAATAAGGAGATGCTGAGAAAATGTCCCAACCATGGCATTCATGAATGGCAACAAATTTCTATATTCCATAGTGGACTGACTTATAAAACTAGGGATAAATTGGACACCACAGTTGAAGGTGTATTGATGGCTAAGTCAATTGAACAAGCCCGGGACATAACTAAGACTATGGGAGCTAGTCAGAATGCTTCAATTAGAGCCAGGAGCGATCCAAAGATAGGGTTACTAGAATTGGATACCCTTAATGCTCTTTTGGCCCAAAATGAAGCTTTATCTAAAAAGGTCGATATGTTCTATTCTAAACAACAAGAGCCTGTAAGAGTAAATGTGGTAACTAACTCAGAACCTAAGTGTGATTTCTTTGGAGGAGCTTATATCAATGGTTGTTGTGAGGAAGTTTCTACTGTGGAACAATTGAACTATGTGGGTAATCATCAAAGAAATTAGAATAATTCTTATTCCAATTTATACCATCCAGGAGATAGGAATCACCTAAATTTCTCATACAGCAACAATCACTACTTAAACCCCACATCTTCTTTGTCTTTTGGTAGGCCATTTCAACCCCCTGGCTTTAGTAACTAGAGCAAGTACCCTCCTTAAAATAGAGCTCCACCATTTCAAGTGGAGAAGAAACCATCAATGAAGGAGATATTTATGAAATTCATGGAAAGGAGTGAGTCAATGTTTCAAACTCAGAATGTGGCCATTAAAAATTTAGAGACACAAATGGGACAGATGACACTTACTCTAAATAATAGGCTGCAAGGTCATCTCCTTAGTGACACGGAGAACAACCCAAGAAAGGATGGAAAGGAGCAACGGAAAGCCATTACTTTGAGAAGTGGCAAGGAGCTTCCTAAGGTTATCAAACCACATGATCAGTCAAAAGAAGTGGTTATAGAACAAGAAAGAGAAAAGGTTGTTCAACCTCAAGAAAAGGTGATTGAAAAGGTAGATGATTCGAAAAATTACTAGAAATATTTTGAATTCATTCAATAATAGTTAAAATTCAACAATGTGTCATATACATTAAAATCTAGAGTTTTCAAACCATAAGTCATATATATAGCAACAACAAAATTTGAACAAATAACCTCAGACATATAAAATAATAATTAAAACTGAGCTGCATATTATACCATGCGTCACAGCTATACCAAAAATTATACTAAAAAAAAAGCATGCAATGTGTCATATTTCTAGCTACAACCAGTCAAATATCTTTATTTAGGGTTGTATTAGTACCCACAGATGGATTCTTAGGTGATTCTATCAGTAGAGGCAATCTAAAATTATCCAATAATTATTGCATCATTGCTTGAAGGTTGTTTACTACACTTTCCAAGTATTTCATTAGATCTTGACCTTGCCAGATCGTACACATATAAGTACCCAAACATGTTATATTATTTTATCTTACAACTATACACCATGTTTGGTAGTTACAAGTACTAGTAGTCTATTTCCATACATTGTAGCCCTACTCAACTCGCCACCAGAAACTTTCCATGCAAGTTTACTTCTATAGCCTAATTCCTTCCTTCGACTCACCTATCACATTGAACAATCATGACATCTACCACCAACGAGTGCATCGTAGATTGATTTTGCCTAGGGATTAATAGGCTAACCCCGTACCTTATACATCAAGTCTCACTTCACTTGGCATTTCTTCCAGCAGATATACATAATCTACCCCGGTTTCCTCAACTGAAACCCTCATTACTTACTTCAACTGTGACACAAGTTTGGGCATACACTTTGACTCTACTCTTACATAATTATATACATACCATCACACCTGATAATTCTTGTGTCCTAACTCTCAATTCAACTTATATGAACAACCCCTTGTGTTCACCAATAAGAGCTTGCTTGTCATGAGAAAATGGCTTTCCCCTTCCTTCAACCACATTTCCTAACTCTACAATACCTATCCAAGACTATGGACCACTCCCGACGTTTACTTCCATAGAGGAACCTATCAACCATTGAAACGTACAAAATTTTATTCATTCCTTTCATGAGCTCAAAACTTCACCTTCCTCAACTTAGAATTTGACTGAGTTCTAACTCATGTACTCTCAATGACTTCTCCATGAATCCACTAGGCATTTTCCAGAGTGGAATAAAGTATTTCACTTACATACCATCATTCCACAGCCAATTGATTTCTAACCACACGTGTAGATGGTCATCCCACAAACACACCTCACTACACTCATCACTGAATCATGTTCCAAGTTTTGTGAGAATTTCCACGATATATCCATTCTTATATTAATGACAATATATCAATTCATTTATTACTACAATTATGGCATGACTCTAGGCTCAATCACAAACATTTAATCCATATACTACACCCTACGCCATTTCTCTTCCATAATCCAGAATAATACCATTGTCATGTTTATTCACGCATTCTCATTACTCCTTCATTCCCAAACCTCCACCCTTCATGGGTTTATCTCACCATCCTATAACATGGAAATCTTTAAAACCCTACAACACAAATTAATCCATAGAGATATTCCTTCTCCCATCGGGGCCTTATTATTGAATCCACTTGTCATTGGCACACTTACCCATTTCAAGAGACTTATACACTCCACTATGGGTGCTAGGACTATGCACCTATTAGAAGTCAATAGCCAAGCTCTAAAGGCACTATGCGACTAAACTACTAAAGAGTGAGACGCGAAGGAATGATACATCAACAATCCTACAAGGGCCTTTAGTGGGACCTCTTCCTATGGTCGGGCCATGGTTCACGATAATAGGGGAGGGCCCACCAAGGATTCCTTTGCTCTGTGACTCGTAAGAGACATAAAACTCATGCCTTAAATATCACTTTGTCACATCTCGATCCTGGTATGCGACTAGCATAATGAAAGGATTTACCCTTCGACCAAAAGCTTGACTGACGCAACCTTAAACTTAACTTCCTTACATCACAACAACAAATGAGTTCTTTAAATTATTTAAATTATGAGAATTTAAATGATAGAGATAAATTTTCTATATCAATTGAAATTCCATCAATACTCGTATGGAAGAATATTTAAAATTTGTAATTTCACCTAGAATAATTACCAACCATACAGGATTGACTACACTATAAAGAAACAACCTTAAGTATCTCATAAGGTTCACAGAGCGACGTCTAGAGATTTAGACAAATACTACAAATATAGACAAGAAGTAAGGATTATCCCAAGAGCAAAAAGTTTCTATCTATCCAAAGCACTGCTTGCTTCGGCTATTGACTCTAAAAGGTAAAACATTATGAGAGAATAAATGAGTAATATGACTTCTAAGTGATTAACAATAATCAGAGAATAGTAAATAAAAGGACTAGAGCCAAGCTATACAAGATCATAAAGCAAACAGAATTCATACTAGTACTTTACCTTAGCACTGTATGTGTATAGCAAATGCCCCACCTCAGCATTGCTTCTAGTTTATATGTGCCCCACTATCACGACCCAAAATAGGGGACATGACCGGCATGGCAGTGGGATCTATACCACCACCGTAAGCCTAAATTCATAGACATTTAGGCCATACAGTCACACGCAATAATCAAGAAACCTAGGAGTTCTATCTACTACAAAGCGACTCAAGGAACTTAGACATACCTGACTTAACATCAACCCGAACCCTAAAGAGAGGTTGATGACAAGGAAGCTCCACTGCTCCTCGTACGAATTTCGACCAAATAACTGAGTCCTACAAAGGCACAAAAAAAGGAGAGTACTAAAATACTTAGTGAGGAACATAATTATACTAAACAAGTTACCACTACGTGCTGCTCACAAGGATGGGACATGAAATTAATGCCCATCAGACAACACTAGGCCCAAAGCTCGTTCTATTCAACCTACATAGTCAGGAGAATAAATACTATCTAATGCACATAGTAGATGAATGGCCATTAACTACGGTCATTAAGAACATGGAATTTAACATACACATATTAGCATACATAGCAATAACTTCAGTAAGGAAAGCGTTACAAGCTATAATCATCTCCATGTAGTTTCTTCACTATGCAGAAAATAATAATGTTATGATAAGTTTCATGAATATGAGGAGCCAATCCTCTAAGTTATATGTGAGGGCTAACCCTCTAATTTATATATGAGGGGCTAACCCTCTAAAGTATATATAACGGGCCAACCCTCTTAGCAAGTCTTATGAATATGATTCCCTCTTGACATGCCTTATAACTCCTTTTTGGAAAGCCTCGTGAATATGATTCCTTCGCCCTTCTGACACAAAGGCGGCATCCCGAGTGTGGTATTCTTGAGGAATAAGTTGCTTAGCCATATCACGACTTATTATGGGGCTTAGTGGGGCTCTTCCCTTAATTCATCCATTGTAGCAATTGAGGTTGCCCGTATTTATAAGAAATATATCATAGGGCTCTTCTTTCAATGCATCAACTATAGCAATTGCGGTTACCCGTATTTATAATAAATATATTGTATATCTCGAAACCATTCACTTGTCTTACATGATTCAACATTTATCCTCAGTCCATACAACTTATGATCCATATTACTTTACACATGGAAAAGATCATGGAAATTGTACATTCTAATCATATGCCATGCCATCTCATGCATAATCATTTCATCCATCATCCATGTATTTGACATTATATTATCATGATAAGCATCTACTCGTTCCACAACATCATTCACACATGTATCTTAGAATGACCATACGTGGGCCATAATTTCTTGATTTTTTTTACAAGTAAAAAATGGACATTACATGGTCATATATATATATATATATATATATATATATATATTTATATATCCATACCCACATTCTCAATATATGTAAGTCGTAGGAAGTATGTGCAGTGTGGACATGTATATATATATTCAAATACACTGCCATAATGATATGTTAACTGACACATACATATGTACATATCCTCAGTTAAAACCAAAGTATATATAAACACATACACATATTATTCGGATTACTTTTATAACAATCGATGTAAATATACACATATGCACAAGGAAACACATTTACGTTCCACATATGTACCCATAGGCACTCATATTTAAGTTATCATACACATAATTATTCTTAGACAAATTCTTCAATCAATAACCACTGAATTAGTCACATGCATTCACATACATCAATCAATTGCATCTTTGTTCACACACATGCAAACCTTCTCGTAATCCAACATATATAGGATAGATGTGGGTTTCAACTCATTTTAAATATAATTGTATAGAAAACATATATATAGTAAAATAGAGATCCCCTCACATCTACTCAAGCTTACCCCAAGCTTTTAGTTTCAGCACAGAAATATTATCTTTTACAAGAAATATATTACAAAGAAAAGTTGAAACATTTATGACCTACATATAAGTTGTAGGAGTTGAAAGAGATAGGAGAAGTCCCTCACCTGGGTATAGAGCACTTTTGACCTTCAAAGAACATCCTAGCCAAGTCCTAAACCAACAAATCCTCTTCTAACATCTATGGACCAAGTTAACAAGAAAAGAGGAATTAAAATCACATATAAAGGTTTGTCAGAAGGCTGGCACCTAGGGCACTAACCCTTCAACTCTTTACCAGCAGTAGAAGGCTTGGTGTCTCAGGAGCCACACATGGCATCTCGGGTGCCAAGTTGTAGAATCTCAAGCACCACTTTGACCTCATTGTTTTCAACCCCGAAATCTACCATTTCACACATTTTGCATAATTCCTTCAAGGGGGTTTTTACCCTATTGTCCTAAGGTTAATATAGCACAAAAACCCCATGCAAATTTTGTGATTCTAAGCTTAAGTCACCAAATTCCATGATGAACCCTAACTTTCACCTATTCTCCCCTTGTCCATGAATGCTAACCCCAAGTAAATATATTGATATCTAGCATTTATATATATATATTTTAGCCCCTAATTTGGTTTATTTTCATTTTCATCTATGAGAATTCTCCAACTTTATTACACTTTGTGATTTATTGAGTCTAAATTAATCTTGGATGGAAAATGAATTATTTTCATATTTTAGAACTTAAATTATTAAAGACTCAATTTAATCCATTTGTGTGCTTTGCAGAAATTAAATTTGGAGACTTTCTGATGATGTGAGAATGAGGTGGACAGTTTTACTGACATGGTACTTATATGGCGTTTTTCTGATGAGAAGGATGCTGACTAGACCTGCTGCTGCATTTTTGCTGACATGGAGATGTGTGGGGCCCTTAAACCAAATCTGTTTAGCCCTTGCATGCTGTCTAATCATTGCATAATTCCCAAACTTTGCTAAAAATGGCATATCAACTTTCTACATAACTAAAGAGGCCTTCTGCTGCACCATTTTGATGAATTCATGTTGCTGCCTGCTGTTCCCTTTTTGCAGAAAGAATTCAGCAATATTTTAGCCTTCCTTTTTGAAAGTCAACTAAGCATCTAGGGTAGAATATTCTAAGGCATTTTGAGGGCATCAGTTTGTAACATTCCAGACATTTTTCTTTTGCTGCAACTGAGTATTTTCGCAGCTCTATCTTCCTCTCTGTTTCCCTTTTGCTATTTGTTGTTTTGCTCTCATGGAGGGCCAAATCTCTATTGTAATCAGTGACTAGGTCATTGGGATGTTGTAGAACTAAGAATGCAAGATAAGTGTTTTATTCTCCATTACATCTCATCTCATTTTTGTTTTGCTGTTATGTTTGTGTTGTTGTCAGATTCTGATTAGAACTTGAGAAGGAACATAAACTGATTTGTATATATGAGATATAGCCTTGCTTGACTGGTTAGGAAAGTGGGTGAAGTGAAATGAAATGGACAGTTAGATGATATATTTAACTTGGTTTGGTTAAAGTTTTCTATTGAATGCATCTAGTTATAGTTAGGGAAGATATTTTTGACTATAATTAGTAGCATTATATTCTAGAAGTTATTCTAGAACTATTTTCATAAAGAACCAAACGGTGGAATGAGAATAAAACTGAATCAATGAGTTAGGTAATGATAGTTGCACTCCTATGAATCCTAGTAGCTGGTTACACAGTCTCATTATTGTCAACACTTTGTCATTTTCGCCTGCTGCTAATTAGTTACTAGTTTGCTCGCTGTTCTGTTTTTATTTCTACTGCTACTACCAACAAAACAACCCCCAATTTATGTGCTTTTAATTAGTGTTTGTGTGTTTAGAACAACTAGTTAGCGATTATAAGTGAAGCTCCTTGAGTGAATATGACCTGGGGATCACTATGCTGCAACATTGCCACGAATTCAATTCTGGGAGATTCGGCATCTTAGTGGCATGAACCAGAATTTTGGCACGGTTGCCGGGGAGCCAATTCACTTCTAAGTTGTATGATTAGTTATTTATGTGTGTCTTTTTTTATTTTTAGTCATTTCGGTGTTGTTGAAGTGGCTTACAAGTTTGGGTCATTTTATTGGAAACTAGTCAAAAACTAGTGCGGCGAAAAACCTAACTATCTCGATTGACCTGAAACTTGGTAGACCACTAGTTTTCGACGTTTCGAGCAAGTTACAACCCCTAGTTCTCATCGGTTGGATCCTAGTGTGCCGATTTTTCCAATTTTAGTGTTTTTGTTGTTTTCTTGTGAATTTTGCCCTTCCTAGTGTATGAAAAGGTCTCATAACGTGGACTTACCACCTTTTGATCCTGAAATTGATAGGACTTTCCATAGGCTAGTAAGAAGCAGTAGCATTAGGACAAGTATAGTTTCTAAACTTCTTGCTGAAATTGTTGAGCTTACTGTCAATAGTGTAGAAGTAGAATCAGATTATGAAGCTGATATTGTGTTGGAGTCAACTGATTATGAGTCAGCTGGGATAACTGGGATGGACGATCAAAATGCACAAGTGCCTCAAAATAGGCAAGAACAATCAATTAAAGAGTTGATTGCACCTGATGTGCATTATTAACCATTGTGCATAAATTATCCTAAGTTGGATGCTAATTTTGAATTGAAATTTGGTCTAATCCATTTGTTGCCCAAGTTTCATGGCTTTGTAGGAGAAGATCTGCATAAATACTTAAAGGAGTTTCATGTTGTTTGCTCTACCATGAAATCACATGGAGTTAGAGAAGAACAGATCAAATTAATAGCATTTCCTTTCTCTTTGGATAGGGCAGCCAAGGATTGGCTTTACTGTAACATCCCAAATTTTTACGTTTATTAAATATAGGCAAATTAGTGTTTGAAGGAATATTATGAAAGGAATATTTTTAAAGAGGAAAATTTGTAGATGGAAATATAGTGATTTTTTTTCATAATTAGAGGTTGGAGAAAAACTAGAGAAAATATTAGAAATAAATTTTGGTATCAAATTGAAAATTTTCCTATATGACCAAGGACTAATTTGCAAGGACATAAAATTATGAAGGGCCTATCTAGAATTTTAGCTATACAAAATTTGATGGAAATAGACACGTTGGAGACCATGCAAGGTTTACATATTTTCTCCCTCATCTGAATCATAGCATTGAACCAACAAGAAGAGGGGCCACTTCATTTTTTTTTTGTTCTTTTGTTCTTTTCTCTTTCTCTTTCTCCTTGAGTGCTTGCCTTCACGTGCTTAAGAGTTTGGCCAGCTTTTCTCCTTATTACAGGAGGAATATACCATCATGTGAGGGCAGAAGGCGGTGCAACTGAAAAAGAAAGGATAGGAATATAAGAAAAAGGGGATTGGGAATGAAGAGAACACTTAAGGCATGGAAAGCTTGGCTACATCTTCTTGGGCAGCAACACAAAGCTTTATGTAGTAGAATCTCATCCAGTGTAGGCCATGGTAGCCACGTGAGGATGCTGCAAAGTGAACCTGTGGAAAGCAAGGTGAGTTGTCTTCAAGCTAGGCAGCCACAGACTCCTTCAAGAGAACACCCACTGCACTTCCATTTTATTTTCTTTTCTTTCCTTCCTTTTCAGATTTAAGGCAGTAGAACCATCTCGGCCAGCACCCATTTCTTGCATATGAATAGAGATATCTCTTCCCTTAGGCAAAGCATGAGTGAACTCGAGAATAGGGAAGATAAAGCACTACACGTGAGTTGTTCTGCAGTGCCCACATGATGCTGCCGAGGATGAGAGAAAGTTCATGGCATTGTCTTCATGAGCTGGAACCGAGAGAGAGAATCCATTTTCCTTGCATTGGTTGCCACGTAAGGGACCCTTAGGGGTTAAAGGAGGGTTTGTAACTTCATTTTCTGCTATCCTAACAAGTGAACATGAGAGAGAGATGATGTTGTTGCAAAACTTCCTCATTTTCTGCATAAACCGAGAAAGATAGAGAGAAAGCTCTAAAAACCAGTAAATTTCCTTAAGCTTTTAAAGAGCCACCCTTGGGCAACTTTGGTCCTGACCAAAGGACCTTCTTAGCAGTGGATTTGAGGTCTTACACATTCACAGCAGCAAAAAGAGTGGCATTAAAAGTGGAGAGAAAGTAAGCTCAGAAATCTTGGGTAAGCTCTAAATCCTTTTTTTAGGCTCACTTTTGTTTAAGAAATGATTAAACATGTCTTAGAGAGTCCCTAGATGAGTTTGGAAGAGCCATTCAGCAAGAAGAATGGAAAAACATGGAGTTTAGAGGTATGCATCCATGACAGGGACTAAACTGAATAAAATCAAAAGTTTGTAGGAATAGCTATAATTTCGAAACAAGATATATTTGTGGCCTATGGACTTAGATGAAACTAAGTATGGTCTTAGATCATGAAAAAGATAAGGGAAAAATAATTATTGAGGACCTAAGTGAATGAAATGAAAAGTTGGAAGGAAAGAGTAAAAATTCTGAAAATGTCCAGATTTAGTATATATGGGATTTTAGTTAAAATTTGATGGATTTTACAAAATTTTTAAGGTTATTTATATGGTTAAAGTTCACATTAAGGACTAAAGTGAATTAATTCAAAGTTTCTGAAGAAAAAAAGAAATAGGGTGGAATTTGAGAAATAAATTAGAATAAATTTTAGCTGATTATAATTATTTGAATTTGGGTCTATAAATGAGATTATAGACATTACGTAATTAATTTTTGAGGTACAAGATTTAATTAATTATGAAATAGTAATTTTAATCTATTCCTTATTAGGATATTTTTTTAGCTAATTATATTTATTTAAATTGGGGATTAGAAATAAGATTGCGAATAATACATAATTAATATTTAGTGCATAGAAATTTCATTTAAAAATGGAATAGTATTTTAAGTATTCCATATTAGGATTTTAATAGCTAATTTATTTTATCAGCACCTTAGAATAATTTCGAGTGGAATCAGTACGAGACGATAAATTCAGGTAGCCAGTTACATTTCATAAAAGCGTTGTTCATATATTTTGAAATTGTTTTATACTGAAAATGATTTAATTATGAATTATGTGATGAAAATGATTTATTGATGAATTATGTGATATTCAACTCTATGCATTGTTATGTATGTATATGTATTATTATGATACTCATGTGCTAAGGCAGTGTACGCCAAGCATCTGGGGTACGACGGTACGCGCCAGTATAAGACTTGCCATGGTTAGGGCGAAAGCAGCTATGCATGACGATGTTAGTGTCAGTCTTGCTGACCTTTGGGCCACAGGGTATAATCAGACCCTGGTAGTAGGCACTGAGAATAGTGATGACCCTTGGCACCACTTTAGGTGAAACAGACTCTTGTGGTATTAAGACCTAGGGATAATCTCTGCATGACAGTGGCATAGATGAGTTGAATGGTTCTTGTTTTCAAAATTAACTACTGGCTACTGAGATTTCTATGTCTTATGATTTTGTACTGTATTAACCATTTCCAGGTGCAAATCAAAATGGGAATAGCTGGGTTGCAGCAGGGAGTCAGTAGCTGTAGCCTAGATTTTATAGTTTTTTGTAAAATAATTAAGACTTAATCTCCAGTGATATGTATATATGTCGAAATGATGGTGATGTAAGGCATGGGATGATGTTAATGGCTCCTAGTTGTTTTTAATTATGGACTTGAGATCTTTGAAATCTAAGGTTTGAGAATTGCCATAATTATTTACTAAGGAACCTTATCTTAAAAATCTTTTATCCTGGAGATAGTTTTATGAAAATTTTGAGGTGTTACATTTACTATCTACCCACTGCCTTAATAACAAGATGGGATGAACTGAAGAAGTTATTCTTAGAAAAATTCTTTCCAGCCCCTAGAATAGCAGCAATTAGGAAAGATATCAGTGGGATTAGGTAGTTAAATAGTGAGTCTTTACATGAATACTAGAAGAGGTTTAAGAAGCTTTTCTCATGCTGTCCAGAACACCAAATTTCAGAGCAGCTTCTCATCTAGTATTTCTATGAGGGATTATTGCCTATGGATAGATATATAGTTGATACAGCTGCTAATGAGGCATTGGTGGATAAGACTCCTGCTATAGCAAATGAATTGTTATCCAAGATGGCCCAAAATGCACAGTAATTTGGCACCAAATTGAATGATCTAGCAACAGTTACTGTCAAGGAAGTGAGGTCACCTCTCATGGAGCAATAAAGAATAGAAAATAAATTAGAAGAGTTAGCTTCAATGGTAAGGCAATTGGCTTTAAATTAGAGAACACAATAACCAGCCCTTCCTCCTTCAGTTTATGGAATTTGTTCCCTGAATACCCATCATACTAATCAGTGCCCTCAACTGCAAGAGACCCCAACTGAGTCATGTGCTGACATATTCCCTAGTAGACCCATGTAGCCACAAAGACAAAGAAACAACCCATATTCTTCCACCTACAATCCTGGGTGGCGTGATCATCCAGCCTTTAAGTATGGGAATACCTCCAACCCCCTTACCAGCCACCCTATGTAAGATATAATCAACCTGAACCTAGCCATACACCTCCTCCAGCACCCAAGAAACCTGAGCCTAGTCTTGAGGATCTAATGAAACAACTGATTGTCAATACTTTTCAGTTATAGTAGAGAACATAAACAAATATGCAGAATTTAGAGACTAAGTTTGGTCAGTTAGCCATAACAGTAAATGAGCTGAAAAGTCAAGGTTCAGGGAGTTTGCCATCCCAAGCAGTGACCAATCCAAGAGGCAATGTGAGTGCCATCATTTTGAGGAGTGGCAAGCAAGTAGATGGTCCAGCTTCTGAATTTGAATCAGAAAAATTAAATGTGTAGCAAAGTGCTCCTTCATTCTCAACCAGTAAGCAAAATAAAAAGCTGAAGAAGTGGTTCAGAAAATACCCCTTCCTTTCCCCAATAGGCAGACTCAATCAAGGAAAGCTTCTGAATCTGACATGGATAAAGAGATCATGGAGACCTTCAGAAAAATAGAGGTCAATATCCCATTTTGAAAGCAATTAAGCAAATCCCCAAGTGTGCCAAGTTTCTCAAAGAGTTGTGCACTCATAAGAGGTGTTTAAGGGGTAATGAAAGAGTCAATTTGGGGAGAAATGTGTCTGCACTCATCCAACCACCCATGCCACCCAAGTGCAAAGATCCTGGAACTTTCACAATACCATGCACAATAGGCAACATGGAGTTCTCCAATGCTATGCTAGATTTGAGAGCCTCAATCAATGTTATACCCAAATCAGTGTACTCAAGCCTCAAGATTGGTGTTCTTTCACCCATTGGAGTGATTGTCCAACTTGCCAACAAGAGCACAGCACATCCAGCAGGAGTTCTGGAAGATGTCTTGGTAAGAGTTAAAGACTTTATTTTTCCTGCTGATTTTTATGTGCTTGATATGGAAAATGATAACACTCTTTGCCATGTACCATTAATACTTGGTAGACCTTTTTTGAAAACTGCAAAAATCATTATTAATATGCATGAAGGGACTTTGTCCATGGAGTTTGCTGGCAACAAAACTGATTTTAACATTTTAGATGCCATGAAACATCCTATAGAAAATTATTCCAATGTGTATGTGGTTAACTTTCTGGATTATTTAGTTGATGAGGCATATGATGATTTCTAAGCTGAATTAATTTCTGATTTTCCTGAGTTTTCTGATTTGGTAGATGCATTTGAGTGCAATTGTGCTGAATCTTAATTCTGTCATGCTTGCACTGAAATTGAAAATTCTATAAATATTGACAATTCTGAGTTGCATTCTAATTTACATTCTGATTTAGATTCTGATGTGTATTCTGATTCTGTCATTTTCTCTAGCTTAGATTCTATTTCTGCTTTAGGTAGTTGTAGTTGTAGTGATTTAAACTATAATGTTGTACATTCTTCATCTCTTTCCTCTTGTTTTACTAACCTTTCCTCCTCTTTAGCCAAGGATTCTATCTTTGAGCAATCTGAATTATAGGTGCCTCCTTGGATGTGACTCCACAAAAATTGATTCCATCCTCCATCCAACCACCTACATTAGAGTTGAAGGCTTTACCAGAAAACCTCAAGTATGCCTTCTTGGAAGTAGGAGACAAACTTCCAGTCATTGTAGCCAATAACTTGAATCCCAATCAAGAAGAAAAATTGATCAATTTGCTGAAAAAGAATAAGAAGGTGATTGGGTAGACTCTAGCAGATATTCCTAGGATTAGTCCTTCCATGCACCGAATTCTCCTTGAAGAAGAGACAAAACCAGTGAGGTAACCCCAAAAAAGGCTCAACCCCATGATTCTTGATGTGGTCAAGAAGGAGGTAAGTAAGCTCCTCCAAGCTGGTATTATTTATCCTATCTCTGATAGTAAGTGGGTTAGTCCAGTATAAGTAGTGCCACAGAAAATTGGGGTAACTATCATAGCAAATGAAAATAATGAGTTAGTGCCCACTAGAGTTCAAAACAGTTGGCATGTTTGCATTGATTATAGGAAGTTAAACCAAGCAACTAGAAAAAGATCATTTTCCTCTTCCTTTTATTGATCAAATGCTTGAGAGACATGCTGGCAAGTCTCATTACTATTTTCTTGATGGTTTTTCTGGATATTTTCAAATTCACATTGCACCTGAAGATCAGGAGAAGACTACCTTCACCTGTCCCGTCGGTACTTTTGCATATAGATGCATGCCTTTTGGTCTCTGTAATGCACCTGACACGTTTCAAAAGATGCATGATAAGCATATTTTCTGATTTGTTAGAGGATTACATGGAAGTATTCATGGATGATTTTTTTGTTTATGGAGACTCATTTGATGCATGCTTGAAAATTTTAGAGATAGTACTTGAGAGATGCATAGAAAAAAATTTGGTCTTGAATTATGAGAAATGTCATTTCATGGTAGAGCAAGGAATAGTCCTAAGCCACATAGTGTCATCACGTGGCATAGAAGTAGATAAAGCCAAAGTTGATGTTATCTCTTCTTTGCCTCACCATGCTTCTATGCGGAAAGTTCGCTCTTTTCTTGGCCATGCAGGATTTTATAGGAGATTCATCAAGGACTTCAGTAAGATCGCTCTACCCCTATCTAAACTCCTCCAAAAAGAAACTGATTTTGTTTTTAATGATGCCTGCAGGTCAGCTTTTGACGAGTTGAAGAAGCAACTTACCTCCCCTCCTATTATCCAACCTCCACGTGGGAGCTTCCCTTTGAGCTCATGTGTGATGCCTCAAATTATGCTGTGAGAGTAGTACTTTCACAAAGAGTAGAGAGGAAGTTGCATGTCATAGCAGATGCGTCTCATACCCTTGATTCAGCTCAATCAAATTACACAACCATGGAGAAGGAGTTTTTAGCAATTGTCATTGCTTCAGAAAAATTTAGATCATATTTGCTTGGCTCCAAAGTAATTGTGTTTTCTGACCATGCAGCACTGAAATATTTACTGAAGAAGCCAGATGCAAAGCCAATATTGATTAGATGGATGCTACTTCTCCAAGAATTTGATGTGGAGATCAAGGATAAAAGTGGAATGGAGAATGTAGTAGCGGATTATTTAAGTAGGCTTTCCAATCTCCCATTGGAACATCTCCCCATAAGAGACAATTTTCCTAATGAGTGTTTTTCCGTTTTGCATGGTATTAGTGAGCCTTGATATGCTGATTTAGTGAGCTATCTTGTTGCATCTAAATTGCCTGCATACCAAAATAAACATCAGTTGAATAAATTAAGAAGCGAGGCTAGGTACTATGTGTGGGATGACCCTTATTTGTGAAAAATTTGTAGTGACCAAATTGTTAGGAGATGTGTTCCAAATCATGAATTTGCATCTGTGCTGAATTTTGGTCATACTCTTGCATGTGGTGGACACCTTGGTCCCCAAAGAACAGCTAGAAAAGTGTTGGATTTTGGTTTATATTGGCCTACTTTGTTTAGGGATGCCTATGATTTTTGCAAGAACTGTTCTAGGTGTCGAAGAACTAGAAATGTGTCTAGAAGAAATGAAATGCCCCAACAACCTCTTATCTTTTATGATGTTTTTGATGTTTGGGGTATAAGCTTTATGGGTCCTTTTCCTGTCTCTTTTGGCTTCATGTATATCTTGGTTGCTGTGGATTATATGTCGAAGTGGGTGGAAGCTAAAGCCACCCGAACTGATGATTCTATTGTTGTTGTAGATTTCCTGCGTTCACATATTTTTTGTAGATTTGGTGTCCCCAAGGCAACAATCAATGATCAAGGATCACACTTTTGCAATAGAAACATGCAAGGGCTATTAAAGAAATATGGGGTAGTGCATAAAACCTCTACACCTTATCACCCCCAAACCAATGAGCAAGCAGAAGTCTCCAACCGAGAGATAAAGCAAAGATTAGAAAAAACTGTGTAGCCCAACAGAAAAGATTGGAGTAAGAGGCTTGACGATGCACTTTGGGCCTATAGAACCACTTTCAAGACTCCCATCGGCATGTCTCCATACCGTTTGGTATTTGGTAAAGTATGTCACTTGCCGGTAGAGATTGCACATAAGACATATTGGGCAGTTAAATGATGCAATATGGACATGACCCTAGCTGGTAAAGAAAGGAAGTTGCAACTTCAAGAATTGGAAGAACTAAGGCTAGTGGCTTATAAGAATGCACACATCTATAAAAAGAGGACAAAGGCTTTACATGATCAGAAAATTGAGAAAAAAGAATTCCAAGTGGGAGACAAAGTCCTTCTCTACAATTCTTGTCGTAAGCTAATGCCAAGTAAGATTCGCTCTAGATGGGTTGGCCCTTTTGTTGTTACTAATGTCTTTCCTTTTGGTGTAGTAGAAATTCAAAATGAGGCCATCAACAAGCAATTCATGGTAAATGGGCAAAGGTTGAAGAAATTCTACGAGGGCTTCAAAGAAGAAACTGTAAAGGAAATCCAACTCTACAATATTCCGGCTCCATGATAAGGTCGTACTCTTTCCCTCCTTTTAATTTATGTCCTCTTCATTTTAATTGATGTTTGGTACTGATTTGCATTGAGGAAAATGCAATGTTTAAGTGTGGGGGGAGATAATTTAATTGGAGCTGATTTAAAAAAAAAATTGCTACTGTCTTCTCTATTTTCTCTGTTTCTGTCCAGAATTTTTGACCTATATTGCACTAATTTTCTGTACTGATTGGCTATGAATTTTGCTACTTTCTTTACATGTTTTTAAAGCTTTATATGTCTTCTAGCTGTAGAATTTTATTTGGTGTCTTTCGCATTTGTTTTGGTGTAGTTTTGTGTTGGTAAAGCTGAGTTGCCAGAATTTCTGCAGTGCAGCATTTCACTGCTCTGTTTTGTCCGAATTTGATGCTCTATTTTTGAAATTTTGATGAAGTTTTTGTGTGAAAGCATGCATTAGCTTAAGTTGTGAATTGACTTAGCATGAAAAGAATTTAGTCTTCTTTTTCTAAGGAACTCAAGCAAAATGGCAATGACGTTGTTTTTAATGAATTTTTAGTAATAGTCTTTAAACCGTGAGAATTTGAGCCTTCGTTGCAAAATCATATTCTTTCTTGTTGTGTGTATTCCCTACAATGATTTTTACTCTAGAATTTGTCTTGAATCTTTGTTGGACATTACATGCACATGCTTGGAAATGATTTAGGCATTTGCTTCTTGTAACCATTCTAGACAAATAGCCATTCTATGTGTTGTTTCCGTTGTGTGCCACTTTGTGCCTTAATTCCACCTTTCTTCCTCGTGTTTTCTAGCTCTATTCCACTTTAAAACAAATTCTTTTTTTTTCCTAAATTTAGGATTTGAAGAGCTTTAGAAATTTCTTTCTTTTAAAATATATTGAATTGAGCATGTGCAAAAAGAAGGATTTGTGGGCTATTTTGAATCTCAGTTTTGCTACTAAAAAAAAAAGAGAAAAAAAATTTGACAACTCTTCATGAAAAATGTACCATATGGAGATAAAAAAAAAGAAAAAAAAAAGAGCAAGAAAGAAGAAAAGAAAGAGTAGCATTTTTGTGCCGAAGTTTCAAAGTTCAATATCTTGTAACCTTATTGATTGATGCTCTTTAGTTCTTTAAGTTCTTGTTAAACTTTTTTTTTTGTGTTTCTTTCTACCTCCCAATCATTCCTTCACCCAACCTTACATCCTTGTAAAGTCCTAATAATTCAAGCATGTATGTGATTCAAGTAGTGGAGATTTAGATTTTTGACAAGCTTATGGTAGTGAATTTATGATAGGTTGAAATGAGAGCGTATTACCTTAAACACTTTAGAGAATAGAGCGTATACACTCTTCCTTGTGATTAGATTTTTACTTGGATTCATTCTTGTCAGCGAAATTGCCATGATTCTTGAACTTTTTAGAAATTTAAGACTTGTGTTCTCCTAGCGTTAAATCTCTTCAAGCTTGAACTAATTAATTAATTATTGGCATACTTTCTACACTACCTGTTGTATCCTTGATGCCTTTGTTGCTTTTAACTGATTTTTCCCAGGAGTGCAAAAGACTAAGTGTGGGGGATTTGATATCTAGCATTTTTATATATATTTTAGCCCCTAATTTGGTTTATTTGCATTTTCATCTATGAGAATTCTCCAACTTTATTACACTTTGTGATTTATTGAGTCTAAATTAATCTTGGATGGAAAATGAATAATTTTCATATTTTAGAACTTAAATTATTAAAAACTCAATTTAATCCATTTGTGTGCTTTGTATAAATTAAATTTGGAGACTTTCCGATGATGTGGCACTGAGGTGGACAGTTTTGTTGACATGGCACTTATATGGCGTTTTTCTGATTAGGAGGATGCTGATTAGACTTGCTGTTGCGTTTTTGCTAACATAGAGATGTATGGGGCCCTCAAATCAGATATGTTTAACCCTTGCATGCTGTCCAGTCCTTGCATAATTCCCAAACTTTGCTGAAAATGGCATATCAGCTTTCTGCATAGCTAAAGAGGTCTTCTGCTGCACCTTTTTGATGAATTCCTGCTGCTGCTTGCTGTTCCCTTTCTGCATAAAGAATTCAGCCATATTTTAGCCCTCCTTTTTTAAAGTCAACTAAGCATCTAGGGTAGAATATTCTAAGGCATTTTGAGGGCATCAGTTTGTAACATTCCAGACACTTTTCTTTTGATGCAACTGAGTATTTTCGCAGCTTTGTCTTCCTCTCTATTTTCCCTTTTGCTATTTGCTATTTTGCTCTCATGGAGGGCTAAATCTCTATTGTAAATAGTCTCTAGGTCATTGGGATGTTATAGCTTGAACTAAGAATGAAAGATAAGTGTTTTATTCTCCATTTCATCTTATTTTGTTTTTGTTTTACTGTTATGTTTGTGTTGCTGTCAAATTCTGATTAGAACTTGAGAAGGAACATAAACTGATTTATATATATGAGATATAGCCGTGCTTGACTGGTTAGGAAAGTGGGTGAAGCGAAATGGCTAGTTAGATGGTATATTTAACTTGGTTTGGTTAAAGTTTTCTATTGAATGCATCTAGTTATAGTTAGGGAAGATATTCTTGAACCATTTTCATAAAGAACCAAACGGTGGAATGAGAATAAAACTGGATCAATGAGTTAGGCAATGATAGTTGCACTCCCATGAATCCTAGTGGCTAGTTACATAGTCTCCTTATTGTCAACACTTTGTCATTTTCGCCTGCTGCTAATTAGTTACTGGTTTTCTCGTTGTTCTTTTTTTATTTCTGCTATTACTGCCAACAAAACCCCCCCGGTTTATGTGCTTTTAATTAGTGTTTGTGTGTTTAGAATAACTAGTTAGTAATTATAAGTGAGGCTCCTTGAGTGAATACGACATGGGGATCACTATACTGCAAAATTGTCACGAACTGGTAATTCTGCATTGTAGTGGAGTGAACCATATATTCTCAGCTATGAGTGTTTGAGAAGGTCATCCAAACTTCAGAGCTTGCAAACAAAGTATTTTTCTTCCAAAACCCCCCAAGATCCGAAAATGAAGAAAAGAGGGAAATAAGAATATGTTTACCTTGTCCTCCATACTCTTTCTAAGGTGGTGGTTAGTAGGAGCTTCGCCCTTTGCCGGTGGTTAGCTGCCAGAATTGTATGGAGGAGGAGAGGCTCATGGTTGATAGAGATCAGGAGAGAGAGGTGGTGAGGGATAAGGGAAAAGAAAGAGAAGAATGGGAAAGAAGAGAAGGATATTTGGTTTAAGTGATATGTGGGGCCCACTTGTTCTCCTTTCAATTTAGTCCCTTGAAAGTATTGAAGTTTCCTTGATATAAAATGAAACTTTTTCCTGTACTCGAAGTTCCCCTCATGAAATCCCAAAACACTAATATCCGAAAGTGATGGATATTACACCCACCTAAGCACATTATATAACTAGCAAATGCCACACTTCGGCATTATATGTGTATAGAAAATGCCCCACCTCAGCATAGCTTATAGTTTGTATGTGCCCTACCTCAACACAATAGCAATCATACAATCGATATACGAATGCATGATTTCACACTTTTTTTTAAGAAGTTATTCCAAGCTACTGACCACAACCTAATAGATAACGAACGTTATCCTATGCCATTAATGCAATATTATTAATCACATTAAGTGACTAACCATAATCATAAGTACCATTCGAACCATTGACTATAATGATATAGCATGAAAGAAACATGCAAGATGATGCATATGCAAGCCAAGTAAATGTGAATAAATAACCCCTAACCTTATGCCTCCAAAAGCCTCCACAAGTGCCAGTACCCGGCACAACAATATTTGCACAAGTGCCCGTACCCAACACAATAAGATTTCTACAAGTGCTCGTACCTGGCACAATAAGACATCCACAAATGCTCGAACCTGGCATAATAAAATATCCATAAGTGCCCATACCCGACACAATAATTTCTAACCATGATCAGTCTATAATAACCATTCATAATTATACCAATAAAGACACTTCAAATTAAGATAAAAAAGGAGTGAACAATGTTCTGTAACTTTTATTTCTGTATTCAACAACCATTAAAAGGACCAAACAAGAGGCAGAGATACTCATCATAATATAATTACAATATTCACAGTTACATTCCATAGAGATTTATAATCACGCATACACACACACACACACACACACACACGTATAAATATATATATATATATATATATATTAAGATTTGGTCTTACTCAATGAATCTAAACTAAGCAACCATACTAATTATTGAAGCCTGACTTTACCCACCCTCTAGGGTATGTTCTGTAGCTTTCTCATAACCTAAGATTATGAATGGGATTATTCTTTCTTAACATAATAGAATAATCAGCATGAAAAATTAATCGATCCAATCATTCAACCATAGGAGCATACTACTCGAAAAACATATATTTCTAAAGCCACAAGCACCACATAGATTAATTCAACATATTACTATAAATAAGAATCACAATCCTTGATAAATTTCTATAGTCTTAACATGATAAGAAACTTCAGTTAAATTACACAATACACCAATGGCCATACCGCAAGTGCCTAATATTCCTACAGCACTAAAGAACAAACATTTGTCAATTATTGGAAAAGCCATCCAGACTTCAAGCAAGACCACAAACATGCCAACAATTAAAGTTCTGGGATTTAACATATAAATCTCAGTATATTTCCAAGAGGAGTTATATTTTGAGACAAAGAAATAATAGATATCATGAGCTCTGGCACTATATAATTTCCATAAGTGAGGTATAATTCATACAGCCAATTAATCAACCAATCATAAATTCGAAGGTAAATCTCATGCAGAAATCCATAAAAGTAAATCAATGCTGCCCTTATTTTTCATACCATTAAGTAACCCAAACCCTTACACTAACATAGGATAAATTTGAGTTCAAGGTTTTACAATATGTCACCAAATAAGCATCCTTATCTTCATGACTAGTAAACTTTAAATCTCATTACACTTGAAAAAGACTAAGGAAAAATTGTAAGAAGAGAAGAGATCGTCTTTACTCACCTTGATGTTGGCACATTACCTTAGAATCCATCCAAAATTGAAGAAATGTTGGAGAGGAAACCTCTAGAGACAATGGATCACACATAAGAAAAAGGGGAGAAAATTTAGAATAGAAAAGATTTTCACTGCTGCAGCAAAAATGTTGTAGCTTTACTGCCTTAGGCCTACTACAACGGGGCCATTTATGCCTGCCATAAAGAACGAATAGCACAACTGCTGCCGTTCTATTGTCCACATGCTACAATGCACTCCCATAGCCATTGAAGTAGGTGTGAAATACCCCTAGCTCCCTTGATACGTCGAAAATCACCCCCAAACCCTCTCTAATGGAATCCTACCATACTTTAGCTTAATTTGTTACCTAGTTCAGCCTTAATTCTTTCAAAGACAGCCAAGGGACTAGTAAAAGAGCAAAGAATAACACAACAATAGAACATTGAAAACAAACCATTCCCATTATATGCATTTACTGATTTTTAGGTGGTTAATGCAAGAAGGTGAATTCTCCTACTATAGTTCAAACAAAATTTTCTCTTCATAGGTGACCAATGATCCAAGAATCAACTAGAGACACACTCAAGTCTATAATCACAAATTTTCCATCCCACCCCTAAGGTTCTCAGCTATGGCAGAGAGAAAAAGGGAGGAGAACAGAAAGGAAGAGAAGAAGGAAGTTGATCTTACCTTGAAGGGATGAAGTCGTCGGTAGTGAAGGGGGTGGCTGATGGTGATCCTCATAGCTTTCTTTGCTCTTCCTTCCTCCAAACTCTTGGTCTCCCTCTCTTTCCCCTAGTTAGGAACCAAAAAATGTGAGTGGTTTAGGTGTACAGAAACTTCAAGGGATCAAAGAGAAAGAAAGGGACACTTGGCCTCTTTTCCTTATGCCACCTACTTTCCTTTTAGCTAGATTAGCACAAAGCTTCCTTCCTTAAGTCAATCTTTCATTTGGGTCCTTATTATTATTTTTTATTTTTTGGTAAAGATTTCCAATTCCTACCTAACAATTTAATCTTTGCCATCTCTTATCTCACTTTTCCCCTATAATTTAATTCTCATACCAAAAAAAAAAGAAATTTCCCTATGGGTCCTCGAAGACCATTTTATTTCACAAGGTAACCCCTAATATATCTACACGTAAGGATTTTAATTCCCCAATTACCAGCCCATCAAGATCACCAGTAAGAATGAATATATTTTAATAAAATTAAAAATTGTTTATTTTTTAAAAAAACTTTTCATCGCTTGAGCACCACCACCTCACACCAAAGTATACTCACCATAAATCTAAAGTCCTTTAAAAAAGACGGATATTGTAGACTCCCCCTAAGAAAATTTCAATCCCTAAATTTCCTTCTCTCAAGAATTGAATAGGTGGGGATGTGCCACTCCCGAAACGTCCTCAAAATTCCATATAGCCACCTTATGAGAATAATCCCACCACTGAACATTTGCAGCAAGTATTTCATTAAATCTCAAATTTTTGGCTTGCTGATCTGAGGTAACTACAAGAAGCTCTTCATGATTTAGGTCCTTGCCCAATTACTCCTCTAAGCTCAACACATAACACAGGTCATATGAATTAAATGGACATTTAAACACGGAATGCTAGGTATATTCTTTCCATATCCACCAATGAAGTGAACCGATGCCTCTCTTTGGGTTAAATTTTCTTTCCACTATTCACCTTGACTTACTGTCCCTACTCTTTTGTACTCTTTTCGTATCTTATACATGAAGTCTCACTTTACTTGGCATCTCTTCCAGGAGATATACATAATTTACCACAATTTCCTCAATAGGAACCCACATTACTAACCTCAACTGCAACACAAGTTTGGGCATACACTTCGACTCTACTCTTACATAATTACCTCACTACGAAAAAAAATTGCATTTAGCAATTTTTTTTTTTGCATTTCCCAATAGTTTTTAACTGTCGCTAAATGCTTGCCTGGTCGCCATTGCTTATGTCAGTAAGCATTTGGCGATAGTTTTTTTGCTGTTAGAATAAAAGTCGCCAAATGTTTCGTGGCAGTTTTTGGGGTCATTTCATGATAATTTTATGGTTGCACATTTGGCGATGATTTTGGAGTCAAGTGGCGAAAGTTTTATTGTTTACAAAATTTATATTTGGTGACAGTTTTGGGGTCATTTAGCGACAGTTTGTAACTACCACCAAATGTAGACTGTAAGCTTATTTCACATAAATTATTTTAGCGACGGTTTAAGGAACCGCCGCTAATGTATGTGTATATATATATGTATATATATATATATATTTTTTGTATTTTATTAATTTGTACCTTTTCTAAATATTATTTATATATTTAATTAAATTATGACAATCATAAGTACAATGTCCAAATATCAAATTTACATTATAATTACTAAATTGAATGTCATACATATTATAAAGCAATAGAAAGTCATATATATATCGAAATTAAATGTCATACATATTACAAAGCAACAAAAAAATATTCTTCAACATCAACAAAAGTTCTAGTTCCTTTGATTGTTCATCTGACTTTCTGAAGGTTGAGCACAACTTGATGATGACGAAGGACATACATCTCCTTAAAAAAATATATACATATATATATATATATATATATTAATATTATTTATTATTAAGAATTACCTTAAAATGAGTATATTAATAAAAATTTATCAATGTAACTTAGTTATTAAGAATTTACCTCATTATTTGCCAGTGCTACAATCTCTGCTGCAACCTCTGGAGGTACTGGTTGGTCATTGTAAACATCTTTAAGCATGCATTGCATAATATTTTCTAAAATTTGTATACATGCATCCTTATATGCATCAATCAACTTAACTTATTCACGTACTTTTCACGTATCTTTTGAACAACATCAGTTGAATCAACATTAATAGACGTCATATTAATTCCACTTGACCTCTGGAAACCAAAAACCTGAGTTGGGGTGGGACCAAACCCTAAGATTCTAACTCTGCCAGGGTGCTCCGCACCTAACACTTGTGCCAGAGAATCCTTATTCCCAAATGTCGAGGAAGATCCCTCCTGAGACTCTATGTCCAAAATTTTTTCCTACAAATAAGATAATTAAGTTATTAATTTCATAACAGAAATTAATGAAATAAGATATTATAAATATTTCAAACTTACACTAATAATTCTAGCTTCCTCATTAACATATGATCCATCACTATTTTTATGAGTCTCAACGTATAAAGCACCTCGACTTATAGGTTTTCTAGTCTTTGTTACCTGACATTGATTAATTGAATAGTATCATATTTAAGTTCTTTAATTGTGAAAGTCATAAATGTTGTCTTACCATCTCTTGGTGCTTCCTAGCATTGCTTTTAGAACCTCATGTATGAGGAATTACCAATTTCTGTCTATTTGCAATATTAGTTTCAATCATTTTCTGTCATTCAAAAAGATCAAATCAAAAGTTGTAAAATAAGATAAATAAATTAAAATGAAAGTTGTGTTAGGGCTTTAGCTTTGTATCTAGTTGTTGGCGATAATCAATGAAAGCTGCCTACATTTCTCGTGGAATCCAGTCAGGATGTGTATTGATGTTATCTTCTCCACTAATTTCTTCTTTGTAGAATTCTTTAAATAATTCACAATGATTATCTTTCCAACATTTTGCAAGTGTCCCCAAAATCCAGTGCTTCATTGCTCCAGAATCATCTTGAAAATGAAATTTTTCATTCACAACATAACAAGTAAGGGGTATTACTAGTATAATTGATCTATATATAAAAAGGAAACTAATCATGAAATTTTAAAAAAATGTCATTACCAAAATCATGTTTTTATAACAACATTCTTTATCAGATGTCAGAAACTTCTTCCAACTATTATAACTGATAGGAAATATGTTCACAGTTCATTTGTGATCAACACTTTCCCACAGAAATTTTTAAAGAAAGAACATAAATCCAATAGCATAGCACAAACTTGGTTAGGCAACACATTCCTCATCGCTAATGGTAACAACTGTTCCATAAGAATGTGAGAGTCATGACTTTTCAAGTCAAAAATTTTACGATGTTTCAGATCAATGCATCTAGAAATGTTACTGGAATAACCACAGGCACCATGACATTTTTTAATGTCTTAAGAAATTGATCTTTGTTCTTATTTGTCATTGTGTAGAGAGCTAAATAAAACTTCCCATTATCATTTGGCCAAAGATCTGGTTTGATTCCTAGATGGAGTAGATCTTTGCGAGCATTTAAATGATCCTTTGTTTTACCAAGTTAGTTGAGCATTGTGTATAACAAATTGTCAGATACATTTTTCTCAATGTGCATCACATCAAGATTATGGCGTAACAAACTAAACTCCCAATATGGAAATATGGAAATTTGAAAATATACTCCTCTTTCTCCATTGCTAAGAATCATTTCTGTCAAGATTCTTGCCATGCAATCTTTTCCCCTACTATCCATATCTTGACTCTTACCAAATGTGAACTCAATATTTTTAATTTGTGTCAATATTTCTGAGTCTGACAATGAAATTGGTGGATCTCTCAACTCAATATTGCAATCAAATTGAACACGATTTAACTTGAACCTATATCCTGCTTCCAAGAAACTGCAATGACCTATAAAATACCATTTTCTACTATGAGGAAGACGACAACTTTTAGCATCAAAGTTACAACTTGGACAAGCCAACCCTGTATATGTGTTCCAATCAGACTAGGTGCCAAGTCCAGGAAAATCACTAATTGTCCATATAAGAGCTACATGCATAGTGAACACTTGATCAGATGATGAATCATATATTTCCACCCCTTTACTCCATAACTCTTTCAATTCCTGAATCAATGGTTGGAGATAGACATCCATATCATTTCCTGGCATTTGTGGGCTAGGAATGATCATTGAAAGAATGAATGATGATTGCCTTATACACATCCATGGAGGCAAGTTGTATGGCATAACACCACTGGCCATATACTATAGTTAGTACTCATTGTACCAAATGGATTAAATCCATCACTGGCCAGACCAAGTCGCACATTACGTGACTCTGATGTAAAGTTAGGAAACATTGTATCAAATGTCTTCCATGCTTTAGAATCCCTGGGATGCCTCGTGAAACCATCATTATTATTATCTACAGCATGCCATTTCATGTCATTTGCAATCTTAGAAGACATAAAGAGCCTTTGTAGTCGTGGCCTCAAAGGAAAATAATGTAAAACTTTAGCAGCTTGCTTCTTCATTTTTTTTCCACTACTCAAATGACGTACTAACATTTCCTTTATCCTTCCATCTAGACGTGTTTCAAACTTTGCATGTTTCCCTGATTTCATCTTCTTTCCAATACAACATACAATCATTAGGACATGCATCAATCTTGTCATAATTATGTCCTAATTTGTTGATTATTTTCCTGGCTTCATAAAATGAATTTGGAAGCTTCGCATGCTCAAAAGCATCATGTAGTAACTCAAATATCATAGTCATTGCTTTATTAGTTATTTGACACATGCACTTTATGTGATAAAGCTTAATTAGGAATGAGAACTTTGAATACTTGGTACACCCTTCATACAATTCTTCATTAGAGTCCCTAATTAAATCTAAGAATTCATTATGGTCTCTACATTCTCTTTGATTCTCTTCAGGCACTATCTTCTCTACTTCTTCAACTAATTCATGAAACACATCAATAATTTCTATCTCACAATGCCTATTGATCCTGAAAGCATTGTGTATCATATCATGCATAAAATCCTAACTAGGCAAGTTGTTATGGCTACTCAATGCATCATGTTCTGCACTAGAGACATCTTGGTTTTCTCTCATCCTTCTTTCCCCATAAAGCATCCAAAAAGTATATCCAGATGGAAATTGCCAACACATCAAGTGGTCATACACTACGTCTTGAGTACCCATCTTTCTAAACCCACAACGGGCACATGGACACTTTATCCTCCCATTTCTAGATGAATGAAAAAATGTAAAATCTAAGAATTCTTGAAGCCCAGCCTCATATTTGTGTGTGTTTCACGGCTTGGTGACCCAAGATTTGTCCATTCTAAAGACTAAGGAATTTAATTTAAAAAAGGAATTATATTTTAAAAAAAAAGTAAGTTAAGCCTTTTAACTGAATTAAATGGAGTCTAACACATTTCTAAATAGTGACTCTAATGTTAAAATCAATGAATCCATTGCATTTCAATCATATTTCGGAAGCAATTTAACAAATAGACAAATAAAATCAGCCCATGTTCAACACTTCAATACACACATGTGCAAAATTTCAAGTGTAGTGATCAATCTTCAAGCTTCCAATATTCAATATTTCAAAAGCAATTAAACAAATAAAACAACTAAAATCAGCCCATGGTCAACACTTTAGCACACACGTAAGTGTTGACTAGCAAATAAAAAAAATTAAAATTCATAATTACAATAAAGAAATGAACAACAAAACAAGCCACACCATGATGAAAAGAAACACTGAATAAATAGCAAAGTGTAAATTCAATAGAAAGGAACAAAGATTCACAACAAATTGGCAGCAAAAAAAGTGGCCACTTAATATTGAGATATGGACAAAATAGAAGCAATGAAGAGTCAAATGATGTCAGGTCATTAATAAAGAAAAAGAAAAACAACACATTAATTTAGAATAAAGAAGAAAAAAAGACAAGCTAAAAACTTAAATCACAAAGGAGACGTTATTTTCCAACACTTGAATCTTCAATTGGTAAAAGCTTGCAAAAATAATTACTGCAGGAAAAATAGTTTTCCAATCAAAAAAATAAAATTTTATTACAGACTTGCCCAATAAAAAAATGGTAACTTAAAATAAATGTCATTGTATAACTATTAATCAAATTCATTTTCAGCAAACATAAAGAATGAATTATGTTTTTGGGACTCAAACATCGGACATACCAAATTTCAAATGAGATTGGCTGACTAATAAATGGAACCTAAGCATAGAGCTTGATACAATCCAAATAATTATAGCACTTCATGCAATATCCAGTATAATTGAAAGGCATAACAGGTATGTTAAGACTCATCATAAGCTCTCAACTTACACAAGCTAAAAGATTGCATTAACCTAAAATTCTTTTTATAGATCAATATAACTCTACATCTAACACAAAATTAATGCCCATTAGGATATTTGCTTGCTAGGATGCATGCCATATGTCTTAGAATTGTTCCCCCCTGCACTTGATGATATCATTAATTGAAAGCTCCCAGACTTATTCGTCTATCAGTAGTCTAGAGCCTAGATAAATTCTTGATGGAATTTAAATTGATTATAAAGTATAATGGCAATTTTGTAATTGCCGAGAGATGATTATTGGCTGTAAGAAATTATATAAAAAGGGAGAAAGATAGAGAAAATGACGAAATGGGAATGATGAAAGTGGAGAGTATGTGACAATGAAATGAAAGTGACAGGAAGAGAAGAGAGCTACGGGAGTTGTTTGGCTTTTTGGATAATTCTTATTCACTTCTTGCTTTCGATTTTACATGTGCATCACAGGCATTCAATGTCGGCAACAAGAATTCTTCACATTTCTGAGGAATTTTCATTAGTTTTCTACAGTTTTCTTAATTCACCGTAATTTCTTTTTTATTTTTAATAATTTAATTTTTTTAGATAATTTATTTAACAATTTATATTTTTAATTAATTATTTAACAATTCTTTTATTCAAATCTGTCCCTACTATAAGTATTATATTATAAATATGAATTTTATTATCTTACCCATGTTATATTATGCACCAATAAAAATAAATTAAAATGCTTGTTAAGAAATTAAGAGCAAAAACATTTTTTTTTAATACATGCAACAGGGAGCAGATCAAAGAATCGAAGGAAGATAAATTTCAAAGAAAGGAGATAAAGCTGACAATAAGAAAAAAAAAAAAGAGCAATCAGAGGAAACCAAATACATGCCATGGATGAAAGCACAAAAGTATAGAAGAGGAAGCAAAATGCTAGTCCAGTTCAAGAAGACTCAACTAGTAATATTAGAAACAAATTAAATAAAAATGAAAGTTATGCTAACCTGTTTAGATATCAAGTCTTGCAAGAGATGGATGTAGAGCAAGATGATCTATCCCAACCTCAATCAAGATACTCTTCTAAATACTCCAACCTAATCTATAATCAAAGGTAATTATACCAAAGAGCTTTCCATCATTGCAAGAAGCAGAATATCTATGCCTAGCAAAAATGGAATCTAAGAGGTTGAACAAATTTAAGAGAATCTAAATAAAAACATTTTAACAACAAGCACTGGTAAATTAGTGGTGGCAAAGTTAAACCCATTGAATGTTCAAATCCACACAGCAAAATCATATGCTGGAAATTATTAAAATGAGCTAAGGGAAGCATGAAGACTTACCTTTAGCAACACGATGTTCAGATGAGAATGAGAAATCCACGGCAGAGCTCAACTGCAGATCAACACGGCAAGGCAAGACAAAGAGAGAAAATAAAGTAAGAGTATAGGGTTTATGAGACGACAAAATAGGAAAAGAAAATGGAAAAGGTGGAGAGAGAAATAGAAGAGGCGGGGAGTGAAATAAAAGAGGCGGGAGGAATTTTTGTTTTTTTTCATTTCAATTGTAAAAGAAAACAAATCATGGCTATTTGTGGTGCTAATTTGTCAATGGTTACAAAACCGTCGGTAATAGCATGTAATCCGTCAGTAATTGTATCAATTACTGGCGGATTTCTAAACTGTCAGTAAATGTTGCATTTCCCGACGGTCCAAAAAACCATCAAAAAATAACCATCGTGAAATACTAGTTTTCTTGTAGTGCCTGCACACCATCACATCCGATAATTCCTGTGTCCTAACTCTCAATTCACCTTATACGAACAACCCCACGTGTCCACAAACAAGAGCTTACTTGTCATGCGAAAATGGCTTTCCCCTTCCTTCAACCATATTCCCTGACTCTACAACACCCATCCAAGATTGTGGACCACTCCTGACATTTACTTCCATCAAGGAACCTACCAACCATTCAAATGTATGAAATTCTATTCATTTCTTTCATGAGCTCAAAACCTCACCTTCCTCAACTTAGAATTTGATTGAGCTCTAACTCATGTATCTCTCAATGACTTCTCCATGAATCCACTAGGCACTTTCTGAAGTGGAATAAGGCATTTCACTTGCAGACCATCATTCCATGACCAATCGATTTCTAACCACACATATAGATGGTCGTTCCATAAACACATCTCCTCCAACTTTTGCGAGAATTTCCACGTGATATCCATTCTTATATTACTGACAATATATCAATTCATTTATTACAACAATTTTGGCATGACTCTAGGCTCAATAACAAACATTTAATCCACACATTACACCCTACGCCATTTTTCTTCCATAATCCAGAATAATACCATCATCATGTTTATTCATGCATTCCCATATCTCCTTCATTCCCAAACCTCCACCCTTCAAGGGTTTATCTCACTATCCTACATCATGGAAATCTCTAAAACCCTATATACACAAGTTGATCCATGGAGATATTCTTCCTCCCATTAAGGCCCTATTGTTAAATCCCCTTGTCCTGGGCATACTTGCCCATTTTAAGAGACTTATATGCTCCACTATAAGTGCTGGGACCATGCATCTATTAGAAGTCAATACCCAAGTTCTAAAGGCACTATGCGGCCAACCTACTAAGGAGTGAGATGTGAAGTAAAGATACACCAATAATTCTCCAAGGGCCTTTAATGGGACCTCATCCTGTGGTTGCGCTGCAGTTCAGGACAATAGGGGGCACACCAAGGATTCATGTGCTTTCAGACCCCTAAGGGACCTAAAACTCATGCCTCTGATACCATTTTGTCATATCCCGACCTTGCTATGTGACCAACACGATGAAAAGATTTACCCTTCCATCGAAAACCTAACTAACACAACCTTAAACTTAACTTCCTTACATCGCAACAAGAAACAAGTTCTTTAAATTATTTAAACTATGAGAATTTAAGTGTGATAGAGGTAAATTTTCCATATCAATTGAAATTTCATCAACATTCGTATGGAAGAATATTTACAATTTTTTAATGTTCACCTAGAATAATTATCAACCATACAGGATTGACTGCACTACAAAGAAACTACCCTGAGTATCTCAAAAGATTCACTTAGCGGCATCAAGAGATTTAAACAAATACTACAAATATAGATGTGGAGTAAGGATTATTCCAAGAGCCAAAAGGATTAATGAATCAAAGAATCGCTATCCCTCTAAAGCACTACTCACATTACCTATTGACTCCAAAAGGTAAAACATTATGAGAGAATAAGTGAGTAATATGACTAGTAAGTGAGCAAAAACAATCAGAGAATGATAAATAAGAGTAACTAGAGCCAAGCTATACAAGATCATAAAGTAAACAGAATTATACTAGTGCCCTACCTCAGCATTGCTTATAGTTGCCCTACCTAGCAAATGCCCCACTTCAGCATTTCTTATAGTTTGTATTTGCCCCATCTCAGTACATTAGCAATCATACAATCAATACAAGAATGCAATCATTTCAAACTTTTTTTTTAAAAAGTCATTCCAAGCTACTAACCATAACCTAACAAATTACAAATGTTATCCTACAACATTAATGCAATAATATTAATCACATTAAGTGACTAACCATAATCATGAGTACCATTCCAACCATTGACTATAATGATAAACCACCTTAAATTTATTAACATTTAGCATGAAAGAAATATGCAAGATGATGCATATGCAAGCCAAGTAAACGTGAATAAATAACCCCTAACCTTATGCCTCTAAAGGCCTTCGCAAGTGCCAATACCTGACACAACAATATTTCCATAAGTGCCCCTACTCGACATAATAAGATTTCTACAAGTGCCCCCATATTCAGCTCAATAAGATTTCTACAAGTGCCCATACCTGGCACAATAAAATATCCACAAGTGCCCGTACCTGGCACAATAATTTCTAACCATGATCAGCCTATAATAACCATTCATAATTAAACTAATAAAGACACTTCAAAATAAGATAAAAGAGGGGTGAATAATATTCTGTAAATTTTATTTCTATGTTTAACAACCACAAAGGACCAAACAAGAGGTAGTGATACTTATCATATTTAATTACAATATTCACAGTTTCATTCCATTGAAATTTGTAATCACACACATATGCGCGCGCGCGCACACACACACACACACACATATATATATATAGTAAGATTTGGGGTCTTAATGAATCTCAACTAGGCTACCATACTAATTATAGAAGCATGAGTTTACCCACCCTCTATGGTATGTTTAGTAGCTTTCTCATAAACCAAGATTACGAATGGGATTATTTTTCTTAACATAAAAGAATAATCAGCATGAAAAATCAAACGATCTAATTATACTTTAACCATAGGAGCATACTACTCAGAAAGCATATATTTCGAAAGCCACAAGTACCATATAGATTAATTCAACATATTGCCATAAGTAAGAATGACAATCCTTGATAAATTTCTATAGTCTTAACATAATAAGAAACTTCAGTGAAATTACACAATACACCAATAGCCATACCCCAGGTGCCTAATATTCCTACAGCACTAGAGAAAAAACAATTGTCAATTATTGGAAGAGCCATCTAGACTTCAAGCAAGACCATAAACATGCCAACAATTAAAGTTCAGGGATTTACCGTATAAATCTCAGTATATTTCCAAGAAGAGTTGTATTTTGAGACAAATAAAATAATAGATATCATGAGCCCTGGCACCATATAATTTCCATTAGTGAGATACAATTCATACAACAAATTAATCAACCAATCATAACTCTAATGGTAAATCTCCAATAGAAATTCGTAAAAGTAAATCAATGCTACCCTTATTTTTCATACCACTAAACAACCAAAACCCTTACACTAGCACAAGGATAAATTTAAGTTTAATGTTTTACAATATGTCATCGAATAAGCATCCTTATCTTTGTGGCTACTAAACTTTAAATCTTATTACAATTGAAATCTTATTACACTTGAAATAAAATGAGGACATATTATAAGAAGAAAAGAGATCGTCTTTACTCACCTTGATGTAGGCACATTACCTTAGAATCCATCCAAAATTGAAAAAACATTGGAGAGGAAACCCCTAGAGACAATGGATCACACATAAGAAAAAAAGGAGAAAATTTCAAATAGGAAAGGATTTTCACTGCTACAACAAACATGCTACAGCTTCACTGCCTTAATCCCACTACAACGGGCCATTTATGCTTGCCATAGCGAATGAACAATAGCACAACTTCTGCTATTCTGTTGTTGCCGTAGTAGGCGTGAGATGCCCTAGCTCCCCTGATATGCCGAAAATCACACCCCAAACACTCTAATGCAATCCCACCATACTTCAGCTTAATTTGTTACCTAGTTCGGCCTTTATCCTTTCAAAGATAGCCAAGAGACCTAATATCTACCATTTTTTATATAATTTTTATCCCTATCTTGGTCTATTTACATTTTCATCTATGAGAATTCTCCAATTATGTTATACTTTGTGATTTATTGGGTCTAAATTAATTTTGTATGAAAAATAAATTATTTTCACATTTTAGGACTTAAATTATTAAAGACTCAATTTAATCCATTTGTGTATTTGCAGAAATTAAATTTGGAGATTTTCTGATGATATGGCGCTGAGGTAGACGTTCTTGCTAACATAGCTCTTATGTGGCACTCTTCTGATGAGTAGGATGCTGACTGGGACTTGTTTTTATGTTTTTACTGATTTGGCGACATGTGGGGCCCTCAATCCAGATCTGTTCAGCCTTGCATGTAGTCTAGCTCTTTCATAGTCCCCAGACTTTGCTAAAAATAACAGATAAGCTTTCTGCATGACAAAAGAGCCCTTAAGCTGTACCTTTTTCATGTTCGTGACTACTGTCTGCTATTTGCTCCCTCTCTGCAGAAGAAAATAGCCTCTCATCCCTCTTTTTGAAAGTCAACTAAGCATCTAGGGTAGAATATTCTTTGATTTTTAGAAAGGCATCAGTTTTGTAACCAGAACACACTTTTTCATTGTTGTAACTCAAAATTTCGCAGACCTCTCTTCCTCTTTGTTTACCTTTTTCTGTTTTGTTGTTTTGCTCTCATGGAGGGCTAAACTTCCATCGTAATTAGTTACCAGGACCTTGGGATGTTGTAGCTTGAACTTCTAGTGCAAGATAAGAGTTTTGTTCTTCATTTCATCTCTTTTTTGTTTCTATTCTACTCTTATGTTTATGTGGCTATCAGATTCTGATTTGAACTTGAAGGAACATAAACTAATTTATATATAAGATATAACCTTGCTTGACTGATTGAAAATTCAAGTAAAATGAAATGGCTAGTTAGATGATATTTAACTTCATTTGGTTTAGGTCTTTGTAGTTGCATTTAGCTATGGATTAATGAAGTTCTTCTTAACTATAGTTAGAAGCATCAAATTTCTGGAAGTTTCTCTAGAAATCTTTTCATATAAACCATGAAATGAGAATAAGACTAATCCAATGAATTAAGTAATGATAGTTGCACTCCCAAAAATCCTAGTGGCTAGTTGCATGGTCTTCTGTACTGTTAAACTTGTTTTACTACTGATTTACTGCTGTTGTTGTCTACTGTTGCTGTTTTGCTTCTGTTATTGCTGTTATTGTTGTTATGTCTTAACCAAACACCCTCATGTTAATTAGTTTAATTAGTGTTAGCAACAATTAATTAGTAGTTAGAAGTGAGGCTTCGTCAGTGAAACAACTTGGGGACCATTACATCACAAAATTGTCATGATTTCAATTCTGGGTCATTCGGCATCGTAGTGGCGTAAACCAGAATTTTGGCGTCATTGGCGGGGAGCCAATTCACTTCTAAGTTGTTACTTTAGTTGTTCTATTGTGTTTTTGTTCAATTTTCAATGGTTTAGAAGCTTTGAATCTCTTTTCTCATAAATTAGCCAAAACTAGCCATTCTCCAAATCGATAAAAAAAACTTACTATCTCCGATTGACCTCAAACTTGGTAGACCACTAGTTTTCAACGTTTTGAGCAAGTTGCTCCACCTACTTGCCTTTGGCCCTATTTGGGATGGCCATTTTTTCAAATTCTATCATTTAGGCCACTTTTTCTATTTTTTAATTTTTTTAATTTTTCTAATTAATTGTGATTTTTAGTGTGATTTTTGTGGATCAAATTTTTGAATTTTATTTTTTGTGTTTGTTTCTCCAGCTTATGAAGGATTTTTCCAAGAAAAATCAGATTTTTCTGAGATACTTCAATTTTTGGTGTTTTTCATCGGTTGGAGCCTTGTATGCTGTTTTTACTGATTTCTGGATTTTTGTTGTTTTCTTGTGATTTTTGCTCTTCCTAGTGTATGAGAAGGTCTCTTAACATGGATTTATCCACCTTTGATCTAGAAATTGATAGGAACTTCCATAGTCTAGTAAGAAGCAATAGTATTAGGAGTAGCATAGTTTCTAAACTTATTTATGAAATTGTTGACCTTGCTGTCAATATTGTAGAAGTAGAGTCAGATTCTGAATCTGATATTATGTTGGAGTCAACTGATTTTGAGTCAGCTAAGACAACTGAGATGGATAATCAAAATGCACAAGCGCCTCAAAATAGGCAAGAGTAATCTATTAAAGAGTTGATTGTTCCTGATGTGCATTATCAACCATTATGCATAACTTATCCTGAGTTGGATGCTAATTTTGAACTGAAATTTGGTCTCATCCATTTGCTCCAAAGTTTCATGGTCTTGTAGGTGAAGACCCACATAAGCATTTGAAAGAATTTCATGTTGTCTGCTCTACTATGAAACCACATGGAGTAGGAGAAGAACATATCAAATTAATAACATTTCCTTTCTCTTTGGATGGGGCAGCCAAGGATTGGCTTTACTACCTACCCACTACCTTAATAACAAGATGGGAGAACTGAAGAAGTTGTTCTTAGAAAAATGCTTTCTAGCCTCCAGAATAGCAGTAATTAGGAAAGATATTAGTGGGATTAGACAGTTAAATGGTGAGTCTTTGTATGAATACTAGGAGAGGTTTAAGAAGCTTTGTTCATGCTGTCCAAACCACCAAATTTCAGAGCAGCTTCTCATCCAGTATTTTTATGAGGGATTATTGCCTATAGACAGATATATAGTTGACGTAGATGCTGATGGGGCATTGGTGGATAAGGACCCTACTGCACCAAATGAGTTGTTGGCCAAGATGGCCCAAAATGCATAACAATTTGGCACCATACTGAATGATCCAGCAGCAATTACTGTCAATGAAGTGAGGATACCTCCCATGAAGCAACAAACAATAGAAAATAAATTGGAAGAGTTAGCTTCAATGGTGAGGCAATTGGCATTAAATCAGAGAACACAACCAGCCATCCCTCCTTCAGTTTATGGTATATGCTCCTTGAATACCCACCATACTAATCAGTTCCCTTAGCTGCAAAGGACCCCAACTCAGTCACTTGCTGGCATATTCCCTAGTAGACCCATGCAGCCACAACAACAAAGGTATGACCCTTATTCCTCCACCTACAATCTTGGGTAATGTGACCATCCAACTTTCAAGTATGGAAATACCTCTAATCCTCCTTACCAGCTACCCCATGTAAGATACAATCAACCTACACCTAGCCATGCACCTCTTCCAGCACCCAAGAAGCCTAAGACCAGTCTTGAAGATTTAATAAAGGAGCTGACTGCTAACACTCTCTAATTCTAGGAGTTGACTGCTAACACTCTCTAATTCTAGTAAAGAATAGATACAAATATGCAGAACTTGGAGACTAAGATTGGTCAGTTAGCCACTACAATTAATAAGATGAAAAGTCAAGGTTTAGGGAGTTTGTCATCTTAGAGGCAATGTTAGTGCCATCATTTTGAGGAGTGGCAAGCAAGTAGATGGTCCACCTTCTGAATCTGAACCAAAAAGTCAGATGTGCAGCAAAGTATTCCTTCATCCTCAACCAGTGAGCAAAATAAGAAGGATGAAGAAGTGGTTCAGAAAATACCTCTTCCTTTCCCCAATAGGTAAACTCCATCAAGGAAAGCTTCTAAATCTAACATGGATAAAGAAATCATGGAGACCTTTAGAAAAATTGAGGTCAATATTCCACTTTTGGATGCAATTAAGCAAATCCCCAAATATGTTAAGTTCCTCAAAGTATTGTGCACCCATAAGAGGCATTTAAGGGGAAATGAGAGAATGATTTTGGAGAGGAAAATTTTTGCACTCATTCAACCACCCATGCCACCCAAATGCAAAGATCTTGGAACATTCACAATGCCATGCATAATAGGCAACATGGAGTTCTCCAATGTTATGCTGGATTTGGGAGCGTCAATCAATGTTATGCCTAAATTAGTGTACTCAAGCCTCAAGATTGGTGTCCTTTCACCAACTGGAGTCACTGTCCAACTTGCCAATAGGAGCACAGCACATCCAGCAGGAGTTCTTGAAGATGTCTTAGTAAGAGTTAAAGATTTCATTTTTCCTACTGATTTTTATGTTCTAGATATAGAGAATGATAACACTCCTGGCCATGCACCGTTAATACTTGGTAGATCCTTTCTGAAAACTACAAAAACCATTATTAATGTGCATGAAGGAACATTGTCCATGGAGTTTGCTGGCAATAGAATTGATTTTAAGATTTTAGATGCCATGAAACATCCTATAGAAAATCATTCTAATGTGCATGTGATTAACTTTCTGGATTATTTGGTTGACGATGAATGTGATGATTTTCAAGCTGAATTGATTTTTGATTTTCCTAAGTTTTCTAACTTGGTTGATGCCTTTGAATGCAATTGTATTGGTTCTGAATTTTGTCATGCTTGCACTGAAATTGAAAATTCTCCAAGTGTTGACAATTCTAAGTTACATTCTATTTTGCATTCTGATTTGGACTTTGATCTTCATTCTGAATCTGATTCTATCATTTTCTCTAGCTTAGATTTTCATTCTGTTTCTGTTTTAGGTAGTTGTAGTTGTAGCTATAGTTGTAGTTATAGATGTAGTGATTTAAACTGTAATGTTGTACATTCTTCATTTATTTCTTCTTGTACTGCTGACCATTCCTCATCTCTAGCCAAGGATTATGTCTTTGAGCAATCTGAATACGTAAGTACCTCCTTGGATGTGATTCCACAAAAACTGATTCCATCCTCTATCCAACGACCTGCATTGAAGTTGAAGGCCTTACCAAAAAACCTCAAGTATGCTTTCTTGGAAGTATGAGACAAACTTCCAGTCATTGTAGCCAACAACATGAATCCCAATCAAGAAGAGAAATTGGTAAATTTGCTGAAAAAGAATAAGAAAGCAATTGGGTAGACTTTAGCAAACATTCTTATAATTATCCATTCCGTGTGCATGCACCAATTCTTTTTGAAGAAGAGGCTACACCAGTGAGGCAGCCCCAGAGATTACTCAACCCTATGATTCTTAACATGGTCAAGAAAGAGGTAAGTAAGCTCCTCCAAGCTGACATTTTTTATCCTATCTCTGATAGTAAATAGGTGAGTCCGGTACAAGTGGTGCCAAAGAAAATCGGTGTAACTATTAAAGCAAATGAAAATAATGAGCTAATACCCACTAGAGTGTAAAATAGTTGGTGTTTTTGCATTGATTATAGGAAGTTAAACCAAGCAACTAGAAAAAATCATTTTCCTCTTCCTTTTATTTATCAAATGCTTGAGAAACTTGCTATAAAGTCTCACTACTATTTTCTTGATGGTTTTTCGAAATATTTTGTTCACATTGCACCCAAAGGTCAGGAGAAGACCACCTTCACCTGTCCCTTCGGCATTTTTGCATATAGATGCATGCCTTTTAGTCTTTGTAATGAACCTGGCACTTTTCAAAGATGCATGATAAGCATATTTTCTAATTTGTTAGAAGATTACATGGAAGTGTTCATGGATGATTTTTCTATTTATGGAGACTCATTTGATACATGCTTGAAAATTTAGAGAGAGTACTTGAGAGATGCATAGAAAAGAATTTGGTTTTGAATTATGAGAAATGTCATTTCATAGTAGAGCAAGGGATAGTTCTAAGTGACATAATGTCATCTCGTGGCATAGAAGTAGATAAAGCTAAAGTTGATGTTATCTCCTCTTTGCCTTACACCACTTCTGTGAGGGAAGTTTGCTCTTTTCTTGGCCATGCTGGATTTTATAGGAGATTCATCAAGGACTTCAGTAAGATCGCTCTACCCCTCTCCTAGCTCCTCCAAAAAGAAACTGATTTCATTTTTCATGATGCTTGCAGGTTAGCTTTTGATGAGTTGAAGAAGCAACTTACCTCCCCTCCTATCATCCAATCTCTATAGTGGGAGCTTCCCTTTGAATTCATGTGTGATGCTTCAAATTATACTGTGGGAGCGGTACTTTCACAAAGAGTAGAGAGGAAGTTTCATGTTATAGCTTATGCTTCTCGTACCCCTGATTTAGCTCAATCAAATTACACTACAACATGGATGGTGTTTTTAGCAATTGTCTTTGCTTTAGATAAATTTAGATCATACTTGCTTGACTCCAAAGTAATTATATATTCTGACCATGCAGCATTAAAATACTTGTTGAAGAAGCCGGATGCAAAGCTAAGACTAATTAGATGGATGCTACTTCTCCAAGAATTTGATGTGGAGATCAAAGATAAGAGTGAAGGGAGAATGTAGTAGCAGATCATTTGAGTAGGCTTTCTGAGCTCCCATTGGAACATCTCCCTATTAGAGACAACTTCCCAGATGAGTGCTTTTCCTTTTTGCATGGTACTAGTAAGCCTCGGTATGCTGACTTAGTGAATTATCTTGTTGCATCTAAATTGCCTGCATACCAAAATAAGTATCAGTTGAATAAATTAAGAAGCGAGGCTAAGTACTATGTGTGGGATGACCATATTTGTGGAAGATTTGTAGTGACTAGATCATTATGAAATGTGTTCCAAATCATGAATTTGCATCTGTGCTGAATTTCTGTCATACTCTTGCATGTGGTGGACACTTTGGTCCCCAAAGAACAGTTAGAAAAGTGTTAGATTCTGGTTTATATTGGCCCACTTTGTTTAAGGATGCCTTTGATTTTTGCAAGAACTGTTCTAGGTGTCAAAGAATTGGAAATGTGTCTAGGTGAAATGAAATACCCCAACAACCTCTTTTCTTTTGTGATATTTTTTATGTTTAGGGTATAGACTTTATGGGTCCCTTTCCTGTTTCTTTTGGCTTTATGTACATCTTGGTTGCTGTGGATTATGTGTCGAAGTGAGTGGAAGCTGAAGCCACTCAAACTGATGATTCTATTGTTGTTGTAGATTTTCTTCGTTCACATATTTTCTGCAGATTCGGTGTCCCCAAGGCCATAATTAGTGATCAAG
This sequence comes from Biancaea sappan, assembly GCA_037074585.1. Lineage (NCBI taxonomy): Eukaryota > Viridiplantae > Streptophyta > Magnoliopsida > Fabales > Fabaceae > Biancaea > Biancaea sappan. The sequence continues at coordinate 29,500,623 of CM073493.1, forward strand.
GATCGCACTTTTGCAATAGAAATATGCAAGGATTATTGAAGAAATATGGGGTGGTGCATAAAACTTCTATACCTTATCACCCCCAAACCAATGGGCAAGTGGAAGTCTCCAACCGAGAGATAAAGCACATATTAGAGAAAACCATGTAGCCCAATAGAAAAGATTGGACAAGAGGCTTGAAGATGCGCTTTGGGCCTATAGAACCACCTTCAAGACTCCCATCGGCATGACTCCATACCATTTGGCATTTGGTAAAGCATGTCACTTGCCTATGGAGATTGCACACAAGGCATATTGGGCGGTTAAGCAATGTAATATGGACATGACCCTAGCCAGTAAAGAAAGGAAGTGACATCTTCAAGAATTAGAATAACTAAGGCTAGCAGATTATGAGAATGCGCGCATCTATAAAGAAAGGACAAAAGCTGTACATGACAAGAAAATTGAAAAGAAAGAATTCCAAGTGGGAACAAAGTCCTTCTCTACAATTCTAGCCTCAAGTTAATGCCCGGTAAGCTTCGCTCTAGATGGGTTGGCCCTTTCGTTGTTACTAATGTCTTTCCTTTTGGTGCAGTAGAAATTCAAAATTAGGCCACCAATAAACAATTCATAGTAAATGAGCAAAGGTTGAAGAAGTTCTATGAAGTCTTCACAGAAGAAACTATAGAGGAAATCTAACTCAACAATGTTCCGGCTCCATGATAAGGCCATATTCTTTCCCTCCTTTTAATTTATGTCCTCTTTGTTTTATTTGGTGTTTGGTACTGATTTGCATTGAGGACAATGCAATGTTTAAGTGTGGGGGGAGAGAATTTAATTGATGGAGCTAATTTGAAAAATTTTCTGTTGTCTGCTCTATTTTCTGTGTTTTTGTCCAGAATTTTTGAGCTGTCTTGTGTGAATTTTCTATACTGTTTGGATGCTAATTTTGTTTCTTTCTTTTAATGTTTTTAAAGCTTTATATGTCTTCTAGCTGTAGAATTTTATTTGGTGTCATTCACATCTGTTTTGGTGTAGTTTTGTGTCGATAAAGTTGAGTCGTAAGAAATTCTGCAGTGCAGAATTTTGCTGCTCTGTTTTGTTCGAATTTGATGCTCTCTTTTTGAAACATTTGATAAAGTTTTTATGTGATAGCATGCATGATGAAATAGCTTAAGTTGTGGATTGATTTAGCATGAAAAGAATTCAGTCTTCTTTTTCTAAGGAACTCAAGTAGGAATGGCAATGACGTTGTTTTTAATGAATTTTTAGTAAGTCTTTAATCCATGAGAATTTGAGCCTTTATTGCAAAATAATATTCTTTCTTGTTGTGTGTATTCCCTATCATGATTATCACTCTAGAATTTGTCTTGAATCTTTGTTGAGGCTATATTTCATGTACATACTTGGAAATTAATTAGGCATTTATTTCTTGTAATCATTCTAGCCAAATAGCCATCTTATGTGTTGTTTCCATTGTGTGCCACTTTGTGCCTTACTTCCACCTTTCTTTCTTATGTTTCCAACCCTCTTCCACCTTAAACCCAATTCTTTCTTTTCCCCAAATTTAGGATTTGAAGAGCTTTAAAATTTTGTTTTGAAAAGAGATTGAGCATGTGCAAAAAGAAGGATTTGTAGGCTGTTTTGAAATTTAGTTTTACTACTCAAAGAAAAGAAAAATTTGACAATTCTTCATGAAAAATATATTGTATAAAGAAAAATAGAATTAAAAATAAAGAGCAAGAAAGAAGAAAACAAAAGTAGCATTTTAGTGGCAAGTTTCATAGTTCAATCTCTTATGACTTAATTGATTGATGCTCTTCATTTCTTTAAGTTTTGGTTAAACTTTGTTTTGTGTATTTCTTTCCACCTTCAAATTATTCCTTTACCTAACCTTACATCCATAGTAAAGTCCTAAAAATTCAAGTAGGTATATGATTCAAGTAGCGGAGATTTAGATTCTTGACAAACCTATGGTAGTGAATTCGTGATAGACTGAAATGTGAGTGCATTACCTTAACACTTGAAAGAATAGAGCATATACACTCATTCTTGTGAGTAGATTATTACTTGGATTCATTCTTGTCAACGAAATTGCCATGATGCTTGAACTTTTTAGAAATTTAAGATTTGTTTTCTCTTACCGTTAAATCTTTTCAAGCTTGAACTAATTCATTATTGCATACTTTCTACAACTAGATTATTCCTCGGATTAAATGATTAAAACAGTCATCATAACCATACCACTCTAATCAAAAATGAATTTGGATATAAAAACAGAGAGGCAAGTAAAGGAACAACAAAAAATGAAACAAAAATAATAAGAACTTATCTGATTAATGCCCAAAAGGGTTCAAACACAACTCCAGTTCATCTATGGATTCATTACAACACTCTTTAGGCTTCCATGAAGGCTAAAATATACCAAAACATAGAAGAAAATGGAGGGGGATTACCTTCGAATTTCTACCAAAAAGTGGAAGAAGAATGGTTCTTCAACAAACCAAATGAGTTCAGAAATGTTCTTTTATGTTGAGCCCCCTTGGATAGACGAAATTAGCTTATGGTTGGGTCCCTTTCCCTTGCTATTCTGGCCAGAAAAGTGAAAAAAAATACATGGAAATAGTGCTGCAGAATACTCTTTTTCTGGTGTAGAAAAGTTGTCATGGACTAAATGCTTGTTTGGGAAAAATTCTGTAGAAAACCAGACTGTATGCATGCTATATTTCAGGTTCTTTTTGTAGAATAGAGGGGCCCATCCAATCAGTAAAATGGATAATGTCCAATCAGCAAGAAAATGCCATATCAGCGTCTATGTAACATCCAAGTCAGCAAATTATCTCTCTAATTAAATATCTACAAATTAAACAAAAAAATTAATAGGTCTCTAATCAATTAAGCTCATAAAAATATGGAATTAAAATATATTAGCTCTATAATTATTTTAGACCTGATAATTACCAAAATATAATATAATTAGAGAGTTCATGTAACATCCCAAATTCTTACATGTATTAAATATAGGCAAATTAGTGTTTGAAGGGTTATTATGAAAAGAATATTTTTAAAGGAGAAAATTTGTAAGTGGAAATAAAGTGACTTTTCCATAATTAGAGGTTGGAGAAAAGCTGGAGAAAATGTTAGAAATAAATTTTGGTATCGAATTGAAAATTTTCCTATATGATCAAGGACTAAATGCAAGGACAAAAAAAGTGTGAAGGGCCTACCTAGAATTTCAACTAAGCCATTTGAGATGGCATTTCATTATTAAGCTACATAAGAAGGTATGCATCCAAGTATTACGTGGCTCCTCCTCCTATTTCCATAGCTTTGAACCAATCAATAATTTACATTGCATTCATTTCCTTCCTTTCCACTTAATTGCTCATTCTTTTCTTATGTGAATCTCGGCCAGCCATCTCTTTTGATACAACAGAATCTTGTTTATTATTTTGCGGACAAGAGGATTAGCAATTGAAAAAGGGGGATACAGGAAATACAGAAAAGAGGACAGTTAGAAATGAGGAACACATTGATAACATATGAACTTCTTGGCCAAGCAAGTGTGTGGATGCAGCAGAATGTATGTCTCTGTCAGAGCTTGGAGAGCCTTGGGACAGCCACGTTAAACACCACTCTTTACTGTCCAAGCCTTAAAGAGCCACCATGAACCCAAGAGACCTCCATCTGCTGCAACACATGACGCTGCACTGCTCCAAGAGTGTGAAACCGAGAAAGAGAGGAATTTGGTGCAGTAAACTTGTGGTTGTCTTCTCTTTTTTCTGCAACCACATGAGGCACCTCTCATGTCATTAAAAATATGACCCTTAGTTGTATTTTCTACTGTCAAAACCCAGAGGAAGAGTGTGAGGTTCTGCTGCCATCAAACCTTGGTTTTCCTTGAGGATTTGGAGTGCTACCCATGAGCTTCAAGGAATTAGCAAACTAGAAAAATACCTCTATTTTACTGCTCAAAAACAGAGGAAATCGACGATATTTTGAGTGGTTTTTCAAGGTTCTTTCTTGCTAAAAAGAACAAGCAACATTGGGCAACTTTGGTGCTAACCAAAGCGACATTTTAGCAGAGGAATTTGAGGTCCCAAACACACTTTCATAGCATCAAGAGAGTATAAAGTATAGCGCAGAAATTCAAGGAGAAAAGTGAACTTGAAATCTTGGGTAAGCCTTAAATCCTTTCTTTTAGGTGTGCATGTGCTTTAGAAATAATTAAACATGTCTTAGAGAGTCCCTAGATGAGTTTGGGATAGCCATGCAGCAAAAAGAACAGAGAAACATGGAGTTTAGATGTATACATGCATGACAGGGACTAAATAGAATAAAATCAAAAGTTTGTAGGAGTAGCTATAATTTTGGAACAAGATATATTTGAGACCTATAGACTTAGATGAAACTAAATGTGGTCTTAGATCATGAAAAAGATAAGGGAAAAATAATTATTGAGGACCTAAGTGAATGAAATGAAAAGTTGGAAGGAAAGAGTAAAATTTCTAAAAATGTCCAGATTTAGTATATATGGGACTTTAATTAGAATTTGATGGAATTTACCAAATTTTGAAGGTTATTTATATGGTTAAAGTTTGCATTAAGAACTAAAGGGAATTAATTCAAGGAGTTCAGGAAAAAGGAAATAAGTTAGAAATTGGGAGAATAAATTAGAATATTTTTAGTTAGTTATATTTATTTAAATTTGGGATTAGAAATAGGATTACGAATAATACGTGATTAGTATTTAGTGCACAAGAGTTGCATTTAAATATGGAATAGTATGTTGAAGTATTTCATATTAAGATTTTAATAGCTAATTTATTTTATCAGCACCTTGGAATAATTTTGAGCAAAATCGGTACGAGACGATAAATTCAAGTAGCCAGTTAATTTCATAAAAGCGTTGTTCATATATTTTGAAATTGTTTTACACTGAAAATGATTTATTGATGAATTATGTAATATTGGACTTTATGCATTGTTATGTATCTATATGTATTATTATGATACTCATGTGTTAAGGCAGTATACGCCAAACATCTGGGGTACGACGACACGCGCCAGTATAAGACTAGCCATGGTTAGGGCAGAAGCAGCTATGCATGACAATGCTATTGTCAGTCTTGCTAACCTTCGACCACAGGGTACAATTAAACTCTGGTGGTAAGCATTGAGATGAGTGATGATTCTTGGCACCACTTGAGGTAAAACAGACTCTTGGGGTACTAAGACCAAGTATTAACCCTTGGCACCAGTGGAGATGAAAAAGACTCCTGTGGTACTAAGACCAAGTGATGATTTCTGCATGACAGTGGCATAGATGAGTTGAATTGAATTATGAATGGGTTTATGAACTGACCTATGAATTGATTTATGAGATAAATTATGATGAATTTACTTTTATGACTGGGAATAGTTTTTATTTTCAAATATTAACTACTAGCTACTGAGATTTCTATGTCTCATGATTTTGTGTTGTATTAACCATTTCCACATGCAAATCAAAGTGGGAATAACAGGGTTGTAGCGGGGAGTTAGTAGCTATAGCCTAGATATTATAGTTATTATAAAATAATTAAGAATTGATCTCCAATAATGTAAGACCTACGATGATATCGATAGTTCCTAGTTGCTTTTAATTATAGATTTGTGATCTTTGAAATTTAAGGTTTTAAAAATTTTCATAATTATTCACTAAGGAACCTTACCTTAAAAATCTTTTAGGTTGGAGATAGTGTTGAGTGAATTTTGAGGCGTTACAACGCACGCACGCACGCACGCACGCATATTTTAGTACATCTCTTCCTATCTAGCTCCAGCACAAGAATAATACAATAGACTTTAAATTAGAAATATTAACAGAAGAAATTTCTTAGAATTGGTTTGGTTTCCCCTTCTCTTAATCTGCATTTTCTCTCTCGGTTTGAGCAAGGAAGCCACGGCTCACCAAGATTTTCCCAAATCAAATTCTAAATTCACCAAAGCAGAAAGAAATTGGGAGAAATTAAGTCTGAAATATAATTTTAGAGGTGAGGCTTCATGGGTACATCAGATTTAGGAGATTATGCTAAAAATGGAAGGAAGAGGGGTTATGGGAGGGCTTACCTTCTACCATCTCATGGTGGCTGCGAAGGCACTAATTACCAATTATAAACCTGCCAGACCATGCTGGAACAAGCAATGGCAATGGAAGGACCCTTCACAGCTCACCCACTCGTCTCTCCCTCATATTGCTTTGCCTCTCCTTGAACCATAAAGGAAATGGAAGAAAAGAAGAAAAGGAGAGAGGGAAGGAAGAGGAAACGGCCACTGGCGAGATTTCGGTTGGAGAATGGCAGCATTCTCAATGGTCTCCATCTCCGTCTTCACCCTTCCCTCTCTTGGCTACCACTCGTGAAGAAGATCACGGTTTAGGGCTTCCAACAGAAGGATTGATGCTTTATTTCGATTGAAAGAAAATGCACACGTGTGGCTCTCTTTGTGCCACTTGTCTATTCTCTTAGCTATGATTCCATGAAACCACTATTTCCAAATTTCTTGTTCACTAAGGTCTTTAGCATTTTCAAATAAATTCCCAAATCAAGCTCAAGGTTCAAATTCATTTTTATTTCTCTATTACCATACTTCCCTAAATAAATTCAAAAGCTCCACTTTTCCCAATGATTTAAAACAAGTCTCAAAAATTATTACTATTATTTTTAGTTAAGTGCTGGGTTGAGGGTTTATGTGAGAATTTCTCACAACAAAAAATAGAGATGTTTCAAGATTTTTGTCATTCTATTAAATTTTAAATTAGTCCCAAAATTTCACATATAAATATATAATAGAATTACTATATTCATCAAGTGAATTTAAAATTCACGGATATAACAAGTACAATAATATAGACTCTTTATAGGAATATGAATAGTCTACACAATTTTTCCTTTTTACGTTTCAATTTGGAGTGTAAGAAGAGGGAGTTAATTAGATTGAACTGACTGAAATATGCAACAGTGACGATTCTCTTAAGACTTTGAAAGCAGTTCTACGTTAAAGACTAAAAATAGTTTATTAAAACTCTATAGAAAAATGTTAAACAAATAAGAAAATGGATGGACTCAACCATTGCTAGATGAATGGATCAAATATATGCTGGTTTTGAGTGGATTAATAATGTAAGCATCAATTTTCTTATCTACCTTATGTTTATATCAAAGACTTCAAAATACTCTAATGACAAACGATTTGAGTAAACATACAATCTGGTCCTTAAAATTCAAAAAATTCAAGGATTAAAATGTACGAAGTTAAATTTTTAAACAATAGATAATTGAATCATGTGTTTTTTAAAGACTAAATTGTTAATACAGTCAAAAATAATTTATCAAGTCTTTTCTTTTGGTAAAATTCTTAGACATATATAAAGGGAAAAAGTTATGGACATTAATTTTTCATGTTTGATCATTTTTTTTAATGTAGTCCTTAAAAAATTATATTTGTTTTGACTCAACTTTTTTTATTGTTAAATTACAAAATTTACCATTACTAAATCTCAAATTTGTGTTGCTAAAAGTCACTTTGACAAACAAAAGAATCAAATTGATAGAAACACAATTTTTTTAGGACTAGTTAGATATACTTAATTTTTCAAAGACTAAATTGAGACAATTATAATTTTTTGATAACCAAATCATTATTATACAAAAAATAATAATTCTACTTTGTAGAACAAATATCCTGTTTACAGATAAATATATATAGCTCAAGCACCAATGGGTGCAAAAGTCATGTGTTCCTTCACAATTTTATAGTTTACATGTCAAGTCAACTCATATGGACATAGTCTATGGTAAATTTTATTCCAAAGATTTTGTTTGTAATCCATAGGTAGATAATAAATTTGAACCACTGTTAGAATAGATAGGCTTATTTAAGGTTTGGCTATAGTGTTCCATTCAATTCTTTAAGTCTGGAAGAACTATTTTAGGTTTGAATGTAGTATTTCACTATTGATGTATTCTAAGAATTTCAATAGTCCATTGTTAGATTATTTCTAATATATGGCCCATGTAATTTAGTTTAATAGCATTAATTGTTAAATTCACATAATATAACATTGAAATACCAAAATGATAAGTTTTTAATATATTGGGGCCTTCTTGTGATGGTTGAGAGGCTATTATGTAATTAAAAACTTTATAGGGGTCAAAGTGTAATTTACCCCTTTTTACTCTGATTTCAAATTGAAAAGTAACAGAAACGTTTTTTTTGGAGCGTGTTGTTCTGAAAGGAAAAGTACAGTTATTGTTTTCTCTCCTAATCATCAAGGAGACCAAAAGGCAGAAATCCAGAGGAAATAAAGAGACTCAAATTTGCAGATATGGATCCAGGTATGTTTATGATCAATTGTGTGAATTGTGAAAATCAAGATCCAAAGGAAAGAAAAATTTTACTTACATGTGGTATCAGAGCCAGGTTTCGATTTTCATGATTCACCATAAAATTGGTTTCCTAGAAAACGCAGAAATTCATGAATATACGCGTTACTGTTTTGCGTAATGTTTTCTGGAAATCAATGTTTCTGCAAATTGCCGTGTATGCGCATTACCGTTTTGTTTCCGCACTTACTGGTTGTACACAATCACTCACAGTTTCTAGAAATCGCTATTCGTTTTATGCGTTTTACAGTTTTCTGCAATTTCTGGGTTTGTACGATTATATGAAAAACAATAATTTTTGAAATTCTGGAATTTTCATGAAGTTTGAACTGGATTTTCTGGGTTCTGGGTGTATAACCGTTTTCTGTAAAAATCTTGCATTGAACACTGTCCCGTACCACTATAGCGGTGGTTTATAACCGCTATAGCGGGGGATCTTTAAAATTCTGAGATCTTCTCTGTCAAATACCGCTATAGCGGAGAAATATTACCACTATAGCGGTAAGTCCTTTTAAAAATGGTGATCTTCTCTGTCAAATACCGCTATAGCGGTAGTTTCAAACCGCTATAGCGGCGGGGGATATTTCGTTTCAAACCGATCTAATCTGCATAAGGGGCATTAAAGCGAATGTGATGTAAATGTTCCGTTATATATAAAGTGTCGGATTATATGAATGTGGATGTATGTTCACTATGAAAGTTATTTTACACTTTGTAATTTGTCTATATGATGGAAACTAGTTTATCACTAAAGTGGTCTAGTTGGGTTGAAGTTTAGACATTTATAAGTGTGTTTCAGTTGTTCATATTTTAAAGATGCTATGAATGGAATGACATGATTGTCTTATTTTGAACAATTGAAGTTATAAATTTTATGACTATGAGGTCACCTAAAGGTGGACCATTGCATGCAATTTATAACATTAAGGGGATAATCTATGATACTTAAGTTAATTAGTGAGTATATCCAAAGATAACACACTTAGTTAACTGATGTATGTTGTGATTTTCCATTAAAGACTAATTTATTTTGGCATCAATTTGGTGTTTATGTATTTGAGTATTGCCCAAAGGAAATCTTAAATGCATAGTTAAAGTTTGTATGTGAAGTTTTCTGAATCTTTTAAAGTTATCTCAAAGCATTAATGGGTGAGCATGTATGTTTGTTATGCAGCAAGCCTCTCGAGATCGGTGAACAACATTGTGAAGTTCAACGGGCTGAACTATGGTGAATGGTCTGAATAGATCAATTTCCATCTCGGTCTATGGAACATTGATGCAGCCATAGTTAATAAGGATAAGCCTGCAGCCATTACTGAGGAAAGCTCAGTTGATGATGTTGCGCTCTATGAACTGTGGGAGCGTTCGAACAGACTGAGCTTGTACCTCATGAGGATGACCATGGCTGAAAATGTAAAGCCATCGATGCCGAAGACAGATGATGCTAAGGAATTCATGGAAAAGGTGAAGGAGTATTCTGAGTCAGACTTGGCGGATAAGTCAATTGTAGGAAGCCTGATGAGTGAGCTTACTACAAAGAAGTTTGACTGGTCACAGACCATTCATGATCATGTGACTCATATGTCCAATCTAGCAGCAAAGTTGAAGACTTTGGGGATGGAAGTGAGTGATCAGTTTCTGGTTCAATTCATCATTAATTCCCTACCTACTGAATTTAGTCAATTTGAGATCAACTACAATGCTTTCAAGGATAAGTGGAACTCAAAGGAATTGAAGCCTATGTTGGTTCAGGAGGAAGGGAGATTAAAGAAGATGAAGGATCACTCCATCCACCTCACTGTTCATGATGGTGCTAGCAGCAGCAAGTTCAAGCCAGGGAAAAAGGACAAGAAGGATAAAAGAAAGGACAAGGCCCCAATGAAAGTTGCTGAGGGTCAAATCAAGAAACAAATTAAGTGTTTCTTCTGCAACAAGATAGGACACTTAAAGAAAGATTGTCCTAAAAGAAAGGCTTGGTTCGAAAAGAAAGGTATGCATTATGCTTATGTGTGCTTTGAATCAAACCTAATAGAGGTTCCTAATAATACCTGGTGGTTAGATTATGGTGCTACTACTCATGTATCTCATGTTTTACAGGGATTCAGTTCAATCCAGGCCATAAAAGGAACTGAACAGTACTTGTTCATGGGAAACAGGATGAAAGCACGGATAGAAGGCATTGGGACTTATAGATTGATCTTAGACACTGGATGTCATTTAGATCTTGAAAAGTGTCTCTATGTATCTGATTGTGCTAGGAATCTTGTTTCAGTAGGGAAACTGGATATTTTAGGTTTTTATTTCAAATTTGGTAACAGTACATTTGCATTGTATAAAAACAAGTACTTTTATGTGATTTACTTTACCGTTTCAATTTGAATAATGAATTTGCTGAATCCTTGTTTCATGTTGAAAGTAGTGTTGGCATTAAACATAGTGCACCAAATGAAAGTTCTGCATTCTTGTGGCATCAAAGATTAGGTCATATATCCAAAGAAAGGATAATGAGGTTAGTGAAAAATGATATCTTACCTCATTTGGATTTTAGTGACATGGATATATGTGTGGATTGCATTAAGGGAAAGCAAACCAAACATACATTAAAGAAAGCAGCCACAAGAAGTACTCAACTTCTTGAGCTTATACGTACTGATATTTGTGGTCCTTTTGATGTCCCTTCTTGGGGCGGTGAAAAATATTTTATCACCTTTATAGATGATTTCTCACGTTATGGCTATATTTATTTGCTGCATGATAAATCTCAATCTGTGGACTTCCTTCAAGTGTTCATTGATGAGGTGGAAAGGCAGTTAGATAAGAAAGTGAAAGTAGTGAGATCAGATAAAGGTGGTGAGTTTTATGGCAAGTCCAATGAAAGTGGACAATGTCCTGGTCCATTTGCAAGGTTCCTTGAGAGTAGAGGCATTTGTGCACAATACACAATGCCTGGCACACCTCAACAAAATGGTGTAGCTGAAAGACAGAACCGTACCTTGATGGATATGGTTAGGAGCATGTTGAGCAATTGCTCTCTACCTCTCTCATTGTGGATGTACGCATTAAAGACCACTGCGTATCTACTTAACCGGGTTCCTAGTAAGGCAGTTCCTAAGACACCTTATGAATTGTGGACGGGAAGGAAACCCAGTTTGAGACATCTCCATGTTGGGGGTTGTCAAGCAGAAGTAAGGGTGTACAATTCATATGAAAAGAAGTTAGATCCTAGGACAGTCAGTGGATTTTTCATTGGCTATCCTGAAAAATCAAAGGGGTATAGATTTTATTGTCCTAGCCATACTACAAGGATTATAGATTCTGGTAATGCTCGGTTCATTGATAATGGTCAAACTAGTGGGAGTGGGGAACCACGAAAGGTGGACATTCAAGAAGCTAGGGTTGTAGTAACTACACCCAAGATTTCTTCTCATATTGTTATTCCTGTCGTTGTATCACAGTCTAACAACGTACTGGAAAAATCAATCAATGTCCAAAATCCACCTGTTCATATTGTAGAGAATGAACCAGTCACTGTTGATCAAGAAATTGTTAATCCACAACAGGTACTTCAAGGGGAACCTGAAGAAGTACCCCAAGGGGAACCTGAAGAAGTACCCCAAGGGGTACCTAGAGGGGAACCTGAAGAGGAACCTCAACAGGAAGTAGCATTAAGACGATCTGTAAGGAAAAAGAGATCTGCTATTCCTAGTGATTTCGTGGTATACAATCTTGAAAATGAATGTGACTTGAGCATTGATGAGGATCCAGTCTCATTTAAACAAGCCATGGACTATAATAATGCTGAAAAGTGGTTTAATGCCATGAAGGAAGAACTTAAAACAATGGATGACAACAAATTCTGGGACTTGGTTGAATTGCCAGAGGGTTCTAAGAGAGTCGGTTGTAAATGGGTCTTTAAGACCAAACGTGACTCAAGTGGCAATGTTGAAAGGTTCAAGGCCAGACTTGTCGCTAAAGGTTACACCCAGAAGGATGGCATTGACTATAAGGAGACTTTCTCTCTAGTTTCAAAGAAAGACTCCTTGAGGATTATTATGGCTTTGGTGGCTCATTATGACTTGGAGCTTCACCAGATGGATGTTAAGACTGCCTTTCTGAATGGGGACTTAGAAGAGGAAGTCTATATGGACCAACCTGAAGGTTTTCTGGCCACAGGAAAAGAAAATCTAGTGTGTAAGCTGCAGAAATCAATATATGGACTAAAACAAGTCTCCCATCAATGGTATCTCAAGTTCAATAATACCATTACATCTTATGGATTTATAGAGAACACCGTTGATCGGTGTATTTATATGAAGGTCAGTGGGAGTAAATTTGTTATTTAGTCTTATATGGTGATGATATATTACTTGCTGCAAATGACTTGGGTATGTTACATGATGTAAAAAAGTTTCTCTCTAAGAGCTTTGAAATGAAAGATATAGGTGAGGCATCCTATGTGATTGGAATAGAAATATTCCGGGATAGGTCACAAGGACTCTTAGGTTTATCCCAGAAGGCATATATCAATAAGGTCTTAGAGAGATTCAGAATGGATAAATGCTTTGCAGGAATAGTTTCAATTCAGAAGGGAGATAAGTTCAGTCAAATGCAAAGTCCTAAAAATGAATTGGAACGTAAAGAAATGGAAACAATTCCTTATGCATCAGTGGTTGGGAGCTTAATGTATACTATGACCTGTACTAGGCCAAATATTAGTTTCGTTATTGGTATGCTTGGTAGATACCAAAGCAATCCCGGTATGGACCACTAGAAGGCTACAAAGAAAGTTCTTCGGTATTTGCAAGGCACCAAAGAACACATGCTCACATACAGGAAGTCTGATCATCTGGAAGTGGTCAGATATACAGATTCAGATTATGCCGGATGCGTGGACACTAGGAAGTCTACATTTGGTTACTTGTTCCTATTAGCTGGAGGAGCAGTTTCATGGAAGAGTGGAAAGCAGTCTGTCATTGCTGCTTCTACTATGGAAGTTGAATTCGTGGCATGCTTTGAGGCCATTGTTCAAGGATTGTGGTTGCAGAACTTTGTCTCGGGACTTGAGATTGTCGACAGTATATCCAGGCTGCTGAGAATTTATTGTGATAATTCTGCAGTCGTATTTTTCTCAAAGAACGATAAGTACTCTAAGGGTGCCAAACACATGGAATTGAAGTATTTGTCAGTTAAGGAAGAAGTGCAAAAGCGAAGAGTGTCTATTGAGCATATCAGTACTGATCTGATGATAGCGGATCCGTTGACTAAAGGATTACCGCCCAAATCATTTTCTGGTCATGTAGAGCGTATGGGCATTATGGACAAAGCCTTGCTGTGTTGATTATAGTACTGTGGTTATTGTGCTTGTTAATTTTTAATGACATTATGAATTCAATTATGGTTACGGTTTTCCATATTATACTTGTTATCATTTTGGTATCTATGTACATATGATTGTGTTAGATAACATGTTATGTTGAGACTTATAGTTTTCCTCAATTAAAGTTGATGTTGGGTTAGGGATGTTTTGTGATACATGGAAGGGATCATGTTGCAGAATAACATGTGACCGCCATGATCCACTCAAAACTAATTCAACTAAGTCTATAAATGTTAGTGAATTTGATGGATAGAGCGCACTTACAGTTGTTGTTAAACTATCAAGTAATTACAAGGGCCAAGTGGGAGAATGTTAGATTATTTCTAATATATGACCCATGTAATTTAGTTTAATAGCATTAATTGTTAAATTCACATAATATAACATTGAAGGACCTAAATGATAAGTTTTTAATATATTGGGGCATTCTTGTGATGGTTGAGAGGCTATTATGTAATTAAAAACTTTATAGGGGTCAAAGTGTAATTTACCCCTTTTTACTCTGATTTCAAATTGAAAAGTAACAGAAACGTTTTTTTTGAGCGTGTTGTTCTGAAAGGAAAAGTACAGTTACTGTTTTCTCTCCTGATCATCAAGGAGACCAAAAGGCAGAAACCCAGAGGAAATAAAGAGACTCAAATTTGCAAATATGGATCCAGGTATGTTTATGATCAATTGTGTGAATTGTGAAAATCAAGATCCAAAGGAAAGAAAAATTTTACTTACATCCACACCATTTTTTAGACGTCATAGAATTACTTAAAGTTTCAATGTTGTGTTCTATCATCGATATTTTGAACAGAACATATATACAATTTTGTAGGCGTGGAAGAATTATTTAAAGCTTGTATGAAGTGTTCAATTTTTTATGCTCTATAACAGTCCATGTATAATTTTTTAGGCGTGAAAGAATAATCTTAAGTTTGAATACAGTGCTTATTTTTTTATGGTTTTGTGAGAATTTTATAGTCCACATGATTCTTTTTTCATTAATTAGAAATAGCTATATCCACTACAACAAATCCAAAAATCAAAGATAAAAAAATTCATCTCTGCTTGAAGGAAATTTTGCCTTTGATCAATCAAAGACAGAAAAAGTTTTCATCCCTTGATCGTTCGGTTGCAAATTTTTTGAAATGGAAAAAAAATGATCTCTGATATCATTTAAATCAACACAAATTTCACAGCCTCCCTTCTTTAATTATTTTAGGTTAAATTATTTTCTCGAGTCTTTTAGTTTTACTCAATTTTTTTTTTGTCTCTATATATATATAATTTTAAATTTTATAATTGAGTTTTTACATTTTTATAAATTTGTAATTTAGTTCTTGTTACTAAGCTTCCGTAAGTTTAGAATTGAATTTTATCAATACAACCAATTATGCGTATATTGATACTTTGAT
Source organism: Biancaea sappan (assembly GCA_037074585.1). Taxonomy (NCBI): domain Eukaryota; kingdom Viridiplantae; phylum Streptophyta; class Magnoliopsida; order Fabales; family Fabaceae; genus Biancaea; species Biancaea sappan. Next base: position 29,515,808 of record CM073493.1, read on the forward strand.
ATAATATGTATGACTTTCGTAAGAAAAACAAAGTAGAAAATGATGTGAAATAAACTCTCATATATGGAATGTGACATAACATAATATGTTAAATAGCTTGGAGTCTTGGACAAGTTAGCTTGTATGTTCTGAGTGTCAAATGGCATCTAATTAGTTGTGCCTGCCAAATTTAACAAAATATTAATAAAAATATAAACAGTAAGGACAAAAGAAAAATAACATTTAATCTTAATTAATGTGCAAGCTACACTGGGGATGTTCTTACCCGAGAAAAAAGGGGGGAAAAGATAAATTGTTTAATATGTTAACTATGATTTTTTCCTGAACGAGTTAATTAACAAGATAATATTAAGAGAAAAATGCTTTCAGGAGAGATGCTATATTATTTATAATGGATTCCTGGATTATTTTGGAATTTAAGTTTTTGTTGGTAAATAAAATTAATTACCTCTTCTCACACTCCTTCAAATAATTAACTATCTAGTACACCCATTTTATTTCTAATCACAGAGAGATAATTGATTTGAATGAATGAATAAATAGAAAAATCCAAAATTTGTCATTTTTAATGAATTATTTCTTTTTATAATTTCAATCATCCGAAGTAGCCAATTTAAAGTCTTTTGTAAAAATAAGATCATATATTTTTCTCCAACCATTGATAATTTCTCTCTTTATCATATTCATTTATATGTGTTTTTAAATTCAAATGGCAATACTTTTCCAGCAAGTTGATAAATTCACCTAAAATACCAAGTTGACGAAATGGCATTTTTTCATGTACATCTTTTCAATCTAAGAAGCCTTAATCTACCAAACATGTCTAACCTTTGTTTTCATTTCTCATTCTTCATACTGATATTTTCCCTCATGGTTTGCATTGCTTGATGCAAGATCAATTGGTCCATCTCTTATTCCTTTTTGCAATTGGGTTGGGGTTACTTGTGATCTTCTCCATCAAAGGTTAAACATATTGAATCTTGATGAGATGAGATTACCCTCACAGTTAGGAAACCTATCCTTCCTAGTTAAATTTAATCTTTATGGCAATTATACAAATTGAAAATATTCATCTTGAGCCACAATGAATTCAGTGGGAAAATTTCATCATGGGTAGGAGGCTATATATATATATACTTTGACGCTTGATTCTCCGCAATAATAGTTTTGAAGGGTTTATTCCTCCAAGTATATTTGATTTGTCAAAATTAGAGACCTTAGATTGGAACTTTAATTTTATTAATGGACTCATTCCACTAGAAATTGGAGTAATCCAATGCTTAACATTCTTACGCAATGCAGAGAATAAGCTTTCAAAAAATATACCTCCAACTATTTCTAACTTATCTTCACTTGAGTTGATTAGTTTCTCAAGCAACTCTTTAACATGTGAAATCAGTTTTTGGTCTATTTATAACAAGGATACATTTATCGTATATTCTTTAAATATTTCTATTCCATCTTTAATTTTCATATTATGTTTTATACAATTCATTTTGCATGTGTGTTTTGTGTACCAAAGTTATGTACTATCCTTTATGATTAAATATTTCCTATATTTTGTATTTTTTTTACCATTTTAATTTTAAAAAATAACAAAAATACAGCATTATATAATTGCTAACTTTTTTTAAAACAATCATTGTCATGAAATTATTCTTATTTCCTACTTTACTTCTTATTTATAGGATAAAATATACTTTTAGTGTCTATGATTTCACTCAAATTTTTAAAATGTGTTTTTCTTGGCCAGCTATTTTCTTTGAATAACTAATATTTGTTAGTATATCCTTTGAAACAATTACTTCAATAATATAATTAAAAAAACATATTCTTTCTTTTAAGTCAACCAAGTATTGTAGAAAAACTCATCATAGAATTAGAGCTATTTTTAATAAATGTCTTTCAAAAAATATCTATTATTTAACTAAAGAAACATAATTTTGACGTAAATTTCTTTTATCTTTTAATTGTATCTCCTATATTGAATAGTTCGGAAAAGAACAAAACAGTACCAAAAATTAAAGTTGCACTATATGATGTGTTATATATTATGCTAGGCACAACACTATATGAGTCTTAAATAAATACAAATCAATCTCTAATAACGAAAGAGATGAAATTGAAATATTTACTTTGGAATATAAATCAAATCTGAAAAATTTTCTCCATGTAGGCATAGCTGCTTGAGTTCTCGCTCACTTCAGAACAATTTATGTGGGTTTTGAAATTATTTATGCCTTTCTTGACCCATGTTTGTTAAAATTTTATGTTTCAATTATTTTATTTTGTTACAATTTCTCAATTTTAATTGTAGAACGTTTATTGTGATGATGATAGGTTAATAGTTTAAGGGGTTAAATGTAATTTCACTTTTTGTAAATATTGATATATATGATTAATTATAAAATACATTTTTATGCAGTACATTATAATAAAAGAACCAAAAAAATTAGCATTCATAATGAAATATAAGCAACTGAATTTATTAAAGTACATTAACTTATTAAAGAATTGAATATTCCTTCGGCGTGATATTGTTCCCCATTATTAAACATGAACTTAATATTTGTTGACATTATAGGATATATCTGGAGACATTAGTGATATTTCAAAACTGAAAAATATATTAATTGTTTGGCCCCATACTGTCATTTATCTTCAATATATTAGAGTTAAAACAAATTTATTTAGGTCAAAATAATTTAGTTTGAAAAAACATGAAAAAGCTGTTCTATGCAAGCATAAGAATGACGTTTTAATGATTTTATGTTATTAAAATTTCTCAATTTAAATGGTCGAGTGATTATTGTAATAAGTTAATAATAAAATGGGTAAAATGTAGTATTTTATTATAAAAGAACAAAAAAATTAACACTTTTTTTTTGAAATATATGTAACTGAATTTTTAAAAGTAATTAAACCAATTATTTAAAATATTGAATATTGCTTCCGCATGATATTGTTTTTTCGATATTGTAGAATATATTTTATCAATTATTTTCAATATATCAGAGTTACAAAAAAATTATTTGGGTCAAAATAATTTATCGGAAACATCCCCTCAAATATATGTCATGGGAATGAATTCTTTGGTCAGATCTCATTTGGCTGGCAACAATGCAAAAGGCTGTGTTATCATTACATATACCAACAAACATTGACAACTTGACTATGCTTCAAGAGTTATATTTATATGATAATCTTTTGACAAGTTTGTCCTAGTATCAAAATCTCCCTCTATTTCTATTTTATATGTTTAAAAATTTAAATAATAAAGTCAATGTATCTATATATACTTAGTGGTATATTGGAACAGTGAAAACTTATTTAGCTTACCCCTTCATATTATTAAAAGAATTATCCGTCCCAGAAATAACATATCATTTTATTTGTTAGTATGTATTTCTAATTGAATTTTTTAAAATTTCTTTTATAAATGTTATTTTCTGACAAAAAAAAAACGTAACTTCGATGTAAATTTGTTTCCTCTTTTATTTGCATCTCCTTTGTTGAATTTGTTATTGCTTGGCGTAGCACTATGAGGATTAAGAAACTGTACTATATGAATTTCAAATAAATATAAATTTCAATCTAAGAAAATAAAAGGGATGAGATTGAAACATTTATTTTGGTATATATTTATTTTAGAGCAATTCATGTGGGTTTTGAAATATTTATTTTGGTATATATTTATGATTGTGAGGTATCAATGATTTTTTACCATAATAGGTCAATAGATTTAAGAGGTGAAATGTAATTTCTCTCTCTTTTAGTATTGATATTATTAAGTTATAAAATACATATTATATATATATATATATATATATATATATTCCAGAATTATAATAAAAGAACAAAAAGAATATAATTGACATTTTTAATCAAATATAAACTAATTCAAAAGTAAACAGAGCTATATTGTTAGACATATTAAATTCCAAATCATGTCTGTATCAATATATTGCCTCAATTTGATTACCCGAAACGTTATTTTTGAGCAAACAACTATGTTACATAATAAAACAATATGCTTTTCTAATGCACACACATGCATATATATATATATATATATATATGTCTTAAGTATTATTCGAATTAGATGTATATATCTTACCATACTATTAAATTTATTTCTATATTATTATATATGACTTGGAACCTTATATGATCATTAGTCTATGTATTACTAGATAAATAAATTGAAATGAAAATATAATATAAAAAAGAAGTTAGAATTAAAACCGTCATTATAATATAAATTTGAATTAAAACAATAACAATTTGTTCTTTGTCACTGAATAAACAGTTTATATTTTAAACAGTTAATGCTATATATATTACTCTTTAATTTTTATTTTTGATTATGACAATTGTAATTTTTTAGAATTTCCATATCCATATAACTTACATATTTCATCAGCAACCTTCTATTTAACATTGTGAAATTTTTTCTTCAATTTTGAATCTTTTAAAGCTTTCAATTTATTATTGATTTAAAGTCAATGTACATGATAAAATGAAAATGAAAACTATGTACTTAAATTAAAAATGGAAATTTGAAAATTTATATTTTTTTTCTTTTGGGGAAAAGTAACTTTGTCAATTTGTAGCACTGTTTTGTATTATTTTATAATTTACATATTTTTTTCTAAAAAAAAAGTTTAACGGAGCTATTATGTATTCCTAGCAGTGTAAAAGTTAAGTCTTATCTGTGGCAATATACTGCCTCAATTTGATTAGCTCAAAAAATTGTTACAAAATATAAAAAAAAGATGTTTTTCTACTATACGTGTACGCACACACACAAACACACGCGCGCACACATCTATATATATATATTATATTATATTATACTATATTATGACAAACAAGATGCATTATTTAACTAATAAATAACAAAGGATTATCATTTTTGATATTATTAAACTGTACGTTAACAGTTTACATAATACAGTTAGAATAATAGTCAATAGTTAAGTCTTTTGTCAGATTATCCTTTTAATGATGAATTTTCTCTCTCTATCATATTCATTTACGTCTTTTCAAATTCAAATGACATTAATTTTATTTAACAAGTTGACGAAATGGTATTATTTTACATTTTGTTACAATTCCTAATCTTCATCATAACTATTCAACTTGAGCTGCAGTAAATGTAGTCGAGAAATTTTATCTTAAATTTAGAAAACATGTGATATTAATATTTGATCTATTTAACACAGATACATGTAGTAAATTTATATGATAATATTTTGAAAGGGAAGTCTTATATTGGCTGTATCAAAATTTCTCTCTATTATTATATTTTACTACACTATTAAATTTATTTGTATATTTTTATATATGACTTTGAAACTAAAATGATCATTCGTATATGTATTACTAGAATAGATAAATTGAGATACTAAATATAATATAAAAAGACAAGTTAGAATTAAAACTGTTTTTATAATATAATCAGAAAAATATACTTTAACCTCATGAACTTTATCTAATGTGCAGAAAATCTCTATAAACTTTAAAATTAGATAATGAACTCTCATAAACTTTATAATGTATACAATTTATCTCTTCTATTAAAAAATCTGTTAGTTAACTTAACGGTCAACGTCTAGTCAACAAAAAAAGGCCACATGAACTGTTAACATGACATAAAATATCACATAAGTTTTCAAAATTATTTTTTGATTCACCCATACCCTTACCCATATTCACCAAGATGTGACCGACCTCTCCCATAATTAAATCACAACAATTTATCTATATAGTCTCTAAAAGTATTATATTTTTACTAAAAGTTTCCCAAAACAACAATTTACTATCAAAACGGTCTCCAAAAGAGTTATATTTTACCAAAACAACAATAAACTATCAATATGGTCCCCAAGAAGTTATATAATTACTAAAATTGCCCAAAACAACAATTTATTATCAATATAGTCCCCAAAAGTTATATTATTACCAAAAGTGCCCAAAAAAATAAATTTTCAATATGGTCCCCAAACATGTTATATTATTACCAAAAATTCTCCAAAATAACAATTTCCTATCAAAATGGTCCCCAAAAGAGTTATATTATTACTAAAAGTGTCCAACACAACAATTGACTATCAATATGGTCCCCAAGAAGTTTATAATCACCAAAAGTGCCCAAAACAATAATTTACTATCAATATGGTCCCCAAAAGTTATGTTATTACCAAAAGTGCCCAAAACAACAGTTTTTCAATATAGTCCTCAAAAGTGTTATATTATTATTAAAAGTTTCCCAAAACAATAATTTATTATTGAAATGGTCTCAAGAGTTATATTATTACCAAGAGTATTCAACACAATAATTTACTATCAATATGATCCCCAAGAAGTCATATAATTACCAAAACTGCCCAAAACAACAATTTACTATCAATATGGTCCTCAAAAGTTATATTATTATCAAAAGCTCCCAAAACAACAATTTTTCAATATGGTCCCCAAAAGTGTTATAGTATTACCAGAAATTCCTAAAAACAACAATTTATTATCAAAATGATCCCCAAAAGAGTTATGTTATTACCAAAAATGTCCAACACAACAAAAAAAAAGTCTAAATTTCAAAACGCCAATACATATTTTCAATATTTCAAAAAATACATTTCAAGAAATAAATACTAAAAATATTTTTTCAAACCAAACAGAGGTAAACAATGTGTAAATGGAAATGCCCACTTGAACAACGTCTACGATTTTGGAAATAAGTTTAAAAATAGTATACAAATGTAAATATCAAAATAAGTGCTCATTATGCTCAAAATTTGTTCCATGAATTACTGTTCTTTCATGTTTGCGTAAGGCACACTTTTTTTCACTGTTATCTTCTTTATTTTCAAAATGTTCATTCTGTTTATTGTAAATATAAAACATATTACAGTTTAATTCGGTTTTATACTTTATTTTCTAAAAAATAGTTCTTATAGTATTTTTTTATAAATTTAATAATATAATATTAAATATTTTTTAATTAAAACACTTTTTACTAATTTTAAAACATAAATTTTTACATTTTGTGATATTTTTTTGTTGTTAATTTAGAATGTAATGTCACAAATATTCTATTTTATTGTAAAAAAAAAGCAATCAAAATATGTACTTAGGTTAATAAATGGTATTTTAGCCAAAAAAATGTCATATAAAACGACTGTAATAAATATCTCTAAATAAAAAATATATATAAAATTAGACTAAAGTAATACTAATTTCATGATTATAATGAAGAGAATATATATTTTTGAAACTAAAAGAGAAGGAGATGCAATTTTTAACTAAAAGAGGAATATAACTCTTTTGGGAACCATATTGATAGTAAATTATTATGTTGGGCATTTTTGATAATAATATAACTCTTTTGGGTATCATTTTGATAGTGACTTGTTTTTTTGGGAACTTTTGGTAATAATCTAATGCTTTTGGCAACCATCTTGAAAATTTGTTGTTTTGGGCATTTTTGGGGACCATATTGATAGTCAATTGTTGTTGTGGATGCGTATGGTAATAATATAACTCTTTTGGGGACCATTTTGATAGTAAACTGTTGTTTTGGACACTTTCGATGCTAATATGGACAATATTGAAAAATTGTTGTTTTTGACACTTTTGGTGATAATATAAATTTTGGGGACTATATAAATAGAAAATTATTGTTTTGGGCCGTTTTGGTAATTATATAACATATTGGGGATCATATTGATAGTCAATTGTTGTTTTGGGCAATTTTGGTAATAATATAACTCTTTTGGGGACCATTTTGATAGTAAATTTTTATTTTGAAGAAATTTTGGTAATAATATAACACTTTTGGAGATCATATTGATAAACTGTTGTGATTTAATTATGTGATGGGTGGGTCGGGTCTGGTGGATATGGGTATAAATAGATCAGAAAATAATTTTGGAAGCTGATGTGACATTTTATGCCATGTCAACAATTTATATAACCTATTTTTGCTGACTGTGCATTGACCGTTAGGTTGACTAACAAATTTTTTAATAAAAGGGATAAATTACACAAACTAAAAAGCTTGTAAGGGTTAATTGTAGAGTTTTAAAGTTCATGCGAGTTTTCTATACATTGGATAAAGTTCATAGGGTAAAGTACATTTTTTCATAACATAATCATGCATTAAAAACAATAACAGTCTGTTCTTTGTCATTGAATAAACAGTGTATATTTTAAACAGTTAATGTGATATAACTCTTAAATTTTTATAGTAGCTTATGACAATTGTAATTTTTTAGAATTTTTATATGCATGATAAAACAAGATGCTTTTCTACTATACACACACGCACACACATATATATATGTATGTGAACAAGATGCAGTACTTAACTAATAAATAACAAAGGGTTATCATTTTCTAGGTTGATATTATTAATCATTTATAGTTTACATAATATAGTTGGAAGAATAATTTGATACCTAATCAAAATCAAATAGAACAATTAATTGAAATTCATTAATAATTATTTATATTAAAATAATTCTAGGTTTTATGTTGTATTTGGTCTTAAAAATATACATATGTACGTATAAAGTAAACATGTATATATATACACAGACACTTTTTGATATATATATATATATATATATATATGTGAAAAAATGAGAACTTATTTAGCTCACCCCTTCATATTATTGAAAGAATTATCCCTTCCAGAAATAACATATCATTTTATTTGTTAGTATGTATTTTTAAACAATTGTTTATATAATCTAATTAAAAAATGAATTCTATTTTATAAAAGGAAAAATTGTACTTTACCCCTTAAATTTTACTCTATGTGCAGAAACTACCCTAAAATTTTAAACTCAACAAAAGACTCATCTTAACTTTCATTTCGTGCAAAAAAACTCTCTCATTAGTTGACTGTCAGTTTACCGCTAACGTGGACTAGTATTTGTGTCATATCACCAATAATTTTTTCACCTCACATGCCATGTCACCAATTTTTTTAAGCCTTGAGTGTTCCTGCCGCGTCATCTCTCTAAGCTCTTGCATCCACACCTCCCTGCATCCACGTCATCTCCCTTTTTCGTGTGCATGATTAATAAAGTTCTAACTCTACCAACTCTCTCTGATATTTTTCCTCTCCTCTAGCATGATATTGATATGTATAGTCTCAAAATTACGATTTTCTGATTTTCTCTTTGGGTAAAAAAAAAAATTAACAAGCACCTTCGGTTCATTTCTTCTTTGAACTGATAACTCCAAACTCAAATATGAATTTACCGTTGAAACTCCAATACTCACATCATCATTTTCGAGTACAGTCGATTATCAAGTCTCGCCATGTAATTTCTCACCTCATCCCTTATCATTTCCTTCATCGTCATCAGTAAATTAGGCCCAAATGTCATCATTGTTCATAGCTTCTCAGATGGCGTCAGTGCCTTTGCACTAGATCCTAAATTTCCAAGCCTCTGTGACTCGTCTGACTCGGCTCTGAAGAGGGACAGAGTGAGATCAGTGTATGGCTCCTTGTTGAGCTTGAGAATTGGACTCGGTTATGACTCGGCTTGTTGGGAAGGCTACAAGATTGCGACAGTTCTCGCTATCGGGCAAATCACCATTGCAGATGAAACTATAGGGAGACTTGAATCACTCACATAAGATCCAGATGGATTGCTCAGGCTGTAACAATGGCCACTTGATGAGAATGACTGTATCGGCACTGTGCGATCTCCGACTGTCGATTTCTTCACCGACTGCTTATCCACTGTGGTGCCTTCATCGAAGATCATTGATGAGTACTTTCGCATTAAGGTTGAGCTCCAATGGTTCTTGGTCGAGTTGTTTATACGGCCGTTTAGGAGCCTAGCTATGGTGGCCCACTTGTTGCCGTACTTGGAATGGGTCTGGATGATGATCTCATCCTCCTTTGGTGTCAAGGTCCGGTGCTCCACCTTTGGCGAGAGGTGGTTGCACCACTGAAGGTGACACAACTTCCAAGACCAACATAAGACAATGAAGAGGAAATGAGGTGAAGGAGAAGGGAGATGACGTGGATGCCGGGAGGTATGGATGCAGAAGCTTAGAGAGATGACATGGCAAGAGCACTTGAGGATTCAAAAAATTGGTGACATGGCATGTGAGATGTAAAATTTACTGGTAACATGGCATGAGGTACTAGTCCACGTCAGCGGTAAACTGACGGTCAACTTACAAGAGAGGATTTTTTGCATAAAATGAAAGTTAAAGGGAGTCTTTTGTTGAGTTTGAAATTTTAAGGAAATTTTCTGCATATACAATAAAATTTAGGGGATAAAGTGCAATTTTTCCTTTATAAAATAATCAAGTATTGTACAAAAAATAGTCATCTAATTAAAAAAATAAAAAAATTTTAAAAATAATATTTTTGTTAAGCGAATGGTAAGCGCACAAGTTGCGTAAGTAATAAAGTGAAGAGTAAGAATATCATCCCACGAAAACGTGCTAAGTACTCCAGGAATTTAAACACAATAGTTAGATAGACTAAATTAGATTAAAGGCAGCTCTGAATTGCAAATGAAAAAAAAAAGGAATATGGAAAGGACAAAATATTTTTTTTTATTTTTTTTGCAAGTAAAAAGAATGCAAACATAAAATCAAATGGAATTAATGTAATAAAAAGGCCTAGGGCTACTAATCCCCTTCTCCCTTCCTAGGAATTGTTAACTCTCCCAAATACTTGCGATTTTATTCAATTATGCAATTCAATCTTAGGTTTTCTAATGGCTTAAAGTGATTCTCCCTAACCTAAGTTAAGCTATCCAACTCAAACACAATCCTTTATGTGAGTTAAGCCGAATAAATGCTAACCTAATTTGATTAAGCAAGGTTAACTAATATCCCTATTAATTAACAAGCAAACCCCTAGGTTCTATCACTCACCCTAATTACTCAGTGTTCTACAGCCACCTCTCTCGCCAAGGTTTAGCGGAAGCAACAAGCATACTATGAAGTGATCAATTTCAGAGTAAGCACAACAATTATAAATGAAAGGAATGTATATATTGAATAAAATTCGCAAAGTTAGAGAGCAAACAACCCTAATCAAAGATTAGGTTCATAGTAACCTTAGAATAAAGAAATTAGCTACACATGGTCCTAAAAGAACAAAAGTCAGCAGAGAAAGAAGTAAACATCATGAAACCAAAGTTGATTTGTCAAGATTCAAGATTCCAGAGCCTTGGAGATGGATTCCTCCTTTTCCTCTAGATGAACCCGGCGCTCTCCCTTGAATATCGAACTCAGAATACCCTAGAATGCCTTCCCTTCAGCTATTTAAACGTCCAGTGAAAAATAGCAAAATACATTCCGCCGCTATAGCAGCACAGTCCCACCGCTATAGCGACAGTTCTTCATTTAATCAGCTGAGTCAGGGTCTAGTGAGAGTCAGTCAGATATGCTTCAAAATCATCAGCTCTAGTAATTTGGTGCTATATCGGTGCAGGAATGAACCCTTCAGAGCTTCAGAAGTGCAGCACTTGCATGGGTAACCTCCTTACCAACTTAGCCTATGCCAAAAGATAGAAAACATCGTTAAATCAAAGGTTGGAAACAAGAATTTGCTCAAACAAAAGTAAAATCTACTAAAACATAAACTAACCTAAAACAAACAAAATAAAGGCTAAGGAACAAAAGTCAAGGCAAGTAAGAGATAAAAAGATAAGGCATTTAGCATCAAAATGGTGCTAAATCCAGAACTTAACACTCCCCCAAACTTAAACCTTTGCTTGTCCCCAAGCAAAACAACTCTCACAATAGACAATAGTGCAGAGCAGAAGTAAGGGGAACAAATTCACCAATAAATTCTGGAACTATTCGAACTAAGCAAGGAAAACGATTGCTCAGATAAAAATAGAACCATCCTCAAAAATTTAAATTTATGAATTGCTTTAAACAAAGGAAAAATCATAATCACAATAACAACAAGGAGATTTAAATCAAACATCAAGTAAACACCTTGAAAACTTAGGAATTTCAAAAGGCAAAAATACAGTCACCTAAACTAACCTTCCTTTTTATGATTTAACACTCTCAAGGGTGCTCATTCCAAATTCAAGTGACCCAAACAACAATTCAAATTAAGGGGGTTGTAGCCAGTGAGAAGCAGAGTTCGTGCACCCAATCTACACAGCTCTTCCTCCCCCTTCACACTCCCTGAGAAAAATACGGAATAAGAAAAATGCATGTGCGTCTAATCCACACAGCATTTCCCTACCCCAACATAAACCATAACTTCAAAACAGCTAATTATTTTATTATTTTATTTATTCATTTTCTTCTTTTTTTTTTAGGTAAAGGAATATGAAATTGACACCCCTTGTTAAGCTTATTTATGAATTTAAGAAAGGTTAACTTAAATAACTGCATTCACTCTCGAAATTCCTAAATTTCAATTAGCCTACAAAGAGCTTGAAGAAAATCTTCTAAAGTTACAGGAAATAAGGTTCATTCTTTATTAAAAAAATTCCAAAAATTTAAATTTCTACAAAATGTTTCAAGTTTTCACATCCACAAGCCACCATTTCTCCTTACAAAGACCAAAAAAAGTTATGGTGACACTGTTCAATTATTCTGTTCTAGCACAATTATCTGTGACACAACTAAACAAAACAAGAATCCCTCTCTCCCCCAAACTTGCAATTGACAGTGTGCCCACTGTCTCAAATCAGCACAACAAATGGAAGGGAGAAATAACAACTAAAACAATACAAAACACAAGACTAAGCTACTAAAACAAATATATCACCGCCCATCACATAATTCAGTTAAACGTATTGATCACATACACATATCATCCACATTAATCAGTTATATAAATCCATCAGTAGTTCAGAAATTAAATTCATACCAAAGCTAAAAGTAAAAGATAGAAAAATAAATGACAAAAATAAACTAATGTTGCCTGATGCTAACGTCTACTAGAGTCACATTAGCTCGAGCTCAAGGTACCGTATATCGAGGGCGGCCGACTGAACAAAGTGGTGCTGGTCTTCCCTCAACAGGGAATAAACTATCAATGTAAATTTTTTTTAATTCCTGGAGGCCTCTTCAGCTTCATGTCATCAGTGGGAACCTCCTTTTTTAGCAAAAATGTTGTCTTGAGCCAACTCATCTATCTTTTGAGCTATTAATTTCCCAAAGTTAATTGTAATTTCTTTCATAATGCAGTAGATTAATAGGGCTCTCTCAGCAAAGACATCAGAGAAGTTCGATGATGGCAACATTGTGTATTGCACGAAGCTAAACCATACCTTGGCAATTGCTAATAGATTCGTCCTCTGTACTTTGTATGGTTCTCCAGCATGCTTCATGTTTACAAATGGTTTGGAGCACATCTTCGAAATCCTAAGTTTTTGATATTTCTAAACCATGATAATCTTGTTCTCTCGGATTCCACAACTCAAATGCCTCATTAATCGCCCCCTCGTAAAACCTAATAAATTTTCCTCTGACTTCAGTTGTATATCTCTTCATAAGGTCATCAGTGATTCTAAATGCATTTGCATAAAACTGTTTGACCATATCCACGTATGCAAATTCAGGCAAGTTGCATATCTTATCCCAACCCCTGTCGATGATCTACTCTTGAATCTCAGTATATTCATCCTCCTTTAAATTGAATACTTTTTTAGGCAAGATTCTTCTTCTGCTTATTTCCCTGTCAAATCTAACTCCATGGTCTGGAGTCCTAAAGGTGAGGAATTGCGCTGATGATGATGATGCACCAAGGGTTTCTTCCTCTTAGTTGGAAGCTTCTTCCTTTTAAGAACCGATGGTGCCATAAGGAATGCTAGAACAATCAAAAATCCTACATTCATAAACATATAGTTTAGCTCAGCCAATTAAGCACAATAAATGTCTAGTTTATATTACTCGAAGTGTGTGCATCTCCTATTATCTACAAGACAAGTGGTTATCCCTCACACTTATAGGACACAACACTAAAACAGACTCAACTACAGGCATGGTATCACTCAGTGAAAAAAGGGTTAACAACAATTATAGACAATATTTCACTTAGGCAACTTCTAAAACTCCCTAAAACATAATGAAAATTTCAATGTTCACGTACATAGACCACCACAAACCTATTCATGCATACATAGACCACCACAAACCTATTCATGCACATGCATACATTTCAATGTCCAATTGGTAGCAAAACCATAGTTTTCATGCTCAAAACACTCAAAAGACACACTCATTCAGGCATTTCATCGAACACCTTGTGTGCAGAAATCAATTGTACATGTGCCCAATGCAATCTAACATGCAATTCTTCCCCCAACATTCAATCCATAATAGGCATCAATAATAGTTTAAGACTATTGGAAATCAACCCTCATAACACTTAGAAACGCCAAACCTACTTCAAAACTAATTCACACTATAACTCTATAAACAAAATAATAAGGGAACATCAAAATTTCAACAACCTCAACCAAAACAAATGCATGAAATCAACAAAAGACACTGAAAAATTAAAAGAAAAGGGAATGAAACCACTTACCAAACATGGTAAAGAACAACGGAGCACAAATACACAGAGTTGGAGACGAGGAACACGTCAAACTATAGCGTTATACCCAAAAGCTCACAAAGATCAAAGGAATGAAGGAAAGAAGGAAGATTTGCTTGGGGATAGGCCGAAAATTGCCTTAGGAGGTCAGTCACAGAAGAGGAAACATAGAGAGGTGGACAACGACGGCAAACGAAATGGGAAATTAGGGCTCAAAACACCTTTATACCCCAACGCACCGCTATAGCGGCTAGTACATACCGCTATAGCGGCACCAGACAGAATGCTCCCCTTTTTTTAAAATTTTAAATTTTTACCGCTATAGCGCTAAGATGACACCACTATAGCAGTACAAGACAGAGAGGAAAGCCTTTTTCCTTTAATTTTCAAACAATCACGGCTATAGTGATAAGAATACACTGCTATAACGGTATTTGGCAGAACCACACCTCAAGTTCCAGGCTTCACTGCTATAACAATATAGTCCTACCTAGCACTAAAAGACAAACACAATTTCCCAAACTACATAATCAAAGACTGAAAAGCTTCTTCAATGCATCCTTAACCCTTCACAAGCAAGATTTTTAATTCTTAACCATTAAATACCCCACGATTCACTTAAAACCAATCCCCTTCAGCACAACCATACTTCAAAAGCACAATCCTATCATAATTAATCATCTTAAATCTAAATCAGCACTCAAAATTCATAGCAAGAGTTACAGCAATGCAAAATACTGATTTTAACCATTTAAATAAGTGCCTAACCCTCAACAACCATCAAAACAAATTAAATAATCAATAACAACCAGTTTTTACATTCAATATCAGCATATTCTCCATCCACCAAAAAAAACTCAAATGCAAACAATAATAATAGCAACACAAAAAAAAAAACTTGGGTTGCCTCCCGAGAGTGCTAAGTTTATAGTCTTCAGTCAGAGTTTACTAGGATGCCTATGCATATGGTGCCAAAAGAGCAAGAGAAGTCCCCTCCCTTTCACCATCATGTCCAAGATAAATCTTCAACCGCTGACCATTTACCTTGAAGCTTCGAGTACTTTCAAGGTCAGCAATTTCAATGGCACCGTTTGGAAAGACTTTTTTCACAACAAATGGGTCTAACCACCTTGATTTGAGCTTTCCTGAGAAGAGCTTTAGCCTGGAATTATCTAGTAAGACTCTTTTCCCCATTCGGAAAGAACGATGTGCAATTCTTCAAGGGTACCTCGCATACACAACAAATATCATCAGAAGTGACAAAAAGGAAATCAGAAAAAAAAAACAATTCTAAGAATAAAAAAACTACTTAAAGAAAAACATCTAAAATAAAAGACTAAACAGAAATAAAAAAAAACAAATGCCTAAACTAGCATCTTTAAACTCCTTAGAATATTAGCTAAAAACGTTAATCCTTAGCAACGGTGCCAAAAACTTGTTAAGCAAATGGCAAGCACACCAGTTTCGCAAGTAATAAATTGAAGAGTAAGAATATCGTCCCACGAGGACTAACGTACTAAGTACTCCAGGAATTCAAGTGCAACAGTTAGACAGACCAAATCGGATTAAAGGCAGCTCTAAATTGTAATTGAAAAAAAAATGCAAAGGCCAAAATATTTTTTTATTTTTTTCGCAATTAAAAAGAATGCAAACACAAAATCAGATGGAATTAACGTAATAAAAAGGCCTAGGGCTACTAATCCCCTTCTCCCTTCCTAGGAATTGTTAACTCTCCCTAATACTTGTGATTTTATTCAATTATGCAATTCAATCTTAGGTTTTCTAATGGCTTAAAGTGATTCTCCCGAACCTAAGTTAAACTACCCAACTCTAACACAATCCCTTATGTGAGTTAAGCCGAATAAATGCTAACCTAATTTGATTAAGCGAGATTAACTAATATCCATATTAATTAACAAGCAAACCCCTATATTCTATCACTCGCCCTAATCACTCAGTGTTCTACAGCCAGCTCCCTCGCCAAAGTTTAGTGGAAGCAATAAGTATACTATAAAGTGATCAATTTTAGAGTAAGCACAACAATTATAAGTGAAAAGAATGTATATATTGAATAAAATTTACGAAGTTAGAAAGCAAACAACCCCTAATCAAAGATTAGGTTCATAGTAACCCTAGAATGAAGAAATTAGCTGCACATGGTCCTAAAAGAATAGAATTCAGCGGAGAAACAAGTAAACATCATGAAACTGAAGTTGATTTGTCAAGATTCGAGATTCCAGAGCCTTGGAGATGGATTATTCCTTTTCCTCTAAATGAACCCGGCGCTCTCCCTTGAATATTGAACTCAGAATACCCTAGAATGCCTTCCCTTCAACTATTTAAACATACAGTGAAAAACAGCAAAATACACTCCGCCGCTATATCGGCACAGTCCCATTGCTATAGCGGTAGTTCTTCATTTAATCAACTGAGTCAGGGTCTACCACTATAGTAGTACATGGCCACCGCTATAGCGGTAGAAGGCAGAGACAAGGCTCCTGGAGTGTCAGGTTCCAGTGGCCACCGCTATAGCGGTACTGGATCACCGCTATAGCAGTGAAAGTTAGTCAGACATTAGAATCTTCAGCTCTAGTAATTTGGCACTATAGCGGTGCAGAAATGAACTCTTCAGAGCTTCAGAAGTGCAGCACTTGCACAAGTCACCTCCTTACCAACACAACCTATGCCAAAAGATAGAAAACACCATTAAATCAAAGGTTGGAAACAAGAATTTGCTCAAACAAAAGTAAAATCTACTAAAACATAAACTAACCTAAAACAAACAAAATAAAGGCTAAGGAACATAAGTCAAGGCAAGTAAGAGATAAAAAGATAGGGCATTTAGTACCAAAAGGGTGCTAAATCTTGAACTTAACAATTTTCTGACAAAAGAAATGTAACGTTGATGTTAATTTGTCTCCTCTTTTATATACATCTCCTCTGTTTGAATATTTGGAAAAATAACGTAAAAGGAAAGTGTAGAACTATGAGGATTAAAAAATTGTACTATATGAATCTTTAAAGCTTTCAATTTATTATTGATTTAAAGTCAAATTACATGGTAAAATGAAAATTATAATATTTATTTAAATTTTAAAAAATGGAAATTTGCAACTTTATATTTTTTTTGAAAAGTAATTTTACCAATTATAGCACTGTTTTGTAATGTTATATAATCTACATATTTTATTGCTAGAAAAAAAAAAGTTAGTGGAGCTATATGTATTCTTAATTAGATATCTGTAGCAAGATATTTTATGATGAACAAGATGCATTACTTAACTAATAAATAATAAAGCTTATCATTTTCTAGGTTGATATTATTAAGCTATACATTTATAGTTGATACACACACACATGTAATAAAAAAAATGTTTATGGCCAACAATTAAATGTATTATGTCCATTCTAACATTGTGTGTTACAGTGTCCTCTTATTAAAACCTATATCATAGGTAAAATTAATTATCTTGATATTATTTATTTAATTTATATATCTTTTGGTGACTTCTATTGATATTAGGAAGATAAAAACTAATCTATCAACCAAATCAATTTATATATATAACTTCCATAATTTGCTTTGTTTATTAAATTTATTATTTTTGCTTCTAGGTCCTATCCCGAAAGAGATTAGTAATCTTAATAAACCAAGGTCCAATATTGAAACAATTTCAAAGGTTTTCCTTGACTTTGTCCGTGTCAACAAACAATTCGAAATGCCTAGACTTTTTTAGAACAGGTCCGAGTCAAATAGCAATGATTCGAAGCACTTCTTTTTACACTATTTTGTCCTAGAGTTGGACCATAATTCTCTCCCTGGTAGCCTTCCATCCAATTTTGGATGTGACCTTCCCAACTTAAAGGGGCTATACTTGTGGGGAAATGAACTTTTTGATAGAATTCCAAATACTATATCCAATGCTTCTACGCTTACAATTATAGACTTGGAGGATAACAAATTCACTGAAATAATGTCTAATACACTTGGGAATTTAAGAGATTTCCAACGGCTATATGTTAACAGCAATAAGTTGACCATTGAAATCAATTTTTTCACTTTCTTGACAAATTGTAGGCATCTTAAAGTATTGTCTTTATCAGGGAATCCTTTGAATACAAAACTTCCCAAGTCCATCAGAAATCTATCGAATTCTCTAGAACAAATATGGGCTCGATTCTTGTGGATTAATGGTAAAATACCATTAGAAATTGGGAATCTTAGTAACTTGTTTGCACTTACTTTAAGCAACAACAACTTGAAGGGGTCAATACCTACTATAATAAACAAGTTACAACATCTCCAATATTTGAGTTTGGATGGCAATGGGCTGCAAGGCTCTATGGTCGATAGGCTCAGCAAAGTTAGAAAATTGGACTATATAAATCTAGGTTGAAACAAGCTTTTAGGGGAATTGCCAACATGCTTGAAATCTTACTTTTTTAAAAGAGATTTATTTGGACTCTGATTATTTGATTTCTGAGATACCTTCTTTTTTTTTATATTTAAATTTGTATGAAAACTTAGAAAAAATGTGCATGTGGGAAAAATGACAAAAACTAAAATGGAAAAGACATTTAATTTAACAAAAAATAAGTATAATATTACTAAGGAATTAGGAGATAAAAAATTTATATTTATATAATCATTTGATGTAAAAAAATTAAATTAATAAAAATTTAATAGCATAAAAAGAAAATTTTATATAACTAACAAATTTAAAAAATAAAAATCAAATATTTTAAAAAAATTATTTGTAATTTTATGACAAAAAATTGTTTATGGATATTTTTATTTTAATTATTTATGACTAATGACTATTGTTTTAAGACTTTAAAGTACGAAATTTACATAAAAAATATTTATTTTATTTAGATGTATATATCAAAGTTAAAGTGTATATATGTATATATATTAAAAAAACAAAATATAATAGGTATATATATATATATATGTATGTATTAAAAAATATAATGGCTTTAAGCAATCTTGCTTGATCCTCTTAATTTAATAAGATTTTATATTTTATAATTTAGTCGTATATATATATATATATATAAGGATCTTACATATCTATTGATTATTATTTAATGTATGTAATAACTAATTTTAATTTTGATACTTTTAGTTCTTTTAATTAGAAAGATTTCATATAACAATGTATGATTTTCTTCAATGATTTTGGACCCAGATCAGCCCAATAAGATGACCCAGCAGCCCAGAATTGGAACCAGTTTAGGTCAAGCTTCTTGGCTCAATGCGTGAGAGACCCGAGAACAATCCGGTCAACCCGTCTAGGTCCAAGCTAACCTAGTTGACCCGGACCTCTTTTTTTTTAATATATACATATATTCAAATTTATATGAAAATTTAGAAAAAATGTGCATGTGGGAAAAATGGAAAAAACTAAAATGGAAAAGACATTTAATTTAACAAAAAATAAATATATTATTACTAATGAATTAGGAGATAAGAAGAAAAAACAATTATATTTATATAATTATTTGATGTAAAAAAATTAAATCAAGAAAAATTGAAGAGCAAAACCAAAAAAAATTTATATAATTATCTAATTTAAAAATAATAATCAAATATTTTTAAAAAATTATTTGTAATTTTATGATAAAAAAATTGTTTATAGATATTTGTATTTTAATTATTTATAACTAATAACTATTGTTTTAAGATTTTAAAGTGCGAAATTTACATAAAAATTATTTATTTTATTTAGTTTTAAATTTATTTGTAAACAAATATAAGCATATATATATATATATTTAATTTTTTATTTTATTTATCAAGTTTAGTAATTGGTTCGGTGTCTTGGCGATATGGAGACTAGCTTGAGTCAATGATTGGACCGGATCCAAAAAAATTGCTTATCTTAACTTCTTCTTGTTATCTTTCCATTGGCCCACTACCATCTAACAATTTCATGTAAGCATTGATCATGTGTAACTTTGAAATAACTTGTATTTATATTACTATTCAAAACTTTTTTTTTCTTAAGTTCAATTTATAATCTAAAATATTTGTATTAACTTTTTAATTTAATAGTTTACACAAATTAATCTTGCATATCAATACATTTTTATATAATGAATGTAATGACTATTTAAATTCAAAAATTTAATTTTTATTTTCAACTCATTAAATATATATATATATATAACCCTTATAATCATAAGATCCTAAATTGAGAACCATTAATCTTATAACCACAAGATCCTGCAACTTTAAACTTATACTCGTACTCTATATCCCTTTACTTTAGTAATTCAAAATTACTCATCAGTCATCACCATTATTTCTATGAAATTATTAGGATTGTGATGGACTAATAAAACAAATTTAAAAAACATATATCTTATTATGTGAAATCTTTCACTTTAATAATATTAGCATTATTATTAAAAGTAAAAACTAACTATATTTTAAATTAATATAAATAATTTAAAACAATTTTTAGATATAATTATTTATATTTAAATATACTCTATATATAAACAAACAAATATCATTTTTCTTAAAAAGTAAATAATATATATGTGTGTGTGTGTGTGTGCGCGTGTATTAAATAATATATATATACTTACATACATGTGAATATTATTTAATTTATATATTCATATTAAGATATCTTTATAAATATCTATTTATATATATATATGCAACTTAAATATTTTGTTAAATATTTTTATTAACATAATTTTTTAAAAATATGGTTCAAAATTATTTTTATGTAATTCAAAATAGGAAAAATATGATAGGTAATTTATTTAGAAATATTTTTTCCATGTGGCAGATTAATATTTCTGTTAAGTTGACTAACGGTATTACAAAAACAAAGATATATGTAACAAAAATTGAAACATATGGAATATAAAGCGGCAAAAAAAATTTTGTGGCATAAACGAAATTTGGTGTAAACTTTGGGGACATAAAGTACCCTTTTGCCTTTAAAATATAACTAGTTTTAATTTCTAATAATTTTAATTTTAATGCTTTTAATGTGAATGCTTTCAAATAACAAGGTGTGTCTTTCTTAAATTCTTTTGATTATCTTTCAATTAGTGCACTACCACACTAGCTAACTATTTCATGGAAGTTTTGATCATAGTAACTTTGATTTTTAGACCCCATTGCTTGTGAAAGAAAATATATATTATGTTTTGATGATTAATAAACATTTAAAAAGAAAATATTTTTGTGTTTAAATATTTATCTTTCCGGAATACAAGTATACATTGATCAAGTCAAGGCATCAAGAATAAAAGCAAGAAAGAGTATATTTATGTTTAGTGCCTTAGGTTTCAGAAATTCATGTAAAAGTATTTGATGGCAAGTTAAAAAGAGTTTTGAACCTATTGAAATTACTTTTAAAACTCTTATCTAGTTGGAAATTTTTTTTACAAAAGTTAGTTAAGGTTATTGAGGCTTCGAAAATAAATTCTTTTTAAATCCAATAGCTACTAGTCGACTGATGTATAAGAATCAGTTGATTGGTTTCTTTCTGGTTCATCTTTTTGAAAAGACTCAAGACCTACCAATCAATTGCTGGTCCTCTAGGATTTGATCAGTTCACCTTTGTCTGAAATTAAAATTGAGGTCTAGTAGTTATCAATTGATCAGTATATGGGTACTAGTTGATTCATAAGGTCTGGAATAATTTTACTTTGGGAAATAGAGAGTTACCAGTCGACTGATTGAACTTGACCAGATAACCAATTGCTCATTAAGAGTAATCAGTAGCCCATTAAAGGCCATCAATTGACTTTCATTCTAGATCAGTCGACTGCTATCAGTTTGACATCAGGAATAACGAATAGTTTTTCAAAAAGTCAGCTGAAATCTTTTATAAAACATCTTCAATGAAAATATGAGCTATACCCAGTTTGAAACCAAGAAGAATAAGCTAAAAATTCCTACTATTACTTTGCCAATTCATCTTCCTAATATAATACTTCTAGAGTGAACTTCATTTGTATTATTTACTTTTTGAAGAGAGTTCATATGTGTATTGTTGATTTTGATCAACACAAATCTTTTTTGGATTATGATTTGCAAGTACCGGTGTAAATAGAACTTGCAGTGGGTAATGGAAGAACCTAGATTTATAAATCCTCTATTGTGATTTCATAAATACCAGGGTAGAAAGAATTTGCATGGTTTACAAGTACCAAGGGTAAAAAGTTGTAGGGGTTTTACAAATACTAGAGGTGAGATAACTTATGTGGTTTTGTAAGCACCAACCAGTTGCAACCTTGCTAGTGAAATACTCGAGTGGTTTGCTTGGAGACTGAATGTAGGATTGGAATTAGCCAAACTAGTATAAATTGTCAGTTTCATTCTTCTTCTTTCTTACTCTTTAATTTGTGCATTATTATTTTTGCTATTTAATTCTTAGCACTTTAGAATTGATTCATCTTGATAGCACAATTAATTTTCTAAATTGATTTTACTATCTTGAGCTTTGCATAATTTCAAAAAATTATTTCAACTTCCAATGAAGTTTTGTGAAAATCTTATAAAATCCAATTCATCCCTCTTGGGATCTGTAACAAATCACTCAACACTATTTCCAGCCTAAAAGATTTTTAAGATAAGGTTCCTTAGTGAATAATTATGAAAATTCTCAAAACCTTAAATTTCAAATATCTCAAATTCATAATTAAAAGCAACTAGGAACCATCGATATTATCACTGGAGATCAATTCTTAATTATTTTACAATAACTATAATATCTAGGCTATAGCTACTAACTGTCATGCAAAAATTATCATTTGGTCTTAGTACCCTAGGAGTCTTTTTCATCTCTAGTGGTGCCAAGGGTTAATACTTGGTCTTATTACCCCAGGAGTCTTTTTATCTCTAGTGGTGCCAAGGGTTAATACTTGGTCTTATTACCCCAGGAGTCTTTTTTATCTCTAGTGGTGCCAAGGGTTAATACTTGGTCTTATTACCCCAGGAGTCTGTTTCACTTCAAGTGGCGCTCTAGTGGTGCCAAGGGTTAATACTTGGTCTTATTACCCCAGGAGTCTGTTTCACTTCAAGTGGCGCCAAGGATCATTACTCCTCTCAGTGCCTACCACCAGAGTTTAATTATACCCTGTGACTCAATATCAACAACACTGACACTAGCATCGTCATGCATAGCTGCTTCTGCCCTAACCATGGCGAGCCTTATACCAGCACATACTGTCGTAGCCCAGATGCTTGGCGTAACTGCCTTAGCACATGAGTATCATAATAATACATATACATACATAACAATGCATAGAGTTGAATATTACATAATTCATCAATAAATTATTTTCAGTATAAAATATTTTCAAAATATATAAACAACGCTTTTATGAAATGTAACTGGATACCTGAATTTACTGCCTTGTACCGATTCCGCTTGAATTTATTCCAAGGTGCTGATCAAATAAATTAGCTATTAAAATCCTAATATGGAATACTTTAAAATACTATTCCATTTTTAAATCCAACTTCTATGCACTAAATACTAATTACGTATTATCTGAAATCCTATTTCTAGTCCAAAATTTAAATGAATATATCTAACTAAATTTCTCCTAATTTATTCTCCCAAATTCCAATTTATTTTCTTTTTCCTCAAGAACCTTGAGTTAATTCACATTAGTCCTCAATACAAACTTTAACCATATAAATAACCTTCAAATTTGGGTATAATCCATCAAATTCTAATAAAATCCCATATATACTAAATTTGGATATTTTCAGAAATTTTACTCTTTCCTGCCAACTTTTTATTTCATTTACTTAGGTCCTCAAAAATTATTTTTCCTTTATCTTTCTCATGATCTAAGACCACACTTAGTTTCATCTAAGTCCATAGGTCACAAGCATATCTTGTTCCAAAATTATAGCTACTCCTACAAACTTTTGATTTTATTCACTTTAGTCCCTGCCATGCATGCATATATCTAAACTCCATGTTTTACCATTCTTTTTGCTGCATGGCTCTCCCAAACTCATCTAAGGACTCTATAAGTCATGTTTAATCATTTCTAAAACACATGTATAACTAAAAGAAAGGATTTAAAGCTTACCCAAGATTTCCAAGCTCACTTTCTCCTTGAATTTTCTGCACTATGTTTGATCTTCTCTTGATGCTGTCAAGGACTCCTAAACACCCCCCAAAAGTCACCTTGTGTTGTCCCTTTAACTGTACCTAAAAGCCTCAAAGAACCATATGGTTTTGGATTACAAATATTGGAGAAGAGCTCACGTGTTTATCTCTCGGTTTGCACTATTTTGTGCAGTAAAACATAGGTTGAATTTTGCTGCTACTATTGTGCTTTCCTCTCACGATTTTGGGAAGGTTAAAGTCACTCTCCCTCATGTTTTTACTGCAGAAAAGGATCTTCTTTATCTCTATCAGATTTTCTGTAGAAGAGCTCATGATTTACTACAGAAAACTTACTCTTCCTGGTTTCTGTAGAAACAAGGCCTTTGGTTTTATTCTCTTGCTCTTACTTGAGTTCTCTCTTAAGGTAGCAGAAAATGGAGCTAAGGTCACCCCTTTAATCCCATGGGAGGTGGCTCACGTGGCTACAAAAAAAGGAGAAGACAGCCATAAGTTTACTACACCAAGTTCCTCCCTTTCTCAGTTTCACACTCTTGGAGCAGGGCAGCATCATGTGTTGCAGCAGATGAAGGTCTCTTGGGTTCATGGTGGCTCCCAAAGGCATGGACAGTAAACAGTGGTGCTCACCGTGGCTGTCCCAAGGCTCTCCAAGTTTTGACCGATACATACACATTGCTCCTGCACACATGCTTGGCCGAGAGGTTCACAGAAACTTTTGGAGGAATAAGAATGATTCATGTTTTTCCTCTTTTCCCTTTTTGCATTTCCCATGATTTTCTTTTGCAATTCCCTAATTCTCTCGTCTTCTAAAATGGAAGACACAAACTGCAGCAACAAAAATCATGGTTTTGACTGAGAGTGTGCACATGAAAAAGCTAGCTTAGTGGAAAAGAGTGAGGTGGCTCATCCTAATTGGGTCAAGGCTATAGTGAGAAGAGTAATGGAGCGACATGTGCATGTCTTCTTACGTAGCTTAATAATGAAATGCCATCTCAAATGGCTTAGCTAATATTCTTGATAGGCCCTTCACACTTTTATGTCCTTTTAATTTAGTCCTTGGTCATATAGGAAAATTTTCAATTTGATGCCAAAATTTATTTTTAACATTTTCTCCAGTTTTTCTCCAATCTCTAATTATAGAAAAAAGAACTTTGTTTCCATTTACAAATTTTTTCTTTAAAAATATATTTTTTTCATAATAACCCTTCACACTGATTTGCCTATATTTAATAATGTAAGAATTTGGGATGTTACAGGATCCAACCATTCCTATCAATTGGTATTAGATCTTGGACTTTTAAGTTAAAGACTCAATAATCTAACAGTTGATATGGCTGGATTTGGTGATTGGTTTAAGTTTGAAAATAACTTTTTCATAGAACCTCCAATTTTAATAGCCATGATTATTCATATTAGAAGTATGAAAAGAAAAATTTTTTAGTTGCAGTTAACCTTAAACTTTAGGAAGTTATTGAAAATGGTTCCAGCATTCCTGTAAAGAAAGAACAAGGAAAAATATTCCAAAATCCAAGAGTGAATGGGATGATGCTGAGAAAAATGTTATGCAACTAACTATTAAAGCAAAAATGATTATTACATGTGCATTGAGTCAAGATAAATTTTTCAAAGTTTCTAACAATGCTACTGCTAAATATATGTGGGAAACTTTAGAGGTTACATATGAGGAAACTTTAAGTGAAGATGATTGAAGTCTAGTATTCTCATTAATGAGCTTGAAAATATTCAAAGGGAAAATTGTGAAACCATTAATGAGATACAACTGATGCTTAATCAATTAGAAGCTCTTAGTATTGATCTTGCAGATAAATCTCATATCACCAGGACAATTGATGCAAAATTCTGTGAAGAAGAAGAAAATAAACCACAACCTCAACTAATGCTGAATGAGCAAGAAGCAAATGAAGAGATTGATTTCTGTCTCATGGCTAGAGACAACGATGAGGTATCTTTGGCTGATTATTTCTATGATGATTTAGAAGAAGCCTTTGATAGTTTGCACATCAAATCTCTTGGAGAGAAATCAATTACTTCAAAATAGAAAATTTCTTATCTTTAAAATGACTTGCAAATTTGAAAAATGAATTTTCTGTTTTTAAAGAAGAAAGCTTTAAAGTTAACAAAACTTTGCAAGAAGACAACTCAATTTTCAAGGTTCATACTTCTTCAAATGAAAAGTGTTTATGCTCCAATTGTCATTTTCTTAAAGAGGAAAATGAAATTTTAAATGACATTCTTTCTAAACTTACCCAAGATATAAATAATTTGAGCATTGTGAATGGCAAACAAAAGTGTATTTCTAACAATGCTGGTTTAGATTTTAAAAAGAAATCAAACAAAAATTATCATAAAAATATCTTTGTTGGAACAAAGAAGTCTAGTAATAATTCTTGTATATGCTTTAATTGTGGAAAGAAAGGCCACAAATATTATTCTTCTGATTTCAAGAAAAATGTTATTCATAGAGTGAAAATGAAGAAGGTTCAAAAAGAAACTTTTAGCCCTGATGGGCCCAAGTGGTTCACACCAATACGATGTCGAATAATGGTCCCCATGTCATTTTCACTCTTGGAGCCTCACTTCTAACCACTAATTAATTGTTCTAAATACATAAACATTAATTAAAAGCTAATTAATACACCGAGAGGGTTGGTTGTGACAGAACAAAAAAATTACAATTAAGGACAGTAATAGCAACAACAAACAAGGCAGTAAACAACAGATTTGAACAACAACAGAAGAATGCAACCAGCCTTGATTTTTCCTAGAGATATAACCTTCCTAGTTCTTGTTCAAATGCTAAGTTTCATTTATTTATCATTTGATTTTTAACTAAAAAATCCAGAAAATCTTCTAATATGGATTACACTAAAACATACTCAAAGAAAACCTTCTCTGACTACATATTATTGTAACCACAGTAAAGATAATCAAATCATGTAAGAAGATCTTCATTACATTCCATTTTCATCTCTTTCTACCATTCCAATCAGTCATGATAGATAAATCCTCATATGAAGTAATAAAAACTAGTTGTCAATTTTATGAAACTCTAATCAGAAACATTCATAAAAATAACAGAACAGAGGCTTAAAGAAGTGGATGAATGCTGGATAAAGTGAATAAAACTTATTTTATAAAGCATGGGAACTCAGATTACAACTCCAATCTGAACCAAGGCTGATTATAAGAGATTTCAGCCCTCCATTAGAGCAAAAACCAGAAAAATAGAAGGGAGAAGGGAGGAGGAGAAGTGGTCTACAAAATTGCTCTAAGTTACAAAAAACTAGGACTCCAAACTAAAGTCTGAAAAACTAACTAAACTAATGCCCCAAAAAGCTGATGGATGGAACTGACTTCTGCCTTGTTTTCTTTTGATTTCTGATATGGAAGGCATGCTGCTACAGAAGAGTGGTTGCCTTTTCAGAAAGTGGTATGGTGGCTGCTTCTCTCATCAAGGTTAGAGGAATGGGATGCAGAAAGTTGGTCTGAAGTGCTGCAGCTTGGGTCCCACACGTCCTGTCATCAGACAAATAGAATAAGCTACCAAGTCATCCAAGAATGTGCCACATCAGTGTCCAGCTCATCAGGGAATGCCATGTCAGTGCCACATTATCAAGAAATCTCCAAAATTAATTCTGAAAATTTACACAAGAAGGATTAAATTGAGTCTTTAATAATTTAAGTCCTAAAAGATGAAAATAGTTCATTTTCCATCTAAAATTAACTTAGACCCAATGAAACACAAAGTGTAATAAAATTGGAGAAATTCTAAAGATGAAAATGTAAAGAGACTAAGATAGTGGTTAATATGTATATAAAAATACTAGATATCACCAAGCCAACTTGGGTATTGAGAAATAGAAATTAAAATTCAAGAATTGCCTTAGGACAAGGATGGATGAGATGTTCTAATAGTGGAATCTCAATCAACTCAAATCACCATCTCTTGCATCAAAAGAGGCAATGGTCACTTAAGCATAACAGCCGGAATTCACCATAAAATTATTGACTTTATGTTTATAGCAGTTAATTGTGTTTATCTCTAAATAACATACTTGACATCAATCTTTCAAAATCTTGCATGCTATGTTTGAAAATGATCCTTAGGTATACGACCTATGGATTTGATTTTCATCTTGAGCACATTTTTTTTCTATAAATAGATGCTCAAAATTTTACCTCTTTACACCAAAATTTGTTCTATCTTCTAGCTTTCTTCTGCTTATGTATTTTATCTTTTATATATATTATTTACTTTCTCTAAGAAATGGCCGGCCACAAACAGTTCAATCATAACTTTGAAGTTGGTAAAGTTGAGCTCGATCTGAATCTTAGTCTAGTAAACTATAAAGAGAAAAGTCCCATGCAAAAGTCCCTAAAAACTAAGAAAAGAAAGAAGGACATGATCGAGTTGGAGGATGACAGTACGATGACATCCTCAGAAAATAAATTTGCGCTCTTAGAACATAAGATAGAAAACTTTGAGAGGCTCTTAATCCAGCAGATGGATGAACTGGCAAAAAGAATTGATCAACATTTTCTCTATTCCACTTCATGCTTATGCAACCAGTAGGCTAGGGACATTGAGTGCATGAAAGGAATTCATGTCACCTTGATGAGTTAACCAATGCTCTCTCTCCAAGCATGCTTTCAGGAATTCAACAGCTTATCCTTCCCCTGAAAGCAGACAAGCCCAATTCCTCCAAGAAGCCACCATGCCCATAAGATTATTATTGTTTTATTGTAATCTTATGTATTTTGATATGGGGGAAAATAAATTTTAAATAAATTAAATTTATATTTCTTACCCCATTGCTTTAGATGTGTTTACAATGTCTAACTAAGGTATCGAGCATCAATTAAACATGTTTTACAGGTATAATATCCTCAAAACATCCTCTTAAGGCACTCACCTCCAAATCAACTCAAGTATATTAGAAAAGGGGTTTCGTAACTTGCCATTTGACTTCTCTAATGCTATCATTCGATAGAACTTCAATGGTCAAAATATTTAAACATGCAGAGGCTATCAAACAAATGATTCAAGACAATTAGTCGGACTAAGTGTATTCGATTAGAACTCAAATAAGCATATTAGATGCAAACAGTCGACTACCAGAGATGGAATGGTCGATTGAGTGGTCTTTGAAAAATAATCTTAAAAATAAGGAAGAAACCAGTCAACTGCTCTATAGGACATCAGTCGACTGGAACAAAATGTTATTTTTCAAAATTGGGAACCCAAGAAGCATCAGTCGACTACTTCCCTTTTATTGATATACCACAAATCAGAAAATTTTGAAATTCTTCTACAATAAGTCGATCGCCAGAAGTACGATAGTCAACTAAAAGGCTATTGCTTTTGAAAAATTACCAAATTTGAAGTTGACAGTCGACTGCCCCATACTTATCAGTCTACTAATAGGTCACTAAAAGGCATACTATAAATTGAAAACTTCATATGTTTTTGATCATTTTTACATTCCTTTGGTCACGCTTTTGAGTTCTCTCTTATGAAATAACAAACCTCGAAGGGTTCTGCATCTCTTTTATCAAGATTGGATTGATTAAAACTCATCCCACTACAAAAAAATGACTTTTGTCCTTACCAAAAGTCTAAAAGTTGCCACTAAAAGTTTTTGGTGGCGACTTTTAGTGACGACTAAAGTTATTGTTGAAAGTCTGTGGCTGATGGTCTTTTGGTGGCGACTAAAAGAGTCACCACCAAAAGTCATCTTTGTTGTAAAAAAAAATGTGAGAAAAAAATGACTTTTGGTGGCGACTTTAGTTGCCACTGAAGGTCACCTTTAGTGGTGACAAAGACCTTTGGAAGAAGTCACCACCAAAAGTCACTCATCATTTTTTTGGATTCGGATTAGTTCGACGAGTCAACACGAGACCCATTCAACCAATACAGGTTTTGGCCGGTTTAATAATTCGTTACCCTGGGGCAACTAGATTTTTTTTTTGTGTGATTTTTAAGTTTATTTGAAATTAAACCAAACATATGCATATCTGAGATTCAAACTTGAGTCCCTTGCTTTCAACCATGTCTGTCTTATCATTTTGCCACTACTTCATTTGTGCTATATAAGGGAAAAATATTTTATATATATATATATATAATCTATTAAAATTGTATATATATATATAATCTATTAAAATTATTTTAAGTCAAAAATATTACAAAACCAAAATAAAACAATATCTAACTTAACAAAAATAAATATATTATTACTATAGAAATGAGAGTCACCACAAAAAGTCTGACTTCGGTTAATTTCATAAAAAAAATTGACTATTGGTGTCAACTATGAGAATCACCACTAAAAGTCCATGGAAGTCAGTTTTTTTTAAATAAAATTTAAAAAATCAAACTTTTAAAAGTCACCACTAAAAGTCAATTTTTTAAAGAAAATCAATAAAAGTTAGATTTTTTTAAATAAAATAAACCAAAAGTCAAATTTTTTTCAATAAAATTAAAAAAGTCAGATTTTTTTAAAATAAAATTAAAAAAATAAACTTTTGGTGATGACTCTCATAGTTGCCACCAAAAGTCAAATTTTTTAAATAAAATTAAAAAAAGTCAAATTTTTTAAATAAAATTATAAAAAAATGACTTTTTGTAGCGACTATAAGAGTTGCCACAAAAAGTGATTTTTTTAATTTTATTTTTAAAAACTGACTTTTGGTGGCGATAAGTCAGACTTTTAATGCCGACTCTCAAAAGTCGCCATTAAAAGTGAGACTTTTGGTGGCGATAAGTCGAACTTTTAATGCCGACTCTCAAAAGTCGCCACTAAAAATGAGACTTCTAGTGGTGACTCCAAACTCAACTTTTAGTGGCAATTCATCTAGTCGCCACCAAAAGTGCACTTTGGTGTCGCCATCAAAAAGTCAACACTGAAAGTCAATTTTGTTGTAGTGCCCTCTCCTCTACCTTACTTGTCACTGGTGTTTTTTGAAGTCTGTTCTTCGATTAATCTGAAGTGATTCTACATTTCTTCTTATTTGTTCCTCTAAAGTGTGCTCCAGGGTTTTACAAAAGGTTTCGACATTTTGGTATCTATTTTATCCCTTACCACTGTATAATTTTCTTGCAAAGGATTTCTAATTTAATTATTATTGGAGTTACCTTATGCACTTTTTTCTAGTTACCTTGTTTTCTACTGGTGATTTCTTGCATTATACTGCATTACTTAAATGGTCTCCTCATCCAAATGAGCACAGGCTAAGGCTACTTCTAATCAAGCACTGGGCAATCTTCTGGAGGGTCCTGATTAGAAGGCCAATTACAAGGAATCGTTTGAGAAACATAAAGTAATTCTTAGTAAATACTTAGACTGGAATTATTTTACTGGTCTTAATTTTGAATCCATTGGTTTGCTGAACAACTTGGGGGTGAGAAAGTTTGTTAGTCATAAGGGAGTATGGAGTGAAGAAGTTGTAAGACCATTCTATACCAATTTGGTATATAATGTTAGAGAAGGGAAAATTTACTTCATAGTTAGAAACAAAGAAGTTGCAGTTAATGAGAGCAATCTGGCTACAATCATGGGTATTCCAGCACCTAACACTGATGATATATGTTTTACTGATCATCCCAATTCCTTAAATCCTACTTTCTATGCCAAAGATGATGTGTACAAAACCATTTTGAGGATTAATGAGTGGGAGAGACAAGAGATTAGAGTAAATGAGATGGATGCAAATGATAGGCTAGTATTTTATATAATTACTCACATCCTGTTCAATAAGTATAGTAGCTTTGCTAGTGGAAATGAGTTTGAGTACTTAGCCATGGCATGTATTATGCAGGGGAGAGCCATCAATATTCCTTACTTCATCATGAAAAGGATGGAGTCTTGGGCTAGAAATTATTCACCTATTCCCTATGCTGCCATAATTACCAGAATCCTTGAAGACATAAACATCAATGCTCTTTTTAGTCAAGACTTAAAGTCCTCAGTTATTGATGAGAATTCCCTTTTAAGAATAGGATTCTCTTATGTTAATAATAAGTGGAGAAGAATAGTTGAGAGCAAAGACTATAAATAGAGCAAGAGAAAGAAGAGAAAGAGAGATTGAAATGAACATTGAAGATGAGTATGAAGAAATGAATTATTCAGGCGGATATGAAGACTATGATAAGGGATATGAACAGACTAATTTTGATGCCGGTACATCTTAGATCATACCAGAGAAAACACAAGACTTCTGAATGAGTTGCTAGACAACTCCTCCTAAATGATGATGATGATTGAATAGATGCAAGCTCGCATAATCGATATGAAGACTGGAATGGATGAGATGAGAGATATGATAGAGCTCATTGAGGCCAGAATTTCTCAGCTGGAGTCCATTTCCTCTACTTAGCTAAAGAGATTCAGTAGCTAACTGATATGGTTTGTGATTTGTACTAGAGGCTAAGTTACTCTTTTGAGGATGGAGGATTAAAGACCTTTTTTTTATGTTAAGGGGAAAGAAATATTTTTGTTGTCTATACATTATTTATCTGACATTAATTTCATTTTGGTTTGTCATTAACTATGTTAGATTAGCATTTCATTTTTATGGATTATGTGTTGAATGCTGATATTGTAACACCTCAAAATTTTCATAAAACTATCTCCAGGATAAAAGATTTTTAAGATAAGATTCCTTAGTGAATAATTATGGCAATTCTCAAACCTTAAATTTCAAAGATCTCAAATCCATAATTAAAAGCAACTAGGAACCATCGATATCATCGCAGGTCTTACATTACTATCATTTCGACATATATATACATATCACTGGAGATTAAGTCTTAATTATTTTACAAAAAACTATAAAATCTAGGTTACAGCTACTGACTCCCTGCTGCAACCCCGCTATTCCCATTTTGATTTGCACCTGGAAATGGTTAATACAGCATAGAATCATGAGACATAGAAATCTCAGTAGCCAGTAATTAATCTTGAAAACAAGAACCATTCCCAGTCATAAAAGCAAGTTCATAACACCATTCATAATTCAGTTCAACTCATCTATGCCTCTGTCATGCAGAGATTATCCCTGGGTCTTAGTACCACAAGAGTCTGTTTCACCTCAAGTGGTGCCAAGGGTCATCACTATTCTCAGTGCTTACCACCAGGGTCTGATTATACCCTGTGGCCCAAAGGTCAGCAAGACTGACACTAGCATCGTCATGCATAGCTGCTTCCGCCCTAACCATGGTAAGTCTTATACTGGCGCGTACCGACATCGTACCCCAGATGCTTGACGTACACTGCCTTAGCACATGAGTATCATAATAATACATATACATACATAACAATGCATAGAGTTGAATATCACATAATTCATCAATAAATCATTTTCATCACATAATTCATAATTAAATCATTTTCAGTATAAAACAATTTCAAAATATATGAACAACGCTTTTATGAAATGTAACTGGCTACCTGAATTTACCGTCTCGTACCGATTCCGCTCGAAATTATTCCAAGGTGCTGATAAAATAAATTAGCTATTAAAATCCTAATATGGAATACTTGAAATACTATTCCATTTTTAAATGTAATTTCTATGCACTAAATACTAATTACGTATTATTCGCAATCTTATTTCAAATCCAAAATTTAATTAAAAATAATAAATATAATTAGCTAAAAAAATATCCTAATAGGGAAGAGATTAAAATTACTATTTCATAATTAATTAAATCTTGTGCCTCAAAATTAATTACGTAATATCTATAATCCCACTTATAGTCCAAAATTCAAATAATTATAATCAGCTAAAATTTCTTCTAATTTATTTCTCAAATTCCACTCTATTTCCTTTTTCTTCAGAAACTTTGAATTAATTCACTTGGTCCCTAAATGCGAACTTTAACCATATAAATAACCTTCAAAATTTGGTAAGTTCCATCAAATTTTAACTAAAATCTCATATATACTAATTCTGGACATTTTCAGAATTTTTACTCTTTCCTTCTAACTTTTCATTTCATTCACTTAGGTCCTCAATAATTATGTTTCCCTTATCTTTTTCATGATCTAAGACAATATTTAGTTTAATCTAAGTCTATAGGTCACAAATATATCTTTTTCCAAAATTATAGCTATTCCTACAAACTTTTGATTTTATTCAGTTTAGTCCCTGTCATGCATGCATACATCTAAACTTCATGTTTTTCCATTCTTCTTGCTGCATGGCTTTCCTAAACTCATCTAAGGACTCTCTAAGACATGTTTAATCATTTCTAAAACACATGGATAGCTAAAAGAAAGGATTTAAAGCTTACCAAAGTGTTGAAGCTCACTTTTCTCTAAATTTTTCTGCACTTTACTGTCATTGTTTTTGCTGCTGTGAAAGTGTGCTTTGGACCTCAAATCCACTGCTAAGATGGTCCTTTAGTCAGCACCAAAGTTGCCCAAGGGTGGCTCTTTAAAATCTTAAGGAAGCTTACTAGTTTGAAGCTTCATCCTCTCTCTCTCTCGGTTTCTCCCTTACTCTCGGTTTGCTGCAGAAAATCGGAGTCTTACCACTTTTCTCTTGTTCTCTCTCTCGGGTTCTCTCTTAGTATAGCTAAGAAATGAAGCTAAGGGCTCCTATATAACCTGAATGTGCTTTACATTGCTGTACAGTAGAGAAACATATCAGATTTTTAAGTTTTCTTTTGTTTACAACTCATCAAGGATTCATTGGATTTTCTACCGGAACTTCACGTGAATGGTTTCCTACTTTCACATGGTGTAGGTTATGGGTTTATGCA
Source organism: Biancaea sappan (assembly GCA_037074585.1). Lineage (NCBI taxonomy): Eukaryota > Viridiplantae > Streptophyta > Magnoliopsida > Fabales > Fabaceae > Biancaea > Biancaea sappan. The sequence continues at coordinate 29,551,260 of CM073493.1, forward strand.
GTAAACACTCCACATTTTACTGCATAAAACTTCTTCCTCTCTTGACTTTCTTTGGATACACGTGGTTGCCAAACCAGAAGACAGATTATCCAACTTCCCACAGTTTCAAGTGCAGCAGCGTGTTCTCTGTTCTTTGCTGAGATATTCAACGCTAATTCCTCCTTTTTGCATTTCCTATATGTCCCTTTTCAGTTGCTAATCCTTTTGTCCTAAAAATAATAAACAATATTCTACTTATCACGTTGTGTTGCTACCAAAAGGAGATGGGGCTAAGAGTTTCACATGTTGATAATCAAGTGCTGCTGCGTGTGAGTGCATGTTGCTGTGATGATGTTCTAGCCAAGAGTTCTCATGGATTTTTGCTTCTCATGAAATCTTTGCCATTACTCATACTTACTTTCTCAAAGTGGAATACATGCTGCAACTTCCTATTGGTGCAAAGTTAGGTGAAGGGAAGAAGAGCCACGTAAAACACTTGATTGTATACATCAAAGATCCTGCTAAAATTCTACAAAGTCCCTAACTACTTTTGGTCCTTGCAAGTGGGTCCTTGATCATTAAGGAAAAATTTAATTTATTATCTATAATTATTTCTCCTAATATTCTCTCTAAATTTTAATTATGGTGTTGTGAAAATAGCCTTTTAAAGGCTTTGTATTTCAAAATATCTTTTTAATTTATTTTTATAGCTTACCTGAATAGAGGCAAATTTTATTATTATGAAATTAATTTGGATTAATGTCAGAAAATTAAGGGCTGACAGTTTTGTTTTATTTGTTTTAAAAATATAATTAAATATTTTGAAACTGCCCATTAATTTTCTGAAACTGCCAATTAATTTTCTGAAACTGCCCATTAATTTTTGAAACCGAATTTTAATTGTATTAAAATTCTTGTCTGCCTCATTAATGTTCAGCAGCTATAAAAGGAGGACTCATTCCCCTCATTTTACACACTCACACAACAAACTGTTGTGCTCTTCTCTCTTCCCTCTCTCAAACTCTTTGGGTTACGCTCTTCAAAATTTCTGCTGTTCTGTGGCCTGAGAACCTTTCTCAGAAGAATATGTTTAATCCTGGAGGGAGTTCTGTAGACGCAGATTTTTAGCTGTGGTCGTGGAATAAATTCCTTAAGGACAGTGTCTATTATAAAGACGCGACTCAGATTATTTCGTGTTGGTATCCAAGTTTTACAACAATCTTAAGGAATTTATGGAAAACAACGTTTTTGCTGCTACCAGGAGTACCATTCGAATTGACGTAGAGGTAATATCATATTATTTGTTTTGATATCACTATTAGGATGAAATTCATGTTGGAATATTATTATAAATATTAATTATAAGATAATTATAATTAGTATTTTAATTGTTTCGGTTGGAATTTAAATGTTGCCTTAATATGTATATATTGATGCTTCATTTTGCCGTTGGACAAACTATTTACCACCATCCAAGCCTTTATTAGTAATATAAAGCATGCCAACGTATATATTAATGGTATCAATAAAAAATGAGGCAACGTATAATTTAATCACATTTACCCCACGGTTAAAATATTATTCTTGCTTTCAATATTTTGGAAAACTGTGTGGCGTGTACGTGTATATAATATACATAAATGTGTATTATATATTTATATATGAGTCATATATATGGGTTTGATATATATATATGGTGTGTGCGCATTATAAATATACTTATAGATATATATTGGATATTTTATATATATTGATATATTATATATACATGTATATATATATATATATATATATATATATATATATAAACATTGTCCCATTTTTTGATATATGATAAATATGTATATATCAGGAAGGGCATATGAATTTTATATATAGATATACATGTATGAATATGTGCATGAGATTTTGAAATATATGAAAACTATGTGAAATCTAATTATGCTCTGAGAAAATGCATAAATTTCTTAGAGAATATATGTATAAATAGATTTTGAGCTTTGAAAAATTTCACATAAATAGTCTCATATGAATGTTAAATTTTAGGTGAAAGAAATTGTGGATTTTTTGAAACTGGCACTATAACCATAAATGTGGGGGTTATAGAATTTACAAAAACAAAATATTTTCACCTAAATTATTACTATTGTTAAACAGTATTATCAATTACACTTGTCATTTTGGAACCAAAATTTTTGTGGGTTTGTGACCAAGATAGTGAACATTGGCATATAAATTTTGGGTCAATTTGTAAATTGACAATGCCGTCTCATTGAGATGATGATATGTCATAAGTAAGAATTGGAGTAAGCATTTGTGAATGCTAGTTTCTTACATCCCATGTTTATTGTACAAAGAGGTACAATAGTGTTGAATTATTGGTCACAAAAATTTTAAAATTGTGAAGTTCTTAAATGATTATGTGTAATTATATTCTTATATAATGTTATTATATGGTGAAAGAATTTATATGTGTATGTGTGTATATATATATATATATATAATGTTTGGATGTCCACATATAATAATTTGAGACTTTATATGAGTTAATTATGTACTAAATTAAAAGTACATATATATATATAGTCAAGTTGTGGTATCATTCTCCTACAAATTTTTAAAATATTTAAAAATGTAGGGATATTTGTCAAGTTGATACTGTATGCTCCATGGAAAATAAAAGAGTTTTTAAACTTTGACTATATTCATTGTCATAATTTATTTGCCTTAAATTGTGGCTCTCCTTTAATGTGTATTCATGATCGATAAGATGATAAGTGTGAGATATTTGTCTGCATATGTATGACATGTTAATTTTTATAGTAGCATGAATGTTATACATAAGACAAATAACTACTTGCATCTAATTTTGGTAAAAAGGCTTTATTAGAACTTATATATTAATATTCAATATTTTAGAAATTGAAAATTTAAATTCATGTGAGAATGTCCATGAGGATTTAAGAAGAAGCAAACGACAAAGGAAGACAACTTTTTTTGGAGATGATTTTTATACATATGCTATTGATGATGAACCTAGAACATTTTCTGAGGCTGTTGCATCTCCTGATGCAAAATTGTGGAAAGAAGCAATTAAAGTTGAAATAGATTTAATTTTAAAAAAATAAAACTTGGGAATTAGTGGATTTACCAAAAGGAGCAAAAACTATTGGCTGGAAATGAATTTTTAAAAAGAAATATAACCCTGATGGGTCGGTTGATAAATTCAAAGCTAGATTAGTAGTCAAAGGTTTTACTCAAAAATAAAACATTGACTATTTTGACACTTTTGCTCCTGTCACTAGAATATCATCTATAAGAGTTTTAATTGCTTTAGCCTCAGTATATAAGCTCTATGTTCATCAAATGGATATTAAAACAACATTTTTAAATGGTGATTTAGAAGAAGAAATTTACATGGAGCAACCTGAAGGTTGTATTCTTCCAGGTAAAGAGAGAAAAGTTTGCAAACTTCTTAAATCGTTATATGGATTAAAACAAGCACCCAAACAATGGCATGAAAAATTAAATCATAAATTGATTTGTGATGGCTTTACTCCTGTTGAAGTAGATAGATGTGTGTATACAAAAAGAGTTGATGCTAATTGTGTAGTTATTAGTCTGTATGTGGATGACATGCTAATCTTTGGTTCAAGCATGGATATAATATATAAGACAAAAGACTTTCTTGCATCAACTTTTGATATGAAGGACTTGGGTGAAGCAAGTGTGATTTTGGGAGTCCAAATCATAAGGAAAGGTGATAGTATTATACTATCACAGGAACACTATGTTCAAAAGTTACTCAAAAGGTTTGGTCATTTTGATGACAAACCAGTGTTATCTCCTTATGATTCTAGTACTCAACTAAAGAAAAACTTGGGTGAGCCTATTGCTCAGTCAGAGTATGCACAGATCATTGGGAGTCTGTTGCATCTGATGAACTTCACTCGTCCTGACATAGCATATGTTGTGTGTAGATTGAGTAGATATACACACAATCCCAATGAAGACCATTGGGGTGCTCTTGTGAAACTTATGAGATATTTGAAGGGTACCATGAGTTACGGTATCGAGAATAGTGGATTTCCTACTGTATTAGAAGGATACAGTGATGCTAATTGGATCTCTGATTCAGATGAGACGAAATTCACTAGTGGATATGTGTTCACCCTTGGTGGTGGAGCAGTGTCATGGAGGTCAACTAAACAAACTCTTATAGCTAGATCAACCGTGGAATCAGAGTTTATAGCTCTGGAGTTGGCTGGTAGTGAAGCTGAGTGGTTAAGAAACTTCTTGGCGTGCATACCTTTAGGTATGAAACTAGCACCATCTGTGTCTTTGCATTGTGATTGTCAAGCGGCAATAGCTATTGTAAAGAATAAAATTTATAATGGTAAGAGTAGACACATTCGTTTGAGACACGATGTGGTTAAGCAATTGCTAAAGGATAGAGTTATATCGATCGATTTTGTAAGGTTAGAAGTAAACCTGGCCGATCCTTTGACTAAACCCCTGGATAGAAGTGTAATTAATAAGACATCGAGGGGAATTAGACTTAAGCCAACAAGAAATTAACAGCGGCAGGAACCCAACCTTTGTGATTGGAGATCCCATGAAGGAGGTTCATATGGGTAATAACAAGTCGCTTGTTAATTCTGCTAGCACTATATTCTCAGTCTATTTCCTATGGTGTTAAGTGTGAAAGTACTAGAATGCATTGACTTGTGGGTTGAGCGTAAGTTCTTTATAATCTTTACAGCCCTACATTAAGGGTGGTGTATTCATTACAGATACACTTGATGAAGTCACCTATATGAGTGTGGAGTGGGGCCGCTCCCATGAGATCGTGGCGAAATATCTAGAGCACTCATGAATTCCAGGCATGCGCACGGCCGAAATAACGCGCACAACGGCATTAATAGCAGAAATGTGGGGGGTTCATAGTCTAAAAAGAGTATGTTGGTTCATAGAAGTTATATGCTTCACTGACTACTCTGTAAGATAAATCTTATCGGTCTAGGTCTGGTTCATAGTCTAAAAAGAGACACTGGATTAATGCGTCTACACCCATATATGTAACCCAAAAGTTTTGAAATATCTTTTGAAATATGTGGGGGATTGTTGTGAAAATAGCCTTTTAAAGGTTTTGTATTTCAAAATATCTTTTTAATTTATTTTTATAGCTTACCTGAATAGAGGCAAATTTTATTATTATGAAATTAATTTGGATTAATGTCATAAAATTAAGGGCTGACAGTTTTGTTTTATTTGTTTTAAATATAATTAAATATTTTGAAACTGCCCATTAATTTTTTGAAACTGCCAATTAATTTTCTGAAATTGCCCATTAATTTTTGAAACCGAATTTTAATTGTATTAAAATTCTTGTCTGCCTCATTAATGTTCAGCAACTATAAAAGGAGAACTCATTCCCCTCATTTTACACACTCACACAACAAACTGTTGTGCTTTTCTCTCTTCCCTCTCTCAAACTCTCTGCTGTTCTGTGGCCTGAAAACCTTTCTCAGAAGAATCTGTTTAATCCTGGAGGGAGTTCTGTAGATGCATATTTTTAGCTGTGGTCGCGGAATAAATTCCTTAAAGACAGTGTCTATTATAAAGACGCGACTCAAATTATTTTCGTGTTGGTATCCAAGTTTTACAACATATGGTAGAGTCACTTCATTTTCCAATTAAACTTTTTCCTCTCTACAAATATATATATATATATATATATATATATATATATATATATATATATTTTCTAATTTATTTAGTAATAAATTTAAAATTGGGATGTTACAGATATTATATCTCTTCATCCATAGTGTTGTGTTTTTTCCTGTGATATATATCCTATTTTAATTGTTTCATATATGGATGGATATATGCTTTTGCTGTGCTGAACTTTTGGAATATCTCTTTTGAAACAAAACTTGTTTTCAAAGAACTTATACTGTGCTAAAGATGTTTTGTCTCAAAAAGGTTTGAACAATAGTTTTTGAAACCCCTTTTTGTTAATGACAAAAAGGGAAGAAATTATTAAAATTGGTTATATGAATATGGATATATATCATATGTATGCTAAATACTTCTACTAGTTCTGTTGTGCTGAAATAAATCCTTATGAATGAAGCAAATTATTTTTTTGAGAAAAAGAATATCTAAAGAAAAGAATATTCTTATTTCAAAGGATATATTGCAAAAATTTCTTAAAACAATCATATTTCAAACTTCTATTGTAATTTTGACAAAAACCGAATTTCCTTGCACTTAATTGAAAATTGTTTCAAAAGAAAAGAGATATGAAATTCAGGGGGAGCTTTGTCTCTCTTGGACCAAATTGTTTATCAAAAACACATCCTATTTTAATTTGGTTTGTCATCATTAAAAGTGGGAGATTGTTAGCCCCATTGCTTGTGAAAGAAAATATATATGATGTTTTAATAATTAACAAACAAATTAAAAATAAAATATTCCTGTGTTTAGATATTTATCTTTTAGGAATATAAGTATACACGGATCAAGCCAAGACATCGAAAAGAGTATATTTATGTTTAGTGCCTTAGGTTTTAGGAATTCATGTAAAAGTATTTGATGGCAAGTTAAAAAGAGTTTTGAACTTAATGAAAATACTTTTAAAACTCTTATCTAGTTGGAAATGTTTTTACAAAAGCTTGTTAAGGTTATTGAGTCTTGGAAACTAAATTTTTCTAAGTCTAGTAGCTACTGATCAACAGATGTATGGGAATCAGTAGACCGATTGCTTTCTGATTCATCTTTTTGAAAAGACTCAAGACTTACTAGTTGACCGCTGGTCCTCCAGCAATCGACTGGTACACCTCAATCTGAAATTAAAATTGAGATCCAGTAATTACTAGTCGATTGATATATGGATATCAGCCAACTGATAGGATCTAGAACAATTTTAATTTGGGAAACAGAGAGTTACCAATTGGCTAATTGGACTTGACCAATTGACCAGTTGCTCATTAAGAGCAATTAGTCAACTGTCGTGATTGGACTAATCGACTACTATCATTCTGACATTAGTAATAACGACTAATTTTTCAAAAAGTCAGTTGAAATCTTTTATAAAATATCTCTAACGGATCTATTTTGACTTGAACTATAAATATGAGCTATACCTAGTTTGAAACCAAGAAGAAGAGGCTAAAAATTCCTATTATTACACTGCCAAATTATCTTGCCAATCTTATACTTCTAGAGTGAACTTCATTTGTATTATTTACTCTTTGAAAAGAGTTCATCAATGTATTGTTGATCTTGATCAACACAAATCTTTTTTGAGTTGTGGCAGTGGGTAGTGGATGAGCTAGATTCATAAATCCTCCATTGTGATTTTATAGATACCAGGGTAGAGAGAATTTTCGTGGTTCGCAAGTACCAAGGGAACAATGTTGTAGGGGTTTCACAAGTACTAGAGTTAAGAGAACTTGTGTTGTTTTGTAAGTACCAACCAATTACAATTTTGCTAGTGAAATACTCAAGTGGTTTGCTTGGGGATTGGACGTAGGCTTGAGATTAGCCAAATCAGTATAAATTGCCATTGTCAATCTTCTGCTCTCTTACTTTTTAATTTGTGCATTCTTATATCTACAATTTAATTCCTAGCACTTTAGAATTAATTCATTTTGATAGCATGATTAATTTTCTGAATTAATTTTACTGTCTTGAGCTTTGCATAATTTCAGAAAATTAATTCAACTTCCAATAAAGTTTTGTGAAAATTTTATAAAGCCTAATTCATTCCCCTCTTGGGATCCAACCATTCCTATTAGAAATAATTTGTATTTAAATTACTATTGAAATTCTTTTTTTTTAAGTTCACTTTGTAAGCTAAAATATTTGTATTAACTTTTTAATTTATTGGCTTATACATAACTTAATCTTGCAGATCAAAAAATATTTATATAATGATTGTAATGATTATTTAAATTCAACAATTATAATTTTGATTTTCAACTTATTAAATATATATATATATATATATATATATATACATAACTTAATCTTGCAGATCAATAAATATTTATATAATGATTGTAATGATTATTTAAATTCAACAATTATAATTTTGATTTTCAACTTATTAAATATATATATATATATATAAAGCTCTTATAACTATAAGATCATAAATTGAGAACCATTAATCTTATAACTAAAAGATCCTACAACTTTAAACTCATACACATGCTCATACTCTATAACCCTTAACTTTAGTTATTCAAAATTACTAATTAGTCATCACCATTATTTCTATGAAATCATCAGGATTGTGATGGGTTAATAAAAAAAATTAAAAAAATATATGACGTATTATGTGAAATCTTTCACTTTAAAAATATTAACATTATTAAAAAAATAAAACTAACTATATTTTAAATTACTTTAAATAATTTTAAACTATTTTTATATATAATTAGTTATACTTAAATCTACTCAATATATATGTAACAAATGAATACAATTTTTCTTAAAAAATAAATAATATATATTATATAAATACGAGTTAATAATGACATACATATACATAAAATAGATATATATAAGGTTCAACAATATTTTTTGTAATTTAAAATATAACTAATTTTAAATTTAATGCTTTTAATTTTAAAATTTTAAATAACAAAGTGTGTCAATTTTAACTCCTTTTTATTATCTTTTAATTATTACACTATTGCACTAACTATTTCATGAAAATATTAATAATGAGTAACTTTAAAATAACTTTCTCTAGACTACTATTGAAATCTTTTTTCTTTAGTTTAGTTTATAATATAAAATATTTATATTAACTTTTTAACTTAATAACTTATACATAAATTAATCTTGCATATTTTTAAATTAGAGAGGATTTGCCTAATATTTTTATGTTGATATGATTATTATTTATTATTAAATTGTATGAATATGAATACTAAAAAAAGCCTAACTGTGAAATATAAATATATGTATCTAGCATATATATAAATATATATAAATTATATATATATATATATATATAAAACATATACATGTGTTATATATATTATATTATATTATATTATATTATATATGATATGCACACAAGCAGTGTGCTCGACACACATTGTATCAACTACCTGTGTGTGTTTATAATATTATAATATAATTAAATTTAACTAATTATCTTTAAAAAAGTTTAAAATTAAATAATTATAATTTTTTATTTTAAATAATAATTACTTTTGTTATATAATAATTTATTCATATATAAAATTAATTATTATATAAGATAATAAATTAAAAAATTGAGACAAATATTTTAAATTATAAAATGAACTTAAGAAAAAATATCTTAGTTGTTATTTTAAATTTACTTATCATCAATACTTCTATATATATTTATTAATTTAAAGTATTTTTATTAAATATTTATAAACAATAATTGAGATAGATATATATTTTATTTATGCAAAATTCAAAGGAAGGAATAATAATTATGTGTAGAAGTCCCACTATGAGAGAATTTGTCTCCAATACTTTTTTCATCCAATTCTTGCTTAATATCTAGTACATTTTAGACTTCTTTTCCGCGGGATGACATCAAATTTTAATTTTTTTCATAGGAGTTCAAAAATATTCATTCCCCGTACAATTGAGCCATTATTTAACCATTTTTTTTTTACAAAATTAACAAGCAAAACAAAACACCTTTTTTATTTTCAAAATTAGAATATATATAAAAAATTAGATTTATTTCAAAAATAAATATTTATTTAAATAAAGAAAGGTCATATTAAATGTGGGTCGATTGGGTCTTTTTCTCTCTCACACACATACAAGAATTAGGATACTTCATTGCACGCTGTCGAAAGCATCGCTTTTTAAAACCGTTGCTAAAAAGTCATTCAACCACCGTTTTCAAACTTTATTTATGATTTTATTTAATTACGGTTAAAATGATGGTTAAAAAACATTATTTTCTACAGCACACAGTGGAGGATTCTCACGCCACACACACACATATATATTGTGTGTGGATCCCACCTACAAACTTTGTCACAATCCAATTCTGGGTATATGACCGACACGATACTACATGTCCTGTGCCACTGTAAACTTATCCAATGTCACTTAATCTAACTCTTTTATTAATTATAGTTATTCCTTAACATGCATCATCCATTCTGTAGCTAGAAGATGTCATGCTTATTTAAATAATTTACATAATCTCAATTGTTTAGATATTAAAGACAATTCAAAGTATAAAATATGTATATATATATATATGAATATATACATATTATAATAAAATAAATATTAATATTAGAAAATATCAATTAAATATAAATTAAAGTAGATATTAAGTAGAAATAAATATTAATTTACAAATGAATATTAATTAAAATGAATATAAATAAATATTATGGGCAGCGAAGAAATTGTTGGGCGAAGGAAGGATTTAGCCAAGGCGAAGGCACAAGGATCTCGAGCTTGAAAGTGATGACACTGGGATGGAATCTATTCTTGAATCCTGGTGGATGGCAATTGGAATTGAAGATGGTGAAAATGGACAAGGACATGATCAACGCTCGCAGAGAGCCTGGTGGAAGACAGAGGTGTGGAACCTCTGCTTGGAATTTTTGTGCTTGGAGTTTTAACAACGGTTTTAACTGTTGCTAAAACTTTCAACAACAAAAAAAACTGTTGCTGAAAGTTTTAGCAACAGTTAAAACTGTTGCTAAAACTCCAAGCATCCCTCTGCTTTTTTTTTTTTCCAAGCAGAGGATCCACACCCGAAAGACAGAGGTCAACGAAGACGGCAGGAAAATTGGGGATTAGGGGAGAGAAAGTTTGGCAAAAAAATATAAGAAGACTTTTGTACTAATTTAATTAGAGGTAGATTTTTAGGATGAAAAAAATTTGTTTTTGACAATATTTTTTAACAAAGATGAATCTTGTCTTTATTATTTAAGAATTTAAATTTAAATTTTAAACTAGTTTTAGCAAATTTTTTGTAACAAATTAGTATCTAATTATTAAATCCTAAAAAATATAATTGATTTAAAAGTTAGGAACAAAAATTCACTAAAAAACAGAATATTTTTGTCTCAAACTTTGTCTCTGTTTAAGTAAATTTTCCTCTATTTGAAATTTATATCAGAGTCGAATTTATAAAATGTTATGATAGAATTTGAGACAAAATTAATTTTGTCTCTAATTTATATCTATTTATATTCTTCTTGTATCAATTGGTAAAATCTTAAATTCAAACATTCTTAATTGCAATTGAAAGAAGCAAAAAAAATAAACCAATTGAAGGAACGGAAGACAGAAACCCAAAAAGTTATGCATTTGGCCCAACTTCGCAAGCAACAAGAGGAAACCAACTTCGAAAGAATGAAGATGTGATTCTGTTTCTTCAAATTTATTGTCTTCGCACATCTAAAACAAGGACTTAAATGTTTGTGCAGCTTGATCTCAAAAGCTTATCCAAAATATGTTTCTATCTCGATCAGTTCTAAAGCAAAGCACTTATCATCTTAAAAAAGGTTTCAGAAAATAGAGTAGAGACTAACAAGTTTGAGCAGATTGCAAAAAGGTTTCCCAGTAACCAACAACTTCGACAGGCATTATGCGATAAATAAAGAATAGGGATAAAGTGAAAAAAACAAAAAAGAGGAGTTTTTCTGTTCATACTACATTGCTTACATAGTTTATTATGGGGTAGTCAAATCCAATTATTATCCAGTCCCTTATCAAACTTGATAATGGTTAGGATGACAAATGGCCGCTGATATCATCCGTTAAGTAAAAAAATTCAAGTTCATACATATAAATCTACTACATTCATTTGACCAAGTATAACAATGCAGTATTAGACATATGAATCAAAATTGTGAAGACTGCAACAGGCTTAAGCTTACCTCTGTCTTGTAAACCTTTCAACGCTCCGAATGAGAAAAAGAATTGCAACAACCATCCCTAGCCACCATTATCAATCCTCTGTAGGAATTTGAACAGTTTGCAAATTTTGTTTGGCGTTGAAGAATTATTTTAATTTTGATTTTAATGTACCATTGTTAATACTTCCAAGGAATTTGAATAGTTTACATAAATCTTTAGGCATCAAAGAATTATTTAATCACCAAAAAAAATATAAATTTAACGTTAGTTTTTTAGCGTTAATTGTTAAAAATTCACGTTAAATATGTAAGATATGATTTTGCAAGAATATTTAACATGAATTTATTAAGTAACTGACATTAAAATATTTATTTAAATTTATTTAATAATTTTATAATTGAAATTAATTTAATTGAAATAACCAAACCTAACCTAATTTCCAAATGCTCACCATCTCCCGTCATCTGATCTTTATGGTTCTCTGAGATTCTCATCCCCATTGAAGCGGCATCGGCTGATAATCATCGCCAATCTTCTTCGTCTTCTCTGATTCTCTTCTCCTTTGCCCGATCATCATCTCCATTGGCTTCTCTGGACATCTTCATCGCCTGATCATGATCATCTCCATCATTTTCGCTGATTCTCATCTCTATTGTCATCGTCTTCTCAGGCTTAGGTCTTCGTCTCGCCGTCGGCCGTCGCAGACGCTTAGCCTCAGTTTTGTGAGGCGGTCCGATTTTCTCATTGCTTCGCTCATCCTTTGTTCTGCATATTTTTTGATAAAAAACCCTTCATGAAATATGTTGATATCTTTCTCGTGGAAATATTTTTGACTTAATTTTCCTGTTGAACACGATATTTTGTGCATTTTTATGCTCATCTTAGAATGCTTACCGATTCATTGATGCGATTACAAAAAAGCATAAATATATATTTTCTTCTGAAGTGAAATCCTACAAATCAACATTTATCGGTGTGGGAAATGCAAAGAAAAACAGGAAAGTTCGTACAAATAAACATTCTTCTTAGATAGTTATATTAAGACATTAGCAAATGTCGTAGAAAATTTTTTGACTCAATAATTTTCTGTTTCTTTTGGAAAATGACATAGTGATGCAATCGGGATTTGTTTCTCCAGGTTATGATGGGCACGGTAATGACTGGAATGCTTATTCTAGATTTGTGAACCTTGACGGAAGGATGGCTCAAGTCTTATCTGGCTTCTACTATATAGAAGCCATGCCTCCTATGATTGATATTTGTGGCTTTATATTGTAAGTGTTATTTTTTGTACGGTTTCTTATAATACTGCTGGCTAAGGTGCGTTTAAATATTATTAGTTGTTTGATGGTGAATGGTTGCTTCTTCCCAAATCTTTTTTTTAATAGCTTTTTAACAGTTCTTAGCTGTATAAATTTTCAAGGTCTGTACTGGTTGAATCCTCTCTAGTCTGAAGTGGTGTAATTTTGGGTCTGAGTTGTGGATTATATTGAAAACTCCAGTTGGTAAGCAACTAAAACCTGATCTGAACTTTCTTCTCTGTTGTCATTGTACAATTGTTGAGTGATGATGCATTTTCATTACTGTCTGTTAAGTTGAAGCACAATGGTTCTTGGAATTTGGTGTGGAGTGCTCTTGGGTCAGATTTAATGACCTAGAGGGCCAATTGTTGTAGGTAAGCATGACTAAACTCTCATATTTAGTTTTCCTCTGTTCTAGCATAAGAAATGGAAAAGAAAATCTGTGTTGCTTGTTCTTCTCGGTTTGGCAGAAGAAATGGTAAACTTCATGTTAGTTTTGATTAGTTACTTAAGAATGAAATTTAAACACCATGACCGAACTAACCCTATGACTGAAGGGATTTTGGATAATGTAAATGAAATTTTCTGCGAAGGAAAAACTGAGCCTGGCTGAGGGGTGCATTAATGGGTTATTTTCTGCCAAAAAATATTCTAAATTGTGAAAGAATAGTTTGGCGTGTCAAATTCTGGATTTGGGGGTTGGTTGTGTGTTAATTGAGGCCATAATTCAAAGGGGAAACAGAAGAGAAAAATCAGAAATGGATTAGAAGTTCAAAAGAAAGCGGGAAATGTGGACAGATCATGCAGAAAATTCTGCATAAGCTGTCATAAACCATAAAATTCTGCATAAGGTGTCATTAGGGGGAAATGTGGATTCATGCTTCAAATTATGCTAAGTAACATTGATAGTCTCTGCATGGCAACATTTCATTGGATAGAGTTATATATTTCCCATTTTCGGTACATCAGGCGATTTACTTTGGTAACTTTGATCTACAACAACAACAACAACAACCTTATCCCACTAGGTGGGGTCGGCTACATGGATCGCCCGACGCCATTGAGCTCTATCAATGACTAATTCTTTAGGGATCTCATTTACCAGAAGATCCCTCTCAATAACTTCTTTAAGCGTCCTTCTTGGTCTTCCTCGACTTTTTTTCATAGGGCTCCAAACCATCTGCTCAACTCTCCTTACTGGCGCTTCTAATGGTCTTCTTTGAACATGTCCAAACCACCTTAAACGGTTTTCAGCCATTTTTTCCTCAATAGGTGCCACTCCAATTCTCCCTCGTATACGATTATTACGGATTATATCTCTTCTCGTATGACCACACATCCAACGCAACATCCTCATCTCCGCTACTCCAATTTTATGCTCTTGTTGTCCTTTCATCGCCCAACATTCGCTCCCATATAAAATCGCAGGTCTTATAGCAGTACGATAAAACTTTCCTTTGAGCTTATCCGGTACTTTTCGATCACAAACAACTCCTGATGCCATTCTCCACTTTAACCACCCAGCTTGTATCGTATGTGTCACATCACTTTGGTAACTTTGATCTACCTTTATAAAATGTGTGTTCTATTTTATTAGTTTATTGATCCTCTTAGTGTATGGCCTACATCAGGGATCATCCTTAAGTCCTTATTTGTTTGACTTGGTTTTAGATGTTCTGACGAAACACATCCAAGAAGAAATCCCTAAGTGCATGCTTTTTGCAGATGACGTTGTTCTCATAGCAGAGACAAGGGAAGAGATTAATTCTAAACTTGAGTTATGGAGAGCTACTTTGGAATCGAAGGGTTTTCATCTGAGCAGGAGTAAGACCGAATATATGCATTGTAAGTTTAACAAGCGACAAGCTAGGAACGAGCTGGAGGTTAAACTTGGTGATCAGGTCATATCACAAGTGTCAAAGTTTAGGTATTTGGGATCAATTATACAAGATGACGGCGAAGTTATTAGAGATGTGGAACATAGGATACAAGCTGGGTGGTTGAAGTGGAGAATGGCATCAGGGGTTATTTGTGATCGGAAAGTACCTGATAAACTCAAAGGAAAGTTTTATTGTACTGCTATAAGACCAGCGATTTTATATGGGAGTGAATGTTGGGCAATGAAAGGACAACAAGAACATAAAATTGGAGTGGCGGAGATGAGGATGTTGCGTTGGATGTGTGGTCATACAAGAAGAGATAGGATCCGTAATGATCATTTACGAGGTAGAGTTGGGGTGGCACCCATTGAGGAAAAAATGGTTGAAAACCGTTTAAGATGGTTTGGGCATGTGCAAAGAAGACCGTTGGAAGCGCCAGTTAGGAGAGTTGAGCAGATGGTTTGGAGCCCTATGAAAAAAGGTCGAGGAAGACCAAAAAAGACACTTAGAGAAATTATTGAACGGGACCTTTTAGTAAATGAGATATCTAAAGAGTTGGTCATTGATAGAGCTCAATAGCGTCGTGCGATCCATGTAGCCGACCCCACTTAGTGGGATAAGGCTATGTTGTTGTTGTTGTTGTATTGATCCTCTTAGTGTATAATTTTCCATTAGATGAACCTTTGCATAATTGTTTTTATTTACCGCTTTGGCATCCAGGGTATAGAAAGCATGTATAGTTTAGCTCAGAAATATATCTAGTTGAAACCAATGTCCAGTGCCCACAGGTTGACAGGACTTTTGATTGGAATTCTTGACGAAAATATTGAGGTTAGTAATATATAATATATTATTTCCCTATACATTTGGGCCAACTTGCTTCCTTGTTTTTTCCTCTCGTTACTCTCTTATGGAGTTCATTATTCACTTCCCTTTTCTAACTTCAATTCAGATTGTCTTAGTAGAATGTTCTGGAGAATATGGCACTTGGTAATTTGATAAGCGCTTTTGTCTATGTCACTACTCACCCGTATTCCAGTCTCTCAAAAAAGCATTTCTATTAATTATTTAAAAAATAACCACAGAAAAGATAACTTCGGATGGTATGTGGGGTTAAATTTTAGTGATTATCTTTGTATTGAAGCTTCAGTTTTTTGCTTTTCTCCTGCAGTAGGAAAATAGATTATACTGTCATTTAAAAAGCAATTTTATGTCCTGTCCAACCATATGCAAGCTAAAAATATACACAAGAGAAGCATAACGGAAGTATATTTAACTTTTTATTATCATTTTAAATATTAATGACATGGCAAACACTTAGATGAATGCCAATTTTCTCTTAATATTTCCTTGTACTCTTCTAAATTCATAATTTATGTCTCGATAAGTTGTGGCTGGCTTCTGTTTCATATATTTCTTTTTAAACTCAGTTCCATGGTTTTGTTTTCTTCAGATGCTAAGTTGAAGTTTTTTTCTCTTTTTTCTTCTTTTAATGGCAGCACATCATTTCTCATTGGTCCCAAGCAGCATGTTTGATCCTGTTTGTATCTACGCATCTGCCATATTCCTTGCAATTATGATAATTGCCATGTTTTGAGCTCTTTATGTATGGTTGGACTAACTAAATGACCCTTCGATATGAAAATTATCTTAATTATGTTATTTGAACATAAGCTGCTTAGTAAGATGCCTTAGAGTTGATTGTGCCTCACTTCATAGTAAGTTCCTCATGCCCCTTTTTCTTGTATTTAAAAAAAAAAAAGAATCAGTACAATATTGGCCAAGCATCTCTTCCTTAGTTGAAATACTCATATTAACATCACTGTAAGTCTTAAGAATGTTCTTGAAGGATTATCATGAATGGCAGGGACAAGTGAAGTCATTGGAAGAAATTAGTGATAGTTGACCATTGTCTCATTATATTTTGCAGAGCAGCTAACAACATAATGTTTAGAATTATATGTTGATAGTCTAAGATGTATATATAGCCGACCTCACCTAGTGGGATAAGGCTTTGTTGTTGTTGTTGTTGTTGTTGTAGTCTAATATGTATATCAGTTTGGTCTATTGACATATTGCTTGGTTCTCATTTCTTTTTATGCTTAAACTTAAATTTCTTTAGAATAACTCTGATATGTGTTAGGTTCCTCATAGACCACATTCAGCTAGATAGGATTATACTATTTTGTTTTCTCTGTAAAGTAAATAGTGTATGGTCAATAATAGTCTTTAGTTTCAGGGATTTAAGCTTTTGGATCTTGGAATGTAACATTTCTTTCTGACGGTGGAGCTGTATTAATTTACACAAGTACGAAGTTAAATCTTGGAGTTGTTGAGATTATTTTTGGTGAGTCAAAGAAAGCTGAAGATGGCTTGAAGAATTGTTTTGATCAAAATGGGGAAAAATGATAAATTATAAATTATGTGAGGCAGATGTCATCTGATCCTGAGGAAATGATGGCAAAGTTTATTTGGTTACAAGTGCACCTTCTCATCATGGAAGATAAGATGTGATAGAAGTCTATGGATAAGATCATGTGAACAGTCTAGAATGAGCTCCACCCCCTCCCCCCACTGAATGTCAGAGTCTAAGCTGATTGAGTTAGGTTGCCCTGGTGATGTGCTTCTTTACTTTTTTGTTTTTTGTTAAGTCTAGTATTATGGAGTTAACCTTGACATGGTATATACGAGAAAATGTCATTGATGTTTTTACTAAATTATGTCAAGGACTCGAGCCAATTGCCCCAAAAGCTTAAGCTAATATGAGGAGGTCCTAGGATGGTTTTACAAATGTTTCTGAAATGTCCCTCTCCCAAAAGCTTTATGGGCTTGAATTGTGGAAAACAATACATGCCCACCCAAAGGTTGTGTTGATCTGAAGCTCTAATACCATGTTAAAAACAAACTATTAAGTTGATAGGAGAAAGCCCGAGAATGGTTTAAGCTTTGACCAAGGAAGTATTATAAGAGATTATTGCTTACTTTTCATCATGTTTTCATATATCTTTCTATAGACATTATTCCATGCTTATTTCTATATCTAATTTCTATATTTCATTCATTGGCTTTCAGATCCTTCTTCTGCAGTGCTTTATAAATTTTATTTCATCATTTCCTTTATCTGAGATGTAAATTCTTTTTAGGTAGGCTACTACTTGATTTTCAATTTATAAATGTTGCTTGTCTGTGAAATTTGAAATTTTGCTTGTTTGAGCGTTTCATACAACTTTTGTTATTTAGAACTATTATTTAATTTAAATTTTTTATGTTTATAGGTTCCAGATGAGGGAAGTGTAGAAATCACTACTAAGAAGCAGAAGATCTTATAGAGCTAGTTATGACTTGTCTTAGTGAATAATAAACTTTATATTTTGATTACCCTATTTGTATTGACCTATTAAACAATGTCAAATTTGTTGAAACTTAGTGTATATATATATATATATATATATTTCATATTGGATATTGTATAAGATAGTTTCATTATCAATTATATATCTGTTTGAGATTTATTTCTTGCGAATTTGCTAATTATGTATGGGTATTGAAATTTAGACCATTGTATAATGATAAAAAAATCGAATAAATAGGGATATAAAACTAATATCAACATTAGTTGAGATTGACATTAAGTTTAACTTTAGTTTTACTGGCATAAAAAAAATATATATAAATGCTTGATAATAGTCAGTTATAACTGAAATTAAAATTTGTATCAATCATAAATGATGCTATATTGGGAGTTATATCTTGCGTCAGTCATAAATGACTATATTTGAATTCATTTAAAATTTATGTTAACTAATGTTAGTTGTAATTAACACAAAGTAAAATTTCATATTTTTTTGTCATAATTTAACATCAATTACAATTAATACTAAATATTCAATCTGATGTCAGTCATTCCAATTGTTGCTATAACTGATGTTGTATTTGTTACGACATTGAATCTAGCGCCAGTCATGGTAACTGACGTCAGACCTCTTAACGTCAGTAATAACTGATGTTAATAGTTAAAAATAACTGACAACAGCAACAATAATAAAGTCTTATCCCACTAGGTGGGGTCGGTTATATAGATCGCACGATGCCATTGAGCTATATCAATGATCAACTCTTTAGGTATCTCATTCACCTGAAGATTCTATTTAATAACTTCTCTAAGTGTCTTTATTGGTTTTTCTTAGCCTTTTTTTATAGGACTCAATACCATCTGTTCAACCCTTCTTACTGGCACCTTCAACTGTCTTTTTTTAACATGTCTTGTTGTCCTTTTGTCGCCCAACATTCACTCTCATATAAAATTGCTGGTCTTGTAGCAATACAATAAAACTTTTCTTTGATCTTATAAGGTATTTTCTGATCACAAAGAATTCTTAATGTCATTTTTCACTTCAACCACCCAGTTTGTATCCTGTGTTACATCTCTAATAATTTCGCTGTCATTTGTATAACTGATCTCAGATACCTTAACTTTGACACTTGTGATATACCCTGATTTCTAATTTTAACCTCCAATTCGTTACTAGCTTGCCGCTTATTAAACTTACAATGTATACATTCTGTCTTATTTCTGTTCAGGCGAAAACCTTTCAATTCCAAAGTACCTCTCCATAACTCGAGTTTAGAGTTAATCTCTTCCTTTGACTCCGTAATGAGAACAATATTATCTGCAAAAAGCATGCATTTGGGAAATTTTTTTTTTTGATGTGTTCCGTCAGAATGTCTAAAATCATGTCAAACAAATATGGGTTCAAAGATGATCCCTGATGCAGGCTAATCTTAATAGGAAATTCTTTTGTTTCCCCTCCAGATGTTCTCATACTAGTTATAACCTCCTCATACATATCTTTTATAGTTCTAATATACACAATTCAGACACCTTTCTTTTCTGTGGCTTTCTACAGCACCTCTCTTGATACTCGATCATAAGTTTTTTCCAAATTAATAAAAACTATATGCAAATTTTTTTGTTTACTGCGATAACTTTCCATCAACTCTCTTAGTAGATAAATAGCTTCCATAGTAGATTGTTCTGGCATGAATCCAAATTGATCTTTAGAAATATTTGTCTCAATTATTAACCTACGTTCAATCACTCTTTCCCATAATTTCATATTGTAACTCATAAGCTTAATCGTTCGGTAGTTTGCACAGTTATGGATGTCTTCTTTGTTTTTATATATAAGCACTAAAGTGCTTTTTCTCCATTGTTCAGGCATTTTTTTGGACCTTAGAATCTCATTAAAGAGTTTAGTCAACCAGATAGTATCCTCCTCCCCTAAACACTTCTAAACTTCAATAATGATGCTATCAGGACTAATGACTTTACCATTATTCATTACTGTAAGAGTTTCCTTCCTTAATCTTATGATAATATGTCAAATTTTGTTTGCTGTCCAGGATTGTTAAATTCTCCATATCACTAGTTGACCCTGCTCTATCATTAAAGAGGTTGTGAAAGTAATCATGCCATCTGTTTTTTATCTCTATCAGTAACCAAAACTTTTCTTTCATCATCCTTAACACATCTTACTTGATCCAAATCTCTAGATTTCCTTTTTCTATTGTTCGCAATCTTGTAAATTTTTTTTTTCCATTTTTCGTTCCTAATTTATTGTAAAACTCTTCAAACATTTTAGATCGTACTTTGCTTATTGGTTTTTTAGTCTCCTTATTAGCCTTTTGATACATTTCCCAATTTTTTGTGTTATTGCACAAATATATAGCTTTAATGCAATCTCTTTTATATTTGATCTTCTCTTGAACGCTCTCATTCCACCACAAAGATTACTTATCCCTTTTTCTAAAGCCTTTTGATTTTCCTAAAAATGCTTTAGCCACCTTTCTAATTCTCTTGGCCATCTCATCCCACATAATGTTAGCATTTTCTTGTAATTCTCAAGACCCTTCCTTCAACAGTTTCTTCTTGAAAGTTTGTTGTTTCTCCTCCTTTAGCTGCCACCACTTGATCCTAGGATTTATCGCATGTCGATACTTTTGTTTTCGATCATTAATAAGCACGTCAATGATAAAACTCTATGTTGACTTGTCACGGGTTCCCTAGGAATAAATTTATAATTTTGACAGATTTTTCTATCTGTATTACTTACAAAAAAAAGTCAATTTGTGACCTTGAGGCTCCACTCTTATAAGTGATTAAATGTTTCTATCGCTTCTTGAAGCATGTATTGACAACCTTGAAATTATAAGCCATTGAGAAATCAAGTATAAATTGTCTTTCCTCATTAAGCTCTCTAAAACCAAAACCATCATGAACCCTCTCATACTATCCTGCTTCTTTCCCTACGTGGCTATTAAGGTTCCCCCTGATGAAGATCTTCTCTTTTAAAGGTATGCCTCTGACAACCCCTCCAAATCTTCCCAAAACTTTTCCTTAAGATGTGCATCCGTCCCTACTTGGGTGCAAGGGCACTTATGATATGGATAGTATCTCTAATAACAATCATTCTTAAAGATAGAATCTTATCTCCAATTCTTTTTCCTCCACCACATTCGGCTTTCATTCCTTGTTAACCATAATGCCTACTCCATTCTTTGTCCTTGCTTTCCCCATGTACCAAAACTTGAAACCTGAATGGTCAAACTTCTTAGCCTTTTCTCCAATCCATTTAGTCTCTTGAAGGCACAAGATATTAATCTTCCTCCGCTTCATAGTGTCCACAACCTTTATGAATTTCCCTGTCATGGTCCTAATATTTCAAGTACCAATCCTGATCTTGCTTTCCTAGACTAGCTTTTTTACCCTCAGCTATCCAGGAATGTGCTCAGGGAACATTACATTCGAATGATGATGCAGTGACTCTAGCTCATTTGACATTGTACTCGATGTACACAGTACGTTGCTTATGGGCAACGATCTCGTATTAGTGAACTTTGCTCATTTAACACTATATCCGGATGTCGATGTAGCGGCTCATGCTCATTTGACACTATACTCGAGCCATACAGTGCGTTGCTTTCGGGCAATATTCTAACATTAGCATAATATTGTCATTGATCCATATTTCATGAGAGTATCAACAAAGTTTTATACTGACTGTTGAGGGCCTAACACAACTCTTTTTCTTTAGCCGGACTTGGAAATGGCTATAAAATATAGGCGGAGTTAGTTAAAAATAACTGACATTAAACTATAATTTTTTTTGTAGTGAATGTTTAAATTTAGTTACCACTATCGATGCTTTGTAGGAACATAACAGTCTACACGATTCTCGAAGTGTCAAAGAATTATTTTAAGGTTGAATGTAGTCTATGCTTTTTATGAATTTAAACAGTCTACACAATTATTTAGGCGTGGGATAATTACGAAGTTTTAATGTGGTGTTCTATCGTTTATGCTTTGTAAGAATTTGAACAATCCATCCAATTGTTTAGGTGTGGAAGAACAATTTGAAATTTGAATGTACTGTTCAATTATTTAGGGTTTGTTGGAATTTGAACTGCCCACATGTTTCTTCAGGTGTGGAAAAATCACTTTAAGTTTGAACATAGTGCTCCGTTATTGATACTTGGTAGGAATTTAACAGACCACACCATTATTTAG
This sequence comes from Biancaea sappan, assembly GCA_037074585.1. NCBI lineage: Eukaryota > Viridiplantae > Streptophyta > Magnoliopsida > Fabales > Fabaceae > Biancaea > Biancaea sappan. The sequence continues at coordinate 29,573,885 of CM073493.1, forward strand.
GCATGAAGAATTTCCTAAAGTTGGAATATTTTATAATTCCACTATCAATGCTTTATAGGAATTTGAAAATTCCACACAATTCTTTAGGCACGCGAGAACTAAGGTTTGTAAGTAGTGTTACATTATCTACAGCTTTGCGCCACTTTGACTGGTCCACACAATTCTTTAGTTGTCAAGGAATTATTTTAAATTTTAATGTAGTGTTCCATTATAAAAGTTTTGAAAGAATTTGAATAGTTCACACAATTTTTTAGGCATGGAACAATTATTTTAACTTTAAATGTAGTGTTCCATTATCTATGCTTTATAGGAATCTGAACAGTTCACATAGTTATTTAGGCGTTAAAGAATTATTTTAAGTTTGAATATAGTGTTCCCTTATCAATTGTTGAAAGGAATTTGGACTTTTTTAGGCATTGAAGAATTATTTTATGTTTGAATGTTGTGTTTCATTATTTATGCTTTATAGGATTTCAAATAGTCCGTACAATTCTTTAGGCATGGAGGAAGTATTTAATGTTTAAATGTAGTGCTTCATTGTCGATATTTTGTAAGAATTTGAACAATCCACCTAACAAAATTGTTAGGTGGGGAAAAATATTTTAATTTTAAATAGTGTTCCATTATTTACTCATTTGTTGGAATTTGAACAGTCCCAATTCTTTAGGCGAGCAAGAATTATTTTGAGTTTGAATGTGGTGTTTCATTGCTTTGAAGGAATTAGAGTAGTTCACACAATTTTTTAGGTGTGAAGGAATTATTTTTAAGTTTTAATGTAATGTTCCATTATCGATGGTTTGTAGGAATTTGTACCATCCACCCGATTCTTTATAATTTAATTATAAGTAGCTAAATCATTTAAATTAACATAAATTTCATTTTCTTCCTTCTTTAAATATTTTAGGTTAGATTATTTCTTTCTATCCTTATAATTTTACTCAATTTTTCATTTGATCCTTATAGTTAAAATTTTTTAGTTGAGTTCTTTTAGTTTTATAAATTTTTTTATTTAGCTCTAGTTCTTAAGTTCTTAAATTTTTCATTGAACTTCACTTATACGATTACTTATGTACAATCTAATGCTTTTAATATATATATATATATACACACACACACACACACACACACTAAAGGATTAATATATATATATATATACACACACACACACACACACACACACTAAAGGAGTTCCTCCCTGGCGCATTAAATGCAGCACTATTGGAATGCCACGTATCTTCTCTGCTGATGTGTACCACTTTTTGTAAAACATGTGGTCCTGACATGACATGGCATCAGCATGACAAATTGCTTAAGAATTTAATTCTCGGCTCGTCAACTTTTCATTTGTGACAGCAGCGTTTAAAGATTCGATTCAATTTGAGCGTCAATTAAATCAAATTAAACTAATTAATTTTGAAAAAGATATACATCTATTCAGTTTTATTTTTTAGGTAATTTAATTTGATTTTGAGTAGTTTAGTTCAGTTTTTATTAGATGGTTTGGTTTGGTTTTAGGTAGTTAGAAAAAAAAATCATAAAATCCTTGTATAATAGTGCCTAAAGTTCTGTAAATGCAATTAGTCGGTGGATGTTGCCCAACTCAGTACTGCTAGCACATTGATGCCATAGTGCCATGGTGGCCCTTAAAGACAAAAGATCTTTTGAGTAAATAAATTGATCCTTAAGATTCAGAAAATTCAGGGATTAAAACATATGAAGTTAAACTTTGAGAGACTAAATAATTGACTCATGTATTTTTGAAAGACTAACTTGTTAATATAGTCAAAAAAATTTATCAAGTCTTTTTTTGCAAAATTGTTAGACACATATAAAGGTCAAAAAGTTATGGATGTTAATTTTTCACGTTTGATTAAGTTTCTCAATTCAATCTTCGAAATATTATATTCATCTCAATTTAATTTTTTTTATTGTTAAATTAAAAAATTTACAATTATTAAATCTCAAATTTTTGTCATTAAAAACTACTTTGATAAATAAAAGAATTAAATTGAGACAATTACAAATTTTTAAGGCTAATAAGATATGCTTAATTTGTTAAAGATTAAGTTGAGACAATTATAATTTTTTGAAAATTAAATCATTAATATAAAAAAATAATTCTACTTTGCAGAACAAATATCTTGTTTATAGATAAATGTATATGGCTCAAGCACCAATGGGTGCAAAAGTCATGTGTTCACAATTTAACATGTCAAGTCAACTCATATGGACATAGTCCACGGTAAATATATTCCAAATATTTTGTTTGTAATCCATAGATAGATAATGAGTTTGAACCAATGATAGAATAGATAGGCTTAGAAGAATTATTTAAGGTATGACTGAAGTGTTGTATTATCAATGATTTGTAGGAATTGAACAATCCATACAATTCCTTAGGTTTGGAAGAATTAATTTAGGTTTGAATGTAGTGTTCCATTATTTATGCATTGTCCACATCATTTTTTAGAAGTTGAAGAATTATTTGAAGTTTGAATGTATTGTTTTGTGATGAATGGTATGAAAGAATTTGAACAAACAACGATTTCTATAGGCATGGAAGAATTATTTAAAGTTTGAATGTTGTGTTCTATCATCGATGCTTTGTAAGAATTTGAATAGTTCATACAATTCTATAAGTGTTGAAGAATTATTGTAAGTTTGAATTTGAATGTAGTGTTCCCTTATGGATGCTTTGTAGAAATTTGAACAGCCAATACAATTCTTTAGGAGTGGAAGAATTATTTAAAGCTTGAATGAAATGTTCCACATTGTTGATGATCTATAACAGTCCACACAATTTTTTAGGCGTGGATGAATTATTTTAAGTTTGAATATAGTGCTCATTTTCTTCTTTTTTTTAATGGTTTTGTAGGGATTTTTGTAGTCCAATATTATTTGGAAATAGCAAAATCATTTAAATTAGCACAAATTTCATAGACTCCATTCTTTAATTATTTTAAGTTAAATTATTTTCTCGAGTCTTTTGATTCTACTCAACTTTTTTTAGTCTCTATAATTTAAAATTTTATAATTGAGTTTTATAATTTTATAAATTTTAATTTAGTTCTTGTTACTAAGCTACTCATACAACCAATTATCTATATATTGATACTTTGAATATAATATGTATGACTCACATAAGAAAAACGAAAAGTGGAAAATGATGTGAAATTAACTCACATTCATAGCTTAATATGTCTAAATAGCTTGGGCAAGCTAGCTTGAACCGTGTACATTGAGAGTCAAAACGGCACACAATTAGTTGTGCCTGCCAAATTTAACAAAATATTAATAAAAATATAAACAGTAAGGAGTAAAGAAAAATAAAATTTAATCTTAATTAATGTGCTAGCTACATTGGAGATATTCTTACCCTATGAAAAAGGGATAAAAGGCTAAAATTTTTAAAATTTTTTAATAAGTTAATTATGAATTCTTACCTGGACAAATTAATTAACAAGATAATATTGAGAGAAAAATGTTTTCGGGGTGAGATGCTATATTATTTATAATGGATTTCTTGATTATTTTGAAATTCAAGTTTTTATTGGTAAATAAAATTAATTACCTCTTCTACACTCCTTCAAATAATTAATTATCTAGCACACCCATTTTATTTCTAATCACGGAGAGATAATTTATTTGAATGAATGAATAAATAGAAAAAATCCAAATTTTCTCATTTTAAATGAATTATTTACCTTTATAATTTCAATCATCCCAGCTAGCCAATTTAAAGTCTTTTGTAAAAATAAGATTATATATTTTTCTCCTTCCATTGATAATTTCTCTCTTTATCATATTCATTTATATGTCTTTTTAAATTCAAATAGCAATACTTCTCCTAAAATATCAAGCGAGGACAATGATATATGTAGCATTACCTTCTTCATGGCAAACCTTAATCTACCAAACATGGCAAACCTTTGTTTTCATTTCTCCTTTTTCATGTTCTCTTTGTTTTCCTTCATGGTTTGCGTTGCTTTATGCAAGACCAATTTTACCACAGATGAGTCTGCACTTTTTTGTTTCAAGTCTTCTATAACTAGGGACCCTTCCAATTACTTAGCTAATTGGTCCATCTCTTCTTCCTTTTGCAATTGGGTTGGTGTTACATGTGATCCTCTCCATAAAGAGTAAGGCTCTCGAATCTTGGTAACATGGGTCTTGAGGGCACCTTACCCCCACAACTCGAAAATCTATCCTTCTTAGTTGAACTTGATCTTCATGACAATTACTTTCATGGTCACTTGCCAAAAGAGTTACTCCAATTACACAAATTAGAAATACTCAACTTGAGCTACAATCAATTCAGTAGAGAAATTTCATCATGGATAGGAGGCTTATTCACACTTCAACACTTGATTTTTCGTAATAATAGCTTTGAAGGTTTCATTCCTCCAACTGTGTCTAATTTGTCAAAATTAGAGACCTTGGATTGGAATGATAATTCTATCAAGGGATCTATTCCACTAGAAATTGGAAGACTCCAACGCTTAAAGATTTTACGCATTGCAGGGAATAAACTTTTAGGAAGTATACCTCAAATTATTTCTAACTTATCTTCACTTGAGTTGATTAGTTTCTCCTACAACTCCTTAACAGGTATGTCTTAAAAATTATGTGATATCAGTTTTTGGTCTATTCATAACAATAATACATTTATCGAATATTCTTTAAATATTTCTATTAAAAAATTCATTTTGTATGTATGTTTTGTGTACCACTCACACACATACACTCCCTTCACTCTACCGCGCACTTCTCTTCTTCGTACACACCTCCGCAGACCTCTCTCTCTCTCTCTCGGCCATCGTCTCATCCAAAACAGAGCATTCATGAGATAAAGCAGAGTGAGAGGAACGAGTGGGGAGAGAGAGAGAGAGGGCAGAACAGTGACAAAAAACATAGAGAGAAGTTTATAGCACAGACACACACACACAATCAGAGCACCCTCTTTCAATGATTTTATGTTGTTAAAATTTCTATTACTAGGACCCGTACAATCTCTTGAATTGGGTTGAGGTCACCTTATCCAGACAATTCGAAAATCTATCTTTAAATTTATCTTCATGGCAACTACTTACTCCAATTACACAAATTGAAAATATTCAACTTGAGCTACAACAAATTTCGTAGAGAAATTTCATCTTGAATTTAGAAAACACGTGATATTAATATTTGATCTATTTAACACATATACATTTAGTAAGTTTCCTATATATCTTTCTATTCAGTCTGTTCATGTGTTTTATAGAGTTGATTTTGTATATGTGAGTTTGTCTCAAACGTAAGTTTACTATTTATCCTTCAACATTCAATTTTCCCTTTATTTTTTTTATTTTTTTATCATTTAAATTATATATAAAAAACGAAATGAGGACAACACAACTAGACACGGTTTGGTAACGTTTTAATTTTCAAATAATTATTGTCATCGGAATATTTTATTTATTTGTTTACGCTTTATATATGCATGTCTTTGTGTATGTGTATATTTATATATATTTCTCGGTTTACTTAATGCCTGTGCGATCATCATTCAAGTGGCTTTTGTAAAGAAGCCTGGTTTTCTTCGGTCTTTCCATTTTATAAAAGTTCATTATATATACTACCAATTATTTATTTTCTTATAAATATTTCTTAAACAAAAATTGTGATATAATTTCTTCTTTTGGTTATTACCAAAATTCGCCCCCCCCCCCCTCAACTCGCCATATATATACCACCATCAATTTTGTATAGTTAGAACAAGTTTCACATTAAATCATGTGTTTTTTCTGACTTAGCTATTTTCTTTGCATGGTCAATATTACTAGTTTATATTTGTGAACAAGTTTTTATATAATCTAATTAAAAATAATTTTTTTCTAAAATAATCAATAATTGAAAAAATAAAGCTCGTCATATAATTAGATTTTTTTTTTCAATTTCTTTTAAAAAAGATTATTTTCTTGCAAAAGGAACATAAATTTTATGTAAATTTGTTTCCTCTTTTATTTGCGTCTCCTTTATTGAATATTTTGAAAAAGATCATAGAAGTACCAGAAAACAAAGTCATTCTATATGAATCTCGAAAAAGACAAATGAATCTTAAAAGGAATGAAATTGAAGTATCTACTTTGCAAACAGCTTGAATTCTTGCTCTTATTTCACAGCAAAAAATAAAAAGGACGTTTTAATGATTTTATGTGTTGTTAAAATATCTTAATTTAAATGGTAGGGAGTTCACCGTAATAGGTTTAGTCAAAGGGGTTAAATGTAGTATTTTATTGTAAAAGAAAAAAAAGAAATTAACATTTTTTACGAAAGATATGCAACTGAGTTTTTAAAAGTAATTAAATCAATTCATTTAAAAAATTGAATAATCTTCTCGCATGATTTTGTTGACTCATTGTTAAATGTGAGCCTAATATGTATTGACAATGCAGGATCTATTCCGAGGGAGATGGGTGATATTTCAAAACTAAAAATTATATACTTGGCAAATAATCAATTGGTTGGCCCCATGCCGTCAACTATTTTTAATATATCGGAGTTGCAACAAATTTATTTGGATCAAAATAATTTGTCAGGAAGCATCCCCTCAAATATATGTCATGGGCTTCCAAAATTACAAGAATTGTCTCTTTTCTCCAATGAATTATTTGGTCCCATCTCATCTGGTTGGCAGCACTGCAAAGAGCTCAAAGTTTTATCATTATTCAGTAACAGATTTAATGGACATATACCAACAGACATTGGCAACTTGACTACGCTTCAAACATTATATTTAGATGATAATCTTTTGACAGGTATGTCCTATTAGCTGTATAAAAATTCCCCTCTATTTTTATATGTTTAAAATTTAAAATAATAAAATAATATGATGAAACAGTTATTATATATAGTATAAATTTGAATTAAAAATAATAACCATTTAATCTTTGTAACTAATTAAATAGTTTATATTTTATACTGTTATTATTATCATATCTTTAATTTTTATATCTGCTTATGATAATTGCAATTTTATAGAATTTTAATATGCATATTACTCACACATGTGCATATATACACACACTTTTTAACTTCATTGAAATTTTCTACAATTTTAATATTTCAAAGCTTTCAAACAATTATATTTTCAAAATCAAATTATCACATAAAAATCATATTATGTATTTGAACTAAGAAAGATGAAAATTTGTAACTTTAACAATTGTAGCATTGTTTTGTATCATTTTATAATTTTACATAGTTTTTGCTAAAATAAGTTTTTTTTTATAAAAAGCTAAATCAAGAGTTAGGAAAGCTATATTTTCACACATATTAATTTCCAACAACTATGTTACATAATAAAACAATATGCTTTTCTAATACACATGCATGCATGCATATATATATATATATATATGTGCTTCAAATATTATTCGAATTAGATGTATATATATTACCACACTATTAAATTTATTTCTATATTATTATATATGACTTGGAAACTTATATCATCATCAGTCTATGTATTCCTAGATAAATAATTTGAAATACAAAATATAATATAACTTACATATGTGTGCATATTATTAATTATTTACTGGACTACCATGACATTTTGGAACATTCCGATATATGTTTCATCAGCAACCTATTCCATTTAAAGTCTGAAATATTTTCTTCAATTTTGAATCTTTTAACGCTTTCAATTTATTATTGATTTAAAGTAAAATTACATGATAAAATGAAAAATATAGTATGTATTTAAATTAAAAAAATGGAAATTTGTAACTTTATATATATATTACTTTTCCAAAGAAAAGTAACTTTATCAATTGTAGCAGTGTTTTTAATATTTTATAAATTATTTTTTTTTGCTAAAAAAAGTTAGCGGAGCAATATGTATTCTCAAGTGTTATTCGAATTAGGTGTATATATTTTACCATACTACTAAAGTTTTACTCTTAAGCCCCACTTTTTAAAAAATTTTAATTTGACCCCAAGTTAAAATTTTCTTCTTCAATTTAGTCCATAAATTATTTGCAATTTGATCACTTTATGTTTCATTTTATTTTTGGTTTAATCCATATTTTTTATTTTGAACCTTCAAATTTTAGGTTTCCTTACAATAAGGGTATATAACATAATGAAATGTAAAATTCATGCTCTCTCTACGGTTGCACTCACTGGGATGAAGAAGCTTTAACATTTCTGCAATTTTTTCTACAATTTTGAATATTTTAAAGCTTTCAATTTATTATTGATTTAAAGTCAAATTACATGATAAAATGAAAATTATAGTATGTATTTAAATAAAAAAAATGGAAATTTGCAATTTTTTTTTGAAAAGTAACTTTATTAATTGTTGCACTGTTTTGTAATATTTTATAATTTACATACTTCATTGCTAGATATAATTATATATTCTTAGATATCTGCAGCAAGATGCTTTTCTACTATATATATAGTATGATGAAATGCATGCTTCAAGTATTATTTGAATTAGATGTATATATTTTACCAAACTATTAGATTTATTTCTATATATTTTTTTTAATTGACAAATTTATATCTATATTTTTATATATAACTTGAAACCTTATTATCTGATCATTACTGTATGCATTACTAGATAAATAAGTTGAAATAAAAAATATAATATAAAAAGAGAAGTTATAACTAAAAGAGTCATTATAATATAAATTTGAATTATAAACAATAACACTTTGTTCTTTGTCACAGAATAAACAGTGTATAATTTAAACAGTTAATGCTATATTACTCTTTGATTTTTCTATTTCCTTATGACAATTGTAATTTTTTACAATTTTCATATGCATATAACTTAAATATTTCATCAGCAACCTTCCATTTAACGTCTGTGAAATTTTTTCTTCAATTTTGAATCTTTTAAAGCTTTCAATTTATTATCAATTTAAAGTCAAAATACATGATAACATGAAAAATATAATATGTATTTTAATTAAAAAATGGAAATTTGCAACTTGATTTATTTATTTATTGTTTTGGGTAAAGTAACTTTATCAATTGTAGCACTGTTTTGTAATATTTTATAATTTACTTTTTTTTTCCTAGAAAGAAAAAAGTTGGCGGACCTATATATATATATATTCTTTGAAATGTGAAAGTCTAAATCGTATCTGTAGCAGTATACTGCCTTAATTTGATTAGTCCAAAAATTGTTACAATATAAAACAAGATGCTTTTCTACTATATATATATATATATATATATATATATTATGATGAACAAGATGGATTACTTAACTAATAAATAACACAGGTTTATCATTTTCTAGGTTGATATTATTAAACTGTACATTAATATCTTACATAATATAGTTGGAATAATTGATATCCGGTCAGATGCTAGTATTTATAATGAATTTCTAAAATTTGTTGAAATTTAATTTTTCTTTAGTAAATAAAATATATAGTCCACACATTTTATTTCTAAAAGCACAAGGATAATTAATTTGAATCAATGAACATATAAAAGAATTGAACAACCAAATCATTTTTAATGATTTACTTCAACAAATTCATTTTCATAATTTCAATCATCCGCATTAGTCAGTGGTGAAGTCTTTTGTCAGAAGATTATATATTTTTGCCCTTTTAATGATGAATATCGCTTGAATGAGTGGTCATTTGTCACAAGAGATGAGTGAACCAGTGGGGAAATTCCATCTTGAATTTAGAAAACATGTGATATTAACATTTGATCTATTTAAGACAGATACATTTAGTAAATCTTCTATATAAGTTTTTATTCTATCTTTTGATCTTATTTTTTATATAATTATTTTATATATGTGAGTTTGTGCCTCAAAAGTAAGTGTACTATTTCTCCTTCAACATTCAATTTTCCCATTATTTTGTATATATATAAAAAACGAAATGAGGAAAATACAACTAGAAATGGTTTGTTAACTTTTTAATTTTCAAATAATTATTGCCATCAGAATATTTTTATTTATTTGTTTTCGTTTGTGTGTGATTGTGCCATCATCTTTCAAGTGGCTTTTCCGAAGAAGCCTGATTTTGTTCCGTCTTTCCATTTTATAAAAGTTCATTATACTACCAATTACTTATTTTCTTACCAATTTTTCTTAATTAAAACTTGTGATATAATTTTTATAGTTAGAACAGTTTTAACATTTAAATCATGTGTTTTTTTCTTAATTAGCTATTTTCTTTCCATCGTCAATATCGCTAGTTTATATTTTTAAACAAATTGTTATATAATCTAATTAAGAAATAAAGCTCGTCATAAAATTGGAATTTTTTCCAATTTCTTTTAAAAAATATTTATTTTCTTGCAAAAGAAACACAAATTTTATGTAAATTTGTTTCCTCTTTTATATACATCTCCTTTATTGGATATTTTGAAAAAGATCATAGAAGTGCCAGAAACCAAAGTCACTCGATATGAATCTCAAAAATAATAAAAAGAATCAAATTGAAGTATCTACTTTGCAAACAGCCTGTGTTCATGCTCTCACTTCACAGCAAAAAATAAAAAGACGTTTTAATGATTTTATGTTGTTAAAGTTTCTTAATTTAATAGTTAAAGGGGTCAAATGTGGTATTTTATTATAAAGGAACAAAAAGAAAATAACATTTTTTTATGAAATATATGCAACTGAATTTTTAAAAGCAATTAAATCAAGTTATTTTAAAAAATAATAACAGTTTAATCTTTTAAATCAAGATATTGACAACTTGACTATGTTTCAACATTTACTTTTATATGACAATCTTTTAGCAGGTATTTCCTATTAACTGATTTAAATAATATGGTCATATGATGAAACCCTTATTATAGTATAAATTTGAATTAAAAATCTTAACAGTTTAATCTTTGTTACTAATTAAATAGTTTATATTTTATGCAGTTATTGATATATTTATCTTTAATTTTTATATCTGCTTATGATAATTGTAATTTTTATAAAATTTAGTTATGCATAATACTTACACGTGCATATACACACACCATACAATTATGACATTCTGAAACATTCCAAAATTCCGATACTTTTTTTATCTTCATTGCAAATTTCCTACAATTTTAATATTTCAAAGCTTTCGATCAATTATATTTTCAAAGTCAAATTTTCACAAAATGAAAATTATAATATGTATTTTCAAAGATAGAAATTTGTAAATTTATCAGTTGTAGCACTGTCTTGTAACATTTTATATTTTAAATCAGAAGTTATTAGTCGAAAAGTTTTTGCTGAGCCAAGAACTATGTCACATAATAAAACACAATGCTTTTCTAGTAGATATGCTTCAAGTGTTTTTCGAATTAGATGCATATATATGTATATATAAATTTTCTATATATCTTTCTATTCAATCTTTTCATATTATGTTTTGCGGAATTGGTTCTGTTTGAGTTTGTGTCTCAAAAGTAAGTTTACTATTTCTCCTTCAACATTCAATTTTCCATTTATTTTGAATTTTATTATCATTTAAATAATATATAAAAAATCAAATGAGGACAATACAACTAGAAAGGTTTTGATAACGTTTTAATTTTCATATAATTCTTGTCATCAGAATATTTTGATTTATTTGTTTACGCTTTATAAATGCATGTCTTTGTGTGTGTGTGTGTGTGTGTGTGTATATTTATACATATTTCTCGGTTTACTTAATGCTTGTGCCATCATCATTCAAGTGGCTTTTGTGAAGAAGCCTGGTTTTCTTCGGTCTTTCCATTTTATAAAAGTTCATTATATATGCTATCAATTATTTATTTTCTTATAAATATTTCTTAAATAAAAATTCTGATATAATTTCTTCTTTTGGTTATTACCAAAATTACCCCCTCCTCCTCAACTCGCCATATATATACCACCATCGATTTTGTATGGTTAGAACAAGTTTCACATTAAATCATGTGTTTTTCTGAGTTAGCTATTTTCTTTGCATAGTCAATATTGCTAGTTTATATTTGTGTACAAGTTTTTATATAATCTAATTAAAAAATAATTTTTTTAAAGTAATCAATAATTATATTGAAAAATAAAGCTCGTCATATAATTAGAATTTTTTTCAATTTCTTTTAAAAAAGATTTTTTTTCTTGCAAAAGAAACATAAATTTTATGTAAATTTGTTTCCCCTTTTATTTACGTCTCCTTTATTGAATATTTTGAAAAAGATTATAGAAGTACCAGAAACCAAAGTCATTCTATATGAATCTCAAAAAAGACAAACGAATCTCTAATAATAAAGGGCATGAAATTGAAGTATCTACTTTGCAAAATGCTTGAGTTCTTGCTCTCACTTCACAGAAAAAAATAAAAAGGACGTTTTAATGATTTTATGTGTTGTTAAAATTTTTAATTTAAATAGTAGAGAGTTTGATGTAATAGGATAATAGTTAAATGTAGTATTTTATTATAAAAGAACAAAAAAGAAATTAACATTTTTTATGAAAGATATACAACTGAATTTTTATAAGTAATTAAATCAATTTATTTAAAAAATTGAATATTTCTCTCGCATGATATCGTTGACTCACTGTGCTTAATCTTTATTAAATGTGTGACTCACATGTTAAAAGAAAATCAATTTATTAAGAAAATTGAAAATTGAATATATATATATATATATATATATATATATATATACCACTATCAATTTTGTATAGTTAGAACAAGTTTCACATTTAAATCATGTGTTTTCTGTGAGTTAGCTGTTTTCTTTGAATAGTCAATATTTCTAGTTTATATTTTTAGACAAGTTTTTATATAACCAAATTAAAAAAATATTTTTTTCTTGTAAAATAATCATATTGAAAAAATGAAGCTCGTCATAAAATTAATTTTTTTTCAATTTTTTTGAAAAAAAGATATATTTTCTTGCAAAAGAAACATAATATTTTATGTAATTTTGTTTCCTCTTTTATTTACATCTCCTTTACTGAATATTTTGAAAAGGATCATAGAAGTAGCAGAAACCAAAATCATTCTATATGAATCTCTAATATTAAAAATAATGAAATTGAAGTAGCTGCTTTGCAAACAGCTTGAGTGATCTTGCTTTCACTTCACAGCAAAAATAAAAAGGTCGTTTTAACGATTTTATGTTGTTAAAATTTATTAATTTAAATGGTTGAGGGTTTACTGTAATGGGTTTGTAGTTAAAGGGATCAAATGTAGTCTTTTATTATAAAATAAAAAATAAATTAACTTTTTTTATAAAATATATGCAACTGAATTTTTAAATGTAATTAAATCAATTTATTTTAAAAATTGAATATTCTTCTTGTGTGATAATGTTGACTCACTGTTAAATGTGGGCTTAATCTTTATTAAAAATGCAGGATATATTCCGAGAGAGATGGTCTCAATCAATTGTTTGGCCCTGTATTATTAACTATCTTCAATATATCGGAGTTAAATGTGTACTTTATTTTTGTTGCCAATGTAGGATATATTCCATCAACTATCTTCAATATTTCAGAGTTGCAAGAAATTTATTTGGATCAAAATAATTTGTCGGGAAGCATCCCCTCAAACTTATGCTATGGGCTTCCAAATTTACAAAACTTGTCTCTGTCCTCCAATCATCTATTTGGTCCCATCCCAACTGGTTGGCAACACTGCAAAGGGCTCAAACAGTTAAATTTAGATGATAACCTTTTAACAGGTATGCTCTATATTGGCTAAATCAAAATCTCCCTGTCTTACTATTTTCATATGTTTAAAAATTTAATAATAAAGTCATATGATGAAACCGTTATTGTAGTATATATTTTAACAGTTTAATCTTTGTTACTTATCTTTAATTTTTATATTTGCTTATGATAATTTTAATTTTATAGAATTTTAATATGCATGTTACTTACACATGTCACATGTGCATACTACACACACACACACACACACACACACACATATATATATATATACACACACACACACACACATTATACATTATGACATTTTGAAAAATTCTAGAAGTCCGATACTTTTTAACTTCATTGAAAAATTTCTACAACTTTAATATTTCAAAGCTTTCTATCAATTATATTTTCAAAGTCAAATTTTCACATAAAAATCATAATATGTATTTGAACTAAGAAAGATGAAAATTTGTAACTTTATCAGTTATAGCACTGTTGTGTAACATTTTATATTTTACAGAGTTTTCGCTAAAATAAATTTTTTTTTTATAAAGACAAGCTAAAGCAAACGTTAGCAGAGTTAAATCAATATATTGCCTCAATTTGGTTAGGCGAAAAGTTGTCTTTGAGCCAAAAATTATGTTACAGAATAAAACAATATGCTTTTATAATACACACACATGCATATATATATATATATATATATATGCTTCAAGTATTATTTGAATTAGATGTATATTTTACCAAACTATTAAATTTATTTCTATGTATATTTTTTTGATTGACAAATTTATATGATCATTAGTGTATGCATTACTAGATAAATAAGTTGAAATAAAAGATATAATATAAAAAGAGAAGTTATAATTAAAAGAGTCAATATAATATAAATTTGAATTATAAACAATAACACTTTCTCACTGAATAAACGGTGTATAATTTAAACAGTTAATGCTATATTACTCTTTGATATTTCTATTTGTTTATGACAATTGTAATTTTTTACAATTTTCATATGCATGTAACTTAAATATTTCATCAGCAACCTTCCATTTAACGTCTGTGAAATTTTTTCTTCAATTTTGAATCTTTTAAAGCTTTCAATTTATTATCAATTTAAAGTCAAAGTACATGATAAAATGAAAAATATAGTATGTATTTTAATTAAAAAATGGAAATTTGCAACTTGATTTATTTATTTATTGTTTTGGGTAAAGTAACTTTATCAATTGTAGCACTGTTTAGTAATATTTTATAATTTACTTTTTTTTTTGCTAGAAAGAAAAAAGTTGGCGGACCTATATATAGATATATATGTATATACTCTTTGAAATGTGAAAGTCTAAATCATATCTGTAGCAATATACTGCCTTAATTTGATTAGTCAAAAAATTGTTACATTATAAAACAAGATGCATTTTTACTATATATATATATATATATATATATATTATGATGAACAATATGGATTACTTAACTAATAAATAACAAAGGTTTATTATCTTTTTTATAGAATTATTTTATATATGTAAGTTTGTGTCTCAAAAGTAAGTGTACTATTTCTCCTTCAACATTCAATTTTCCCATTATTTTGTATTTTCCTATCAGTTAAATTATATATAAAAAACGAAATAAGGAAAATACAACTAGAAATGGTTTGTTAACATTTTAATTTTCAAATAATTATTGCCATCAGAATATTTTTATTTATTTGTTTTCGTTTGTGAGTGCTTGTGCCACCATCTTTCAACTGGCTTTTGTGAAGACGCCTGATTTTGTTCCGTCTTTCCATTTTATAAAAGTTCATTATAATACCAATTATTTATTTTCTTACCAATTTTTCTTAATTAAAACTTGTGACATAATTTTTATAGTTAGAACAGTTTTAACATTTAAATCATGTGTTTTTTCTTAATTAGTTATTTTCTTTCCATCGTCAATATGGCTAGTTTATATTTTTAAACAAGTTGTTATATAATCTAATTAAGAAATAAAGCTCGTCATAAAATTGGAATTTTTCCAATTTCTTTTAAAAAATATTTATTTTCTTGCAAAAGAAACACAAATTTTACGTAAATTTGTTTCCTCTTTTATATACATCTCCTTTATTGAATATTTTGAAAAAGATCATAGAAGTACCAGAAACCAAAGTCACTCGATATGAATCTCAAAAATAATAAAATGAATCAAATTGAAGTATCTACTTTGCAAACAGCTTGTGTTCTTGCTCTCACTTCACAGAAAAAAATAAAAAGACGTTTTAATGATTTTATGTTGTTAAAGCTTCTTAATTTAATAGTTAAAGGGGTCAAATGTGGTATTTTATTATAAAGGAACAAAAAGAAAATAACATTTTTTTATGAAATACATGCAACTGAATTTTTTGAAAGTAATTAAATCAAGTTATTTTAAAAAATAATAACAGTTTAATCTTTTAAATCAAGATATTGACAACTTGACTATGTTTCAACATTTACTTTTATATGACAATCTTTTACCAGGTATTTCCTATTAATTGATTTAAATAATATAGTCATATGATGAAACCGTTATTGTAGTATAAATTTGAATTAAAAATAATAACAGTTAATCTTTGTTACTAATTAAATAGTTTATATTTTATGCAGTTATTGATATATTTATCTTTAATTTTTATATCTGCTTATGATAATTGTAATTTTATAAAATTTAGTTATGCATAATAATACACGTGCATATACACACACCATAGAATTATGACATTCTGAAACATTCCAAAATTTCGATACTTTTTATCTTCATTGGAAATTTCCTACAATTTTAATATTTCAAAGCTTTCGATCAATTATATTTTCAAAGTCAAATTTTCACAAAATGAAAATTATAATATGTATTTTCAAAGATGGAAATTTGTAAATTTATCAGTTGTAGCACTGTCTTGTAACATTTTATATTTTAAATCAAAAGTTATTAGCCGAAAAGTTATTGCTGAGCCAAGAACTATGTCACATAATAAAACAATATGCTTTTCTAATACACACAGACATATATGCTTCAGGAGTTTTTCGAATTAGACGCACATATATATATATATATATATATATATATATATTTTACCATACTGCTAAATCTATTTCTATAGTTTTATATTTGACTTGGAACCTTATATGATCGTTAGTCTATGTGTTACTAGACAAATAAATTGAAATACGTACAAAAGGAGAAGTTAGAATTAAAACCGGCATTATAAATAAGTATTGTACAAAAACTAGCCATCTAATTAAAAATAATTTAAAACTTTTTAAAATATTATTTTCTGACAAAAGAAACGTAAATTTGAAGTAAATTTGTTTCCTCTTTTATTTACATCTCCTTTGTTTGAATATTTCGAAAATGAACGTAAAAAGAACGTAGAACTATGAGGATAAAGAAACTGTACTGTATGAATCTTTTAAAGCTTTCAATTTATTATTTATATAAAGTCAAGTTACACGATAAAATGAAAATTATAGTATGTATTTAAAAGTAACTTTATTATTTATATAAAGTCAAGTTGCAACTTTAGATTATTTTTTAAAAGTAATTTTTATCAATATAACACTGTTTAGTAATATTTCATAATTTACATTTTTTATTGCTAGAAAAAAAAAGTTAGCGGAGCTATATATATCATTAGATATCTGTAGCAAGATTCATTTCTAGCAAGATGATTCTCTACTATATATACATATATTAATATATATATATATATATATATATATATATATATAATGATGAACAAGATGCATTACTTAACTAATAAATAATAAAGGCTTATCATTTTCTAGTTGATATTATTAATCTGTACATTGATAGTGTATATATTTATATACACACACATGTTATAAAAAAATGTTTATACAAATACAACTTTGGCCAACAACTAAATTTATTTAATTTATATATCTTTTAGTGACTTTTGTTGAGATTAGGAAGATAAAAACTAATCTATCAACCAAATCAACTTATATAACTTCCCTAATTTGCTTTGTTTATTAAATTTATTATTTTTGCTTCTAGGTCCTATCCCAAAGGAGATATATAATCTTAATAAACTTGAAGTCTTAGGGTTGGATAGAAATTCTCTCTCCGGTAGCCTTCCATCCAATTTTGGATGTGGCCTTCCCAACCTAAAGATGCTGTACTTGTGGGGAAATGAACTTTCTGGAAGAATTCCAAATACTATATCCAATGCATCTTTGCTTAAAAGTATAGAGTTGGGGGACAACAATTTCAGTGGAGTAATGCCTAATACACTTGGGAATTTAAGAGATCTTAAAATCCTAAGGGTTCATGGTAATAAGTTGACCATTGAAATCAACTTTTTCACTTCCTTGACAAATTGTAGACATCTTAAAGTATTGTCTTTATCTGAGAATCCTTTGAATACAAAACTTCCCAGGTCCATCGGAAATCTATCGAATTCTCTAGAAGAAATTTGGGCAGATTCTTGTGGAATTAATGGTAATATACCATTAGAAATTGGGAATCTTAGTAACTTGTTTAGACTTACTTTGAGTGACAACAATTTGAAGGGATCAATACCTGCTACAATAAACAAGTTACAAGATCTCCAGTCTTTGAGTTTGGATGGCAATGGGCTACAAGGCTCTATGGTCGATAGTCTCTGCAAAGTTAGAAAATTGGGGTATATATATCTAAGCAGAAACAAGCTTTTTGGGAAATTGCCGACATGCTTGGGAAATCTTACTTTTTTAAAAGAGATTTATTTGAACTCTAATTATTTCATTTCTGAGATACCTTCTTCTTTTTGGAATTTGATTGACATTTTGGAAGTAAACTTATCATTCAATATGTTAAATGGACATATTGAGATATGAAATTTCAGAGCTCTTGTAAAGTTAGATCTATCAAAAAATAAAATTTCTGGAAACATTCCTGTATCTGTTGGTGGCTTGCAAACTCTACAATATCTTTCCTTTGCACATAACAAATTGCAAGGAGATATTTCCAAATCAATTGGGAGTTTGGTGAGCCTAGAATATTTAGATTTATCCCAAAATAATTTGACTGGTGAGATCCCTGGGTCCCTAGAATCTCTTCATTTTCTCAAGTTTGCAAATTTTTCTTGCAATAGATTGCAAGGAGAGATTCCTATTGGTGGGCCTTTTGTGAATCTCACTGCAAAATCATTCCTCATGAATAAAGCTCTTTGTGGAAAGCCACAACTACAAGTTCCACCATGCCGAAAAAGAATGAAGCACAAGTTGGCTAAGGGGATGCTCCTGCTAAAATACTTGTCTCCTATATTGTTAATTGTTCTTTTTGTTTCTTGCATAATAGTTATACTATATAAAAGAAAAAGGGCCAATGATCCAACCCTTATTAAGTTATCCTCCATTGGAACTACAAAAAGAATATCGTACTATGAACTTCAAGAAGCAACAAATGGGTTTGATGAGAATAATTTTCTTGGTAAAGGAAGTTTTGGTTCAGTGTTCAAAGGAGTACTTTCAGATGGGATGGTGGTTGCAGTTAAAGTATTTGACTTGGACAAAGAATCAGCTTCAAGGAGTTTTTATGCAGAATGTGAAGCAATGTGCAGTTTGCGGCATCGTAATCTCATCCAAATTATGAGTTGTTGTTCAAATATAGATTTCAAATCTCTAATAATGCAGTTCATGTCAAATGGAAGCCTTGAAGATTGGTTGTATTCTAATAATCTATGCCTTGATTTCTTACAAAGATTGAATATAATGATAGATGTGGCATCTGCATTGGAGTATCTTCATCATGGTTCTCCAAGGCCTACTATTCATTGTGATATAAAACCGAGCAATATTTTGATGGATGAAGAAATGGTCGCCCACCTTAGTGATTTTGGCATTGCTAAACTCCTAAATGAAAGGCAATTTGAAACACATACAAAGACATTTGCTACACTTGGCTACATTGCACCAGGTGATGGATGATCTTATACCTGTTATTTTCCTATACTTCTTTGTCAAATTTTCTACCTATAAATACTACCACATTTAATGATAATCATGGAAAATGCGTATAATAGGAAACATATGAAAATTTGAAGAAAACTATTTGGGGCCCAGCTTGTTCTCATCATTAAAATCATGCTCACCTAATCTGATCAAACAATGTAATCATTTATTAAACAATATAATCATTTATTGTTGTATGAATTGGTATGCAGAGTATGGATCCAAAGGAATTGTTTCCACAAAAGGAGATGTATATAGCTTTGGTATTGTGCTCATGGAAACATTTACAGGGAAGAAGCCAATAGATGATATGTTTGATTCAGGATTAAGCTTAAAAAGTTGGGTTAGTGAGTTAGTGTCTAATAAAGTGACTCAACTTGTGAATTATACTTTATTACAAGAGGATGAAGAGTATAATGGTAGGATAGCATCTGCAATCTCATCTATATTGAACTTAGCTTTAAATTGTTGTGCAAACTTGTCAGAAGAACGATATGTGATGAAAGATGTAACAACTCTCTTAGATAAAATTAAGGTCAATTTTTTGCTAAACTCTTAGAGAGAGCTCATTTTATTTCTACTTTTGAATGATGTCCAAATATACAGTATATTGAATCTCAACAAAGTTAAAACATCTCTTTCTATCCATCCTTATTTATTTCAGTATATATGTTGACTAAATCTTTCTTCCTGTTTTAGTTTTTTTTTAAATTTTATTTGATTAAATTCTTCTTGCTATTTTGGACCAAAAATAGGTCTTCCTTATTCTTTACCATCAGACATGCCAATTTGTAAAATTTGAATATATATTAATATTGAACAAAGTATTTAATTAGTGGATTAAAATCATGACTTACTATGAAATTTATCATGCATATACTATATTGTCATGCTTTTGAAACTTTAAATAAAAAACAATTTTATATATGTGCGTGCACATTCGTGTTCATATTTTGATTAATTCAAACTAGTAGGACATTTGAAACACTTACACCTTTCTTTATTGTACGTTATTTTTATAATCTATTGGTAAGGTATTAAATAATATTGAATTAATCTAAAATTTCTTTAATATCACATACATGATTGAATTTTGGAAACAATACAAGAAAATGCAGAAATAATGAGGGAATACAAATTCCTTGCAAATTCTAACCTAAACACACAAGAAGATGGCGCAAAGAATTCCCACAAAAAATTGTGATGATTTAGCGACAGATCAATGAGTCGCTGATATTTTCATCACTAATTCTTTTAGCGAGGGACTAATTCCGTCATTGATGTAAAATTTGAATATATTAATATTGAACAAAGCACTGCTACAACTGCATCAACTCTCTTCCTAACCTGTGATGGATTTTGACTTCCTTGATTTTCCACCTACCACTTCCACTATGCAGCCTTAGTATATATTCATCAAATGCTCAATCTTTACATTATTTGAAGCTTAAATTTTGATAAAGAGAGAGTTTCAATGACAAAGACAAAAGTTGAGGTCGAAATGGGTCTTCAGGTATATATATCAAAGGGAAGAAATTGAGGAGGTGAAGAGGGCATAGCAAATTGACAATTTGGTTCTAGTGTCAAAAAAGCATATACATGTTTTAGAGTCCCGTGCATCATCTAATCATGATTCTTAACTTCCACATGGATCCATGACCTAGTGCTCTCATGTACTGTACATCTCACCAAGAAACCGAAGGTATAGAGAGGGATCATACTCCAGGTTACCTTACAAATCATACTCTAAATCTTGTTACAAATTAAGAAGTCGTAATTGGTCCTATCGGACTTTTTCATTTATATTTATTTTTTGTACATTGTGTATGTTTTTTAAAAAGTATAATTTAAATTTTTAAAGTTTTATAGTCTCAATACTTAGTTTAATGATTTAAACTAGTTACGAAATACATTTTTGAAAACAAAAAAGCCTATAAGCTGGCCTGACAAATTTATGTTGAAGTGTCACTTGGGCTTCCTCTCAATTTATTAAGCTTGTGGTTATTGAGAATTATTGTAGTTTGAAAACTATTATTTCTGAAAATCCAATGAGGATTATAAATTATATGCAGTGAGACCTCACAATCATAGAAGTTTGGACAATTATCAAATTGGTTTTAGTCCGTCACACTCTATGGATGTGAACTACACAAGTATTGGGTTACCCAACATCCGTAAGCCTATAACCAAACCAAATATACATTCTAACATGAAAAAATATCAATTGCAAGCAAAATTTCCATAGAAGAAGGAACTTATCTGAAAATCACACAAATCTTTCATGAAATCATAGTTCCTATCATTAGGTCAAACTTCATACACAATGACAAAGAGAGCTCTATTCTCGGTTTATATAAAACATATCATGTTCAAACGTTCATCAGCATACAAAAGGATACATCCCAAAACAAAGATTGAGGACTCTACCTATGGAGTGTGGAGCTATTCTAGATTACAATATGCTAAAAGAACAAAGTAATGGTACAAGCCACTACGACTGTCGAGTCACCCAAAATTAGATTCGTGGCAACTTGCAGTATAATGATCATCCCAGGCCGTATTCTCTCAAGGATTATTGTTTCTTGTTGCCTAATTAATTGTTCTAAACACTAATCTACACTACTAAATACATACTGATTACCACCAGGGGGATTGCATAAAATAGAATTAAAGGCTAAACTAAACTAACAGAAACAGAACATAAACACAACAGAAACAAAATGCAATCATCCTTGATCTTCTCTAAAGTTGTAACTATCCTAGTCCCATTCAAATATTAAATTCAGTTCTATCCATCATCTAGTTTTCAAATAATTTGCCTAGAAAACATTATAGTTCAGGTAACACTAAGAGATAAGCAAAAAAATCTTCTCTAAAATATAACCCAGCATAACCTCAATAACCTAACCAGCATCATGCAAGATAATCATAATTATATTCTATTTCCATCTCTTTTATGACATCAACCGATTATAGTAAATAAACCTCAAATAGAGAATATAAACCAGAAAATGAATCTATGTTGTCTAACCAGAACAACATAAATCCATAATCCAGAGGTAAAAAATAGATGAAAATGAAATATACAGAACAAGAACTTATCTTATATTACTCAAGAACTCAGGTTACATCTCCAGTTTCCAACCAAGACTGATTACAACACATTTTAGCCTTCTATTGAGGCCAAATAGAGGAGAAATTTGGGGGAGGGGTGTAGACCTACGAAATCTAAGAGAAATGGAATAAGAAAGTGTGCTTCAACAATAGAAAAATGGCACCTGAAATCTCTTAAACTTAGCCAAGGAGAAAGGGATGTAATTTAGCTCATTGTGATGTCCCTTTCATGCTGCTTTTCTGTGTTTCTGCTGCTTCTATTGGTTGCTTTTTTTTTTACTGTTGTTGCTACTGTTTGGTTGCTGTTGGAAACCAGAAAAGTGTAGAAAAAGTTGGACAGAATTTCAGAATTGAGGGGCCTACATGTCCAGTTAGCCTTAGTCAATGCCCAATCAGCTGCCACATCATCAAATGCGTCCATGTCAGCACTTAGGTAGCATCTATGTCATAAAATCACTCTCCAATAATTAAATCTATAAATTAAGCACAAGGATTAATGGGTCTTTAATCAATTAAGCTCATAAAAATATGGAATTAAAACATATTAGTTTTATAATTAAATTACACCCAATAACTCCTAAAAATAATAAAATTGAGAGTTGGAAATATTAAAATAGCAACAAGACTAAGATAGAAAATAAATTGTATATAAAATACCCGATATCAAGTAACCAATAAGTCCCATGAGTAGAATGGGACTTTCCATCATCTTGATGTCATTAAGCTATCACTACAAAAAAACTGGTAATTAGCCACGGTTTTTTAGGCACAGTTGACAAAACCGTGGCAAAATCCACCTACATCAGACAATTTGCCACATTGTTGTTACCCGTGGCTAAATGTGAGATAACCGTGGGTGAAAAAGGCACCAGATATTTTTTCTCCCTCCAATATGTTTTCTGATCTCCCTCCCTTTTTTTTAATTTTCTTAGGTTTACGCACGCTCTTTCTTCTTCTTTCTGCCGTAAACTCTCTCCTGTGTTGCCCTCTCCATATTCCATCAAACGCCTCTGTGTTACCCTCTCATTTTGGCTGAGACAACTGGTGCAAGGCAATCCATCTCTGTTTCGTCGATCTTCATCTGCGATTTTTGTATTTCGAAGATGCAAGGCGATACCCATCTTCATCCTTCGACATTATGCACGCCTAGGTATTTCCATTCATCTTCCTCTCTCTCTTTTCTCCCTTCATATCTGTGTTCTTATTTCTAATGGAAGAGTAATTTTTAATTTATTAACCCCAATCGCATGTCTAAGACAGAGAAACCCCAAATGTTGTATTTCTGCACAATGTTTTAGCAAGAACATCGATAGTGAAGGAGGAACAACAAAAAGCTTCAAATAAAGGTATATATGAGAACCATATATAACAGGGGCAAGGATTCCATTTCAATTAGCATAAAGGTGCCAACAAGGACAAGAATAAGAACAGCATTCTTACGATTTTTTTTCTTTTTCCAACTTTTGGTTTTTGCAGCAAATTAATGACCTCTCATGGACTCTCACTTCTGTAGGTAAGTGTTGGTTTTGAATATTGAGAGACACTTGTCTCATAACATGAAGGACCCTTTTGGGTTTAACTCTAACTGAATTGTGGTGATTATAAATGCTGATTGTGATGGTGGTTCTGAATATTTGGGGCTGTGATTTGAGAATATGGATATGGATTTTATTTTGATGATTTGAATTAATAATTCTTTAGTCTTGGATGAGAAAGAGTTATGTTGCTTTGAATTTTAGTTTCCATGGAACTCATATTTTGTTCTTTGGTTTCTGCATAATGAAGTTGTTTGGTTTCTGCATAATAAGTCTTGGCTTTTGAGTGCTTTCAAGTTTGGTTGATAGTTTGAAATTTGCTGATTGAAGAAAAAAATTGATAATTAATCAAACATGCTTTTGGTTCACTCTTGTGCTTATAGTCCATCATTTGCGAATGGAAGTTTTGGTCTCAAGTGTTTTTGATTTTAGTCTTGGGTGATGTTCTGAAATTTCTTGGCTAAAAAAAAATAAGAATAAAGAATTGACTCATGTTTGACTTTGCTATAAAAAAGGGAAAGGCATGGGCTTGGGACCCATGAGATGGAGACAATAAGGCAAGCATAGAAACAATAAGTATGTCTATTTTTGTAGTTTCATATTGTTTTGGTCTAGAGTTTAGTATAAGACTTCTTCATCCTTTCCTTTTGTATTGCTGAGGAGAATATTTAAGACTTACTTGATGTAACATAAATGACTTCCCCATATGTTGATCTCAACATAATCATATCCAAGTGACTTGTCCAACTTCCCACAAGAACAATGAAAAACCTTGCTGAAATGGGAACCATTTAATCTATCTATCTCATCAGGCTCATATAACCATCTTGCATAAACAGCTGAGTATGAGTTTGTATAATTTGAATTAGAAGTGTCAGCAGAAAGTCCATTGAAATTGCTTGATTCTGAAGACTTCTTATTCTGTTCCTTATCACTGGTTGGCGTACTACTTTCAAAATCTTCTCTATAGCTATCCTCATATATTGACTAAGAGGCTGATACAATACTAGGTGAGTTTGTTCTGTTTGACATGCCACTATTTCCAGGTGATTGCTTTGCCTTAATTTTTTTTTCTTGTACTTAGACCGAACAGTATAATTATGGAAATGATGTTCTCCCTACAAGAAAGTATCAACAGATGAAAAATCCAATATATGACTAACTTTTATCATGTTATACTAACATGGTCCTCTTTACTCGTGAATAATAGATTATAGATAGATCATAGTCAGTAATAACTAATGATGTCTCATTCTCACAAAAACTAGGGAAGAAAGGGTAAGAACTTGCATGAGACTAAATATTTATATGAAGGGATTAAATGCTGAAGGCAATATGAATATTTGAGACTAAATATTTATGTCTCTTTGAAGGCAATATGCTGAAAACTCTGATAGTGGTGATTATAAATGCTGATTGTGATGGTGGTTCTGAAAATTTGGGGCTGTGATTTGAGAATATGGATATGGATTTTATTTTGATGATTTGAATTAATAATTCTTTTGTCTTGGATGAGAAAAAGTTATGTTGCTTGAATTTTAGTTTCCACAACATGCAGTTCAGATTTTTTTTTAAAGTTTTAAATAAATCATTTTTCTTTTGTTAAAATGACTAATCTTTGTATTATCAAACCAGTGAATTTTTTGGTGGGACCATTCAATAGTCTTCTACATCTTTTGTTGACAAGAGCCATTGCCTTCAAATCTAGGTAAATAATCTGCTTATGCTATGCTTTTCTTGTGGTTTTTGAATTGGGGTTTTGTTTGATTATATCTAGAACAATTCTTTCTTAACCCTAAACAGTGTTATATTCTATTAAACTTTCTCATCGTTGTTTTCTTAAGATTTTGGTTGGTTTTGTGAAGATTGGCTGAAGATTTTGGTTGCTTGCATCCAGGTTAGTAAGCATATGTTTATTTATATTCTTACTTGCTCTGTCTTGCTCTTTCTTGCTCTTGCCCCTTTAGTTGTAGATATTTTCATTTTTTGTTAGCTAGTTTTGTGGATTTTTGATGATGTTTTGGCTTTTTACTTTGGATTTTTTTACTGGTTGATTCTATGGATTTTTTCTTGATGTTCTCCACTTTTAGTTTGCATTTTGTGCTAGCTGGTTCTGTGAACTTGTTGCTGACATTCTAAAACCCCCCCTCACACACACACTCAATCTTTCTCTGTCTCTCTCTTAAATTATTCAGTCTGTTCAAATAATTGATCAATACGCAGAGAGAGAGATTTTGAATCAAAGAGATTGGTTTAGAAGTTTTGTTTTGGGATAACAATTTGAAGGGAAAAAAGCATTGGTTCAAGGGTAGATTATTTCGTTCCTTGTTTTTTCTTTTTTTTTTTGTGTTATGAAAATAACTATTAGAGAACTCTCTAGTTAGTCCATAGAGGATGAAAGTGTTTGGACCTGAACATTACGGTCGTGTTCGAGGATTGGGAATAGGTGTTTCTCCTTCTACTATCTTTGGTTTGTCTGGACAAACTGCAACTTCTATGAACAGTATAGTAGTACTATAAATGAAAATCATACTGAAGATTGGAGGAGCGAAGTGGGGGCTTTAAAAGAACAATTGGCTGGATATGAAAAGACCAAAGAGGAGCTATGACAAACTAAGGAGGAGCTATCACAAACTCAAGCCCAATTAAGTGTGCTATACAAATTTATGCAAGACAAATTTGGTTTTGATTTGCCTACCACAGATGGATCACACACTTAGGTTTTATATATGGTAGACTTGAACAATTACTAGATCTTTTTGTTTAGTATATCTCCTTTTGATACATTCAAGTGCACATTTTGGTATAGGACAATTTCTAGATCTTTTTGTTTAGTATATCTCTTTTTGACTATATGTATACATTCAAGTGCACATTTTGGTATATATTGATGCAACATGAATATATTTTTTGTAGAAATTAAAGAATATTTTTTTTTAAAAAAATGTCAATCATTTGCCATAGTTTAAACCGTGGCAAATAAACAATTAAATTTAAAAAACTGTTCATTATTTGCCACGGTTTAAACTGTGGCAAATGAACAATTATGTTTCTTTTTTTAAAACTATTAATTCTTCTTTGCCACGGTTTAAACCGTGGCAAATAATCAATTAAATTTCTTTATTTAAAATAAAAAATAAATTATTAGCCATGATTTTTTCGTAGTTAAATTTCTTTTTTGAAAATAATAACGCATTGTTTTGTCACGGTTTAAACCGTGGCTATTTAAATATAGCCACAATTATAAACGTGGCAAATTTTGTTTTACCACGATTTTAAAAATCGTGGCTAATAATAAAGGTCAGGCTCAATTTTGCCACAAGATGCGAAACCGTAGTAACACCGTGTTAGCCACAGTTTTAAAAGACTTAGCCACGGTTAAAACCGTGGCTAATGACCAGTTTTTTTGTAGTGTATAGAAGATGGACCAGGCTTATCACTTCCATTTGAAACATGTTAACAGAGTAGTGAGTTTGCACAACTCAGTGAGCAAATAACAAAACTATGCCATGGTGGGATAAACAAAGCACAATGTAAAATATTTTCAAATATATGTTTATAAATCATAAGGAGGAGTATTCATATAAAGGAGATATACAAGAACATTAAAATCAATAACGAGATTTAATTCTTGTAAAACAAGAGTGTAAAAAAAGCGAGAAAAACAATCTTTTATTTTGAAAAAATCAAGAGACAATATTCCTGTAAGGAGAGTAAATGGTGGGGCTTATTCTTAATAGAGCAAAACTGTCATGGGCATAGAGCCCATGAAGGTTAATCACTATTTATTATGGGAGAAACTCAAAATATATACAAAGCTGGCATGAGCTCTTGCTCATACAATCACATCCAAAGACTCCTTGTGTCCTATCTTAATGTCCATTTACCAATCCACATGTGTTGATCTACACACAGGGCTTAGCAATGCCCATACTATTTGAGGATCAATCCTAGGATCTCAAAGGGCTAAAAATACCATTGTTAGCGTTCAGGTTCTATTCTAAATTCCACCAAAAGTATAGTGAAAATTAGAAATTAACATGAAACATAAAAGTTGTCTAGCGAGTATATGGCATCCAAAAGCTACAACAGAAATACCAATCTTTAAAATATTTATTAGGTACCATGGGAAATTCATTTTGAGAAGGGGTAGAGGATTTTTGCTTCAGATTATTCTCTTCCATGTGTTTCGAGGATTTGTGTTGATGAGCTCCTCTTTTTCTTTCCCTTGAACCCATAACCTTACTTCTTGAAGAGGTTGGGATTCTAGGAAGCAATCTAAGTGCTTTAAAATTCGTTATCGATATTAGTGAGAAAGGTGAGAGAGAGTGAGAAAAACCCAATTCCCATCTCTGTCTGACCACCTCATAACTCATCCAAGGTTTTTATTTCTTTTAGAGAATCAAGAGGAAAAACCCAGTATCTTCAGCCCATAGGGGAAAAAAGCCCAAATCTAAACTCTGACTCCCATGACCCAATAGAAATCCCTTCGACTCATAACCCACTCAACATATATTTATAAAAATATAATCTAAGGCTTAAACTAGCTGATTTGAATAACATATTTTCATATTTACTTATAACAATTATTATTATTTCTAATTATCTCATTAGCATGTTAAGTTTTTAATTTACTTAAACTCAAATGTACAAGATATTCCAATCCTACTCAATTTAAGCAAAAAGATTTGGTTTGGATTTTTCAGAAATCAACTCAAATTTAAATTACTGGAATTTCATTATGAAATTTAATATCAATTTAGGCTTAGTTTGTTTGGATAATTGTTTATTACTTTTATTAAATCTTTTTCATTATCCATAATTATTATTGCTACCAACTATATTTTTTAAATATATTTATTTATATTTTAATAACGTGTGCGACATCTTAATAAAATTCATATTTATTTTATTTATTTTTTTATTCCTTAATTTTATTTAATAAATTAATCATACTGATTATTTCAAAAATTAATATTTTGAGATTTAGAAACTATTTTTCATTCCTTATTTCACATCAAAGTTCCTTATGGTTTTCTCCACCTATTCCTATACTTTATACATATTTTTGCTACACCCCACAAGTTTCTAAAGTCTTTCAATTTAGTCTGTGAGATTTTCACTTTAGTCACTGTATAGTCCAACATCGCATATTGCTAGTTTACAATCCAAAATCACATATTAAAACATTATCACATCACAATATAACTTCTCAAGCACATATTACACACAATTTACAAATTAGTATATGTGAAATAAAAATTAAAATAAAAAATTAAATGACGGGTATTACAAATATAATCTTTTCCATCTTCCTTCAAAGATTACCTTATGTTAAATTACCTTCCCATATTATTTCCAAAAGTGTTAATGCTTCATGGAAACTATCCAAATTTCTAATTCTGTCTTCATCACTTATGCTATTCTTGTTTTGGAAAATCTAAACATACATTATTTAGGTATATTATTTCACAAGAAAATTGTGTATTAATAAATATTTTTTAAAGATTTCTTTTAAATACTTTTGAGTGTTACTGCATATTATTCAAGAAAAGTTGTTTTTACTAATCCTCTTTTAAGTTGTTTTATACTATTTCAAAGATGAGTTCATCTTTAACATAGAAAGAAGTTTATTATAAGTATCATCTTTTTCGAGAATTTAACTCTATTCCTACCGTATCGTATCTAAGGAACTTACCTTGGGTTGGGAACTTCTCGTGCTCTCCAGGGACAATGCTGGTATTACTGTACTAGCACTGCCTCCATCATAACCCCAGTTTGAAACAGTGAGTCCCATAGATGTAATGCCACAGTTCTTGGCCTTATGCCCAGGTAATTCACACTTATAGCACATATCAGTCCCGGGCATTTATATGGTATTGCCATGTTTCTTACCATAGCGAAGGCACTTGGGATGAGTACGTAGCAGTAGGACTAGGGTTTTCTTCTTCTAATCTTTCTTCTGTTTCTGGGGGGTCTCCTTCTTTTATTGTTTCAATTTCTTCTTGCATATCCCCAATTATTCCCTCTAGATTGTTTTGTTCGTTTTCAAGCACATCCATTCGGGCGGATAGGTACATCATATTTGTAGTTATTCCGTCAACGAGGCCGGTCCAATCCCATCCAAAAGACATCCTGAAAATTCAATCATGTCCCTAAAATTTTATTCTAGTTCCTTTTAATAATTATTAAATTCTAACCGTACAATTCTAATAATTATATAACACTTTCTCCCTTTATTATATATGTTAATTAAATTATGCTGAACACCTATGCATTTATATATATATATATATATATATTCTTAAAAATGATTGGTAGAGGGAAAATTTTTTCTAAAAGAGAAACCTCATGTCTTGAATAGAAGATATTGGGGGGTTGAATAAACTTTTACGAGTTGCTCATATTGAGGGAAAATCTTTTGTTTCAATAACTACCTATTAGTTAGGAGTTTTGATTATTAAATTAACATATGATGATTAAGTTCTTTTGTTGCCTTTATCACCAAAAAAAAAAGGACTATACACTTCTTATTTTATAAAAATATTGGCCACATGCTTTTATAACCATGTTTCTTATTGTTAAATGTTGATTTATGGAAGTTCCATTAATTTACAATATTTGGCTTACTTTACCATCTTCCTCCCCTCTAATGATTTAAAATATTAGTTATGTCATATAGTGTTTATATGAAAAATTATAATCCTCCTTGTGAGTTAATAATGTTATTCATGAAAAAAATGTATTGTTACGTATTAAGTTCTCCTTATAGGTTTCTATTTACTAAAGAATTTGGAGCATCAACTTAAGATTTCCTAAGTAATTATCAAAATGTTAGGTTGTTAAAGTCATGGTTCTCAAGAACTTTCAAATTCGTTACTTACTTTTTGAAATCCTTTATAAGATCCCATAGACCTCTTTAAATTCTCAAGGCAACAATCTTTTCTAATAGTATTTTTCTTCTAAATTTTGTCTCCATCCTATTATCTAGCCAATATTTCTTCTTATGAATCTGAAAATAAAGAAGTCGACTGCCTTACACTAAAAAGGTCCCCTTCTTCTTCTATTATTATTATTATTATTATTATGTATATCAGGGAGTCGACAGTTGACTGTTAATTCCAGAAGTCAATTGTCTGCTTCCCTATTCTATAATTTTATGGTTTCTCTTTGATTTACCATTAATTCGACCTATGATTTCACTTTCAATTTGCGATAGAATCTATTTCCTATGCTACATAATACTACACAAATACATTTAGAATCAGACAATATAATTCCAAAAAATTTAGAATCAGAAAATACAAATTTTAAATTATATAAATAGTATAATCTAAAGTTATTGAATTTCTATAGAGATCAGGTTCTCTCTATTTTTTTCCCATCTAAATATCAGAAATTCAAAAATTTCTTATTTGTTTTTCAAACCTTGCTTTAATTGTTAGCTAGCTAATTTTTCTTTCTTTTTAAGGTTCAAGATCTTAATCTTGCACAGATACCAATTATGTAGTATCCCTTCTAGTTTTACTATTTTCCTTATATTCTGTCATGTTATCATCCGGAACTAACTATTTTGAAACTAAAATAAATGAGGAACCTTACCAACTTGTATTATCTGCATCACATTTCTGTCTCAATGCCAGTCCTTGAAATGTTTTTAAACTTTGGTAATATAGCCTTATTTTAGATGTATCTTCAATATAGCTGTTATTTAACTTAAACTTTCATAAAATAATTCTTCCTAGAATGTGGAAGGCTTGTTCTAAATTTTATTTCATGTCTACCTCTAATTAAAGAGTAGTATGAGTCCATTGACGTCAACTTTGGTCCTATTGACTCCAATCCTGGATATGGGTCACAGAAAAGATTATAACAGAAGGAAATAATCATTCTGGTCAATCTCCAGATAGACAGCGAACTACTATTATTATGTAAGTCGACTATCTATACAAAAATTTATCATTTATAAGCTGTCCGAAAAGTTTACTGTCAACTAGTTCCAAGCACTGGTCGGCTGGCCGTCTTCTATCACTACAGGAAAGAAGTCAAAATCTGACTGAAAATTCGCTACTGAATTCGACTGAAAAAAATTTTCTTTGATTTTCTTGTTTTATCGATTGAAATGCTACAGGATAAAAACTGATATCGATTCTACCTCTTTCCTACTAAAATAGTGATTGATATTCAGTCACTAATATTTCCTACTAAAATAATGTGACTGGTAGTCAATAGCTAATATATTTTTAAATTCCCTCACCATTGACATGCGCACGTATATATATACACATATGCAGCATGTCGAGCCCCATATATATATATATATATATATATATATTTCTTTACCTTTAAAATATTTTGTTAATTATTTTAAAAATAAATTTTAAAATTATTTATAAATAATTAAAATATAAATAAAAAATAAATTCCATATACATACATATATATATATATATATATATTTAATACTAAAAAGTTCATATGTATTTTTTAAAATAATTTGCTATGACTTATTATATGTTTTAAGTTAAAAAGCATTTATGTAATATTTTGAAGCTAATAATAATGTATTATTATTTATTAAGAATATAAATTTTGATAAAAAAATGAGTCAATGTAAAAAAAAAAATAAGAAGAGAAAGATTCACAAAAATTACAACCTCTTATTTAAACAATTTAAAACGTTGAGCAACATTTTTTTAAAACACACACGCACGCACATATATTACGCACACGTATATATACATACATATATTGTATATTGTATTATATATATAGTATATTATAAAATATATTATTTATTTATACATTATATTTTGTATAATATAATATAGGAAAAGTATACTTCATATCTGTAATATTTACATACATTTTCATTCATGTTTTTTAACTTTTTTTTTAGTCAAAATATGTTCCACATATTTCAAAAAATTTCAAATGTCATTTTTTTAAGACCATAAAAAAATAGCAGAAGTGCTGACTGAACTTTTAACATAGTTGCCACATCACTTGCTATGTGAAAGAATTCCAAGTCACGACGTGTACCCAATAGAGTAATGGCATGTGGTTTATTTTGAGCAAAAATCAACAAAGTGAATGCGAGACAAATTGAACTTGAAACCTTATCCAAAAAAGAAACTCTCTTAACCATTGAGCCACTAATCAAATTAATATATAAATGCAAAATTTAATATATATATATATATATAGGAATTTATATTATTGTATTCAAAATTTAAAATAATATACACCAATTATTATATATTATAGAATAGTAACAAATTTTATAATAAAATAATATACTATTATTTTACATAGCTCATTTTAAATTATATAAAAATTTAAAAAAATTAATAACAGAATTTTATAATAAAAATTTAATTATTATTTAAACTTAATTAATAAAAATTAACTTTATCTTAAAAATAATTATAAGAATATGCTATACGTATTAAAAAAATTTTAATATAAAATTTGATATTATAATTTTTTAATAATAATTAAATTTTATAATATTTAAATTGTATTAAAAATAATTATAACAATATGTTATGAACATTAAAATTTTTTAAATATGGATAGCATATTATTATAATTATTTTTACAATATCAAGTTAATTTAATTATTATTTATAAGATTTGATATAATTATAACAATATGCTATGCATATTACAATTATACTTGTGTTAATAATATGCTATGCATATTAAATTAAAATCTTTTTAATATAAGGTTTGATATTATAATTTTTGATTTATTAGCTATATTTTATAATATTTAAATCTTATTAAAAATAATATAACAATATGTTATGTATATTAAAAATTTCTATAATAAAATTTTTTTAATATGCATAGATATTGTTATAATTATTTTTCAATATAAAGTTAATTTTTATTAAGTATATATAATAATTAAATTTATATTATAAAATTTGTTATTAATTTTTTAAATTTTTATATAATTTAAAATGAATTATATAAAATAGTCTTTTGAGTTGATTATGATGATTCCAAATTAAGTGTTTTAGTCACAGAGATGATCAAAATATCCATACCTAATAACTACCTACTAAAGTAACCCATTTGGGCCAAGTTTGAAGATGAAAGATGGGTCTAGATTTGGGCCTGAAGATTTTTCCAAAGTGCAGATCCAGTTCATATCCTCTCTCTGATCAATAACCACTTTTCCTTCTTTTCATCATTTTTCTTTAATCAGTATGTCAACAACTACACATACTTCTAAGTACTGTGTCTCTCTCTTGTCATAGTGTACGTCCACATCTCTTCTAACTAATCCTTTTGGTCTTTGTGTAAGAATAAAATAATCAGATAAAGATCAGAACTGAAGAGCCAACAATTAAAGCAAATAATAATCTTTTCATAGGTCCTGTAACTCACTAATGAAGAAATCTGAAACAATGCTTGTTTTGATTGTGATTCTCCTCTTGGTTTCACTTTCCTCCAACTTTTCCATCCATTTCTCAACCTAATATCTGAAAAATTCAAAGTTATAACAGATGGATTATAAAATCAAGTAAGATCCATCACACTAACTTGCATAAAAGATTACTGTTGGATGAAAATAGGCAAATTTGATTCCAATTATCCAGATGCAGCGATCAAGTCCAGATCTAAAATGCCATTCATGCATTGGAGGGAGATCTGGTTTTGCAACAACTTGGAAGTTGCCAACACACTAAATGTTGAACCATCTATACATATAATGGTACATTAGAAAGATGACCTAAACAAATGGAAAAGGAATATAAATGCTACCATGAACAAATAGTGTAAAATGCACATAAAAGATATCAAAACATATAATAAAGAAAAAATTTTAAAAGTAATATACATCAAACTTGGAAAGAGGAAATGCAGGCATTACAATTAAGAGACAGGTAGATCAATAATGGAAGCTCAAACTTGGAGAGAGTAATTAGCTTTCCAAGTCATGACCAACAAAATTTACCACAATTGTGGGGAAAAAAACCCCGAAAATAAACAAAAGTAGTCTTACACATTTTTCAATACGCATTGGCCATGCTTTAGAGCCTAAATGGTAACACCATAAAGATCTTTGAAAGGGAGGTATAATATCTAACAATAAAGAATCATTTTAACATCATAATCCATACATTAATAGCCTACAGCAGTAAGGCCTAATTCATCAAGACCAATGTACTCCAGATAATGACAAAAGGAAATCCAGCTAAAGCTTGTATTGACAAAAGTGTAAAATATGAGTACAAAACACACCAGCATATGAAATCACACCAGTATAAGGAAACACAATCTCTAGCTTTCTCTGGCTTCCATCTTCGCACACCTTAGCCTCAGCTAGCTCCCATACACACACAGTTAAGTCTCATCACACCCTACACAGTCTCTCACTCACCTTCATTTTTGCTAGGCGTACACACACACTCTGCTTTGTTGGCTTACTATGCTCTCACGCATCCCGTTTACATATGGGTTTGCACTCCCTAGCTAGCACACACGAAAGAGACCTACCCGAGAGAGCGAGAAAGAGAACAAAGAGAGGGGAATATTCTATTTTTTAGCACAAAAACAGAGTGCCTATGGAGATGCAACAAAAGAAGCGAGCGTGAAAGAGTGAGAGACTCGAGGAAGAGAGGGTAAAGGAAGAGAGAAGGATAGTTAGAGAGAAAGAAGAAAGAGGAAGAGAAGAAAGGCAAGGAAGAAATGTGAAGCAGAGGACTTTGGGGCGTCGAAAATGGAGGAAGAATTTTGGGAGTAATTTGTGCTTGGACCCTATGAGTTCAGAAAAGTCAATAGAGATAGCAAAAATGGTTAAGTAGCTGACTTTCTGCAAGATTATGAACCTCCTATTCTTATCCTACCTCAGGTGGACAGTGATGTTTGCTGCGTGCTCAGAGGAGAAATTAAGGATTGAGAAATTGGGTTAAAAAGAAAAAATTTGCAGATAGTTCTTTAAATTTATAAATCTTTAACATATTCTAAGGAAAAAGCATCACAAAGCCAGACTAAATAGACCAATAAACCCTAAAAACTACTTCCTTTTTCAGCAAAATTGAAGGCAATCGAAAAAAAATAAATAGAAAGAGTTTAAAATTGGAAGGAAGGGAGATTTGAGGCAGAAAAGGGAATGTAACACGATATAGCTAAACTGCTTCTGCAAGCTAGAGAAATGGAATGGATAGAGAGATTAATACTGGCAATGGTGCGTTTGAGCTTTCAAAGCAATGAAGGGAGAGAATGAAAATAAAATGGAGGGAGAAAAGCTTATGGTCAGGCGTGAACTGAAAAAGAGGCTAGAATTTTTAATTGCTATTACAAGCGGTCCATAGCCACCAGTAATTGTAAAATAACAGCCAGTAATTGTTTACACTTACCGACAGTTGATATGGCCGCTGGGAAATATTGTATTTGCCGACAGTATTTAAAAACCCCCAGAAAATTACCGCCGTTAAATAACCACTTTTTTGTAGTGCCAATTCCAAAATAATTTGACTAGTGAGATCCTCAAGTTCTTAGAATAACTTTATTATCTTTAGTTTTCAACTTTTTCTTGCAAAGGATTGCAAGGAGAGATTCCTAATGGTAGGCTTTTTGTGAATCTCACTGCAAAATCATTCTTGATGAACAAAGCTCTTTGTGGAAAGCCACAACTACTAGTTCCATCATGTCGAAAAAGAATGAAGCACAAGTTAGCTAAGGGGATACATCTGCTGAAATATTTATCTCCTATATTGTCATTTGTTATTGCTATTTCTTGCATAATAGTTATACTATATAAAAGAAAAAGGTCCAGTGATCCAATCCATATTGAGTTATCCTCCATTGAAACTGCAAAAAGAATATTGTACAATGAACTTCAAGAAGCAACAAATGGATTTGATGAAAAAAGTTTCCTTGGTAAAGGAAATTTTGGTTCTGTGTTTAGAGGAGTACTTTCAAATGGGATGATGGTTGCATTTAAAGTATTTGACTTGGATAAAGAATCAGCTTCAAAGAGTTTTGATACAGAAAGTGAAGCAATGCGTAGTTTGCGGCATCGTAATCTCATCTAGATTATGAGTTGTTGTCCAAATGTAGATTTAAAATCTCTAATAATGCAGATCATGCCAAATGGAAACCTTGAAGATTGGTTACATTCTGATAACCTTTGTCTTGATTTCTTGCAAAGACTGAATACAATGATAGATGTGGTATCTGCATTGGAATATCTTCATCATGGTTCTCTATGACCTTTTGTTCATTGTGATATAAATATTTTGATAGATGAAGAAATGGTAGCGCACCTTAGTGACTTTGGCATTGCCAAATTCTTGAATGAAAGATAATTAGAAACACATACAAAGATATTTGCAACACTTGGCTACATTGCACTAGGTGATGGATGATTTGCACTTATAACTTGTTATGTATGTACATTTCTTTGTCAATTTTTATACCTATAGATACTACTACAATTAGTAGTAATGGTGCAAAATGCTTAAAATTGGATATTATATATATATATATATATTTGAAGAAAATTATTAGTGGCCTATTTTTTTTTCTTATTATCAAAATCATGCTCACCTAATCTGATTAAACATTGTGATCATTTCTTCTTATACAAATTGGTATGCAGAGTATGGATCCAAAGGAATTTTGTCCACAAAAGGAGATGTATATAGCTATGGTATTATGCTCATGGAAACATTCACAGGGAAAAAGCTAACAGATGCTATGTTTGATTCAAAATTAAGCTTGAAAAGTTGGGTTAGTGAGTTCGTCCTGATAAAATGATTAAACTTGTGGATTCAACTTTGGTACAAGAGGATGAAGAGTATAATGGTATGATAGTATCTGCAATCTCATCCATATTGATCTTAGCTTTAAATTGTTGTGCAAACTTGCTTGAAAATCAATCTATTATGAAAAATGTAGTCGCTCTTTTAAATAAATTTAAGGTCAACTGTTTGCAAAAATATTAGAGAGAGCTCGATTTAGAAGCATAAACCTAATTGAAAGTTTAAATGTCCTTTACTTTTTTCTGTATTTGAATGATGTCCAAATATATAGAACTTTGATGTGCCAATAAAGTTAAAACAATTTCCTATTATTCATCCTTATTTATTTCAGTATATTGATAATTAAATCATTTTTTCTGTTTTAAGTTCTTTAAATTTTATTTAATTAAAGTCTTCCTGCTATTTTGGACCAAAAACAAATGTTCCTTATTCTTTACATTCAAACATGCCAATTTGTAAATTTTGAATATGTTAATATTAAACAAGGCAGTACCATTTAAAATATTTGGGTTTAAATTTATTCTTTCAGATACAAGAAGTAAACATAGGGAATGTACCCATAAGATATTCTTACCCTACAAAAAAAGGAAAAGAAATAATAAAGCTAAATCATTTAAGTTACTAGAGAAATCATGTCTGGACAACTCTATTAATAAGATAATATTAAAAGTAAAATGATTTTCTGTGAGATGCTATAGTATTTATAATGAATTTCTAAAATTTGTTGAAATTTATGTCTTTTTGGTATATTTAATTAATTATCCCTTCTGACACACATTTTATTTCTAATCGCATAAGGATATTTGAATCAATGCTTTATGGTAAGACGCTTCTAATTTTAATGAATATCTATTTTTTTGGTAATTTTTCTATTGGTATATTTAATTAATTTCTCCTTCTCACACCACTGCATGTAAAATATCTAGTTCAAACATTTTATTTCTAATCTCGGAGAGAAAAATGATTGAATGAATGTCCAAATTAAAACAGCTAACTTTCTCACTTTTAATGAATTGCATTAACAAATTTGTTTACATAATTTCTGTATCAAATTCAATGATAATTTTTCTCTCCATCATATTCATTTATATGCCCTTTTAAATTCAAATGGTAGCAATTAGACAAATTAAAAATACTCTAGTTGAACTACAAAGAATTTAGTGGAGAGATTTTATCTTGGATAAGAGGTTTGTTTACACTTTGACACTTGATTCTCTCCATTAATAATAGCTTCGAGCGTTTATTCCTCCAAATGTATTTAATTTAATGTGTTAACGTTAAAGACTTTGGATATTGGAATTTTAATTCTATCAAGGGATCCATTCTACTAAAAATTGGAGAATTTCAACACTTAAAGATCTTATGCAATCATTTAAGTTACTAGAGAAATCATGTCTGGACAACTCTATTAATAAGATAATATTAAAAGTAAAATGATTTTCTGTGAGATGCTATAGTATTTATAATGAATTTCTAAAATTTGTTGAAATTTATGTCTTTTTGGTATATTTAATTAATTATCCCTTCTGACACACATTTTATTTCTAATCGCATAAGGATATTTGAATCAATGCTTTATGGTAAGACGCTTCTAATTTTAATGAATATCTATTTTTTTGGTAATTTTTCTATTGGTATATTTAATTAATTTCTCCTTCTCACACCACTGCATGTAAAATATCTAGTTCAAACATTTTATTTCTAATCTCGGAGAGAAAAATGATTGAATGAATGTCCAAATTAAAACAGCTAACTTTCTCACTTTTAATGAATTGCATTAACAAATTTGTTTACATAATTTCTGTATCAAATTCAATGATAATTTTTCTCTCCATCATATTCATTTATATGCCCTTTTAAATTCAAATGGTAGCAATTAGACAAATTAAAAATACTCTAGTTGAACTACAAAGAATTTAGTGGAGAGATTTTATCTTGGATAAGAGGTTTGTTTACACTTTGACACTTGATTCTCTCCATTAATAATAGCTTCGAGCGTTTATTCCTCCAAATGTATTTAATTTAATGTGTTAACGTTAAAGACTTTGGATATTGGAATTTTAATTCTATCAAGGGATCCATTCTACTAAAAATTGGAGAATTTCAACACTTAAAGATCTTATGCAATCATTTAAGTTACTAGAGAAATCATGTCTGGACAACTCTATTAATAAGATAATATTAAAAGTAAAATGATTTTCTGTGAGATGCTATAGTATTTATAATGAATTTCTAAAATTTGTTGAAATTTATGTCTTTTTGGTATATTTAATTAATTATCCCTTCTGACACACATTTTATTTCTAATCGCATAAGGATATTTGAATCAATGCTTTATGGTAAGACGCTTCTAATTTTAATGAATATCTATTTTTTTGGTAATTTTTCTATTGGTATATTTAATTAATTTCTCCTTCTCACACCACTGCATGTAAAATATCTAGTTCAAACATTTTATTTCTAATCTCGGAGAGAAAAATGATTGAATGAATGTCCAAATTAAAACAGCTAACTTTCTCACTTTTAATGAATTGCATTAACAAATTTGTTTACATAATTTCTGTATCAAATTCAATGATAATTTTTCTCTCCATCATATTCATTTATATGCCCTTTTAAATTCAAATGGTAGCAATTAGACAAATTAAAAATACTCTAGTTGAACTACAAAGAATTTAGTGGAGAGATTTTATCTTGGATAAGAGGTTTGTTTACACTTTGACACTTGATTCTCTCCATTAATAATAGCTTCGAGCGTTTATTCCTCCAAATGTATTTAATTTAATGTGTTAACGTTAAAGACTTTGGATATTGGAATTTTAATTCTATCAAGGGATCCATTCTACTAAAAATTGGAGAATTTCAACACTTAAAGATCTTATGCAATGTGGGGAATAGGCTTTCTAGTAGCATATATCTCCAAATTAATGTTTCTAATTTACCTTCACTTGAATTAATTAGTTTTTCCGTCAACTACTTAACAGGCCTGTCTTAAAAAAAATTGTGACATCGGTATTTCGTGTATTTAACAATGATACATTTAATTTATCAAATAATACTCTTTAAATATTTCTATTTGAGAATGGGTTTGCTAACGTCTTCTTATCATTTAACTTACAAAAAAACCAGATAAGAAAAATACAAAGAGAATGAGTTTGCTAATGTTTTCAAAATAACCATGTTATTTGTATAAAAAAAATGTTATGTTGTATAGAATTCATTTTGGATGTGTGAGTTTGTGTCTCAAAAGTAAGTTCACTATTTCTCATTGGACAATCCATATTCTTATATGTTTTAAATAAAATTTGTAATATAATTTGTTATTTCGGTTATTACCAAATTTGCCTCGCTCAACTAGTGATATATACACCAGTAACAACACTGTTAATTTTATATAGTCAAAACAAGTTTAACATTTAAATCATGTGTTTTTTCCTAGTTAGCAATTTTCTTTGCATAATTAATATTGTTAGTATATATTTTCGAACAATTATTTATATAACTAAAATAGCAATGGAAATTTTTCATTGTAGAATCCGTTACAAATTCCTTATATTGCAATTTCAAATCAGCAATGGAATTTGCGACAGATTTGCAGTGAAATTTAAGACGGAATTTTTCCATCACTAATTTCCGTCACTAATTGAGGTTTTTCTAGTAGTGATTAATATTTGAGAAGGTTGATAAGTTAGTTTAAAACTGTTTTGAACAAATAAAACAAGACAATTTTGATAAACCTCCATTTTTGTGTAATTTGGGGGATCAATTAAGCTTTTAAATCTTGAAATTTTTTATGAGGAGTTCTTGTTGCTTATGCAAACTGGAAAGTCTCAAAAATTTTGAAAGTGATTTACCTTGTCAAATACCATATAAGATGTACCTATATCAGTTCAGGAACAGAACTGACCTGTTGGCAAATAAATTAGGTTTCGCTGCCCAGATGATTGTATTTTTCCCCAAACTTTTTATGTCACTTAGAGAAGACATTAAGGTAACTCCAAATTCCATGGCATTTGGAGTTGAATTAATGGGTCAATGAAGTAATTTTTTAAGCTTCTGTGAAACTGAGACAGAACTGATATATGGTTGCTAAAAGGGTCTTTAGAGGGGTCAAATGATGGAATTTAAATTTGAAATTTTTATCCTAATATTTCAACATGCTAATAAGACTTTGTAACAAATTTTAGAATTTTTGAAGCTATGGATTAATACCAGATCTTTTTTTAAAGTTTGAATCCAAATTTAGTCTCAAAACAGAACAAAAGTTAGGAGAATGATAACCTATATTTTAATTTGGTGATATTTTTGTTTGACTCGTTCTCTAAGCCTTCGGTATGATATGTGGTTTTCTTTCTTCGGCTTAGAGAGTAGATTTGGCATGGAATTCGAGGTGAGGGAACCCCTATCTTATTTCGGTTGTATTTTCTAAATATATATATATCTAAACTTTATTAAAATGCATTCAAAGTTTTGGAAACCTCTATGTGTGTCTCTAAGAAAATTTTGCATGTGGGTGAAGTGTATGGTAATTTGTTATATGTGTAATTATATGATTGAGTTCCATGAATGATTGATTCCAGCATGACATATAATTGAATTTTTAAAATTGATTATCACTTATTATGAACTAAATCATTTATTTACATTTTGATAAATTTTATAACTAAATAACTACTTTTGTACCTATAACCATGTTTTGAAGTCCAATTGTAAAGGCAAATATACCTGTACAGCTAGCCTATTCAAACTACTGATAACTGCTTAGAGTTAAAAGTAAAAGGTTTGGTATGATTTAAATATTTGAAACCAAATAAAAAGTAATAATATAAGTAGTTTGATTTGGACGATTTTGACTTGTTTTGGTTCAATTTACCGCATACAAGAGAATATAAAGTTCTTTTAACAGTAAGTCTGTTGTAACAAGGATATAGTGCTACTTCTTGTAAATGATAAGCATGAATAAGAATAAGTGGATTACAAGAAAATCCTCAGCCATTCCCCCACTGCTCTTCTCTCTCTCTCTCTCTCTCTCATCACACCAAGGTAAGAATAAGATCAATTTCACTTTTAAATAGCATAAATAATTAACTAGAAGTCATAAATTTAAACTTGTGAAAGTAAGAAAACAAAATAAAATTCAAGTCTGAGAAAGGTGTTGATGGACTCGTTATGTGTATTTCCAATAAAATAAACTTCTCTTATTTTAAATTCTATCAAGACTAGACTTGCCAGACCTGTATTTCCAATATTATAATATTGGGAGACTATATATGGCATTTTATTGAATAGGAAAGGCAGACAAGGGGAGACACACTATCTAATATTCTAATAACGATGGAATCACGGGAGAGAGTGCAAAACAACAAGGAGCACTATAGGCATGAAAAAGACACATTACATACTCTAATAATGATGGGATCATGGAAGTGAATCTATAGTCAAAGATTTTGAGAATATTTTTGTTTTAAAATTTAATGTTTTGCTTTTGTTGTATATATTTAAATATTTAATATTGAAGGTTTTTGCTTTAAATCTTATTTATGAAAAATTCTATTATGTGCTTATTTATATTTGCTATGTATTTCCCCTGTATCTGTTTCTTTGAAGGCTTGGCCAAGTACCCACATCCACATAACGAATTATTGCAAGTTTGTTGTGTTAGAGGTAGTATAAGCATAATTGCAAAAACAATTATTAATGAAAGAAAACAATGTCTTTATTAATTACTAATTGCTAAAATCAACAATTGAAATAGGATTACTCTCAATGTGTGTTTTAAGGTTAAGCAAAGTGGGTTGTTATACTTTGTGATTCTTTTCATGTGGTTCAAGTATGTTTTAGCTTGCTCCTAGTGTCTTAAATCTCCTTAACAAGGATTAAATTGGTGTGATTATAGTTTAAAATTTCATCCTAGAGCTTGGGAAGGAGAGTGAGAATAGAGGAGCACACCAAGAGGTAATGATTGAATACACTTAATTTGATTAATAGGTTTGGATTGGTGTTTGCCTTCATTCCTTTTTCTTAGTGTATGTCTTATAATTCATTCCTTGACTTAGGGAAATGTGGGACGTGGGATAGATTTTCACTAAGGGAGACTTGAAGGTAAAGTGCT
This sequence comes from Biancaea sappan, assembly GCA_037074585.1. NCBI lineage: Eukaryota > Viridiplantae > Streptophyta > Magnoliopsida > Fabales > Fabaceae > Biancaea > Biancaea sappan. The sequence goes on from CM073493.1 coordinate 29,618,044, forward strand.
CACTGTACATTTTGTTGTGATGGTTGCTACACTAATATGTTCAGACCCAGTATATTTATTTCCAAGCTAAACTTACTAAATGTTCTCATGTTTCTAACTACAGGACCCTAGCAAATTTGCTGTTGATCCTGTTGTTGATTTCGGTGCTGGTGCAACTGCTACTGCCAAAGAGGAGGAAAATAAGAAAGAGCCAGCAGAAGATTCTGATGATGACACGGGTTTCAGCTTATTTAATTAGTTGTTGTTTTCTTGAGAGAAGTTTGAATTAAAGTTTATATTGATTTGCAAATTTGGTAGTAGATCTTTCAATTTAGCTAGTACTTTGTTGTCTTTTTGTTCTTGACTAGGCTAGATTTTAATCTTTAAATTTTCAGTTAAATTTTGACACTTTGAATATGTATGACTCTTTTAGTAATTATAATATGTTGTAAAACTTGGATACCAACACGAAAATAATCTGAGTCGCGTCTTTATAATAGACACTGTCCCTAAGGAATTTATTCTGAAACTACAGAAATTATTCTGCGTCTACAGAACTCCCTCCAGGATTAAACAGATTCTTCTGAGAAATGTTCTCAGGCCACAGAACAACAGAAATTTTGAAGAGCATAACCCAAAGAGTTTGAGAGAGGGAAGAGAGAAGAGCACAACAGTTTGTTGTGTGAGTGTGTAAAATGAGGGAAATGAGTCCTCATTTTATAGCTGCTGAACATTAATGAGGCAGACAAGAATTTTAATACAATTAAAATTCGGTTTCAAAAATTAATGGACAGTTTCAAAAATTAATGGGCAGTTTCAGAAAAATAATGGGCAGTTTCAAAATAATTAATTATATTTAAAACAAATAAAACAAAATTGTCAGCCCTTAATTTTCTGACAGTAACCCAACTTAATTTCATAATAATAAAATTTGCCTCTGTTCAGGTAAGCTATTAAAAAGATATTTTGAAATACAAAGCCTTTAAAAGACTATTTTTTCAACATAATATTTCTTCTATTTACTTATGATTGTAATAATTTACTAAGTATTTAGATAATATTTAAAAATAATGTAGATTAAATAATTTTTTAAAAAAATTAAAAAATAAGATTTGCGACGGAATTAGCGACAGAAATATCCACATTGTTTTGCGACGGAATTTTCCATCACTAATTTCGTTACAAATTTACGATGAAAGTAGCGACGAAAATTTCCATCCCAAATTAGCGATGCAACAATTTGTCACAAATTAGTGGTGGAAATATTCGTCGCAAATTTACGACAGACAATTTTCTGTCTCAAATTCCTATATTTTATTTATGAAAGAATTTCAAATTTGCGATGAAAAAATTACGTCCCTAATTTTGCGACGGATAATAATCCGTCACAAATAATTTGCGATGGACGTTTTAGTGACAGAAATTTTTTTTCGTCGCAAAATCCGTTTTAGTAACAGGCATGTCTTTATAAAAATTGTGACATCGGTATTTTGTGTATTTAACAATGATACATTTAATTTATCAAATAATACTCACTACAAAAAAAAGACTTTTGGTGGCGACTAGTCGCCACCAAAAGTCTAAAAGTCGCCACTAAAAGTCTTTGGTGGCGACTTTTAGTGGCGACTAAAGTTGTTGGCGTAAGTCCGTGGCTGATTCTTTTGGTGGCGACTTTCAAAGTCGCCACCAAAAGTTACCTTTAGTGGCGACTTTAGTCGCCACCAAAAGTCATTTTTATTGCAAAAAAAAAATTCGTGAAAAAAATGATTTTTGGTGTCAGCAAAAACTACCTTTGGTGGCGACTAAAGTCGCCACCAAAAGTCACTCGTCATCTTTTTAGATCCGGATTGGCCCGGAAGGTCGACCCGAGATTCATTCGACTCGTGCGGGTTTTGGCCGATCCAATAACTCGCTATCCCGAACTGACTCGATTTTTTGTGTGCAATATTCAAGTTTATTTGAAATTAAACCAAACATGTGGATACCTAAGATTCGAACCTGGGTCCCTTGCTTGCAGCCATGTGTGTCTTGCCATTCTGCCACTGCTTCATTTGTGTTATGTAAGTGCAAAATATTATATATATCTATATATATAATTTGTTAAAAATATTTTAGGTCAAAAATATTATAAAACAAAAATAAAATAATATTAAACTTAACAAAAAGCAAATATATTATTACTATTGGAGTCACCGCAAAAGTCCAACTTCAACTAATTTCATAAAAAAAAAAACGATTTCACTTAAAAAAATAGACTTTTTTAATTTTTTTTAAGTAAAATTAAATTTCTTTTAAATAAAATTAAGAAAAATAAAAAAAATTGAATTTTTTAAGTAAAAAAATGACTTTTTTAATTTTTTTTTAAAAATTAGACTTTTGGTGGCGACTATAGTTGCCACCAAAAGTCTAATTTTTTATTTTATTTTAAAAAATCTGACGTTTTTTTTATTATTTTTTTTAAAAAGACTTTTGGTGGCAACTATAGTCGCCACCAAAAGTCTAATTTTTTATTTTATTTTAAAAAATCTGACTTTTTTTTTAAAAGACTTTTGGTGGCGACTATAGGTCTAATTTTTTATTTTATTTTAAAAAATCTGACATTTTTTTATTTTTTTTAAAAAATACTTTTGGTGGCGACTAATTTTTTATTTTATTTTAAAAAATCTAACTTTTTTTATTTTTTTTTTAAAAAAGACTTTTGGTGGCGACTATAGTCGCCACCAAAGGTCTAATTTTTTATTTTATTTTAAAAAATCTGACATTTTTTTAATTTTTTTTAAAAAATACTTTTGGTGGCGACTAATTTTTTATTTTATTTTAAAAAATCTGACTTTTTTTATTTTTTTTAAAAAAAGACTTTTGGTGGCGACCATAGTCGCCACCAAAAGTCTAATTTTTTATTTTATTTTAAAAAATCTGAGTTTTTTTATTTTTTTTTTTAAAAACTTTTGGTGGCGACTATAGTCGCCACCAAAAGTCTAATTGTTTATTTTATTTTAAAAAATCTGACTTTTTTTTTATTTATTTTAAAAAAAACTTTTGGTGGCGACTAAGTCGACTCTATAAGAGTCGCCACCAAAAGTCAACTTTTAGTGGCGACTTATTTAGTCGCCACCAAAAGTCGACTTTTGGTGGCGACTTTTAAAGTCGCCACCAAAAAGTCGCCACTGAAAGTCAATTTTCTTGTAGTGACTCTTTAAATATTTCTATTTGAGAATGGGTTTGCTAACGTCTTCTTATCATTTAACTTATAAAAAACCAGATAAGAAAAATACAAAGAGAATGAGTTTGCTAATGTTTTCAAAATAACCATGTTATTTGTATAAAAAAAAATGTTATCTTTTATAGAATTCATTTTGGATGTGTGAGTTTGTGTCTCAAAAGTAACTATTTCTCATTGGACATTCTATATTCCTATATGTTTAAATAACATTTGTAATATAATTTGTCATTTCGGTTATTACCAAATTTGCCTCCCTCAGCTAGTCATATATACGCCAGTAACACCACTGTTAATTTTGTATAGTCAAAACAAGTTTAGCATTTAAATCATGTGTTTTTTCCTAGTTAGCAATTTTCTTTGCATAATTAATATTGTTAGTATATATTTTCGAACAATTATTTATATAATTAAATAAAAAAATAATTCCTTTCTTATTAAATAATCAAGAATTCTAGAAAATCTCATAAAGAATTAGAATTCTTTAAATTTATCTGAATAAATATTTATTTTCTGACAAAGAAACACAACTTTGATGTATATGAATGTGTTATTGCTGCATTCGTTCATATTAGGAATAAGGAATTGTATTATATGAATCTTAAATAAATACAAATCAATCTCTAACAATAAAAGGGATGAAATTGGAATATTTACTTTGGAATACATGCAAAATTGGTTTTCCGTGTAGACATAGTTGCGTGAGTTCTTACTTACTTCAGAGCAAATGTAATTTAAGGGGTCAATTGTAATTTCTCTTTTTATTAATATCAGTATTATTAAATTATAAAAATACTATTTTATGCAGCAATTTATGTTAAAAGTAAAACAATTTGTTTAAAAACTTGATATTCATTCCTCATGAAATTGTTGACTCAATATTTGTTGACATTGCAGGATATATTCCAAGAGAGATAGGTGATATTTTAAAACTAAAATTTATATACTTTCAAGCTGATCAACTTTTTGGCCTTATATCATACCATCCACTATCTTTAATATATCGGAGTTGCAACAAATTTATTTGAGTTATAATAGTCTGTGGGGAAGTATCCCGTCAGATATAATGCTATGGGCTTCCAAATTTATAGAATCGATCCCTTTCCTCCAATCAACTATTTAGTTCCATGTTGGCAACAACGTGAAGAGTTCAAAGTGTTAGATTTATCCAACAGACACTGACAATTTAACTATGCTTCAAGTGTTATATTTATATGATAAAAATTAAATAATAAAGTCATATGATAAAAGTATCGTCACCATAGTATGAATTTGAATTAAAAACATAACAGAAGTTTAATGTTTGTAACTGATTAAATAGTTTGACTTTTATACTGTTATTGTTATATTATTCTTTAGTTTTCATATTTGCTTATGATAATTGTAATTTTTTAGAATTTTTATGTACATGTCACTCTTGCTCTCTCTCTCTCACACACAGACACACACACGTATATATATATATATATATATATATATATTATTTAGTATACAATTATGACATTTTGTAACATTCGAACAATATTCCTCCGATAGCCTTCCAAATTTTTTAACTTATTTGCAGCAACTTTTCTGCAATTTTAATCTTTAAAAGCTTTCATTTATTATATGTTTAAAGTCAAATTATATCACAGAATAAAAATTATTATTTGTATTTGAATTAAAAAAAATAAATCTTTTAACTTTATCAATCGTAGCACTGTTTTGTAATATTTTATAATTTACACAATTTTTACTTAAAATAAAGTTACCAGAGCTATATTTTTATATAAAGGTGTGTATTAGGTTAGGTCAACTTATCAATCCAATCAATGCATACCAAACCGCAAAATTAGATTGGTTTTGACAGGTTGGTTCGATATATTTTTTCTAAAACTTGCAATTGATTGGTTTAGTTTATAGGTTTGTAACCACCTATGAACCTGCCCCCTCATTTTTTTTGTTATAAAAATATTCAGCACCCTTCATTTTGCATATAGTAGGAGAAGTTTGAATAATTTATGTTGAGGTAATATAAGACGACCAATTTATGTTGTAAAAGATTAGAGATGTGAAAGAGAATTCAAAATTATTTGTTATATTTGGAATAAGTGACAGAGTTTTCTTCACTTTTTTGTTTTGGTTTGCTACAAAGCTATTTTTTTTATTTTAGGTTTTATGTTTCAATAATAATTATCTCACAAGTTATGCGACATGTTGAAGATAAAAGTATAAATCAGTATAACAATTCTGATTGCTAATTACAGTACTTGGTGTATAATGTGGGCTTGATCTTTATTAAATGTGTGACTCACATGAGAGAGATGGGCTTAATCAATTGTTTGGGCCCATACCTTAACAAAAGGAATATAATTGACATTATTTATGAAATGTATGGAACTAGTTAAATTTGTTAAAAGTAAATCAATTTATTAAAAAAATTGAATATTGCTTCCGCCTTATATTGATTTTTCTATTGATAAATGTGAACTTTTTTTGTTGACAATAATTGTAGGATATATTCCATCAATTATCTTCAATATATCGGAGCTCCAACAAATTCATTTGGGTCAAAATAATTTGTCGGGAAGCATCCCCTCAAATATATGCTATGGGCTTTCAAATTTACAAAAATTGTATCTTTACTCCAATCAACTATTTGGTCACATTTCATTTGATTGGCAGCACTGCAAAGAACTCAAATTTTTATCATTATTCGGCAACAGATTTAGTGGGCATATACCAACCAACATTGGCAATTTGACCATGCTTCAAGGGTTCTCCAGAATTGAGAAGATCTACTAGAGTTCGACAAGCCTCTACTAGATACCCTGCAAATCAGTATGTGTTATTAACTGACAGAGGAGAACCAGAAAGCTTCGAAGAAGCAATGGATGATGAACACAAGAAGAAGTGGATTGAGGCCATGCAAGATGAGATGAAATCATTGCATGAGAATAAAACTTTTGAACTGGTGAAGCTGCCAAAAGGCAAGAGGGCTTTAAAGAACAAATGGGTATTCAGAATTAAGCATGAAGAGAACAGTTCCCATCCAAGATTCAAAGCCAGATTGGTCGTCAAGGGATTCAGCCAAAGAAAAGGGATTGACTTTGATGAGATATTTTCACCAGTGGTGAAAATGACATCCATTCGAATAGTGCTAGGGTTAGCATCAAGTCTTGACCTTGAGGTTGAGCAAATGGATGTCAAAACTGCATTTCTTCTTGGTGATTTGGAGGAAGAAATATACATGGAGCAGCCAGAGGGTTTCAAGCAAAAAGAAAAAGAGGATTATGTTTGCAAGCTAAAGAAAAGCTTGTACAACTTGAAACAAGCACCAAGACAGTGGTATAAGAAGTTTGAGTCTATTATGGGGGAGCATGGTTACAAGAAGACTACTTCAGATCACTGTATGTTCGTACAGAAATTCTTTGATGATGATTTCATTATTTTATTGCTCTATGTGGATGACATGTTGATTGTTGGCCAAAATATTTCTAGAATTGATGACTTGAAGAAGCAGTTGAGCAAGTCTTTTGCTACGAAAGACTTAGGACCAGCAAAACATATTCTTGGCATGAAAATAACTAGAGACAGAAGCGCCAAGAAATTATGGTTGCACAAGAGAAGTATATTGAGAAAGTACTTCAAAGGTTTAATATGGACAAAGCTAAAGCGGTTAGTTGTCCTCTTGCTAATCACTTTAAGCTAAGTTCTAAGCAGTGCCCTTCCACAGATAAAGGAAAGGAAGAGATGGACAAGGTTCCATATGCTTCAGCAGTTGGAGTAGTGAGTAGATTCCTTTCAAAACCTGGAAAGGAACATTGGGATGCAGTAAAGTGGATATTCAGGTATCTTCGGGATACTTCCAAAATATGCTTATGTTTTGGAGATACCAAACTTGTGTTAGTTGGATACACAGATGCAGATATGGCCGGCGACATAGATTCGAGAAAATCTACTTCGGGCTACCTGATCACTTTTGCAGGGGGAGCTGTGGCATGGCAGTCAAAGTTACAGAAGTGTGTTGCACTGTCCACCACTGAAGCAGAATTCATCGCAGCAACTGAAGCCAGTAAGGAGTTGCTATGGATGAAAAGGTTCTTAAATGAACTTACTTTCCACCAAGAAAAGTATGAGCTATTTTGTGACAATCAAAGTGCAATTCACCTTGGAAAGAATGCCTCCTTTCACTCAAGATCAAAGCACATTGATATGAGATATCACTGGATAAGAGGTGCATTGGAGAAGAAGCTACTACAGCTTGAAAAGATCCATACAGATGAAAATGGATCTAATATGTTGACTAAGACTCTTCCAAGAAGCAAGTTTGAATACTGTCGATCAGCTGCAGGATTGGTGGAACCCCCCACTTAGGTCGGGAGGGGGAGAATTGAAAGGTGGGTCCCTCCATAAGTGGGGCCCATGTCTTATAATATTTAAAAAAGGGCCAAATTGTAATTTAACTAAAGTTGCAACCAAATTTTGTAATTTACTCCAAAGTCATAAAATAACAAAATTTGTGGGGCCCACAAGAGAAAATTTTCTTCAAATTAGGCACCGTCTGAAGAAAAACTGAAGAGGGGAGACTGCGGCTGCTGAAAACAAGTGAAGAAAGAAGAACGCAATTTCATTTTTGCATCTGAGGAAGGGAGAAATTGCTCTATAAATAGAGCCTTCGTCCCTTCTTTCTTTCATCCTTCATTTTTACAGAGAAGCCTCACTTTGAGAGAGAAAGAGTGAGAAGAAAAATAGAGAGAGTGCCTCAGAAAGTTTTTGAGAGGAAAAATAGTGAGTTCAATTTGTGAGGGTTATTGTCCACAAATTGAAGAAATACTGTTGTATTATTTTTTTGTAAGTGAGAGGTCCACCTAAGGGTGAAGATTGGAGATGGGGAAGCCAAAAGGAGTCAAAAAAATATAAAAAGAACCTTGCAAGACCTTGGCCAGGTTAAAATATTATGTAAATATATGTAACTTATATAAAAAAAAATAAAAGTGTTTAATAAAATAAAATTAAACCGTTTATGAAATGTGACCTAACTTAAATATTAAATAATTTGGGCAAAATAACAGATGATTGGCTGTGTCAATAAAATTTAACCAATATTTCAAAATTATAAGGACTAAATTAAAATAAAAAAATGAACAAAACCATTGTAATTGAAAGAATAATTTAACCATTATTTTTGACTTCGGCTTTGCTAGGGTATGTATCCAACAATAGCATATAGCAGCCTACCTCAAGCATTCACTCATTTTTCACTGTTATGTGCATACAAATTAGTTTCAATTACTAACACCGTCTAAATTATCAATGGAAAATATTGACATGTTTAATTATGAGGACAAGTACTTATCAGATTTTGACATCTTGTAACTTTAAGTTCGAATTCAACACTTATGTTTGGGATAAGTTTCAGTTTGGTCCCTTAGACTTGTAATAAGTTTTCTTTTATACTTGTTTATGAAAGTGTCAATTTCATCCCAATTTTAAAGTAAAATGCCTAAATTATTGGTGAGAAAATACTGGCAAGTCTAAATATATACCTAGACATAGGTCATTTGATATTTTTAACATATACTTTTAACTAGAAAATTGATAAATTAGGTTGTACATCACCATTTTACTATTATAAGTATGTTAAATAGACCTATTGACCCTTATTTTAATTGTGTACTCTCTTAATCGCTCACTTGGTACGCTTGAGGCCTATTTGGATATGCTTTTTTATAAAAAAAAATTGTAAAAAAAAGATTTGTGAAATTGTTTAAGACAGTAATTTTAGAAATATTTTCAAAAATATCTATTTGTAAAATTTATTTTGAAAACAATTTTAAAATTTTAGAAAACAAAAAAAATGTCTTTGGAAATTTTTTTGTATTATACAAAAGTTTTAGTGTTTTGTGGTAAATTCAATATAATGAATAATAATATTTTAAAAGAGGATAAAAAAATACGTGTCAAGTATATTAATTGTAATAGTCCGAGCTACATTTTAATGAATTTATTAAATCTATTATCTAACTACATAAATTATTAAGAATTACTTTATAAATTAATTTAAAATAGTTTTATTTTTTGATGAATTGGATTGTTGCAAATTAGTAAAAAAAATCTATAAAAATGAAGAAAAATAAATACTAAAAGTGATAACTTCTCAAAATTAAATAGAAAACACAATTCTTTTTATAAAAATTGGAATGAAAAATATTAGAATTAGCTTCGGTTAGTAACCATTGCAATTAGAATTTTCATTTTTTTATAAAATTTTAGCAGTGGTTAAAGCCCGATAAAAGTTTTTTTTTTCTTTCTGCAATAGCTCATCTTTATATAAATGTCATTAATGAACTTACATATTTACGAATATTCTACACTATATTTTATTGGTTTGAAATAAAAATGTTTAAAAAAACATATATATAAAATATGTTTTGTTTATTCCATTTTAAAAATAAATTTTAAAAAATTTATAAATTAGCTAGAATAGTCAAAATTATATTGAAAGATAGAAAGAGAGTATAATGTGTGGGCATGCACATCCTTGGGGATATATGTATCAAAGAAAAGGATATCCATATTGGTAAAGAGGCTGGATACTGAAAAGAAGACGAAAGCAAAATAAGAGGAAAATACAAAATTTTGAGATTACGATAGGTTGTCACGTGTGGTGTGTTAATGAAGGAGGGAGTGGTGAGTATTCAAAACGTATCTGAGACAAATCTTATGTTATCTTTTAGACTGTTGGTATCTGCAAAATGAAGATTTCATTTATGTCTTTTATTTAATCTTAGTTGCAACTTGTGCCCCTCTTGTCTATGCGTATTCTCAAGTCTTGCAAACTGACTTCCGCGTGTAAGTGGGAAGTGTTTACTCATAATTTACGATTTGTAATTTATTATACAATATTTATTTTTTATATTTAAAAAATTAGTGCTTTAATAATTTTCAAATAATATATATAATAATATTTTTTAAAATGAAGAATATTTCTCCTTTTTAAATTGAAACATGAATAAAATTTAGTTATTATCTATTACGTTAAATTTTAAATATATAAAATAAAAAATTTATATTTATATATATTTTTTAATTATTATCGGTTCGACCACGGTTAAACTAATAAATTTTGAACTAGTATCTTCTTTGATTTAATGATCCATCTAGCTTTTAAGACATTGATATATATATATATATATATATATACATTCTTACTTTGATACCAAAAAGTTTGAAAATAATTGAATAAATTGTTGATTTGCTCCTTAAAATATTACAATTATTTTAATTTAGTTCGTAAAAAGATAAAGTGTCTCAATAGTATATAAAAAATTATATTTGATTTATATTAATCTTTTATATTATTAAATCGTAAAATCTACTATCATTAAATTTCAAAATTTTTATAATTAAAAGTTATAAAATAATAAAAAAAAGTGATAAAATTGACAAATGTCATTTTTAGAGATTAAAATATTTGACTTTAATAACTAAATTGAGACTTCTATATAAATCAAGCAATAATTTACCCAAAATAATTCTATTTTACAAATGAAATATCATGTTTCTAAATAGATGTATATGACTTAAGCAATTATGAGTGCAATAGAAGCCATGTGTCCACAATTTTACAATTCAACTCAACTCATATGGATATATTCTATAGAAAATATATTCCACACAATCTAAAGTGATATATATGCTGTGGCCGCATAAATAAAACAAAGTTAACTTTGAATGTCTTATTTAATTATAAATGTTTTATAAGAATTTGAATTGTCCGCATAATTTTTATTTTATTAACTAGAAATAGTTAAATGATTTAAATTAACACAAATTTCATTACCTTCATTCTTTTGACATTTTTAGGTTAAATTATTTTTTAGATTCTTATAGGTTTACTCAATTTTCAATTTGATCCTTCTAGTTTAAAATTTAATAATTAAGTTCTTACAATTTTTAAAATTTTTTAATGTAGTCCTTGTCACTAAACCTATAGTAAGTTTTTCTTTAAAATTTAATGATATGGCCAATTATATATGTATATATTGATACTTTAAATATGTATGACTTGTGTATAAACAAAAGTCAAAATAAATAGTGAAATGAAATTAACTCAGATATAGCTTAAATGTTAAGTAATTTGGATAAGTTAGCTTGAATCATGCATATCTAGAGTGTCAAAAGACATATATTGTCGACCATGTAGCAAAATCTACCAAAATATTAATCAAATATTATTAAGTAGGGACTAAATGAAAAAGTTTTAAAATTTTAAGCTTTCAATTGTAATTTTCTCAAACTATAAAGACCGAAATAAAAATATATATAACGCCGATCGTAGTTCACCACAAGCATTTAGTTGCTATTGTTATATGCATAGATATTTAATTGTTCATGGGAGAAAGGTTAGATTAATTTCTAAAGAAAGTTGAAATGTAACTCTCAATTCAGGCACAAACTAAGAAGGTTGAAGTGTATTTCTCAATTCATTTGAAAAGGTTTTGATTAATTTCTGAAATATTTGAGTTTAAATTATGGGGTTAATCAGAAAATTTATTCTTTCAAATACAACAAGTAAACATGGGGAGCGCACCCATAAAATATCTTAAAAAGAAATTTAAACTTAATTAATGCGCAAGCTATATTGAAGATATTCTTACCCTAGAGAAAAAAAATTAAAATGATAAAGCTAAATCATTTAAGTTACTATAGAAATCTTGCTTGGACAAGTCAATTAACTAGATAATGTTAAAAGAAAACTCATTTTCATTAAGAAGATAGTATTTATAATGAATTTCTAAAATTTGTTGGAATTTGAATTTTTTTGGTGTATTTAATTAATTGACCCTTCTAATCGCATAAGGATAATTGATTTGAATCAATGAACATATAAAAACAAATAAACAACCAAATTTTTAATGAATTACTTTAACAAATTTACTTTCATAATTTATATCATTCCACGCTAGTTAGTAGTAATGTCATTCTTTTCTCTATCATTTTCATTTATGTGTCTCCAATTTCAATTCCTTCATTATTATTTTTAATTTTAAAGTTATTGTATTGCTTATACGTCAATTTGTGTGTACTTTAGCAAAGTTATTTCTTCATCGGTTCAATCTAATTGATTGTCTCTTACACTGTTAAAGTGAATGTAAAGTTCACGCATTTCGTTTCTATATTTTTCACTTTGAGGAGTGAGATCGAGAAGGGGCAATTCAACGTACTGACTAAACGAAAAATTCAATTACAGAAACATTCTGGAGTTTCATTATAAATATTAGTATCTCAACGAAACAAATATATTTTTTAATTAATTCATTCTTCAATTAATAACTTGTCCCAGCAAGAACTCTATTGTTAATTTAAAGATTAAATTATTAATTTGGTCCTCAAAGCAATTTTTTGAATCCAACCACAGGAGCCGATGACCCAGATGCTAGTCTAGGCTGCGTCACCTAATCAAACCAGGTTGCAGTCGACCCTATTAAGACTTGATTGACTTAGTCAAAACCTAATTGCTCACGACTTTTTTTGGGGGCGCTTAAATCTATAATGTGATAATAGAAGCAAAATAGATCTGGGAAAGAGTAGAATTCATGATACTATGGTATGGATAAAAAGCAACAACCTTAAATCATTATAGTTGGAACTTTTTCTTACCTAATTTGTGCGAAGAACTACATATATACTTTTGGACATAATATTATAAAACATAAAATGTTATTATTTTCTGCAAATCATATTACTATTTTATGTAAATTGATTTTAAATCACAAAAGTTGAACAATATTAGCAAAAAATTTTATAATGTCATATAATATTGAAAATAAGAATCAAATTTTCAAAAATAGTTTACTTTCAATTTTTTACAATTTAATTATAAAGAATTATATATAGATGTTTATTAAATATGGGATTTTTCTGTTAAATTATTTTAGAATACTTTCAATTGTGAAATGGACATATAAATTATTTGTTTTATTTACCTATGTCAATATTTATTTCTGAACATAAATATATTATTTATTCTCCTTGTTTGACCAATTAACACAGTAACCTAGCGATTAGATTAGTGACCATAGTGACTTACCCAATGCTCCGAGTCAATAATCGGTTCAGACAATTATATGTATCTCAATTTAGTACTTAGAAAATTAAGAATCTCAATTTAGTATTTAAAATATTGTGCTTGTCTTAACTCTAAATATTGTTAAAGTGACTTTCGGTAAAAATAAATTTGAGATTTAGCACATTGACATATTTAATGATTTAACAATGAAAATAATCAAATTAAGATGGAGGGCAATGAGTTTCTTCTCTCCTTAATTTTTTTTTTAATTTCAAATTATGAAACACTCTACTCCAAACACACAAAGTCTTTCATCGAGTTTTTCTTTTGGAAAATTGTGAGAGAGACATAAGGTGAAAAGGTGGTGTGTGGACATGGTCCTAGTGGGACATATAAAGAGAATCAATTCAAATCAATTACATAATAGATATGTGCATGTAAAAAAATTATTTAAAGTGATATGTACTGTAACACCATATGTAAAGAATTAGCATATAGCAGCCTATACCTCAAGCATTCACTTGCGACTTTCATATGCATACAAATTAGTTGGATAAATCTCTAAATTATTTGGGTTAATTATATGGGGTTCATCTGTTATTAGAGACCTTATTCTTTTAAATACAACAAGTCAACATGGCTAGCCTACCATTAAGATATAAAATCAATTTTTTTTCCATCTCTTAATTTTATTATGCATGTTAAAAAAGGTATTAATTTCATCACAATTACTAACACCATATAAATTATCAATGAAAAACATTGACATGCTCAAATATGTGGACAACGAGTGCTTATCAGATTTTGACATTTTGTAATTTTAAGTCTCAATTCGACCCTTATGTTTGGGATAAGTTTTGGTTTGGTCCCTTAGACTTGCAGAAAGTTAATTTCACTTTTGTACTTTGTTTAAAAAAAAAGGTGTCAATTTTACGCTAGAATGCCTACATTATTGATGATAAAATACTGGCATGTCTAAACGCATTTAGACATAGCTCATTTGATATTTTTAACATATAATTTTAACCAGAGAAATGACAATTTAGGTTGTATATTACCATTATAAGTATGTTAAATAGACTTATTTATCTTTATTTTATTTGTCTACTCTCTTAATCACTCACTTGGTACGTAGAAATTTGGAGCCTATTTTAGATGTGTTTATGTTTTTTTTTTCTTAATTTTATAAACCAGTTTTGTGAAATTGTTTTAGATACCAATCTTGGAAATTTAAAAACAAAATCTGTTTGTAAAATTTGTTTTGAAAACAATTTTTAAACTTTAGAAAACAGGAAAAAAAAAGGCTTCGGAATTTTTTTTTTATGATACAAAACTTTTTAGTGTTGTTGGGGTAAATTCAATATAATGAAATGATTAATGATGATATTTTAAAAGAGGATGAAAAAATACGTGTCAAATATATTAATTGTCATAGTCTGAGCTACGTTTTAATGAATTTATTAAATCTATTATCCAACTACATAAATTATTAGGAATGTCTTTAATTTATAAATTGATTTAAAATAATTTTATATTATGATGAATTGGATTGTTGCAAATCAGATAAAAAAATCTATAAAAATGAAGAAAGATAAATACTAGAAGTGATAGCTTCTCAAAACTTAGTAGAAAGCACAATTCTTTTTATAAAAATTAAAATAAAAAATATTAGAATTAGTATCGGTTGTTAACCGTTGCAATTAGAATTTACTTAAAAAGTTTAGCAGTGGTTAAAGCCTGGTAAAAGTATAATTTCTTTTTTCCTATAATAGCTTATCTTTAAATAAATGCCATTAATGAACTTACATATTTACCAATATTCTAACCCATCTTTTAAAGGTTTGAAATAACAATGTTTCCAAAAACATATAAAATATGTTTTGTTTTTCCATTTTAAAAATAAAATTTCAAAAATTGGTTTCAAAGCATATTTCTTCAAAATAATATACTAGTCAAGTTTTATTTTTTATTTTTAAAAGCAAAAAATTATTGTTAAGAGCATATTGTGTGGGCATATCCTTTGGGATGATTTATTTGTCAAAGAAAATGAGGTCCATTTTGCTAAAGAGGATGGACATTGAAAAGAAGACGAAAGCAAAATATGAGAGAAATAGAAAATTTTCAGATTATGATAGGCTGTCATGTGTGGTGTGTTAATGTAGGAGGGAGTGGTGAGTATTCAAAACGTATCTTTTAGACTATTGGTATCTGCAAGTAAATTCCTAAACAATCAGTCTTTAATTTTCAGATCTATTATCCATTACACTACAAGTAAATCTTGAAATAAAGTTTAACCCAAAAAAAAAATCAAGAAATAAAGTAGCAATTTAGATTTTGAATTTTTTAATTTAATTAAAAAAACAAAAAAAATGATTTTAAGATACTCAATTTAGAGAGAGCCCTACACTTTGAGTCTAGTAAGTTCGAAAGACTATATTAGCCTATCATTTAATTGAGTGAGGGATATCCTTCAAAAGCTAGCCAAAAATTTAAAAAAAAAATACAAGAAAAATATATGTTATTTTTTACAAGAGTAATTTGAGCATCAATTTTGTTACCTACCTCTATATGAAAACCTTCGAAACACTCTGCTTTAAAGCCTGCAAATTGAGGCAGTGGAAAAGGGTACAGACTTACGTGTGTAAATGGGAAGTGTGTACTGATAATTTATGATTTATAATTAATTATGCAATATTGATTTTTATATTTAAAAAACTAGTGCTTTAATAATATTCACATAATATATATATATATAATAATATTTTTTTAAAAAAGTGAAGAATAATTTTTTTTAAATTAAAACATGAAAAAAATTAGTTATTATTTATTATGTTAAATTTTAATATATAAAATTAAAAAATATAGTTATATATTTGTATTTAATTACTACCAGTTTGACTATGATTGAACCAATAAACTTTAAACTAATACTTTTTTTAGTTCAATAACTAGTTTAATTTTTAAAATATTAATATATATATATATATATATATATATATAAATACACGCACACATGCACATTCTTACTTTGATACCAAAATGTTTGAAAATAATTGAATAAATTGCTGATTTTCTCATTAAAATATTATAATTATTTTAATTTAGTCCTTAAAAGATATAGTGTCTTAATAGTTTTTGAAAACTTATATTTGATTTAAGTTATTTCCGAATTGCAAAATGTACTATTATTAAATCTCAAAATTTTTATAACTCAAAGTTATAAAATAATAAACAAAGGGTCCAAATTGATAAAAAAACACTATTTTTAGAGATAAATTAAAATACTTAGCATTTTAATAACTAAATTGACTTCTGTATAAATCAAGCAATAATTTACACAAAATAACTATGTTTTACAAATAAAATATCATTTTTTCAAATTATGTATATGGCTTAAACACTTGTGGTGCAATAGAAATCATCTGACCACAATTTTACAATTTAATTAAACTCATATGGACATATTCTATAGAAAATATATTCTACACATTTTGTTTGTAATGACATAATAGATAGACATGAAAGAATTATATAAAGTGATAAGCAAGACAAAGTCAACTTTGAATGTTGTGACTAATTATGAATACTTTATAAGAATTTGAATTGTCAACATAATTTTTATCTCATTAACTAAAAAGAGCTAAGTCATTTAAATTAACACAAATTTCACTGCCTCAGTACTTTACTATTTTTTGGTTATATTATTTTTATATTCTTATAATTTTAATTAATTTTCAATTAGGTCCTTATAGTTTAAAATTTGATAAATTTTAAATTTAGTCCCTGTTAGTTGTTTCTAAACAATAACAGTATATATATATTTCAAGCAATAATTTACTCAAAATAATTCTACTTTAAAAATGAAATATCATGCTTACAGATAAATGTGTATGACTTTAGCACTAGTGGATGCATTAGAAGTCGTGTCCACTATTTTATAGCAAGTCAAGTCAATTTGTATGGACATATTCTATGGAAAATATACTCCACCAATTTGTTAGTAATCCATGAAAGAGAATCAATTTAAACCAATGACAGAATAGATAAGTATGAAAAAATCATTCAAAATGAAATAGACTTTGTGGCCCCATATATAAGTAAAACGGATTATTTATAATAACTTCGTAGGGTAATCCATAATTATCCTTTATAGGGTAATCCATTATTTGTTAGTAATTCATGAGGTTCGATTATTGCCCAATGCAAAATAAATAATTAAGATAGAAACTGTTATCTACATTTACTACAAGGTCTTAATTTTGTATGAACACTTTCTGCCAAGTTGATGAATTCACCTAAAATATCTAGCGAGGACAAGGACATTAGCTATATTCAAGTTAATGAAATGACATTTTTTCACATTTCGTCACAATTACTTACCCTGAAGGATATATATAGCATAGCCTTCTCCTCTTTCCTTTTTCAATCTAAGAAGCCTTAATCTACCAAACATGGTAAACCTTTATTTTCATTTCTCCTTCCTCATGTACTCGCTGTTTCCCCTCATGGTTTGCATTGCTTTATGCAAGACCAATTTTATCACAGATGAGTCTGCACTTCTTTCTTTCAAGTCTTCTATAACTAGGGACCCCTCTAATTACTTAGTTAATTGGTCCATTTCTTCTTCCTTTTGCAATTGGGTTGGGGTTACTTGTGATCCTCTCCAACAAAGGGTAAGGATATTGAATCTTGATGAGATGGATCTTGAGGGCACCTTACCCCCACAGCTAGGAAATCTATCCTCCTTAGTTAAACTTAATCTTCATGGCAACTATTTTCATGGCCATTTGCCAAAAGAGTTACTCCAATTACACAAATTGGAAATACTCAACTTGAGCCACAATCAATTTAGTGGAAAAATTCCATCATGGATAGGAGGCTTATTCACACTTCAACACCTGATTTTTCACAATAATAGCTTTGAAGGTTTCATTCCTTTAAGTGTGTCTAATTTGTCAAAATTAGAGACCTTGGATTGGAATAATAATTCTATCAAGGGATTCATTCCACAAGAAATTGGAAGACTTCAACGTTTAAAGATCTTACGCATTGCACGGAACAAACTTTCAGGAAGTATACCTCCAACTATTTCTAACTTATCTTCCCTTGAGTTGATTAGTTTCTCCTTCAACTCCTTAACAGGTATGTCTTAAAATTCATGTGATATCAATTTTTGGTCTATTTATAACAATGATACATTTATTGAATATTCTTTAAATATTTCTATTCTATCTTTTTCATATTACGTTTTACAGAATTCATTTTGTATGTATGTTTTGTGTTCCAAAGTTATTTACTATCCTTCAAGATTAAATATTTCCCAATTAAAAAAAACGAAAATACAACGGGAATGGATTTGCTGACGTTTTTAAAATAATCATTGTAATAAGGCTATTTTTATTTCCTCCTTTACTTCTTATTTATAGGATAAATTATACTTTTAGTCTCTATACTTTCAATCAAAATTTTAAAGTCATGTGTTTTTCTTGGTAAGCTATTTAATTTGCATAATTAATATTTGTTAGTATATACTTTCAAACAATTATTTCAATAATATAATAAAAAATGTATTCCTTATTTTAAACCAACCAGGTATTGAAAAAAAAAAAAACTCCTCGTAAAAACAGAACTTTGTTTAATAAATTTCCTCTATAAAACATCTGTTATTTAACTAAAGAAAATAATTTTGATGTAAAATTCTTTCCTCTTTTATTTATATCTCCTTTATTGAATAGTTCGGAAAAGAACAAAACATCACCAAAAATTAAAGCCGTACACCTAATAAATTCTTTCCCAAACTTTAGTATTTTATTTAATTAAATTAAGGAGAATATATTAAGAAAAACTTTAAGAAAACTTGGAATTTGAAGAGAAAATGATTAAGTGATAAATATATTATTCTAGCTAATTATTTATTAGATAATTTAATATTCAGGAGGATTATCATTAAGAGGAATTTTAAGAAAATAAAATACTATTTCATCTAAGTACCTATTTAAGTTTTTTGGAAAAATTACTAAGAGAATAAATAAGTAATTTAAAAATAGAAATTTTTATAATAAAAGAATTATTAAATAATAAAAGAAATAATAAGTATTACTAAGAAATAATAATAGTAAAAAGAAATAATATCTGTTGGGGGAAAAAACAGAATTTTGCTAAAAGCTTAGGGTCCTAAATGAACAAAGAAAATAATGTAGAGGATCTTATAGTAACTTTAGCAAAAAGGGGAGAAGTGGCATAATCAGAACATCCTCCACGTAGCAGTCCATGTAGTTTCCTTCTCTTCTCTGTTCTTCACCGAGAAGCCATGGAAATTACAGGATAAATTTTCAAATCTCCCTCCATTTCTGTCATCCGTGATCTTCGCTCCTCCTTCTCTATTTTACTGTAAGAGAGCCGAGAGAGAGAACCTCTGTGCTCTGTTTTCTAGGCATGAAAACAGAGGAATTATTCAACAAAATTGAGAGTAAACTCTCTCTCTTTCCTTCTTCCCGTGAGCTTCCCTCCTTTCCCTTAGTGAAACCGAGAGAAAACTGTGTTTTCTGAGTTAGAGTTTGATCTTCTGGATCCTTGAATAACAAGTCCGTGCGATTGTAATTCAACCAGAAATTTGAGAGACTTGACCAAGATTAGAGCTTGAAATGTTGGGAAAAAACTCTTTTCCCTTTTTAAAAAAATACTTTGGTACAAGTAAATTAGAGAAATAACAGAGAATAATACTCACAATCACAACACAAAAAAATAATGTAAAAACTTCAAGATCGAAAATAACGTAAAAATTCTAAAATCGAAAAAAATCACGACCGTTTTCAAATAAAAATGATGTTTCAATGATTTTATGTTGTTAAAATTTCTCAATTTTAATTGTAGAGAATTTATTGTGATAGGTTAATAGTTTAAGGAGTTAAATGTAATTTCACTTTTTATAAATATTGATATCATTAAAATATAAAATACATTTTATGCATACATTATATTTAAAAGAAAGATTCCAAAAAAATTAATATTAAAAATGAAATATAAGCAACTGAATATTCTTCCCACATGATATATTGTTCACCATTGTTAAATATGAGCTTAATATTTGTTGATATTATAGGATATATCTCGAGACATTGGTGATATTTCAAAACTGAAAAATATATATTTAGGAGTTAATCAATTGTTTGGCCCCATACTGTCAACTATCTTTAATATATTAGAGTTGCAACAAATTTACTTGAGTCAAAATAATTTAATTTGGAAAACATGCAAAAGCCGTTCTATGTAAGATTAAAAATGACATTTCAATGATTTTATGTTGTTAAAATTTCTCAATTTAAATGGTAGAGGGTTTATTTTAATAGGCCAATAATTAAAGGGGTAAAATGCAGTAGTTTATTATAAACACGAAAAAAAAAATAATTTAACAATGAAATATATGCAACTGAATTTTTAAAAGTAACTAAATCAATTCATTTAAAAAATTGAATCATCCTCTAGCATGATTTTATTGATTCATTGTTAAAAGTGAACCTAATATGTATTGACAATGCAGGATCTATTCCGAGGGAGACGGGTGATATTTCAAAACTAAAAATTATATACTTGGGTCAAAATAATTTGTCAGGAAGCATCCCCTCAAATATAAGCCACGGGCTCCCAAAATTACAAAAATTGTCTCTTTTCTCCAATCAATTATTTGGTCCCATCCCATCTGGTTGGCAGCAATGCAAAGGGCTCAACTATTTATCATTAAGCTCCAACAGATTTAGTGGACAGATACCAAGAAGCATTGGAAACTTGACTATGCTTCAACAGTTACACTTACATGATAACCTTTTGACAGGTATGTCTTATTGGCTATATCAAATCTCCATCTATTATTACTTTTTTATATATTAATTCAAAAATGAAATAATAAAGTCACATGATAACCATTGTTATAGTATAAATTTGAACAAAAATAATAACAGTTTAATATCTGTCACTAATTAAATAGTTTATATTTTATACAGTTATTATTATCTTATATTTGATTTTCATATCTCTTTAAGATAATTGTAATTTTATAGAATTTTAATATGCATATTATTTACACATGTGCAGACACACAGACACAGACACACACAAACACACACACACACACATATATATATATATATATGGATATACACACACACTAGCTATACAATTATGACATTTTGAAACAACCCAAAATTTCGATACTTTTTATTTTAACTTCATTTCAAATTTCTACAATTTTAATATTTCAATGCTTTCGATCAATTATATTTTCAAAGTCAAATTATCACATGAAAATCGTAATATGTATTAGAACTAAAAAAAAAAGAAAATTTGTAACTTTATCAATTGTAGCACTGTTTTGTAACATTTTTTATTTTACATAGTTTCAGCTAAAATAAGTTTTTTTTAAATGATAAGCTAATCAAAAGTTAGCAGAGCTAGATTGTTAGACACATTAAATTGCAAATCATGTCTATATCAATATACTGCCTCAATTTGATTAGCCGAAAAGTTATTTTTGAGCCAAAAACTATGTTACATAATAAAACAATATGATTTTTTAATACACACATATATATATAAGCTTCAAGTATTATTCGAATTACATGTATATATATTACCATACAATTAAATTTATTTCTATATTATTATATATGGCTTGGCTCCTTATATAATCATTAGTCTATGTATTACTAGATAAATAATTTGAAATAAAAATATAATATAAAAAGAGAAGTTAGAATTAAAACAGTCACTATAATATAAATTTGAATTAAAAACAATAACAATTTGTTCTTTGTCACTGAATAAACAGTTTATATTTTAAACAGTTGATGCTATATTACTCTTTAATTTTTATATTTGCTTACGACAATTGTAATTTTATAGAATTTGATTTTCTACAATTTTGGAACATTGCAATATATATTTCATCACCAACATTCCATTTAACATCTCTGCAATTTTTTCTACAATTTTGAATCTTTTATAGCTTTCAATTTATTATTGATTTAAATTCAAATGACATGATAAAATGAAAATTATAGTATGTATTTAAATTTAAAAATGGAAATTTGTAACTTAATATATATGTTTTGAAAATTAAATTTATCATTTGTAGCACTGTTTTGTAATATTTTATAATTTACAGATTTTATTGTTAGAAAAAAAATTTAGCGGAGATATATATATATATATATTTAGATGTATGTAGCAAGATGCTTTTCTACGATATATACATATATATTTTATGATTAACAAGATGCATTACTTAACAAATAAATAACAAAGGGTTATCATTTTCGAGGTTGATATTATTAAACTTTACATTTATAGTTTATATAATATAGTTGGAATAATAATTTCATACCTAATCAAAGTAAAAAAAAACTAATTGATATTCCTTAATAATTATTTATATTAAAATAATTCTAGGTTAAATGATGTATTTGGTCTTAAAAATATACAATTATACGTACAAAGTAAACATGTATATATATACACTATATATATATATATAATGGAAAATTGAAAACTTATTTAGCCCACCCCTTCATATTATTGAAAGAATTATCGGTCCAGAAATAACATATCTTTTTATTGGTTTATTTAAATCATGTGTTTTTTCTTCATTAGCTATTTTCTTTGCATAATTAATATTGTTAGTATGTATTTGTAAACAATCGTTTATATAATCTAATTAAAAAATGAATTCTTTCTTATAAAATAATCAAGTATTATAAAAAAAAAGTCACCTAATTAAAATAAATTTTAAATTTCTTTTAAAAATATTTTCTGACAAAGGAAACTGTACTATATGAATTTGAAATAAATATAAATTTCAATTTCAGATGATAAAAGGGATGGGATTCAAATGTTTATTTTGGTATATATTTAATTTTAGAGTAATCCATGTGGGCTTTGGAATTAGTTATGCATTATTTCCTTTACGGTAGCAAAAAATATGAATGGGATCTTTCAACGATTTTGTATCATGAGAGGTCAATAGATTTGGGGGGTCAAATGTAATTTCACTCTCTCTATTAGTATTGATATTATTAAATTATAAAATGCATATTATATATATATATAGATATGTATATATTCCAGAATTATAAAATATATTTTGAATATTCTTGTATTCCACCAATATCCTCACAATATTTTATAATTATATTACTTTTTCAAAAATTAAATTATTTATGACAATGCACAAAACAAAATTACTATTCTAAAATAATGCAATAAAAACTTTCACCAACAATTACTCGTATTTACTCCCACCTTTATTTTGTGTGTTATAGTGGCCTCCTAACAAGTAATCTATGACGAATTGAAATGTAAGATGTCCATATTCTAATTTATTTTATTTTTGTGTATATATATACTTCTAGGTTCTATACCGAAGGAGATTGGTAATCTTAATGAACTCAATATAGTAAGTTTGGGAGACAACAAGCTAAGCGGATCGATTCCTTCAAATATTTTCAACATCTCAACTTTGGAACTCATATATCTCTCAAAAAATTCTCTCTCTGGTAGCCTTCCATCCAATTTTGGATGTGGCCTTCCCAACCTAAAGGAGCTATGCTTGTGGGTTAATGAACTTTCTGGAAGAATTCCAAATACTATATCCAATGCTTCTATGCTTAAAATTATAGAGTTGGCGGATAACAAATTCAGTGGAGCAATGCCTAGTAAACTTGGGAATTTAAGAGATCTTAGAATCCTAAGGGTTTATCATAATAAGTTGACCATTGGAATCAACTTTTTTACTTCCTTGGCAAATTGTAGGCATCTTAAAGAATTGGATTTATTCGAGAATCCTTTGAATATAACACTTCCCAAGTCCATCGGAAATCTATCAAATTCGCTAGAACAAATCTGGGCATATTCTTGTGGAATCAATGGTAATATACCATTAGAAATCGGGAATCTTAGTAACTTGTTTAGACTTACTTTGAGCAACAACAATTTGAAGGGATCAATACCTGCTACAATAAACAAGTTACAAGATCTCCAATATTTGAGTTTGGATAGCAATGGGCTGCAAGGCTTTATGGTTGATGGGCTCTGCGAAGTTAGAAGTTTGGCCTATATATATCTAAGTGGAAACAAACTTTCAGGGGAACTACCGACATGTTTAGAAAATCTTACTTTTTTAAAAGAGATTTTTTTGGACTCTAACTATTTCATTTCTAAGATACCTTCTTCTTTTTGGACTTTGATTGACATTTTGAAAGTAAACTTATCTTCCAATATGTTAAAAGGACATATTGAGATAAGAAAATTTAGAGCTCTTGTAATGTTGGATCTATCAAGAAATCAAATTTCTGGAAACATTCTTGCATCTGCTGGTGGCTTGCAAACTCTAGAATATCTTTCCTTGGCACATAACAAATTGCAAGGAGAAATTCCCAAATCAATTGGGAATTTCATGAGCCTAAAATACTTAGACTTATCTGAAAATAATTTGACTGGTGAGATCCCCGAGTCCCTAGAATCACTTCATGATCTTAAGTTTGCAAATTTTTCTTGCAATGGATTGCAAGGAGAGATTCCTAATGGTGGGCCTTTTATGAATCTCACTGCAAAATCATTCTTGATGAACAAAGCTCTTTGTGGAAAGCCACAACTACAAGTTCCAACATGCCAAAAAAGAATGAAGCACAAGTTAGCAAAGGGGATACTCTTACTAAAATACTTTTCTCCTACTTTGTTAATTGTTCTTGTTGTTTCTTGCATAATAGTTATACTACATAAAAGAAAAAGGGCCAATGATCCAATTCATAGGGAGTTATCCTCCTATAGAACGATGGGAAGGATATCATACTATGAACTTCTAGAAGCAACGAATGGGTTTGATGAAAGTCATTTTCTTGGTAGAGGAAGTTTTGGTTCAGTGTTTAAAGGAGTACTTTCTAATGGGATGATAGTTGCAGTTAAAGTATTTGAGTTGGACAAAGAATTAGCTTCAAGGAGTTTTTATACAGAATGTGAAGCAATGCGCAGTTTGCGCCATCGTAATCTCATCCAGATTATGAGTTGTTGTTCAAATAAAGATTTCAAATCTCTAATAATGCAATTCATGCCCAATGGAAGCCTTGAAGATTGGTTACATTCTAAAAAATTTTCTCTTGATTTCTTGCAAAGATTGAATATAATGATAGATGTGGCATCTGCATTGGAATATCTTCATCATGGTTCTCCAAGACCTGTTGTGCATTGTGATATAAAACCAAGCAACATTTTGATAGATGAAGAAATGGTCGCTCACCTTAGTGACTTTGGCATTGCCAAACTCCTAAATGAAAGGCAATTTGATACACATACAATGACATTTGCTACACTTGGCTACATTGCACCAGGTGATGGATGATTTGCACTTATAACTTGTTATGCATATACATTTCTTTGTCAATTTTTCTACCTATAGATACTACGACAATTAGTAGCAGCAATGCAAAATGCTTGAAATTGGATATATTCTGTATATATATATATATAAATTTGAAGAAAACTATTGGCCTAGATTTTATTTTCTTATCATTAATGAAAATCATGCTCACTCTAATATGATCGAACAATGTAATCATTTCCTTTTATACAAATTGGTATGCAGAGTATGGATCCAAAGGAATTGTGTCCACAAAAGGAGATGTATATAGCTATGGTATTGTGCTCATGGAAACATTCACAGGGAAGAAGCCAACAAATGATATGTTTGACTCAGAATTAAGCTTGAAAAGATGGGTTACTGAGTATGTGCCTAATAAAGTGATTAAACTTGTGGATTCAACTTTGGTGCAAGAGGATGAAGAGTATAATGGTATGATAATATCAACAATCTCATCCATATTGATCTTAGCTTTAAATTGTTGTGTAGACTTGTCTGAAGAGCGGTTTCTCATAAAAGATGTAGTAGCTCATTTAAATAAATTTAAGGTCAATTTTTTGCAAAAGTCTTAGAGAGAGCTCAGAGTAGAAACATAAAGTTAGCTTCTTCTTCTTTCTTTTCTTTTTTATGTTTTTGCATTTGAATGATGTCTAAATATATAAAATATTGAGGTGTCAATAAAGTTAAAACAAATTTCTACTATTCATCCTTATTTATTTTAGTATATTGATATTTAAATCACTTTTGTTGTTTTGGGTTCTTTAAATTTTATTTGATTAAAGTCTTCTTGCTATACAAAAACAAATGTTCCTCATTCTTTACATTCAAACATGCCAATTTAGAAAATTTGAATATATTAATATTAAACAAGGCAATTAATTAGTGGATTAGAATCATGACTTCCTATTCAAATTGACATACTAACTAAGGTGTCCTGCTTTTGACACATCAACAAAAAGAAAAAAAGAATTTTATATATGTGTGTGTCAGCATTTGTGTGCGTGTGTTTGATTAATTCATGTTAGTATGACAATTGAAACACTGATACATTTCTTTATTGTATATTAGTTTTGTAATTTATTGATAAAGAATCAAATAATGTTGAATTAATGTAATTTTTTAGTATGACGTACGTACAAGATGAAATTCTGTAAAAAATTCATCTATTGATCAAAAGTTATTTAATAGTGTAAAATTGAATTTAATTGATCTCTCTTTTTTTCTTTTTAGATTGTACGCAAACACATACTATATATTCAAGTTTATATTTTTCCAAAAATAACCAATTAGTATATATAATCAAAATCTTATGTAATATCACCATGAAACTTTGGGATTTTAAAATGCCTATATTAGATATATTTTTCATGTAAGGTATATTTTATATATTAATATAGAAAAAATCATCAACCAGTGAACAAATTCTAACCTTTAATCAAAATCTTATGTAATATCACCATGAAACTTTGGGATTTTAAAATGTCTATATTAGAGACATTTTTCATGTAAGTTATATCTTATACATCAACATAAAGAAATCATCAAACAATGAACAAATTCTAACCTTTTCTTTTTATAAATTGGAAAGTTTATTAAGTTCATAACGTTCTTTTTTTTTAATTATAATTATAGTTACATCGACTTTTTTTGTACTATTTAAATTAGACATTCAATTTGTTTTAAAGAATATTGGCTGGATAAATATAAAGCATGATATATATATATATATATATATATATATATATTTGTATATTTGTCTTATGGAACATGAAAAGAAAATAAAAAGTTGAAGAATCAAAAGAAAATTGCCACTTTGTTCTCTCAGTTTGTCCTACTAAGTAATAGATAATTCTCCCGTTTCCTTAACTTGTACTAGTGCCTCGGCTAGTTCAATTAAAATAAGACTCAATTAAACATTTCAATTCCATTTCCAAGAGTCAAAATTACATATTCATTTCAATTCTATACCAATAGTTCCCAACTCAACAAGTATATAATACAAACTATTAAAAAAAAAGTTTATTACGAAATCAATCTGAATAATCAGATACAAGAAAGTCATAAGCTAGTTCAGTGGGAACCATAATGGAGGGTCATGATATTTAGGGAAAATCAATTTTGATGTGCACAAAATTAATCAATAAATTAGTCTTGTACATAAATATCATAATTTGTAAATAGTATAAGAAGCATCTAGACAAAACCAAGTTCAAAACACATACAAGAGCACATAGCTTACGAACCCTGATGCACCAAAGCTAGATTCCAATTAAAACACAATTGTAAATTTTCAGATTTCAAGAAACATGAATAAAGAACCTTATCAATTTGTAGAAAAAAATAATACTGAATTTCAAGGTATAAGTTCAATAATTTTATCAAGTACCATTTCCAAAAATAGAAAAAAAAATGTCAATTTCATATTCAAAAAATCAGATGAAACAATAAAAGTGTCACGGCCCAAACTTTTAGTCACATGATTGGTGTCACGACTCAAATTTTGGGTACGTGACCGGCACGTTGACACAAATCTCATGTCACCGTAAGCCTAAATGATATGTCAATTTCTACCTTTTTTTTGTTTATTTATGAATATTTATAACAAAGTAAATATAAATAATTCTTATAATTAACAAGTTTAAATAGAACACATTATTCAAATAAAATAATCAATTCTTCCTAGACCTCCTAGATGTCCTAGTTGACCACAGAGCTTCCTAATGCTTAATAAAATAAATACCAATATCTCGAGATCTACCCAACAATGGGATAGTCCAACGGCGAACCTAGCCTCTTGTGGATACTCTTCTTTCGCTACTTGATTTGGAAAAAAAGTTAAATCAACGAGTGTGAGATAAATATATAGTGAGCGAGTCAATCCCCGCCCTAATAAAATTTGCTATGAAAAAGTAATAAAATAGAAGCATAGGTATAAATCACAAATCACAGAAAAGATACACATCAAAGAGTTTGCAGGTCAATCAAACAATTCAGACCAACGGAACTAGTACTCGTTAATGGCAAAATATCCGAGGAGCACCCGTAGGCTCGCTCAACCAATTTCATCAATCTTATCAAAAACCCACCATGACGCACAACCTTATCCTCAACGCGGTCAGGGTGCCCTATGGATTAAACCGGACTTGAGATCCTACCGAGGGAATCGTTGTCTCTGCTCTCAGAGGTCAAGTCATCCTGCCACCCGGATTTACTGCTTGACATGAGAGAGGGTACTATCCCGCCCAAACACAATCAAGGTTTAAACAATTCCAAATAATCATCAATATATTCAATAATAAATTCATCAATATAATCATAAATATAATCGTCATTATAATTTCCACCGAATAACCATAAGTATCTCAAATCACAAATAATTGTATTTCCCTCACGGACCATGTCTCTTTCCTAATATATTTTATTAGCAATATTATCAATATTTGAATTATACAAAATTCTTAAAACTCGAATCCCTTAATTAACCGAATTCTCCCTTTCCTATCGTGATTGTCACCTATCTTATTATTCGACCACTTTAACACTTAAGATAATATTAAATAAGGGTTAGTTCACTCACCTAGGTTCCTTGCTAAACCATAGCATGACATTCCAAGATTCTTCGGTAATGTGCCAGATTTTCCTATCGCATGTTTGAAAGACAAACTTTGAAATTAAAACAGAAAATTATTTTATTTTAGTTTTCTGACCTCGGTGTACTGTTTCGGCCATATCTCTCAAACAGTATGGAGTTTTCAAACGATTTTAGATTTTCTGGAAAATAGACCGAAAGAGCTTTTCGTGCATAGGTAATTTGGAAATTTTGGGGTTTTCTAAGGAGAGATATGGTGGTTTTAATTTTCAGAAAAATTGCTCCATAATTTCCAAAAATAAATGTTCTTACCTTGTTTTAATTCTTGCTTTGGATGAAACCCTTTGAGTTCTATGATGTTGATGTTCCCAAAAAGAGAAAAAAAGGAGGAAAGATGTTATGGTGTGTTCTTGTATTTGTATTGTTTGAATTCCTTAGAAAAAAATACGCTAACAAAAATTGATTGATCTTACCTTAATTTTGCTTTAGCCTTCTTGATGCTAAACTCCTTAAAGCTTTCAAAGGTTGTAGAAAGTAAACCTAGTGTTGAAGTTTTACTCTTTGTGTGTACGAAATTGAATTGAAAGTTTGGGGTTAAAGTGGCTTGACGTGATTTCTTGGAAGGTGTGTGTATGAAGTTGAATTAGAGGTGGTGGTTTGGATGTTCGTGTGTGCACTTGGTGAGTGTGATGGCCAAATGGTTAATTGAATTGGAGAGGGAGGAAGAGAAAGAAGACGATGAGTAGAGAGAGATAGAAATTAGGGTCTTTAATTTTACTTGTTTCTAATTTAGTTTAATTAGAGCTATGTATATATTTAATTTAATTAAATCTGAATTTGAAACTTTTTTTTAAAAAAATTAATTGGGTTGTTGAGTAAATGTTTAACTATTTAAAAGTTTAATTAAGATTCCCGAAACTTATTTAAAAGATTGCCTTTATTTAGGAAAGATTTAATTGCTTTAATATATTTATTGTAGATTGTTTTATCTTCATTATTATGTTATAATACTAATATTTTAATTAATATTCGAAATCCTCCTGTATTCATTAGCATGGGATTTTATTTACTCACTTTATAAAATTAGAATTGTATCCTTATAAATTTCTTTTCTTTAATAATAATTTTTTTTTGAAAATCACCTAAGGATTAATCACAGGTTAGTTTAAATAAAATCTAAGATTCAACCTAGATTTAGATTTGGGTAGTACATTCTCAGATTTATTTATCCATCAATGTTATGTGCTAAACAACAAGAGTCGGTAAGAGTTAATTTGGTAAGTAATTCAGAACTCAAGTGTAACTTTTGTGGAGGTGCTCACATCAATGGTTGTTGTGAGGAAGTATCTGTGTAGTAGTTGAATTATATGGGTAATCATTAGAGGAGCCAGAACAATTCTTATTCCAATTCATACCATAAAAGGAATAGGAATCATTTGAACTTTTCATGGAGCAACAACCACTGTTTGAATTCCATGACCTCCTCATCTTCTAATAGACCTTCTTAACCTCCAGAATTTAATAATCAAAGTAATTACCTTCCTCAGAATAGAGCTCCACCACCTCAGATGGAAAAGAGGGCATCCATGGAAGAAATGTTCATGAAGTTTATGGAAAGAAATGAGGCTATATGCCAAACTCAGAGTGCGGCCATTAAAAATCTGGAAATTCAAATGGGGCAATTGGCTACTGCTCTGAACAATAGGTCATAAGGTAACTTTCCTAATGACATAGAAAATAATCCCAAGAAGGATGGCAAGGAAAATTGCAAGGTGATAACTCTTAGGAGTGGTAAGAAACTCCCTAAATCTTCTGATTCAAATGTTCAGGCGCAAGATGATAATCTTGATGATCAAGTAAGAGTCAGTGAGCATCCACAACAAGGGGTGAATGTAAATGAGCATAAGGTACCAGAGGCCAATGATAAAAAGGAAGAAGGAGTGATGAAAGAGAAATCAAAGAGGGAATCATCTGTACCCTCCTTCTCTTCTTCAAGAATTATGCTGGTTATTTCCTTTCTTCAAAGGTATAAGAAGCAAAACATGGATAGGCAATATCAGAAGTTTTTGGAGGTATTGAAACAACTGCATATAAACATTCCTTTCACAGAAGTTTTAGAGCAAATGCCCAGTTACACGAAATTTATGAAGGATATGCTCTCAAGGAAAAACCGATTGAATGAATTTGAAATTGTGAAACTGACTCAGGAATGCAGTGCAATACTCTAGAGGAAGCTCCCGGTTAAGATGCAAGATCTTGGAACCTTTGTTATCCCTTGTAATATAGGGAAGAATTTTTCTAGTAATGCTTTTTGTGACTTGGGGGCTAGCATTAATCCGATGCCCCTTGCCATTTTCAAAAAGTTAGGTTTGGGAGAAGCAAGGCCTACTACTGTAATCTACAATGGCGGATAGATCTTTATGCTACCCAAACGGAGTGATTGAGGACGTGCTGGTCAAGGTAGATAAGCTAATCTTTCCTGTGGATTTTATTATCCTTGACTATGAAGAAGACAAGGAAATTCCCATCATTCTAAGAAGACCATTCCTTGCGATTGGAAGAACTCTGATTGATGTTTTCAAAGGAGAGCTCACTATAAGGGTAAATGATCAAGAAGTCACCTTCAATATGAATAAGGTGATGAAGGCACCAGATGAACCGACAGAATGCAATCTAGTGAGGGTGATTGATGAAAGTGCATAAAAGCACTTTAAACATTTGGTGAGTAACGATAGTTTGGAAACATCTTTAATGATAGAAGAAGAAATTGAGAATCATGATATCAAGGAGGTAATTGGATTTCTTAATTCATCAGAGCTATTTTGCAATCCAAATCGATCTTTTGAGAAGTTGAATAGACCTGCAGGAAAAGTAACTCTTTTAAAACCATCCATTGAAGAACCTCCTAGATTGGAGTTGAAGCAGCTCCCATCCCACCTTAAGTATGTTTTTCTTGAGAGAAATGACACCTTACCAGTCATCGTATCTACTACTTTGACAGAGGAGCAAGAGAGGCATTTAATAGAGGTCCTGAGAAAATATAAGAAGGCTATTGGGTGGTCCATAACCGACATTAGAAGAATCAGCCCGTCAGTGTGCATGTATAAAATTAACTTGGAGAAGAGACATAAAACTTCTATTAAGCATCAGAGAAGGTTGAATCCGACTATGAGAGAAGTGGTGAAAAAGGAAATCCTTAAATGGCTGGATGCATGAATTATTTATTCTATATCAGATAGCTCGTGGGTGAGCCCGGTTCAGTGCGTCCCTAAGAAGGGAGGTATGATCGTAGTCTTTAACGCCTAGAATGAGTTTATTCCAGCCAGAGCTACAATTGGGTGGAGAGTTTGCATGGATTATAGGAAACTCAACAATACCACTTGAAAGGATCATTTTCTGTTGCCTTTCATTGATTAGATGCTAGACCGGTTGGCAGGGCAAGATTATTTCTTTTTCTTAGATGGTTACTCGAGATACAATTAGATTGCTATAGCCCCTAGTGACTAAGAAAAGACTACATTCACATGCCCTTATGGTACTTTTGCTTGGCATATGACTTTCGGATTGTGCAATGCATCGGCAACTTTTCAACGATGCATGATGGTAATATTCTTGGATATAGTGGAGAAATCCATGGAGGTATTTATGAATGACTTCTTAGTTTTCGAAACTTCATATAAAATTTGTCTGACAAATTTAGAATTGGTGCTTAAAAGATGTGGAGAAACCAATCTTGTGCTGAATTGGGAGAAATGCCATTTCATGGTCCGAGAGGGAATTGTGCTCGGTCATAAAGTTTCGAAAAGAGGTTTAGATGTGGACAAGGCAAAATTTTATGTGATTTAACAATTGCTACCTCTAAACTCAGTAAAGGGTGTAAGAAGTTTCCTTGGCCATGCGAGTTTCTATTGCCGCTTCATTAAGGATTTCTCAAAAATTGCAAAGCCTTTGTGCAAATTGCTAGAGAAAGATATGCCCTTCCACTTTGATGAGGAATGTATGAAGGCTTTTGAGGACCTAAAGAAGAGATTAATCTTAGATCCTGTGGTGGTCACTCCCGATTGGAGCAAATCATTTGAACTTATATGTGACGCCAATGACTACGTATTGGGAGTGGTGTTGGGTCAAAAGCATGGGAGAAATTTTCATCATATTTACTATGCTAGCCAAACTCTAGCAGACACACAGTTGAACTACACTACTACTGAAAAGGAGTTATTGGCTATAGTTTTTGGGTTTGAAAAATTTAGACCTTATTTGGTGGGAAATAAGATGATTGTTTTCATTGATCACTCGGCTATCAAATATTTAATTGGCAAGAAGGACTCTAAGACAAGATTAGTCTGATGGATTTTACTACTGCAAGAATTTGACTTGCAAATTGTAGATAGGAAGGGTACTGAAAATAAAGTTACTGATCACCTATCCCAAATAAACACAGAGGTGAGTGATAAGGTAGAGCTGTAAATGAATGAAAGTTTCTCTGATGAAACTTTGTTCTTTGTTGAAGAGACCCAAATACCATGGTATGTTGATATTGTGAATTACTTGGTATGTAGGATTTTACCACCTAAAATCTCTTATCAACAAAAGAAGAGGTTTTTGCATGATGTCAAGGTTTATCGGAGGGATGAACCAATTTTGTTTAGGACGTGTGCTGACCAAATTCTCCAGCGTTGTGTAGTGGAGAAGAAATTAAAAATATCCTGTGGTATTGTCATGGATCAGACTATGGAGGTCATTATAATAGTGTTTGGACTACAGAAAAAGTGTTGGAAAGTAGTTTTTATTGACCCTCATTGTTCAAAGATGCAAGAAAGTTTGTAGAGAGATGTGACCGGTGCCAAAGGAGTGGGGATGTATCAAGAAAGCACGAAATACCTCTGAATATTGTGCTGGAAATAGAGGTTTTCAATGTGTACGGAATTGATTTTATGGGGCCATTTCCTCCATTATACTCTAACCAATATGTGGCTGTTAATTATGTATCGAAATGGGTGGAAGCAATACCTATACCTACCAATGATGCGAATATGGTACTGAAGTTCTTAAAAAAGAATATCCTCTCTTATTTGGAGTCCCAAGAGTATTGATTAGTGATGGAGGATTACATTTCTGTAATAAGAGTTTGGAGACATTCTTGGCCAACTATGGAGTTAAACACCGGATAGCCACTTCGTACCATCTTCAAACTAGTGGCCAAGTGGAGATGTCTAATCAGGAACTAAAAAGAGTCTTAGAGAAAATGGTCAATAACTCACAAAAGGATTAGGCAATTAAGCTTGATGATGTGCTGTGGGCTTACCGTATTGTTTTCAAAACCCCAATTGGAACTTCACTATTCCAGATGGTTTATGGCAAGGCATGCCATATTTCGGTCGAACTTGAACATTAAGCTTTTTAAGCTGTGAAGTTTTTGAATTTTGATATGAAAAAGGCTGGGGAAAAGAGACTGTTACAACTAAATGAGTTGGATGACCTTCGTCTCTAAGCTTATGAAAGTTCTCGTCTATATAAGGAGAGAGTCAAAAGATGGTATGACCAGAAAATTACTCATCAATCCTTTATTACTGGCCAAAAAGTCTTGCTTTATAATTGAAGATTGAAATTATTTCCTATAAAGCTAAAATCCCGATGGTCGAGACCTTTTGTGGTCAAAGAAGCATTTGAGAATAGAGCAGTAGAGATTGCTGATTTGGAGGGTACTTGGAGCTTCAAGGTAAATAGTCAAAGGCTAAAGCATTATCTAGGACACGAGAGTGAAAAGGAGGGGACTTCGATTGCCCTTACTACACCAAGTGCATAGGCGTCGTGGTAAAGTCTGGCTAAAGAATATAACTTAGCGCTCTTAGGAAGCAACTTAATTTTTATCATAATCTTATATTTTTAGCTGTAGTTGATTGATTATGCTGTTGTGCTGAAATTCATTGTGTTCTGAACTAGTGGGTGTGCTAGTTTTGACTGATATACCTTGTTGGTTGATGTTCTAGTTTTGCATGATCAAGTCTTCCCTGATGTCCTACTGTTTAGCTGATTTGATGCTTGATGTTGGGTAAGTGGATGTTGTACTGATGATTAAGGATGTTTGCTTAATTGAGGTTATAGTTATGAGAATGGGTTATTTATGAAAATCTGGCCATTTTGAAGTTTTTGATATGCTTGAATATTTAGTTGCTTGGGAAATTAAGGTTTGAAGTATTCTGGGATATTAAGGCTTTGAAAACAGAGTCATAGGTGGGTGTGTGTTCTGTCATAGCATGCTACAACGGTGGCTTATTACCACTGCAACAAAAATTTAGGTTGGAAGGGGTGTTTTTCTTTATCTAGGTAAGCTGCAGTGGTGGGTATGTCCTGTTGTAGCATAAATTGGGGAATCAGAGAGGTGACTCTTTGCTATAGGAAGCTACAGTGGCAGATATATGCCACTACAGCGGAAGAGTAGATCTCAGTGGCTTATATTATGTTAAATCACGCTACAGCAGTGGGTATATCTTGTCGCAGCAGTGAGAAGTGGGAAACTAGGGCATTTATATGCTGTCTTAGTACGCTGCAGCAGGGATATCGATCTGCTGCAGCGTTGATGGTCTTTGTATTAAAAAAAAGTGAGAGAAGTTCGCTACAACGGGAATCACGTTCCGCTGCAGTAGGGGATTCCCTATTTAAGGAAAATTCCCAAATTCACTTCCACCTTCTGCCTTAATTTCAGAGAACCTCCCCTATGGCTGCAACCCTCGCCCTGGTCAACTACCCCTCTCTTGCCTATCCAGCCATTCCATCTTCCCAAATCCCCTTTAAGCCTTTCATTTTCTCAGATTCGTCTTCGTGTTCGAATCAATTTCTGTGTGTAGTGGAACTTTTGTTGTGCGTGCTTTCCTTCATTCTTTGATCATGTTTTGTAAGTACCTTCTTCCCTCTTTCAATTTTCGTAATCATCTATGTTTGTAGAATTAGTTAGATATTAAGGGTTGTGGGTGGTTTAGTTTGTTGTTTAGAAGGTTTTATTTCCATTAGGCATTTTGACCGTAGACCTGTGGCTAGTTTTTGTTGTTGATTGTTATTAGGGTAATTTGCTTTTCTTTTCTTTTAAGTTTTATTGTTTTAGTTTTGTAGTTAGAACTAGGTTAGTCTTTTTTCTTAGACTTTAAAAACATAATCTCTTATTCTTTTCTAGGTTAGAGTTTTGGATTGTAGTTTTCTTTTTTTTTTTTTAGATTTTAGTCCTTTTGCTTCATTAGTTCTTAATTACTGATGTGGTGTTTTAAATTTTAAATTACACTTAGATTAGGATTTTAAAATCTTTAATGTCTTTTGGAGTAGGAATTAGGTTTGGGGGAGGTTACCTATCAGCATTGTAGCATTTTAGGGATTGGATTTATGCTGGCTAGATGCAATGGTTATTCATGCTGGATATGTTGCTGGATTTACTTTTGCAGGATTCCTACTGGTGCTTGTCACCCTCATAGCACTTCCTCATCAAAAGAGGAAGAAATTAACTGCCAAAAGAAAATCAAGTGCTGAAGCCTCTTCAAGTTTTAAGGCAAGTGATTTTAGATCTGTAGCCCATTATAGGAGATTTGAAACAAATACCTTTAGTAGGAGAACAATAAAGGAGAAGGCAATTAGCTTAAAAGAAGATGAGTTCTCAGAAATTCAAGAGATTATTGCCTTAAGGAAGTGGGAAAAGTTAGTTGCCACTATAACCCATGGATATCTTAGGTTGGTGCAAGAGTTTTACGCCAATAGCTACCGGGTGGCAAATGACAAATTGAAGGAATATGAGTCAAGGGTGTGAGGTAAAAAGGTATATTTCCAAGCTGAAATCACAGACTTATTGGGACAATATTTTGACAATGAGTAACCCTTCAGCTACCACACATTGAAGAACGATGGGTCATGGGCCCCTAGAATCAGGTGGGAGGTAGACAATAGAGAAGTTCCACACCATGTGGAAAGGAAATCATTGCTCCCAATTGCTAGAGTGTGGTGGAATTTCATTGGATACACCCTCTTGCCATCTTCTAACATCTCAGACATCTTCCTTCCAAAAGCACTATTGATTTATTGCATCATGAAGGGGATTCAAATAAATGTAGGACTTTTCATTTCAGACAACTTTGAAAAGTTGGCTTAGGCAAACCTTGGTATAATTGGATATCCATTTCTGCTGACTCTGTTGTTAAAGAAACAAGAGGTCCTAACGAGAGAAGAAAAAGCTATGAGACCTCTAGAGCGCATCGCAGCAGAGTACATCAGAGGGCAGATAGCTAAAGGTAATAAAGATGTATCCACTAGAGAGCCGTTACATAAAGGGAAGGAAAAAGCATGTTTAGCCAAAATAAACAAATAAGAATTGAAGAGGGGATTATCAGGATTAAAAGCGAAATGGTTGGAATGAGGAGTGAATGAGCTGAAATGCAGAGTGCTATGTCTAGACTTCAGATTGAATCTCATTAGCAAAAAGCCTACCTTTCTGCTTTAAGAGGCTTGCTAGCTATAAAATTGGACTTGGATGCATCCAAGCTTCTAAATCTTGCCGAGGGACAGAGTTTAGATAGACTTGAGCAAGCTGAAGAGGGGAATGATGACATAGAGGGATAATATGTTCAACATTTGATTAATTCTCTTTGGTTGTATCTGTTCTGATATATCTTTTATTGCTTTTGTCTGTTATTTTGTAATGGTGTGGCTGTGGATAACTGATGTAATAGTTCCTTGAATTTTGTTTTGATGTGATAAATTGTGAACAATGTGGGCTATAATTTCATATTTCAGTTGTTTTGAAATCCTGTTGCACTTATGGTTGATACATAATACTTGTATGATGCTTGGTCCCTGATTCTGGAAATTTGATTAATGCTTTTCCTCATTTTACCTATTTCCCCCATTGAGGACAATGTAAGATTTAGGTTTGGGGGAGACATTGGTGTGGCTGTTGGGGTAATAAGAAAATTCTGGCTGATATTGAGCTGTATAGACGAATATGTGTAATTAGGAGGAGAAATTTTTTAAAATTTTAAGATTTAGCTCTTGAATTTGCAAATCTATAAGTTTTATCTATATAAGTGAGAACCCAACCATTTCATGATTACATAAGTGATAATATCTCATTGTGAATGGTTTAGAGAACATTTTCAAATTTTAAAAAAAAAGTTCAATAAGGGGTTAGTGAAAACAAGTTTCAATAAGGGGTAGGCTCTTATAATTAACTCAAAATGAGTCTTATAATATATATATATCCAAATGCAATAAGAAATTAAGGTAGCGATACCCTTGAGAACAAAGAATCAAGTTAGTTTTGAAAACTTTGAACTTGGCACTATAAATTGTTCTTAGAGGAGAGGATTGGATGTTTCTGAAAATCAGTTTTATAAGTTTTATTATGGTTCGGTTAACATTTGTCTTGAGAATCTTTAAGATTGCAGAATCTTGAGTTTAATCTTAGACATAATTTTGATGAGGCTTAGTTTGCTTCAACTCACATGTTTTAAAGTCTTTACTCCTCCTAGTTGCATATGTTCTTGGTTGCACAAATCTTAATCAGAATTTTCCTCATAAGAAATTTTTGTTTGAGAACAAGCAAGGGTTTAGGTTTGGGGGAGTGTTAATTGCCAAATTAACATGATTTATGTGCCTTTTTCTTGGCAACTAAACCTCACTACTGCCTGATTTGTACTGAATTATGACCTTCTGGCCTCAAGATGTTCTGATTCTAATTTTCCTAAGCACTTGCAATTTTCTATATTTTCATCTTCAATTTTATGCTAATAATTGACATTTGATCTTGCGTTTCGAGGTACAAAAGAATCCACGTTGAGAGTAAGGAAATATGAAGTAGCAAACCAACATCAAAAGTAAATCTGCCTTCTCCCGCTGTAGTGCCATTCATTTACCGCTGCAGTGCAGACGACGTCTAGTGCCAGCCACCCAGCGTTCGACACTGGAGTGAAAATTTTGCAGGACATTTTATGTGACACACTGCTGCAGAGATGATGTCTCATTACTACAGCGAGAGTGCCTCTGCTACTCTCTATAGCGTTATGCTGTAATTTTTTGTTAGCCTTCATTTTCTGTGTTTTATCGCTGTAGCGGTGAGGATGTACCCTGAAGCGGTAGAGCTACTTTCCTGCCACTTCAGACTCGTTAAAATAGCTGGAAAGGAATTTTCTTTAGGGCATTTTTATCCAGAGAGGAGGGGTGAACGTCATTTTTGCTGAGCATAGAAGGAGGAACTCAACTTTGAAGGATTTGGGGCTTAGATCATCCATCCGATATCAGATTCATGACTTTCTTCACCTTTATTTCTGATTGTTCTTCTTTATTTTTCATGAGTAGCTAATATTTCCATCTAAGGTTACTATGAACTTAACCCTAGAATAGATTTTGTTTCCTTTCATGTAGTTGCAACTCTGATTCAATCAATATATGTTTTCTTATTCATTTTACTACTGTATATGGTGGAATTGATTAGTCTATTTATATGCTTGTTGCTATTATCAATCTCGGGAGAGGGGGTGAGAGTAGAATACTGAGTAGGGAAGACAAGTGTGAAAATCTTAACCCAAGTGTTTTCACTTGTTAGCTAATGGAGATATTAGCTAATCTCGTTTAATCAAAGCTAGATTGGGCAATTAGAC
The DNA here is from genome assembly GCA_037074585.1 of Biancaea sappan. Taxonomy (NCBI): domain Eukaryota; kingdom Viridiplantae; phylum Streptophyta; class Magnoliopsida; order Fabales; family Fabaceae; genus Biancaea; species Biancaea sappan. Next base: position 29,657,926 of record CM073493.1, read on the forward strand.
TTAACTCACTTAAGGAATTGAGTAGATATTAAGTATCTTAATTGAAATTCAGGGGAATTCTCTTAAGTTATTAGAATAACCTAGGATTACTTTCATGGTTGAATAAGTTACGGTTGCGTGAGAGGGGTTTTACAATTTCTAGGACAGGGGAAAGGGATTAGTAACCCTAGGCTTTTAATTTCATTAATTTTGTCAGTTTGAACCTTTGTCTGTTGTCATTAAAAGAAAATTTATAAAAATTACTGTCACATGCTTTCTTTTATTGTCAGTTCTACATTGGAGCTGTCTTCAATCCAATTGCTTTCATCTAACTAATTCATTTAAATTTCCTGGGTAATTAGTCGCTTAGTCCTCATGAGAACGATACTTTTACTCTCAATTCACTATATTACTTGAGTAATTGGTTCTTGCCAAATCGCTTAACAAAAAACTAAGATTACAATTCATAACATCACCGTAAAGTTCAGGCTAGCCACGGATCACCATAGAATTCATGGACCACGTGCCATTGGGCCTCATGGGCAGGAAAGCTACTCTACCAACCCCCATAGGCTTCATAGATCACGTGCCACCAAGTCTCATGGCATCTCTGAGGCTAATAAATCAAAAGGAGTCCATAGGTCTCATGAACCATATGCTATCGGGCTTTATGAGTGGGAATGATGTTCTACCAACCTATAGGCTTCGTGGACCATGTGTCACTGAGCTTAATAGATTTTTTGAAGCAAACATGTCATGAGGATGACCTCATGGATCACGTGCCATCGGGCTCATAGGTAGAAACCCTATTCTACCAACCCCTATAGACTTCATAAACTACATGCCATCAAGCCTACTGGATTTTCCAACAAAGACATACAATGGATGTCACTGCCTTAATTCATATAACGTCTAATATGTACCGAAGTAAGTAACCATAACCGCGTAGTAATAACGACTATACATGTCAATTACAAGCTTTCATATTCACCCATGTCCTTCAATGTTTAATTATACAAGGTATCAATTTAACCAACCATGGCTCATACAATATGTCACATTAACACTAACATATATGTAAACATATGGTGTGTTAAAGTAACAACTTTACATAACCTTAAGTGAGGTTAATCACTTACTACAATGTTGAGCTATAGATATTATTCCCTCATGAAGAATTTGAAGAGAGGTGCTCTTAGAGGACTTGGAGGCAATTCCTTAAGAACATAGCATAGAGTTCCCAACAACACAACTTCAATCTTTAATGTTCTTTAGATAGAACTCTATTAGCAATATGACAAGTACATTAGTCGCACAAGTAATGCAGTGCTTTAAGAGTAAAAGTTTTGTTCTCTCGAGGACTAAGTGGCTAACTACCCAAGAAATTTGATCGAATTAGTTAGATGAAAGCGATTGAATTGAAGACAGCTCTAATAAAGAACTGATAAAGTAAAAAACATATGACAGTAAATTTTTATGAAGCTTTTCTTAATTGACAGCAAACTAACACACAATTTGATTGAAATTAGTCTAATTAAAAGCCTAGGGCTACTAATCTCTCTCTTCCGTCCTAGAAACTACAAACCTCTCTCACGCACTTACAACCTATCAATCACATAAGTTAATCCTAGGTTAATCTATTAACTTAAAAGAATTCTCCTAAATCTCAATTAAGATAATTAATGTCTACTCAATTCATTAAGTGAGTTAAGTCTATACTGTCTAACCTAGCTTTGATTAAACTAGATTAACTAACATCCCTATTAACTAACAAGAGAAAAATCTTAAGTTAAGGTTCAAGCTCTCATCCCTCGAGATTGATGACAGCAATAAGCGACAATATGAGCTGATCAAATTCATATAATGTAACAATAAAATGAATAAGAAGACATATTCAGGAGTTGAGTTCATAGTAACCATAGAGGGAAAATTTATCTACTCATGAAAAATAAAGAACAACAAATAGAAATAGTGACAGAAGAAGCCATGAATCTAAATCGGATGATGGATTTAAGCTTCCAAGCCTTGAAAGTTGAGTTCTCCTTTTTATTCTTAGCAAAAACGATGTTCTCCCTTCCTCTCTGCATCAGAATTACCTCAAGAAAATTTCTCTCTAGCTATTTAAACCAACACTGATGTGGCTAAAAAATAGCTTGGCCACTGCAGCGATACGTCCTCACGACTGTAGCGGTGGAACACAAAAAATAGAGCAATAGAAGACCTTTAGCATAACTTTTAAGAGAGCAGTGGAAGCATTCCTGCTATAGTGGTACGAACTCCCCGCTGCAACAGTTAATGGCAGAATGAATTGCTGATTTTTACTACTCTAGCTGTTCGACATTGGGCTACTAAGTAGGTGGCGCTGCAGTGGTGATGGGTTGCTGATTTCCTTCTACTTATTTCCTTACTCCCAAGGTGGTTTCCTTTCCTCTACTTGGTAGTCCTTCTTTGCATCCTGAAATGCAAGATCAAACATTAAACATTAATTACTAGCATAAAAAATAGGGTAAAATTAGAGAAAATTGCAAGGACTTAGGGAAATTAGAATTAGAAAATCTTGAGGCCAAAAGGTAATAAAACAATAAAAATAAAGCAATAATAAGGTTCAATTGCCAGGAAAAAGAGCATAAAACCACGTTAATTTGGGAATTATCTAACAAAATTCATGAAATTTATATCTTGGGTCATGATTATCTCCATAAAAGTATAAAATACTTAATTTAAAGGTAAAAACCTCTTAATATCATTTAAGTTTCTCAAAGGTCAAACATGTTCTGTTCAAGATAAAAATCAAACTCCCAATTTCTAAAATTTTTTGGGTGAAATCTGAACATCTTCAACTTGTTTAGAATTGTAGATAAAAATTTCAGAAATAAATAATAACATTTTCCTCTTCAAAACCTTACTTTGTAACTACTGTCTAGGCTGATTCTACAGCATTAGTATCTCATTTTTGTAAGTATTTGACCTAATAATTCAGCTCCAAATCCCATGAAACTTGGAAAGCTTATTCTTCGATGTTATGACATCTTTCCAAAAAAAATTTAGCGTAAAACATGACCAAATGGACATCACAATGTAGCTTTACTTTAAACTTGTTAGATTGTTCTAATTTACGAGGTAGGTTCTATTTCTCTAATATTTGACCTAGTAAAGATTGCCCAAACACTATAAAACTATCAAGCCCATGTCTACACTTTCCAAGGAATACTTCATAAAAATTTCATGCCAAAAAGGCTTGATTTATATATGTTTTTAACTTAGAAAGTGTACTATTAATAAAGATGTCTTATTTTGGTCAACAAAGCTATTTAAGTGAGGTTGGGTTCTTATAGATTTTGGCAAGGACTCTCCACAACATCAACATAAGTGGCATGCCAAATTTCATAACTATTGGAGCACATTTGATATCACAAATAGACTAAAACATCCATAGCAGTAAATAACAGTAATCATGACATTCTATGACAGCAATCAACAACATGAAATTTATAACAGAGACAATATCATACTAAGATTCGAGTAGGATCATTCTTTCACTTTCAAATTTCTTATACTTATTCCTTCCCTATTGTTTACTTTTATGCTACACCAAGTCTTACAAACTCCTTAAAATTTAGGATTCATAATATAAGATAAGAGGGTACAAGAATCACTGAGTGTTTGATATATATATAACATCACCCAATTCACTTTTATCAAGATCAAACTGACTATGTACCTCTTTCCAAGCTAAGGTTATCATTAACCTTCATATTGACCAAGAATTGAATGATTCTAGATGATTAGGGAAGCATTCCTATTGATCTCATCAAGAAAAGAAAGAAAAAGGTGTATGATCATAAAATAGGGAAAATGCTTGCCACTATTTTTGACCTTTAGTCACTTTCTTGACCATAAATCTTAAACGTGATATCGGGCATTTTTATATACTTTTTAGTCCCTATCTTAGTCCTATTGCTATTTCAATGTTGCCAACTCTCCTATTTTATTATATTTTGAATTTATTGGGTGTAAATTAATTATAGAATTAATATGATTCAAATTCATAATTTTATCCCAATTAATTCATGTGCTTAATTTCAAATCTAATTATTGGAGAGAAAAATGCTGACATGGACGTTTTTCTTACTTGGAGGCTACCTGGACATGCTGACTGGGCATTGAATGGTTGATTAGGGCTGACTGGATTTTTGGTCCCATTGTTCTACACTTTACAGCAAAGGGGAATGTAATTTCTGTTTTGACAGAATTGACCTCTTGCAGCAATCAATTGTAGATAGAAACAACAAAGTAGTAGAGTAATTTATCTGCTGCTGTTGCTACTTTTCTACTGTTGTCTTGCTGCCCACATCATGGAAGAAGCACCAAGGAGGCATCCAAGAGGCATCTAGGGTAGAATATTCTCTAAGGCATTGAAGGCATCAGTTTTTAAAAAAATTAGATGACACTTTTATTTTCTGAACTCAGCAATTTTCGTAACTCTCTCTTCCTCTCTGTTTTCCTTCTTCTGTTTTGCTGTCTTGCTCTCATGGAGGGCTAAATCTCTATTGTAATCAGTCACTAGGACCTTGGGATGTTTTAGCTTGAACTGAAAGTGCAAGATAAGTGTTTTATTCTTTATTTCATCTCATTTCGTTTCTGTTCTACTTTTATGTTTATGTTGCTGTCAGATTTTGATTTGAACATTGAAAGAGCATAAACAAATTTATATATGAGATATAACCTTGCTTGATTGATTAGAAAAAGAGTGAAACGAAATGGCTAGTTAGATGATATTTAACTTGATTTGGTTGAAGCCTTCCTTTGAAATGTGTCTAGTTATAGTTAATGAAGATATTCTTGGCTATAATTAGTAGCATTAAATTATGGATGTTACTTTGGAATCATTTTTTTTATAAAGAACCAAGTGGTGAAATGAGAACAAAACTGAATCAATGAGCTAAGTGATGATGGCTACACTCCCATAAATCCTAGTGGCTGGTTGCATGGTTTTCTGTTATTGTCAAACTTGTTCTGCTGATATTTTGCTGTTGTTGTTCATTGTTGCTGTTTTGTTGCCACTTCTGTTATTACTGTCGACAAACCCCCCCACATTTATGTACTTTTAATTAGTGTTTGGGTGTTCAGAATAACTAATTAGTAATTAGAAGTGAGGCTCCTTAAGTGAATACGACTTAGAGACCACTATACTGCAAGATTGTCACGAATTCAATTCTGGGCGATTCGGCATCGTAGTGGCATGAACCAAAATTTTGGCGTCGTTGCCGGGGAGCCAATTCACTTCCAAGTTATCTAATTAGTTGTTTAAGTGTTTCTTTGTTTAATTTTAAGTTATTTAATATTGTTGAAACGATTTAAAAGTTTTGAGTTTTTATCGGTTACTATTTATAGGCAAAAAACTAACTACCTCCGATTGACCTCAAACTTGGTATACCACTAGTTTTCAAAATTTTAAGCAAATTCCATCGTTTAGGCCTCCTTTTTTATTTTTTAATATTTTTTTTTGATTTTTCTAATTAATTGTGATTTTTAGTGTGATTTTTGTAGTTTGAATTTTTGAATTCTGTTTTTTGTGTTTGTCTCTCCAATTTGTGAAGAATTTTTCCATGAAAAATCAGATTTTTCTGAGTTACTTCAAATTTTGGTGATTTTCATCAATTGGAGTCTTTTGTAGTGATTTAGTTATTTTTATTGTTTTTATTGTTTTCTTGTGAATTTTTGCCCTTCCTAGTATATGAGAAGGTCTGGTCACGTGGACTTACGACGTTTTGATCCTGAAATTGATAGGACCTTCCATAGGCTAGTAAGAAGCAATAGCATTAGAACTAGTATAGTTTCTGAAATTATTGCTGAAATTGTTGAGTTTCCTGTCAATAGTGTAGAAGTAGAATCAGATTTCAAATCTGATATTGTGTTGGAGTCAACTGATTTTGAGTCAGCTGGGACAACTAGGATGGATAATCAAAATGCACAGGTGCCTCAAAATAGGCAAGAACAATCCATTAAAGAGTTGATTGCACCTGATGTGCATTATCAACCATTGTGCATAAATTATCCTGAGTTGGATGCTAATTTTGAACTGAAATCTGGTCTAATCCAGTTGTTGCCCAAGTTTCATGGTCTTGCAGGAGAAGATCCGCACAAGCACTTGAAGGAGTTCCACATTGTCTGCTCTACTATGAGACCACATGGAGTTGGAGAAGAACAGATCAAATTGATAGCCTTTCCCTTCTCTTTGGATGGGGCAGCCAAGGATTGACTTTAGTACTTGCCCACTGCCTTAATTACAAGATGGGATGAACTGAAGAAGATGTTCCTAGAAAATTTCTTCCCAGCCTCAAGAACAGCAGCAATCAGGAAAGACATCAGTGGGATTAGACAAGCAAGTGGTGAATCATTGCATGAGTACTGGGAGAGATTTAAGAAGCTGTGTTCAAAATGTCCCAACCATCAAATTTCAGAGCAACTTCTCATCCAGTATTTCTATGAGGGATTAATGCCTATGGACAGATACATAGTTGATGCAGATGCTGGTGGGGCATTGGTGGATAAGACTCCTGCTACAGCAAATGAATTGTTGGCCAAGATGGCCCAAAATGCACAACAGTTTGGCACTAGACTGAATGATCCAGCAGTAGTTACTGTCAATGAAGTGAGAACACCTCCTATGGAGCAACAAAGGATAGAAAATAAATTGGAAGAGTTAGCTTCAATGGTGAGGCAATTAGCATTAAATCAGAGAACACAACAACAAGCCCTTCCTCCTTCAGTCTGTGGTATTTGTTCCCTGAATACCCACCATACTGATCAGTGCCCTCAGCTGCAAGAGACCCCAACTGAGTCATGTGCTGGTATATTCCCTAGTAGACCCATGCAGCCACAACAACAGAGATATGACCCATATTCCTCCACCTACAATCCTGGGTGGCGTGATCATCCAGCTTTCAAGTATGGGAATACCTCCAACCCCCCTTACCAGCCACCCCATGCAAGATACAATCAACCTGAACCTAGCCATACACCTCCTCCAGTACCCAAGAAACCAATATGCAGAATTTGGAGACTAAGATTGGTCAATTAGCCACAACAGTCAATGAGCTGAAAAGTCAAGGTTCAGGTAGTTTGCCATCCCAACCAATGATCAACCCAAGAGGCAATGTGAGTGCCATCATCTTGAGGAGTGGCAAGTAAGTAGACAGTCCAACTTCCGAATCTGAACCAGAAAAATCAAATGTCCAGCAAAGTGTTCCTTCATCTTTAACCAGTGAGCAAAATAAAAAAGATGAAGAAGTGGTTCAGAAAATTCCTCTTCCTTTCCCCAATAGGCAGACTCAATCAAGGAAAGCTTCTGAATCTGACATGGATAAAGAGATCATGGAGACCTTCAGAAAAATAGAGGTTGATATCCCACTTTTGGAAGCCATTAAGCAAATCTCCAAGTATGCCAAGTTCCTTAAAGAGTTGTGCACTCATAAGAGGCGTTTAAGGGGTAATAAGAGAGTCAATTTGGGGAGAAATGTGTCTGCACTCATCCAACCACCTATGCCACCCAAGTGCAAAGACCCTGGAACTTTCACAATACCATGCACAATAGGCAACATGGAATTCTCCAATGCTATGCTGGATTTGGGAGCCTCAATCAATGTTATGCCCAAATCAGTATACTCAAGCCTCAAGATTGGTGTTCTTTCACCAACTGGAGTGATTGTCCAACTTGCCAATAGGAGCACAGCACATCCAGCAGGAGTTCTAGAAGATGTCCTGGTAAGAGTCAAAGATCTCATTTTTCCTGCTGATTTTTATGTGCTTGATATGGAAAATGATAATACTCCTGGCCATGCACCATTAATACTTGGTAGACCTTTTTTGAAAACTGCAAAAACCATTATTAATGTGCATGAGAGACTTTGTCAATGGAGTTTGTTGGCAACAAAATTGATTTTAACATTTTAGATGCCATGAAACATCCTATGGAAAATCATTCCAATGTGCATGTGGTTAACTTTTTGGATTACTTAGTTGATGAGGCATGTGATGATTTCCAAACTGAATTAATTTTTGATTTTCCTGAATTTTTTGATTTGGTAGATGCCTTTGAATGCAATTGTGCTGGTTCTGAATTCTGTCATGCTTGCACTGAAATTGAAAATTCTCTAATTGTTGACAATTCTGAATTGCATTCTAATTTACATAATGGTTTGGATTCTGATGTGCATTCTGATTCTGTAATTTTCTCTAGCTTAGACTTATATTCTGTTTCTGTTTTAGGTAGTTGTAGGTGTAGTGATTTAAACTGTAATGGTGTACATTCTTCATCTCTTTCCTCTTGTGCTGCTAACCCTTCCTCCTCTTTAGCCAAGGATTCTGTCTTTGAGCAATCTGAATTTGTAGGTACCTCCTTGGATGTGACTCCACAAAAACTGATTCCATCATCCATCCAACCACCTGCATTGGAGTTGAAGACTTTACCAGAAAACCTCAAGTATGCCTTATTGGGAGTAAGAGACAAACTTCCAGTCATTGTGGCCAATAACTTGAATCCCAATCAAGAAGAAAAATTGATCAATTTGCTGAAAAAGAATAAGAAGGCGATTGGGTGGACTCTAGCAGACATTCCTGGGATTAGTCTTTCAGTGTGTATGCACCAAATTCTCCTTGAAGAAGAGACAAAACCAGTAAGGCAACCCCAAAGAAGACTCAACCCCATGATTCTTGATGTGGTCAAGAAGGAGGTAAGTAAGCTCCTCCAAGCTGGTATTATTTATCCTATCTCTGATAGTAAGTGGGTGAGTCCAGTACAAGTAGTGCCAAAGAAAACTGGGGTAACTGTTATAGAAAATGAAAATAATGAGCTAGTACCCACTAGAGTGCAAAACAGTTGGCGTGTTTGCATTGATTATAGGAAGTTGAACCAAGCAGCTAGAGAAGATCATTTTCCTCTTCCTTTTATTGATCAAATGCTTGAGAGACTTGCTGGCAAGTCTCATTACTGTTTTCTTGATGGTTTTTCTGGGTATTTTTAAATTCACATTGCACCTGAAGATCAGGAGAAGACTACCTTCACCTGTCCCTTCGATACTTTTGCATATAGACGCATGCCTTTTGGTCTCTGTAATGTACCTGGAACTTTTCAAAGATGCATGTTAAGCATATTTTTTGATTTGTTAGAGGATTGCATGGAATTGTTCATGGATGATTTTTCTGTTTATGGAGACTCATTTGATGCATGTTTGAAAAATTTGGAGAGGGTACTTGAGAGATGCATAGAGAAAAATTTGGTCTTGAATTATGAAAAATGTCATTTCATGGTAGAGCAAGGAATACTCCTAGGCCACATCGTGGCATAGAAGTAAATAAAGCCAAAGTTAATGTTATCTCTTCTTTGCCTTACCCCGCTTCTGTGCGGGAAGTTTGCTCTTTTCTTGGCCATGCAGGATTTTATAGAAGATTCATCAAAGACTTCAGTAAGATCGCTCTACCCCTATCTAAACTCCTCCAAAAAGAAACTGATTTCATTTTTAATGATGCTTGTAGGTCAGCTTTTGATGAGTTGAAGAAGCAACTTACCTGCCCTCCTATCATCCAACTGAAAGTAATGGTTGGAACCCAAGAGGGAGGTGAATTGGGTTTTATAAATTTTTCACAAGAATTAATTGGAAGTTAAAATGATTTTCTGTAAAAGTACAATGCTTAGGATAATAAATACAATACAGAAAATCAATGTGCTGTCAAGATAAATAATTATAAAGATCAAGGAATTAAAGAATAGATATCAATATGCACAAATTAAAGAGTAAGGGATAGAGAAAGCAAACTCGGAGATTTATACTGGTTCAGCTAATCCAAGCCTACATCCAGTCCTCAAGAGACCACTTGAGTATTTCCACTATAATTGCAAGTTTAATCTGGGTACTTACAAACTACTACAACCACGCAAATTCGATCCGGGTATTTGCGAAACCACAATGGAGAATTTATGAATCCGTGCTCCTCCTCAACCCAAAGCAAGTTCTTCCAATACCGGTACTTGTGAACCTCAACTCAGAATAATATATGTGTTGATCAAAATCAACAATACAAAGAAACTCTCTCTAAAGAGTAGATGAAAACAAATGAAGCTCTAATAACTCTAATGATAGAGAATATGCAAGATTTGGCTCAAGAATGCTTTCCTTTCTCTCAAAGATGATAGAAGAAGTTAATATCACATTGTAGGACTTTGTTCTTATTCAAAATCGTGTATCTAAGGTCATATATATAAGATTTTACAAAACTAGCCGTTATATAGCCGTTACAGCACTTATAGTGCAGTCCAGATTTTGAGCTTTCTTTAAAAAATTCATAACTCCCTCATTTGAACTCCGTTTTAAACAAATAATATACCATTGGAAAGCTCTTGGAGTCTAGTTTCAAATGAGCCAAGTTTTACTCAAAAATATTTTTCTTTTAAAATATATAATCAAAATACTGACTATAGGTCAGAACAGAATAATCAACTTTCAGTTTTTCAAACTATATTTTAAATAGTCATATATTTCTCATTTGCACTCCGTTTTCAATAAATAATATACCTTTGGAAAGATCTTTGAGTCTACTATCAAATGAGATTAAGATACTTGAAAAAATGATTTTTCGTTTATGAGATATGATATAAAGGGTGACCAAAGGTCAAAAACTAACTTTTGTAAAATTTCATATCTCACGATCTTTTTGTTCAAAATAATTGAGCCAATGTATGCAAATCTAAATCATTGAGTTGCACAAGTATACTAGCCTATATAAAATATACCTAATGTAAACACATAGGCTATCTTGATGCATCCAAGCTTCCAAGACTTCAAATCTTCTAATTCTTCATTTCTTGGAGCTTCATCCTTGCATGTTGTTTTCCTTGAGTGAAGCATGATATTGCTTTTCCTTGTTCTTCAATACAATGCTCACTCTTCTTGTTTTGAACCAACCTATAAAATATATCTTACTTGCAAACCCAATGTTAGTTTAATAGCATGATTCAATATATGCAACGTACATATTAAATAACATAATCATGCTTAAGTACTTGTAGCATATATATGATAATTAATCTTTATATATATCAATGCTACTATTCAAATACATTTGTCATCATCAAAACTTATGGCATATAGCCTTAGGGTCAACAATCTTCCCCTTTTTTATGATGACAAATCACCACAGAAAAATATGTATCACAAGATAATGAATGCAATGTTATAAGCACGTATACATATTTTTCTATTGTTCCTTCTCCCCCTATTTGACATCAACAAAAAGGTGTAAGGAACACAATATATAGAAGTTAAAGCACATACCTTCTTTAAGTCAGGATGTCAGAAGATGTCAATATAGTATGGGGTAAGGATACATCAAAACTTATCATTGATTTCATTGACATGTAAAAAGAAAATTTTAGAAAATTTTTTCTCATGTCAAATGAAATGAGCCAAAAGATAAAACTTGAAAGAGTTTTAGGCTCCCCCTTAAACCTTGCATAATTTGAAAAAGAATAATGAATATCCAATTTTTCAAGATATATTCTTTTTCAAAAAAAAAAATACATTCAAGTGAGACAAAGCTCCCCCTGAATTTCATAACATTTTTCCTTTGAAAAAGATTGTCCAAATCATTATAAAGGAAATTCAGTTTTTGATTGCAGAATTTTGAAGATTTTTGAAGAAATTTCTGCAATATTTTTATTGAAAATGATTTCTGCTTGTTTATAAAGAGGCATTTTTAGTAAATAGCAGAAAAATTAAACTCTTTGAAAAAAAAACATCATTTGCTGTCATATGATAGAAATATTTACAGCACACAGCAGAAGTATGATATATGGATTAGCAAAGCATGATATAAACAAGAATATTAATCATAATCCATAAATCGAATAATAATATTTTTCAAGATTTCTGAAAAATAATTTCTGCATATATGCATAAAATTATTTCAACATATAGCAAAAGTGATTTAAAATAAGGATACTCAAATCCTTTTCTTTTCAAAACAGATAATGCTTCAATATGGCAAAGCAATTTCAGCATTGTGGAAGCAATTCAAGAGATTCACGATATTTTTCTAAAACATTTTGCTTCGAAGGAATTTAGAAACGTTTCATCTAAGGAAGCATTTCATCTAAGGAAGCAATATATATGGATTAGTGTAATAAGATATATTCAAGCATATAGTTCATAATCCATATATGAAACATCAATATTTTTCATCCCTTTTGTTATCTACAACAAAAGAGATCTTTAAAATCTTTTCTTTTTCAAAAAGAATGTTGCTTCATATGATAAAACATATTAACATAACAGAAGCATTTTTAGAGTCCTTTTTCAAAACAAATTTGCTTCATAAAGGATAAGATAAATTTCAGCACAAAGGAAGCGATTTATATACCCATTCAAAATGAATTTATATATGTATCTTGAGGATGAGTACATGTAAAAATTTTGACAGCTCATTTTGTATGAGTGCATGTGGAATCATGAAATATTATTCTTAGCCATAGCCTTCGCTCATGATGCATGAATTGCATACACAACATATGTTCTTAGATACATGTGATCATAGCATGATGCAATCAATCATGTATATTATACTGAAAGCTCTCAAGAACAACACAACGAAGCAGAAAAATACGGTTCTAAATATCACCATTTTATTAATCCTTAAAATTTCTAATCAAAACAAATTAAATCAACCGCAAATCCACCGAAAATTGACTTTCGTGGTTTTTCCATTAATGTGACGCGTTATCAGTGTGCATGCGTACCCTAGACTTCTGGCTTCCAGCTTGCAAAATCCATAGGATGAGCGTGTAGGGGTGCAGCGAAGAGATATCTTCGTTGGCTCTAAGTCATAATTTTCTCTCTATAAAGACTGCCCCAGAGTTCTCAATTACCACACCACAAAGAGTATTCATCTCTGAGCCTATAACTTTCTGACATAGCTCTCTCTTCATAGTCCTACAAAAATTTCTGAATTTTCCAAACCATGGCAGCAAGAAAGTTCATTGATCTCACAGTAGAGGCAAGGGAGGAAGAGCTCGACTTAAACTTGAGTCTAGGCAAGGACAAAGGCAAAAGACCTTTGGAGGAATCTCAAGAGAACCAAAAGAAGAAGATGAAGATCGAAGAAGCTGAGGAGATTAGTACAGGCCATACGTCAGAAGACAAAATTGCTTGTCTGGAGCAGGAAGTGAAGAAACTCAAGAAGATGATAGAGGACCAGGAGAAGTTAGCTAAACGCAACAATGCGGCACTGACTTCAAGAATAGATAGGTTCTTCTATTGGTCTACCCAATGCTTCTGCAATCAACAACAAAGAAGTGTTGATTGTATGAATGGGATTTACACTACCCTCCATGACATTGCTCAGTCTCTTGCTCCAAGGAATGGCCGAGGGGTGATGATTCAATACAACCCACCTAATCCGAGACCACCTCGCCTATAGATTGCTCATCTATAAGCAAACCTTCCCTTTTTTTTTAATGCAATGTAATCCTTCGGTTTGTTTTTTTTTTTATTTTAATGCAAGTGGTTTCTTTCAGATGACGGTACTTAAAAAAAATTATAATAATAAAGATAAAGAAAATCAGCCGCACAAATTTTGTACAATAGAAGGATATATATATTTTGAAAAATATATATCCATTTTAAAGATAGAAAGAATTTTCTGACATGGATATATATATCATCATTTCAAAGCCAAAGCAAGTTACATACTTACTCAAGATAAAACATATTATAATCAGAGTATGTAGTAACATAATTGAGGTAATATGGATTAATAAGATATAATCAGATATAAACTATAATCCATAAACAATGGTTCATAAGTTACAGCTTATGTAAAAGAGATGATATGTATAATGCTCAAACCATGATGTATTAAAAAAAATAATTTAAGTATTTAACATATTTTTATATGTCATGTTGTGATCAAGTATGTAAGATGTCAGAAAACAATATGTCATTGCAATGAAAGTATGACAAAAAAAAATTTGCCAGAATGTACAATTGAGATCAAGGAGTATCATTCAATTAAATAATGAAGAAGTAAAGGATAGAGATACTCATCAATTTTGGCAAACTTTTGTTGCTTCTTGAAGTTCCTCTTCAAGATTTTGATATCCTTGTTTTGCTCATTGCTCTTCTTTTGATCGATCCTGTCTTCTTACAATTTTAATGATCTTAATTGATTGATTATTTGCAAGATCTATCAAGCATTGGTTCAATGTAGGCTTCGTTGGTCAACTACTGATAGGAGCGTTGGTCGACCAACCAACTTCAAAACTATAAATCTTACTGATTTCGGAGAGCAGAGGAAAGAATGTGCTTTAGAGGATAATTTTGAGGACTAACTCCTGCAAAACACTTTTGGTGGAGCACTTTGATGTTCAAATAAATCTCGAGCACTAGGAGCAACATTATGTTCAAGATATGCCATATTATATGCTTCCATGAAATGCAATTTTGCAATAAATTTGATTTCATTGAAAATATTTAAATAAGATTACAGCAAGGATAAATACTATGGGTAGGAGTAATCTTATTGTTGTGAAGACAAGAAAAATGTGCGTGTAATGGAAGCAAGTTTTCATGATGCGGTAAAAAGGATAGTTTGAGCAAAATTTGGAAGAAAGATTTTAGCTCAAAACAAAATTCGAATCTATAAGCTGCACACCTAACAATTGTTTTCAGATATAGCATGCATGAGTATCAAGGATAGATGTAATGCATATTAGAGAACAGACAAAAGCATTAGAGAGCAGTAAACATATCAGTCAAATTTTTTACAATGCATTCCAGCTTATATGTTTACTTATCCATTGCCTCCTTTTGATGCAAGAGAGTGGAGTTTGAATGATGTAGCCATTGAAAAGTTATTTCCGCTCCTTGCTTCGAGGCAAATCTGCAAATTAATCCTTTGTCTTTGATACCCAAATTTTTTTGGGTTTGCCTGGGTCATGAGGTCCTTTTTGAACCCATTTCATTTTTACTCCATGAACAAGATTTTTCTTATAAAAACAAGAGTAAGACTTGTGTCCTTTCAGTCCACAATAAAAACAAGTGCAAGGTGGACTTTTGGACATTTTTGTAGGAACAAAGTAGTTTTCGAAATATTTCTGATTTGACTTGTTAAGAACAAAACCAATTTTGTTAAAGCTACTACTTTGTTTCTCAACAGAACAGTTTTGAATTTCTCTACCTTGAGAAAGTTTTTTAAGTGTGTTTTTAAGATCCTCATTCTCCTTTTTCAAGGAATCACACTTGGTACAAAAGCAATTTTTGTTGGTAGAGATATTTGCCTTTAAAATCAAATTCTCTTCTTGCAAAGTTCTGTTTTGATTTTCAAAAACAAAATTCTCTTCCTTGGAAATAGAAAATTCGTTTTTCAATGTTTCCAACTCATTTTCAAGAGAAGAGTTTTTCTGTTTTGAAATATTTAGTTTCTTTGCAAGTATAAGAGATTCTTCATGTAAATCATCAAAGGCATCTTGTAATTCTTCAAAAGAGTAGTCAAATGAATTTACCTCATCTTTATCTCTGGCCACAAGACAAGTGTTGGCTTCTTCATTTGTGTTCTCCTCATCGGAATTGCTATTTCCCCAAATGGAAGATAGGTAAGCTTTCTTTGATGATTCAGTTTTTGGTTGTGGTTTCTCTTTTTCTCCTTTTTCTTTTTCTTCTATCTCCTTGGTGATTTGAGATTTTCCTGTAAGTTCAACACCAAGAGCTTGCAATTGATTAAGCACAAGTCGTATCTCATTAATGGTTTCACAATTTTTCATTTGAGCGATATCAAGTTCATTAATGAGATTTCTAGACTTTAATTCCATTGCAACAAGATCTTCCTCATATGCAACTTCTAAAGTTTCCCACATTTCCTTAGCAGTTGCACAATTGGAAATTCTGAAAAATTCATATTGACTCAATGCACAAGAAATAGTCAATTTTGCCTTAGCATTGAGTTGCACTAAACTTCTTTCAGTATCATTCCATTCACTCTTGGGTTTTGGAATGTATTTTCCTTGTTCTTCCTTGACAGGCATATAAAAACCATTTTCTATAATTTCCCAGAGTTTATGGTCTACTGAAATTAAAAAAATTTTCATTTCATACTTCCAATATTGAAAATGATTAGCATAAAAAATTGGAGGTTCTGTGAAAGAACAATTTTCAGACATAAACCACTCACTAGATCCAACCATATTTACTCTTAGACGGTTAAGTCTTAAATCAAGAGCCCAAGCTTTGATACCAATTGAAAGTAATGGTTGGAACCCAAGAGGGGGGTGAATTGGGTTTTATAAATTTTTCACAAGAATTAATTGGAAGTTAAAATGATTTTCTGTAAAAGTACAATGCTTAGGATAATAAATACAATACAGAAAATCAATGTGCTGTCAAGATAAATAATTATAAAGATCAAGGAATTAAAGAATAGATATCAATATGCACAAATTAAAGAGTAAGGGATAGAGAAAGCAAACTCGGAGATTTATACTGGTTCAGCTAATCCAAGCCTACATCCAGTCCTCAAGAGACCACTTGAGTATTTCCACTATAATTGCAAGTTTAATCCGGGTACTTACAAACTACTACAACCACGCAAATTCGATCCGGGTATTTGCGAAACCACAATGGAGAATTTATGAATCTGTGCTCCTCCTCAACCCAAAGCAAGTTCTTCCAACACCGGTACTTGCGAACCTCAACTCAGAATAATATATGTGTTGATCAAAATCAACAATACAAAGAAACTCTCTCTAAATAGTAGATGAAAACAAATGAAGCTCTAATAACTCTAATGATAGAGAATATGCAAGATTTGGCTCAAGAATACTTTCCTTTCTCTCAAAGATGATAGAAGAAGTTAATATCACATTGTAGGACTTTGTTCTTACTCAAAATCGTGTATCTAAGGTCATATATATAAGATTTTACAAAACTAGCCGTTATATAGCCGTTACAGCACTTATAGTGCAGTCCAGATTTTGAGCTTTCTTTAAAAAATTCATAACTCCCTCATTTGAACTCCGTTTTAAACAAATAATATACCGTTGGAAAGCTCTTGGAGTCTAGTTTCAAATGAGCCAAGTTTTACTCAAAAATTATTTTTATTTTAAAAGATATAATCAAAATACTGACTATAGGTCAGAACAGAATAATCAACTTTCAGTTTTTCAAACTATATTTTAAATAGTCATATATTTCTCATTTGGACTCCGTTTTCAATAAATAATATACCTTTGGAAAGATCTTTGAGTCTACTATCAAATGAGATTAAGATACTTGAAAAAATGATTTTTCGTTTATGAGATATGATATAAAGGGTGACCAAAGGTCAAAAACTAACTTTTGTAAAATTTCATATCTCACGATCTTTTTGTTCAAAATAATTGAGCCAATGTATGCAAATCTAAATCATTGAGTTGCACAAGTATACTAGCCTATATAAAATATACCTAATGTAAACACATAGGCTATCTTGATGCATCCAAGCTTCCAAGACTTCAAATCTTCTAATTCTTCATTTCTTGGAGCTTCATCCTTGCATGTTGTTTTCCTTGAGTGAAGCATGATATTGCTTTTCCTTGTTCTTCAATACAATGCTCACTCTTCTTGTTTTGAACCAACCTATAAAATATATCTTACTTACAAACCCAATGGTTAGTTTAATAGCATGATTCAATATATGAACATACATATTAAATAACATAATCATGCTTAAGTACTTGTAGCATATATATGATAATTAATCTTTATATATATCAATGCTACTATTCAAATACATTTGTCATCATCAAAACTTATGGCATATAGCCTTAGGGTCAACACCAACCTCCATGGTGGGAGCTTCCCTTTGAGCTCATGTGTGATGCCTCAAATTTTGCTATGGGAGCAATACTTTCACAAAGAGTAGAGAGGAAGTTGCATGTCATAGCCTATGCATCCCGCACCCTTGATTCAGCTCAATCAAATTACATAACCACGGAGAAGGAGTTTTTAGCAATTATTTTTGCTTTAGAAAAATTTAGATCATATTTGCTTGCTTCCAAAGTAATTGTGTTTTCTGACCATGCAGCACTGAAATATTTGTTGAAGAAACTGGATGCAAAGCCAAGATTGCTTAGATGGATGCTACTCCTTCAAGAATTTGATGTGGAAATCAAGGATAAGAGTGGAGCAAAGAATGTAGTAGCAGATCACTTGAGTAGGCTTTCTGATCTTCCATTGGAAGATCTCCCTGTAAGAGACAATTTTCCAGATGAGTGTTTCCTCCTTTTGCATGGTATTAATGAGCCTTGGTATGCTGATTTAGTGAATTATCTTGTTGCATCTGAATTGCCTGCATACCAAAATAGACATCAATTGAATAAATTAAGAAGTGAGGCTAGGTACTATGTGTGGGATGACCCTTATTTGTGGAAAATTTGTAGTTACCAAATTATTAGGAGATGTGTTCCAAATCATGAATTTTTGTCATACTCTTGCATGTGGTGGACACTTTGGTCCCCAAAGAACAGCTAGAAAAGTGTTAGATTTTGGTTTATATTGGCCTACTTTGTTTAGGGATGCCTATGATTTTTGCAAAAACTGTTCTAGATGTTAAAGAACTGGAAATGTGTCTAAAAGAAATGAAATGCCTCAACAACCTCTTCTCTTTTGTGATGTTTTTGATGTTTGGGGTTTAGACTTTATGGGTCCTTTTCCTGTTTCTTTTGGCTTCATGTATATCGTAGTTGCTGTGGATTATGTGTCGAAGTGGGTGGAAGCTAAAGCCACCTGAACTGATGATTCTATTGTTGTTGTAGATTTCATTCGTTCACATATTTTCTGCAGATTCGGTGTCCCCAAGGCCATAATCAGTGATCAAGGATCACACTTTTGCAATAGAAACATGCAAGGGCTATTGAAAAAATATGGGGTGGTGCACAAAACCTCTACACCTTACCACCCCCAAACCAATGGGCAAGCAGAAGTCTCCAACCGAGAGATAAAGCACATATTAGAGAAAACCGTGCAACCCAACAGAAAAGATTGGAGTAAGAGGCTTGACGATGCGCTTTGGCATAGAACCACTTTCAAGACTCCCATTGGCATGTCTCCATACTGCTTGGTATTTGGTAAAGCATGTCACTTGCCGGTGGAGATTGCACAAAAGGCATATTGGACCGTTAAACAATGCAATATGGACATGACCCTAGCCGGTAAAGAAATAAAGTTGCAACTTCAAGAACTGGAAGAACTAAGGCTAGCGGCTTATGAGAATGCATGCATCTATAAAGAGAGGACAAAAGCTTTACATGATCAGAAAATTGAGAAAAAAAGAATTCCAAGTAGGAGACAAAGTCCTTTTCTATAATTCTCACCTCAAGCTAATGCCCGGTAAGCTTCGCTCTAGATGGGTTGGCCCTTTTGTTATTACTAATGTCTTTCCTTTTGGTGCAGTAGAAATTCAAAATGAGGCTACCAACAAGCAGTTCATGGTAAATAGGCAAAGGTTGAAGAAGTTCTACGAGGGCTTCAAAGAAGAAACTGTAGAGGAAATCCAACTCTACAATGTTCCGGCTCCATGATAAGGCTGTACTCTTTCCCTCCTTTTTAATTTATGTCCTCTTCATTTTATTTGATGTTTGGTAATAATTTTCATTGAGGACAATGCAATGGTTAAGTGTGGGGGGAGAGAATTTAATTGGAGCTGATTTTTAAAAAAAAAAATTTTCCTGCTGTCTCCTCTGTTTTCTCTGTTTCTATCCAGAATTTTTGAGCTGTCTTGCATGAATTTTCTGTACTGATTGGCTACGAATTTTGCTAGTTTCTTTACATGTTTTTAAAGCTTTATATGTCTTCTAGCTGTAGAATTTTATTTGGTGTAGTTTTGTGTCAGTAAAGCTGAGTCATCAGAATTTCTGTAGTGCAGAATTTTGCTGCTCTGTTCTGTCCGAATTTGATACTCTATTTTTGAAAAATTGATGAAGTTTTTGTGTGAAAGAATGCATGGTGAAATAGCTTAAGTTGTGAATTGACTTAGCATGAAAAGAATTCAGTCTTCTTTTTCTAAGGAACTCAAGTAAAATGGCAATGACGTTGTTTTTAATGAATTTTTAGTAATAGTCTTTAAACCGTCAGAATTTGAGCCTACACTGGAAAATAATATTCTTTCTTGCTGTGTGTATTCCCTATCATGATTTTTACTCCAGAATTTGTCTTGAATATTTGTTAAGGCTACATTACATATACATGCTTGGAAATGATTTAGGCATTTGTTTCTTGTAACCTTCTAGCCAAATAGCCATCCTATGTGTTGTTTCCATTGTGTGCCACTTTGTACCTTACTTCCACCATTCTTTCTTGTGTTTTCTAGCTCTC
This sequence comes from Biancaea sappan, assembly GCA_037074585.1. Lineage (NCBI taxonomy): Eukaryota > Viridiplantae > Streptophyta > Magnoliopsida > Fabales > Fabaceae > Biancaea > Biancaea sappan. The sequence continues at coordinate 29,678,304 of CM073493.1, forward strand.
TCCCACTTTAAAACAAATCATTTCTTTTACCCAAACTTAAGATTTGAAGAGCTTTAGAAACCTCGTTCTTTTGAAAATAGATTGAATTGAGCATGTGCAAAAAGAAGGATTTGTGGGCTGTTTTGAATTTTAGTTTTGCTACTCAAAAAAAAAAAATTGGCAACTCTTCATGAAAAAAAAATATATTTATATATATACCATATGGAGATAAAAAAAAAAGAGATAAGAGATCGAAAAAAAAAAACAAAAGAGCAAGAAGGAGAAAAGAAAAGTAGCATTGTTGTGCCCAAATTTCAAAGTTCAATCTCTTGTAACCTTATTGATTGATGCTCTTCATTTCTTTAAGTTCTTGTTAAACTTTGTGTTGTGTATTTCTTTCTACCTCCCAATCATTCCTTCACCCAACCTTACACCCTTCCAAAGTCCTAATAATTCAAGCATGTATGTGATTCAAGTAGTGGAGATTTAGATTCTTGACAAGCTTATGGTAGTGAATTATGTGATAAGTTGAATGTCGAGTGATTTACCCTAGACACTTGAGAGAATAGAGAGTAAACACATTCCTGGTGAGGAGACTAATTACTTGAATTCATTCGTATCAAATTAAATTGCCATGATGCTTGGAATCTTAGAAATTTAAGATTAATTTTCTTCAAGTGCTAAATCTTTTCAAAAATTTAACTATTCCATTCTAGCATGCTTTCCACGCTTTTCCTTTGGTGTCTTTTGGTGTTCTGAATATTATTTTGCCCAGGAGTGCAAAAAGGCCAAGTGTGGGGGATTTGATATCGGGCATTTTTATATACTTTTTAGTCCCTATCTTAGTCCTATTGCTATTTCAATGTTGCCAACTCTCCTATTTTATTATATTTTGAATTTATTTGGTGTAAATTAATTATAGAATTAATATGATTCAAATTCATAATTTTATCCCAATTAATTCATGTGCTTAATTTCAGATCTAATTATTAGAGAGAAAAATGTTGACATGGACGTTTTGCTTACTTGGAGGCTACCTGGACATGCTGACTGGGCATTGAATGGTTGACTAAGGCTGACTGGATTTCTGGTCCCCACTGTTCTACACTTTACAGTAAAGGGGAATGTAATTTTTGTTTTGACAGCATGGACCTCTTGCATCAATCAATTGCAGACAGAAACAACAAAGCAGTAGAGTAATTTGTCTGCTGCTGTTGCTACTTTTCTGTTGTTGTCTTGCTGCCCACATCATGGAAGAAGCACCAAGGAGGCATCCAAGAGGCATCTAGGGTAGAATATTCTCTAAGGCATTGAAGGCATCAGTTTTTAAAAAAATTAGATGACACTTATATTTTCTGAACTCAGCAATTTTCGTAACTCTCTCTTCCTCTCTGTTTTCCTTCTTCTGTTTTGCTGTCTTGCTCTCATGGAGGGCTAAATCTCTATTGTAATCAGTCACTAGGACCTTGGGATGTTTTAGCTTGAACTGAAAGTGCAAGATAAGTGTTTTATTCTTTATTTCATCTCATTTCGTTTCTGTTCTACTTTTATACTGTCAGATTTTGATTTGAACCTTGAAAGAGCATAAACAGATTTATATATGAGATATAACCTTGCTTGACTGATTAGAAAAGTGAGTGAAATGAAATGGCTAGTTAGATGGTATTTAACTTGATTTGGTTGAAGTTTTCCTTTGAAATGCGTTTAGTTATAGTTAATGAAGATATTCTTGGCTATAGTTAGTAGCATTAAATTCTGGATGTTACTCTGGAATCATTTTTTTTTATAAAGAACCAAGTGGTGAAATGAGAACAAAACTGAATCAATGAGCTAAGTGATGATGGCTACACTCCCATAAATCCTAGTGGCTGGTTGCATGGTTTTCTGTTATTGTCAAACTTGTTCTGCTGATATTTTGCTATTGTTGTTCATTGTTGCTGTTTTGTTGCCACTTCTGTTATTACTGTCAACAAACCCCCCCACATTTATGTACTTTTAATTAGTGTTTGGGTGTTTAGAATAACTAATTAGTAATTAGAAGTGAGGCTCCTTAAGTGAATACGACTTGGAGACCATTATACCTTCAATTCTGGGCGTATCGGCATCGTAGTGGCATGAACCAAAACTATCACGTCCTAAAATCTGAGCACGTGACCGGCACGGAAAGTGAATTTCATTTCACCTCCGTAAGCCTATCTTTCTCTTAAAAATCATACAATTCTTTTTTCATGCAACCAAACCGAGTTCTCTATACATACTACAATTATTCACATTACATCACTGAATGAACCTACCCGATTACAGAGATTTCTAGATTTATACAACTTAGAATAAGACTTAACTATTATACCTTTATCCTGAACAAATGAAAAGGTAATCATGGACTAAGGATCCATAATTCCTTGTACCGATATTTACCTTCAGCTTTCAACTCTGAAAAAAATGTCAATAAGAGGGGTATGAGCAAACCACGTGCCCAGTGAGTAGACAACACAACATTATGAGAAAAAAAATATCATGCATCATAATGACAACATGCAGCAATCATACGTAAATCGATCATCATATAATATAATATTATTCATAATACTTCCCAACAATATCCAAGTAAATCAAATACATTTCAACATAATTCAAATAATTCACAACAGCAATCAGTGAAATCAATTTCACACACATTTTCCGTACCAACTGGGTCGTCCAGAATACCTCTGGATCGTTGCCCGCAGCCCCCGCCGCATCCACCCTTATCGCTCCATTTATATTCTCAACCCTTATAACTTCACATAAATTTCTCCATGGGGTGCACCACCATGCCTTTCCTTTCTAGTCAAACACAATCACAATCACATCCAAGAACATGCTCAATCATAATCTTGAGCCACACACACAAATCAGTCATTTACAATTCAAGTCACAACATAATCAATATGGTTCCAGCAGCATAGTATGTATACAACATAATCCATAATATAGAATAATTATTCAACAATAACACACTTCAACTATCCGCATATGAACGAACTCAACAATCAAAGTATGATATATTTCAACTCAGTTCACATGCCATTGACAATCCATCATATAACCTCCATTCATGAGAAAATAAGAAAATATAATTATATACATTACCAGACACGTTCCACAATTGTTTATGCCTCATCGTTCCACATCATCCTCTTCAAACTTGGATATACAACATATTTTCACTATGATTCAAAAAGTCAATAACAAAGATATTTAGTCATAGCAAGTATTAACCCACTCACCTGGATTTCATGCTCTCGGCACTTCCACCTTGCACCTTGACCATTCCTATTGTAACCAGACAAAAACCATCAAGGTTACGAAATAGAGAAATTTCCTACCATTATTCCTGACCTTCACTTACTTCTCGAATCATAACTCCTAACTGGTAATGAATATCTAAATGAAACTTATACCATTGGAAACTAGACTTAAAGAGCTTTCCAACGATATAAAGTTTGCCCAAAACGGTGTTCGGATGAAGAAGTTATGGCCGATTGAAAAATAAACTAAAGTTTCCCGGTACACCTGGCGCTTGGGCGCCAATCCCTTCTTCTCCCCATCTAACCTTGGCGCCTAGACGCCACACATGGTGCCTGGGCGCCACGATCGTGACCCCTTCGCAATTTCTATCGGATTTGGCCCAAATCTGGCTAAATCTTCACCGTTTTTCATGATTTCTTCCATGGGATCTCACCCTTAATATCTAAGGAGCATTTAGACACCAAAATCACCAATTTTAATCTAGAAACGAAACCAGAATCTTGATTTTACCTCAAACACTCTTAAAACTAGAAAATAGGGAAAAGCTTAAGAAATAGAAATTTCTACCTCGATTCCTTACTTTCCCTACGTTGCTTGGCTCCTATAGGCTTGCCCCGTAGCCCGAGATCCGCCCTTCAAAGTCCGGTTGTGGAGTTGGAGTGTAGAGAGAGAAATTAGAGAGAAGAAAGATAGAAAGAGAGGAGAGAAAGTGGAGACAGAGAGGAAAGGAGAAAATGAGGAAAAAGAGGTGAGGCCACCTATATACTTGCCCGGGGTGAAATTATCACTTGCTCTTCAATTGACCCTCAGTCAAGAATAGCAAAAGCAAATTCATAAAATCTCACCTCAGGTGTTTCTAAATCCTAGGTGCCCCACAGATTTCCTTATTTCACTTTAGTCCCTTTCAATGTCTCAAACTCCACTTTAACCTCGAATCCATCATCTTTTCGGTACCGGACTCATAATTCATTCTCATAAGCTTTATTCTTCCTCTCAGATTCATATTTGGTCATTTCTCAAAAGTCCTCTATACTTTCTTTTCTTTTCACTTTAGTCCTTTAGAATTTGTAAAAATTTCCCAAATTAAAATTTTGAAATTTCTATTCCCAAATTTCCTTCACTAATTCAAAAAGAACATTTTTCATGTAATTAAATTTTTCAATAAACTTCAAATAGATTTTAAATATTCATATAAATTCTTGGGATATTACAAAAACGCTAAGGAATTCTTGAATGAAACTTGATTTATTATAAACTAGACTCAATTATATTTCCAATAATATATAATTTGCTAAAAATAGAGCTTAAATGAGGGAGCTATGGCCATTTGAATCTCACTAATTGTTACAACACAGCCTAGGTGGCACCCTGGCCTGTGCTCTCTACCCATGGGTGCCAATCCTAACACCTTGGGCACCCGTGGCTGGGAAAACTCACCATAGCCCAGGGTAGGTACCAAGAATCCACCATTTTTTCTCCTAAATCCTGCTAAAGCTCACCCAAATCACTTTAGGTCATTAATACTTAATTATTTTTATCACTCAAAAACTTCCTAAAAGATCAATTTCAAGCATTGATTCAAGATTACAATGAATTTATTCAAGATCCAACTATGTTCTTTATTAGAAATTTTAATTCCTGTTCTTCCTCTATTAAGGCTTTCAACTAGGATCTCATTAAATTTCTAGGTTATAAGCTCGTTAAAAGGAAGAGGCAACAATCCCATTCAAGACTCAAGGCTCAAATTTTTGATTTCTCTAAATCCTCAACCTATGGTTTCTTGCAATAGTTCAAGAAGAAAAGAGAGGATTTGATTCTTACCTCAAGGAAGGACATCCGGCGAAGGGAGGAGGCCGTCTGTAGAGGAGCTTCACCGGAGTTAATGGTGGAGCCACCACAGATGCCGTTTTCGGCCAAAGAGAAGGAAAGCATGAAGAGAAAAGGACGAAGAAGACTTACAGTGGGTGAATGTGTATGTAAATTTTTTGATGTATGTGGGGTTAAATAAGTGTGAGGCCCAACTCTTTTCTCATTTGGTCTCTAAAAATACAAGACAAGTTCATAAGTCCCTTAAAAGAGGTGTTGAGAATTCTTTTTAAAGAAATAGTCTGTATGGGCACCAAGCCACAATCATAAAAATACACATAAACATCAAGATTCCACTTCTCCACATATTCCATTTAAAACTTAAAATCTTATTTTAATTCATTTTTGTTCCTCTTACCAATCCATCCACTGCTTTGGCTCAGTTTCCACCATTCCCGAAGTTCTGAATTCCTCACTTAGCCTCCTAGAGCATTTTTCTCCTCAAGGGTCCTTACTTATGCCAATTACATGGAATTACTTATCATTTTCTTTTCTTTTCACTTTAATGCCTCAAGCTCTTCCTTATCCCACACAACCATACATGTGTGAGGTTTAGCCTTAACCCGGGTATCTAATACCTTAGGTATTACAAAAAGCATAATCGATATTAACTACTGACTGTGAAAGGAGGATATGATAACCCTTCCTATTATATCTTGAAGTATTAAGCAACATTATTTGAGATAAACTTATACTTTCTAAATACATCTTTTTATATGAATATCAAATTTGTTAAGTTTTTGACCAAAAAAAATTGGATATAGGTCAATCTATGTGTTCCCTCTTTGTTTGTGCTAAAAAAGCAGAGCACAAGAAAAATATCAGTTTCTAACCAAGTCATCAAACCTTAATTTCATGCATACTTCAAAGGTGCATTGTCATGAATTATATCCCAAAACATTTATACAAGCAAAAGTAGATTATAAAAATCTTTAATGAGTTGGTTGAACAATAGAAACAATTTCTCTTATCCAAACCAAATACAAGACACTAATTTAACACCCATTCAAAGGTCAAAAAAAGAAAAAAGAATTCAGTTGTAACCCTAATCATCCAGCACTTTGCCAAGGATGGGAAACATATGTAACTAGAAGTGTCATTAGCAAAAAGCAAATAGGTTCCAACTCCAGCATGATAACAATTAGAGTTTTACATAACAAAAATCAGCATAAAACTATAATTTTTCATACAAAAATTTTCAGCACACCCCATTTATAAATCTACAAAGAAAATTTGGCACCACAATGGAGCTATATAGTGGAAAATGATGCAGAATTTTGGCTTCTAAATAGAGCCACAAGACAACAAAATTACTAGAAAAAAAAATTCATATCCAAAGAGGGTGGCAGAAAATTACGCGTAAGATTTTGTAGAAGCATTGCCAAAATCACCCAAAACGAATCAAAGCAGCCATAAGACACTGGGGGAAATAAAATATACCTAGAACTACATTGGAGAAAAATGAAAAAGAACGGAATAAGACCGTAACTTTGGCTAAGTTTCATATAGAATCTAGCTTTCACTTAATTCTATGCAGTTGGGACATAGAACAAGAGAAATTTTATTATTATTATTATTATTATTATTATTATTTTAATAAAGAAAGAACCTTGCTTAATGAAAAGCATTTGACTTCTACAGTTTTGAAATAAAATTAAAAAAGTTTTCCAATAATTACATATCTCTCCCAATGGCTAGCATTCTCAAAAAGGTTTACCATAGATTTGCACCTATCATGACCTTTGTTAACCATCGACTTTTTTAACCATATTGAACCAAAAAAGATTAGTATTAGTTCTGGATGTTTTACATATTGAAATATTGATATCAACCATTTTCATATGCAATTTAGTCCCTATTTTAGTCCTTTTTGCATCGTAAATCTTTTGGACTCTCTAATTGTATCATATTTTGGTAATTATTGTGTCTAAAATAATTATAGAACTAATATGTTTTAATTCCATATTTTTATGAGCTTAATTGATTAGAGACTCATTAATCCTTATGCTTAATAAACAGATTTAATTATTAGAGAGATAATTTGCTAACTTGGATGCCACATAGGATGCTGAGGTAGCACTTTTTATTGTGTGCTGCTAATTGGATGTTGACTAGGGCTAACTGGGCATTGGGGCCCCTGTTCTACACTATTCTACACTGTTCGTAATGCAGAAGACAACAAACAGTAGAAATGTAGAGGACAGAAAATCGCAGTAGAAATGCAGAAAACAAAGAAAGGGATAGCTCATGGAAGTCAACTAAAAAATTACATTTTCGTCCTCTTCCTTGGTAGCAGCTTAAAAGACCTTTCGACACCATTTTTGCCTTGTTGAAGAACATCTTCTTCTTCTATTTTCTTAGATTTTTGTAGGTTCCCCCTTTTTTTCTCTTTGTTTTGGTGTCCATGGAAAGGCTAAAAGTGTTTTGTAATTAGTCCATTGATAAACTGGAGCTTGTATTTTGAATCCCTTGCTTATTATAGATAACTTTTCTGGTTCCAATCTTTATTTCATTTATGTTCTGCACTTTGCCTCTCTGTTTCGTGTTCATTTCTATTCTAGCATGAATGATTTGACCATGAATCTATTCTTAATGTGTTATTTGAGGATTGAGAACTTGTTATAGATGCATGAATCCAGTTGTTGTGTATGTGTAATGAGTTAGGATAGAAATGACAAGTCAGTATATAGTTGCGGTGCATGGAATTGGTTAGGGCTTAGTCAGATTACTTCTAGATTAAATGTTAGTGAAGGTCTTCCTAGCTTTGATTTAGTTGAAGTCTAGTTCTGGGAGGTTCATGGAAATATTAGTTGACAACCAATTAGTAGAATTGAACCAACATAAATTAGAGAATGATAATGATGCATATAGATCCAGGGATTTCATGGTTGATTACATTTCTATTTGTGTATTCTGTTTTGTTTGTTGGATTTAGTATGCTGTTATGTTATTTAATTATGCAATCACCCCTTGTGTTAATTAATAGATAATTAGTAGTGTGCTTAGTGTTAGAATAATTAATTAGACAATTAGAAGTAAGGCTCCACGAGAGAATATGACCTGGGACGATCACTATACTGCAAGTTGCCACGAATATAATTCTAGGTGATTCGGCAGTCATAGTAGCACGAACCAAATATTTTAGTTTTTTTTTCTATGACACATTTAATTTAATAATAATGTTCATCACTCTAAAGGTTTTTAAAGACTAGTATTTTTGAACAAATGATGTTGACAACATGGTAGTTGTGAACATAAAATGGTCAAAAGTCAAAAAACTAATATTCCTAGGTAGAAGTTAAGGAATATTCATGTGAAAACTCTATCCTTGTGCACTTGTGTCAACAATCTCTAATCATAAAACTCAGTTTCAACTGTCCTATTTGTATCACATATTTATTAGATAAAGATCCTATCAACTTTGATTGGTATGCATATGTTACTCTACATTAATCAATTCATGACAACTATCACATTTTGAAATGGATAACAATTACTCTTGGTCTAAACTGTAATATGAACAAGAACAATTTCCATTTTATTTTTTAACGACAAATTGTTAAAACATTTCTAGTTACAATTTTCCTCACTCTTAAGTCATAACACTTCAAAGATAAGAAAATCTTAATCACCCAATGACAATGGTCACAAGTTCTCAAATTGATAAGATTCTATGCAATTCCCAAATTATGTCACTAAAAGCACCAAAATCATTTGCTTACTTCTATTCTATGCACTTTAATTATAATTTCATTGTTTGTGTTCTCCAAATATGTAACATAGGTGTGAAAATTGATTAATAAACAACTTCAACCATTTCTAGTCCCATTGCCTTTGAAATAATTTGTCTGGATCACAGTAGCCTTAAAGTTTCTTTGTTTTCCCTTGTATTCTCATTTTGGTGATGGGGGAATAGGAGGAAATAGAAAAATTTAATTACTCATGCTCATGCTAAATATAAGAGGACTATTTGTTGATGGTGTTGGGTAGTTACTGTTGGTGTTTATGTTTTAATTTCTAATTTGTATTTTATATTTCTATGATGTGTATGGTATGTATTGTTTAGCTTTATGTATGTACATGTGGGTGTGGGAGTTATTGTTTATGTGGGAGCATTATGTATGTACATGTGGCTGTAGGAGTCTCATGTATATGGGTGGTTTGTGGGTGGTTTCTAGCAGTTATTGTATCTTTACTATTTATGTGTTATGTGGAATGAATGAAGGAATTATTCTAAAGTATTATCATTAGACTTGGTGCGTTTACACTGAGAGATTGTTGGTTTTCTCTCTAATTTAGAGCCAACACAATAGGTAGAAAGAAGAACAAACATAAATTCTCCTCTCTTTCCTTGTTTAACTTTAATGCAGCAAGACCCATTGCTCGATTCATGTCAAGGGACACTAACATTGTCACAATTATTATGTTATAGGTTAAGCATTGCCCTTTATATAATGGATACAACGGCCTCCATATACATTGATGTAGGATAAAACCTACACCAATAAGGAGAGAAAAAAAAAAGGGTACCTTCAGGGTGCTCGAAGAGTAACTTCATGTATTGGAATAAGATCGATTCCACCCTAGCAAATGCAAAGAACCCTCTCAACTTGGGGGTTGAGAAATTTACCCCTTAACTTAAAAAAAAAAGGCAATAAGCCACCTGAACCTTTAAACCTCTTGCACAGGGTCCTTTTATGGACATTTTAACTAAATCTCAAACACTAATTGTCCGTGCAAGTTGAAAAACACCAAATTAATGAAAATACATCTAACTTATCATTCTAAAATTTTTGTTGTTGTAAATATATAGAAGACAAAAAAGAGTTATTTTTTCGTCACTTATGATGATAGTTTGGATATATATTTAATTTTTCTTCTCAATTTAGCCTAATTCAACCTATATGAATAAATATTGTTCAGGTAATGGATGAAAAAGTTATTGAAGGGGCTATACTGCACGAAATTAAAATTTTAGAGGCTTAGAGCCAAGTAAAGTTAATGGGGTTGAAATGCTGGTTCACGCCACTATGACCACCAAGTCGCCCAAAATTAAATTTATGCAACTTGCAGTATAATGGTCGTCCCAGATCGTAGCCTTGCTTCTAATTGCCTAATTAATTGTTCTCACACTAGTCTACCATAATTATAGCCTAATTATCTACTAATTACCACAAGGGGGTGATTGTAGAATTAAGCTTAAAACAAAACACTAAACATAAACAGAACCGAACATGAATCAAACAAAACAGAGCAAATAGAAATGAAATTGCAACACAACAGGCTGCAATCAGTCATGGAATCCCTAGAGTTGCAACTATCATTGTTCTCGTCTTTAAATTAATTCTAGTTGCATTCTATTATTTGGTTATTAACTAAGATTCCTAGAAAACCTTCCAGAAGTGGATTACATTTAACCCATGAAGCCTTAACCAAATCAAGTTAGATAATCATCTAAGCAAGATATTCCTATTCTACTTGCTACACCAACTGGTAATAACAAGAAAGCATCTCTGATTCAAGCATTTAAACCAATAATTATGTTTATATAGGTCTGACCATAACTTAAACAAACATAAAAATAAAGATGAAAGGCAATAACATAAATGAAGTAGAAATATCAATAAGAAAATTTATTTGATTGCTCAATAATTCACGTTACAAGCTCCAAATCATCCATGGACTAATTACATAAAAGTTTTAGCCTTCCATGGAGGCTAAAACACAACAAAACAATGGAGAAAATTGGGGAGAGGGGGATAGACCTACGAATTCTATAGAAAATGGAAGAAAAAATATCTCTTCAACAGTAAAAAAAAAAGGGGTCTGAATGTGATCTTAATCTTTAGCCAATGAGGGAGAATGAATTTGCATGCTTGTGCTGTCATTTTCCATCTATTTTTGGCCAGCAAAGTGCAGCAAAGAAGTACAAAAAAATACATGAAAATACTACTGCAGAATACTCTTTTTCTTGTACAAAAAAATGGTTACCATTTTTGTTAATAATCTGGACAGCATGCAGCAGATTGCTTTGCAGAAAATAGGGCCCACACATTCAGCAAAGTTAGTCAACATCCAGTCACCCTCTATGTCATCGTCCACATAAGCAAAATGTCTACATAAGCAAATGCTCTCTAATTAAATTAATTTTGGAAAGTAAAGACGAGGATTAAATTGGGTCTTATCATTTAAGCTCATAAAAATGTGGAATTAAAACATATTAGTTATATAATTAATTTACACCCAATAAATCCAAAATATGATATAATTAGAGTTCAGAATATTTAAGATGCAATAAAAGGAATAAGATAGAGACTAAATTACATATAAAAATACCTAATATCAAGTTGTAGGAGAAACTAATCAACTCGAGTGAAGATAAGTTTGAAATAGTTGGAGGAATACTTCCTGAAAGCTTATTCTTTGCAATGCGTAAAATCTTTAAGCATTGGAGTCTTCTAATTTCTAGTGGAATAGATCCCTTGACAGAATTATATCTCCAATCTAAGGTCTCTAACTTTGACAACTTAGATACACGTGGAGGAAAAAAACCTTCAGAACAATTGTTTCGGAGAATCAAGTGTTGAAGTGTAAATAAGCCAACTATCCATGATGGAATTTCCCAAGGAGTTGATTGTGGCTCAAGTTGAGCATTTCCAATTTTTGTAATTGGAATAACTCTTTTGGCAAGTGATAGTAAAAGTAGTTGCCATGAAGATTAAGTTTAACTAAAGAAGATAGATTTCCAAGTTGTGGGGGTAAGGTGCCCTCAAGACCCATGTCACCAAGATTCAAGAGCCTTACTCTTTGATGGAAAGAATCACAAGTAACCCTAGCCCAGTTGAAAAAGGAAGAAGAGATGGACCAATTCGCTAAGTAATTGAAAGGGTCCCTAGTAATAGAAGACTCGAAAGAAAGAAGTGCAGACTCATCTGTGAAAAAATTGGTCTTGCATAAAGCAATGCAAACCATGAGGTAAAACAACGAGGACATGAAGAAGGAGAAATGAAAACAAAGGGTTGCCATGTTTGGTAGATTAAGGCTTCTAAGATTGAAAAAAGAAAGTGCAGAAGGCTATGCTATATATATCCTTTAGGGAAATGTGAAAAGATGCCATTTCGTCAACTTGTCTATAGCTAATGTCCTTGTCCTCGCTTGATAATTTAGGTGTATTCATCAACTTGCTGGAAAAGAATTGCTATTTGAATTTAAACAAAAAACATATAAATGAATATGATAAAGAGAGAAATTATCAATGGAAGGAGAAAAATATTTAATCTTATGTTTACAAATTAAAGACTTTAAATTGGCTGGTTCGGATGATTGAAATTATGAAAATAAATAATTCATTAAAAATGAAAAAAATTGGATTTTTCTATTTATTCATTCATTCAAATTAATTATCTCTCCGTAATTAGAAATAAAATGGGTGTACTAGATAATTAATTATTTGAAGGAGTGTGAGAAGAGGTAATTAATTTTATTTACCAACAAAAAGTTAAATTCCAAAATAATCCAGAAATCCATTATAAATAATATAGCATCTCACCCGAAAGCATTTTTCTCTTAATATTATCTTGTCAATTAACTTGTCCAGGCAAGAATTCATATCTAACTTACTAAAAAATTTAGCTTTTTACCCCATTGCCCTAGGGTAAGAATATCTCCAATGTAGCTAGCATATTAATTATGATTAAATTTTATTTTTATTTAGTTTTTACTGTTTATATTTTTATTAATATTTTGTTAAATTTGGCAGGCACAACTAATTGTGTGTCATTTTGACTCTCTGAATATACATGATTCAAGCTAACTTGTCCAAGCTATTTAACATAGTAAGTTATGAATGCGAGTTAACTTCACATGATTTTCTACTTTTCGTTTTTCTTATGTAAGTCATACATATTATATTCAAAGTACCAATAGTTGTATTAATAAAATGTAATGCTAAACTTATAGAAGCTTAGTAACAAGAACTAAATTAAAAATTTATAAAACTGTAAGAATTCAATTACAAAATTTTAAATTATAAAGACCAAAAAAAGTTGAATAAAATTAAAAGAGTCGAGAAAATAATCTAAGCTAAGATAATTAAAGACGGGACGCTGTGGAATGTGTTAATTTAAATTATTTAGCTATTTCAAATCAATGAAAAAAGAATCATGTGGACTATAAAAATCCCTACAAAACCATAAAAAGGAGCACTATATTCAAACTTAAGATAATTCTTCCACACCTAAAAACTTGTGCGGACTATTATAGAGCATCAACAATGGAACACTTCATTTAAGCTATACATAACTTTCCATATATCTGAATTAACTTCATTTCATTATTTATTTTTACTTTTGTTTATATACAAGTTATACTTATTTAAAGTATCAATATATACATATATAATTGGCAATATCATTAAATTTTAAAGAAAAACTTATAGAAGTTTAGTGACAATGACTAAATTAAAAATTTATAAAATTATAAGAACTTAATTATAAAATTTTAAACTATAAGGATAAATTGAAAATTGAGTAAACTTATAAGAATCCACCAAATTAAAAATTAACTAAAATTATAAGAATCTAAAAAATAATTTAACCAGCAAATATTAAAAAACTAAGGCAGCGGAATGTGTTAATTTAAATTATTAGGCTATTTTCAGTTAATGGGATAAGAATTATGTGAATATTTCAAATTTCTATTAAGCATTTGTAATTTAACACGACATTTAAAATTGATTTTTATAACTTACGGAACTATGCAATGTGTGGAATATTTTGTTATGACATTACAAACAGAGTGTGTGGAATATATTTTCTATAGAATATATTCATATGAGTTTACTTGCCTTGTAAAATTATAGATACATGACTTCTATTAAACACATGACTTCTATTGTACACATGTTTCAATTCTATTTTTAAAAAATTAAGTATTTCAATATAGTCTCTATAAAAGAGTATTTGTATCAATTTGATTTCTTTATTTATTATTCTGCATCTTTTAGTTTTGAAAATTTTGACATTCAACTATAGTAGAATTTTCAATTTAACAATAAAAAGGACCAAATAAATGAAAATATTTTTTTTGAAAGACTAAATTCAAACACTCTATCTTTTAAGAACAAAATTAAAACAATTATAATATTTTAATGAATAAATTAGCAATTTATTCAATTATTTTCAAACTTCTTGGACATCAAAGTAAATGTATATTTATCTAAAAGAAACATGCGTTTGATGAAGTGTGAATAATTAACGTTCACATGATCTTTTTGCCTTCAAATATCTATCAAACAATTTTTTAAAGGAAGGCTTGATAAAGAACTTTTCATCTTTAAATTAAAGTAGAGTGTTTCAAATATCTCTCAAAAAAATAAATTATTGAGCGCAAAAAATAAAGTTGTGATTAGTGAAAAATTAGAAACTTTTATTTTAAAACTTTTTCTGGTTAGTTGTGAATCAAATCAGAAATAACCTTTTCTGTTTGATCCAGATTTTCTTTAATCCTTTAAGATGTGACTCAATGCATTTAGAGAATTTGGTATATATTGATTTAGTAGGTATATGACCTCTTTTGTAGGCAACATGTATCTTTTTTTGTAAAAAAAAATAAATATTAATTATTAACCACGGTTTAAACTGTAGCTAATACCTAAAAACAATTTTTTAAAAATAAAATTAATTAGTTAGGGTTTAAATCATGGCTAATTATAACCGTTAGCCACTATTTTTGCTAATTAGCTGCGGTTTTTACCATGATAAATAATTAATTTTTTTTATAGTTATAGCGGTGTCTAATTAAAGAAACACCACTATACATAGTGGCGTTTTCACACTCAAATGCCACTATAAAGTGACATTTGCCCATACAAATATCATTAAGCAAGTAATTTTTATAATTGTAGGAAGCGCTACAACAAATGTTATTGTGTGTATTTAGTGGCATTTATGCTCACATTTATCTAGAAACGCCACTAACTTGCCTGTGTCGCTCGATTTAGTGACATTTTCAACAAATGCCACTATATCTCTATTTTTTTGTAGTTATTGGTTCAACTATGATCAAAATGGTAATAATTAAATGTATATATATATATATATATATATATATATTTAATTTTATATATTAAAAATTTTAATATAATCAATAATAACTATTTTTTTTGTTGGTTTAATTTTAAACAATAAAAATTACTCTTCATTTTTATTTTTTAAAAATAATATTGTTATATATACTTTATATGAAAATTATTATAGAAATAATTTTTTAAATATAAAAAATCAATATTGCATAATAAATTATAAATCAAAAACTACCAATATTGTTTAGGAATCTACACAAAGAGAGTGGGCAATTGAAATTGGATTTTGATTCTGGATTTGAAGACCTGAGAATACGTACAGACAAGAGGGGCACAAGTTGCAGTTAAGATTAAATAAAAGACATAAACGAAGTCTTCCTTTTGCACAGATACAATAGTGTAAAGAATAACATAAGATTTGTCTCAGAGACGTTTTAAATACTCACCACTCCCTCCTACATTCACACACCACGCACGACAACATATCATAATCTCAAAATTTTGTATTTCTCTCATATTTTGCTTTCTTCTTCTTTTCAATATCCATCCTCTTTACCAAAATTGACATCCTTTTCTTTGATACATACATCCTCAAGGATATGCATGCCTACACAATGTACTCTCTTTCTATCTTTCAATATAATTTTGACTAATCTAATTTATAAATTTCTTTTGGCTTGAAGCCGAAGAACTTACTTTTTCTACATTTTTATCCCATAATATACTCTTGCATGTTTATGTTGTGTCAATTTTGTCTTAGTTATTTGTAAACGATGCCAATTTCGTCCCAATTATTAAAACTATCTAAATCATTAATATTAATGAAAAAATGTTGACGTATTCAACCACATGGACAAAGGCTCAATAAGTGTTTACAATATGTAATTTACAATTTTGTCTTTCACGAATAATGTTGGCGTTTCAATTCCAAACCCTCAAATTTGTTGTAAGTTTCAATTTGGTTCCTCACATTTAGGATAATTTTCAATTTTATTATATTATTTGCAAAAGATATAAGGATCATTACACATTTAAATGAATGAATTCATCATTTTTGTCACCATTAATGTATCAACTTTTCTATTTTTTAAGGTTACTATTATAAACAACAATTTGATATTGTACTTTAAACACTTTCACAGATATTATGATTCAAAAAAAAAATTTACATTGAGATAAAGGAGGCAACCTAAAAAACACAAAACACTAAGACAGTACATAATTGAAATTGAACCCATACATATCATCATGTGACAGCAAAAAATAAAATTTAGGGCTCTATTTGGCTCCTATTTTTAAACATAATTTTTTTGCTTTTAAAAATAAAAAATAAAACTTGACTGGTACATTATTTTGAAGAAATATGTTTGCAACCAATTATTGAAAATTTATTTTTAAAATGGAAAAAAAAACATATTTAATATGTTTTTGGAAATATTGTTATTTCAAACCATTAAAAGATGAGGTAAAATATTGGTAAATATGTAAGTTCATTAATGACATTTATATAAAGATGAGCCATTACAGAAAAGAAAATTATACTTGCTGCGATGATTTTTAAGTAAATTCTAATTGCAACGGTTAGTAACCGGTGCTAATTCTAATATTTTTTATTTATAATTTTTATAAAAAAGAATTGTGTTTTCTATCTAATTTTTGAGAAGCTATCACTTATAGTATTTATCTTTCTTCATTTTTATAGATTTTCTTTTACTGATTTGCAACAATCCAATTCATCATAATATAAAATTATTTTAAATAAAGACATTGTTAATAATTTATGTAGTTGGATAATAGATTTAATAAATTCATTAAAATGTAGCTTAGGCTATGACAATTAATATATTTGATACGTATTTTTTATCCTCTTTTAAAATATCATCACTAATCATTTCATTGTATTGAATTTACCCCAACAATACTAGAAATTTTGTATCATACAAAAAAAAAATCTTCCAAATGCTCTTTTTTCTATTAAGTTTAAAAAATTGTTTTCAAAACAAATTTTACAAACCGATTTTGTTTTTAAATTTCCAAAATTAATATCTAAAACAATTTCACAAAACTTGATTATAAAATTAAGAAAAACACAAACACATCTAAAATAGGCTCCAAGTTTTTTAAAGGATTATTTTACATAATCACAAACCAAATAGATAGATTCATAGAAAACTCAAATGCGAAAAATTTCTTAAATCTATAATCTTTAGTTTGTATATTGTTATAAGTAATAAAAACATAAAAGAAAACAATATAAAGAGTGTACCTTAATCTATCGTGATCTTAAAAGAGAATCAAAGGAGAGTTGGCTCTTCTAGGAAGATATGGGGTTTCTCTCTCAACTGACTTTTCTGATGGAAACTCAAAATGAACCGTCAAGTCCAAAAAGTGAACCAACCCCATATAACCCAGGAAAATACTACCCATGGGTCAACTCACGGGTTGACTCATAGATTGATTTTTTTTTTATAATAACACCCCATCACTATTATTATTTAGGGTTGGACATTTACATATTTATTATTTTAACTAACACCCCAAATCAAAATAAATATATATCAAATAGGTCCTTAAACACAAACTAATGAACATTTTATAGTAGACCTAATTAAGATAGCATCAATATATATGTTCCAAAAATATGCTGACATATACAGTAATTAATATGTCAGTCTACACAAATATTTATTAGTCTTAATATTTATTTATAAAATAAATAATATATATATATATAATATATTTATAATAAACATAACGCCAACAAATCTCCCAATTGGATGACATATGATTTTAAAATTGTATATTCACATATCATACATATATATAAACTCAAAGTGTGCACATTCTGCTATCTAACAGATATATCACAAATAATCTCGTCCACTAACTATATCAGTATAGAACCAAAGAGGCTTTTTGTAACAAATTGAATTGAAACTAAACCCAATAATGATCGCAGTATTAATATAGCTAACGACATAGATCAAGCCTGAATGTATAGCATGGAAATTACATGTCTAGGATCTTCATACATGCCTATTTCCACCTGGTTCCTATGCTTTCTCTATTTTATGCTAAACAGTAGTTGCTAAACTGCATTGAGAAAGCACAACACATATGTCCAGAGTTCACACACACAAAAACACAAAATTATATATGAATAAATACACAATCATATATATATATATATATATATATCTCAAATGTGACAAAATAAATACACTGATCAAACTCTAAGTGGTAAACCTTTAGTCAACAGATCCACAATCATATGATAAGTACTAATGTATTCTATAGACATAATATAACTTTGAACCCTCTCTCTAATAACTAGAAATTTAATGTCTATGTGCTTCGACCTAGACGAATTACAGTTGTTCTTAATGAACAACTCGGCAGTTCTACTATCACAATATAATCTCAAAGGCCTCTCAATGTCGTCGGCTATCTGTAAAGCTATGATAAAGTTCCTCAACCAAACCATTTGATTGGATGCCTAATAGTAGGCTATAAACTCAGCCTCCATGATTGAAGAAGCTATAAGTGTTTGTTTGACACTTTTCCATGAAATAGCTCCATCAGCTAACATGAATACGTAGCTTGATGTAGATCTCTTTGAATCCATGCATCTAGCAAAATCAGCATCGAAGTATCCCATAACCTCAAGCCTATCCAACCTCCAATAGATGAGCATGTAGTTCCTCGTCCTCTGAAGGTATCTCATAACCCTCTTTGCTGCCTTCCAATGAGCCATAGTGGAGTTACTCTGATATCTACCCAACATTCCCACAATGTACACCAAATCTGGACATGTACACACTTATGCATACATAAGACTACCCACAGCAGAGGCATATAAGATTTTATCTATTTCCCTCATCTCTATGTCCAAGTTAGGACATTGAAGCAAGTTAAATATGTTGCCTCTGGCCATAGGTGTATTAACCAGTGCACAGTCTTGTGTGCCAAAACGGCTCAAGACTTTCTCAATATATGTCTTTTGTGATAAACCCAAAGTCCATCTAGTACGATTCCTATGGACCTGAATCCTTAGAACAAAAGAAGCCTTACCAAGATCATTCATTCAAATTTGCTAGAAAGAAAGGATTTGGTTTCACGCAAAAAGAACATATCATTATTGGCTAACAGTATGTCATCGACATATAGAACTAGTATCACAAACTTACTCCCACTCATCTTGAGGTATATGCACTAATCAACCGATTCTCTTGGGACCCAAAAAATGAAATCATCTCATCAAATTTTCCATACGACTGCCACAATGCATGCTTAAGACCATAAATGGACCTTTTAAGCTTACACACAAAGTGCTTTGAATCTTTCGATTCAAATTTCTCCAGCTGCACATAGTTTCTTCAATGTTTCCATTGAGAAACGCTGTTTTCACGTTTATTTGATGTAGCTCTAAATCATAATGAGCTACAAGCACCATAATGACTCTAAAGGGATCCTTCGTAGAAACTGGAGAGAAGGTTTCCTGAAAGTAAATATCTTCTTTCTGGGTGAAACCCTTGGCTACAAGACAAGCTTTATATCTTTCGATATTACCACTTAAGTCTCTTTTGGTTTTAAATATCCATTTACAACCAATCGGTCTCACACCATGTGGTAATTCTACTAAATCCCACACCTCGTTGTCAGCTATGGATTTCATCTCATCCCTTTTGGCATCTATCCACTTTTGAGAGTTATTACATGACATAGCCTCTCTACAAGTGACTGGATCTTTATGCATGCCTATGTCAAATTCGTGCTCTTGTAAGAAAAAAACATAGTTACTTGATATAACACTCTTTTTCTCTCTAATGGATCTCCTCAAAGGCACTTCCACTTGAGGTTGTGGTTGTTCTTCAGGTTTAGGAAAATGAATCTCTTGATTCTGAATAGGAGTGATCTTTGTATCAATTATGTTCTCTATGGGTTCCTCATTTATAGATACAATTATCTCTAGTAATGTTACCTGATTAATTAGACAGTCCCGTGACTCTAGTAGGAATACTGGTGTATTCATCTTCAAACACAATTCTTCTAAGTTGATCACTCTCACTATACTTAACATCCTCAATAAATTTAGCATTCTCGGTCTTAAAGAAAGACCTGAATGAAGGGTCATAAAACTTGAAACCCTTCAATCTCTTAAAATAACCTATAAAAATGTAGTTAACAATTGTTGTGCCCATCTTTTTCTCATTAGACTTGTATAGCCTAGCTTTAGCTGGACAACCCCAGATATGCAAGTGTCTAACACTAGTCTTCTTACCTGTCCACAACTCATATGGGGTCTTTTGTACTGCTTTACTCATTACCCTGTTAAGCATATACACTGCAGTCTTAAGAGCCTCACCCCAAAGTGACTTTGGTAGAGAAGAATGACTTATCATACTTCTCACCATATTTTTAAGTGTACGATTGTGCCATTCAGCTACACTATTTTGACTTAGAGTCCCAGGCATGGTGTACTATGGCACAATTCCACAATTAGCCAAAAATTTGGCAAAAGGCCCTGGACATTGTTCCTCTGATCTATCATATCTGCCATAGAACTCACCTTCATGGTCAGATTTAACAGCCTTAATTTTCTTGCCTAGTTGATTCTCAACTTCGGCTTTTGAAAATTTTAAACATGTCCAATAACTGAGTTTCTCATGTAACAGGTATATATACCCATATCTAGAGTAGTCGTCTATAAAGTTGATAAAATACTATTGTCCATTCCAAGAAGCTGTAGAGAATGGACCACATATATCAGTATGAATCAACTCTAGAGTCTCACTAGCTGTAGCAGCACCTGCTAACTTAACTTTTGTCATTTTGCCCTTAATGCATTCAATACAAGTATCCATATCTTCGATATTGGATGCTTGTAAAATGCCATTTAACATAATCCTTTGCATTCTTTGTTTAGAGATATGCCCCAAACACTTACGCCATAGACTAGCATAATTATCATCAATTAATCTACATTTAGTACCCATTTTCATAGAATGCATATTTTCACAACTATAGGCTTCAACACAATTTAAACAATATAGATTATCAATTAATGAACTAGATGCAATCAATTTAGAATTTAAGGACATACTAAAAATTTCATTATCAAATGAACAAGTGTACCTAAATTTGTCTAGATAGGAAACAGAAATTAAATTACGTCTAAAAGACGGTACAACAAAAGTGTTCTGTAATTATAATTAATAGTCATTCCCTAATGATAATCTAAATAAACCAATAGCTTCAACAGTAGCTCGGTTGCCATTACCCACATAGATGTATTTTTCACCATCAACTGGCCTTCTGCTGGTTACGTAATCTTGCAAAAAAATACTAATGTGAATAGTAGCACCTGAATCTATCCACTAAGTATTATTGGGTACTCAAGCCAAATTAACTTCAAAACTAACAAAGTTAAGATGCATACCTTTTTTGTCTAGCCATGCAGAGAACTTGGAGCAATCTTTCTTGAGATGTTTAGCCTTCTTGCAGAAGAAACAAGTTATACTCACATTTTATTTCTTTTTGCCCTCTTGCTGAGATGCCCTAGGCACTGCAATGTCCTTCTCATTGGACGACTTTCTCTTATTAGAAGAAGTCTTAGCACTAGAAGAAGTTTCTAAGTTAGTACTCTTGACTTTGTCATGCTTAAGCGTCTCATCCTCTTGCATAATTGAGCAATAAGCTCATTTAGTGTCTATTTTTCCTTTTGAGTATTATAGGAAACTTTGAACTGACTGAATTGAGGAAGCAGAGAAATCAAAACCAACTGTACCAGTATGTCATCAGACAACTCTAACTTAAGTGCCCGTAGTTTCGTGACTAGGTTGGACATCTCCATGATGTACTCCCTAATGTTTCCATTTCCCTTATATCTCCTTAAAACCAACTTAGTCAAGATAGTGCTAGTTTCGACCTTGTCGTTTGGAGTGAAATGGTCAGAGATCTCTTTTAAGAAACTCTTATCATCATTCTCTTCTTGAATCCCACCATGAATGAATTCAAGGATGGTGTGCTGCATGATCTGTAGACTTATGCGATTTGAACATTCCCATTTCTCAAATGCGGCCTTTTGATCAGTAGTACTACTACTAGTCAAGGCTGTTGGGCATTCAAACCTGAATGCATGGTCAAGATCCATGCAACCAAGCGCAATCATAACGTGCTCATTCCATCTTTTAAAGTTAGTACCACTCAGCATGGGAATATTATTGGCAGAAATAGCAAATACTACAATAGAAAATAACCAATAACAAGCTTAGGATAATATTAATATATTTAGACCATACACAAAATATATATGAATTTAAACATGTGAAACACAACATAACTCTATTTACAAATTAGAGATATAACACAAAATTCACAGGTTCATATAAGGTTTTAATCATTTTAAAGATGTCTAGTACATCACTACATATTAGTCTTTCGACAGAATAAATATTTTTTAATGGCATTCTCTACACAAATATAATTAATTAATGTAGAACTCTCACACTTACTTAACACATGTCTTCCTTTAGGCCAACACATGCTAAGCAAGTTACCTAAATGAGTCATACAAAGATTAACTAACTTAAGCCTGACCAACTAAACTCCTTTAGGATATCTAACATGCATAGGCTTTTTCCACAATTTTCTTGTTAAAACTAAGCCAACTTTACCTAAATTAGCTACTTTGGTAAACATATAGTTTACATTAACTAAATTCTAATAAGAAAACATAATTTAGATTGATAATAATTCATGAGAAAGCCATATAATGAGACTTGAAATAATAATTTTTTTAAATTTTTTTTTAAAGTCAACGGTCAACATGTGAGCAATAACGGTTTACCCCTTATTCTGGAAAACTGCAATGAACAGTAGTAGTTGCCACAAATTTTGGAAATTCAACGTGAACAATAGCAGTTTCCTTCAAAAATTTTCCAGAAAAAAACCTAAATGTTCTTCATGGTTCTTCCTTTAGAAATATCAAGATCATATTCCAAATCCATTTTCATGACTTCCAACTCAAAATTATTCAAGAATTGATTAAAACTTCCAAATAAATTGTGAAAATTACCAAAAAAACACTCAAATTTTCATGAATTATGAAATCCCAATTTTTAGGGTTCATCTCAAAAAAATTCCTATTTTTCAAAAATTTTCAAAATTTGATTATTCCTTTAAAAATTTATAAAATAAGATACGAAAATAAAGTTTATTTAGGGAATTAACACAAAACAATCCCAAAACTTCCTAATTTTAACAAAATCAAAGTTTCACACATATAGGGTTCTTCACAAATTTATGAACCCAAATTTGATTTTGAAACAAAATTGGTCCTTATTGCTTATCAAAACCAGGCTCTGATACTAATTGAAAACAAATTTTGATTAAACATAATCAGATAGTCAAGATTCATATAAAACTCAAATGCAGAAATTCTTAAATCTGTGAACTTACTATTTGTAGATTTTAACAAGTAATAAGAATACAAAGATGAAAACAACATAAAGAGCATACCTTGATCTATATATCGTGAACTCAAAAGAGAATCGAAGGAGAGTTCGCTCTTCTAAGAAGATATGAGATTTTTCTTTCAACTTACTTTTCTGATGGAAAGTCAATATGAACTATCAAGTCCAAAAAGTGAAACAATCCCATATAACCTAAAAAACCACTATCCATAACCATCTACCGTGGGTCGACCCATAGATTGACCTTTTGCATAATAACATCCCATCACTATTATTATTTAGGCCGGACATCTACACATTTATTATTTTCACTAACACCCCATACCAAAATAAATATATATCAAATGGGTCCCTGAACACAAATTAATGAAGATTTTATAATGGACCTAATTAAGATAGCATTAATATATATGCTCCAAAAATATGTTAACATATACAATAATTAATATGTCAGTCTACACAAATATTTATTAACGTTAATAGTTATTTATAAAATAAATAATAAATATATATAATATATTTATGATAAAAATAACGCCAACATTGTTTACTTACCAAGTGAGTGATTAAGAGAGTACACAATTGAAATAAAGATAAATAAGTCTATCTAACATACTTATAATGGTAATATACAACCTAAATTGTCATTTCCCTAGTTAAAATTACATATTAAAAATATCAAATGAGCTATGTCTATATGTGTTTAGACATGCCTGTATTTTCTCATCAATAATTTAGGCATTTTAGCTTAAAATTGGGATAATATTGACACTTTTTTTTAACAAGTGCAAAAGTGAAATTAACTTTCTTCAAGTCTAAGGGACCAAACTATGACTTGTCCCAAACGTAAGGATTCAATTAAAACTTCAAGTTAGAAGATGTCAAAATCTGATAAGTACTTCTTGTCCACATTTTTGAACATGTCAATATTTTTCATTGATAATTTATATGGTGTTAATAATTGTTATGAAATTAATACCTTCTATAACATGCATACTAAAATTGACACAAATAATTTAACCATTAGTTGATTGTTATTATGCCTTAACAATACCAGATAGTTAGTGTAGTACAAAAACCTGTCCAACAAGTCTTTTAATATATAGTTAATTTTGTACAAATTTATTTACATATGCTTTGCAATGACTACTTTTAAAAAAAAATGCTATACAATTGAGCATTGTGGAGTTTGAATGTGAACCAAGAATTTGCTCCTATGTTGTGTCTAATCAATTGATATGAACCCAAAAATAATAGAAGAAAAAATTAAAATGGAAAGACAGAAAGATGAAATAGTGGCAGAGTCTGTCTCAAATTTAACGGAGAGACAAGAAAATATATAGTATAGAATGTCCTTTTTCGAGTGAAAGGACGAACTCCAAGCCTAAAGCTTCATACAAAATTCTCTACTCCTTAATGAGGAGAGTCCCGTTAAGGAGATATTCCCTCTTCGACTTTTGCACCCATTAGGACCATGTCCACAGCACCTTTTCACCTTCTGTCTTTCTAACAATTTTCCAAAAGAAAACATGATAAAAGACCTTTTGTGTTTAAAGTAGAGTGTATCAATATGTACATAATTGGTTGTATATTAGTAAAATTTAATGCTAAACTTATAGAAGCTTAGTAACAAGAACTAAATTAAAAATTTATAAAACTATAAGAACTCAGTTACAAAATTTTAAATTATAGAGACCAAAAAAGGTTGAGTAAAATTAAAAGACTCAAAAAAATAAGTTAACCTAAAATAATTAAAAAAGGGAGGTTGTGGAATTTGTGTTAATTTAAATGATTTAGTTATTTTTAATTAATGAGAAAAGAATCATGTGGACTATAAAAATCCCTAAAAAACCATCAAAAGGAGCACTGTAATCCCTACAAAACCATAAAAAGAAGCACTATATTCAAATTTATGATAATTCTTCCTTGCCTAAAAAATTGTGTGGACTATTATAGAGCATCAACAATGGAACACTTCATTTAAGCTAAACATCACTTTCCACATATCTGAGTTAACTTCATTTTTTATACACAAGTTATACATATTTAAAAAATTTAAATTATAGAGACCAAAAAAAGTTGAGTAACATTAAAAGACTTAAAAAAGTAATTTAACTTAAAATAATTAAAGAAGAGAGGCTGTGGAATTTGTTTAATTTAAATGATTTAGCTATTTTTTTATTAATAAGAAAAGGATCATGTGGACTATAAAAATCCCTACAAAATTCAAACTTCAGATAATTCTTCCGCGCCTAAAAAATTGTGTGGACTATTATAGAGCATCAACAATGAAACACTTCATTTAAGCTATACATCACTTTCTGTATATATTTGAGTTAACTTCATTTAACTTCATTTCATTATTTATAGTTTGCTTTTGTTTATACATAAGTTATACATATTAAAATTATCAATATACACATATATAACTGGCCATATCATAAATTCTAAAGAAAAACTTATAGAAGTTTAGTGACAAGGACTGAATTAAATATCACTACAAAAAACCTATAGTTTAATGTCAGTTATTTTTAACTATTAGCATCAGTTATGACTGATGTTAAGGGGTCTTGCGTCAGTTACCATGACTAATGCTAGACTCAGTATCGCGACAGATATAGCGTCAGTTATAGCAACTGTTGGAATGACTGAGATGCTAAATTATGACAAAAAATATGACATTTCACTTTGTGTCATTTACAACTGACATTAGTTAACGTTAGTTTTAAATAACTCTAAATATAGCATCACTTATGACTGACACAAGATATAATTTCAGTTATAAATAATGCTATTATAAGCATTTTTTTTTGTAGTAGTTAGAATTGAAGTTAAACTTAACATCAATCTCAACTAAATTATAATACTCATAGACAATTAGCAAATTCTCAAGGAATAAATCTCAAAATGCTATTGACAATTAGTTTTGAGTAAAGAGAATACTAACATAAACCAATTTCAAAACCTTGCACTGAGGAATTGAGAAGAAGATAAATCATTCATGTATATGTCTGTCTTTATCTTTACAGTCAGAAATTAACATAACTCTGGGATTGCTAAAATGATGCTAATGTACAACAAAATCACCAAAATCACCTCCACGCAACTACTTGCTAGCACTAGAACACTATGTCACCTTGGTCCAGAAGAGTCATCGGTAAGATCCGAGTATCGTTCTGAAGAAGAGAGTTCATTCCCCTTGCTTCTTATTGATTTAGCTCTCTGTGAGGCTTCTGATTTCTCAGCAAGCTCGTCTCCTTCAAGCATCTGAACCACTTCAAACATCTTTGGTCTATGACTAGAAATGAAAAACGAACCTCAAGAGAAAGAAAGAAACAAATGCAAAAGATAAGTTAGACTACAACATTTTAGAATCTCAAACAAAAGGGGTATAGAGTATGTAGGAAGCCTTACTCTCTTCACAAAAGGGTGTATTAAAGTCATAAAGTGCAGATCCACATCACACGTTTCCAAATGAAGATGAAACCTGATTGTCATCTTCATACCCAAAACTTTGGCCTGCTAGGGGTGTTCTCAAATGATTCATATCTTTGCATGATAGGTTCCTCTCTGAGCTGAATAGACTTAATAGATTTAGTATAAACTAAAATAATGAAATCAAAGATGAAGGATAAATTGACAAGACAGTGAGGTCTTACCCTTCTGTATTAGTATAAATATCCATCTTTTCAAATTAAAGTTAAAAAATAGTAAAGATTAAGCATTTTTAGTCCAAACACGATGACAGGCACATATGATGTTACGCTTGCTAATAGCCAAATACAAGCTATTAATAAAATGAAAATTCAAAAAGAAACAAAAGAAAATTTGTCATTCAGTTACGAAACAAGAATAGTATTCTAAACTAAAAGTGCAAAACAGGATGCTGAAGATTGAGTCCAAATTTACACATAAACTTGCAATATTTGGCTTTGGAACAAAGCTTAAACAACATATTATACTCTCTCCCTCCAAAAAGAAGGAAAAATTAAAAATTCAAGATGTTGAGACAAGAAATTCAGAAGTCTGGAAACAAAGATAAATTATTATGACATTCTTATAGGATCTTTAGTATGCGTATCATCTTTAAGAATACCCCTAGCTCTTAACTTCTGCTTGAGGCACTATAAGGAAATAGACTTTTGGTGGCAATTTTTTGGTGACAACTATAAAAATTGGCACCAAAAATCGACTTTTACTGAAAATGTTTTAGTGGCGACTCTATTAAATCGCCACTATAGTATTTTTTGTAATTGGTGATAATAATTTAAAAAAAATGGTGATTTTGATTTTAATGGCGACTAAAAGTTGCCACTGAAAGTCTTTTAGTGACGACTTTTGTAAAATTTTTCTTTTAGTATTTTTGCAACAAAAGAAATTAATTTCTTTAGACGTAACTGTGGCTAGATTCGAACGTGCAACCTAGGAATTGTTTAAACATAAGTTCACCACTGATGTAGTTAGATAACTTTAGTTGTGAAATGAATTTTTTTAATATAAATTGTTTCTTCTAGTAACTCTTTCCTGAACCCTCTTATTCTTCACTTCGTGCGTCCTTATGTCATAAATTTTGGTCACATCAGTCTCTTCATCCGATTCGCTTCTTCATGACTTCATCTCTTCTGTTCGCGTCGCCTCATCTGCCTTTTCCTTTTCATTCCTCTCTCTCTCTCTCTCTCTCTCTCTCTGTCTGTCTAAATCTCCATCCTGCTTTTGCTTCTCATTACCCACCAACATACCCACCTTCTCTCGCCCCTCGCTTTTGTACCATCATGATTCAAGATCACATTCTTTTCTACTTCTTCCCCTTTTGAGTTGACTTGAGCTTCCTCGTGCTGCATCCCCTGCTCTAATCTGATCCCATCTCTGTTCCCTTTAAATTGGAGTTTCTCTGCTTCCAAGTAAGTGTCTTCTCGATCTCCTGCTTCAATACTGGCATTTTTTTCTTTTTAGTTTTTTGCTTGTTCAGTGACGGTACTGTGGTGTGGTTTGCTACTTGCCCTAGTGTTCTATGGGATTTGTAATGTTGCGCTAAGTTTGAGATGACATTGAGAATTATTATTGTATAGGTATTAATGATCATGATTGCACGATGGAAATAATGAGGAAGAATGTGTTTGGAGTCTACTTTCATCTCACATCCTACGAGTAATTTGGTTGGATTGATTTCTTATATGTAAGAAACTGTAGTTAATAGATAAATGTTCTGTCATTGTGGATGCCTATTAGATTTGCTAGACCATTTGTAGCTTTTATCTATTAATATATTCCTCTTTACCCAAAAAATACCAAAATACCAAACATCTTGTTAATTAATTATTGCCTTGAATTAATTATCACTTAATGTCTAAAAGTCTCAGTTCTATTGATACTTTCTTAAGATATAAGTTATAGAAATTGTTAATAGTTTCCAACAGTGGTTCATTTCATATAGACTTTGGAATTTTCTTTTAAACGAAAAATGTGAAAAAGTTAGTGAAGGTTGGTTGTGGTAGAAATAGAAACAGTGATAAGTGATAATAAAGACCAAAATGCTACTGTATTGAGTATTAACTACACAGTAGCAATAAGGTTTAATTGATTTATGCACACACGACACATTCATTGAACTTCCATCACAATCATGACCAAAGATGGTGGTTAGGATTATAGACTAGACTTGTAGTCTATATTTACAATAAATAGAAGAGTTCGGATTTGCTGCTGAACAAAATTCGTGCTCTTCCTGCTTTTCACTTTTAGCAACGGTTTTTATCTTTGCTAAAAGTTATGGCAGCATTTTTTGTTGCCAAAACTTTTAGCAACAGTAAAAACCGTTGCTGAAAGTAAAAAGCAGCATCAGCAGCAGTTTTGATCAGCAGTAAATCTGGATTCTAAATAGAATATCTACTTCAATCTTTCTACTCCAATTAATATCGTGTGTGATCATTGTTGCTTTTTTTTTTTTGGGTCTTAAAGCGTGAATCTTTCAGAAGTCTCTTCAAACATAATCTTCAAGAAATAGAGGGTGAAAGAGATACAATATGGTGTTAATTATATTGTTTCTTTTTAGTGTGATGTTGTTTGGAAGGCATAATTAAATTAGACATGACCCTTCCAATTGACAATGGTGTAATATGCAACAAGTGGACAAGCACCAATAGAATAAAGATTGGTTAAAATGCAACATGACTGATTGATTTTATTGCACTGTTCTTAAATCTTTTGGTTATCAATGTTTATATTTAGTCTTTGATTATAGTCATAATACATTATATATTTAAAAGTTAATATGAATCTAGATGGCACTTGAAGCAAATCGATGCTGACTAGACTATGGAGCCTGAAAAAAAAAAGAAAATAAAGTTGTATTTACACACAACTTAAGTAACCAGCTAAGTAGCATCACTATTTCTTTTTTTAGTTTCTATCATTTCTTTTAATTATTGATTGCTTAGGATTCTTAAAGTCAAATCACCAACATTGAATAGTTACTAGTATTTTTTTTTATCTTTATGATGATTTGCACAATGTTTTCTTTTTTATAATTTATCTATAGCAATATAGCTTCATCAATTTATTCTTTAATTTTTTTTGGAAATGTAGTTTAATGAACTTATCTCTTATACAGATTAATAAAGTATATAGATTCTTCAATGAATAGATATTTTTAGTTTATTTTGTTAGACACATTCATTTTTTTCTCTTCTTTTCTCATCTTTTTAAATTTTTTTAATTAAAATAAGACAACCTAATCAAATTCATATCATTTTTTTCTTTTTTTGACTGTCTCTTTCTTGCTTGTTCTTTTCCTTTAGTCTTCCGAAAGGCATATTGCAAAGGAGAGCAAGTGATTTTGAGCTAAGGCAACACTAAATCTATACCCTCAAGACTCGTTGGATTGTGGAAGAACATTGTGAGGTATGATCATTTAAAGCCTTTCTCCCAAAATTATAATTCTATCTGCTACGAACTTTTATTTAATCTGGTTTCTAGTTGCCTATATTAGAAACAATGTCTTGATATTAGTTAAGTTATGAAAAAACTTATCTTTAGAATGGGATCATCCGTTGTAGCATTAATTTAGTTTCAACTAGCTCTTATATTGTTTATGGGTTAACTTCATATTGGGTTTTGTTAGATAATAAACAAATTCATTGAGTAGAATCCATACCTTTCTAAATTTATACTCAAGAAGCCCTCATTTTGTGGACCAATTAGAATTAATTCCATTCTTATTAAAAAAATTCTCTTATTATTTTTATAATATTTTTTAACAAAGTAAAAAATAATGCAAATCATGGGACCACTAAATCAAGATGTTTAGAATCATATTTTTATTCTAGTTTGATGATGATGAGATGAGATGCTTTTCCAAATGTAAGCTTTATTAAGATCTTTATCATGTTATTTCTCTATTTTGAAATCACATTTTTGTCTCAAAAGCCATTGAGTTACTTTATCATGTTATTTTGTTTTACTTTAATTCCTTCGTTTTTATTTAATCTGTTAATTTTATTTTGTTTTAATTTGGTATTTGAACTAACAAAAATTATTGATAGTTATGTTTTTTTTCTTTTCAATGCTCATTTTGTACTACTTAGTTGCTTTAATGGAAAGTATGCTATAGTATAAGCTTCCAACATATAGCTTCTTTCATGAATAAACTATGTAGTTGTAGCAGACATTAATGGACAAAAGTTGGTTGAAGATTGAAAATAGAGTAGATCCAACATATATCAAAGGAATAGATAGCTTTCTTGAGTAGGCCTTTAGTCAACCACAGGTTAAAAATGAGATTTAATGTCCTTGTAAGGGATGTATAAACACAAGGTTCAAGTTTAGAATTCAAGTAAGAGTAGACTTATTGAAGAATGGTTTTTGGGATAGTTATGAAGTGTGGGCCTTACATGGAGAAAGTTCAATAAGATATGAAAATCCCCTTAATGATTAAGTGGAAGAAGACGATAGTGTTGAAGATGATGAAGTTATAGAGATGGTACGTGATACATGCAGATATGTCAATAAAGGGGAGATGAATAGTGGATTTGAAAATAATGAAGAGCCAAATATTAATGCAAGAAAGTTTTATGAATTATTGTCAGATGTTGAGACAGATCTTTATCCAGGGTGTAACTAAGTATCAAAGTTGTCATTCATTGTTAAACTATTACACTTGAAGTGCCTTAATCATTAGAGTAATAAATCTATGGATGCCTTGTTGAGTTTTTTCAAATAAGTTCTTCCTGAGGGGTCATTGGTACCGGGGTCTTACTATGAAGCCAAGAAGGTTATCCGGGAGCTAGGTTTGGACTATACCAAGATAGATGCATGTGAGAATAATTGTATTTTATATTGGGGTGAGCATGCCAATGCAGAATCATGTCCTAATTGCAACACATCCAAATGAAAGTTGGATAGACCTAAAGGTAAGAAAGTAGCACATAAAGTTTCGCAGCATTTTCCAATAAAGCCAAGGCTGCAAAGGCTTTACATGGCAAAAACCATAGCTAAAGAGATGAGGTGGCACAAGGAGGGACAAATTAATGACGGTGTGCTAAGACATCCTTCAGACTCTCTAGCTTGGAAATCCTTGATAACCAACATCCCAACTTCTCTATTGATCCTAGAAATGTACGGTTGGGTCTAGCAAGTGATGGGTTCCAACCATGTGGGAATATGAGTACCAATCATAGTATATGGCTAATTGTTCTAGAACCATATAATTTGCCACATTGGAAGTGCATGAAGCAACCATACTTTATGTTGACACTTCTCATTCCTGGCCCTAAATGTCCAGGTGACGACATAGATGTTTATTTGCAACCAATGATTGAAGAATTAATGGAATTTTGGGAGGATGGCATAGAGACATATGATTCTTACTCAAAATCAAATTTCAAGATACATGTAGCTCTCTTGTGGATAATTAATGATTTTTCCTGCATATGGAAACCTTTCAGGATGGTCAACCAAAGGCAAGCTTGCATGTCCTTGTTGCCATAAAGACACACATTTTATTTCTTTGAGAAATAAATTGTGTTATATGGGTCATCGCCGCTTCTTACCAACCAATCATCCATGGCATAAGAAGAGGAGGTCATTTGATGGGAAAGTAGAAAGAAATGTCTCTGACAACATCATATCAACAATGATGAATATGATTGGAAAGACAAAAGACACTTTGAAGAGTCGATATGATTGGTGGATTTAGGAATTAGACAAGGGTTACATCCAATTCAAGATGGAAATAATATTTTGTTGCCTGTAGCATGCTATGCATTATCCTTTCATGAGAAGTTGACATTATGCAACTTCTTGGCTAATTTGAAGGTTTCAGATGCTTTCTCATCAAACATTGCAAGATGTGTGAATATGAGGGAGAGAAAAATTTTTGGGTTGAAGTGTCACAATCACCATATATTATTGCAAGATATATTCCCAATTGCAATACGTGATTTGTTGCCCAAACAAATATATGAACCGATTATAGAGTTGGGTAATTTTTTAAGAATCTATGCTCCAAGTGCTTGACTATTGAAGATCTCGATATTCTTGAGGTTCAAATTCCTATTACTTTATTCAAACTAGAAATGATATTTCCACCAGCTTTTTTTGATATCATGAGTCATTTGCCAATTTACGTGGAAGATTGTTGGACCTGTACAATACTGATGGATGTACCCTGTGGAGAGGTAACACATCACGATATTCTATTTTTCAATTACATAAATTTTATTTGCTATGAACCTCAATTATTTTAGCCTTTATATATAGGTACTTATGGACACTTACATCATATGTTCAATTGCTAAAGATTATTTAGCAGAAGAAAGTCTAACTTTTTGTTCATGGTACTTAAAGAATATTCCAACCAAGGTTAACATACCTCCTCAGAATGATGATGGACCTAAGACTTCTAGTAACGTGTCTATATTCAAACGACCTAGGCAACCAAAAGGGCATTCTGAGTCCATCACTTTATTTCAGGAAGATTTCAATCAGGCTTGCATGTATGTGCTTCAAAATTGTGAAGAGGTTTGGCCATTCTTGGAGTAAGTTCACATTATTCCCAAAATTTTCACAAAAGTTCACATTATAGTCAATATATGTTAAACAAATTGGCTTATTTATTATAGGGAGCACAAGAAAGAAATTGAAATACAAACTTCGACAATGGTGGATAAGAGACATTTTAAGGAATTTCCTAGTTGGTTTCGTGCATGTGTAAGCGTATATCTACATGGCTTAGTCCACTTTTTTAGTGTATATATAAAGTTTAAATGGTAACAACAATTATTTGTTTATATAGCTTCTTGCATTATGTCAACAAAGAGATGGAAGTGATGACCTTATCAGCTTAGCAGTTGGTCCTAATAGGGTGGCAAACTTATATCCTATATATATGGCTAACGGTTTCATATTTCATAATAAAGCTCGTGCATTTGGGAAAAAAACTCAAAATAGTGGAGTTATTGTCAAAGGGGATGATTCAAACTCTGAAAAAGAGTATTATGGCATAGTTGAATATATTTATGAGCTGTCTTATCTGGGGAATAACAAAGTATATCTCTTCAAGTGTCATTGGTGGGATGTAGCTCAATTAAGAAAAGGATATAAAATTGACAAGTATGGATTCACAATCGTTAATACTTGTTATTTGTTGAATATGAATGAGCCATTTGTCTTAGCATCTCAAGCAGAACAAGTTTTCTATGTACCTGATATCATTGATCAAGTTTGGCTTGTTGTGGTGAAGACACATCCGCGTGACCTATTTAATATGCCGCTAGAGGATGATAATGATGTTGAAGGTAATGAACTATTAGTCAACCACCAAGATGAAGCATATCAACAGATAGAGGTTGAATTGAACACGTTGGCTAGCAATTTAGTAGAAAATGAAATCACAATAGCCTTACATAGAGATGATGTCAAGCTGCAAAGCATTAATCATGCAAATGAAGATTTGCAAACATGTACACAAAATGTTGAAGATGCAAACTTCATTGATGATAATAAAGTAGATGTGACCATAAGTGAGGAAAGTGAAGAAGAGTTACTCGATAGTCATTGTAAGGATGTAAACAAATATATCTATATTTCATTTATATTTAATCTTGTAATTTGATAATATTTTATAAGCAATGTTATTTACACATTTCAGTTACATCTTATATATACATTAATACTGTTACTTATTTTTTACTTATAATGTTGCAGTAACATGACATGATTTGGAAGGGGTAGAGGTGCTGGACCAATTGGTAGGAAAGGCGTTGCACGTAGTAGACATGAGAAGCATGGTGAAGTATCATCAAGCTTTCGCTTACAACCACCACAATCAGATCTAGCACCACCCCAACCAATGCCACAACTTACTACTCAACCAGTGGCACAAGCAGAGGCACATGATGCAAATCTTACTCAAGCACAACCTTCACCGAATCTTAGTAGTGTAGGTTTATTGCATACTTATTGAACAAAGTGTATGGAATTTTATACTTTCATGCAACATAATTTGGTGATATTTAATTTGTTTTTAATTGTTCATATCATCTTCTTGTAGTACAAATAAGAAGGGTAGAGGATGTTATAGATCTGTAGAGATGGATATGAAGACAACATATGGTGGGAAAATTGATGTCACCATGTATGATTATGTTAATAGAGCTATCGGATCTGGGCCAAGGGAGCTTCCTAATTATTATGGCCTAGTGGTGAGGACCACAATTTCATTTAAAGAATGCAATGCAGAATGGAAAAATGCCTCTACAAAATACAATCAAGCAATGTGGTTTAGGGTTAAGGTAATAATTATGTAAATAAGTTATTCCATTCTTATAATTGTTGGAATGATTATATTATTATGTCTAACAATTATAATTTTCTATGATTGTTTTAGGAGAAATTTACAACTTCTAATGCTAAAAAAGAAGTAGAATTACAAAGTTATGCTTTAATGACTTTTCAAAAGAATTTTAGAAGTTGGAAGACTAGCTTGCACAAGCACTATAATCATTATGCAACTGATGAGGAAAGGCTAGCTAATAAGCCAGAAGGTGTTGATGAAGAAGATTGGCAATGGTTAGTAGAATACTTTGGTTTTGATGGTTTCAAGGTATCATGTTGATAATATATTTTGCTAAAATGTTTTGTGAATTTTTTTTTCAGTTTAAGTGACTAACTGTTTGATATAATAGACAAAAAGTGAAAGAAACAAAATCAATAGGAGTCTACAAATAATGAAGCACACGTCTGACCCAAAATCTTTTGCAGAAATATAAGCATCCACGGTAATTTCTTTAGACTTATGACTACTTTTCATCTTGGATGTGTTCCCATGGATTCTAGTTAATTTCTTTTGTAAGTGTTTTTTAGTAATGCATTTTCTAGTGAAAGACCTTGGCAGTAATTTTTTTTTTTAGTAAATATCATTTTGTAATGGTTTTAAGTAGTTGGGACTAGACTGATATGGACTGATATGGTTTTAAGTGTTTTACTAAAATACTATTCATTAATCTAAATGCAAGTTTTTGGATTTGTAATGTGTAGATAATTTGTAGTTTTGGAATGCATTACAGATAATTTTTGTGTTTTATTTTTTATTCTAGATTTGTATTGTGTGTGTGACAATTAGACATCATGAGTGTAAGTTTCTTTGGAGAGGGACCCAAATACTGGGGAAAAGGTAACACCTGACATTATGTGAGAGATGCAACACACTCGAAAGACAAAGGAAGAAGAAGTGGTGTGGTCAGATCCAAAGTCTCCAGAAGTTCATGTATATTTCACAATTTTAATAACTTTTTTTACAAAATTGACATGCTTTTTAAATTGATCTTAACCAAATGATGATTGTTTTAACCTTAGGGTCATCTCAAAGAGCTTGTGCTTCAACAACAATCCATCGAAGCTGAGTCTCAATTGACAAGGGATGAAATTTTGGTAGAAGATCTTGATGAGACAACTGGGTATGTTCGTGGGATGGGTTATGGGATGAAATCTCCAAGAAAAAGAACCATAAGCCAAGTTGATATTGATGTTCGAATGTCTTCTTCATTGGAGAGTGTACGTGGACAAATGCAGACAGAGATGGATCAAAAGTTACAAGAAGCGCGAGCTGAGATGGAAAGACAGAGAAAGGAGGAAAGTGAAGAGATGGAAAGAAAGATGCAAGCAAAGATTGCTCAACAATTGGCTGCGTTACTAGCTAGAATACAACAGGTATTTTCTTGAACCATTTTATTGATATTTCAATCATTTGATATTGTAATTTCTTTCTTTCTCTGATCTGTAGCCTTTGTTTTTGTTTTTTTTTTGTTTGGTAATTTTAATAAATTTAGTATTATTAAGTTGTTCTTCCAATAATTGTCAGGAAAAACTAATGTCTTGTTTAATCATGGGATATATGTTTCACATATATACTGCTATTAAGTGTAATAGAAAATAAGAAGTTCATTGATTTGGACAATAAATCCAAATACTACACCTATTTATTCTGCTCCAAACTAAAATAAGTATCTCAGCCTAGTTCATTCAGTTTGTTACTTGTTCTGGATTTTTTTTTCTATTATGGGTATGTTTGGTTTAAATTTTTACTTGCATTGGAAATATAGGCTGAAATGATTAGGTACTTTATTAAATGTCAAGCTCATTGTAGCCAATCACCAAATAAATTTGCAGATTAGATGCTTCCAATATTAATTATTCTTTGTGACATTATGCTGCATCCTTGACTTGTAGATTTAGGAATAATATTTGTAACTTTATTGATAACATGGTCAATCTGTTAGAATATTTCATTCTGGGTGACAAATTACTAGGATTTAATCTAACTTTTTGAACAATGGATTTTTCTTTTGAACTTCTATTTTTCAAAATCTATAATTATCTTATTCTAATAAACTTATATAGAGATATATTATGTCTGTCTGTATACTATTAAGATATAATTAATGGTTTTGAATTAAAAATGAATAACATAATAATACTCTACTCTATCTATTTGGTCAATTTTCTCTAATGAATATTCTTTGATAATCTAAACTTTCTCTTATTCATATGTAAACTAATGGGGGTTAGGCTTACCGAGAAGAGTTAGTCTCTTACATGGTAGTGAATCCAAGTTCAAACTTTCTCTTTTAATGTATTTTTATTAAAATTAAATTAATTCAAAAATCAATTTTATGTAACTGCAGTCCAAAGATGTAATTTATTATTTCCTCATGATCCTTGAAGCAATCTACATGCTAATCTCCTCCAGACAAAGACAAAACAAATTCCTTGTGCAAAAAGATTAGTGCTGTGGAATTTTGTTTATATTTTTAAAGGTTTAAAGAAAGCAAAAAAGAGAGGCAGTAGGCCATGATGTCATGCTCAAATTTATTAGAGTGAGAAGCAAAAGAGGACGTTAATTTCTTAAAGTTAAGTTATAATTAGAAGCCAATAGTCGAAGTCACACACATATAGTGAAAATCTATGGATATGAAAATAGTAGCCAAGGAGAAAATGAACTAACCTGCATGTTGTTATACTTATTGAACGTTTTATCTTTAATTATATTATATGATTTTTGTTTTTGATTTTAACACAGGCAGCCATAAATGGATTACAAGCATCAGCAAATTAAAGCAAAAGCTAGGGAAAGTTGGATAAGTATATTGTTGATTTTGTATGTTATAGAAAGCAGAAGCCAAGAAAATCTAAATATGTATGAATTGTTGATTTTGTATGTTATAGCAATTTTAAATTTTGCAAGACAACACAATTTTATAATAGTTATATTATTATATTTATTAAGACAAAAAATATTTATAGCTTTCTTCAAAAAAAAATATATTTCATTGATTTTTGGTGGCAACTTGCAGTAGTCGCCACTAACTTTTTTTTATAATGAAATGACTTTTGGTGGCGACTTTCCCAGTTGCCACTAAAGATATCTTTCAGTGGTGACTATAGTCGCCACCAAAAGTCACCTTTGGTGGCAATTTGTAGTAATCGCCAATGAATCTTTTTTTTTACAAAAAAAATAACTTTTGATGGTGACTTTCGCAGTTGCCACTAAAGATAGCCTTCAATGGTGACTAGAGTTGATACCAAAAGTCACTTTTGATGGCGACATGCAATGGTCGCCACTGAATATTTTTTATTTTATAAACAAAAAATGACTTTTGGTGGCCACTTTCATAGTTCCCACTAAAGATACTCTTCAGTGGCGACCACAGTTGCTTTTGGTGGTGACTTCTATAGTTGTCACTAAAGATACTCTTTAGTGGCGACTATAGTTGCCACCAAAAGTTACCTTTAGTGGCGACCAATGGTTGCCACTGAATCTTGCCTCTTTTGTTATGTTTCATGCAAGTTTCAATGGCTCGTTTTTGGACTTTGGTAGCGACCTTGATTGCCACCAAAGGGTAACTTTTGGTGGCAACTCATTTGTCACCACCAAAAACCTTTAGCTGCAAACTTATAATAGCAACTTTAGTTGCCACTTTAGTCACCACCAAAGACTTTTTGGTGGCAACTTTTCAGACTAAGTTGCCACCAAAAATCAATCTTTTTGTAGTGAGGAACTCAGGCAATTCTCTAGCTGTAGGTTTCTGTTCTAAACCTTTATCACATTTAAGATCAGACTAGCCAGCCACATCATTACATAATCCAAAAAGATGTTAAGAACCAGAATGCTATGAATTAAAGTTTTCAAGTCTCTGTATTACAATTTAGAAACATCATCCAAAAGACCATGAGACAAAAATTGAAGGGATGCCTAGTGCACAATTCTCCAAATCTAATGATTGACTTTTAAAAAAAATTGCTTGCTATATCTTTGTCTCCACCATAGGAGGAATCCATACCTAAGAATCAATAGGCAGATGTAGGTCAGGCTTGAGGCAAAGGCCAAGGCAAGTTTGTGATTTGTAGGTTTGCCAGAGGATTATGATTCTTGAAAAGCATTTCAAGAAATTGTGTTAGGGACTTAGAATGGAGATTATTGCATAGGAATAAAGAAATAGATAAAGAAGAGAGAGACTTTTCAAAAACTGTATAGTTTGAACAGTACTTTGTGGACTAAATTTGAACAAAAATGCAGATTCATTATGTACTTGAATTTTTTTTAAAGAAAAAGATGATTAATAGATTTGTAATCAGACACATATCAGGTAGTAAAACTGCACAAGCAAATCAGAAAGCTAATCAAAACGAAATCACATAGAGAGATTGAAGAGCTGTGATAACCTTGATGGCGAGCGAGTAGTAAGCGAAGAGTGAAGCGCTAGAGAAGCAAGCTGAGCTAATGCACAGGCTGAGCCGTTGAGAGACTACTGACCATGACAGAAGAAGGCTGAATGACAATGGCAAACGAGAATGACGATGGCGGAGGCAAGTGAAGCGTCAAGTGGCATATAGCAAAAACAAAGAAAATGAGGGAAGATTTGATTTTAGGGTATATGGCCAAGGTGACCATTTCAATATTTTTTAAAATATACATGTATATTTAGTATCAGTTATAACTAATGTTAAAATATGGATGTTAAATTTTTTTAAAAAAATAATATTGTGTATATTTAATGTCAATTTAATGTAATTAATGCTAAATAAGTAACGTCAGACTTCCATTTTTTTGTAGTGTATTTATAAAATTGTAAGAACTTAATTATAAAATTTTAAACTATAAAGATAAATTGAAATTTGAGTAAACTTATAAGATCCAACAAATTGAAAATTGAGTAAAATTATAAGAAGCTAAACAATAATTTAACCAAAAAATATTAAAGAACTCAAGCAGCAAAAAATGTGTTATTTTAAATGACTTAACTAGTTCCTGTTAATTATAAAGCATCCATAATTGAACGCAAGATTCAAAGTTGGCTTTCTTCTAACTTATGAGGTCACGTAGTACATATCACTTGAAATAATTCTTCCACACCTGTCTATTCTGTTTTGACATTTCAAACAAATGTGTGGAGTATATTTTCTATAGAATATGTTTATATGAGTCGACTTGACTTGTAAAATTGTGGATACATGACTTCTGTTGCTCCCATAAGTGCTTAAGTCATATACATCTATTTGGAAACACGATATTTCATTTGTAAAATAGAATTATAATATGAAAATTACTACTTGCTTTACATAGAACTCTCAATTTAGTTATTGAAAGGTTAAGTATTTTATTTTAGTCTCTAAAAAGGTAATTTTATCAATTAGGTACCTTTGTTTATTATTTTATAACTTTTAGTTGTGAAAATTTTGAGATTTAATAATAATTTTATTTTGATTTAGTAATAAAATAGACTAAATTGAATGAAATATAATTTTTCAAAGACTAAATTGAGACACTTTATCTTTTACGGACTTCATTGAGAAAATCAGCAATTAATTCAATTATTTTCAAACCTTTCAGTATCAAAGTAAGAATATATATATATTCAATATTTTACCGGACCGGTCATTGAACAGGAGAAGGTATTTGTTTAAGGTTTGTTGGTTCAACCGTGATTGAACTATGGTCAAACTAGGAATAATTAAATATATTTATATATAAATATATATTTTTACTTTTATATATTGAAAGTTTAACATAATACATATATAACTAATTATTTTTTTCATGTTTTAATTTTGATCAACTATAGATGAGCTATTTTGACACTCTAAATGTACATGATTCAAGCTAAATTGCCCAAATTGTTTATGCTACATCGCATTCCATATATGTGAGTTAATTTCACTTCATTATCTATTTTTACTTTTGTTTATTAATAAGTCATACATATTTAAAGTATCAATATATACATATATAATTGGCCATACCATTAAAATTTAATGGAAGACTTATAGAAGTTTAGTGGCAAAGACTAAATTAATTTATAAAATATAAGAACTTAAATATAAAATTTTAAACTATAAGGACCAAATTAAAAATTGAGTAAAAATACAAGAACGTAAACAAAAAAAAAATTAATTTAACCTAAAATATTAAAGAAGGAAAGCTGTGGAATTTGTGTTAATTGAATTGA
Organism: Biancaea sappan; assembly: GCA_037074585.1. Lineage (NCBI taxonomy): Eukaryota > Viridiplantae > Streptophyta > Magnoliopsida > Fabales > Fabaceae > Biancaea > Biancaea sappan. The sequence continues at coordinate 29,719,997 of CM073493.1, forward strand.
TTTAGCTAATTCTAGTTAATGAAAAAAGAATTGGTTTCAATATGTATTTGTACGAATCCTTTGTAGTAATTGCAGATGACAGTTTCTATCTTAACCATTTATTTTAGCTTGGACAATCATCAAACCTCGTGGGGTAAAAATATTCTTTAAACCCAACATAATGGACTACCCTGTAAAGTTACTACAAATAATCCATTCTACTTATACACGGGCCACGGAGTATATTTCATTTTAAATAATTTTTTTCATACCTATCTATTCAGTTTGGTTCAAATTGATTCTCTTTCATGGATTACTAACAAATTTGTGGAGTATATTTTCTATAGAATATGTCTATAAGAGTTGACTTGACTTGCTATAAAATTATGGACACGACTTCTATTGCATCTACAAGTGGTAAAGTTGTATACATTTATCTCTAAGCATGATATTTCATTTGTAAAGTAGAATTATTTTGAGTAAATTATTGCTTGAACTATAAACATATCTCAATTTAGTTTTTAAAGCATAAAATATTTTAATTTAGTCTTTAAGAAATAGTATTTGTATCAATTTAATTTCTCTATTTATTACTCTGTCATTTTTAATTACGAAAATTTTCACATTTAACTATAGTAGAGATTTATTTTTTTTGGTGTAAAGGAAAACTTATATTAAGAAAGCAACAAACAGTACCATAGATTCGCTTTTATAGAGCAATACAGATAGCCTGGCAAATTAAATATTATAATAGTCGTTCAAGTTGGCTTGCTGCACAAAATGGGGTGGGGACAAAAAGGTAACAGCTGATCCTCCCTGGGCCCTAGCAGACTTTGAGAGTTTGTCAGCGCAGCCATTCTGACTTCTAATTTTGATAATCTTGCTATGTTCGAGCTTGGATATAAGGTACCTGCAGTTTTCAAAAACAATAGAGAGAGGGTGATAGACGGAAACTTCATTAGTTATTCCAGAAAAAAGTTCTTCACAATCAGTTTCAATTTCAAGAATCTTGATATTTCTTCACAATCAGTAGATTTTTTGATTTAACAGTAGAAAGAACCAAATTTATGCAAATATAATTTTTGAAAGACTATGACACTTTATTTTTTAAGGACAAAATTAAAAATTGTAATATTTTAATAAGTAAATTAGCAATTTATTCAATTATTTTAAAACTTCTTTGATATCAAATTAAATATATATTTATATAGAATAAACACACGTTTAATGAAGCGTGAATAATTTAACGTTCACATGACCCTTTTGCTTTCGTATATTTGTCAAACAATTTTCTAAAAGAATATTTGATAAACAACTTTTCATTTTTAAATTAGAGTGTTTCAAAGCCTAAGTTAGGTAATAAAATTGATGCTCAAATTATTCCACTAAAAAAGTACAAAAAATTAAGTTATTAAGCGTAAAAAAAGTAGAGTTCTTCCCAAATTAATATCTCTAAAAAATTAACTTATAAATATTCCATTCATTTTTATTATCACTGAAGTATAGTCACTACAAGAAAAATGTCATATACCTATAGTCATTTATAGTGACAATAAGTAAACTGTAGGTATAAATAATTCATACTTATAGACAAAGGTAAAATGTACTGTAACTAATAAAATCGATGCTCAAATTAGTCCACTCAGAAGCACAAAAAAATTAACTTATTAAGCGCGAAAAAACAAAGTTCTTCCTAAATTAACATCTCTAAAAAATTATAATTTTATTGTTTTCCTGAAATTGAAATAAGTGTTATCACTGTTACGAATGAATATTACATAAAGTAATATATAGTTGATCCATTTTTGTAAAGAAAGTTCTAATTATTTATTTTTGGTATTGAACATAGAATTATTTTCAATCACTTCGAAACAAAGGTTAGAGAATGGATGCTTATAAATATTCCATTTATTTTTTTTAATTATCACTAAAGTATAGCTTTTTAATTCTTTTGAAAAATTTGAAGGAAAATGATTTCTTTTATTATTTATACTATTTTTTGACTCACATTTTAGTATTAAAAAGAACTTATTTTGTTTCCTCATTCTAACCAATTGTTTTTTCTTTTTCCTTTTGACAATCCAACACATGAAAAATATACTCCACACTTTATGTTACACAATTTTATTTTCTAATTATCCGTAATCAAATAATTGATCTGGATCAATAGTTAATGAAATATCTCTTTTCCTCTTACTTTTAGTATGAGCTTTAATTTTTTTCTCACATGTTTATTTTATGTCAATTTTGTCCACTTAGTAATCAAAGCTAATCGTAATTGTTTTGTTTCTGATTTCTATAGAAAAATTTGTGTTTTCTATTTAATTTTTGATATGTTATCATTTTTCTTGTTTATCCTTTTTTGATTTTTATTGATTATTTTACGAAATTGTGACAATCCATTTTATTATGTTATATAATGATTTTAAGTGAATATGTAAAGACATTCTCAATAATTTGTGTAGTTAGATAATCTATTTAAAAAATCATTAAAATGTAGCTCAAGTTATGATAATGAATATATTTGATATGTAAATTTGTTTTTATATATTCTCTTTTAAAATATCATTATTAAATATTTCATTGTATTTAATTTCTTACAAACAAAAAACTTTTGTATCCAATAATTTTTAAATCTTAAAAAAAAAAACTCTTCCAGATTTTTTTTTGTTTTTTTGAAGTTTTAGTTTTTAAAACAATTTCACAAAATTCGTTTCAAAATAAAATAAGCCCTTGTCATTTGTCTAATTAAAATGGTAATATATAACTTAAATTGTCATTTGTCTAATTAAAATTACTTAAATGGTAATGATAAAAAAGGAGAAAAATGAAAACTCAAACGATGAAATCAGCTCAGTGTATTTTCTGATGCTGAGAGAATTAATATTTATACATGCCTTTACATAACACGTTTTCACTACGGGTGTACAGATGGCTATTGATCTTGAACTTGAGAAAGCAACAGAACACAAACAGTTATATACGAAATAATAAGCAATTAAAGAATAAAGAATACACGTCTATAAAGCTATAGAAGAAACGTGGAGGCTTTCTGTTATGCACCGAATACTGCAATCATAAATCAGAATTGTTACTTTGATTTATATTTTTATCTCCAAAATTCCCCCTCAAACAAAGGGGTGAGTTAAGATGAACACCAAGTTTGTCCCTTAGAATTGCAAACTGAGAATTGGATAGAGGTTTGGTTAAAAATATTTGCCAACTAATTACAAGAAGGAGCATATCTAACTTCCATCTCTCTGATCTGTATTTTGTCTTGAATAAAAAGGACATCGAGGTCTATGTGTTTTGTTCGAGCATGGAAAACTAGGTTACATGCTAATGATCCGGCACTGAGATTATCACACATAACACAGCTGGACTGGTTGAAGGAAACTTTAATTCTGTGAGCAAAGATTTTATCCAAGTTATTTCAGCAACCAAGTTAGAAAGTGAGCGATACTCAGATTCTGTACTTGATTGTGCTATTGTACTCTGTTTTCATGATGGCCATGAAACCAAAGTGTCTCCTAGATAAACATAGAAACCTCCAATTGATTTTCTGTCATCTTTTGAAACAGCCTAGTCTGCAGCTGAAAATCTCGTAATGGGTAATAAGGCAGTAGAATAATTTGGAAAACGTAGCTGAGGACCTACTTTGATAAAAATGCCAGCATCTTTAGTTCCTTTTAAGTAACGAAACATACGTTTAAGAGTTTCCAGTGTAGATCAGTGGGATGTTGGAGGAATTGACTTAATTTGTTGACTGTAAAACTAAGGTCTGGTCTGGTATGGGTAAGATACTATAGGGCCCCAATAGCATTGCGGAATCTTGATGAATATGGAAGTGTTTCCCCTTATGTGGCAGTCAATGAGAGATTGAGTGTCATAGGAGTTGGGCAAGGACTGACTTTACTCATGGAAAATTTTTCCAATAAATCCTCGGCATACTTGGACTGAGTGAGAAAGAAGCCATCAAAGTTTTCTGGTGACCTGTATTCCCAGAAAGAAATGTAGAGGTCCAAGGTCTTTAAGAGCAAAAGACTGATGTAAGCTTTGAGTAAATTCAATAAAAAATTCCCTTTTATTAGTAGTAATAATAATGTCATCCACATAAATCAAAATGAAGAGAATTTTTGTTTTTGACACAAGATAAAAATGAGATGGATTTGCTCGGCTATGATTAAAACCCCATGTCAGAAGTGCTCCCTCAACCTATCAAACCAGGGCCTAGGAGCCTGTTTGAGCCCATAAAGGGCCTTGTGAAGCTTACATACATAAGTGGGTTTGTTAGGATCCTCAAATCCTTGCGGTTGCCTCATGTTATAGTCTCTTGTAAATGCCCATTAAGAAAGGCATTGTTAATATCAATTTGGTGTATAGGCCAATCCAGTGTAGCAGCTATAGTGAGAATAATTCGAATAGTAGATGGCTTAATTACAAGACCAAAAGTATCGAAAAAATCAACCTATGGGTTTGTGTAAAACCTTGAGCCACTAACCTTGCCTTGTATCTGTCAACTTGTCCATTAGATTTGTACTTAACCTTGAAAATCCATTTGGAACCCACAATATGCATGTTAGGGGCACTGGGAACTAAAGACCATGTGTGGTTCTGCTGGAGAGTTGAGAATTTTGCTGCCATTGCCTTATACCAAATAGGGTTTGCTAAGGCATCTGCTACATTTTGTGGAGGTATAGATACTGTTGTTGAACTAGCAAAGGGAATTTTAGGTTTAACTATCCCTGTTTTGCTTCTAGTTATCATAAGGTGCTGGTTAACTGCTACAAAAGAAGCTTGATTGTTTTAGCAGTATCATGAAGTCCGGAAGTGGTGTCAGGCAACATATATCTAGTAGAAGATGAATCAGTACTATGTTCAAACCTAGATGGAAGCATATATCTAGATGACATTGTATCTGAATTGTCTGCAATGCTGGGAGAAGCATCAGAAGAATTTTGCACATAATTATCAAAAAGAGGAGAATCTGACCTTTGTGTTGAGGACAAGGGCTGATCTGCTGCAGGAGAAGACAAAGAAAAATTGTAATTTGATAAATTGAATTTATTGGAAATTTGGACATTGGGTAGAGCTAACTGTTCTGAACATGCAGTAGAAGAATTAAATAAGGAAGAGAAAGGAAAATCACTACGGTTAAAAACAACATGTCTAGAAATGTAAAGTTTCCCAGTTAGAGACAAACACTTGAAACCTTTGTGTTGATTGCTATATCCAATGAAAAGACACTTTTGAGAGTGATATTGAAATTTTTGTATATTATAGGGAGTAAGATAAGGAAAAGCAGCACAACCAAAGGGATGAGAGTGATTGTAATCTGGTTTTTTATTGAATATGAGTTCAAAAGGTGTTTTGTTATCGAGAAGAGTGGAAGGCAATCTATTGATGTTGTGTGCAGCTATATGAAAAGCATCCCACCAAAAATTTAAGGGCATTTTGACTTGGGCTAGGATTGTAAGACCACTCTCCACAACTTGCCTATGTTTTCTCTCAACTTTCCCGTTTTGTTCAGAAGTGTAAGGGCAAGTTAGCATGTGATTGATACCATGTTCAGTCAAGAAGGATTTAAAGGCAAGGAATTCCCTACCTGAATCCGTATGAACAATTTTAATATATAAGTCAAAGTGTTTTTCAACAATTCGCTTAAATTGTTTAAAAATAGGAAGAGCCTCATTTTTGGTTTTAAGTGGAAAAACCCAGCTGCATCTAGCGAAATTATCAAGGATGTTTATATAGTATTTGAATCCTTGTCTAGAAACAAGAGGTGTTGGACCCCACAAATCAACATGAACAATTTCAAGGGGTTTTAGAGTTTTAGAGATTGAGTGGGTGAATGGTAACTTATGGCTTTTTCCATATTGACAAGCTATGAAAAAAAGGGCATTCTCATTACTTTTAATTTTGAAATTACAAGATTTGAGAATTTGTAATAAAGTCTTGAGTGATGGATGTCCAAGCTTGTTGTGCCAATCAAGCAGAACTTCAGGATCCTCAGTTGTCAAAATCGCGGTTTAACTCTTAAAATCGTACGATTTTACATTTCTACCCCCCCAAATCGAGTAAACTCGTACATAAACTCAGAAACCGGTCAAACTCGGTCAAACTCGGTTGAAATTGGTCAAAATCGCTTATTTTATCGAGTTGGAACAGTGCAGCCCAAATTTTTTTTTTTAAAGAATTGTAGCCCAAATAGAACAGTGCAGCCCAAATTTTTTTTTTTTAAAGAATTGCAGCCCAAATAGAACAGTGCAGCCCAAATATTTTAGTTTGTCCCATTTGTGGTGTTGATAGAATATCATTTGTGTTGTATGGACATCTTTTGTATGTTCTATGTTGTATGGACATCTTATGTATGTTCTATGTTGTATGAACATCTTATGCATGTGGACATCTTATGTATGTTCTATCTTGTATGGACATCTTATGTATGAGTTTAATTAGTGAATGTATATATTGAGTAACAGGAAAGAGTAAATGTAAACTCTTACGAGTTTACGATCCGAGTTTACCCCCCGTCCCCGAGTTTGGGTAAACTCTCGATTTTGACAACCTTGTCAGGATCAATGGATTTGGTGGTAATTAGGCAGGGGTTGGTGCCCTCAGGATTTCAGAACTTTTGAGATTTATAGTCTGTCACTAATTTAATCCGTCACTAATTAGGCTAATGTTATACTAGGGCAACAAAATTTGTGTTAATTTTAATGGGATAAAAATTGTGTAGATAGTTTAAATTCTTATAAAATATTCATAATCGAATGTGACATATTAAGTTGGCTTCTTCTAAATTATAGGGCCACATAATACGTATTACTTTAAATAATTCTTCCATAACTAACTATTCTATTATGACATTACAAACAAAATATGTGAAATTTACTTTCTATGGAATATGTCGTCAGTTGATTTGACTTGTAAAATTGTGGATACATGACTTCACCGACAAGTGTTTAAGCCACATACATCAATTTGGAAACACAATATTTCATTTGTAAAATAGAGTTATTTTGTATAAATTACTGTTTGATTTATATAGAAGTCTCAATTTAGTAATTAATTACATAATTTGATAAGTATTTCAATTTAGTCTCTGAAAATGATATATGTATCAATTTGGTCCCTTTGTTTATTATTTTATAACTTTTAATTATGGATATTTTGAGAATTAATGATAGTATTTTTTGATTTAGCAATAAAAATGACTAAATTGAATCAAATATAATTTTTTAAAGACTAAATTGAGACACTCTATTTTTTAAGAACTAAATTAAAGTAATTGTAATATTTTAATGAGAAAATAAGCAATTTATTCAATTATTTTCAAACTTTTCGATATCAAAGTAAGTATATATATATATATATATATATTAATGTTTTAGTAGACCAGTCATTGAACGGAGGGCACAAATTACAGTTAAGATTAAATAAAAGACATAAATGAAGTCTTCCTTTTGAAGATACCCATAGATTTAGTTCTAGAAATTAAATTAAATTAAAAAATTCAGAATCTAAATTATTAATTTATTTCATGATTTTGTTTTTGGGTTAAACTTTCTTTCTAGATTTAGTTCTAGCGTAATGTATAACAAATCTGAAAATTAAAGACTAGTTCTTTAGGAATTTACGCAAAAGCCTAAGTAGAAAGGAGAGTGAACAAATGAAATTATTAGTCTTCCTTTTGCAGATTCCAGTCCCTCCTACATTGGCACACCACACATGACAACCTGTCATAATCTCAAAATTTTGTATTTCTCTCATATTTTGCTTTCGTCTTCTTTTCAATATCCATCCTCTTTACAAAAATGAACCTTCTTTTCTTTGACACATACATCATCCCAAAGATATGCCCACACAATATTCTCTTTCTTTCTATCTTTCAATATAATTTTGACTAATCTAATTTAAATCAGCCATTATTAAAGACTATAAATTAATTTCTCTTGGCTTCAAGCCAATGAACTTAGTCTGCCTTTTAATCAAAAACTGTAAAATTCGTCCAACCATCCACTATTTAGATCAAAGAAAACAAAACAAAACAATTGGATGAAAAAAAAAATCAAACTACTTGTTGTATTTCTTCTTATTATGTGAATCATCGGATTAATCTAATGATCTAGATTTAAGGACAAAACTCTGCAATTCCAAGGGTACAAACTTCTGAACTGAAAATTTTATTTAAAAAGAAACACGTATCCATGGCCAAAGTATACCTTAAGATAACTTCATTGTAATTTTTTAAATTGCAAAAAAAAAAGGAGAGAGGAGAAAGATAGCTAGATAAAATATGTTTTTTTTTTTCTAATATATAATATAGTTGATACCTAATCTTCCTATAATTTTATTTAGTAACAATAAGATAACAACAACAACAAGAGAGTAAAAAGAAAAACTATATGTTAAAATGTTAAATTAATCATCATCTTCTTCCTCATTATCATGTTCGTGCAAATCTGCCAGAGTTACTTTTGAAATTAAGGTAAGGAAATGCATGCTATAAATATTTTATTTATATTTATATAGATCACAAAAGCATTACGTTTTAATTCTTTTGAAAATGGGTTTTTTTTATATTATCATACTATTATTGGATCATATTTAAATATTAAAAAAACTTATTTTGTTTCCTCAGTCCAACCAAATTAATTTTTCCTTTTAACACTTCAACGCATGAAACATTCACTCCACACATTTTGTTTCTAATTATCTGCAATCAGATAATTGATCAATGAGATATATTGGGGCTTTATAAAATAAGAAGAACTATACATTTTAAATTTATTTTGGTATATATAGATATATATATCTATATATATATATATATTTTCTTATAGGGATCCTCCACTAAAGTAATTCTACTCGAAGTACTATTAGATATTAATTCCTTTTACTAAACCCAACTCCTTTCGATATTTATTTTGATACATGAAAAAAAGAATTATTTTGATACATGAAAAAAAGAAGTTTGAAACAATTTTACATTTAGTGTATCATTCGAAAGATTTTAATCAAAATCACCCTCAATCTAATAACATTCAATCAAGTCAGTCTATTTAATTGCCCCTTGTTACACTCCAAATTGGTATGTAATAAGAGAAAATTGTGTGGACTATTCATACTCCACTAAAGTCCATATTAGCAAAGAAAGTCAAAGTTCTCTTCTCATCCCTTACTTTTAGTATAGATTTCAATTTTTTTAATTTTATATGTTTATGTTGGTCAATTTTGTCCCAGTTATTTTGCAAAAGATGTCAATTTTGTCTTTTGTGTTTAAGTTTCAATTTCAAACCATTAAGTTTGTTCCAAGTTTCAATTTTATTATATTATTTACGAAAGATATAAGTTTCATTATACTTTTAAATGAATAAATTCATCATTTTTGTCATCATTAATGTACCAAATTTTCTATTTTTTAATGTTAATATTATAAAAAATAATTTGATATTGTACTTTAAACACTTTCTCAGATATTATAATTAAAAAACATAAAATTATATTAAAAAACCTGGGAGACAACCTAAAAAGCACAAAACACTAAGAGACTACATAACTGAAATTGAACCCATATATATCATCCTGTGATAGTAAAAAAAAAATAAAATTTAGGGCTCTATTTGGCTCCTAATTTGAAAAAAAAATTTCGTTTTCTAAAATAGAAATAAAACTTGACTGGCACATCATTTTGAAGAAATATGTTTTGAAACCAATTTTTGAAAAGTTATTTTTAAAATTGAAAAAACAAATATATTTTAGATGTTTTTGAAAACATTGTTATTTCAAACCATTAAAAGATGGAGTAAAATATTGGTAAATATGTAATTTCAATAATGACATTTATATAAAGATGAGCTATTGCAGAAAAAAAAATTTTTACCAGGCTTTAACTACTGCTAAATTTAAAAAAGTAAATTCTAATTGCAACGGTTAGTAACTGATGCTAATTCTAAAATGTATAATTATTTTGAGTAAATTACTGCTTGAACTATACACATATCTCAATTTAATTTTTAAAAAATTAAGCATTTCTATTTAGCCTCTAAAATATAGTGTTTGTATCAATTTGATTTCTTTTTTTATTATTCTACAATTTTGAGTTACAAAAATTTCGAGATTCAACTATAGTAGATATTTCGATTTAATAGAAAAAAGGGACCAAATGGATGCAAGTATAATTTTCGAAAGACTGAATTTAGATACGCTGTCTTTTAAGGACAAAAGTAAAACAACTGTAATATTTTAATAAGTAAACTAGCAATTTATTCAATTATTTTCACACTTCTTTGATATCAAATTGTATTTAAATTATCAATATATACATATATAATAGTCTGTATCATTAAATTTTAAAGGGAGACTTTTAGAAGTTTAGTGACAAGGACTAAATTAAAAATTTATAAAATTTTAAGAACTTATTTATAAAATTTTAAACTATAAGGACCTAATTGAAAATTTAGTAAAATTATAAGAATCTACAAAATAATCTAACCATAAAATATTAAAGAATGAAGGAACTGGAATTTGTGTTAATTTTAAAGATAAGAATTGTGTGGAAACTCAAAGTCCTATAAAGCTTTCATAATTGGACTAGACATTCAAAGGTGGTTTCTTTTTACTTATGGAGTTATGTAGTACATATCACTTTAAATAATTTTTTTATACCTATATATTCTTTCATTACAAACAAAATATGTGGAATATATTTTCTATAGAACATGCTCATATGAGTTGGCTTGACTTGTAAAAATGTGGACACATGACTTCTTCTTACTTGACTTGTAAAATTGTGAAATATATTTGGAAACACAATATTTCATTTGTAAAATAGAGTTATTTTGTATAAGTTATTGCTTGAAATATATAGAAGTCTCAATTTAGTTATTGAAAAGTTAAATATTTTAATTTAGTCTCTAAACATCCCAAGTATTAATTTGGTCCCTTTGTTTATTATTTTATAACTTTTAGTGATAAAAATTTTGAGATTTAATAATAATAGATCTTGCAATTTAGCAATTAAAAAGGCTAATCAAATATAATTTTTCAAAGACTATTAAAATCACTCTATTTTTTAAGGACTAAATTAAAATAAGAGTAATATTTTAATGAGCAAATCAGCAATTTATTTAATTATTTTCAAACTTTTTGGTATATATATATATATATATAAATGGAACACTCCTTTGATAAAGTGTGAAAAATTAATGCCCAGAGGACCTTCTTGCCTTCATATATTTTTTGTTGAATTAACATAAAATATACTTGATCCATATACTTTATTCATATTTCTAATATGAGTATTTAAAGTAGAATTACTTTCAATGCCTTTGAAATAAAGGTAAGAAAATTCATGGTCGTAAATATTTCATTTATATTTATATGTTATCACTAAAGCATAATGTTTTGATTCATTTGAAAATTCTGAAGGAAAATGATTTCTTTTATTATCATACTATTATTTGACTCATATTTAATTATTAAAAAGAACTTATCTCGTTTGCTCGGTCCAACCAACTTAATGTTCCTTTATTTTTTGGTGGAAAGGAATATTAGTTAAGCAAGACAAATACAGAGTTCGAAATAAACAAAGGACATAAAGACAAAAACTGGAAAGAAACTAACTATTACATAGGTCCTCCAAATATATTTATTTCACAAAAGGAGGAGGACGAACAAAAGTATTAGTAGATATTTCTTTGATTCTAGCAAATTTTGCCAATTTGTCAGCACATAGATTTTGCTTGCGGTTGATCTTGATTAGGTGAGTTTCTTCAAACTTCGACATAAGAAGCTTGCAATTTTGAACAATGAGAAGTAGAGGGAGTCAGTGCATTCTTGAGACATTATGGTGTGTAGGGATTGACAATCAGTTTCGATCTCTAGATTTTTTAATTTGGGATCATAAGCCATTTGTAAGCCATGGAAAAGAGCCCAAGTTTTAGCCAAAAGAGGAGTACCAAGCCCTATGTATTTCACAAAGCCATAAAACCATTCAGCTTTTTCATTCTTGATGACTCCTCCAGCAGCAATGGTTTCGTTTTTTGCAGCACCATCAACATTAAGTTTGAACCATTGACTAGGGAGTCTTACCCAATGCAGAGTATGAGGTATAGTGTAAGTATTAGTATAAAAGCTTCCTTGGTCTCTAGAACTCCAAAATTCAGCAGAATGAGTAATGATAAGTTTTGTGATGACATTTTGTAAAAACTGGTCATTGCAGAAGATCTTTTTATTTCAGGCAAGCCAAATTCTTCTAATTGCAAAAAATGAAAATAATATTCATCGGAATGCCTAAAAGGTGAGAAGAATTAAGTTTAGAGTTAATGTGAATCCAATTAGAAAAGGAATGTTGGAAGAAAGAGGAGGAAGGACAGAGACTCATGCAAGTTCTTTTGACAATGGGACAATCACAAAGGATGTGAAGATGAGTTTCAAGGAAGGAATTACAAAGGGGATAATTTGAAGAAATGTTTGTATTGATTTTTGGGAGTTTAGAATTGGTTGGAAGTCCTTTCTGAAGACTTTGCCATATATTCTCGGGGAGGAATTTTCAAATTCCAAATCTAGCTTTGGTTTTCTAGTGGCGGTTATGGTATTATATTATTGATGTTTTGATAGTTCAGATAGAAAAAGGTAAGCTGATTTTCAAGAGAAGTTTCCATCGTTAGTGAGGTTGCAAATTACTTTATCATTAGGGAGAGGAGTGAATTGGGATAGGGGAAGAGATTTAATTTCCTAGATGAGATGGGTAGGGAGAGTGAAGGGGAGACGATAGAGGTGCCATGAGTGCTCATTTTGGGAGATTGTTAATATGTCCTCGACTTTTTTTGTTAATATCATGTTGGGGTAAACGACCAATAAGTGTAGGTCTTAGATTTGAAGAGTGAAGCCATTGGTTGTTCCAAAGGTTGGTTTCTTTTTCATTTCCAATAATTTTTCTTGTACAAGTATTAAAAGAAGGAAGAAGATGTTGTATATTTCTAAAGCAATGAGATTTCAAAGTTTTCCTGTTCATTATGTTATGTCTATATTTGCTTTTTATGACTTTAGTCCAAAGGCAATTGGGATTAGTAGTCAGGGTCCAGAGCCTTTTTGAGAAGGTAGTCTTCTTTTTGAGAGAAGTAGATCTAATGCCTAGACCTCATAGAGATTTTGGTCTACAAATTTTTTTCTAGTTTATAGTATGATTCTCTCTCCAGAAATTTCTTAATTTTCCATTTTAACACTATAACACATGAAAAATACACTCCACACATTTTGTTTCTATTTATCCGCAATCAAAAAATTGATCAATGAGATATATTGAGGCTATAAACTAAGGAAAACTATGAATGTTACATTTATTTTGGTGTACATTTTTTTTCTCTCATAAGTTCTCTCAACTAAGGCAATCTTGCTTGAGATAATATTAGATACTAAATGTAGGCACTTCTTCCAGTAAGAAATTAAACCTTGGTTTGTCATTTTATGAAAATTAAGGGTCTGTTTGGTTTATAAAAACATTTTCTGTTTTCATTTTTAATCTTCATTTCCTGAAATGCATTTCCTGAAACACTGAAAACATCTTTTTGATATTTTCAAATTTAGGCATATTTTAAGAAATGTTTTCAAGAAAACGTTTTTAGTTAACTCAGCCAAACATATTTTTAAGTCCATTTTTTGTTTTTAGTGAAAATAAAAACAGGAAATCCTCAAACCAAACAGATCCTAACATCTTTCACTAAACCTAACTTCTGTCAATATTTATGTTTTAATTATGCAATCACCTACGTGATAATTAGTAGGTAATTAGGCTATAATTAGTGTAGATTAATGTTAGAATAATTAATTAGGCAATTTAGATGTAAGGCTCCTTGAGAGAATACGACCTGAGACGACCATTATACTGTAAGTTTCCATGAATTCAATTCTGGGTGACTTGGCGGTTGTAGTGGCTCCAACCAATGAAGCCCTAATCTAAATCATCCTTGATAACCCCCAATGCAAGCCTTTTCTATTCTACTTGCTACACCAAACAGTAAAAACAAGAAAGCATGTCATATTTAAAACATTCAAACCAGAAGTCACATCCATAAAGTCTAACCAACACAAATAAATCGGAAAACTAGAGGAAACCTATAACATAAATGAAACAGAAGAAATAACAAGAAAACTTATCTGATTAAGGTTTAAGAGTTCATTCATGGACTGATTACATGAGACTTTTTAGCCTGCTATGGAAGCCAATACCAAAAAGAAGAGAAAATGTTGGGGGGGTAGAGCTATGAATTACAGAGAAAATGGAGGAAGAAATGGTTCTTCAACACTCGCAAATGGTGGTCTAAAGCCTCTTAACCAGCCAGAAGAGAGAGGGACGAATTTGCTTCATTATTTGACTCCATATATTGTCCCTTTCTTTGCTTTTTTTTTTGCCGTTGCTGCTATCTTCTGCTATTTTTTTTGTTGTTAGACGATTATTTTTAAATATTTTAACGTGCAAGTTGGTTGTTTGGCAGACAAGGAATCGTTCTCAGTAGTGTAACAAAATGGTGCCGATTGTCTAATTGTTAAAATATTGATCTGGCATAGATTTGACAAAGATTAGGAGCTCAATAGAGACGAGTTTGATAAAAGGATAGACATCTATGTATGTTTGTCGAAGTTCCATTGTTAGAAGCACATCGTTCGACAAGCAAGTTCAACATCAAATAAGCTAGTTGAAAGACAAAAGACATCGAGTGACGAGGATGTCGGTTAATAGCAACTTGGTTGTCAAATGATGTAGATAAGAGACTGATGAACGAAAACTGTCAAAAACCTTTAAGATAGTTGTGTCAAATCATGTAAATTGCCACTTACGTGGGTTAGGGCAGTTGTCAAGTAATGTAAACAATCACTTACATGGCGATTAGATAGATAGAGAGTTATTTTAGTCATTTGCCTATAAATACCAAGTTAATCGTTGTAAAAGGGCTTGGTAACTCTTGATTAAAAATCCTAACATGTCATTCGAGTAGATCAAAAGATCAACATCAAAGTATGCTTACCACCCTTACATTTCAGTCAATTTAATTCAAAGCATCTTATCATTCCAGTCGTTTATCACATTCATTTATCATTTAGTCAATCATTTAACCGCTTTCCTTTAAATCATCCGCACTTTAAATCATCTATTTTTCGGCAATTTACATTCTACACTTTACCTTTCTGCCATCTCTTTTCTACCATATACTTTCTGTGAATTACCTTTCACGTACTTTACATTCTGTAAATTACTTTTCTGCAAATTTACCCTTTCCATTTAACTTTCTGCAAAAAGTGCATTTTAGGCCTCCTGCTCTTTCATGCAAAACCGTCAAATCACTAGCATTTGACAAGTTTGTCTTTTAGATGAGATTACCGAATAACTTTGAAAACAAAATTGTTCTCGATAGAATTAAGTATTCGTTGTCAGAAATTAGCTTCGATCATAAATCCTCGTAAACAAATTGACAGGAAAGACTGAATTTGGGACCCGTTTTCTTAAATATGTCAAGAGACATGCCAAATATCATTGCTCAATCTACTGTAAGTTCATTGGCTAACATTTGATAGCAAATGGACGAAAGTAATCATGATATAGTAAGTATGCTGACACAACAAATGGGTATTGATGAGTCCTCTATTTTGGTTAATTTTGTTTGTTTCTTTAGGGCTTTTTCCTCTCCTTGATTCCATTTTTGTTAGCTTTTTGCTTGCTTTGTCCTTTATTTTTGCTTTCCGCTTTGTACATAGTTGTTTCTTTGCTTTATCTTGTTTTTAGTCTCTTTCCTTGCCTTTTTACGCCTTTTTGTTGTACATTCTAGTAGGCCTTCCATTCTGGTCTGGAACATGGAGACTGAAGTTCTGCAGCACATTTGATGGCTGGCGCCTGGAGGCGCCAGCCCTTCAACTCTCTGCCAAAGAGTCAGAACGTGGCGCCCAGGCGCCACCCAGGGCGCCTAGGCGCCACTCCTTGTTTCCAGCTATTTTGGGCGCCAGCCCCATTTCCTCTTTGTTTTTGCTTGGCGCCTAGGCGCCCCGGTTCTGCACCTGCGAGCTTTCTTGTATATATTGCTCTTTTGCAGATGTTTTGTGGATCTGGAGGTTGGAGGGCAAGGGAGCTCTGCTAGGGCAAGGATGGAGGAGCTGGGAGACCTCTTCTCTACTGAGTTTGAAGCTTTTCTTCCTTTTTCTCCTTCCTCTTGATCATATTTTGTTGTGTATTTGTTATGTATTTCTTCCTCTTGTTATAAACTCTAGGGTTAGGGGATTGATGTATATTAACTATCTATGAAGCTTTGTTGTTTGATGCTTAAATACAATTGCTTTTCTGATTAATGGAGTAGTTTTTATTGGTTTAACTGGTTTTAGGTGATTGTGATCATTTCACTTAGATGAATTTGGGGTTTGTATTAATGCTAGACATAGCTTGATATAAACATGCCCTTGTAACTTCTACCGTGAATCGGGTTAGTCTAGACATAGATAATCTTGTTTGCGTGGTCATATGAGTTCTTGAACTTAAACTCCGAACCAATTAATTGGACTAAGACATTAGCTAATTATTTTGGCTAGGAAGATTTGCTCACCAAGACATTGGGTTCAAATATTTTCGTGAACTCGACCAACATTAAATGGAATCTGTGAATGTATCTAAGCATCCTTTAATGATTCAAAGATTGGTTTGTCTATGAATTAATCGGATTAGGAGTTAAGAAAGTCAATCCCCTACCCGTTGTGTTTTGGCGTCGTTCTTCGTTTGGTGTTTAGTTAATTCCTTGTTGTTAGTTTAGTTTATTTTCGGTTTATCTTTACATTTTTCCTCTGTCCAAATATAACTTGATCTAGTGAAATTGGTAATTGTTAAAGTCAATCCCTGAGGACGATAACTTTTTCTCATCACTTTACTACTTGTGCGACCCGATACACTTGTCGGGAAATAGCGCATCAGGTGTCTTACTGAAATCTTTAATGGAAAACACTAATAACACTTGTAATACATTAGCCTAACAAATGGGAAGGCTTACTCAAGCGTTGGGTATCATTATGCCTGATAATACTCAACCAGAAAAGGTATTTTAGCTCAAGATCAAGGCCAAAATCAGCAAAATAATGTAGTATAAGGGCAAGACTAACCTCAACTCAGTTGGGATATGGTCAAGTGCAGCTATTGTGTCAGAATGAGCCATAAGTAGGTGAATATAATGTTGTATGAGCATTCCGATAGAACCTTGTAGCAAACTAAGTCGAACACAATGTGAACCAAGTGGTCGAATATGTCCTTAACAGATTCGGTTTCAATGTAGGCTACACCAATCAGCTTTATTTTGCCTCAAAGTTCTCTGATTGGGTTCAGCAAGCAGAGTTTCCTAGAGGCATGGTTAAAGTCCCAAAACTTTCTATGTTTGCTAGAAAGAGTGGTGAATCGACTATTAAACACATTGCACGGTAGACTATCAAAGTGGGAGATTTAGGGACGGATGAAGGACTCAAAATGAGATTCTTTCCTAGCTCACTCATGAAAAATGCCTTTTCTTAGTTCTCGACATTGAGACTAAACTCTATTCATTTGTAGGCATAGATGGAAAGAAGTTTTCTTGACCAACTCTTCAAAAGAGATCTGAAAGTTAGTTTGACGGATTTGTTTAATATTAAGAGGTTATACAATGAATCTGTCGAGGATTATTTGGCAAATGAGGAGTAGATGTTTTACTTCAATTCCTGAAGTTGAAAAAATGTAGAAGCAAAAGAAGTTTTTCAAGAAAGAAAAGGTAAACTACATCAGAATGGAAGAATCCGATGAAAAGGATGAAAATGCTGATTACGATATAATTCTTGACAAATAAAAAAGTGGATCTCTCTATGTTGGTCAAGCTATAAACCCTATACGGGCCAAAGAGAAAATGAGCTATGTCAATAGAAAAATATACACATTTGACATAACAAAAGCTAATCAAATTTTTGATGTTTTGTTGAAAGAAAAACAAATAAAATTGTCTGATAATCATAGGCATTTAAAGCCTAATGAAATTAAAGACCGAAAATATTATAAATTTCATAATGTATTCAATCATGTGACTAATGAATGTGTACATTTTAGGGACTTGATTCAGCAAGCCTTGACAAAAGGGAGATTAAAGTTTGCTAATAAAAAAAAAAGATATGAAGGTCGACACAGATCCTTTGCAGACAAATGTTGCAATTATTGATAGCCAAATTCCCTTGAACATTGGCATGATTGATGCAAGGGTGAAAGGGAAAAAGTCTGTCTAAGTCTTAGGAGATTTATGAAGAATTCATGACAAGAAAGAAATGTTCAATAGCAATACAGATGTGCCCAAGATTTGTCCACCTATATAATCTAGAAGCCATAGAAGCACATCGGAAAGCAAATGCTGACACCTGGTTACATGAGAATCAAGAAAAAGAATGACTTCGCAAGAGGAATTCTTAAAAGAAACCATCCCATACGCCAAGATCTCGGCCAGATCATTTAGGAAGGCTGAATTCAAATGGCTAGTGGGTCGACAAGCCAAAAGAGTCAGTCGAGAACAATTTAATTTCCCAAAACCATTTCTGACACATCGAAACTCGAGTGCCACCTGCAAAAGTAAAGGTTAGCAAATGGGTGGGGAATTCTACTTTGGCAAGTAGGGATATTGCAAGGAGGAATATGTTATATTAGGAGCATCTTTTTTAGAACGAAGATTATCATTATGGCAAAGTAATGCCATTTGACAAAAACAAGCCTGAAGCATCTCATCGGCCTTTGTCAAAGAGTTAGAAACGAAGGCTGCAGAGATACAGGCAGGCCCAAAAAAGAAAAGCCTTGGCAAACACATTTTCAATTAAAGAAGAGCCATCAGGGTCGAGGAAAAAGTGTTTGGTAGTCAAAACCAAACTGGCAGTTTATACTACTAGAGCAATCCCAGAAAAGACTTCAAAATCACTAAAGGAAAATATACAGTTGGAACTAAACCTATTGAGTGCATGGCTTCAGGAAGAAATTACAAAGACTCGGAAAGCGATGCAACTGACGCCTTTAAAACGAGAAGTTGACAACGACATACACCTTTCCCTTGCTAAGAAAAATTGGCATGTCGAGTTTGTAGAAGCTGAGAAAGCCAGTAGAGATAAGGGAAAACAAGTGGCCATGGTAGAAGTTAAAGGGAAAGATTATGAAGGCTGGACTAATAAAGAAATAAAAGCAATCTTGGAAGATCCTATAACTGACGTCAAACAGAAAATAGAGACCTTAGCTAAGGTTAAGCAAGGGGGTATAGTCGAGTTCAAACCGGAATGCCATGTATCTGAATTGGATTTGTCAGCTGACAAGATCATAGATGCCCTTAATGATCCTAAAGAACCCTTGGGTTTCAACGATGAGAAAGAATTTAACTTGGACTTTGATATGGATAAGGATCTAGATGACATAATCATGGCCATGGGAACAACCTTGTTAGAAGTAGGATCTGATAATGGTTCAGTAGACAAGGATTTTCTTAAACTTGGGTCATTCATGGATGAAAATGATTGGGACCCAATTACAAGAGAATTCAGAGACACTGAAGAAGATGTCAAAAGGAAGAAGGATGCAAATGAGCATCCTATCAACATGAATCTCAATCTTATTTCTATGATACCATCGAAATATGAAGCTCATTATGAGATTTACGTTTAAGAGAATGAAGAGGATCTTGAAGACTTGTCAGAGGATTGTCTATTTGTAGATGATGAGGTAACTTTAGCATTTGATAGTCTAGAAGATGATTTGGCTGCAAGATTCAATAATTTGGCCAAGTACAAAAAACCAACTGATGTGCAAAAGGAACACCTGCAGCCTTTATATATCAAAGCTTCAGTGGAAGGAAAGCCCACCAACAGAGTCCTGGTGGATGGTGGTGAAACCATCAATCTAATACTGAGAGCCACCTTTAAAAGGCTAGAGAAGAATAAATCTAACCTAATTTAGACAGATATGGTTATCACTAACTTTAGTGGCAAATCTTTCCCATCTGACGAGGTAGTGATGCTAAATATCTTCATCAAATCAATCAAGAGATCCACTCTCTTTGTAGTAATTCCCACAAAGTCTAGCTATAATATTCTTTTGGGAGAAGATTGGATTCATGCCGTTGGAACCATTCCGTTGACTGTGTATCAGAAATTAATCCTATGGAATGGCGAAAATCAAGTAGAAGTTGTTAAAGCTAATGATAGCCCTTTTTATTTACAATATCCTCATGTTGACTTCAAAATATATGCTCTAAATGTTAGACCATTTGCTATAGGAAATGGTGTGATCAACAAGGAAGCCTTGGAGGTTTACCTGATGGATCAATTTGGTGTTAAATTGGTGCATGAGGCTGACAAAAATTGGCCAAGTGCCAGCCATGAGTCTTAAGACTCAAATGGATAGGTTGTCAGCCTATTTGGCCGACAAAGTAGTCAATACAATAGAAGATATGTTGTCGGATTGTATTATAGATGGTGGGCCTTTGGGATTTGAGAAAGGGTCCGAAGAAAAGCAAGATGAATTTGGGTATCGAAGAGAATAAAAAACCGATTTTATAAATGCATTTATGCCAAAGGAATTCAAAGAAGAACTTGTCATGCTAATCATAGAGTACAGAGACTACTTTGCCTAGTTTAAGTCGAGACCTTGTCGAACACAGATTACCACTCACAGAAGGATGCTAACCTGTCAAATAGGCAAATAGAAGATTTGCTCCTGAAGTGGTATTAAAGATCAAAGAGGAGGTCGAACATTTACTTAAAGCTAAGTTCATTTCAACTACCAGGTATGTCAAATGGCACTCTAATATAGTTCTAGTTATTAAGAAAAATGGCAAGTTAAGAGTATGCATAGATTTTAGAAATTTAAATATAACTATTCCTAAGAATGAATACTCAATGCCCATAGCGGATATGGTAGTTTATGCCACGTCTGGGCATGAGATTCTAAGTTGCATGGATGGCTATGTAGGTTATAATCATATTTTTATAGTCGAGAAGGACGTGTGAAACACCTCAAAATTTCACAAAACTATCTCAAACCTAAAAGATTTTTTAAGATAAGGTTCTTTATTGAGTAATTATGACAATTTTCAAAACCTTAAAATTTCAAAGATTTGAAATCCATAATTAAAAACAACTAGGAGCCATCATTATCATTATAAGCCTTACGTCACTGTCATTACGACATATATATATATATATATTACTGGAGATCAATTCTTAATTACTTTCCAATACTATAAAATCTAGGCTACAACTGTTGACTCCCCACTGCAACCCCATTATTCCTACTTTGATTTGCACCTGGAAATGGTTAATATAGCACAAAAATCATGAGATATAGAAATCTCAATAGCCAGTAGTTAACATTTGAAAACAAAAACCATTCCCAGTCATAAAAGCAAGTTCATCATAATTTATCTCATAAATCAATTCATATGTCATTTTATAGATCAATTCATAAACCCATTTATAATTCAATTCAACTCATATATGCTACTGTTATGTAGAAATCATCACTTGGTCTTAGCACCCCAGGAGTCTTTTTCATCTCTAGTGGTGCCAAGGGTTAATACTTGGTCTTAGTACCCCAAGAGTCTGTTTCACCTCAAGTAGCGCCAAGAATCATCATCTTCTCAATGCTTACCACCAGAGTTTAATTATACCCTATGGTTGAAGGCCAGCAAGACTGATATTAGCATCATCATGCATAGCTGCTTCCGCCCTAACTATGGAGAGTCTTATACTGGCGTGTACCATCGTAACCTAGAGGTTTGGTGTACACTGCCTTAGCACATGAGTATCATAATAATACATATACGTAACAATGCATAGAGTCGAATATCACATAATTTATCAATAAATCATTTTTAGTATAAAATAAATTCAAGAAAATATGAACAATGCTTTTATGAAATGTAACTGGCTACCTGAATTTACCGTCTCGTACTGGTTCTACTCAAAATTATTCCAAGGTGTTAGTAAAATAAATTAGCTATTAAAATCTTAATATGGAATACTTTAAAATACTATTCCATATTTAAATGCAACTCTTGTACACTAAATACTAATTATGTATTATTCATAATCATATTTCTAATCCTAAATTTAAATAAATATAACTAACCAAAAATATCTTAATTTATTCTCCTAATTTCTAACTTATTTCTTTTTTCCTCAACAACCTTGAATTAATTTTCTTCAGTCCTTAATACAAACTTTAACCATATAATAACCCTAAAAATTTGGTAAATTCCATCAAATTCTAATTAAAATCCCATTTATACTAAATCTGGACATTTTCAGAAATTTTACTCTTTCCTGCCAACCTTTCATTTCATTCACTTAGGTCCTCAAAAATTATTTTTCCCTTATCTTTTTCATGATCTAAGACCACATTCAGTTTCATCTAAGTCCATAGGTCATAACTATATCTTGTTCCAAAATTATAGCTACTCCTACAAACTTTTGATTTTATTCCCTTTAGTCCCTATCATGCATGAATACATTTAAACTCCATGTTTTTCCATTCTCCTACTGCATAGCTCTCCCAAACTTATCTAGGGACTCTCTAAGACATGTTTAATCATTTCTTAAATACATGCAAACCTAAAAGAAAGGATTCAATGCTTACTAGAAACTCCAAGCTCACTTTCTCTATAAATTTTTCTGCACTTTCACGTTACTGTTTTTGCTGTTGTGAAGGTGTGCTTGGGACCTCAAATCCATTGCTAAGATGGTTCTTTTGGTCAACACCAAAGTTACCCAAGGATGACTTGATGTTTTGGCTAGAAAAGACCTTACAAACTTGCCTAATATCTCCACTTTTTCCTGTTTTAGTGCAGTAGAATAGAGGCAAAATTCTGGTTCACTAACACCTTCTTGTAGCTCACAGGTTTATGCAGTAAACAATCCATTTTTTTACTGTACAAATCCTCTCTCTCTCTTGACTTCCTTTAAATACATGTGGCTGCCACCTCCTTCCGCTTTAGGCTGAGAGGTTCACAGAAACTTTTGTACCACAAACATAAACCACATGCATATGTCACAATAATATAAAATATTTGCACCCTGCTCAAAGGAGTCATTCTTCCCATAGGTGATATCCCATGATTGGCAGGTAACCCCTTGGGAGTCAAGCTGTCACAACACAAAAATAAGTTATTTGAACTAGAACCTATGCTATTATATACACATATCACACAAACAATCCTTCCATAGATCTATGATCCTATGAGATCTCTATTCAAAAGTCATGTCATGTGAGTCTATGAAGTCACGCACTGGATATCCCCACAGGGGTTTCCCTGTGAAGGTATAGATTCCCACATTCATGTTCCTTAATCCTTTTAGTTTTCAAGTGCATCCTTCTTGATCCCAAACCACGTTCATTATACTGGCAACCACTGGTTTCATATCTCAGGAGCACACCACCCCATTTCCATATCTCTATCCACTAATCACTCGACCAGCTTAATCATACTATAGGCTGGTCTTGGACTCCCACTCTTTCCCAGACATTAGCCTTTGAGTCTCGATGATGTCAGTTGGCTATAGTCACTAGAAGGCCTATTCTACGGGCTCAGTTCATAAAATGAACCTCCTGAATGGCTCTCCTAAAGTAAACCCCTCATTCTGAGTCTTACCAGACTTATGAGTGCATTAAGTCTGTCCCAACTCTTGGTCCTTTGGGTTATGTCTATAACCAATAACGATCGATAGGAACATGCTCGTCATTGTAACACAATGACCTACGAGCCAAAGCCTTTACCCCAGTCCATGAAACTAATACTAAACCCACTAAAGCTCACTCTATTCTTTCCCAAATGAATTCATATTTGGGATTTCATGTAACTACATATATATATACACTCCATGTATATTCATATGTGTGTCATCATGTTTCTACACCCTTCTGCATACTCTCCTCCTTAAACTAACACTTATACCACCCAAGTATTCGTTATAACACGGAAGAGTTTAGGTTTAACCTAAACTCATCTCAAGGCACATTCATGGCACTATTTCCTTATCCTTAACATAGAACACCCTCAATGCTCACTCTACCAACTTACATTCTTCACCTCACTTGGTTATATGCAAACACCCAAGTATCTTTCATATCACTGATATGACACACTATAGACTCATAAACCCTCTTATCGTAGAAAGGTAGGCCAAACCTCCCTTTAACCTCCAATAATCTCGCATCTACCACCACCTCTACTTAACTGAAATGGCACAAATGCCAAAAGCCTACCCATGGTACACTCAAACTACTCCAAGGTTGTGAGATTTCTACACTCTTACTATGATAAAAACTCTCGTAAACTACCCTCTACTTCATCTAACCTTTTTGGTGCGAGCACCTGATGCATCCTCACACCCCACACTGACTGTATCCTCACTTAATGACTATTGAAAACTTGTCTTGTGAGTCTTTTCTTCTCTCAAAGACTAACCCCGCCTATATAAACACACTCACCGTACAGTATCACCACCAATGAACCTCTAACCATATGGGTGTAACTTAATCAAGTTGCCCTTAAAGATTTACAACTCACTCTACCCTCCCTTACCTTAACTTCCACCTCACTATGGTGTCTCCTTTAGGAGAACTACACAATCATCTCGCTAGTTTCCGCTAAGGCGTATGCTTGTACATACATCTTTACCCTGACTAACATAACCACCTTAGCGTCCAATCCCCATGATGTGACTTAAATCCTTGGCCTCAACCCAATTTACATGAGCATTCTCCCCTCTTGTGCTCTCTTTCTTCCTGATAAATCTTATACTATTTAACCTCTACTATCCGACTTTAACTCAAATGATTTGGTTAAAGTACTTGCCCAGACACGGTTCATCTAGAATGCCATCAACACTTAAGAGAATGGACTATATGCCTATCCACATAGGTGTTGATTTGCAAGATCTCAAGTAATCCCATAAAAGTACCTAAAAGAAGCCCTAACCATTTAACATCATAAATCCCTCAACATCCTCCCGTAGAAATATTCCACACCTTATTTTGCCTCGAGGGTGCCTAGGTGCTAGCCATGGCACCTAAGGCACCGAATGCCATACTATTTACCCAAGTCCCTCACTGTAATACCTGTCAATTTTAGAATCATGTAATTAGCGGTATTATGATTGTTATAATAAAAGTTTCCACTATTTTAATGGAATTAGTTGGTTAATTTTTATTTTCCATATTTAATTTATTCTTTTGAATATTATTTATGAAAGTGAAGATAAATAATTGGATCAGGTATTTTATTGCGGATGATATCTTGAGAGTTAAGGAAAGATAAGAGGAAGAGGAAATTGCATGGAAATAGAGTTGATAGACAAGGAACAGAAAGAGTAGTCATAAGGTATAGAAGAGACTAAG
The DNA here is from genome assembly GCA_037074585.1 of Biancaea sappan. NCBI lineage: Eukaryota > Viridiplantae > Streptophyta > Magnoliopsida > Fabales > Fabaceae > Biancaea > Biancaea sappan. The sequence continues at coordinate 29,745,393 of CM073493.1, forward strand.
AACCTATGAGGTCCAAAGAGGGACTAAAGTGAAATGAGGAACTAGGTAGCACTTAGAATATAGGAAATACTAAAATTAGAGAAATTAAATATTTGTCACCACTAAGGTTAACCAAGAATTACCTAGGGGTAAAGTAGTAATTTCACCCTAGGCAGGTATATATAGGGGTCCCACACCTTTTTCTTCATTTCACACTTTCCTCTTTTTTTTTCTCCTTTTTCTCTCTTCTCTCTTTCTCTCTTTCTTCTCTCTATGTTTTCAACTCCAAATCCTCAACAACTTCAGAGAGCCTTTCACTAGTGGTAGAGTGAGTCATCGATGGCCTAGAAACCTAGGAAAAGCAAGAAATTGAGGTAGGGATTCCGATTTCTTAAACTTTTCCCTATTTTCTAGTTTTAAGGGTACATGGGGTAAGATTAAGATTTCGGCTTTATTTCTTGGTTAAATTTGGGGATTTTGGTGTCTAAATACTCCTTAGACATCAAGGATGAGATTCCATAGAAGAAATCATGGATGGTGAAGAATTGGCCAGATCTGAGCCAAATTCATGAAGAAATCATGGAGTCAGAGTCATGGTGCCTCACCAGGCACCACGCTTGAAGGGAAAGCTTGATCTTGGCGCCCCAAGCGACATACGTGGCACCTCAAGCGCGAAGCATATAAACTTTGGTAGAGAGTTGGGCATCTAATGCCCCAGGCGCCAGCCATTAGACAGCCTCCTTGGTCCATTTTCAAATGACCATACCTCTATCGTCTGAACTCCATTTTTAACAAACTTTATATCGTTGGAAAGCTCTTTAAGTCTAGTTTTTATCTGTTAAGATTTGTTTAAAAGATCTTTATAGGTTAAGAGTTATGTTCAAATGAGTGGACAAAGGTTAGAGTTAGCAGTGAGGATTTTCCTCGTTTTATTTACTTTTTGGTTGTGGTTGGTTCTAAGTGGCTTGGGAGCTTCATTGGCTTATCTCCTAGGACTTCTTATGTGGTAAACCTTATTGGCATCGAGGCGTGTGGATAACCTTACCATATATATTTTATTAAATTATTTAGGCAAGTTCAATATAAATCTGATTCATGCCATAATTAGAAATTCATCAATGAAATTCCCTAGTTAGTGGTAATAACTAGATTAAAGAATTTCATTTAATGGTTGTGGGATTTGGGATTGAAGGTTTAATGTTTAATTGTATTTAAAGTGGTGAATTGATGTGGTATGTGCTGTGGGATATTTGTATAGAAAATGCATTGCATATCATCATTTACATATTTATATTATGAAAAGTGAAAATATGTGGAAATAGAGCAGGAAGCTACCCATTGTGTAATACCACTGAGTGGTGTCAATGGGTATGCATACACACTAAGGGTTGATCCCTAATGTGGTGTGAAAAAGAGTGGGAAATGCATCATACATTATGCATTGCATAATGCATTTTTGCATGGATGGTTATTTATGCTTTTGTTTGTTTGATGATTATTTTATTAATTGTTTTATGAGATTATAGACTTACACTAAATTGGAGGTCTTGGTTGCGTGTTAAGGTACGTTTTATATATATTTTTATATTGCATTCATATGTGCTGGTAGTAATTATTCTGATGATGGTAGTGAGGTTGGTATCTGCACTTGTGCTCTGTTTTATTGCACATTCATTTACTTACTGAGTTTTTGATAAACCCATGCTCTCTATTGTTGTTTTTAGATTTAGTAATTAAGGAGGATGGGGAAATCGCTGGAGATTAGTGGCTTGGAGACATACTTCATTTAGTCAAAAGTTTCTAAATGGACCAATAGAAATGCTCTGTAATCCTATGGACCACCTAGGTCTTGTTGTATCTAGAGGGGTTTATTTATCTAATTTTAATTTTCAATTTGTATATTTATGAATATTAACATTGTTCAGGGAAATTATGAGCTACCACTAAGGTACACCCTATAATATATGTATATTAATATGCCCAATTTTCAGTGTGTTACATCACACTGGCGCCTGAGACGCCGGGGGAGCCAAGCCTAAACCCTCAATAGATAACCTAGCGCCTGAGTGCCAATCTTGGCATTGGGTCTCCAAAACCTAGGTTTTATATTCTTCCTCGTTTATTCATGGATTTTGGGGAGAAATTTCTCAAAAATCTATTCTGTACACAATTCATTAAAATATATTAATGAAAATTTGTGCAGAATATATACATGGGAACCCACCACAAGAAATCCCAACAAGTTTTCTCTGACTTGCTAATATATATATATATATATATATATATTCATAAAACCACCACACATTGACAAGTCTTACCACTGAATTAGTAACCGATATCTCAGTTCCCCACTTACCATTCACAACCCCAATACAGATACATATATGAACATATACATACCCTTCAGTAAACAATTAAGTTTACATCACAACATACCAAACTAAAAATAAATTATCACAGATAACCACATATCACATAGGAAAACTCATGTTTCCACAGTACATAATCACACATGCACCTCACATCCATTTCTAAATAATTCACAACTATCTCAGTGGTAGCAATGCTACATTTAAGTGAGCTCACAAGCTCCTAATGCTCTGAGGATTTCTCCTCTATTTAGAGCCAACCACCTACGTATAAGAACAAACACTTCTCATGTTAACAAAATTATTTCTGACTCACTCCACTGAGGAGTAACTCACAAAAGAAAAACTGAACATCTTATAATCTCTTTATAGAACCTAAACTCATGGTCATACTACGCAATTTATAACAATGGAAAAAGGCCCACAAAGAACACCATTGCTCTATAACCTATAGGAGACCTAAACATAAACTTCCCCTCTAATACCATTATGTAACGGCCCAAAAAATGGGTATATGAATATATAGACAAAACCTAGTGATACCTTAATGGTAGCCCTCAATTTCCTTGAACAATCCTAATATCCACAACTATGCAAATTGTAAATTACATAATTTACAAAGAAAATTACAGCCAAATAAATAAATCCCTTTAAACACAGTAGGACCTAGGTGGCCTATAGGATTATATAGCTTTTCTAATGGCTTACAATCCAAAAATTGGTTCATTTAGAACCCTCCAAACAAAATTAGAGTATATCTCCAAGTCCTAACCTCCAACGATTTTCCCATCCTCCTCAGCTATTAAATCTAAAAATAGCAATAGAGAGCTTAAGTTTATGAAAACTTAGTGAGCATGTAACTATGCAATGAAACATAGCACAACTGCAAATACCACCTCACTACCATAATTAGAAAGAACACCACCAACACATATCAGTACCAAATAAATACCTTACCATGCAACTAAAATTCACAGTTCAATGCAAGTCTACAATCTCTCAAAATAATTCGTAAAATAATTCTCAAACAAATAAAAGCATAAATAAACATCCACACTAAAATACATTAAGCAACAAACATATGCTTTGTATTTTTCACATCTTTCTACACTTATGACATTGAAGACCAACCCTCAATGGGTTTATTCAAAGGTCTATCCCTCTATTCCCTCCCGTGATGTGGATATGCAATGCAATATGCAATGTTTTTACCACTCTACCATATTGAAGACCACCCCTCAATGGGTTTATTTTAGAGGTCTACCCCTCTATTCCCATTTTTCGGTATGAATATGCAATGCACAATATATGATATATTCACATAAACATCCTACAACACACGTCAGATCAACATACCACTTTAAATACAATTAAACATAAAACTCCCAATACCACAAAATGAATCCCATAATTATTCAATGAAATCCCTTAATCTAGTTAGTACCACTAACTAGGGAATTTCGTTGATTTATTTCTAACTATAGTGTGAATGGGATTTATTTTGAACTTCGCCAAATAATTTATTAAAAACTTAAATGGTATGGTCATCCACTCATCTTGACGCTAACAAGGTTTACCATATAAAAAATCCTAGGTAACAAAGTCAATCAAGCTTCCAATTCACCTGAAATCGACCAAAATCAATAAATAAATAAAACAAGGAAAATCCTCACCACTAACTCTAACCTTTTGGACACTCATTTGGTCATAAATCTTATCTAGTAAGTAATTTGAAAATGAAACTTATACCATTGAAAATACATTCAAAGAGCTTTTCAACAATATAAAGTTAGTCAAAATCAAAATCCAGATGAAAGAGTTATGGCCATTTGAAAATAGACCAAGAAAGTAGCATGACGTCAGCATGCTTGGCACCTAGGCACCACAAATATACCTGGCGCTTGGGGTACCGTGGCTTACTCATTCTCACTAAAGTGTGGCGCCTAAAGTGCCACAACCCTGACTTTGTGATTTAGCCTAGGTTTTGGGTCAGATATGGCCAGATCTTCACTATTCTCCATGATTTCTTTCATGTTATTGGATTTCATCCTTGATGTTTAAGGAGTATTTAGACACCAAAATCCCCAATTTTAATTGAGAAACAAAGTAAAAAACTCAGTTTTACCCCAAATACCCTTAAAACTAGAAAATAGGGAAAAATTCAAGAAATCATAATTCCTACCTCAATTCCTTGCTTTCCCTAGGTTACTTGGCCATCAATGACTAGCCCCACCACCAGAGAAAGGCTTTCCAAAGCTTGTTGAGGATTTGGTGGAAAGGTAGAGATAAGGAAGACAGAAAGAGAAAAGAGACAGTAAGGAGAAAAAGAGGAAAATGAGAATTGAAGAAAAAGATGTAGGACCACCAATATATATCCACCTAAGGTGAAATTATTATTTTGCCCCTAGGAAACTCTCGGTTAACCTTGATATTGGCAAATTCATAATTTCTCCAATTGGGTATTTCCCACATTCCAAGTGCCACCTAGTTCCTTATTTCATTTTAGTCTATATCTGAACCCTATAGACATCTGGCTCCCTCTATGCCTCATGATTACTCTTTCTCCGTCCCCCAACACTATTTCCATGAAATTTCCTTTCCCACTAGTCTTTCCTCAAATCTTAAAAATATCATTTGTAATAAAAGACCCAATTTTTCATTATAATAACCATAATACCACAAATCACATGATCCAAAATTGGCGGGTATTACAACATAGATAATGACATAAATTTTTTCAGATTGAGACCATGGCATCTTTATTTCGATGAATTAAGGCATCAAATTTTTAATAATATCTCCTCAAGGAACTCCAACCAAATTTATGTTTGAACTAAAGTATCCTTGTTCTAATAATGAGGCTGAATATAAAGCCTTAATTTTCGGGTTGGAAATACTTTGTCAAATATAAGCACAAAGGGTGCACATATTTGGAAATTCCCAATTAGTTGTCAAGCAACTTACTTAGGAATTTAAATGTGTTAATCAAAACTTGAAAGGGTGCACATATTTGGAAATTCCCAGTTAGTTGCCAAGCAACTTACTTAGGAATTTAAATGTGTTAATCAAAACTTGATTAAGTATTGCGATGTGGCGAGTAAGTTAATGAAAAGGTTTGATGAGGTAATTGTCCAACACATCCCTAGGGAATCAAATGAAGAACCTAATGACTTAGCTCAAATAGCTTCAGGGTATAAGCTTTCTCAAAAAGTCCTATCGGATTTAATAGAAATTAGAGAACATTTATATCCCTTGGAAGAAAGGGATGTATTATAAAATGATGTTCATACAAGTAATGATTAGAGAAAAGCAATCATTGATTATTTAGAGAATCTAAGTTCTGATGTAGAATGAAAATTCAAATTTAGAGCATTAAATTTTGTACTGTCGAGTGGACAATTATATGAAAAGACTGTCGATAGACAGTTACAAGAATGCTTAATTGAGTCAGAGGCATGCATTGCCTTGTTTGAAGTCCATAAAGGTATTTGTGGAGCTCACCAAGTTGAAGAGGAAATGAAATGGGTCTTTTAACGATGAAAATACTATTGGCCAATACTAGTTAAGGATTGTATAATGTTCGCCAAGCCTTGTGATGAATGTCAGAAGCATGGCCATATACAAAATATCCCAGCTAGCGAATTACATTCAATTATTAAACCTTAGCCATTTAGAGGATGGGCTCTAGACTTAATAGGCCAAATACATCTTCCCACGTCGAAAGGACATAAATATATTTTAGTTAAGGTTAATTATTTCACCAAGTGGCTCGAAGCAATTGTGTTAAAAGATGTCACCCAACAAGATGTGATAAATTTTATGGAAAATCACATCATTTGTAGGTTTGGGATACCACAGACTTTGATGACCAATCAAGGTACTGTTTTCACTAGACGGAAAGTTGTCGAATATGCTGATACTAGGAAAATAAATATGCACAGACAAATGGTCAGGTGGAAGCCATAAACAAAAAAACTTATACCTTATTAAAAAGCATGTTGGTCGACAGCCTAGAAATTGGCATAATACCCTTGATTAGGTTCTATTGGCATACAAAAATTCACCAAGAGAATCGATAGGCACATCGCCGTACAAATTAGTCTATGGTCACATGCTATTTTTCCTATCAATATTAATCTTCAGACAATTTGTATCCAAATATAGGATGAATTACCATTTGAGAGTTATTGGGATTCAATATTTAATGAATTAAACAAGTTGACTAATGAAATATTAATTTCTTTAGAAAATTTAATTTAACAAAAAGAGCAAATTGGTAAATTTTATGCCGTCGAGTTAAATATAAGTCTTTTAACTTAGGAGATTTAGTATGGAAGGTAATTTTGACTATTGAGAAATGTTGCATAGAATATGACAAATGGTCACCAAAATGGGAAGTACCGTTTAAAGTTACCCAAGTATTTTCTAGTAATGCCTATGCTCTCGATGAGGTTAACACTAGATTCAAAGTATAATCAATCAATGTCAAATACCTAACACAATATAGGCCGACAATATGTGAAGTAAAGACTGAATAAAGAATTTTTATTGCATCAAAATTTGTACATTTGTACTTTATATAAATTGTCGAATGCTATAGAATAAAAATAATAAAAATAATAATGAATTAAACTTATCAGATTAAAAAAATTGGCAATACAAATCAAATAAATCTGTCAGATGAGCCTAATCGACATAACTACATCTAGCGTAAAGGTTCCCAGATAGAAGCCAATGTTTCCTTGTCCGTATAGGCTAAAAAATATCTAGTCTCCAAAGACTTCATCCTTTCGGCAATAACTTGAGCAATGATCGTGACGGCTATGCCATTTTCTTTTATTTTTTCTCATTTTGCCACATGTTCGGTCAGAGCATCGTTAGGCTTGTCTCTTAGTGCTTTAGCTGAAGCCAATTCTTCTCTAGCTTTTATGATTTTTTCTTCTAATCTGTCGAGGCATTCCATATACCGATTAATATTACCATCAGCAATTATACAGCTTTCCCTCATTTTGGTGATCATTTTGTCCTATTGATCTTTTTTGGCCTTCAAATCTCGTAATTGACCAAGAATGATTTCTTTTTCCGACTTCTCCATGTCGTAAGCAAAGATGAACTGATTAAAAGTATGAGCCTTGTTGGATAAATCATTAATAAAATCCACTACAAAAAATTTGACTTTTAGTGGCGACTAAGTTGTTGTTGAAAGTTTGCGGTTGAAAGGTTTTTGGTGGCAACTATCATTTTTTTTTTTGCAAAAAAAAATTTGTCACAAAAAATGACTTTTAGTCACCTTTAGTGGTGACTTTGAAAGTAGCCACTAAAAGACCTTTGGTGGCAACTAAAAGTCAGCACTAAAAGTAACTTTTAATGGTGACTTCAAAGTTGCCACCAAAAGACTAAAAGTCGCCACCAAAATACCTTTGGTGGCGACTTTGAAAGTCACCACTAAAGTCGTCACCAAAAGTCAACAGCAACTTTTTGGACTATGATGGGTTTCTAGAGTTGACCTGAGACCCATTAGACATGTGTGGCTCTTAGCTGGTCCACTAACTCACTATCCCGGGGTGACTCGACTTTTTTTGTGCAATATTTAAGTTTATTTAAAATTAAACCAAATATATGCATACCTGAGATTCGAACCTGGGTCCCTTGCTTGCAACCATGTATGTCTTGCCATTGTGCCACCACTTTATTTGTGCTATGTAAGGACAAAATATTATATATATATATATATAAGTTGTTAAAATTATTTTAAGCCAAAAACATCATAAAACTTAAATGAAACAACATCTAACTTAACAAAAAAGAAAATATATTATTTTTAATAGATTAAGAGATAAGAAAAAAATTATATATATATATATATATTATAAAAATGACTTTTGGTAGCGACTATGAGAGTCGCCATCAAAAGTCAGACTTTTAGTGGTGACTCTCAAAAGTCACCACCAAAAATCAATTATTTTTAAATAAAATTAAAAAAATAGACTTTTAGTGGCGACTAAGAAAAGTCAACATTTAGTGCCAACTATAGTCGCCACCAAAAGTTATTTTTGTTGTAAAAAAAATTTTCTTTCCAAAAAATGACTTTTGATCACATTTAGTGGCGACTTTCAAAGTTACCAATAAAAGACATTTTGTCGACACCAAAAGACCATTGGTGGCGACTTTTAGTTGCCACTATACTACCTTTGGTGGCAACTTTGAAAGTTGCTACCAAAAAGTCTGTGGTGACAATTAAAAGTCGCCACCAAAAGTCAACAATTTTTTTAGACTTGAATTGGTCGACGGGTCAACTAGAGACCCATTTGAATTTTTAGAAAGTCGACTTTCAGTGATGACTTCTGTAGTTTCCACCAAAGGTATTATGGTGGCGACTCAATGGCCTTTTGGTGGCAACTTTGGAAGTTGCCACTAAAGGTTACTTTTAGTGGCCACCAAAGATCTTTCGACAAGAAATTTTTTCTTTTAACAAAAATGACTTTTGATGGCGACTATAGTCGCCATTAAAGGGTGACTTTTGGTAGTAACTCAAAAAGTCTATTTTTTAATTTTATTTAAAAATAATTGACTTTTGGTGGTATTTTTGAGATTCGCCACTAAAAGTCTAACTTTTGGTGGCGAAAAATCAATTATTTTTAATTTTATTTAAAAATAAATTGACTTTTGATGGTGACTTTTGAAAGTCACCACTGAAAACTGAACTTTTAGTAGTGACTCTTGGAGTCACCACCAAAAGTAGACTTTCAGTGGCGACTCCTTTAGTCGCCACTAAAAGGTGACTCTAAGTGGAGACTTTTTTAGTTGCCATCAAAAAGTCACCATTGAAAGTCTTTTTTTTTCTTTTTGTAGTATTCCTTGAAGGATGAAAAAAGTCTTCGCTAGGAAACTGTGATCTGAGTGGTTCAAGTTCAATCAAAATAACTTAAGTTCTGCTTCTCAAAGATTCGTCAGAAGAGATAGCATCGAAGGAATGGTCCAGAAAGTCCTTCAATTCCTTTAGTAGTTCTTTAACCCTTGGGTCAGCTGAAGACTCCTCTGGTACCAGAGAACAAACTGACAAAGTTTGATCACCCAACAAAAGATTTATTAATGCATCTATGTCTAAATCATCACTATTTGGACTACTATAAGGTCTTACTTGGACTGTCAGGTGAATTAGACTAGGGATAGGAGACACGGGAGAAATTGGCCATCAATGCCTCCATGTCAAAATTTTTGTTGGGAACTGAAGGGCACTAGTTCCTATCCATGTCCTTCAAGTGATAGAGATCATCGAGGCTGAGAGTGAACAGCTGTTGATTCCTAGCAAGAAAAGCTTTAGCGGCGTCAATGGTAAGTTCTCCTTGATGGGTTTTGGCAGGCAGTAATGTTATCGAGACCTCAAGCTGAGGAATAGTATGTAGAGCCTCAATTTAAGGAACTCCGATAAACATTTTAGTGATAGGATCTTTGCCCTAAAGAACTCTGATAGGTTCTTCAGCAATTGGGCTTAAGATCTCCCTACCCAGATCCTAAAATAAAAATTCTCATTAGTCTAGAGATGGAATACATGTCCAATATAAAAAAGATGAAATACATGTCAAATATAAGATTTAACAAACAATCGTACTCTTGGTTAGGTTTACGGTCTGGTTCATCGGATGCAGAAGGCAAAGTTGACTGCTCAGGAGTAAACTCTTTATCCTGTCATAGGAAACGAAAAGAATATATTGTATTTAGACAAACCATAATACTCGACAGTTAAAACATACTTGAGACTCAATGGCTGGGCTAGAAATTACTAGGCCTTTACATACTTTGAACTTTTTTGAAGCACGCTCGATGTCAGAAAAAACTATTTTTCTTTTCGTTGGAGCCTTTTCTTTTTCAGGCTTAGTTATTTTGGAAGTGTCGGGTTGAGGAGATACAGTAGCAGTTCGGCCACTTGTTCTAGTCACCGATTGGTCATTTTCTTTGACCAATCTTCTTCTTCTTTGCTGAAGAAGTTAACAATCTTCCTCTTCATCTTCTTCTAACTCAGTGACAACCAGTTGCTCCTCTGACTGTTTATAAGTCAAAGGCTCCTTTAAGGGGAGCACTGCAAACAAAATCCCAAATGTGAGTGGTCGAAAGTCACTATTGCCTTTGAACAAACAAGATCATATACCTTGGGAAAACTTTGTGGCAATCATTACAGCATCAGATTGCTCAGAAAAGAGGGCAAACTGATGAACAAAAGTAACTTTGTCATTCTTTATTTGAAAAAGATTTATGGAAGATAAACATTTTTCGACAAATTTAAAGTTACCTGCTATCGTCGGTTTTCTAGAAATATGTCAGCCAAACCAAAATGAGCACAAAGCAAGGCACAAGGTCCGAAAAGGGAACTTTTTTAATAAACTTTGATGGAATATCAACATTAACAAATTCTAAATATCTGAACCCATGTGAAGCCCTATGCTCTTGTTTCCATTTGGCCATGATTTCTTTCACATTTTAAGCAATCTAATGAGTGCAGTGAGGATCTCATTTTATCTTGTAAAATTTCTCAAAAGCTCGAATTTCCTCCAAGTGCTCACCTTTGGTCTTCGACGCTGGGTTACGTTCCTACACAGGAGAATCGACAAAGATGTTAAAGCAGGTTATAATACTTTGGCGATAAGATTGGTAGTATTTCAACTACCAGTCGATAAAGCAGCTCGACATTCTTTATGAAACCTCAAAAGGATTAAGTTCGAAGCATTGGAGACGTTTGTCATTTTCTTTCATCAGCCCCCTATCATCCTCTTCTTTAGAGATATGAGCGTTGACGAAGTGATCTTCTGGCGAGGGTGAATAAGGAGCTAGAATGGATTGACAAAGGCTCATCTGTTGGGCAACTATATTAGGTAGATGGAAGTAAAAACTCACATCTTTTGTATTAGGAGTACTTCCAAAAATGATCTGTTTACAGAGAAAATTCGACCAGATTGAAACTCCTTCTTTGTTAGAAGTTATTAGACAGGTGAACCACCTGGGACCTCTTTGATGATAGCAAATAGAGTAAAGTTTATCTTCATCAAATCCTAGGCAATGGAGTGAAATGTTTTGAAGAAGTGGAAAAATTCCTCTTCTCGTCCTTGGTGAGGGAGTCACAAACCAGGTGGCAAAGCTTTGGCCTATATGAACTAGACATATATCCTACCAACTCATTGCTCATAGGCTTGGTAGATAGGCATTGCTCTAGAACAACTTTCAGCCACAACTACAGTAACCAAAGAAGGCCTTCGACATTCTCTTTTTTTGACTAAGCCTTGATGCTATCGACCATTTGGCTCATACATTGAAAAAGATTTGCAAGGAGCCATTGGTTCAGGGCAAGTCAGGTGCCTTCATGGAGGAGGTTGGCCAAAGGCTGAAGGGGTTTAGCTATAGTTATATATTTTGAGCCAAATGCCTAAGCCAACAGTCAAAGGAGAAGGAAGGTGACATGTTCTTCATCTGACACGTCGAATGAACTCTTTTGCTGGAGGTTTACAAAAGTGGAAAAGAGGTATACTTAGGAGAATAAAACTCTATAGTTTGACAAGTTTGAAGGTACAGATGAATAACTCTCCCATCTGGTAGAAGACCCATCATAATTGATACATCAAAGATTGTTAGACTCATCATGCCATATGAAAAATGGAAGTTGTTAGTGGTCTTATTCCAGAAGAAGATCGAGGCTCTAATCATGGCGAGGCCAATTCTGATGGTGTGTCAGGAAAGTTGGATAAAGTTAAAGATGCCCATTTTTTTCCAAGACCCCTTGTTAACGGTGATTTTTGGTTTGACCAAAATCTGACAACAAATGTCCTATGTCAATTTGTTAACAAAGATTGTTGGTTGAAGGCTAAATACGACAACAAATACTTGATTCTATCGAAACCGATTATGTTTTCAAAGTTATGTGGTAATCTCATCTTTTGATAGGCATTTCATAAAAGAGCATGAGGCCTAAAAAAAATATTTTTACAGAAGTTAAACAAAATGGTAAAATTATAGGAAAATAAGTTACAAAATATAAAGTGCATAAAATGGAAACTGCAAAAGGTAAGCAGTGGAAAGTAAATAATAGAATGTAAAGTATAGAAAAGTAAACTATAAAAAAGTAAAAAGCAAAAAGTTAAAGTGCAGAATGTAAATGAAAGCGATCAAATAAAAGTGATTAAATTACTGGAAGATAAATCAAAGCAATAAAGGGTTGGAATGACGATAGATTTTGAATTAAATTTGACTAAAATGCAAGGTGGAAAGCATACTTTGATATTGATCCTTTAATCTTCTCGAGTGAGAAGTTAGGATTTTTAATTAATAGTTTCCAACCCCTTTTACAGCAATTACCCTAGTATTTATAAGCAAATGACTGAAGTAACTGCCTATCTAACTAATCGCCACGTATGTGAAAGTTTATAATTACATTGCATCGGCATAACTACCTAAACCCACATAAATAACAGTTTAGATGGTCCGATGCAACTATCTTAGCCATATGATAGTGGAATAACTGGCTTTGACAATTTCAACGTTCGACAACCAAGCTAATTGACATACTCTCATCTTTTGACAAATATATAGTGAGTTTGTTTGTCGAATGGTGTGCTTCGGATGACATCATTTTGACATTCGTATATAAATGTCTTCGCGAAAACGTCCATTCTTCCTGCTATAGTTAACCTTTGCTGAATTTTTGAGCCAGACCATTTACTTTGACACTTAAGCAGTTGGTACTATTTTGTTGTGCCACTAAGGATGATTGCTTGTCAGTCAAGCAGCTTATTTATTTTATTTTAAAATAATGATCTAACAGAAGCCCCATAAAAATTTGTTCTCAACGGACACGGAGAGAATTAAATTTTAAATGGCCTCGTAACTGACAACAGATTTCTAGGGATTTAGCTTAGGACCATGATTATCTCGAGTATGACAGCTATTTTCTTGGCACGTGAGCCGTCACTGCCTTCGTAATGTTTTGAATTCCTCAAGTCCTTTAAAACCTTAAACCCTAGTCGTCAGGTCACTTACTTTGCTATTCATGCTATTTGTATTCTCTTCATGTTGTTCCCTCTTCCAAAGCTCTCGAGAAACCTTCAAACACATGTTACTCTTAACAATGGCCTCTTCTACCAATGCTGGAACTTCTTCTTCTACCAAATAGTTTGCCATTGCAAAGAACAAAAATGTAATTTGTGATCTAATCATGGATCATTCAGAGGTATGGCAAAATAAAAGGTAATTCTTTTTTTTTATTCTTCTTCTACTCCTCCATCTACTTTTCTGAGACCTATGCTATCCTCAGAAACCTTTTCGATGGACCTCTGTCTAGTGTTCCCCTACAAGACTCTTGATGAGGCTATTCTTGCCTCGGGCTCAACAATACCCATCCACTACTTTAAGAAGGTTCAGAAGATATTCTGGACTCTACCTTCCCGAGTTGATGGATATCACGATTGGCTTGACAAAGTGCAAGTATAGAAAGGCGAGCTAGGGAAGAAGATGGGTATTTTCAACTTTATTCAACTCTCTCGACACACCATCAAAATAGACCTTGCCAAGGTAGGGGCTTTGGTCTTTTTCTAGAACAAGACCACTAACAACTTCCATTTTTCGTACAGCATGATAGGCCGGACAATCTTTGATGTATCAGATATCACGAGCCTTTGACTAGATGGGAAGGTCATCCATCTGTACCTTTAACCTCATCAAGTTATTGAGGTTTATTCTTCTAAACATACCTCTTTCTTCTCTTTTGTTAACCTCCACCACAAAGATTCAAACGACGTGTCGGATGAAGAACATATAACCTTCCTTTTGCTCTGGCTGTTGACTTACATATTTGGCTTAAAGTCTATAACTGTAGCCAAATCCCTTCAGCCCTTAGTCAACCTTATGCATGAAGGTGCCCGACTTGCCTTGAACCAATGGCTTCTTACCAATCTCTTCTAAAGTATGAGCCAAATGATCAACAATATCAAGGCTCAAATAAAAAAGGAAAATGCCCTATCTGGCTATTGCAGCTATGGTTGAATGCAGTTTTAGAGCAATGACTGTCTGATATCGGGTATTTTTATACACAATTTAGTCATTATCTTAGTACTATTGCCATTTTTAATATTGCCAACTCTCTAATTATATTATATTTTGGTAATTATTGGATCTAAAATAATTATATGAACTAATATGCTTTAATTCCATATTTTTATGAGCTTAATTGATTAGAGACCTGTTAATCCTTTACTTAATTTATAGATTTAATTATTGGAGAGTAATTTGCTGACTTGGTGCTATTTAGATGCTAATGTAGCGACCCTTGATGACATGACAGCTGACTGGTCCAATAGGGTCCACTTTTTTACACATTTTCCAACATAGCAAACAGCATCTTCTGCTTTAACAGCAGAAGCAGCAGAATAGCAACAAGCAAAACAATAGTAAGGCAGCATCAAAAATAGTAAAAAAGTTAACAGCAGCTGTAGTAGAAGGTGAATTGCATCCTCTCTCCTGGCAGCAGCTTAAAGATACACCAGAACTCTATTCGCAAGTTTTTGAAGAGTTTCATCTTCTTCCATTTCCTATGTAATTTGTAGGTCTACCCTCCCTCATTTTCTTATATTTTTTGGTGTATTTTGGCCTCTATGGAAGGCTAAAAGTGTTGTAATTAGTTAGACATGAGCTGGAGCTGTGTATATTGAATCTATAGCTCAATAATAGATAAGTTTTCTAGTTTCAATCCTATTTTATTTCTGTTCTGCATTGGCCTCTGGTTCTTCTGTTTATCTCTGTTCTATTATGACTGATTTAGGCATAGGTTTAGTTTTATGATTCTTATTTGAGGTGTATCCTTGCTTTAACCGGTTGGTGAAGTAAGTAGAACGAAATGGCTTGCCTTTGGTGACTATCAAGCATGATTCAGTTAGGGCTTAAACAAATTATATTAGGTTATGATTATGATTCTAATATGATTTAGTCTTGGAAAGTCTTCTAGGAATTTTATTTGGAAACTGAATGGTATGATTAAATCAAAGTAAACCAAGGATGAGATGATGATGGATGAAGGCCTGAGGGATTGGATGACTGATTATATGTTTTATGTGTAATTTCACTTTGTTCTATGTTCTGTTAGCTATAGATTTGTATTCTAATTCTATTTTATGCTTAATCATGCAATCACCCCCTCGGTGGTAATTTGGTGGTTAATCAGTAGGTAATTAGAGTAGATTAGTGTTAGAACAATTAATTAGGCAATTTAGAAGCAAGGCTCCAAGAGTGAAACAACCTAGGAAGACTACTATACTGCAAGTTTCCATGAATCTAATTCTAGGTGACTCGGCAGTTGTAGTGGTTCCAACCACTGTCTAGTAATCCTCCATCCGACAAGTTGGCTAGTTATATGTCGGGTTCATATGGACTGAGGCTATGCCACTTGACATGTGACTCCCTCACCAAGGACGAGAAGAAGAATTTTTTTTTACTTTTTCAAAATTTTTCACTCCATTGCCTTGGACTCAATAGTGATAAACTTTGCTCCATTTGTAGGTCGTCAAAGAGGTCCTAGGTAGTCCACCTATCCAATAACTTCTGATAAAGAAGGAATTTCGATCTGGTCAAATTTCTATGTTGACAAATCATTTTTGAGGGTGTTCCTGATACAGAAGATGTAAGTTTTTACCCCCATCTACCGAACATGGTCGCTCGATAGATGGGCTTCTGCCAATCTATTCCAACTCCTTACTCATCAACAGTAGAGGACCATTTCATCAATGCCCACATCTCCAAAGAAGAGGATGTTAAGGAGATGATAGGGAAAATGACAGGCATCGATAAAGCTTCGTGCTTGTCCCTTATGAAGTTTCACAAGGAGTATCAAGCTACTTTGTCGACTGGTAGTCAAAATACTACCAGTCATACCGCCAGTTTTGACATCCTTGTCAATTCTCCTACGTAGGAATACAATCTGATGTCAAAAACTAAAGGTGAACACTTAGAGAAAATTTAAGCCTTCAAGAAGTATTATAAGATAAAGTGGGATACTCGCTACAACCATTGGATTGTTCAGAATATGGAGGAAATCATAGCCAAACAAAAATAAGAGCATAGGGCTCGACACGGGTTTAAATATTTAGAATTTCTTGAGGTCGACATTCCACCTTGCCTTGTGCTAATTTTGGTTTGGCTGATGCATTTCCTAGGGAACTGATGAGAGCAGGTAACTTTAAATTTGTTAAAAGACATGGACCTGTCATGAACCTTTTTCAAACAAGAATGCCAAAGGTACTTTCGCTTGTCTATTCACCCTTCCTTCTGAACAATCTAATGTCGTGACAATTGCCAACGAGTTTCCCTAAGGTATATGATCTTTTTTGTCCAAAGCCAAAAATCGTTTCTAACCACTAACGATTATAATTTTATTTGTAGCGCTCCCCCTAAAAGAGCCCTTGGCTTATAAGTCACCAGTAGAGAAGGTGGTCGTCACCAAATCAGAAGAAGAGGAAGAAGATTGTCAACCTCTTTAGTAAAGGAGGAGGAGATTGGTCAAGGCAAGTAACCAATCAACGACTAGAATGAATGATCGTCTGGTTGATGCGTCTCCTTAACCTGAAACATCCAAAACTATTACTAGGCCTGAAAAAGAAAAGGCTCCAGTGAAAAAAAAAATTTAATCTTTTCTAAGCCTGAATGTGTTGCCAAGAAGTCCAAAGCACGTAAAGGCCTAGAAGTATTTGACCCAGCCGTCAAGTTTCAAGTATATTTTATCTGTTAAGTATTACGATTTGTTGAAATGATATATACGCATTTCATTTCTTTTGGCAAGACAACGAGCCTACTCCTAAGCACTTGACTTCACCTGCTGCTTCTGACGAACTAGACCTGCAGACCCAAATAATATAATCCTTTGACAAAAATTTGTTTTTACATTGGACATGTATTTTATCTTGAGAATAATATGAATTTTGTTTCAGGATCTGGGTCAGGAAGTCTTAGGCCCGATTGTTTAAGAATATGTCGAAGTTCTTCAGGGTGAGGCTCCTATCGTAGAAACATATGTCAGAGTTGCTTTACAAGCTGAAGTTCTTCATATTGAAGCTTCGACAATATCGCTACCAGTTAAAACCCATCTAAGAGAGCTTACTATCGAAGCAGCTGAAGCTTTTCTTGCCAGGTCTTAGTCGATTTGACAAGCGTACCAATCGCACAAGTAATATAGTGATTTGAGAGTAAAAGTATCATTCCCACGAGGACTAAGCGACTAAGTACCCAATAAATTTAATTGAATTAGTTGGACGAAACAATTGGATTGAAGATAGCTTTAGCCAATGAATGATAAAATAAAATCAATAACCGTAAGTATTTATGAGTTTTCTTTCAATGACAGTAAACAATGCAAAAACTGATGAAATAGTCTAATTAAAGCCTAGGGTCACTAATCCCTCTCCTCCATCCTAGAAATTACAAAACCCCTCTCATGCACTCTCAACTTATTCAATCCTATAAGTTAATCCTAGGTTATTCTAATAACTTAAAAGAATCCTCCCGAATCTCAATTAAGTTACTCAACTCCTACGCAATTCCTTGCATGGGCTAAGCCTAATACAACCAACCTAGCTTTGATTAAACGAGATTAACTAACATTCCTATTAGCTAACAAGCAAAAACACTTAGTAAGGTTCACGCACTCGTCCTTCCTATTCAGTGTTCTACTCTCACCTCCCTCTCCCGAGTTCGAAGACAGCAACAAGCATACATATAGATTGATCAAGTCCATATAACGCAACAATAAAATGGATAGAAAGACTTATATTAATTGAAATAAGGTTGCAAATACATGAGAGGATGTAAAATCTATTCAAGAGTCAAGTTCACAGTAACCCTAGATAGAAAATCTAGCTACTCATAGAAAATAAACAGCAGAAAGCAGAAAAAGAGATGAAGTTGGCCATGAATCTGAGGTGGAATGATGGATTGAGCTCCCCTAGCCTTGAGAATCAGGTTCCCCTTGCTTTTCTCAGCCAAAACGGCGCCCCCCTTCAGTCTCCAACTCCAGAATACCCTAAAAATTTCATCTGAAGCCTTTTATATCAGTGCAGGATCGCGACTTACCGCTATAGCGGTAAGTCTCCACCGCTATAGCGGTACAGGACAGTAAAGAATGCTTCCAGCAATTTTGGTGCAGGGCTCACCGCTATAGCGGTGGTAGACAGAAAGTGGCCATCTGTTTCTTCCTCTTCAGCTTCGTCCATCTTACCTTACGTCAGAGAGAATAAAATGATGATTAGTGACGTTCTTGGTCAAAGAATCACATGAAGAAGACTAAACTCTAAAAATTCCTAAACTAAACTAAATCAATCAAAAACAACGGAAAAGACATACAAGCAACCACAAGTAGGCGATAAAATGGATCAAAGATTCAGCACCAAATGGTACTAAATCTAGCACTTAACACCAGGGAATTGGCAACTGTACATTCTCCATCTTGACAATCTCCATTACCTAAAGAACATAGACAGGCGATAGTACCCTTTAGTCCCCAACAAAGCCATCTTGTTGTCGACTTGCCTCCATAGAGTAATATAATATTTGTAATCCGAGACAACATAGATATGGAGGCATTGATGGTTGATGTCTCTCCTCAATCTCCTATCTCCAGTCCAATTCATCTGACAACCCAAGTAGGATCATCTAGTCATCCAAGTAATAATGTTTTGGACATAGATGAATTGATAAATCTTTTGTCAAGTGATCCAACTCTATCAGCTTCTTCTTTGGTTCCAAATAAGTCTTCAACAAACTTGAGGGTTGATGAAATGGTAAAAGAGTTGAAGAATTTCTTGGACTTCTCTTTCGAGGTTATTGCTTCTGATGATTCCTTGAGAAGCAGAATTCAAACACTACAAAAAAAAAAGACTTTTGGTGGCGACTTTCTAAAAGTCGCCACTAAAAGTCTTTGGTGGCGACTTTTAGTGGCGACTAAAGTTGTTGGCGTAAGTCCGTGGCTGATTCTTTTGGTGGCGACTTTCAAAGTCGCCACCAAAAGTCATTTTTATTGCAAAAAAAAAAAGAAAATTCGTGAAAAAAATGATTTTTGGTGTCAGCAAAAACTACCTTTGGTGGCGACTAAAGTCGCCACCAAAAGTCACTCGTCATCTTTTTAGATCCGGATTGGCCCGGAAGGTTGACCCGAGATCCATTCGGCTCGTGCGGGTCTTGGCCGATCCAATAACTCGCTATCCCGAGCTGACTCGATTTTTTTGTGTGCAATATTCAAGTTTATTTGAAATTAAACCAAACATGTGCATACCTGAGATTCGAACCTGGTCCCTTGCTTGCAGCCATGTGTGTCTTGCCATTCTGCCACTGCTTCATTTGTGTTATGTAAGTGCAAAATATTATATATATCTATATATATAATCTGTTAAAAATATTTTAGGTCAAAAATATTATAAAACAAAAATAAAATAATATTAAACTTAACAAAAAGCAAATATATTATTACTATTGGAGTCACCACAAAATTCCAACTTCAACTAATTTCTTAAAAAAAAAACGATTTCACTTAAAAAAATAGACTTCAGTCGTCACTGATAATCTAATTTTTTAAAAAAATTAAAAAATTAAAAAATTTAAAAAATTAAATTTCTTTTAAATAAAATTAAGAAAAATAAAAAAAATTGAATTTTTTAAGTAAAAAAATGACTTTTTTAATTTTTTTTTAAAAATTAGACTCGCCACCAAAAGTCTAATTTTTTATTTTATTTTAAAAAATGTGACGTTTTTTTTTATTTTTTTTTTAAAAAATACTTTTGGTGGCGACTATAGTCGCCACCAAAAGTCTAATTTTTTATTTTATTTTAAAAAATTTGACTTTTTTTATTTTATTTTAAAAAAGACTTTTGGTGGCGACTATAGTCGCCACCAAAAGTCTAATTTTTTATTTTATTTTAAAAAATCTGATTTTTTTTATTTTTTTTTAAAAAGACTTTTGGTGGCGACTATAGTCGCCACCAAAAGTCTAATTTTTTATTTTATTTTAAAAAATTTGACTGTTTTTTTATTTTTTTAAAAAAATACTAGTCGCCACCAAAAGTCTATTTTTTTATTTTATTTTAAAAAATTTGACTTTTTTTATTTTTTTTAAAAAAACACTTTTGGTGGCGACTATAGTCGCCACCAAAAGCCTAATTGTTTATTTTATTTTAAAAAATTTGACTTTTTTTTTATTTTTTTTAAAAAATACTTTTGGTGGCGACTATAAGAGTCGCCACCAAAAGTCAACTTTTAGTGGCGACTTATTTAGTCGCCACTGAAAGTCAATTTTCTTGTAGTGAAAGTATCTTGAATGAACTTGAACCTGTCAGATCACAGCTTCCTACCTTCTATCGGAGCCTTTATTCATCCTTTAAGGACTTCATCAATGATTTATCAGACAAGGCTCTTACTTTCAATCTAGTCATCTCTACTTATAGCAAGGAGATGTCAGAAAAAGAAATTATTCTCGGTCAATTGCAAGAATTGAAGGCTAACAAAGATCGACATAATGAAATGATTGCAAAAATAAGGGCAAGCTATATAGATGCTAGCAATACTGCTAACCAGCATAGAGAATGTCTCGACGAGTTAGAAGAAAGAATCAAAAAAGTCAATAAAGAACTGGTGTCAACTGAAGCACTGAGAGACAAGCTTAAAAGTGTTCTGATCATACGTGTAGCAAAACAGGAAAAAATGAAAGAAAGTGCCATAGCCGTCAAAGTCAATGCCTAAGCTATTGCCAAAAAGATAAAGTCTTTGGTGACTAGCTACCTAACGACCTACACAAACAAAGAGACATTAGATTCTGATTGGGAACGTCTACGCCAAAAAGCTTATTCAACATAATAGTTTAATTTGTTTCATCGGTTAGTTTAATTTGTTTCATCGGTCCTTTTAATTCGACAAATTTCAAAAAAAAATTGTATTATTTATTCATTTATTTATTTATAGGATTCGAAAATAAATTGTACAAAGTTCAATGCAATAACACTTCTTTATTCAATCTTCACTTCGCACATTGTCGGCTTGTGGCTTTAGGTATTTTCCATTGATTGATTTTATTTTTAGTCTAGAGTTTACTTCATCGATAGTGTAGGCATTACTAGAAAATACTTGTGTAATTACAAATGCTCCTTCCCATTTTGGCGACCACTTGCTAAATTCTTGACAACGTTTCTCAATAGGCAAAATCACCTTCCAAACTAAATTGCCTAAGTTAAAAAAAATTGTATTTAACTCAACGATCATAAAATTTAGCAATTTGTTCTTTTTGTCAAATTAAACTTTCTAGACCAATTAGTCTCTCATCAGTCAACTCGTTTAACTTGTTTAGGTATTTGCCACTGATTGATTTTATTTTTAGTCCAGAGTTAACTTCGTCGATAGTGTAGGCATTACCAAAAAATACTTGTGTAATTACAAATGCTCCTTCCCATTTTGGCAACCAATTACCATATTCTTGGCAACGTTTCTCAATAGGCAAAATCATATTCCAAACTAAATTGCCTAAGTTGAAAAACTTGTATTTAACTCGACGGTCATAAAATTTAACAATTTGTTCTTTTTGTCAAATTAAACTTTCTAGAGCAATTAATCTCTTATTAGTCTACTTGTTTAATCTCTCATCAGTCAACTCGTTTAACTCATTTAGGTATTTGCCATTGATTGATTTTATTTTTAGTCCAGAGTTAACTTCGTCGACAGTGTAGGCATTGCCAGAAAATACTTGTGCAATTTAACAAAAGATCAATTTTGATCAATGAATAAATTATAAACCTTTCCCCTATAGAGCTAACATAAGAAGGAAAATTACATATAAGAACATAAAAATCTTCATTGAATAAGACAAACCTAAGCCACCTAACGTAGAAATTACATATAAAAAATATATCAGTGTTTCTTCCTCTTGCAAAGTACAACAAAGAAATTAAGCAGGAAGTATCAATAAGTTTTGCACTGATATTTCTTCCTTCATGAGAGGATTATGCTTCCTAAATGCATAAGATTCCATCCTGACAAAGTAACATTTTACAAATGATTTTGTTGGGTCCTTCTTTTTCTCTTCCTTGCCTCCATCCTTGAAGAAAGATTAAGATCAATGTAACCACCTGCAATATAACCAGAGCATTGTCCATTTCCATTTCCTTCCCTTTTTTACAATCACAGAGACAATCCAACATTAGCTACAACCATAGCTAGCACATATATGTATTATTCATCCTATTCCCAGGAATGTCCTGACATAAAATCTCAGATAACTAGTTCTACAAACATAAGAATCAAGATACTAGGTTAAATTGTAGAATAGCCAGATACTAGATCAAAGAACCCATAATAGAAGTTTAATTTCTTAGATAACAGATCAAACCAGAAAAGAATTTCTCAGATAACATCAAATAAATCAAATAACAAATTAATTAATTTATGGTGGTGTGAAGCATACTTTTGGTGAACCAAAACCATTTCTGATTCGAACCAAAAATGGTTCTAGTTCACCAAAAATTCTGGTTCGAGCCAGAAAGATTTCTAACAAAACCATCTCTGGTTCAAACCAGAGAGGTTCAAACCAAAGATGATTTTGATTCACCACAACTATTTGGAAACAAGGAGGCTGAAGATGAGGAGAAAACTCAAAGAAGGGGAGAAAAATGGAGACGGGAAGAAAAATCAAAGACAGGGAGAAAAATCTAGGAAGGGGAACTTGCCAAAAATTGAAGAACAAGGAAGGGAAACTCATCGAAAATCGAAAGAGGGGAACTCGACGAAATTTGAAGCAGGATCTAGCTGGCAATGAGAGCTGGGAGAATGAGAGAGAGCTGGGAAGGACTGAAGATGAGGAGAGAGCGACGAGAAAGCCGAGGGTAGGGTTGGAATTTTGAGAAGTTAATGAGCATATTTTGGGCATTTGTATGATCAGTCAGGGCACTCATTTTGAGCTCTGCATAAGCTCTTTTGAGCTTATTTTAAAGCTTATCGATGGTTTGTAGGAATTTGTACCATCCACCCGATTCTTTATAATTTAATTATAAGTAGCTAAATCATTTAAATTAACATAAATTTTATTTTCTTCCTTTTTTAGATATTTTAGGTTAGATTATTTCTTTCTATCCTTATAATTTTACTCAATTTTTCATTTAATTCTTATAGTTTAAATTTTTTAGTTGAGTTCTTTTAGTTTTATAAATTCTTTTATTTAGCTCTAGTTCTTAAGTTTTTAAATTTTTCATTGAACTTCACTTATACGATTACTTATGTACAATCTAATGCTTTTAATATATATATATATATATATATACACACACACACTAAAGGAGTTCCTCCCTGGTGCATTAAATGCAGCGCTATTGGAATGCCATGTATCTTCTCTGCTGGTGTGTACCACTTTTTGTAAAACATGTGGTCCTGACATGACATGGCATCAGCATGACAATTGCTTAAGTATTTAATTCTCGGCTCGTCAACTTTTCATTTGTGACAGCAGCGTTTAAAGATTCGATTCAATTTGAGCGTCAATTAAATCGAATTAAACTAATTAATTTTGAAAAAAATATACATATATTCAGTTTTATTTTTTAGGTAATTTAATTTGATTTTAGATTTTTTTACGAAATTTAATTTAGATTTTGGATAGCTTAGTTCAGTTTTTATTAGATGGTTTAGTTTGGTTTTAGGTAGTTAGAAAAAAAAAATCATAAAATCCTTGTATAATAGTGCCAAAGTTCTGTAAATGCAATTAGTCGGTGGATGTTGCCCAACTCAGTACTGCTAGCACATTGATGCCATAGTGCCATGGTGGCCCTTAAAGACAAAAGATCTTTTGAGTAAATAAATTGATCCTTAAGATTCAGAAAATTCAGGGATTAAAACATATGAAGTTAAACTTTCAGAGACTAAATAATTGACTCATGTATTTTTTGAAGGACTAAATTGTTAATATAGTCAAAAAAATTTATCAAGTCTTTTTTTTGCAAAATTGTTAGACACATATAAAGGTCAAAAAGTTATGGATGTTAATTTTTCACGTTTGATTAAGTTTTTCAATTTAATCCTTGAAATATTGTATTCATCTCAATTTCATTTTTTTCATTGCTAAATTAAAAAATTTATAATTATTAAATCTCAAATTTTTGTCGTTAAAAACTACTTTGATAAATAAAGGAATCAAATTGAGAGAATTACAAATTTTCTAGGGCTAATAAGACATGCTTAATTTTTTAAAGATTAAGTTGAGACAATTATAATTTTTTGAAAATCAAATCATTAATATAAAAAAATAATTCTACTTTGCAGAACAAATATCTTGTTTATCGATAAATGTATATGGCTCAAGCACCAATGGGTGCAAAAGTCATGTGTTCACAATTTAACTTGTCAAGTCAACTCATATGGACATAGACTACGGTAAATATATTCCAAATATTTTGTTTGTAATCCATAGATAGATAATGAGTTTGAACCAATGATAGAATAGATAGGCTTAGAAGAATTATTTAAGGTATGACTGAAGTGTTGTATTAACAATGATTTGTAGGAATTGAACAATCCATACAATTCTTTAGGTTTGGAAGAATTAATTTAGGTTTGAATGTAGTGTTCCATTATTTATGCATTGTCCACATCATTTTTTAGACGTTGAAGAATTATTTGAAGTTCGAATGTATTGTTTTGTTATTAATGGTATGAAAGAATTTGAACGAACAACGATTTCTATAGGCATGGAAGAATTATTTGAAGTTTGAATGTTGTGTTCTATCATCGATGCTTTGTAAGAATATGAATAGTTCATACAATTCTATTAGTGTTGAAGAATTATTGTAAGTTTGAATTTGAATGTAGTGTTCCCTTATGGATGCTTTGTAGAAATTTGAACAGCCAATACAATTCTTTAGGAGTGGAAGAATTATTTAAAGCTTGAATGAAATGTTCCATATGATCTATAACAGTCCACACAATTTTTTAGGCGTGGATGAATTATTTTCAGTTTGAATATAGTGCTCATTTTCTTCTTTTTTTTAATGGTTTTGTAGGGATTTTTGTAGTCCAATATTATTTGGATATAGCAAAATCATTTAAATTAACACAAATTTCATAGACTCCATTTTTTAATTATTTTAAGTTAAATTATTTTCTCGAGTCTTTTGATTCTACTCAACTTTTTTTAGTTTCTATAATTTAAAATTTTATAATTGAGTTCTATAATTTTATAAATTTTAATTTAGTTCTTGTTACTAAGCTACTCATACAACCAATTATCTATATATTGATACTTTGAATATAATATGTATGACTCACATAAGAAAAACGAAAAGTGGAAAATGATGTGAAATTAACTCACATTCATAGCTTAATATGTCTAAATAGCTTGGGCAAGCTAGCTTGAACCGTGTACATTGAGAGTCAAAAGGGCACACAATTAGTTGTGCCTGCCAAATTTAACAAAATATTAATAAAAATATAAACAGTAAGGAGTAAAGAAAAATAAAATTTAATCTTAATTAATGTGCTAGCTACATTGGAGATATTCTTACCCTAGGAAAAAGGGATAAAAGGCTAAAATTTTTAAAAATTTTTAATAAGTTAATTATGAATTCTTACCTGGACAAATTAATTAACAAGATAATATTGAGAGAAAAATGTTTTCGGGGTGAGATGCTATATTATTTATAATTGATTTCTTGATTATTTTGAAATTCAAGTTTTTATTGGTAAATAAAATTAATTACCTCTTCTACACTCCTTCAAATAATTAATTATCTAGTACACCCATTTTATTTCTAATCACGGAGAGATAATTTATTTGAATGAATGAATAAATAGAAAAAAATCCAAATTTTCTCATTTTAAATGAATTATTTACCTTTATAATTTCAATCATCCCAGCTAGCCAATTTAAAGTCTTTTGTAAAAATAAGATTATATATTTTTCTCCTTCCATTGATAATTTCTCTCTTTATCATATTCATTTATATGTCTTTTTAAATTCAAATAGCAATACTTCTACTAAAATATCAAGCGAGGACAATGATATATGTAGCATTACCTTCTTCATGGCAAACCTTAATCTACCAAACATGGCAAACCTTTGTTTTCATTTCTCCTTTTTCATGTTCTCTTTGTTTTCCTTCATGGTTTGCATTGCTTTATGCAAGACCAATTTTACCACAGATGAGTATGCACTTCTTTGTTTTCAAGTCTTCTATAACTAGGGACCCTTCCAATTACTTAGCTAATTGGTCCATCTCTTCTTCCTTTTGCAACTGGGTTGGGGTTACATGTAATCCTCTCCATCAAAGAGTAAGGCTCTTGAATCTTGATGACATGGGTCTTGAGGGCACCTTACCCCCACAACTCGAAAATCTATCCTCCTTAGTTGAACTTGATCTTCATGACAATTACTTTCATGGTCACTTGCCAAAAGAGTTACTCCAATTACACAAATTAGAAATATTCAACTTGAGCTACAATCAATTCAGTGGAGAAATTCCATCATGGATAGGAGGCTTATTCACATTTAACACTTGATTTTTTGTAATAATAGCTTTGAAGGTTTCATTCCTCCAAGTGTGTCTAATTTGTCAAAATTAGAGACCTTAGATTGGAATGATAATTCTATCAAGGGATCTATTCCACTAAAAATTGGAAGACTCCAACGCTTAAAGATTTTATGCATTGCAGGGAATAAACTTTTAAGAAGTATACCTCCAATTATTTCTAACTTATCTTCACTTGAGTTGATTAGTTTCTCCTACAACTCCTTAATAGGTATGTCTTAAAAATTATGTGATATCAGTTTTTGGTCTATTCATAACAATAATACATTTATCGAATATTCTTTAAATATTTCTATTACAAAATTCATTTTGTATGTATGTTTTGTGTACCACACACACACATACACTCCCTTCACTCTACCGCGCACTTCTCTTCTTCGTACACACCTCCGTAGACCTCTCTCTCTCTCTCTCTCGGTCATCGTCTCAGCCAAAACAGAGCATTCATGAGATAAAGCAGAGTGAGAGGAATGAGTGGAGAGAGAGAGAGAGAGAGAGAGAGAGAGAGAGAGAGGGCAGAACAGTGACAAAAAACATAGAGAGAAGTTTACAGCATAGACACACACACACACAATCAGAGCACCCTCTTTCAATGATTTTATGTTGTTAAAATTTCTATTACTAGGACCCGTACAATCTCTTGAATTGGGTTGAGGTCACCTTATCCAGACAATTCGAAAATCTATCTTTAAACTTATCTTCATGGCAACTACTTACTCCAATTACACAAATTAAAAATATTCAACTTGAGCTACAACGAATTTCGTAGAGAAATTTCATCTTGAATTTAGAAAACACGTGATATTAATATTTGATCTATTTAACACATATACATTTAGTAAATTTCCTATATATCTTTCTATTAAGTCTTTTCATGTGTTTTATAGAGTTGATTTTGTATATGTGAGTTTGTCTCAAACGCACGTTTACTATTTATCCTTCAACATTCAATTTTCCCTTTATTTTTTTATTTTTTTATCATTTAAATTATATATAAAAAACGAAATGAGGACAACACAACTAGACACGGTTTGGTAACGTTTTAATTTTCAAATAATTATTGTCATAGGAATATTTCATTTATTTGTTTACGCTTTATATATGCATGTCTTTGTGTATGTGTATATTTATATATATTTCTCGGTTTACTTAATGCTTGTGCGATCATCATTCAAGTGGCTTTTGTAAAGAAGCCTGGTTTTCTTCGGTCTTTGCATTTTATAAAAGTTCATTATATATACTACCAATTATTTATTTTCTTATAAATATTTCTTAAACAAAAATTGTGATATAATTTCTTCTTTTGGTTATTACCAAAATTCGCCCCCACCCTCAACTCGCCATATATATACCACCATCAATTTTGTATAGTTAGAACAAGTTTCACATGAAATCATGTGTTTTTTCTGACTTAGCTATTTTCTTTGCATGGTCAATATTACTAGTTTATATTTGTGAACAAGTTTTTATATAATCTAATTAAAAAATAATTTTTTTCTAAAATAATCAATAATTGAAAAAATAAAGCTCGTCATATGATTAGAATTTTTTTTTCAATTTCTTTTAAAAAAGATTATTTTCTTGCAAAAGGAACATAAATTTTAAGTAAATTTGTTTCCTCTTTTATTTACGTCTCCTTTATTGAATATTTTGAAAAAGATCATAGAAGTACCAGAAAACAAAGTCATTCTATATGAATCTCGAAAAAGACAAATGAATCTTAAAAGGAATGAAATTGAAGTATCTACTTTGCAAACAGCTTGAATTCTTGCTCTTACTTCACAGCAAAAAATAAAAAGGACGTTTTAATGATTTTATGTGTTGTTAAAATATCTTAATTTAAATGGTAGGGAGTTCACCGTAATAGGTTTAGTCAAAGGGGTTAAATGTAGTATTTTATTATAAAAGAACAAAAAGAAATTAACATTTTTTACGAAAGATATGCAACTGAATTTTTAAAAGTAATTAAATCAATTCATTTAAAAAATTGAATAATCCTCTCGCATGATTTTGTTGACTCATTGTTAAATGTGAGCCTAATCTGTATTGACAATGCAGGATCTATTCCGAGGGAGATGGGTGATATTTCAAAACTAAAAATTATATTCTTGGGAAAAAATCAATTGGTTGGCCCCATACCGTCAACTATTTTCAATATATCGGAGTTGCAACAAATTGAATTGGGTCAAAATAATTTGTCAGAAAGCATCCCCTCAGATATATGCCACGGGCTTCCAAAATTACAAGAATTGTCTCTTTCCTCTAATCAATTATTTGGTCCCATCTCATCTGGTTGGCAGCACTGCAAAGAGCTCAAAGTGTTAGATTTATCATACAACAGATTTAGTGGACATATACCAACAGACATTGGCAACTTGACTATGCTGCAAGAGTTATATGTAAGTGACAATCTTTTGACAGGTAAGCCCTATTAACTGTATCAAAATCTCCCTCTATTACTATTTCTATATATTTCAAAATTTAAATAATAAAGTCATATGATGAAACTGTTAATATAGTCTAACTTTGAATTAAAAATAATAACAGTTTAATCTTTGTAACTAATTAATTAAATAGTTTATATTTTATATGGTTATTCTTAACTTATCTTTAATTATTTTTTATATCTTCTTATTACAATTGTAATTTTATAAAATTTAGTTATGCACATTACTTACAATGTGCATATATATATATATATACACACACACACACACATTATGCAATTATGACATTTTGAAACATTCCAAAATTATGATACTTTTTAACCTAATTGCAAATTTTCTACAATTTTAATATTTCAAAGTTTTCGGTCAATCATATTTTCAAAGTCAAATTATCACATAAAAATCATAATACTTTTTAACCTCATTGCAAATTTTCTTCAATTTTAAATCTTTAAAGCTTTCAATTTATTATTGCTTTAAAGTCAAAGTACATGATAAAATGAAATATATAATATGTATTTAAATTAAAAATGGAAATTTGTAACTTTTGTTTTGGGGGAAAAGTAACTTTATCAATTGCAGCAATTGCTAGAAAAATAAAAGTGAGCGGAGCTATATATATTCTAATAAGTGTGAAAGTCCAAGTCATATATGTAGCAATATACTGCCACAATTTGATTAGCCAAAAACTTGTCACGTTATTAAACAAGATGCTTTTCTACTATATATATATATATATATATATATTAACGAACAAGATGCATTACTTTAACTAATAATAACAAAGGGTTATCATTTTCTAGGTTGATATTATTAAACTGTACATTAATAATTTATAAAAGTTCATTATATATACTATCAATTATTTATTTTCTTATAAATATTTCTTAAATAAAAATTCTGATATAATTTCTTCTTTTGGTTATTACCAAAATTCCCCCTCCCCCTCAACTCGCCATATATATACCACCATCAATTTTGTATGGTTAGAACAAGTTTCACATTAAATCATGTGTTTTTTCTGAGTTAGCTATTTTCTTTGCATAGTCAATATTGCTAGTTTATATTTGTGTACAAGTTTTTATATAATCTAATTAAAAAATAATTTTTTCTAAAATAATCAATAATTATATTGAAAAAATAAAGCTCGTCATATAATTAGAATTTTTTTTTCAATTTCTTTTAAAAAAGATTTTTTTCTTGCAAAAGAAACATAAATTTTATGTAAATTTATTTCCCCTTTTATTTACGTCTCCTTTATTGAATATTTTGAAAAAGATTATAGAAGTACCAGAAACCAAAGTCATTCTATATGAACCTCAAAAAAGACAAATGAATCTCTAATAATAAAAGGAATGAAATTGAAGTATCTACTTTGCAAACAGGTTGAATTCTTGCTCTTACATCACAGCAAAAAAATAAAAAGGACGTTTTAATGATTTTATGTGTTGTTAAAATATCTTAATTTAAATGGTAGAGAGTTCACTGTAATACTTTATTATAAAAGAACAAAAAGAAATTAACATTTTTTACGAAAGATATGCAACCGAATTTTTAAAATTGATTAAATCAATTTATTTTAAAAAATAAATATTGCTCTCGCATGATATTGTTGACTCACTATTAAATGTGGGCTTGATCTTCATTAAATGTGTGACTCACATGCGAGAGATGGGCTTGATCAATTGTTTGGGCCCATGCCGTTAACAAAAAGAATATAATTGATTTTATTTCTGAAATGTGAGGAACTAATTAAATTTGTTAAAAGTAAATCAAATTATTAAAAAATTGAATATTGCTTCCGCATTATATTGTTTTTTCTATTGTTAAATGTGAACTTTTTTTGTTGACATTAATTGTAGGACATATTTCATCAATTATCTTCAATATATCAGAGCTGCAACAAATTCATTTGGGTCAAAATAATTTGTCGCGAAGCATCTCCTCAAATATATGCTATGGGCTTCCAAACTTACAAAAATTGTATCTTTACTCCAATCAACTATTTGGTCACATTTCATTTGATTGGCAGCACTGCAAAGAACTCAAATTTTCTTTGTGTTTTGTGTCTCTTCCTTTATTTTCTCTGTGAAACTCTCTCTTCGGTTGTATTCGGTCTCACCGAGAAAGGTTTCCTGACTCGTGCTAGCAAAACAGAGATAGTGGAATACACGTGTCACGTGTTAAAATGATGGGGAAGCACTCCTTTCAAACTTATTTGCAATTAGATCCATAGTCCAATATGCGAAATTCTACCTTCGCCCCAAATATTTACTGACTGACCTTCTCTAAATTTTATTTTATTTATTTGTTTATTTACTCATTTATTTGTTTGTTGTTGTTGTTATTATTATTATTATATTTATTTTTCTTTTAATTACTTATTTCACTTCCTTAAATTTTACCCTCCATTAAATTACCTAATACATAATAGGTTTTAGTCAGGATATTACATATATAATCTAGAATTATAATAAAAGAACAAAAAGAATATAATTGACATTCTTTATGAAATATTATTTTTCCATTGTTAAATGTGAACTTAATCTTCGTTGATATTGTAGGATATATTCCATCAGCTATCTTCAATATATCGGAGTTGCAAAAACTTTTATTGTATGAAAATAATTTGTCGGGCAGCATCCCCTTAAATATATGCCATGGGCTTCCAAAATTACAAAGATTGTCTCTTGATGCAAATGAATTATTTGGTCCAATCCCATCTGGTTGGCAGCAATGTAATGGGCTCAACTATTTATCATTAAGCTACAACAGATTTAGTGGACAGATACCAAGAAGCATTGGAAACCTGACTATGCTTCAAGAGCTATACTTAGATGATAACCTTTTGACAGGTATGTCGGCTATACCAAATCTCCTTCTATTACTATTTTTTGCAACTTTATATTTTTTTGAAAAGTAACTTTATAGTTTACATAATATCTTATGTACTTTTATAGTTTACCTAATGTACTTGGAATAATAATTTGATACCTAATCAAAGTCAAACAAAACAATTAATTGATATTCCTTAATAATTATTTACATTAAAATAATTCTAGCTTTTATGGTGTATTTGGTCTTAAAAATATAATTTTGTACGTATAAAGTAAACATGTCTATATATATATACTTTTTGACATGTATGTATACTTATTGATATAATGGAAAGTTGAAAACTTATTTAGCCTACCCTTTCATATTATTGAAAGAATTATCAGTCTCAGAAACTTAATTAGTATGTATTTTTAAACAATTTTTTATATAATCTAATAAAAAAATGAATTCTTTCTTAAATAATCAAGTATTGTACAAAAAATGTTTTCTTCAATTTTAAATCTTTTAAAGCTTTCAATTTATTATTGCTTTAAAGTCAAAGTACATGATAAAATGAAATATATAGTACGTATTTAAATTAAAAATGGAAATTTGTAACTTTTTTTTGGGGGAAAAGTAACTTTATCAATTGTAGCATTTGCTAGAAAAATAAAAGTTGGCGGAGCTATACATATTCTATTAAGTGTGAATATACTGCCACAATTTGATAAGCCAAAAACTTGTTACATTATTAAACAAGATGCTTTTCTACTCCATATATATATATATATATATTATCGAGCAAGATGCATTACTTTAACTAATAATAACAAAGGGTTATCATTTTCTAGGTTGATATTATTAAACTGTACATTAATAGTTTACATATTATAGTTGGAATAATAATTTGATATCCAGTGAGATCTGCTAGTATTTATAATGAATTTCTAAAATTTGTTGGAATTTAGTTTTTTTGGCAAATAAAATTCCTAGTCCGCACATTTTATTTATAAGCGCATAAATATAATTGATTTGAATAAATGAACATATAAAAACAATTGAACAACCAAACTTTTGTCATTTTTAATGAAGCGGAGGATAAGGCCATTGTCTATACTGATGTTGACGAAAAGGTATTATTTTTCATTTTGTTACAATTCCTAACCTATACAGTAATTCTTTCCCATATATATATATATATATATATAGACACACACACACACACACACAATGTAACCTTCTCCTCATTCCTTTTTTTCAATCTAAGAAGTCTTAAATCTACGAAACATGGAAAGCCTCTGTTTTCATTTCTCCTAATTCATCGTCTCTTCCTTTTGCAATATACTCCAATTACACAAATTAGAAAAATATGTGATATTAATATTTGATCTGTTTAACACATATACATTTAGTAAATTTTCTATATATCTTTCTATTCAATCTTTTCATATTATGTTTTGCGGAATTGATTCTGTTCGAGTTTGTGTCTCAAAAGTAAGTTTACTATTTCTCCTTCAACATTCAATTTTCCCTTTGTTTTGAATTTTCTTATCATTTAAATAATATATAAAAAATAAAATGAGGACAATACAACTAGAAAGGTTTTGATAACGTTTTAATTTTCATATAATTATTGTCATCAGAATATTTTGATTTATTTGTTTACGCTTTATAAATGCATGTCTTTGTGTGTGTGTGTGTGTATATTTATACATATTTCTCGGTTTACTTAATGCTTGTGCGATCATCATTCAAGTGGCTTTTGTGAAGAAGCCTGGTTTTCTTCGGCCTTCCCATTTTATAAAAGTTCATTATATATACTATCAATTATTTATTTTCTTATAAATATTTCTTAAATAAAAATTCTGATATAATTTCTTCTTTTGGTTATTACCAAAATTCCCCCCCTCACCCTCAACTCGCCATATATATACCACCATCAATTTTGTATAGTTAGAACAAGTTTCACGTTAAATCATGTGTTTTTCTGAGTTAACTATGTTCTTTGCATAGTCAATATTGCTAGTTTATATTTGTGTACAAGTTTTTATATAATCTAATTAAAAAATAAATTTTTTTCTAAAGTAATCAATAATTATATTGAAAAAATAAAGCTCGTCATATATTAGAATTTTTTTTTTCAATTTCTTTTAAAAAAAATTTTTTAGTCAGAATAATACATATATAATCTAGAATCATAATAAAAGAACAAAAAGAATATAATTGACATTCTTTATGAAATATTATATTTCCATTGCTAAATGAAAACTTATTCTTTGTCGATATTGTAGGATATATTCCATCAACTATCTTCAATATATCGGAGTTGCGATACATTTATTTGGGTCAAAATAAATTAACGGGAAGCATCCCCTCAGATATATGCCATGGGCTTCCAAATTTACAGAATCTATCTCTTCCCTTCAATCAACTATTTGGTTCCATCCCATCTGGTTGGCAGCAATGCAAAGGGCTCAACTTTTTATCATTATCTGGCAACAGATTTAGTGGACATATACCAACAGACATTGGCAACTTGACTATGCTGCAAGAGTTATATTTAAGTGGCAATTTTTTGACAGGTAAGCCCTATTAGCTGTATCAAAATCTCCCTCTATTACTATTTCTATATATTTCAAAATTTAAATAATAAAGTCATATGATGAAACTGTTATTATAGTCTAACTTTGAATTAAAAATAATAACAGTTTAATCTTTGTAACTAATTAATTAAATAGTTTATATTTTATATGGTTATTCTTAACTTATCTTTAATTATTTTTTATATCTGCTTATGACAATTGTAATATTATAAAACTTAGTTATGCACATTACTTACAATGTGCATATACACACACGCACACACACACACAATGCAATTATGACATTTTGAAACATTCCAAAATTCTGATACTTTTTAACCTCATTGCAAATTTTCTACAATTTTAATATTTCAAAGTTTTCGGTCAATTATATTTTCAAAGTCAAATTATCACATAAAAATCACAATATGTATTTGAACTAAGAAAGATGAAAATTTGTAACTTTATCAATTGTAGCACTGTTTTGTAACATTTTATATTTTACATGGTCTTCGCTAAAATAAGTTTGTTTTTTAAGCCAAAAACTGTTACATAATAAAACAAATAACAATATGCTTTTCTAATACACACTCATGCATATTATATATATATATATATATATATATATATATTCAAGTGTAATTCGAATTAGATGTATATATTTTACCATCTATTAAATTTATTTCTATATTATTATATATGACTTGGCACCTTAAGTAATCATTAGTCTATGTATTACTAGATAAATAAATTGAAATAAGAAAATATAATATAAAAAGAGAAGTTAGAATTAAAACCGTCGTTATAATATAAAATTGAATTAAAAACAATAACATTTTGTTCTTTGTAACTGAACAAACAGTGTATATTTCATCAGCAACCTTCCATTTAACATGTCTGAAATGTTTTCTTCAATTTTAAATCTTTTAAAGCTTTCAATTTATTATTGCTTTAAAGTCAAAGTACATGATAAAATGAAATATATAGTACGTATTTAAATTAAAAATGGAAATTTGTAACTTTTTTTTGGGGGAAAAGTAACTTTATCAATTGTAGCATTTGCTAGAAAAATAAAAGTTAGCGGAGCTATACATATTCTATTAAGTGTGAATATACTGCCACAATTTGATAAGCCAAAAACTTGTTACATTATTAAACAAGATGCTTTTCTACTCCATATATATATATATATATTATCGAGCAAGATGCATTACTTTAACTAATAAATAACAAAGGGTTATCATTTTCTAGGTTGATATTATTAAACTGTACATTAATAGTTTACATAATATAGTTGGAATAATAATTTGATATCCGGTGAGATCTGCTAGTATTTATAGTGAATTTCTAAAATTTGTTTGAATTTAGTTTTTTTGGTAAATAAAATTCCTAGTCCACACATTTTATTTATAAGCGCATAAATATAATTCATTTGAATAAATGAACATATAAAAACAATTGAACAACCAAACTTTTGTCATTTTTAATGAAGCGGAGGATAAGGCCATTGTCTATACTGATGTTGACGAAAAGGTATTATTTTACATTTTGTTACAATTCCTAACCTACACAGTAATTCTTTCCCATATATATATATATATATATATAGACACATACACACACACAATGTAACCTTCTCCTCATTCCTTTTTTTCAATCTAAGAAGTCTTAAATCTACGAAACATGGAAAGCCTCTGTTTTCATTTCTCCTAATTCATCTTATCTTCCTTTTGCAATATACTCCAATTACACAAATTAGAAAAATATGTGATATTAATATTTGATCTGTTTAACACATATACATTTAGTAAATTTTCTATATATCTTTCTATTCAATCTTTTCATATTATGTTTTCCGGAATTGATTCTGTTCGAGTTTGTGTCTCAAAAGTAAGTTTACTGTTTCTCCTTCAACATTCAATTTTCCCTTTATTTTGAATTTTCTTATCATTTAAATAATATATAAAAAATAAAATGAGGACAATACAACTAGAAAGGTTTTGATAACGTTTTAATTTTCATATAATTATTGTCATCAGAATATTTTGATTTATTTGTTTACGCTTTATAAATGCATGTCTTTGTGTGTGTGTGTGTGTATATTTAAACATATTTCTCGGTTTACTTAATGCTTGTGCGATCATCATTCAAGTGGCTTTTGTGAAGAAGCCTGGTTTTCTTCGGTCTTTCCATTTTATAAAAGATATACAACTGAATTTTTATAAGTAATTAAATTAATTTATTTAAAAAATTGAATATTTCTCTCGCATGATATCGTTGACTCACTGTGCTTAATCTTTATTAAATGTGTGACTCACATGTTAAAAGAAAATCAATTTATTAAGAAAATTGAAAATTGAATATATATATATATATATATACCACTATCAATTTTGTATAGTTAGAACAAGTTTTACATTTAAATCATGTGTTTTCTCTGAGTTAGCTGTTTTCTTTGAATAGCCAATATTTCTAGTTTATATTTTTAGACAAGTTTTTATATAACCAAATTAAAAAAATAATTTTTTCTTGTAAAATAATCATATTGAAAAAAATAAAGCTCGTCATAAAATTAGATTTTTTTTTTAATTTCTTTAAAAAAAAGATTTATTTTCTTGCAAAAGAAACATAATATTTTATGTAAATTTGTTTCCTCTTTTATTTACATCTCCTTTACTGAATATTTTGAACCATGGAAGTAGCAGAAACCAAAATCATTCTATATGAATCTCTAATATTAAAAAGAATGAAATTGAAGTAGCTACTTTGCAAATAGCTTGAGTGACCTTGCTTTCACTTCACAGCAAAAATAAAAAGGTCGTTTTAACGATTTTATGTTGTTAAAATTTATTAATTTAAAAGGTAGAGGGTTTGCTGTAATGGGTTTGTAGTTAAAGGGGTCAAATGTAGTATTTTATTATAAAATAAAAAAATTAACTTTTTTTTATGAAATATATGCAACTGAATTTTTAAATGTAATTAAATCGATTTATTTTAAAAATTGAATGTTCTTCTTGTGTGATAATGTTGACTCACTGTTAAATGTAGGCCCTGTACTATTAACTATCTTCAATATATCAGAATTGCAATATATTAAATTGGGTCAAAATAACAAAAACAATATAATTGACATTCTTTATGAAACACAAGTAACTAAATTTGTTAAAAGTAAATCAATTTATTAAAAAAATTGATTATTGCTGCATGATATTGTTTTTCCATTGTTAAATGTGTACTTTATTTTTGTTGACAATGTAGGATATATTCCATCAACTATCTTCAATATTTCAGAGTTGCAAGAAATTTATTTGGATCAAAATAAATTGTCGGGAAGCATCCCCTTAAATTTATGCTATGGGCTTCCAAATTTACAAAACTTGTCTCTGTCCTCCAATCATCTATTTGGTCCCATCCCAACTGGTTGGCAACACTGCAAAGGGCTCAAACGGTTATATTTAGATGATAACCTTTTAACAGGTATGCTCTATATTGGCTAAATCAAAATCTCCTTGTCTTACTATTTTCATATGTTTAAAAATTTAATAATAAAGTCATATGATGAAACCGTTATTGTAGTATATATTTTAACAGTTTAATCTTTGTTACTTATCTTTAATTTTTATATTTGCTTATGATAATTTTAATTTTATAGAATTTTAATATGCATGTTACTTACACATGTCACATGTGCATACTACACACACACACACACACACACACATTATACATTGTGACATTTTGAAAAATTCTAGAAGTCCGATACTTTTTAACTTCATTGAAAAATTTCTACAATTTTAATATTTCAAAGCTTTCTATCAATTATATTTTCAAAGTCAAATTTTCACATAAAAATCATAATATGTATTTGAACTAAGAAAGATGAAAATTTGTAATTTTATAAAATTTAGTTATGCATAATAATACACGTGCATATACACACACCATAGAATTATGACATTCTGAAACATTCCAAAATTTGGATTCTTTTTATCTTCATTGGAAATTTCCTACAATTTTAATATTTCAAAGCTTTCGATCAATTATATTTTCAAAGTCAAATGTTCACAAAATGAAAATTATAATATTTATTTTCAAAGATGGAAATTTGTAAATTTATCAGTTGTAGCACTGTATTGTAACATTTTATATTTTAAATCAAAAGTTATTAGCCGAAAAGTTATTGCTGAGCCAAGAACTATGTCACATAATAAAACACAATGCTTTTCTAATAGACATGCTTCAAGTGTTAATCGAAATGTTATTGTTCAGCCAAGAACTATCTTACATAATAAAACAATATGCTTTTCTAATACACACAGACATATATGCTTCAGGAGTTTTTCGAATTAGATGCACACATATATATATATATATATATATATTTTACCATACTGCTAAATCTATTTCTATAGTTTTATATATGACTTGGAACATTATATGATCGTTAGTCTATGTGTTACTAGACAAATAAATTGAAATACGTACAAAAGGAGAAGTTAGAATTAAAACCGGCATTATAAACAAGTATTGTACAAAAACTAGCCATCTAATTAAAAATAATTTAAAACTTTTTAAAATATTATTTTCTGACAAAAGAAACGTAAATTTGATGTAAATTTGTTTCCTCTTTTATTTACATCTCCTTTGTTTGAATATTTCGAAAATGAACGTAAAAAGAACGTAGAACTATGAGGATAAAGAAACTGTACTATATGAATCTTTTAAAGCTTTCAATTTATTATTTATATAAAGTCAAGTTACACGATAAAATGAAAATTATAGTATGTATTTAAAAGTAACTTTATTATTTATATAAAGTCAAGTTGCAACTTTAGATTATTTTTTAAAAGTAATTTTTATCAATTATAACACTGTTTAGTAATATTTCATAATTTACATTTTGTATTGCTAGAAAAAAAAAAGTTAGCGGAGCTATATATATCACTAGATATCTGTAGCAAGATTCATTTCTAGCAAGATGATTCTCTACTATATATACATACATATATTAATATATATATATAATGATGAACAAGATGCATTACTTAACTAATAAATAATAAAGGCTTATTATTTTCTAGTTGATATTATTAATCTGTACATTGATAGTATATATATTTATATACACACACATGTTATAAAAAAATGTTTATACAAATACAACTTTGGCCAACAACTAAATTTATTTAATTTATATATCTTTTAGTGACTTTTGTTGAGATTAGGAAGATAAAAACTAATCTATCAACCAAATCAACTTATATAACTTCCATAATTTGCTTTGTTTATTAAATTTATTATTTTTGCTTCTAGGTCCTATCCCAAAGGAGATATATAATCTTAATAAACTTGAAGTCCTAGGGTTGGATAGAAATTCTCTCTCCGGTAACCTTCCATCCAATTTTGGATGTGGCCTTCCCAACCTAAAGAAGCTGTACTTGTGGGGAAATGAACTTTCTGGAAGAATTCCAAATACTATATCCAATGCATCTTTGCTTAAAATTATAGAGTTGGGGGACAACAATTTCAGTGGAGTAATGCCTAATACACTTGGGAATTTAAGAGATCTCAAAATCCTAAGGGTTCATGGTAATAAGTTGACCATTGAAATCAACTTTTTCTCTTCCTTGACAAATTGTAGACATCTTAAAATATTGTCTTTATCTGAGAATCCTTTGAATACAAAACTTCCCAGGTCCATCGGAAATCTATCGAATTCTCTAGAAGAAATTTGAGCAGATTCTTGTGGAATTAATGGTAATATACCATTAGAAATTGGGAATCTTAGTAACTTGTTTAGACTTACTTTGAGTGACAACAATTTGAAGGGATCAATACCTGCTACAATAAACAAGTTACAAGATCTCCAGTCTTTGAGTTTGGATGGCAATGGGCTACAAGGCTCTATGGTCGATAGTCTCTGCAAAGTTAGAAAATTGGGGTATATATATCTAAGCAGAAACAAGCTTTTTGGGGAATTGCCGACATGCTTGGGAAATCTTACTTTTTTAAAAGAGATTTATTTGGACTCTAATTATTTCATTTCTGAGATACCTTCTTCTTTTTGGAATTTGATTGACATTTTGGAAGTAAACTTATCATTCAATATGTTAAATGGACATATTGAGATAAGAAATTTCAGAGCTCTTGTAAAGTTAGATCTATCAAAAAATAAAATTTTTGGAAACATTCCTGTATCTGTTGGTGGCTTGCAAACTCTACAATATCTTTCCTTCGCACATAACAAATTGCAAGGAGATATTCCCAAATCAATTGGGATTTTGGTGAGCCTAGAATATTTAGATTTATCCCAAAATAATTTGACTGGTGAGATCCCTTGGTCCCTAGAATCTCTTCATTTTCTCAAGTTTGCAAATTTTTCTTGCAATAGATTGCAAGGAGAGATTCCTATTGGTGGGCCTTTTGTGAATCTCACTGCAAAATCATTCCTCATGAATAAAGCTCTTTGTGGAAAGCCACAACTACAAGTTCCACCATGCCGAAAAAGAATGAAGCACAAGTTGGCTAAGGGGATGCTACTGCTAAAATACTTGTCTCCTATATTGTTAATTGTTCTTTTTGTTTCTTGCATAATAGTTATACTATATAAAAGAAAAAGGGCCAATGATCCAACCCTTATTAAGTTATCCTCCATTGGAACTACAAAAAGAATATCGTACTATGAACTTCAAGAAGCAACAAATGGATTTGATGAGAGTAATTTTCTTGGTAAAGGAAGTTTTGGTTCAGTGTTCAAAGGAGTACTTTCAGATGGGATGGTGGTTGCAGTTAAAGCATTTGACTTGGACAAAGAATCAGCTTCAAGGAGTTTTTATGCAGAATGTGAAGCAATGTGCAATTTGCGGTATCGTAATCTCATCCAAATTATGAGTTGTTGTTCAAATATAGATTTCAAATCTCTAATAATGTAGTTCATGTCAAATGGAAGCCTTGAAGATTGGTTGTATTCTAATAATCTATGCCTTGATTTCTTGCAAAGATTGAATATAATGATAGATGTGGCATCTGCATTGGAGTATCTTCATCATGGTTCTCCAAGGCCTATTGTTCATTGTGATATAAAACCGAGCAATATTTTGATGGATGAAGAAATGGTCGCCCACCTTAGTGATTTTGGCATTGCTAAACTCCTAAATGAAAGGCAATTTGAAACACATACAAAGACATTTGCTACACTTGGCTACATTGCACCAGGTGATGGATGATCTTATACCTGTTATTTTCCTATACTTCTTTGTCAAATTTTCTACCTATAAATACTACCACATTTAATGATAATCATGGAAAATGGGTATAATAGGAAACATATGAAAATTTGAAGAAAACTATTTGTGGCCCAGCTCGTTCTCATCATTAAAATCATGCTCACCTAATCTGATCAAACAATGTAATCATTTATTAAACAATATAATCATTTATTGTTGTATGAATTGGTATGCAGAGTATGGATCCAAAGGAATTGTTTCCACAAAAGGAGATGTATATAGCTTTGGTATTGTGCTCATGGAAACATTTACAGGGAAGAAGCCAATAGATGATATGTTTGATTCAGGATTAAGTTTAAAAAGTTGGGTTAGTGAGTTAGTGTCTAATAAAGTGACTCAACTTGTGAATTCTACTTTATTACAAGAGGATGAAGAGTATAATGGTATGATAGCATCTGCAATCTCATCTATATTGAACTTAGC
This sequence comes from Biancaea sappan, assembly GCA_037074585.1. NCBI lineage: Eukaryota > Viridiplantae > Streptophyta > Magnoliopsida > Fabales > Fabaceae > Biancaea > Biancaea sappan. Next base: position 29,787,871 of record CM073493.1, read on the forward strand.
TTTAAATTGTTGTGCAGACTTGCCAGAAGAACGATATGTGATGAAAGATGTAACAACTCTCTTAGATAAAATTAAGGTCAATTTTTTGCTAAACTCTTAGAGAGAGCTCATTTTATTTCTACTTTTGAATGATGTCCAAATATACAGTATATTGAATCTCAACAAAGTTAAAACATCTCTTTCTATCCATCCTTATTTATTTCAGTATATATGTTGACTAAATCTTTCTTCCTGTTTTAGTTTTTTTTTTAAATTTTATTTGATTAAATTCTTCTTGCTATTTTGGACCAAAAATAGGTCTTCCTTATTCTTTACCTTCAGACATGCCAATTTGTAAAATTTGAATATATATTAATATTGAACAAAGTATTTAATTAGTGGATTAAAATCATGACTTACTATGCAATTTATCATGCATATACTATATTGTCATGCTTTTGAAACTTTAAATAAAAAACAATTTTATATATGTGCGTGCACATTCGTGTTCATATTTTGATTAATTCAAACTAGTAGGACATTTGAAACACTTACACCTTTCTTTATTGTACGTTATTTTTATAATCTATTGGTAAGGTATTAAATAATATTGAATTAATCTAAAATTTCTTTAATATCACATACAAGATTGAATTTTGTAAACAATACAAGAAAATGCAGAAATAATGAGGGAATACAAATTCCTTGCAAATTCTAACCCAAACACACAAGAAGATGGCGCAAAGAATTCTCACAAAAAATTGTGATGATTTAGCGACAGATCAATGAGTCGCTGATATTTTCATCACTAATTCTTTTAGCGAGGGACTAATTCCGTCATTGATGTAAAATTTGAATGTATTAATATTGAACAAAGCACTGCTACAACTGCATCAACTCTCTTCCTAACCTGTGATGGATTTTGACTTCCTTGATTTTCCACCTACCACTTCCACTATGCAGCCTTAGTATATATTCATCAAATGCTCAATCTTTACATTATTTGAAGCTTAAATTTTGATAAAGAGAGAGTTTCAATGACAAAGACAAAAGTTGAGGTCGAAATGGGTCTTCAGGTATATATATCAAAGGGAAGAAATTGAGGAGGTGAAGAGGGCATAGCAAATTGACAATTTGGTTCTAGTGTCAAAAAAGCATATACATGTTTTAGAGTCTCGTGCACCCTCTAATCATGATTCTAAACTTTCACATGGATCCATGGCCTAGTGCTCTCATCTACTGTCCATCTCACCAAGAAACCGAAGGTATAGAGAGGGATCATACTCCAGGTTACCTTACAAATCATACTCTAAATCTCGTTACAAATTAAGAAGTCGTAATTGGTTCTAGTGGACTTTTTTTATTTATATTTATTTTTTGTACATTGTGTATTTCTTTTAAAAAGTATAGTTTAAATTTTTAAAGTTTTATAGTCTCAATACTTAGTTTAATCATTTAAAGTGGTTGAGAATACATTTTTCAAAACAAAAAAGCCTATAAGCTGGCCTGACAAACTGATGTGAAGTATCACTTGGGCTTCCCCTCAATTTATTAAGTTTGTGGTTATTGAGAATTATTGTAGTTTGAAAACTATTATTTCTGAAAATCCAATGAGGATTATAAATTATATGCAGTGAGACCTCACAATCATAGAAGTTTGGACAATTATCAAATTGGTTTTAGTCCGTCACACTCTATGGATGTGAACTACACAAGTATTGGGTTACCCAACATCCGTAAGCCTATAACCAAACCAAATATACATTCTAACATGAAAAAAATATCAATTGCAAACAAAATTTCCATAGAAGAAGGAACTTATCTGATAATCACACAAATCTTTCATGAAATCATAGTTCCTATCATTAGGTCAAACTTCATACACAATGACAAAGAGAGCTGTATTCTCGGTTTATATAAAACATATCATGTTCAAACATTCATCAGCATACAAAAGGATACATCCCAAAACAAAGATTGAGGACTCTACCTATGGAGTGTGGAGCTATTCTAGATTACAATATGCTAAAAGAACAAAGTAATGGTACAAGCCACTACGACTGTCGAATCACCCAAAATTAGATTCGTGGCAACTTGCAGTATAGTGATCATCTCAGGCTGTATTCTCTCAAAAATCATTGTTTCTTATTGCCTAATTAATTGTTCTAAACACTAATCTACACTACTAAATACATACTAATTACCACCAGGGGGATTGCATAAAATAGAATTAAAGGCTAAACTAAACTAACAGAAACAGAACATAAACACAACAGAAACAAAATGCAATCATCCTTAGTCTTCTCTAAAGTTGTAACTATCCTAGTCCCATTCAAATATTAAATTCAGTTCTATCCATCATCTAGTTTTCAAATAATTTGCCTAGAAAACATTCTAGTTCAGGTAACACTAAGAGATAAGCAAAAAAATCTTCTCTAAAATATAACCCAACATAACCTCAATAACCTAACCAGCATCATGCAAGATAATCATCATTATATGCCATTTCCATCTCTTTTATGACATCAACCGATTACAGTAAATAAACCTCAAATAGAGAATATAAACTAGAAAATGAATCTATGTTGTCTAACCAGAACAACATAAATCCATAATCCAGAGGTAGAAAATAGATGAAAATGAAATATACAGAACAAGAACTTATCTTATATTATTCAAGAACTCAGGTTACATCTCTAGTTTCCAACCAAGACTGATTACAACACATTTTAGCCTTCTATTGAGGCCAAATAGAGGAGAAATTTGGGGGAGGGGTGTAGACCTACGAAATCTAAGAGAAATGGAATAAGAAAGTGTGCTTAAACAATAGAAAAATGGCACTTGAAATCTCTTAAACTTAGCCAAGGAGAAAGGGATGTAATTTAGCTCATTGTGATGTCCCTTTCATGCTGCTTTTCTGTATTTCTGTTGCTTCTATTGGTTGCCTTTATTACTGTTGTTGCTGCTGTTTGGTTGCTGTTGAAACCAGAAAAGTGTAGAAAAAGTTGGACAGAATTTCAGAATTGAGGGGCCTACATGTCCAGTTAGCCCTAGTCAATGCCCAATCAGCTGCCACATCATCAAATGCGTCCATGTCAACACTTAGGTAGCATCTATGTCATAAAATCACTCTCCAATAATTAAATCTATAAATTAAGCACAAGGATTAATGGGTCTCTAATCAATTAAACTCATAAAAATATGGAATTAAAACATATTAGTTCTATAATTAAATTACATCCAATAACTCTTAAAAATAATAAAATTGAGCATTGACAATATTAAAATAGCAACAGGACTAAGATAGAGAATAAATTGTATATAAAATACCCGATATTAAGTAACCAATAAGTCCCATGAGCAGAATGGGACTTTCCATCATCTTGATGTCATTAAGCTATAGAAGATGGACCAGGCTTATCACTTCCATTTGAAACATGTTAACAGAGTAGCGAGTTTGCACAACTCAGTGAGCAAATGACAAAACTATGTCATGGTGGGATAAACAAAGCACAATGTAAAATATTTTCAAATATATGTTTATAAATCATAAGGAGGAGTATTCATATAAAGGAGATATACAAGAACATTAAAATCAATAACGAGATTTAATTCTTGTAAAACAAGAGTGTAAAAAAAGCGAGAAAAACAATCTTTTAGTTTGAAAAAATCAAGAGACAATATTCCTGTAAGGAGAGTAAATGGTGGGGCTTATTCTTAATAGAGCAAAACTGTCATGGGCATAGAGCCCATGAAGGTTAATCACTATTTATTATGGGAGAAACTCAAAATATATACAAAGCTGGCATGAGCTCTTGCTCATACAATCACATCCAAAGACTCCTTGTGTCCTATCTTAATGTCCATTTACCAATCCACATGTGTTGATCTACACACAGGGCTTAGCAATGCCCATACTATTTGAGGATCAATCCTAGGATCTCAAAGGGCTAAAAATACCATTGTTAGCATTCAGGTTCTATCCTAAATTCCACCAAAAGTATAGTGAAAATTAGAAATTAACATGAAACATAAAAGTTGTCTAGCGAGTGTATGGCATCCAAAAGCTACAACAGAAATACCAATCTTTAAAATATTTATTAGGTACCATGGGAAATTCATTTTGAGAAGGGGTAGAGGATTCTTGCTTCAGATTATTCTCTTCCATGTTGAAATAAAAATTAAAATAAAAAATTAAATGACGGGTATTACAAATATAATCTTTTCCATCTTCCTTCAAAGATTACCTTATGTTAAATTACCTTCCCATATTATTTCCAAAAGTGTTAATGCTTCATGGAAACTATCCAAATTTCTAATTCTGTCTTCATCACTTATGCTATTCTTGTTTTGGAAAATCTAAACATACATTATTTAGGTATATTATTTCACAAGAAAATTGTGTATTAATAAATATTTTTTAAAGATTTCTTTTAAATACTTTTGAGTGTTACTGCATATTATTCAAGAAAAGTTGTTTTTACTAATCGTCTTTTAAGTTGTTTTATACTATTTCAAAGATGAGTTCATCTTTAACATAGAAAGAAGTTTATTATAAGTATCATCTTTTTCGAGAATTTAACTCTATTCCTACCGTATCGTATCTAAGGAACTTACCTTGGGTTGGGAACTTCTCGTGCTCTCCAGGGACAATGCTGGTATTACTGTACTAGCACTGCCTCCATCATAACCCCAGTTTGAAACAGTGAGTCCCATAGATGTAATGCCACAGTTCTTGGCCTTATGCCCGGGTAATTCACACTTATAGCACATATCAGTCCCGGGCATTTATATGGTATTGCCATGTTCTTACCATAGCGAAGGCACTTGGGATGAGTACGTAGCAGTAGGACTAGGGTTTTCTTCTTCTAATCTTTCTTCTGTTTCTGGGGGGTCTCCTTCTTTTATTGTTTCAATTTCTTCTTGCATATCCCCAATTATTCCCTCTAGATTGTTTTGTTCGTTTTCAAGCACATCCATTCGGGAGGATAGGTACATCATATTTGTAGTTATTCCGTCAACGAGGCCGGTCCAATCCCATCCAAAAGACATCCTGAAAATTCAATCATGTCCCTAAAATTTTATTCTAGTTCCTTTTAATAATTATTAAATTCTAACCGTACAATTCTAATAATTATATAACACTTTCTCCCTTTATTATTTATGTTAATTAAATTATGCTGAACACCTATGCATATATATATATATATATATATTCTTGAAAATGATTGGTAGAGGGAAAATTTTTTCTAAAAGAGAAACCTCATGTCTTGAATAGAAGATATTGGGGGGTTGAATAAACTTTTACGAGTTGCTCATATTGAGGGAAAATCTTTTGTTTCAATAACTACCTATTAGTTAGGAGTTTTGATTATTAAATTAACATATGATGATTAAGTTCTTTTGTTGCCTTTATCACCAAAAAAAAAGGACTATACACTTCTTATTTTATAAAAATATTGGCCACATGCTTTTATAACTATGTTTCTTATTGTTAAATGTTGGTTTATGGAAGTTCCATTAATTTACAATATTTGGCTTACTTTACCATCTTCCTCCCCTCTAATGATTTAAAATATTAGTTATGTCATAGTGTTTATATGAAAAATTATAATCCTCCTTGTGAGTTAATAATGTTATTCATGAAAAAAATGTATTGTTACGTATTAAGTTCTCCTTATAGGTTTCTATTTACTAAAGAATTTGGAGCATCAACTTAAGATTTCCTAAGTAATTATCAAAATGTTAGGTTGTTAAAGTCATGGTTCTCAAGCACTTCCAAATTCGTTACTTACTATTTGAAATCCTTTATAAGATCCCATAGACCTCTTTAAATTCTCAAGGCAACAATCTTTTCTAATAGTATTTTTCTTCTAAATTTTGTCTCCATCCTATTATCTAACCAATATTTCTTCTTGTTATGAATCTGAAAATAAAGAAGTCGACTGCCTTACACTAAAAAGTGGACTGCTTTATTTTAAAAGGTCCCCTTCTTCTTCTATTATTATTATTATTATTATTATTATTATTATTATTATTATTATTTTGTATATCAGGGAGTCGACAGTTGACTGTTAATTCAAGAAGTCAATTGTCTGCCTCCCTATTCTATAATTTTATGGTTTCTCTTTGATTTACCATTAATTCGACCTATGATTTCACTTTCAATTTGCGATAGAATCTATTTCCTATGCTACATAATACTACACAAATATATTTAGAATCAGACAATATAATTCCAAAAAATTTAGAATCAAAAAATACAAAGTCTACACAGTTAAGTCCCATCACAGCCTACACAGTCTCTCACTCACCTTCATTTTTGCTAGGCGTACACACACACTCTGCTTTGTTGGCTTACTATGCTCTCATGCATCCCGTTTACATATGGGTTTGCACTCCCTAGCTAGCACACACGAAAGAGACCTACCCGAGAGCTCGAGAAAGAGAACAAAGAGGGGAATATTTTATTTTTAGCACAAAAACAGAGTGCCTATGGAGATGCAACAAAAGGAGAGAGCGTGAAAGAGTGAGAGACTCGAGGAAGAGGGTAAAGGAAGAGAGAAGGATAGTTAGAGAGAAAGAAGAAAGAGGAAGAGAAGAAAGGCAAGGAAGAAATGTGAAGTAGAGGACTCTAGGGCGTCGAAAATGGAGGAAGAGTTTTTGGGAGTAATTTGTGCTTGGACCCTATGAGTTCATAAAAGTCAATAGAGATAGCAAAAATGGTTAAGTAGCTGACTTTCTGCAAGATTATGAACCTCCTATTCTTATCCTACCTCAGGTGGACAGCGATGTTTGCTTCATGCTCAGAGGAGAAATTAAGGATTGAGAAATTGGGTTAAAAAGAAAAATTTTGCAGATAGTTCTTTAAATTTATAAATCTTTAACATATTCTAAGGAAAAAGCATCATAAAGCCAAACTAAACAGACCAATAAACCCTAAAAACTACTTCCTATTTCAACAAAATTGAAGGCAATCGAAAAATAAATAAATAGCAAGAGTTTAAAATTGGAAGGAAGGGAGATTTGAGGCAGAAAAGGGAATGTAACGCGATATAGCTGAACTGCTTCTGCAAGCTAGAGAAAGGGAATGGATAGTGAGATTAATACTGGCAATGGTGCATTTGATCTTTCAAAGCAATGAAGGGAGAGAATGAAAAAAAAATGGAGGGAGAAAAGCTTATGGTCAGGCGTGAACTGAAAAAGAGGCTAGAATTTTTAATTGCTATTACAAGAGGTCCATAGGCACCAGTAATTGTAAAATAATAGCTAGTAATTGTTTACACTTACCGACAGTTGATATGGCCGCTGTGAAATATTGTATTTGCCGAAAGTATTTAAAAACCACCAGAAAATTACTGCCGCTAAATAACCACTTTTTTGTAGTGCCAATTCCAAAATAATTTGACTAGTGAGATCCTCAAGTTCTTAGAATAACTTTATTATCTTGAGTTTTCGACTTTTTCTTGCAAAGGATTGCAAGGAGAAATTCCTAATGGTAGGCTTTTTGTGAATCTCACTGCAAAATCATTCTTGATGAACAAAGCTCTTTGTGGAAAGCCACAACTACTAGTTCCATTATGTCGAAAAAGAATGAAGCACAAGTTAGCTAAGGGGATACACCTGCTGAAATATTTATCTCCTATATTGTCATTTGTTATTGCTATTTCTTGCATAATAGTTATACTATATAAAAGAAAAAGGTCCAGTGATCCAATCCATATTGAGTTATCCTCCATTGAAACTACAAAAAGAATATTGTACAATGAACTTCAAGAAGCAACAAATGGATTTGATGAAAAAAGTTTCCTTGGTAAAGGAAATTTTGGTTCTGTGTTTAGAGGAGTACTTTCAAAGGGGATGATGGTTGCATTTAAAGTATTTGACTTGGATAAAGAATCAGCTTCAAAGAGTTTTGATACAGAAAGTGAAGCAATGCGTAGTTTGCGGCATCGTAATCTCATCTAGATTATGAGTTGTTGTCCATGTAGATTTAAAATCTCTAATAATGCAGATCATGCCAAATGGAAACCTTGAAGTTTGGTTACATTCTGATAACCTTTGTCTTGATTTCTTGCAAAGACTGAATACAATGATAGATGTGGTAACTGCATTGGAATATCTTCATCATGGTTCTCTATGACCTTTTGTTCATTGTGATATAAATATTTTGATAGATGAAGAAATGGTAGCTCACCTTAGTGACTTTGGCATTGCCAAATTCTTGAATGAAAGATAATTAGAAACACATACAAAGATATTTGCATCACTTGGCTACATTGCACTAGGTGATGGATGATTTGCACTTATAACTTGTTATGTATGTACATTTCTTTGTCAATTTTTATACCTATAGATACTACTACAATTAGTAGTAATGATCAAAATGCTTAAAATTGGATATTATATATATATATATATATTTGAAGAAAATTATTAGTGGCCTATTTTTTTTTTCTTATTATCAAAATCATGCTCACCTAATCTGATCAAACATTGTGATCATTTCTTCTTATACAAATTGGTATGCAGAGTATGAATCCAAAGGAATTTTGTCCACAAAAGGAGATATATATAGCTATGGTATTATGCTCATGGAAACATTCACAGGGAAAAAGCTAACAGATGCTATGTTTGATTCAAAATTAAACTTGAAAAGTTGGGTTAGTGAGTTCGTCCTGATAAAATGATTAAACTTGTGGATTCTACTTTGGTACAAGAGGATGAAGAGTATAATGGTATGATAGTATCTACAATCTCATCCATATTGATCTTAGCTTTAAATTGTTGTGCAAACTTGCTTGAAGATCAATCTATTATGAAAAATGTAGTCGCTCTTTTAAATAAATTTAAGGTCAACTGTTTGCAAAAATATTAGAGAGAGCTCGATTTAGAAGCATAAACCTAATTGAAAGTTTAAATGTCCTTTACTTTTTTCTGTATTTGAATGATGTCCAAATATATAGAACTTTGATGTGCCAATAAAGTTAAAACAATTTCCTATTATTCATCATTATTTATTTCAGTATATTGATAATTAAATCATTTTTTCTGTTTTAAGTTCTTTAAGTTTTATTTAATTAAAGTCTTCCTGCTATTTTGGACCAAAAACAAATGTTCCTTATTCTTTACATTCAAACATGCCAATTTGTAAATTTTGAATATGTTAATATTAAACAAGGCAGTGGCATTTAAAATATTTGGGTTTAAATTTATTCTTTCAGATACAAGAAGTAAACATAGGGAAAGTACACATAAGATATTCTTACCCTACAAAAAAAGGAAAAGAAATAATAAAGCTAAATCATTTAAGTTACTAGAGAAATCATGTCTGGACAACTCAATTAATAAGATAATATTAAAAGTAAAATGATTTTCGGTGAGATGCTATAGTATTTATAATGAATTTCTAAAATTTGTTGAAATTTATGTCTTTTTGGTATATTTAATTAATTATCCCTTCTGACACACATTTTATTTCTAATCGCATAAGGATATTTGAATCAATGCTTTATGGTAAGACGCTTCTAATTTTAATGAATATCTATTTTTTTGGTAATTTTTCTATTGGTATATTTAATTAATTGCTCCTTCTCACACCACTGCATGTAAAATATCTAGTTCAAATATTTTATTTCTAATCTCGGAGAGAAAAACGATTGAATGAATGTCCAAATTAAAACAGATAACTTTCTCACTTTTAATGAATTGCATTAACAAATTTGTTTACATAATTTCTGTATCAAATTCAATGATAATTTTTCTCTCCATCATATTCATTTATATGCCCTTTCAAATTCAAATGGTAGCAATTAGACAAATTAAAAATACTCTAGTTGAACTACAAAGAATTTAGTGGAGAGATTTTATCTTGGATAAGAGGTTTGTTTACACTTTGACACTTGATTCTCTCTATTAATAATAGCTTCGAGCGTTTATTCCTCCAAATGTATTTAATTTAATGTGTTAACGTTAAAGACTTTGGATATTGGAATTTTAATTCTATCAAGGGATCCATTCTACTAAAAATTGGAGAATTTCAACACTTAAAGATCTTATGCAATGTGGGGAATAGGCTTTCTAGTAGCATATATCTCCAAATTAATGTTTCTAATTTACCTTCACTTGAATTAATTAGTTTTTCCGTCAACTACTTAACAGGCCTGTCTTAAAAAAAATTGTGACATCGGTATATCGTGTATTTAACAATGATACATTTAATTTATCAAATAATACTCTTTAAATATTTCTATTTGAGAATGGGTTTGCTAACGTCTTCTTATCATTTAACTTACAAAAAAATCAGATAAGAAAAATACAAAGAGAATGAGTTTGCTAATGTTTTCAAAATAACCATGTTATTTGTATTAAAAAAATGTTATGTTGTATAGAATTCATTTTGGATGTGTGAGTTTGTGTCTCAAAAGTAAGTTCACTATTTCTCATTGGACATTCCATATTCCTATATGTTTTAAATAAAATTTGTAATATAATTTGTTATTTCGGTTATTACCAAATTTGCCTCGCTCAACTAGTCATATATACACCAGTAACACCACTGTTAATTTTATATAGTCAAAACAAGTTTAACATTTAAATCATGTGTTTTTTCCTAGTTAGCAATTTTCTTTGCATAATTAATATTGTTAGTATATATTTTCCAACAATTATTTATATAACTAAAATAGCAATGGAAATTTTTCATTCTAGAATCCGTTGCAAATTCCTTAAATTGCAATTTCAAATCAGCAATAGAATTTGCGATAGATTTGCAGTGAAATTTAAGACGGAATTTTTCCATCACTAATTGAGGTTTTTCTAGTAGTGATTAATATTTGAGAAGGTTGATAAGTTAGTTTAAAACTGTTTTGAACAAATAAAACAAGACAATTTTGATAAACCTCCATTTTTGTGTAATTTGGGGGATCAATTAAGCTTTTAAATCTTGAAATTTTTATGAGGAGTTCTTGTTGCTTATGCAAACTGGAAAGTCTCAAAAATTTTGGATGTGATTTACCTTGTCAAATACCATATAAGATGTACCTATATCAGTTCAGGAACAGAACTGACCTGTTGGCAAATAAATTAGGTTTCGCTGCCCAGATGATTGTATTTTTCCCCAAAATTTTTATGTCACTTAGAGAAGACATTAAGGTAACTCCCTACCAAATTTCATGGCATTTGGAGTTGAATTAATGGGTCAATTAAGTAATTTTTTAAGCTTCTGTGAAACTGTGACAGAACTGATATATGTTTGCTAAAAGGGTCTTTAGAGGGGTCAAATGATGGAATTTAAATTTGAAATTTTTATCCTAGTATTTCAACATGCTAATAAGACTTTGTAACAAATTTTAGAATTTTTGGAGCTATGGATTAATACCAGATCTTTTTTTAAAGTGTGAATCCGAATTTAGTCTCAAAACAGAACAAAAGTTAGGAGAATGATAGCCTATATTTTAATTTGGTGATATTTTTTTGGCTCGTTCTCTAAGCCTTCGGTATGATATGTGGTTTTCTTTCTTCGGCTTAGAGAGTAGATTTGGCTTGGAATTCGAGGTGAGGAACCCCTATCTTATTTCGGTTGTATTTTCTAAATATTATATATATATATCTAAACTTTATTAAAATGCATTCAAAGTTTTGGAAACCTCTATGTGTGTCACTAAGAAAATTTTGCATGTGGGTGAAGTGTATGGTAATTTGTTATATGTGTAATTATATGATTGAGTTCCATGAATGATTGATTCCAGCATGACATATAATTGAATTTTTAAGTGGTTGCTTAACCAAGTCCACTTTTATACCACCTCCAATTAGATTAATGATTCCAGCATGACATATAATTGAATTTTTAAAATTGATTATCACTTATTATGAACTCAATCATTTATTTACATTTTGATAAATTTTATAACTAAATAACTACTTTTGTACCTATAACCATGTTTTGAAGTCCAATTGTAAAGGCAAATATACCTGTACAGCTAGCCTATTCAAACTACTGATAACTGCTTAGAGTTAAAAGTAAAAGGTTTGGTATGATTTAAATATTTGAAATCAAATAAAAAGTAATAATATAAGTAGTTTGATTTGGATGATTTTGACTTGTTTTGGTTCAATTTACCGCATACAAGAGAATATAAAGTTCTTTTAACAGTAAGTCTGTTGTAACAAGGATATAGTGCTACTTCTTGTAAATGATAAGCATGAATAAGAATAAGTGGATTACAAAAAAAATCCTCAGCCATTCGCCCACTGCTCTTCTCTCTCTCTCTCTCTCTCATCACACCAAGGTAAGAATAAGATCAAGTTCACTTTTAAATAGCATAAATAATTAACTAGAAGTCATAAATTTAAACTTGTGAAAGTAAGAAAACAAAATAAAATTCAAAGTCTGAGAAAGGTGTTGATGGACTCGTTATGTGTATTTCCAATAAAAATAAACTTCTCTTATTTTAAATTCTATCAAGACTAGACTTGCCAGACCTGTATTTCCAATATTATAATATTGGGAGACTATATATGGCATTTTATTGAATAGGAAAGGCAGACAAGGGGAGACACACTATCTAATATTCTAATAACGATGGAATCACGGGAGAGAGTGCAAAACAACAAGGAGCACTATAGGCATGAAAAAGACACATTACATACTCTAATAATGATGGGATCATGGAAGTGAATCTATAGTCAAAGATTTTGAGAATATTTTTGTTTTAAAATTTAATGTTTTGCTTTTGTTGTATATATTTAAATCTTTAATATTGAAGGTTTTTGCTTTAAATCTTATTTATGCAAAATTCTATTATGTGCTTATTTATATTTGCTATGTATTTCCCCTGTATCTGTTTCTTTGAAGGCTTGGCCAAGTACCCACATCCACATAACGAATTATTGCAAGTTTGTTGTGTTAGAGGTAGTATAAGCATAATTGCAAAAACAATTATTAATGAAAGAAAACAATGTCTTTATTAATTACTAATTGCTAAAATCAACTATTGAAATAGGATTACCCTCAATGTGTGTTTTAAGGTTAAGCAAAGTGGGTTGTTATACTTTTTGATTCTTTTCATGTGGTTCAAGTATGTTTTAGCTTGCTCCTAGTGTCTTAAATCTTCTTAACAAGGATTAAATTGGTGTGATTATAGTTTAAAATTTCATACTAGAGCTTGGGAAGGAGAGTGAGAATAGAGGAGCAAACCAAGAGGTAATGATTGAATACACTTAATTTGATTAATAGGTTTGGATTGGTGTTTGCCTTCATTCCTTTTTCTTAGTGTATGTCTTATAATTCATTCCTTGACTTAGGGAAATATGGGACGTGGGATAGATTTTCACTAAGGGAGACTTGAAGGTAAAGTGCACACTGTACATTTTGTTGTGATGGTTGCTACACTAATATGTTCAGACCCAGTGTATTTATTTCCAAGCTAAACTTACTAAATGTTCTCATGTTTCTAACTACAGGACCCTAGCAAATTTGCTGTTGATCCTGTTGTTGATTTCGGTGCTGGTGCAATTGCTGCTGCCAAGGAGGAGGAAAATAAGAAAGAGCCAGCAGAAGATTCCGATGATGAGATGGGTTTCAGCTTATTTAATTAGTTGTTGTTTTTTTGAAAGAAGTTTGAATTAAAGTTTATATTGATTTGCAAATTTAGTAGTAGGTCTTTCAATTTAACTAGTACTTTGTTGTCTTTTTGTTCTTAACTAGGCTAGATTTTAATCTTTAAATTTTCAGTTAAATTTTGACACTTTGAATATGTATGACTCTTTTAGTAATTATAATATTTCTTCTATTTACTTATGATTGTAATAATTTACATAAGTATTTAGATAATATTTAAAAATAATGTAGATTAAATAATTTTTTAAAAAAATTTAAAATAAGATTTGCGACGGAATTAGCGACAGAAATATCCATCGTTGTTTTGCGACGGAATTTTCCATCACTAATTTCGTCACAAATTTGCGATGAAAGTAGCGACGAAAATTTCCATCCCAAATTAGCGATACAACAATTTTTGTCACAAATTAATGGTAGAAATATTCATTGCAAATTTACGACAAACAATTTTCTGTTGCAAATTCCTATGTTTTATTTGCGATGGAATTTCAAATTTGCGATGAAAAAATTCCGTCCCTAATTTTGCGACGGATAATAGTCTGTCACAGATAATTTGTGATGGACGTTTTAGTGACATATATTTTTTTTTTGTCACAAAATTCGTCGCAAAATCCGTTTTAGTAACAGGCATGTCTTTATAAAAATTGTGACATCGGTATTTTGTGTATTTAACAATGATACATTTAATTTATCAAATAATACTCTTTAAATATTTCTATTTGAGAATGGGTTTGCTAACGTCTTCTTATCATTTAACTTACATATGCAAAATTCTATTATGTGCTTATTTATATTTGCTATGTATTTCCCCTGTATCTGTTTCTTTGAAGGCTTGGCCAAGTACCCACATCCACATAACGAATTATTGCAAGTTTGTTGTGTTAGAGGTAGTATAAGCATAATTGCAAAAACAATTATTAATGAAAGAAAACAATGTCTTTATTAATTACTAATTGCTAAAATCAACTATTGAAATAGGATTACCCTCAATGTGTGTTTTAAGGTTAAGCAAAGTGGGTTGTTATACTTTTTGATTCTTTTCATGTGGTTCAAGTATGTTTTAGCTTGCTCCTAGTGTCTTAAATCTTCTTAACAAGGATTAAATTGGTGTGATTATAGTTTAAAATTTCATACTAGAGCTTGGGAAGGAGAGTGAGAATAGAGGAGCAAACCAAGAGGTAATGATTGAATACACTTAATTTGATTAATAGGTTTGGATTGGTGTTTGCCTTCATTCCTTTTTCTTAGTGTATGTCTTATAATTCATTCCTTGACTTAGGGAAATATGGGACGTGGGATAGATTTTCACTAAGGGAGACTTGAAGGTAAAGTGCACACTGTACATTTTGTTGTGATGGTTGCTACACTAATATGTTCAGACCCAGTGTATTTATTTCCAAGCTAAACTTACTAAATGTTCTCATGTTTCTAACTACAGGACCCTAGCAAATTTGCTGTTGATCCTGTTGTTGATTTCGGTGCTGGTGCAATTGCTGCTGCCAAGGAGGAGGAAAATAAGAAAGAGCCAGCAGAAGATTCCGATGATGAGATGGGTTTCAGCTTATTTAATTAGTTGTTGTTTTTTTGAAAGAAGTTTGAATTAAAGTTTATATTGATTTGCAAATTTAGTAGTAGGTCTTTCAATTTAACTAGTACTTTGTTGTCTTTTTGTTCTTAACTAGGCTAGATTTTAATCTTTAAATTTTCAGTTAAATTTTGACACTTTGAATATGTATGACTCTTTTAGTAATTATAATATTTCTTCTATTTACTTATGATTGTAATAA
This sequence comes from Biancaea sappan, assembly GCA_037074585.1. NCBI lineage: Eukaryota > Viridiplantae > Streptophyta > Magnoliopsida > Fabales > Fabaceae > Biancaea > Biancaea sappan. The sequence goes on from CM073493.1 coordinate 29,803,261, forward strand.
TTTACATAAGTATTTAGATAATATTTAAAAATAATGTAGATTAAATAATTTTTTAAAAAAATTTAAAATAAGATTTGCGACGGAATTAGCGACAGAAATATCCATCGTTGTTTTGCGACGGAATTTTCCATCACTAATTTCGTCACAAATTTGCGATGAAAGTAGCGACGAAAATTTCCATCCCAAATTAGCGATACAACAATTTTTGTCACAAATTAATGGTAGAAATATTCATTGCAAATTTACGACAAACAATTTTCTGTTGCAAATTCCTATGTTTTATTTGCGATGGAATTTCAAATTTGCGATGAAAAAATTCCGTCCCTAATTTTGCGACGGATAATAGTCTGTCACAGATAATTTGTGATGGACGTTTTAGTGACATATATTTTTTTTTTGTCACAAAATTCGTCGCAAAATCCGTTTTAGTAACAGGCATGTCTTTATAAAAATTGTGACATCGGTATTTTGTGTATTTAACAATGATACATTTAATTTATCAAATAATACTCTTTAAATATTTCTATTTGAGAATGGGTTTGCTAACGTCTTCTTATCATTTAACTTACAAAAAACCAGATAAGAAAAATACAAAGAGAATGAGTTTGCTAATGTTTTCAAAATAACCATGTTATTTGCATAACAAAAAATGTTATGTTTTATAGAATTCATTTTGGATGTGAGTTTGTGTCTCAAAAGTAAGTTCACTATTTCTCATTGGACATTCTACATTCCTATATGTTTTAAATAAAATTTGTAATATAATTTGTCATTTCGGTTATTACCAAATTTGCCTCCCTCAGCTAGTTATATATACGCCAGTAACACCACTGTTAATTTTGTATAGTCAAAACAAGTTTAGCATTTAAATCATGTGTTTTTTCCTAGTTAGCAATTTTCTTTGCATAATTAATATTGTTAGTATATATTTTCGAACAATTATTTATGTAATTAAATAAAAATAATAATTCCTTTCTTATTAAATAATCAAGAATTCTAGAAAATCTCATAAAGAATTAGAATTCTTTAAATTTATCTGAATAAATATTTATTTTCTGACAAAGAAACACAACTTTGATGTATATGAATATGTTATTGCTGCATTCGTTCATATTAGGATTAAGGAATTGTATTATATGAATCTTAAATAAATACAAATCAATCTCTAACAATAAAAGGGATGAAATTGGAATATTTACTTTGGAATACATGCAAAATTGGTTTTCCGTGTAGACATAGTTGAGTGAGTTCTTACTTACTTCAGAGCAAATGTAATTTAAGGGGTCAATCGTAATTTCTCTTTTTATTAATATCAGTATTATTAAATTATAAAAATACTATTTTATGCAGCAATTTATGTTAAAAGTAAAACAATTTGTTTAAAAACTTTATATTCATTCCTCATGATATTGTTGACTCAATATTTGTTGACATTGCAGGATATATTCCAAGACAGATAGGTGATATTTTAAAACTAAAATTTATATACTTTCAAGCTGATCAATTTTTTGGCCTTATATCATACCATCCACTATCTTTAATATATCGGAGTTGCAACAAATTTATTTGAGTTATAATAGTCTGTGGGGAAGTATCCCGTCAGATATAATGCTATGGGCTTCCAAATTTATAGAATCTATCCCTTTCCTCCAATCAACTATTTAGTTCCATGTTGGCAACAACGTGAAGAGTTCAAAGTGTTAGATTTATCCAACAGACACTGACAATTTAACTATGCTTCAAGTGTTATATTTATATGATAAAAATTAAATAATAAAGTCATATGATAAAAGTATCGTCACCATAGTATGAATTTGAATTAAAAAAAATAACAGAAGTTTAATGTTTGTCACTGATTAAATAGTTTGACTTTTATACTGTTATTGTTATATTATTCTTTAGTTTTCATATTTGCTTATGATAATTGTAATTTTTTAGAATTTTTATGTACATGTCACTCTCGCTCTCGCTCTCTCTCTCTCTCACACAGACACACACACGTATATATATATAAATTATTTAGTATACAATTATGACATTTTGTAACATTCGAACAATATTCCTCCGATAGCCTTCCAAATTTTTTAACTTATTTGCAGCAACTTTTCTGCAATTTTAATCTTTAAAAGCTTTCATTTATTATATGTTTAAAGTCAAATTATATCACAGAATAAAAATTATTATTTGAATTTGAATTAAAAGAAAAAAAAGAAATCTTTTAACTTTATCAATCGTGGCACTGTTTTGTAATATTTTATAATTTACACAATTTTTACTTAAAATAAAGTTACTAGAGCTATATTTTTATATAGAGGTGTGTATTAGGTTAGGTCAACTTATCAATCCAATCAATGCATACCAAACCGCAAAATTAGATTGGTTTTGACAGGTTGGTTCGATATAGTTTTTCTAAAACTTGCAATTGATTGGTTTAGTTTATAGGTTTGTAACCACCTATGAACCTGTCCCCTCATTTTTTTTTGTTATAAAAATATTCAGCACCCTTCATTTTGCATATAGTAGGAGAAGTTTGAATAATTTATGTTGAGGTAATATAAGACGACCAATTTATGTTGTAAAAGATTAGAGATGTGAAAGAGAATTCAAAATTATTTGTTATATTTGGAATAAGTGACAGAGTTTTCTTCACTTTTTTGTTTTGGTTTGCTACAAAGCTATTTTTTTTTAATTTTAGGTTTTATGTTTCAATAATAATTATCTCACAAGTTACGCGACATGATGAGTCCTCTATTTTGGTTAAATTAGGTTGCTTTCTTAGGACTTTTTCCTCTCATTGATCCCGTTTTTGTTATCTTTTGCTTGCTTTGTTCTTTGTTTTTGGCTTTCCTTGCTTTTTCTCGTTTTAATCTCTTTCCTTGCCTTTTTATGCTTTTTGTTGTGTTTTCCTTGTAGGCTTTCTTTTCTGGTTTGCTACTAGCTGGTGTGCTGATGAGATCCTGAAGCAAATTGCTGATTGAGGTAAGTTTGGAGGCTGGCGCCTGAGGTGCCAGATGCTTTACTCTCGGCCTGAAGAATGAATTGCTGGCGCTCCAGGCGCCACACGGGGCGCCTAAGGCGCCAGCAACCCAACTCTCTGCCTCGAGGAATGAAGGTGGCGCCCAGGCGCCACCTAGGGCGCCTAGGCGCCACACATTGTCTTCTCTCTTCCTTTTCTGCATGGCGCCCGGTCCTGGCATGCACCTATAAATAGAATTTCTGAAGCATTTTGGGGATCTTTTGGTTGGAGGAGAAAGAGCTCTGCTAGGGCAAAATCGGGGAAGAAGGGAAACCTACTCTCCATTGAGTTTGATGCTTATTTCTTTCTCTCTTTCCTCTTGTATCATGTTTATTTATGTATTTGTGATGTTTTCCTCTTCTTCCACCATGTGTAACTAAGTTTCTAGGGTTAGGGGATTGATGTAATTGACTCCTATGAAGCTTTGTTATTGAATGCTTTAATATATTTGCAATTTCGATTTTTGGAGTAGACTTTACCATTTTTTATCACTCTTGGATGCTTAGCTACCATCTTCAATGAATCTAGGGTTTATATTAGTGCTAGACATAGCTTGATATGAACTTGCCTTTGTAATTTCTACCGTAATTCGGGTTAGTCTAGACATAGATAACCTTAATTTCCTGGTTTTTATGAGTTCTTACGCTTAAACGCCGAATCAATTAATTTGACTAAGACATTAGCTAATTAATTGAGTGAGGTAGATTTGTTTCACCAAGACATTGGGTTCAAATATCTTTGTGAACTTAATCAACAAAAAGAGGAATTTGTAAATGTATTGAAGTATTTTCTAATGACTCAAAGATTAGTTTGTCTATGAATTAATCGGATTAGGAGCTAAGTAAAATCAATCCCCTATGCCCACTTTGTTCTCGTATAGATTTCGTTGTGCTAACCAACTTAGTGTCTTAATTTAATTTGCGGTCTTTAACTTTAAACTCAACCACTCTACCATTTCAATTGTCCAAATATAATTTAAGCTAGTGAAATTGGTAATTGTTAAAGTCAATCCCTGAGGACGATAACTCTTTCTCTCTCACTTTACTACTTGTGCGACCCGATACACTTGTCGGAAATAGCGCATCAAGTTTTTGGCGCCGTTGCCGGGGATTGACAGTGTTAACAATATTAAGAGTAGCTAGTAGGGTTGTAGTTTGGACCTTACTTTGTCTTTTCATAGTTATACTTCAAATGATACTTTTATATTTGTTTATACTGTTGTTTTTGTTTATATTCTTTATCTTACACAAATCTTTGGTTTATGCGAGGTACCACCGACCCAAGTTCGTTAGAATTTGACCTGAAAATTGAAAGGTCGGCTCGCGCACACTGACGACAAACCAGAGAAGCTAAACGAACTCAACAAGCTCAAATCACATTGATGGCTGAACATAATCCTAATCCTCAACAGAATGCTCCAGTTCCCCCTCCAGCAAGAACCCTCATGGATTATAACATTCCAACTGTGGAGGGGTGTAGTGCTAGCATTGCACAACCACCGGTGGAAGCTAATAATTTTCAACTAAACCCGGCCCTTCTTCAATTAATTCAGAGCAACCAGTTTGGTGGGCATCCCTTTGAAGACCCCAATTCACACATCTCACGCTTTCTGCAAATCTGTGATACTATTAAGTTAAATGGGGTACCTGAAGAAGCGATCAGACTCCGATGCTTTCCTTTTTCCTTGAAGGATAAAGCACTTATTTGGTTGGAGTCCTTACCAAAGGGAAGTGTTACAACATGGGTGGATTTGGTCCAAAAATTTCTGACAAGGTATTTTCCCCCATCTAGATCTTCAAAGATCCGAGAAGAGATCACCACTTTCAGGCAACAAGAGAACGAGTCCTTAAGCGAAGCCTGGGAGAGGTATAACGCAATTCTGAGAAAATGCCCCCACCACGCATTTGAGCTTTGGATTCAAGCTCAGAGTTTTTTTGATGGACTTCTGCCTCCAACAAGAACAGTAGTTGATGCAGCAGCTGGTGGAGCTCTAAATCGCAAGACTCCTGAGCAAGCAATGGATTTGTATGCTACCATGGCTTGTAATGATTATCAATACCATGGGGAAAGAACATCAATGAAGAAAACTGCGGCAATGTTGGAAGTAAGCACCTTGGATGCTCTTTTGGCCCAAAACAAGTTGATCTCTCAACAGATGGCCGAATTAAACAAGAGACTTGATGGAGCAAAGGTGAATTCCATCAACCATCCAACTATAACCTGTGATTTTTGTTCTGGTAGCCATGCGAATGAAGAGTGCCCTGGCAATATGTTTAGCCCTTCTTCAGAGCAAGTAAACTATATGGGAAATCAACACAAGGGGCAAAACAATCCTTATTCGCAAACTTACAATCCAGGATGGAGGAATCATCCAAACTTTTCCTGGGGGAATCAAAATCAAAATCAGAATACGTTTCATAAGCCACAACAGTCATATCAGAGCTCTTCCTTTCAACCTCAGTCTAATGAGAAAATCTCTTCATTGGAAAGTGCTCTAGAGAAGTTGACTTTGCATACTACCTCTTTCATGCAACACACTTATACGTTCATGGAGGAAACAAGAAGTAGCTTTCGAAATCAAGAAGCTTCTATTCTCAATTTGGAGACTCAAGTGGGCCAAATTGCAAGACAACTCTCTGAGAGACCTCCAGGTTCGTTACCTAGCGACACAATCGTAAATCCGAGGGAGCATGTAAATGCCATAACTACTAGGAGTGGAAGAGTGCTAGGACCAATCATTAGAGAAGAGGTAGTGGTTGAAGAGAACGAAGAGCTAGCGGTAGATGAAAGCTCAAGAAGCAAAGATACTCCTTCAAGGAGTAAAGAGGATGAACAAAAAGAGAAGATAGGTGCGGCAAAACCTCCCATACCACATCTCAAAGTGCCATTCCCTCAACGCCTCCACAAGCAAAAGGATGAGAAACAGTTTAGGAAATTCTTGGAAGTTTTTAAGAAACTTCACATCAACATACCTTTTGCTGAGGCCCTAGAGCAAATGTCATCTTACGTGAAGTTCATGAAGGAACTTCTATCAAAGAAGAGAAGGATTCCGAATGATGAAACAATTATGCTAACGGAGGAGTGTAGTGCCATAATCCAAAGTAAATTACCTCCTAAGCTCAAAGACACGGGAAGCTTCTCTATTCCATGTATCATTGGAGAGGTTACTTTTGACAAAGCTCTATGTGATCTAGGGGCCAGTATAAATTTAATGCCCCTATCCATCCTTGAGAAGTTGGGGATTGGCAAAGTGAAACCGACTATGATGACCCTCCAACTTACTGACCGATCACTAAGGATTCCATATGGGGTGGTGGAGGACGTGCTAATAAAAGTCGGGAAGTTCTTCTTCCCAGTAGATTTTGTTATTCTGGATATAGCAGAGGATGACGAAATGCCTCTTATTTTGGGCAGGCCATTCTTGGCCACTTCTGGGGCGATCATTCATGTGGCACAAGGAACATTAACTCTAACGGTCCAAGAGGAGCAAGAAATTTTTAAAGTTTTTGACAATGAAAAACCTTTAGTTATTGAGGAAGCTTTGGGCAAAAAGAAAGAGGAACCGGGGGCTGTTGACCAAGTGGCTCTAGTCAATGCTACACCGTACCATCAAGCCACATCTTATTGTCCTGGTTTGACTTCACAAAAGAGGGCTGAAACTCAGAAAGACAAAACAAAGTTATGGAGAGCTTGTGGGGAAGCAATGGAGTTTCAAGACACTGCCGAAGCACTCATTGATCCGGGCTGAGGAATTCGGGTAAAGTCTAGCTAAGGACTATAAACTTAGCGCTTCTTGGGAGGCAACCCAAGTCCCTTACTTTCTTCTTTTAATTTCAGTCTTTTACTATTTTTCAGTATGGTGCTGATGCTGTTGTTGTGGCTGTGTTGATGTTGCTGTCCATTTGTATGTGTGTGCTGCTTAATTTGTGCAATTTGGATGAAACAATCTTGTAGAAATGACGTGCTGAAATTGACCATGTTGCTCGAATTGAGTGTTTGTGTTTGATTGCTGCACTTTTGTGTTGTTGTTGCAACTTGTGTGGACCTTTATCTTCATGTTTTTGTACTTGAACTTGCTTGGGATGCTTTGGGGACGTCTGCTGTCGACTTCTGTAATTTTCTGGTTTGCTGACACGCTAGCTCCTAGGCGCCAGAGGGCCAACTCTAGGGATGGCCAGCGCCCCAGGTGCCACACAGGGCGCCTGAGGCGCCCCATCTTCACCAACGTTTCAGTTAACGTGGCGCCCAGGCGCCACATAGGGAGCCTGAGGTGCCACGTCCCTAACACATTACAGTTTCAACGTGGCGCCCAGGCGCCACGTCCCTATAAAAGCCTACCTTCATTTTTTTCAGCTCATTTTTCCCCCTCAAACCCTAGCAGACACCCTTTTTCTCTGAAGTCAGTGGATATCCACCTTGTAGCTTCCCTTTGCCTCCAGTTTTGGGTAAGTTTCACCATTCATACTCATTCCATTTCTTTTCCCCCACTCTCCATACACCTTCCTTCACCTTTCACTATTTTTGTCTTTCCCATCGTGACCTCTCCTCTACCGTGATTATCAGCGTTTTGGTGCTTCACGATTTACCTTTTCATTGCCGGTAATTTCTCTTCCCTTTCATGGTCTTTTATTTATTTTTCTTCAAAAAAAAAGTTTCTTTTTGAATAAAAAGGGAATTGAAATATCTGATGTGAATTTTAGGGTTTTAATTTAAATTTTAGAATTTCTTTTTGGCTTTTATAGGATTATAACTGCCGATATGTCTGGAAAGCGACAAAGAAAAAGTCAAGGAGAATCGTCTTCTCGGAGGAATTTTGATCCGTCTAGATTTAGGTCCTTAGAACATAGCAATCGTTTTGAGGATTTAGATTCTAGAGAATTTATTGTTGAGTCTGGTTTTCACTTACGAGAAGGCGAGCACCCTGAAATTATACACCGGATTAGAGAGTGGGGTTGGGAAAAATTGTGTGAGCCGGCTGCCCCTTTTTGCCCTGTAATTGTAAAATAATTTTATGCTAATGCTTACCGGTTGAGGAGTGATCAAGGTGTCAGGGATCCCTGTATTTCCTATGTTAGAGGAAAAGACATACATTACTCAATTAACAGTCTCAACAATTATTTTGGCTTACATTATGCACCGGGGCAATGTGTTTTCGATAATTGGATGAGACACAGATATGTGAAGGCCCCTCACATTGCCACTCTCTGTCGGGAGGGGGCAAGTTGGGAACTGGACGCCGAGGGGAAAGCTGCTAATTTAAAAAAATCAGAAATGAAACAAATCCCCAAGGCTTGGTGTACATTTGTCCAGTCCAACTTGCTGCCTACCTCGAACCGGTCAGAGGTAACCATCGAACGAGCAGTGGTTATCTACTTGATCGTGACAGGGAAGGTATTTAATGTGGGTTCCCTGATTTCCCATAACCTTTCAAAATTATCTCAAAAACAGGGAAAACGCCTCAAATATCCATGCCTCATCACAGGCTTGTGTGAGAAGGATGAGGTACCGTTAGAGGATGTACCGCGAAGAGCCCCAGAGAGCGCTATCACCAAACAGGTGATAGACTCGATGTTTCACAATTTTATGGCTATCGTGGCTCCTCTACCGGTCCCTCCTCCTTCTCAGGTATCTGTGAGACCCCGCGCTGCACCTCCTCCGCCTAATATGTCAGAGCGCCTGAGTAGTGTTGAGACAGGGATTGGGGAAATCAGGCACACCCTCGATACCTTCATCGCCACTCATAACCAGCAGCATCGGGCACTTGCTCATGCGATGTTTTCCCTTGGTCGGCATGTCGGTGCCCCCACTGACGATTGGATGCTGGAGGATCCTACCTATAACCCATTTGCAGATATCAATTTCGATCCTTCTGCCAATCGGGACGTCAGAGGTGAAGGTAGTCACAACATGGAAGGAGAGGCCGACAATGAGGATGAGGACGATGATTGACTTCTGCTTCTGACTCACATCATGTTGCATCTGTATTTTTGCTATTTCTGTTTTTACATATGTTTTGTGGACACTGTCGGATATTTCATATTGTAATCTTGTAATTTGTAGATTTTTCTGTTAATGTTTAATACTATTGGATTCTTTTTTTTGATTTGGTGGATGTTGTCTCTTTCTTTTCCTTTCTGTATTCAGTTAATTTGCTGTTTATTTCTCGTTATTTTGGAATTTTTGTGGATGGTTTCTTTTTGGTTCATAGCATTCATTTTCCCCGCTCCCCCTGTTTTAGATTGTCCCTTTTTGAGTCTTCAAGCCTTATTTTTGTTTTGATTTGACATTGAGGACAATGTATCGTTTTGGTTTGGGGGAGTTGAGTGACTTTTTGGCTTTGGATTTTTCTTGATAAATTGGATAGTACCTTACAGATTTTATATTATTCCTATTTCAATTAATTTTATGCATTGTCATCTTAATTAAAATATAGCTTAAATTGGATTTTTCAGAATATTTAGATTAAATTGAAATTTTTCAAATTTTTTAACTAAGAATTGTTGGCCCTCTTATTTCTCTAAAATGTATTCTTCAAAACCTTGAAAAAGTTTTAGTTTTTACGTTTGACAATTTCTTACTCAATAAGGGATTTCCTTCTCTTACAAAAAAAAAAAGAAAACAACAAAGAAATGCTCATATGCATCTATTAAAATAAAATAAATGGAGGTGTGGTTTAAGTTGAGGAAGTATAGTGTGGATTAGGCGCACAATACTTGTTTCAACCAATGAATCACATTTTCCTTGCAAATAAAGGCGACGGACAAGGTGTTGTTGTGTGGATTAGGCGCACGGGTAACTCGTTGTTTCCTGAACCTTGCTTCCGTTTCTTTTTACGTTGATTGAGGGGGAGATGTGTGGATGAGATGCACTGTCTTCACTTCAATCGTTTATTTTAATGTTCCGTCTATTGAGAAGTTTTCCTTGAGAGCCAAAAATTTGTCAAGCAAAAAGGAAATTTTGTTTTAGGCTTTTGAAAGAGTAATTTTAGAGAATAAGGGTGTTTGCATTTTGTCTGTAAAATTTTTGAAAATTCTCTTTTTCTATCTTTAGATTCAAAAATTATCCTTTGCGAGTTAGTTTTATTAAGATGACTGCATGAAATTGGCTTATATGGGTTTAATATTTGATGTTGTTCAGTACTTCTTTTTCATTCCGAAAAATCTTTAAGCTCTGTTTAGTTTTTAGTTTCCAGTTAGTATTTGCTTGAGGACAAGCAATAGTTTTGGTTTGGGGGAGTTGATGAGTCCTCTATTTTGGTTAAATTAGGTTGCTTTCTTAGGACTTTTTCCTCTCCTTGATCCCGTTTTTGTTATCTTTTGCTTGCTTTGTTCTTTGTTTTTGGCTTTCCTTGCTTTTTCTCATTTTAATCTCTTTCCTTACCTTTTTATGCTTTTTGTTGTGTTTTCCTTATAGGCTTTCTTTTCTAGTTTGCTACTAGTTGGTGTGCTGATGAGATCCTGAAGCAAATTGCTGATTGAGGCAAGTTTGGAGGCTGGCTCCCAAGCGCCACTCTTGGCGCCTGAGGTGCCAGATGCTTTACTCTTGGCTTGAAGAATGAATTGCTGGCGCTCCAGGACCCACACGGGGTGCCTAAGGCGCCAGCAGCCCAACTCTCTGCCTCGAGGAATGAAGGTGGCGCCCAGGCACCACCTAGGGCGCCTAGGCGCCACACATTGTCTTCTCTCTTCCTTTTCTACATGGCGCCCAGGAGCCACACAGGGCGCCTGGGCGCCGGGGTCCTGGCATGCACCTATAAATAGGATTTCTGAACCATTTTGGGGATCTTTTGGTTGGAGGAGAAAGAGCTCTGCTAGGGCAAAATCGGGGAAGAAGGGAAACCTACTTTCCATTGAGTTTGATGCTTATTTCTTTCTCTCTTTCCTCTTGTATCATGTTTATTTATGTATTTGTGATGTTTTCCTCTTCTTCCACCATGTGTAACTAAGTTTCTAGGGTTAGGGGATTGATGTAATTGACTCCTATGAAGCTTTGTTATTGAATACTTTAATATATTTGCAATTTCAATTTTTGGAGTAGACTTTACCGTTTTTTATCACTCTTGGATGCTTAGCTACCATCTTCAATGAATCTAGGGTTTATATTAGTGCTAGACATAGCTTGATATGAACTTGCCTTTGTAATTTCTACCGTAATTCAGGTTAGTCTAGACATAGATAACCTTAATTGCGTGGTTTTTATGAGTTCTTACGCTTAAACGCCGAATCAATTAATTTAACTAAGACATTAGCTAATTAATTGAGTGAGGTAGATTTGTTTCACCAAGACATTGGGTTCAAATATCTTTGTGAACTTAATCAACAAAAAGAGGAATTTGTAAATGTATTGAAGTATTTTCTAATGACTCAAAGATTAGTTTGTCTATGAATTAATCTGATTAGGAGCTAAGTAAAATCAATCCCCTATGCCCGCTTTGTTCTCGTATAGATTTCGTTGTGCTAGCCAACTTAGTGTCTTAATTTAATTTGCGGTCTTTAACTTTAAACTCAACCACTCTACCATTTCAATTGTCCAAATATAATTTAAGCTAGTGAAATTGGTAATTGTTCAAGTCAATCTTTGAGGACGATAACTCTTTCTCTCTCACTTAACTACTTGTGCGACCCGATACACTTGTCGGAAATAGCGCATCACGACATGTTGAAGATAAAAGTATAAATCTGTATAACAATTCTGATTGCTAATTACAGTACTTGGTGTATGATAGAAAGCCTTCACGTTTCTAGTATAGCTTTACAGACGTGTATTTTCTATTCATTTAATTCTTTCTCAAATTGTATATAACAGCTTGTATTCTCTTACTTCGTGAAGTTCAAGATCAATAGCCACCTGTACACAAGTAGTGAAAACATGATATGTAAAAGCATGTAAAAATATTCATTCCCTCAACATCAGAAAACACACTGAGCTGATTTCATAATCTGAGTTTTAGTTCTTCTCATTTTTTTGTCTTGGTATCAGAGCATGTTATGCTAAATGCTCCAATGGAATCGAGCTCTACTTAAGTCTCACTAAACTCAGCTGCTTCCGGCTCAAGTCTTAAAATTTCGCAAACATCTTCAAACTCCTTTAATTTGGTTGCTCCTCTTAAAGTTGGACAGGAACAATTTCCTTCTATGGAAATCAACAATGTTGCCCATGATCAGAGGGAATCGTCTTGAAAGATTCATCAATGGAACCAATCCTTGTCCTCCGACGACAGTAACAACTGAGAAAGGTTCTGAAGTCAATCCTAAATATGAAGAATGGGTAGTAATAATTCAACTGCTCTTAGGATGGCTGTATAGGTCAATCAACATTGACATAGCAGCTCAGCTCATTAATTGCTACACCAGTAGAGAACTATGGTGCAGCATAGAGGAGATGGCAGGTGCTACTACCAAAGCTAAGGAGCTGTGGTTCAAGAGGGAACTATAGCGCACTAGAAAGGGATCCATGAAAATGGTTGAATATTTGACCAAAATGAAGTCATTGGCAGATAATCTCCAAATGATAGGAAGTTCTCTCTCCCTTAAGGTCTTAATTGCATAGGTTTTATCTGGGTTAGATTCTGATTATACACCTATAGTAACCCAACTTACACACATGCAAAATATTATACAGATTGAGTTTACTACTGCACTACTAACATTTGAAAGTAGACTTGAGCAGCTAAGTTCTTTACAAAAGCTGTCAATCAAAGGAACAATGACTGCAAATGTAGTTCAGTCACAGAGGAAGGATAACAATAGCAGAGGAAATTGGAGAGGAAACATCAAAGGAAAAGGAAGAGGTTGAGGCAGACATAATAATTCTAGGCCCATTTTTTAAATTTGTGGAAAAACAAGGCATCTAGCCTCAGTATGTTATTATAGGATTGATTTTAATTATATGGGCTCGATTTATGACTCAAAAAACACCTCTAAAAATGCAAATCAGTCCAACCCTTATGCGGGTTATGTTGTAACACCAGAAGTAGTAGTCTTGGTGCCTAGATTCAGGAGCTAGTCATCATGTTACTAATGATGCTAGCCAATTACAACACATGAATGATATTGAGCATTTTTATATACAATTTAGTCCCTAATCTTAGTGTCCTTGCAAATTTATTCTTGCAAACTCTCTAATTATATTATGTTTTGGATTTTATTTGATGTAAATTAATTATGAACTAAAGGTGCATTAATTTCATGATTAGAGAGTTAATTTGATGATGTGGACGTGAGATGCTGATGTGGCTATTGACTTGATAGAATTGCTTACTAGATTGGGGCCCACATTCTGTACTGTTATGGTTTCTTTTTCTACACAGCAGAATAGCATGCATGAACCCAGCAGAAAAGCAACATAGAAGAATGCAAAAAACAACAGCAATAGAAATCAAAAGGAGCCAGCAAAAAAAAAAGCAAAAGTGAAAAAGACATGTCTAGAAGAGTCAGCTATGCAATTTCGTCCTCCTCCTTGGCAGCAAGACAGAACACCATTTCTGAACTCATTTGGCTTGTTGAAGAACCATTCTTCTTCCATTTTTATGTAGAAAGCGTTCGTCTACCCTCTCCCTGTTTTATCTTCTGCTTTGTGTGTTTTAGTCACCATGAAAGACTAAAACTCTTATGTAATCAACCACGGATGAACTGGAGTTGTAATATGAATTCTTGGAGCTTTATCAGATAAGTTTTCTTGTTGTTTCATCTGTTTCGTTTATGTTCTAGCCTCCTCTATGTATTCAAATTCATAGTTTTGCTGGTTAGAGTATATGGATGTGATTATTGGTTTAAATGTTTTAAATCTTAGATGCTTTCCTGTTATTATTGGCTGGTGTAGCAAGTAGAATAGGAATGACTTGCTTTGATGATTTTCAAGCTTGATTTAGGTTAGGGCTTAATCAGGTTTTATTAGGTTATAAATTAATGAAGATCTTCTTAACCATAATTTTAATGAAATCAAGTTCTACGAGGTCTTTTGGAAATTTAAGAATTGAAAGCCTAGTGACAAAATGCAACCAAAATTAATCTAAATATGAGAATGATGATAGTTGCAACTCTAGTGACTTTATGGCTGATTGCATTTATTTTAGTGTATTTTCATTTTGTTTCAATTTTGTTTTAGATTTCTGTTGTGAAGGTTTAATGTTATGTTTCAAGCCTTTAATTCCGTTATCACCCTTCCCCTCTGTGGTAATCAGTAGGTAATAAGTAGGTAATTAGTGTAGATTAATATTAGAATAATTAATTAGGAAATTAGAAGTCGGGCTCCATGAGAGAATACGACTTGAGATGATTACTGTACTACAAGTTGCTACGAATCTCATTTTGGATGACTCAGCGATCATAGTGGCTTGTACTAGAATTTTGGCACCGTTTTTGGGGAACTAATTTATTTCTAAATCACCTAATTGGTTGTTCATATGTTTCTATTTGATTTTAGGTTGATTGATATTGGCTGAATTGGTTTACAAGTTTTCGGTTTTACTAGTTACTGTTCATGCATTATTCACTTTTGGTAAAGTAACTCTGATTGACTTGAAAACTAGTAGTCCACTAAATTTAACCTTTTGAGCAAGGCACCCCATATCACTCTGGAGCCCTGTCCTATTTCGGCCAAATTCAATCGTTTAGACCTTTTTTTAATTATTTTTTAGTGTTTTTCTTATTTTTCTAATTTATTTTGATTTTTGGTTTGATTTTCATAGACCTTATTTTTTAGCTCTGTTTGTTGTTTTTGTTCCTCCAACTTGTGAAGGATTTTTCCAAAAAAAAAATAGAATTTATAGTCTGGAGCATAGAAACAATAGCAGAAGTATTTGTTTATGTGTTTTCTTTGTAGATTTAATATTTCTAGTCTATATTAAGGTCTATCAATAAGAATTTCTGATCAAAATTTGGATAGATCCTTTTTATAGGTCAGTCAGAGTAGTTGTGTTAGGAGTAGTGTAATTGTTATAGTTTTCTTTCTTTTGTGGAGCATAGTTATCTATAGGATCAAATCAAAGTTCCATTCTTGTTTTGAGGTTACTTCAAGTGAGTCAAATTAGGACCTTGCCCATGGATCATTTTAGAGCTGAACATTGAGATACATATCCTTTGGCCAAGAACAAGATCCGCCACCTCTTCCCCCTCCCCCTTCTCCATTTGTGAGTGGCATAGATTTTTTTCACCACATATAGGATAGACCAACGATACAAGAAAATTGACTTTCAGTGGCGACTTTAAGTGGAGTCGTCACCAAAAGTTGAATTTTTTTAAATAAATTTAAAAATATTAAAGAAATTCGAATGTTTAAAAAAATATAAAAAATTAGACTTTTGGAGGTGACTAAAGTCTATTTAAAAAAATAAATTTTTTAAAAATAAATTAAAAAAATTTTTTGATGGTGACTACAAGTCAATCTTTAAAAAAAGTCAAATTTTATAAAAATAAAATAAAAAAATAAACATCGCCAAAAGTTTATTTAAAAAAAATAAAAAAAAAGTCAGATTTTTTGGAATAAAATTAAAAAAATCAGACCTTTGGTGGCAACTCTCATAGTCGCCACCAAAAGTTAAATTTTTAAAGTCATTTTTTTAAAAAATAAAATTTAAAAAAATCATACTTTTGATGGTGATTAAAAAAAATAGACTTTTAGTTGCAACTCCCACAATCGCCACTAAAAGTCAACTTTTTAAAAAAAATTTAAAAAAGTCATATTTTTTAAATAAAATTAAAAAAATTAAATTGTTAGTGGCGACTCTCATAATCTCATAGTTATCACCAAAAGTTAATTTTTTTTAAAAATAAAAAATCTAATTTTTAAATAAAATTAAAAAAACAGTCTTTTGGTAGCGACTCCCATAGTCACCACCAAAAGTATAATTTTTCAAAAAAATTAAAGAAGTAATTTTTTAATTTAAAAACTTTGAATTTTTTTATTTTTTTATTTTTTTAAAAAATCATATTTTCGGCGGTGACTAAAGTCTATTTTTTTTAGTCAAAGTCTTTTTTTAATAAAATTAGCTTAAGTCAGACTTTTTGTAGTAACTCTCATAATAATAATATATTTGCTTTTTTGTTAAGCTAAATATTGTTTTATTTTTGTTTTGTAAAATTTTTTATTTAAAAGAATTTTAACAGATTATATATACATATATATATGTATGTATAAAATATTTTGTCTTGTATAGCACAAATGAAGTAGTGGCAGAATGGCAAGACATACATGGTTGCAAGCAAGGGACCCGTGTTTGAATCTCAAGTATACATATGTTTGGTTTAATTTCAAATAAACTTGACAATTGCACAAAAAAAATCTAGTCACCCCAAGACAGTGAGTTATTAGATCGGCTAAGATCCGTATGAGTCGAATGTGTATAGGGTCGACCCGTCGGGTCAATACGAATCCAAAAAAATAGCGAGTGACTTTTGGTCGCGAATTTCAAAGGTGACCTTCAGTGGTAACTAAAGTCGCCACCAAAAGTCACGTTTTCTTATGAAATTCTTTTTTAGCAACAAAAATGACTTTTGGTGGTGACTTTTGAGAGTGGCTACCAAAAGACAATCAGTCTTGAACTTACGCTAACAACTTTAGTTTCCACCAAAGACTTTTGGTAATGACTTTTAGCCGTCACCACCAAAAGTCTTTTTTTTTTTTGTAGTGCAATATCCACAATTCCAAGAGTACAAAGTCTTATATAGGAGTCTTTCATGGCCTTAGGGGGTTTCAACAAGATCCTCAACAGAATGGTTACATTTCTAAATATAAACATCCAAACCTAACGTATAAGAGCTTATCTCATTCACCATATGAGCACTTTGATGCTCCCTTCCTCAGTATCTAACCACCCCTAGGGAGACTAGGTCAAGTTTGGAAAACTTGATTCAATAGTTGGCCACAAATACCCTGTAGTTCCATGAGCGAACTAAAGTGAGCTTACATAGTTTGGAATCTCAAATAGGCCAACTAACTAGCACAATTAGTAAGTTGATGAGTCAGGGTTCGATAGTCCACCTTCCCAATCTATGGGAAACGTAGGAGATGTTGATGGTGTCATTTTTCTAGAGAATGGCACACAGATAGAGGTCTAAGTCCCCAACCTGAGTTAGAAGATTTAAGTGGACCAAATAGAGAGTTATGATCCTCTTGCAATGTAAGTCAGCAAAAGTGAAAATGCATAAGCTAGTGAGGATGAGTTTCCTCTCCAAATTAGACCATTGCCTTCTCCAAGTACGGTTATCCAACTCAAATCTGTTGAACTTGAGCTATAAAAAGAGATAGAACCCTTAAAAGAAGAAGAAGGTAGATATAAAAGTGCTAAAGAATGAGAATGAGTTTGTGGATTTTTTATGTGATTGTCATACTTGCCATGTATGCATTGAAATAGAGAAAACTTTAAATCATGGCAACTTTGATTTTGTTGAACATGAGCTGAATGCATATGCACTTGAATATGAATTGAATGCATCCACATCTAAACTTACATATGATTCTGCATTTGCGCATGATTTTTCACCTACTCCTGAATTCAATGCATCTAAATCTGAATATGCAAGTGCACTGGAAATTGATTCTAAATCTGATTCCAATTTCACCTCTGTTTTTGTTATGAATTATGATTCTGTCCCTTGTGTTTTTAATTTTGTTTTTAGATTTTGTTCTAGGTGATAGTCTTAGTTTAGATTTCGTTTTAGATAGTTCTGTTTTAGATAATGGTAGATTTAATTATTGTTTTGTTTTGAGTAGGAGTTTTAATTTTGTTTTTAGATTTTGTTCTAGGTGATAGTCTTAGTTTAGATTTCGTTTTAAATAGTTCTGTTTTAGATAATGGTAGATTTAATTCTTGTTTTGTTTTGAGTAGGAGTTTTAATTTTGATTATGGTTTAGAAAGTAGTTTTCTTTTTTGTTTTAAACTGTGTTTTAGTTAGTAGTTTTTCTTCCTTTTCTTTTTTGTTTTTCTTTTGGTTCTCACCCCTCTATGGCAAGCGAAGCTTCTTCTATCTTTCATCAGGTTGGTGACAAAAATTCAATTCTTTCCACTATCCAACCTGCTGTTGAGAAAAACCTTTGGAAGAAGCCATTGCCACACAATTAAAAGATGTGGAAAAGATGTGCCAAACTGATAAGGTTGTTTCTTTTTCTTTTTCTCTCTTTTATGAATCTAAAATAAATACAAATAAATCTCTAATAACAAAAGAGATGAATTTATGTAGGTTTGGAATTAGGTTTTGGGCTTAATAAATATTTGTTCACTTTCCAGGATATATTCCAAGAGGGACTGGAGAAATTTCAAAACTAAAAATTATATACTTAGAAGCTAATCAATTTTTTGGCTCTATATCGCCCATTGTCTTCAATATATTGGAGTTGCAACATATTGAATTAAATCAACATAATTTATCCAAAAGCATCTCTCAAATATGTGCCATGGGCTTCCTGATAAGTTCTTTATTTTCATTATCTTCCTATGGTTTTATTGGGCTTTTTCTTTCCCTTGCTCCTATTTCACTTTCCTTTTTGCATTCCTTATCTTAGTTCTTGCATTTTATTTATATTTTGTAGTTCTCCTTGTTCTTTCCCTTTTTATCCCCTTTTCCCTACATTTTGGAGTAATTTTTGTGTATTTTCCTTGTAGGTATATATTTTGTATGATACAAGTTGGAAAGCTGAAGAAACCTGAAAGCAAATTGAAAGTTTCAAGGCTGGCGCCTTAGGTGCCAAAGCACAAACTCTCTGCCAGACAATTAATTGTGGCGCCTCAGGCGCCACACGGGGCACCTAGAGGCACCAGCAACCTAACTCTCTGTCTCGAAGCATGAAGGTGGCGCCTAGGCGGCATGAAGTGATTTTTCCAGTGGTTTTCTGCATGGCACCTGGGCGCCGGGATCCTGACATGTTCGTGACTCAGCCTATAAATTGGATTTCTGAAGCATTTTTGGGGGATCTTTGGCTGGAAGAAGAAAGAGCTCTGCTAGGGCAAAATTGGGGAAGAAGGGAAACCTATTCTCCGTTGAGTTTGATGCTTATTTCTTTCTCTCCTTCCTCTTGTATCATGTTTATTTATGTATTTGTGATGTTTTTCTATTCTTCCACCATGTGTAACTAAGTCTCTAGGGTTAGGGGATTGATGTAATTGACTCCTATGAAGCTTTGTTATTGAATGCTTTAATATAATTGCAATTTCGATCTTTGAAGTAGACTTTACCGTTTTTTATCACTCTTGGATGCTTAGCTACCATCTTCAATGAACCTAGGGTTTATATTAGTGCTAGACATAGCTTGATATGGACTTGCCTTTGTAATTTCTACCGTAATTCGGGTTAGTCTAGACATAGATAACCTTAATTGCGTGGTTTTTATGAGTTCTTATGCTTAAAGGCCTAATCAATTAATTTGACTAAGACATTAGCTGATTAATTGAGTGAGGAAGATTTGTTTCACCAAGACATTGGGTTCAAATATCTTTGTGAACTTAATCAACAATGAGAGAAATTTACAAATGTATTGAAGTATTCTGTAATGACTCAAAGATTAGTTTGTCTATGATTAATCGGATTAGGAGCTAAGTAAAATCAATCCCCTATGCCCGCTTTGTTCTGGTATAGTTTTCATTGTGCTAGCTAACTCAGTGTCTTAATTTAGTTTACTGTCTTTAACTTTAGACTCAACCACTCTACCTTTTCAATTGTCCAAATATAATTTGAGATAGTGAAATTGGTAATTGTTAAAGTCAATTCCTGAGGACGATACACTTGTCTCTCTCACTTTACTACTTGTGCGACCCGATACACTTGTCGGGAAATAACGTATCAAGTTTTTGGTGCCGTTGCCGAGGTTTGACGGTGTTAACAATATTAAGAGTAGCTAGTAGTGTTGTAGTTTGGACCTTACTTTTTCTTTTCATAGTTATACTTCAAATCATACATTTATACTTGTTTATACTGTTGTTTGTGTTTATATTCTTTATCTTACACGAATCTTTTGTTTATGCGAGGTACCACCGACCTAAGTTCATTAGAATTTGAGCCAGAAATTGAAAGGTTAGCTCACGCACGCCGAAGGGAAACTAGAGAAACTAGACGAGCTCAGCAAGCTCAAACCGCACTAATGGTTGAACACAATCCTAATCCTCAACAGAATGCTCCAGTTCCCCCTCCTGCAAGAACCCTCATGGATTATAACATTCCAACTGTGGAGGGATGTGGTGCTAGCATTGCACAACCACCAGTGGAAGCTACTAATTTTCAACTAAACCCAACCCTTCTTCAATTAATTTAGAGCAATCAGTTTGGTGGGCATCCCTTTGAAGACCCCAACTCACATATCTCACACTTCCTGCAAATATGTGATACCATAAAGTTGAATGAGGTACCTGAAGAAGTGATCAAACTCCGATGCTTTCTTTTTTCCTTGAAGGATAAAGCACTTATTTGGTTGGAGTCCTTACCAAAGGGAAGTGTTACAACATGGGTGGTTTTGGTCTAAAAATTTCTCACAAGGTATTTTCCCCCATCTAGATCTTCAAAGATCCGAGAAGAGATCACCACTTTCAGGCAACAAGAGAACGAGTCCTTAAGTGAAGCCTGGGAGAGGTATAATGCAATCCTGAGAAAATTCCCTTACCACTCATTTGAGCTTTGGATTCAAGCTCAGAGTTTTTATGATGGACTTCTCCCTCAAACAAGAATAGTAGTTGATGCAGCGGCTGGGGGAGCTCTAAATCGCAAGACCCCCGAGCAAGCAATGGATTTGTATGCTACTATGGCTTGTAATGATTATCAATACCATGGGGAAAAGACATCAATGAAGAAAACTGCAAAAATGTTGGAAGTGAGCACCTTGGTGCTCTTTTGGCCCAAAACAAGTTGATCTCTCAACAGATGGCTGAATTAAACAAGAAACTTGATGTAGCAAAGGTGAATTCCATCAACCATCCAGCCATCATCTGTGCTTTTTGTTCTGGTAGCCATGCGAATGAAGAGTGCCCTGGCAATATGTTTAGCTCTTCTTCAAAGCAAGTAAACTATATGGGAAATCAACACAAGGGGCAAAACAATCCTTATTCGCAAACTTACAATCCAGGATGGAGGAATCATCCAAACTTTTCATGGGGGAATCAGAATCAAAATCAGAACACGTTTCATAAGCCACAACAGTCATATCAGAGCTCTTCCTCTCAACCTCAGTCTAATGAGAAAGTCTCTTCTTTGGAAAGTGCTCTAGAAAAGTTAACTCTATAGACTACATCCTTCATGCAACACACTTCTACATTAATGGAGGAGACAAGAAGTGGCTTTCAAAACCAAGAAGCTTCCATTCGCAATTTGGAGACTCAAGTAGGCCAAATTGCGAGACAACTAGCTGATAGACCTCAAGGTTCTCTCCCAAGTGATACAGTAGTCAACCCAAAGGAGCATATCAAGGTTATCACTACCAGAAGTGGACAGATAATAGAACCGATTCCCAGAAGAGAGAGGATGATTGAAAAAAAGAATGAGGATCTAGTTGAAGGAAGGCTCGAGAAGTCGTGACACTTCTCTAAAGGTTGTGAGGGAGGAACAAAAAAAAAGAAAAGATAAGTGTGGCCAAACCTCCCATACCACCACTCAAAGCGCTATTTCCCCAATGCCTCCACAAGCAAAAGGATGAGCAACAGTTTCGTAAATTCTTAGAGGTTTTTAAGAAACTTCATATCAACATACCTTTTGCTGAGGCTCTGGAACAAGTGCCATCTTATGTGAAGTTCATGAAGAAACTTTTATCCAAGAAGAGAAGGATTCCGGATGATGAAACAATCATGCTAACAGAGGAATGTAGTGCCATAATCCAAAAGAAATTACCTCCTAAGCTCAAAGACCAGGGTAGCTTCTCTATTCCTTGCACTATTGGAGAGGTCACTTTTGGTAAAACTTTATGTGATTTGGGAGCAAGCGTTAGCCTTATGCCCCACTCTATTTTTGAGAAACTTGGGATAGGCCAAGTCAAGCCCACAATGATGACTCTCCAATTGGTCGATCACTCAATCAAGCACCTTTATGGGATAGTAGAAGACGTCTTGGTCAAGGTTGATAAATTCATATTCCCGGTAGACTTTGTAGTTTTAGACATGGCAAAAGATGAAGAAATACCCCTCATTTTGGGAAGGCCATTCCTAGCTACTAGTAGAGCATTGATCAATGTAGCCGATGGAACGTTGACCTTGAAGGTTGGTGATGAAGAAGTGATCTTCAATGTTTTTAATGCAATAAAGCATCCCATGGGAAAAGAGGAGTGTTTTAAAATAGATATGCTTGATTCTATAATCTATAGCACATTTATGGGAAATTCCTATGAATCCCCTCTTGCGAAGGTATTGGTGCAAGGTAAAAGTGCAACTTAGGATGATAAAGACCCTCAAGTCACTGAACACATAGGATTGCTTGAATCCATTCCGACATACTTGGTGTCATCTCCTTCCCCTAAGATTGAAGAACTTCACAAGGAGGAATCCAAAGTAGAAGCTTCCAAGTTGGAGCTCAAACCCTTGCCTCCCAACCTAAAGTATGCATTTCTTGATGAGGACAACTCCTCCCCCACAATTATGACTGTGGAGTTGAATAGTTTGGAGGAGGAGAAACTGTTAAGGGTCTTTAGAGAATTCAAAAGTGCCATGGGGTGGTCCATTTCTGATTTGAAGGGAATAAGCCCCTCCATATGTATACATAAAATCCTCATGGAGGAAAATTATAAGGAGGTTGTGCAACCACAGAGGCGACTGAATCCCGCAATGAAAGAAGTAATGAGGAAGGAAGTGGTGAAGCTTTTGGATACCTGTGTGATTTATCCTATTTCTGACAGCTCTTGGGTTAGCCTAGTTCATGTAGTGCCTAAGAAGAGTGGAACAACAGTTGTGTCAAACGATGACAATGAGTTAATACCTACAAGAACTGTAACTGGATGGAGGGTGTGCATAGACTACAGAAGACTCAATGATGCCACTCAGAAGGATCACTTCCCTCTTCTATTCATTGATCAAATGTTGGAGCAACTAGCGGGCCATGATTACTATTGCTTTCTCGATGGTTATTTTGGATATAGAAGACCACCTTTATTTGCCCATACGGAGTCTTCGCATACCGGAGGATGCCTTTCAGACTTTGCAATGCTCTGGCCACTTTCCAAAGGTGTATGCTTTACATATTTTCTGATATGAATGAGAAATTTATTGAAATCTTTATGGATGATTTTTCAGTTGTAGGTTCTTCTTTTGATAACTGTTTGCACAATTTATCTCTGGTTTTAAAAAGATGTCAGGAAACTAATTTGGTCCTAAACTGGAAGAAATGTCATTTTATGGTGAGAGAGGGAATCGTGTTGGGACACAAAATCTCTTCTAAAGGAATACAAGTAGACAGAGCTAAAATTGAAATTATAGAAAAACTCCCCATCCCATTAATGTCAAAGGAGTACGAAGCTTCTTGGGGCATGCTGGATTTTATAGGAGGTTTATTAAAGACTTTTCAAAAATTGCCAAACCGCTGTGTAACCTCCTAGTTAAGGATGTGTCTTTTGTTTTTGATGAAGCATGCTTGTTAGCTTTTAACACCTTGAAAGAAAAATTGATTAGTGCTCCTATAGTTACTCCACCTAATTGGAATCTCCCTTTTGAATTGATGTGTGGTGCTAGTGATATAGCTGTTGGTGCTGTGTTAGGACAGAGAAAGAATAAGTTGCTGCATGTGATTTATTATGCTAGCCATGTTCTCGATACCACCCAACTGAATTATGCCACCACTGAAAAAGAACTTTTGGCTATTGTTTATGCATTTGATAAATTTTGTTCTTATTTAGTAGGAACTAAGGTGGTTGTTTATACTGATCATGTAGCAATTAGGTACTTATTCACTAAACAAAACTCCAAACCATGGCTGATTCGCTGGATCCTTTTGCTCAAAGAGTTTGATTTGGAGATAAGAGATAAGAAAGGGGTGGAAAATGTGCTGGCTGACCACTAATCACGAATTGAAACCCATAGAGGACACAATAATGACCATATTCTCATCAAGGAAGAATTTCCTGATGAACGACTCCTTGCCATCCATGAACTGCCATGGTATGCGGATATGGCCAATTTCAAAGCAGCAAAAATTCTCCTAATGGAGTTAAATGGACAGCAATTAAGAAAATTTCTTCATGAAGCCAAATTCTTTGTTTGGGATGAACTTTACCTTTTGAAAAGATGTAAGGATGGGCTACTGAGAAGATGTGTGCCTCAAGAGGAGGTTAAAGACATCCTATGGCATTGCCACGCTTCAGGGTATGGGGGTCATTTTAGTGGTGACCGGACAGCCGCCAAGGTATTGCAATCAGGGTTATATTGGCCAACCATGTTCAAAGATGCTTATGAGTATGTAAAGTAATGTGAAAGATATCAAAGGATGGGAAACATCTCCAAGAGGCATGAGATGCCTATGAACTCAATTCTTGAGGTGGAGTTATTTGATGTTTGGGGGATTGACTTTATGGGCCCCTTTCCATCGTCCTATTCCAATATCTACATACTCGTAGCAGTTGATTACGTATCAAAGTGGGTTGAAGCCTCTGCAACTAG
Organism: Biancaea sappan; assembly: GCA_037074585.1. Taxonomy (NCBI): domain Eukaryota; kingdom Viridiplantae; phylum Streptophyta; class Magnoliopsida; order Fabales; family Fabaceae; genus Biancaea; species Biancaea sappan. The sequence continues at coordinate 29,827,833 of CM073493.1, forward strand.
AACCAATGATGCTCATGTAGTGATGAACTTTCTCAAAAAGAACATATTCTCAAGATTTGGCGTACCAAGGGCCTTGATTAGTGATGAAGGCACGCATTTTTGCAACAAGAAACTTGATTCTTTATTGGGAAAGTATGGCGTAAAGCATCGAGTCGCAACTCCTTATCTTCCGTAAACAAGCGGCCAAGTGGAAGTATCGAATCGAGAATTAAAGCGGATTTTGGAGAAAACAGTCAATTCCTCAAGGAAAGATTGGGCTTCTAAGCTAGATGATGCACTATGGGCCTACCGAACAGCTTTGAAGACGCCAATTGGGATGTCCCCATATCAGTTGGTGTATGGGAAGGCTTGCCATCTTCCTGTAGAATTAGAGCACAAAGCCTTCTGGGCTACTAAATTTCTCAACTTTGATTTGAAGGCGGCCGGAGAGAAGCAGATCTTGCAACTTCATGAACTGGATGAATTTAGGCTTCAAGCCTATGAAAGTGCACGGATCTACAAAGAAAAGGCTAAGCAATGGCACGACAAGCCAATCATTCCTAGGAGTTTCGAGCCTGGGCAATTGGTGCTGTTGTACAATTCCAGATTGAGGCTCTTTCCTGGAAATCTAAAGTCTAGATGGTCTGGCCCGTTTGTAATCAAGGAGGTCTTTCCTCATGGAGCGGTGCTGCTATCCAACATGGAAACGGAGCCAAGCTTCAAAGTCAACGGACAACGGTTAAAACATTATTTGGGAGAAGAGAGCCGACCCAAGTGTTCATCCATGCTCCTTTCAACTCTATCATGAAGAAACCGGGTAAAATCTAGCTAAGGACTATAAATTTAGTGCTTCTTGGGAGGCAACCCAAGTCTCTCACTTTTCTCTTTTAATTTCAGTCTTTTACTGCTTTCCAGTATTGTGCTCATGTTGTTGTTGTGGCTGTGTTAATGTTGCTGTCCATTCGTATGTGTATGTGCTGCTTAATTTGTGCAATTTGGATGAAACAATCTTGTAGGAATGATATGCTGAAATTGCCCATGTTGCTTGAATTGAGTATTTGTGTTTGATTGCTACATTTTGTGTTGCTTGCTGCAACTCGTGTGATTCACTATTCTCAATTTCTATGCTCGAACAATGCCTAGTTTGCTTGGGGGGCAGGTCTACTGCTAAAAATTACTTTTCTGGTTTGCTGTCACTCTGGCGCCTAGGCGCCATCCAGGGCACCTTGAGGCGCCAGAGGGCAAACTCTCGGGTTGGCTGGCGCCCAGGCGCCCCGTCTTCAGCAGGCAGTTATTTCAACATGGCGCCCAGGCGCCACATAGGGCGTCTAGGCGCCACGTCCATATTTAAGCCCCGCCTTCATTTTCAACCCCATTTTTCACCCTCCTCAAACCCTAGCAGCCCCTTTTCTCTGAAGTCAGTGGACCTCCGCCGTGCAGCCCTCCTTTGCCTCCATTTTCGGTAAGTTTCACACTCTATATCCCACTATTCCTCTTTTCCCCCACTTTCTATACACCTTCCTTCCCCTTTCACCATTTTTTCCTTCCCATCGTGACCTCCCCTCTTTACTCTTGTTATCTATGTTTTGGTGGCTGTGTGGTGCTTCACGATCCTCTTTTCCATTTCCGATAATTTCTCTTCCCTTTCATGGTCTTTTATTTATTTTTCTTCAAAACAATAAAAGGGAACATTTATCTTTTCAGAAAATTTCAAATTTAGATGCTTCACATTTTCAAGATATGGCTATTAAATGAATGTTAGTTCCCCTTTTTCATTTTAAAACAAACAAAAAAAATTTCTTTTTGACTAAAAAGAGAATTGAAATGTCTGATGTGAATTTTAGGGTTTTAATTTAATTTTTAGAATTTTTTTCTGGCTTTTCTAGGATTATAACTGCTGATATGTCTGGAAAGCGGCAAAGAAAAAGTCAAGGAGAGTCTTCTTCTCGTAGGAATTTTCATCCATCTAGATTTAGGTCCTTAGAACATAGCAAGTGTTTTGAGGATTTAGTGCCTAGAGAATTTATTGCTGAATCTGGTTTTAACTTACGAGAAGGTGAGCACCCTGAAATTTTACACCGGATTAGAGAGTGGGGTTGGGGAAAAATTGTGTGAGCCGGCTGTCCCTTTTTGCCCTGTAATTATAAAATAATTTTATGCTAATGCTTACCAGTTGAGGAGTGATCAAGGTGTTAGGGATCCCTGTGTTTCCTTTGTTAGAGGAAAGGATATTCATTACTCAATTAACAGTCTCAATAATTATTTTGGCTTACATTATGCACCAGGGAAATGTGTTTTTGATAATTAGATGAGACACATATATGTGAAAGCCCCTCACATCATTGCCACTCTCTGTCGGGAGGGGGCAAGTTGGGAACTGGACGCCGAGGGGAAAGCTGTTAATTTTAAAAAATCAGATATGAAACAAATCCCCAAGGCTTGATGTACATTTGTCCAGTCCAACTTGCTTCCTACCTCGAACCTGTCAGAGGTAACCATCGAACGAGCGGTGGTTATCTATTTGATCGTGACAGGGAAGGTATTTAATGTGGGTTCCCTGATTTCCCATAATCTTTCAAAATTATCTCAAAAATAGGGAAAACACCTCGGATATCCGTGCCTCATCACAGGCTTGTGTGAGAAGGATGAGGTACCGTTAGAGGATGTACCGCGAAGAGCCCCGAAGAGCTCTATCACAAAACAGGTGATAGACTCGATGTTTCACAATTTTATGGCTATCACGGCTCCTCTATCGGTCCCTCCTCCTCCTCCTCAGGTACCTGTGAGACCCCGCGCTGCACCTCCTCCAACTAATATGTCGGAGCACCTGAGTAGTGTTGAGACTGGGATTGGGAAATCGGGCACACCCTCGATACCTTCATCGCCACTCATAACCAATAGCATCGGGCACTAGCTCATGCGATGTATTCCCTTAGTCGGCATTTCGGTGCCCCCACTGACGATTGGATGCTAGAGGATTCTACATATGACTCATATGCTGAAGGCAGCCACAACATGGAAGGAGAGGCCGACAACGAGGATGAGGACGATGATTGATTTATGATTTTGATTCACATCTTGTTGCAGCTGTTATTTTTGTTATTTCTGTTTTTAGTTATGTTTTGTACACACTTTATGATATTTAGTATTTTAGTCTTGTAACTTGTGAATTTTTTTGTTGATGTTTAGTGCTATTGGATCCTTTTTGGTTTGGTGGATGTTGTCCATTGCTTTTCCTTCCTGCAATCGGTTATTTTGTTGTTGTTTATTTCTCATTATTTTGGAATTATTTTGGATGGTTTCTTTATGGTTTATAGCATTCATTTTTCCCGCCCCCTATTTTGGATTGTCCCTTTTTGAATGTTCAAGCCTTGTTTTTGGGTTGGTTTGACATTGAGGACAATGTATAGTTTTGGTTTGGGGGAGTTGAGTGGTTTTAGACTTAGATACCACTGACTTTTTGGCTAACCCGTTCTTTTTTGTGTATGAATGCCATTCTTTTGTTAACCATCGCTCCCATTGGATTTTTCTTGATAAATTGGATAGTGCTTTACAAATTTTATATTATTCCTATTTCAATTAATTTCATGCATTGTCATCTTAATTAAAATATAGCTTAAATTGGATTTTTCAGAATATTTGGATTAAATTGAAAATTTTCAATCTTTTTATTTAAAAATTGTTGACCCTCTTATTTTTCTAAAATGTATTCTTCAAAACCTTGAAAAATTTTTAGTTTTTACTTATGACAATTTCTTACTCAATAAGTGATTTCCTTCTCTTAATAAAAAAAGAGAAAGAGAAAAAGAAAAAAAACAAAACAAAAATAACAATGAAATGCTCAAATGCATCTATTAAAATAAAATAAATGGAGGTGTGGTTTAAGTTGAGGAAGTGTAGTGTGGATTAGGCGCACAATACTTGTTCTAACCAATGAATCACATTTTCCTTTCAAATAAAGACGACGGACAAAGTGTTGTTGTGTGGATTAGGCGCACGGGCGACTCGTTGTTTCCTTAGCCTCGCTTTCCTTTCTTTTTACGATGATTTAGGGGGAGATGTGTGGATGAGGCGCATTGTCTTCACTTCAATCGTTTTATTTTAATATTCTGTCTATTGAGAAGTTTTCCTTGAGAGCCAAAAATTGTCAAGCAAAAAGGAAATTTTTTTTAAGTTTTTGAAAGAGTAATTTTAGAAAGTAAGGGTGTTTGCATCTCGTCTTTAAAATTTTTGAAAATTCTCTTTTTCTATCTTTAGATTCAAAAATTATCCTTTGTGAGTTAGTTTTATTCAGATAACTGTATGAAATTGGCTTGTCTTGGTTTAATGTTTTATGTTGTTCAGTACTTCTTTTATATCCTGAAAAATCTTTAGGCTCAGTTTAGTTTAGTTTACTTTTTAGTTTCCAGTTAGTATTTGCTTGAGGACAAGCAATAGTCTTGGTTTGGGAGAGTTGATAAGTCCTTTATTTTCATTATCTTCATATGGTTTTATTGGGCTTTTTCTTTCCCTTGCTCCGATTTCACTTTCCTTTTTGCATTCCTTATCTTAGTTCTTGCATTTTATTTATATTTTGTAGTTCTCCTTGTTCTTGCCCTTTTTATCCCCTTTTCCTTACATTTTGGAGTAATTTTTGTGTATTTTCCTTGTAGGTATATATTTTGTATGATACAAGTTGGAAAGCTGAAGAAACCTGAAAGCAAATTGCAAAATTCGAAGGCTGGCGCCTAGGCGCCTGATATCGGGTATTTTTATATACTTTTTAGTCCCTATCTTAGTCCTATGGCTATTCCAATGTTGCCAATTTTCTAATTTTATTATGTTTTGGAATTTATTGGGTATAAACTATTTATGGATTGAATGTGTTTCAATTTTATATTTTTAGAACTTGAATTGTAAAATGCTCAATTTAATTCCTACAAATTTTAATTTTGGAGAGAAAAATGCTGACATGGACAAAGATGATGATTTGGATGCTAATGTGGCACTTTTTGGATGATGCAGATGCTGACTAGGATATGCCGGATGTGGGGCCTACTTGAACTCTTATTGAATGCCATGTAGTCAAAATTTGAGGGCATGAATATTAAATTTCGTAGGTCAGAAAGCAAGGCTGAAATATCAATTCTTCCATGCTGTTCTGCTACTGCCATACCTATGTTCTGCTGCTGTTTGTTACTTTCTGCTGCAGAAATATTAAATTTACTGCTGCCATGCCTACTTTCTGCTGCAGAAACATTAATTATACTGCTGTTTTGCTGTGAAAGTGCTGCTACATCATGGAGGAAGCATCTAGGGTAGAATATTCTAAGGCATTGAAGGGGCATCAGTTTTAGAAATCAGAATACTTTCATTTTAGGCAACCAGACTTAGAAAATTCGCAGCTCTCTCTTCCTCTCTGTTTTTGCTTCTGTTATTGACTGTTTTGCTCTCATGGAGGGCTAAGTTTTCATTGTAATTAGTCACTAGACCACTGGGATGTTGTAGCTTGAACTAAGAATGCAAGTTAAGTGTTTTGTTCTCCATTTTCATCTCATTTCGTTTCTGTTTTACTGTCATGTTTATTTTGCTGTCAAATTCTGATTAGAGCTTGAGAATGTAACATAAACTGACTTATATATAAGACATAACCTTACTTGACTGATTAGGAAAGTGAGGGAGGCGAAATGACTAGTTAAATGATATATTTAACTTGGTTTGGTTGAGATATTCCACTGAATGCATCTAGTTATAGTAGAGAGATGTTCTTGACTGTAATTAGTAGCATTAAATTCTAGATGTTATTCTAGAAACATTTTCATAAAGAACCAAACAATGGAATGAGAACAAAACTGAATCAATGAGTTAGGTAATGATAGTTACACTCCCATGAATCCTAGTGGCTGATTACATAGTCTCTTTACTGTCAATATCTTGCAATTTCTGCTGCTGCTGCTGTTACTGATGTTGCTGCATATTTTGCTGCTGTTGTAGTGTTTAATTGCTGTTCTGTTTTATTTATTTTGTTAGTACTGCTACAAAACCCCCCCCCCCCCACGTTTATGTACTCTTAATTGGTGTTTAGGTGTTTAGAACGATTAATTAGTATCAAGAAGTGAGGCTCCTTGAGTGAATACGACCTGGGGATCAATATACTGCAAATTGCCACAAATTGAATTCTGGGCGATTTGGCATCATAGTGGCGTGAACCAGAATTTTGGCGCCGTTGCCGGGGAGCCAATTCACTTCCAAGTTATCTAATTAGTTGTTTAAGTGTTTCTTTGTTTAATTTTAAGTTATCTAGTATTGTTGAGTTTTTGAGTTTTTATCGGTTACTATTCATAGGCAAAAAACTAACTACCTCCGATTGACCTCAAACTTGGTATACAACTATTTTTCGACATTTTAAGCAATTTCCAACCACACGATCATCCAAAGGATCATCTCGGGCGGCCATTTTGCCAAATTCCATCATTTAGGCCTCCTTTTCTATTTTTTACTATTTTTTTGATTTTTCTAATTAATTGTGATTTTTAGTGTGATTTTTGTAGTTTGAACTTTTGAATTCTTTTTTTTGTGTTTGTCTCTCCAATTTGTCAAGAATCTTTGCATGAAAAATCATATTTTTCTGAGATACTTAAATTTTTGGTGATTTTCATCGGTTGGAGTCTTTTGTAGTGATTTAGTTGTTTTTGTTGTTTTCTTGTTGTTTCCTTGTGAATTTGTGCCCTTTCTAGTATATGAGAAGGTCTGGTCACGTGGACTTACCACCTTTTGATCCAGAAATTGATAGGACCTTCCATAGGCTGGTGAGAAGTAATAGCATTAGGACTAGTATAGTTTCTGAAATTCTTGCTGAAATTGTTGAGTTTGCTGTCAATAGTGTAGAAGTTGAATCAGATTCTGAATCTGATATTGTGTTGGAGTCTACAGATTCTGAGTCAGCTGGGATAACTGGGATGGATAACCAAAATGCACAAGTGCCTCAAAATAGGCAAGAACAATCAATTAAAGAGTTGATTGCACCTGATGTGCATTATCAACCATTGTGCATAAATTATCCTGAGTTGGATGCTAACTTTGAGCTAAAATCTGGTCTAATCCATTTACTACCTAAGTTTCATGGTCTTGCAGGAGAAGATCCGCACAAGCACTTAAAGGAGTTCCATGTTGTCTGCTCTACCATGAGACCACATGGAGTTGGAGAAGAACAGATCAAATTAATAGCATTTCCTTTCTCTCTGGATGGGGCAGCCAAGGATTGGCTTTTCTATCTACCCACTGCCTTGATAACAAGATGGGATGAGTTGAAGAAGTTGTTCTTAGAAAAATTCTTTCCAGCCTCCAGAACAGCAGTAATCAGGAAGGATATCAGTGGGATTAGACAGTTGAATGGTGAGTCTCTGCATGAATATTGGGAGAGGTTTAAGAAGCTTTGCTCATGCTGTCCAAACCACCAGATTTCAGAGCAACTTCTCATCCAGTATTTCTATGAGGGATTACTGCCTATGGACAGATATATAGTTGATGCAGCTGCTGGTGGGGCATTGGTGGATAAGACTCCTACTGCAGCAAATGAATTGTTGGCCAAGATGGCCCAAAATGCTCAGCAATTTGGAACCAGATTGAGTGATCCAACAGTTACTGTCAATGAGGTGAGGACACCTCCCAAGGAGCAACAAAGGATAGAAAATAAATTGGAAGAATTAGCTTCAATGGTGAGGCAATTGGCATTAAATCAGAGAACACAACAACAAGCCCTTCCTCCTTCAGCCTGTGGTATTTGTTCCCTGAATACCCACCATATTGATCAATGCCCTCAGCTGCAAGAGACCCCAACTGAGTCATGTGCTGGTATATTCCCTGGTAGACCCATGCAGCCGCAACAACAGAGATATGACCCATATTCCTCCACCTACAATCCTGGGTGGCGTGATCATCCAGCTTTCAAGTATGGGAATACATCCAACCCCCCTTACCAACCACCCCATGCAAGATACAACCAACCTGAAGCTAGCCATACACCTCCTCCAGCACCCAAGAAACCTGAGCCTAGTCTTGAGGATCTAATGAAGCAACAGAAACAAATATGCAGAATTTGGAAACTAAAATTGGCCAGTTAGCCACAACAGTCAATGAGCTGAAAAGTCAAGGTTCAGGGAGTTTGCCATCCCAACCAGTGATCAACCCAAGAGGCAATGTGAGTGCCATCATCTTGAGGAGTGGCAAACAAGTAGACAGTCCAGCTTCTGAATCTGAACCAGAAAAATCAAATGTCCAGCAAAGTGTTCCTTCATCTTCAACCAGTGAGCAAAATAAAAAGGATGAAGAAGTGGTTCAGCAAAATTCCTCTTCCTTTCCCCAATAGGCAGACTCAATCAAGGAAAGCTTCTGAATCTGACATGGATAGAGAGATCATGGAGACCTTCATGAAAATAGAGGTCAATATCCCACTTTTGGAAGCAATTAAGCAAATCCCCAAGTATGCCAAGTTCCTCAAAGAGTTGTACACTCATAAGAGGCGTTTAAGGGGTAATGAGAGAGTTAATTTGGGAAGAAATGTGTCTGCACTCATCCAACCACCCATGCCACCCAAGTGCAAAGATCCTGGAACTTTCACAATACCATTCACAATAGGCAACATGGAGTTCTCCAATGCTATGCTGGATTTGGGAGCCTCAATCAATGTTATGCCCAAATCAGTGTACTCGAGCCTCAAAATTGGTGTTCTTTCACCAACTGGAGTGATTGTCCAACTTGCCAATAGGAGCACAGCACATCCAGCAGGAGTTTTAGAAGATGTCCTAGTAAGAGTTAAAGATCTCATTTTTCCTGCTGATTTTTATGTGCTTGATATGGAAAATGATAATACTCCTGGCCATGCACCATTAATACTTGGTAGACCTTTTCTGAAAACTGCAAAAACCATCATTAATGTTCATGAAGGGACTTTGTCAATGGAGTTTGCTGGTAACAAAATTGATTTTAACATTTTGGATGCCATGAAACATCCTATAGAAAATCATTCCAATGTGCATGTGGTTAACTTTTTGGATTACTTAGTTGATGAGGCATGTGATGATTTCCAAACTGAATTAATTTCTGATTTTCCTGAATTCTCTGATTTGGTAGATGCCTTTGAATGCAACTGTGCTGGTTCTAAATTTTGTCATGCTTGCACTGAAATTGAAAACTCTCTAAATGCTGACAATTCTGAGTTGCATTCTGATTTGCATAGTGATTTGGATTCTGATGTGCATTCTGATTCTGTAAATTTCTCTAGCTTATACTTAGATTCTGTTTCTATTTTAGGTAGTTGTAGGTGTAGTGATTTAAATTGTAATGTTGCACATTCTTCATCTCTTTCCTCTTGTGCTGCTAACCCTTCCTCCTCTTTAGCCAAGGATTCTGTCTTTGAGCAAACTGAATTTGTAGGTGCTTCCTTGGATGTGATTCCACAAAAACTAATTCCATCCTCCATCCAACCACATGCATTGGAGTTGAAGGCTTTACCAGAAAACCTCAAGTATGCCTTCTTGGAAGTAGGAGACAAACTTCCAATCATTGTGGCCAACAACTTGAACCCCAATCAAGAAGAAAAATTGATCAGTTTGCTGAAAAAGAATAAGAAGGCAATTGGGTGGACTCTAGCAGACATTCCTGGAATTAGTCCTTCAGTGTGCATGCACCGAATTCTCCTTGAAGAAGAGACGAAACCAGTGAGGCAACCCCAAAGAAGACTCAACCCCATGATTCTTGATGTGGTAAAGAAGGAGGTAAGTAAGCTCTTCCAAGCTGGTATTATCTATCCTATCTCTGATAGTAAGTGGGTGAGTCCGGTACAAGTAGTGCCAAAGAAAACCGGGGTAACTGTTATAGCAAATGAAAATAATGAGTTAGTGCCCACTAGAGTTCAAAACAGTCGGCGTGTTTGCATTGATTATAGGAAGTTGAACCAAGCAACTAGAAAAGATCATTTTCCTCTTCCTTTTATTGATCAAATGCTTGAGAGACTTGCTGGCAAGTCTCATTACTGTTTTCTTGATGGTTTTTCTGGGTATTTTCAAATTCACATTGCACCTGAAGATCAGGAGAAGACTACCTTCACCTGTCCTTTTGGTACTTTTGCATATAGACGCATGCCTTTTGGTCTCTGTAATGCACCTGGTACTTTTCAAAGATGCATGTTCAGCATATTTTCTGATTTGTTAGAGGATTGCATGGAAGTGTTCATGGATGATTTTTCTGTTTATGGAGACTCATTTGATGCATGTTTGAAAAATTTGGAGAGAGTACTTGAGAGATGCATAGAGAAAAATTTGGTCTTGAATTATGAAAAATGTCATTTCATGGTAGAGCAAGGAATAGTCCTAGGCCACATAGTGTCACCACGTGGCATAGAAGTAGATAAAGCCAAAGTTGATGTTATCTCTTCTTTGCCTTATCCCGCTTCTGTGCGGGAAGTTCGCTCTTTTCTTGGCCATGCAGGATTTTATAGGAGATTCATCAAGGACTTCAGTAAGATCACTCTACCCCTATCTAAACTCCTCCAAAAAGAAACTGATTTCATTTTTAATGATGCTTGCAGGTCAGCTTTTGATGAGTTGAAGAAGCAACTTACCTGCCCTCCTATTATCCAACCTCCACAGTGGGAGCTTCCCTTTGAGCTCATGTGCGATGCCTCAAATTTTGCTGCAGGAGCAGTACTTTCACAAAGAGTAGAGAGGAAGTTGCATGTCATAGCCTATGCGTCCCGTACCCTTGATTCAGCTCAATCAAATTACACAACCACAGAGAAGGAGTTTTTAGCAATTGTTTTTGCTTTAGAAAAATTTAGATCATATTTGCTTGCCTCCAAAGTAATTGTGTTTTCTGACCATGCAGCACTGAAATATTTGTTGAAGAAGCCAGATGCAAAGCCAAGATTGCTTAGATGGATGCTGCTCCTCCAAGAATTTGATGTGAAAATCAAGGATAAGAGTGGGGCAGAGAATGTAGTAGCAAATTACTTGAGTAGGCTTTCTGATCTTCCATTGGAACATCTCCCTGTAAGAGACAATTTTCCAGATGAGTGTTTCCTCCTTTTGCATGGTATTGGTGAGCCTTGGTATGCTGATTTGGTGAATTATCTTGTTGCATCTGAATTGCCTGCATACCAAAATAGACATCAATTGAATAAATTAAGAAGCGAGGCTAGGTACTATGTGTGGGATGACCCTTATTTGTGGAAAATTTGTAGTGACCAAATTATTAAGAGATGTGTTCCAAGTCATGAATTTGTATCTGTGCTGAATTTTTGTCATACTCTTGCATGTGGTGGACACTTTGGTCCCCAAAGAACAGCTAGAAAAGTGTTAGATTCTGGTTTATATTGGCCTACTTTATTTAGGGATGCCTTTGATTTTTGCAAAAATTGTTCTAGGTGTCAAAGAACTGGAAATGTGTCTAAAAGAAATGAAATGCCTCAACAACCTCTTCTTTTTTGTGATGTTTTTGATGTTTGGGGTATTGACTTTATGGGTCATTTTCCTGTTTCTTTTGGCTTCATGTATATCTTAGTTGCTGTGGATTATGTGTCGAAGTGGGTGGAAGCTAAAGCCACCCGAACTGATGATTCTATTGTTGTTGTAGATTTCCTTCGTTCACATATTTTCTGCAGATTCGGTGTCCCCAAGGCCATAATCAGTGATCAAGGATCACACTTTTGTAATAGAAACATGCAAGGGCCATTGAAGAAATATGGGGTGGTGCACAAAACCTCTACACCTTACCACCCCCAAACCAATGGGCAAGCAGAAGTCTCCAACCGAGAGATAAAGCAAATATTAGAGAAAACTGTGCAACCCAACAGAAAAGATTGGAGTAAGAGGCTTGACGATGCGCTTTGGGCCTATAGAACCGTTTTCAAGACTCCCATCGGCATGTCTCCATACCGCTTGGTATTTGGTAAAGCATGTCACTTGCCGGTGGAGATTGCACACAGGGCATATTGGGCCGTTAAACAATGCAATATGGACATGACCCTAGCCGGTAAAGAAAGAAAGTTGCAACTTCAAGAACTGGAAGAACTAAGGCTAGGGGCTTATGAGAATGCGCGCATCTATAAAGAGAGGACAAAAGCTTTACATGATCAGAAAATTGAGAAAAAAGAATTCCAAGTGGGAGATAAAGTCCTTCTCTATAATTCTCGCCTCAAGCTAATGCCCAGTAAGCTTCGCTTTAGATGGGTTGGCCCTTTTGTTATTACTAATGTCTTTCCTTTTGGTGCAGTAGAAATTCAAAATGAGGCCACCAACAAGCAGTTCATGGTAAATGGGCAAAGGTTGAAGAAGTTCTACGAGGGCTTCAAAGAAGAAACTGTAGAGGAAATCAAACTCTACAACGTTCCGACTCCATGATAAGGTCGTACTCTTTCCCTCCTTTTAATTTATGTCCTCTTCATTTTATTTGATGTTTGGTAATAATTTGCATTAAGGACAATGCAATGTTTAAGTGTGGGGGGAGAGAATTTGAGTTTATTCTCCAAAAAAAAAAAAAGAAAAATTTCCTGCTGTCTCCTCTGTTTTCTCTGTTTCTGTCCAGAATTTTTGAGCTGTCTTGCATGAATTTTCTGTACTGATTGGCAACGGATTTTGCTAGTTTCTTTACATGTTTGTAAAGCTTTATATGTCTTCTAGCTGTAGAATTTTATTTGGTGTCTTTCACATTTGTTTTGGTGTAGTTTTGTGTCAGTAAAGCTGAGTCGCCAGAATTTCTGCAGTGCAGAATTTTGCTACTCTGTTTTGCCCGAATTTGATGTTTTATTTTTGAAAAAAAAAATTGATGGAGTTTTGGTGTGGAATTATGCATGATGAAATAGTTAAAGTGTAGATTGACTTAGCATGAAGAGAATTTAGCCTTATTTCTCTAAGGAATTCAAGTTAAATGGCAATGACGTTGACTTTAATGAATTTGTAGTAATAGTCTTTTAGTTGTGAGGATTTGAGCCTAAGTGAAAAATGCTATTCTTCTTGTTGTGTGTTCTCTATCATGGATTGTCACTCTAGAACTTGTCTTGAATCTTTGATTGAGGCTACATATCTTGTACATACTTGGAAATGATTTAGGCATTTGATTCTTGTAACCATTGTTTAACCAAATAGCCTTCCATACGTTGTTCCCATTGTATGCCATTTTGTGCCTTATCCATTTTCTTGCGTTTTTCCACCACTTTTTCTTCGTAGAACAATATTTTTTCTCTTTCAACTTAAGATGTGAGGAGTATTTTTAATTCTTTTAAGGGATTGATGTGCTGAAAACTCTTGTGAATTTTGGGGTGTTTTGAACTATATTTCTTCTACTTCCTCTCAAGCAAAAGAAAAAGACTGGCCAGTCAAGAAGAAAAAGAAAAAAAAAGAAAAAAGAGAAAGAAAAAAAAAAGAAGAAAAAAAATTTTGAAAAAAAAAAAGAGAGAGAAAATAATGAAAAAGAGGAGCAGATAGAACATTGAGACCCAAATTTATTTATACTCAGTCTCTTATATTGCACTTGTAAATACTCTTCATTTTCTTGAGTTGTTACTATATATTGTTTCATTGTTCAATCTTTCCCTTGGTTTCCCACTATTTTTCTTACCCACGTTACAACCTCGTAAAGTCCTTTTGATTCAAGTATGTATTGGATTCAAGTAGTGGAGATTTAGATTCTTGACAAGCTTATGGTAGTGAATTCTGTGATAAGTTGAATTTCGAGTGATTTACCCTAGACACTTGAGAGAATAGAGAGTAAACACATTCCTGGTGAGGAGGCTAATTACTTGAATTCATTCGTATCAAATTAAATTGCCATGATGCTTGGAATCTTAGAAATTTAAGATTAATTCCTTCGAGTGCTAAATCTTTTCAAAATTTTGATTATTCTATTCTAGCATGCTTTCCACATTTTTCATTTGGTGTCTTTTGGTGTTCTGAATATTATTTTGCCCTTTTTATCCCCTTTTCCTTACATTTTGGAGTAATTTTTGTGTATTTTCCTTGTAGGTATATATTTTGTATGATACAAGTTGGAAAGCTGAAGAAACCTGAAAGCAAATTGCAAAATTCGAAGGCTGGCGCCTAGGCGCCACACATGGCACTTCAGGCGCCAAAGCACAAACTCTCTGCCAGACAATTAATTGTGGCACCTCAGGTGCCACATGGGGCGCCTAGAGGTGCCAGCAACCTAACTCTCTGTCTCGAAGCATGAAGGTGGCGCCTCAAGCGCCACCTAGGGCGCCTAGGCGTCATGAAGTGATTTTTCCAGTGGTTTTATGCATGGCGCCTGGGCGCCGGGATCCTGACATATTCGTGACTCAGCCTATAAATTGGATTTCTAAAGCATTTTTGGGGGATCTTTGGCTGGAAGAAGAAGGAGCACTGTTAGGGCAAAATTGGGGAAGAAGGGAAACCTATTCTCCATTGAGTTTGATGCTTATTTCTTTCTCTCCTTCCTCTTGTATCATGTTTATTTATGTATTTGTGATGTTTTTCTCTTCTTCCACCATGTGTAACTAAGTCTCTAGGGTTAGGGGATTGATGTAATTGACTTCTATGAAGCTTTGTTATTGAATGCTTTAATATAATTGCAATTTCGATCTTTGGAGTAGACTTTACCGTTTTTTATCACTCTTGGATGCTTAGCTACCATCTTCAATAAACCTAGGGTTTATATTAGTGCTAGACATAGCTTGATATGGACTTGCCTTTGCATGGTTTTTATGAGTTCTTACGCTTAAACGCCTAATCAATTAATTTGACTAAGACATTAGCTGATTAATTGAGTAAGGAAGATTTGTTTCACCAAGACATTGGGTTCAAATATCTTTGTGAACTTAATCAACAATGAGAGAAATTTGCAAATGTATTGAAGTATTCTCTAATGACTCAAAGATTAGTTTGTCTATGAATTAATCGGATTAGAAGCTAGGTAAAATCAATCCCCTATGCCCGCTTTGTTCTCGTATAGTTTTCGTTGTGCTAGCCAACTCAGTGTCTTAATTTAGTTTACTGTCTTTAACTTTAGACTCAACCACTCTACCTTTTCAATTGTCCAAATATAATTTGAGCTAGTGAAATTGGTAATTGTTAAAGTCAATCCCTGAGGATGATAACTCTTTCTCTCTCACTTTACTACTTGTGCGACCCGATACACTTGTCAGGAAATACCGCATCACTTTCAAAATTACAAGAATTGTATCTTTTCTCCAATAAGCTTACTGGTCCCTGTTGAGCATTCTGGCAAGTGTACCAGTCGCACAAGTAATACAATGATGAAATAAGAGTATCGTCTCCATAGGGACTAACGTGCTAATTACTCCAAAAATTAAACGTAATATTTAGGCGAATCGATTTTTGGGATGAAGGTAGCTCTAATTGAAAGTAAAGCAAATAGCAATTGAATCAAAGAAAGTAAATCAAATAAAAGGCCTAGAGTCATTAATCCCCCTCTTTCGTCCTAGGAATTGCTAATTCTCCCTACACATGTAATTCAAATCAATTATGAACAATAATCTCAGGTTTTCTAATGGCTTAAGGTAATTCTCCCGAACCTATATTAAGCTACCAAACTCTACACAATCCCTTATGTGAGTTTGAGTCTAATTAAAGTTAACCTAATTTGATTAAACAAGGTTAATTAATATCCCTATTAATTAACAAGTAAAAACCCTTGGTTCTATCACTCGCCCTAAGCATTCAGTGTTCTACCCACATCTCTCTCTCCCAAGTTCAATGAAGGCAAAAAATCTGATATGCACCAAGCCTAAAGAGATAAGGCTCATCCCAGTAGTAGACTTTCACATCATGAAGAAACTTCTTCCTCTGCTGATATGTCAACTCATGAGGGAATATTCCACATATTAGATAGTTTGCAAAGTCCGTAAACCAAGGCGATTTCTGTTCCTCCATAAAGTACATATGTTCATCAGGGAAGGTCTCTTTTATCTGAATTGATTTCTCTTCTTGAGCATCAGTACTCAAGCAAGACAAGTGATCTGCTACCTGATTCTCGGTCCCCTTTCTATCTACTATTTTCAAATCAAATTCTTGCAGCAAAAGTATCCATCGGATCAATCTAGGCTTCGAATCCTTCTTGCTTACAAGATATTTTATGGCTGAGTGATCAGTGAACACGGTGACACTTGTCCCAACCAAATATGCCCGAAATTTGTCAAAAGCAAACACCACTGCTAGTAGTTCCTTCTCAGTGGTTGTGTAATTCAGCTGGGCATCTGCTAATGTCTTACTGGCATAGTAGATGGGATGAAATAGTCTCTCAGCTTGTTGCCCCAAAACAGTCCCCACGGCGTAATCGCTCGCATCACACATGAGCTCGAAAGGCTTGTTCTATTCCGGAGCGACCATGATCGGAGCAGAAATAAGCTTTTTCTTTAACTCCTCAAAGGCTTTTAAACATTCAGCATCAAATACAAATGGAATGTCTTTTTCAAGCAACTTACACAACGGTTTAGATATTTTGGAGAAATCTTTAATGAACTGTCGGTAGAATCCTGCATGACCAAGAAAACTTCTTGTGGCATTAACCGAATTAGGCGGAGGTAATTGCTCAATAACAGAAATTTTTGCCCGATCTACCTCCAACCCACTCTTTGAAACTTTGTGGCCCAGAACTATGCCTTCATGAACCATGAAATGACATTTCTCCCAATTCAACACAAGATTGGTCTCCTCACATCTCTGAAGCACTTTTTCCAAATTTTGTAGACACAAATCAAATGAAGACCCGAAGACAGAGAAGTCATCCATAAATACCTCCACACTTGACTCTACCATGTTAGAGAAGATCACCATCATACATCTCTGGAATGTGGCCGGTGCATTACACAACCCAAAAGGCATCCTTCTGAAAGCAAAAGTGCCATAGGGGCAAGTGAAGGTTGTTTTCTCTTGATCACTTAGGGCTATTGCGATTTGATTGTAGCCACTGTACCCATCCAAGAAGCAGAAATACTCTTGCCCGGCTAGTCTGTCCAACATTTGATCAATGAAAGGCAAGGGAAAGTGGTCCTTCCGAGTGGCGCTATTCAGCTTCCTATAATCCATACATACACGCCATCCCGTAACCGTGCGTGAAGGAATGAGCTCATTACGGGCGTTAGCCACTACAGTCATTCTGCCCTTTTTAGGGACGCATTGGACTAGGCTCACCCATGAGCTATCAGATATGGGATAGATAATCCCAGCATCCAGCCACTTAATAATTTCCTTTTTCACCACATCCTTCATCACTGGATTAAGACGCCTCTGATGTTCCACTGATGTCTTATTCTCATCTTCCAAGTGAATTTTGTGCATACAGAAGGAAGGCTGATACCTTTTATATCTGCAATAGACCACCCAATTGCATTCTTGTAGCTTTTCAACACCTTCAGCAGCTGTCCTTCTTGCTCATCAATGAGTAAACTCGAAATCACCACTGGCAGTGAGTCAGAGTCTCCAAGATAGATATATTTTAGATGTGAAGGAAGTGGTTTCAATTTAAGTATAGGGGGTACCTCAACGGATGGCTAAAATGGTGAACTTGCTCTAGTAGATATATCTAGAGACTCAAAGTAGTTCCTGGGCTTGAACATCACAGAAGAAGTGGTGCAAGATCTAACCATTTCTAATTCACCTTTCTCACCTTTTTCTCCATCGTCACCCAAGAGATCCTTTAGCTCATCTTTTTCCATGAAATTCAGAATTTGCTCATTCAACTTTCCTTCCAAAATCCGCACGAGATTACACTCTTCACGGTCATTCGGTGCTCTCATTGCCTTGTTCATATTGAATTTCACCTCTTGATCATTGACCTTCATTATCAACTTGCCTTTATGAACATCAATCAAGGCTCTACCAGTTGCAAGGAAAGGTCTCCCCAGAATGATAGGGATCTCTTTATCTTCTTCAAAATCCAGCACTATAAAATCTGTAGGGAAGATTAGTGTATCCACTTTCACTAGGACATCTTTAATCACTCTATTTGGGTAGCATATAGACCGATTTGCTAGCTGAAGGGTAATTGTAGTAGGACGAGTCTCTCCTAGACCCAACTTCCTGAAAATGGATAGAGGCATGAGATTTACACTGGCACCTAAATCACACAATGCCCTGCCTGCAAAACTCTTTCCAATATTGCATGGCACCACGAAACTCCCCGGGTCTTGCATCTTGGTAGGCAACTTTCTCTGCAAAATAGCACTGCATTCCTGGGTTAATGCCACTGTCTCAAACTCCCCTAGATGCCTTTTACGAGAGAGGACGTCTTTCATAAACTTGGCATAACTAGGCATCTGCTCCAATGCCTCAGCAAATGGAATGTTTATATGTAGTTGCTTCAAAACCTCTAGAAATTTTTTATACTGCCTCTCCAAATTCTGCTTCTTCGCCCTCTGAGGGTAGGGCATTGGTGGAACAAGATTTTCAGCTGTTACATCTTTTACCACCTTTTTAGCTCTCTCTTTTACCTCTGATGCATCAACTTTCTCAGCCACAATTTCTTGAGGTGGAGCAACCTCATCTTTTACTTCTTCAGTAACTCCTTTCTCTGGTTAAGTATGTGACTTAACAGCATCAGGAATTTCCTTGCCACTTCTCAAAGTGATGGCCTTACAGTGCTCATTGCCCTCCCTTCTTGGGTTATTCTCAGTATTACTAGGGAGATTACCATGTGGCCTGTTATTCAATGCAAGGGCCAGCTGCCCTATCTGAGTTTCCAGATTCTTGATAGCCACATTCTGGGTCTGAAACATCGATTCACTTATCTCCATGAATTTTATAAACATCTCCTCCATTGACGGCTTCTTCTCCACTTGAGGTGGTGGAGCTCTATTTTGAGGAGAAAAGTTGTTCTGACTATTAAACCCAGAGGGATAAGAAGGCTTACCAGAAGATGAAGTTGAGGGGTTAAGGCAGTGAATATTACTCCAAGAGAAATTTGGATGATTCCTTGAGCTCGGATGGTAAGTATTGGAGTATTGGTTGTTTTGATTCTTTTGCATATTACCCATATAATTCAACTGTTCCACAGAAGGGAATTCTTCACAACACCCATTAACATGAGCCCCTCCACAGAAATCATAATTTGGTTCAGGCATTGCTACTGCATTTACCTTTGCCTATTCATTTTGTCTAGAGCACAGCATGTCAACTTTCTTGGTTAATGCTTCGTTTTGAGCCAACAAAGCATGTAATGTATCCAACTCCATGACTCCCCTTCTTGCAACACTCTTGGCTCGACTAGATGCATTCTGGCTCGCTCCCATTGTCTCAATTATTTCCTTGACTTGCACTATTGATTTGGCCATCAAAGCACCGCCAGCTGCGGTATCCAATTTGTCTCTAGTCTTATATGTAAGACCACTATGAAATATGGTGAGCTGCTGCCATTCTGGGAGGCCATGATTAGGGCATTTCATAAGTAAGTTTTTGAATCATTCCCATGCCTCATATAATCTTTCGCTGTCATGCTGATAAAATGCTGTGATTTCATTCCTCAGTTTGATCGATCTTGAGGGCGGAAAGAACTTATCCAAAAATCTTTTCTGTAACTCGTCCCACGTTGTTATACTTCCTCTTGGCTGAGCATTCAACCAACTTTTAGCATATCCCTCAAGGAGAAGGGAAACAGACGTAGGCGGATGGCATCATTACTAGCTCCATTAATCTTAACCATATCACAAATATCCAAAAAATTAGTAATATGGTTGTTCGGGTCTTCCACAGGGCTGCCCCCAAACTGGTTCTGTTGGACCAAATTCATCAAGACTGCCTTTATTTCAAAGTTATTTGCACCCAGTGGAGGTTTCACTATGCTGGATGCGTGTCCCGCCTCAGTGGGTAATGCATAATCCCACACAGCTCTATTGTCATCCTCTTGATGCTCATTACCGGCCCCATTACCAGCATTGACTTCAAAACCCAGTGGTTTTGGTTATTCTCAGCCATTTCTTCCTGTGTAGCTTGGCTCACTTGAGTTCTCTTTTCTCTCACTTCTTTTCTAGTTCTCCTCGCTAATCTTTCGATCTCAGGTTCAAAGAGAAGATCAGAAGTATGAATGGTGCCTCGCATACACAATGAAAAACTCCGGTCAGAATTAACAAAAAAAAATCGCAAAACTTAATGTTAAAAGCAAGAATGACTAACTACCAAAAATAAAAACTAGAACAACTAAAACAAAACAAAAGAAAATGCCTAAGCTAGTACCTTTAATTTCTTTAGAATTTTAGTTTAAAACCGTCAGTCCCTGGCAACGGCGCCAAAAACTTGTTGAGCGTTCTGGCAAGTGTACCAGTCGCACAAGTAATACAGTGATGAAATAAGAGTATCATCTCTACAGGGACTAACGTGCTAATTACTCCAGAAATTAAACGTAATATTTAGGCGAATCGATTTTTGGAATGAAGGTAGCTCTAATTGAAAGTAAAGCAAATAGCAATTGAATCAAAGAAAGTAAATCAAATAAAAGGCCTAGAGTCACTAATCCCCCTCTTTCGTCCTAGGAATTGCTAATTCTCCCTACACCTGTAATTCAAATCAATTATGCACAATAATCTCAGGTTTTCTAATGGCTTAAGGTAATTCTTCTGAACCTAGATTAAGCTACCCAACTCTACACAATCCCTTATGTGAGTTTGAGTCTAATTAAAGTTAACCTAAATTGATTAAACGAGGTTAATTAATATCCCTATTAATTAACAAGTAAAACCCCTAGGTTCTATCACTCGCCCTAAGCATTCAGTGTTCTACCCATATCTCCCTATCCCAAGTTCAATGAAGGCAACATACATATCATAAAATGGCCAATTTCATAATACGTTCAAGAAGTATTGAATGATAGGTATGCATAAATTGACAATAATCACAAGTCTCAAGAGGACACAAATCCTAGTCTGAAATTGGGTTCATAGGAACCCTAGAATAGAAAATTTAGCCACTCATGGCTTTAAGACTACAGAAAACAGTAGAAGAATGATAAAGCTTCATAAATCTGAGGTTGGGTTGACGGAATTCAGGCTTTATTGGCTCCAGGGACGGATTCCTCCTTCTCCTCTAGCAAAAGTCAGCGCCTCCCTTCAGTCACCAACTCAGAATTGCCCTAAAAATTCATCTGACGCCTTTTAAATGAGTTCCAGCAGCAGGCGCTGTAGACTCTATAGCGGTAATGGATAGAAGCAATTCCAGCTTTATGTTTAGCTCCAGGGGTCACCGCTATAGCGGTGGTGGGCAGACAGCTTCGTCACAGCAACTCGTATCAGTTCGATTGTTTGCTTCAGCTTCATCCTACATCAGAGAGAATAAAATGGTGATTAGTAGCATTCTTAGTCAAGGAATCACATGAAGCAGACTAAACTCTAACAAATCCTAAACTAAACTAAATCAAACAAAAACAACGAAAAAGACATACGAGCAAACACAAGTAGGCGATAAAATGAATCAAAGATTTAGCACCAAACGGTACTAAATCTAGTACTTAACAGTCCCACCCCATCTCATATGGTTGGCAGCAATGTAAGGAGCTCACAATGTTAGATTTATCCTCCAATAGATTTAGTGAACATCTGCTAGCACTCATTGGCAACTTGACAGGTATATTCAAATGATAATCTTTTGATAGGCATGTACTATTGGCTATATCTATTGTTATACATTTGAAAATTATATGATAAAACCTTAGCATAAATTTGAATAAAAAATAAGAATAATTTGTTCTTTTGTTAGTGATTAAATGGTTTAAGTTTTATTCAGTTAATGTTAATAGTATTCTTTAATTTTTATATTTACTTTTCATAATTGTAATTTTTTAGTATTCTTGTATGCATATTATTGAAGATTATTAATTATTTACTATACAATTATGGCATATTGAAAATTTCCAATATTCCACCGGTAACCTTACAACTTCTATTTTTCAAAACAATTTTTCCCAACGAGAAATCTTTTTTCAAGGAAAATTATTTTTTCAAAACATTTTTTTTTCAACAAAATATAACGTTTTTAAATCAAATTTGTTTTCATAAAATTATTTTTTTACCAAAAATTGATTTTTCGAGTAAAATTATTTTCTAAAGTGGTTGTTGGACATTGACTTGGGGAAAGAGGACAGTAAATTCCGTCCAAGACTAAATACAGGTGAGAGATTAATAGCGACCAAATACTGCAAGGGAAAGATGAAAATGACTTTGAAAATAGAGTCAAAGAGTGTGAAAATGATTTGAGAGGTGTATGATAAATAGGAGATGGAAATGACAAAAGTGAAATACCACTACTTTTAACATTATTTAACTTATTTCGTGAATCAGAAGCGGAGCACGACCCCTCTTTTTGGACCGAAGGCTTGCTTTGCGAACCGACCCAGGCGGAAGATATTGTTAGGCGGGGAGTTTAGGAGAACATATTGCTTACTTGTCTCTCTGTGGACCGTTGGATCTCTGATCCAATAGCATAGATTTTAGTATCTTTAAAAAAAATACCACTAATCACCACTTGAAACCAGATTTTAGTATCTTTTTTAAAAAAAAAGAAAAGAAAAAATAACATTAATTACCACTTGAAATTTGGGTCATTGGATCTAGAGAGAAGTAGCATGCTTGTCTTTAGAGACAAATAGACGATTTGCACTTGGAGTTTAACTGCGGTTAGAGGTGTCAAAATAGGCCAACCTAGCCCGCTTCAAGTTGGTCCCGAAAACGGGTCGAGTTGGGTTATCTCATTTTTAAACAGACCAGTATTATGCTAGCTTGACCCTCCATGTGTGGACTCGCAGGTCAAATGAGTTAGCCCGTTGCTTTTATTATTTTTTTATAACTTTTTTTACTTTTTTTAAAATAAAAATTAATAAAAAGTAATTCATTTGCTTAAAAATAAAGTGAGAAAACTAAAGATTTAGAGATTTGAAACTTATAAAAAAAGTTAAAAAATATAACCATCCTTTCTTTTTTTTTTTGAATTATTATTCTTCATTTTTTTAGTGTTATTTTTTTCTCATTAATTAATAATTATATTAAATGATTATACAAATTTAATATAAAATTATCTTCGAATGATGTCTTTTACTCATTTTGTATTATTTAATTTAATATATATTATTAATATTTAATATATATATATAATTAAAAATATTTAAAAAAAGGGGTCAACCCAGATGTTACGCATGCTCAACCCGTGCAACTAGCTTGTTGGCTAGGTCGGGCTAATTTAGCCTTATCCTAAACCAACCTAACCTACTCTTTAGTTGCGCAAAATGGGCCTGATGGCACATCGGTTACATTTTTTACACTGTCAAAGCTCTTTCAAATAAATAAAGTAAAGCTATATGATAAATTAATTATATATCTGAATTAAAAAAACCTAAATTTGTAACATTAGCACTTGTAACACCTTTTTGTAGTATTTTATAATTTTAATTTTTGTTTAGGTATTTCTCTGAGACGACGTATTGCGTCAATTTGATTAGCCAAAAAATTTATTTTTGAGCCAATAACTTCTGTCACGTTATTTGATATATATATATATATATATATAGATAGAAAGAGAGAGAGAGAGAGAGAAACAATTAGAAAAATGTATTTAGTTGTGGTTATAATTATTCATAAATATCATGGAGCTTATAACTTAAATGATATGAGAATTGAGTTTGTAATTTAAGTCAGGTTTTGAGTCCCATAATAATAATAAAATTATTAAAAAGACTCCTATGTATTAGAATTAAAAGAAATGGAAATTTGTAACTTTATCAATTGTAGCACTGTTATGAAATCGAAAGCTGCAGTAACTCTATCATTGGTACCACTTTCTTTGTAATATATATCTTATAGTTTAGTTTTTGCTACAAATAGTAGCGGTGCTATATAGTTAGATTTTATCTCCCATGGTTTAAGCACTTGATTCCACATCCATATCGGGTAAGACCAGCCCCGAACGACATGCATAACGTTCTCTATGGAATGGTTACAATAATCACATACTGAAGATAAATTTGCCCACTTATATATTTACTACATCTTTCCTTTGTTGGGAGTCTGCTGTGAAGAAATTTCCACAAATAAACTCTTATTTATTCTCCTAATTTGATTTTCCATATGGATTTCCATTTACTATCAATTGGACTTGAAAATTTACTTATAGAGCTAGGTAGGCACTTTTAGTGTGGAATTCACCATCGCTGCTGCTCTCCCATCTTAGAATGTCATGTTGAATTTTAATTTAAATGTATATATATCCTATTTAGATTAGCATTAATCAATTATTAAAATATTATTTAATATCATTAATATATCAACTATATTATTTGTATTTTATAATATAGTCTTTAATGAATTTAATGAATATTATAATTAGACTTTTGTTGTCAGTGGCCCGTCATGGGTTGGACTATTCATTAGATAGCCTATTGAGAGACCCCTACTCTCATATGATAATAAATAAACTGATTTCTCATTAAGCAATTTAATAAGTACAGAAAATTTATCAGATTGAGAGCAGTAATTCTCAGCTTCGATGTTCATAATGGATTCTGGAATAATGCCAAGTACATATATACTTAATTTATCTCTCTTATCTCCCTTTTAGATTTGTTCAATAATATGTTATAATTTGTGTCTAGAACCAATCTAGGCTTGTAAATTGATTCATTTAAATCCTTTCATGTCAGGCCCTCGATCATCTATCTACAGGTGGAAGCTCGGCTTTTGGTTTGATAATAATATCATTAGGAAGAATTTGGTCTAATTGCTCCCAGTTCCATTTTCCTTCTGAATTGATGCATTACAATCCTTCATCGTCAGATGTGAATATTCCTGAATAACCCCATGATCAGAGACTTGCATTGCAATTATTAGCTATGTGATATGTCACTCCGTAATTTGTCTAGTTCTTTCCAGAGCATAGAATCGCTGCTTTTGGATATGTAATTTCTTCTCAAATCGCAGTCTCTACCATATTTACCAATTACCAATAAGAACTTGGGTGTAATGATTGTTTTATCCTTTTCTTATTTTTCATGCAATTTTCATACGAAAGGCACTATTCATATTGTAGAGCTTAAGGACACCCAAATCTCCCCTTTCCCTAGGATGGCAAAGAGTTTTTCAATTAACATAATGGGTTTTCCTTACTGTCATGACCCCAAATAAATTTATTATTAACTGTGTCCACAATAAAACTGAAGTGTTTCTTTGACTGCCTATTATGATTAAGGGAGACACCTAATTACTTTCCTAGGTCACTAGTGGGAGAGAAATTAGTAAGCTCAAGTACTGCCCGACAATTGTATTCTTAGTATTATCTTCTACATTATTAGAGAAGTAAATGTGGGTTTGGGGATTATTGTTTTGGCCTGGCGTATTACAAAACTTATCAAGGCATTCATAATAAAGCCAGCTTGCTCAATGGTGGCTTCTCCAAAAAGGAGAATGTCATCAGAAAAAAAAAAAAGGAAAATCTTCGGGTCATTTCTTCCTTCCTTAATCCATTTCCAATGATATTTATTTTTGGCCTCTTCTATTAGATGGCCTAATTTTTCCATACAAAGCACAGAAATACAGGAGAAGATAGGGTCCCTTGGTCTAATTCCCCTAGTAGGAAGACTGGGTAAGTTCACCATTCCAAACTAATTTAAAAGAAGTTGAGGTAATGCAATTCATAATACTAGTACTCATGCTACTAGGTAACTGAGCTTCTTCAACAACTTTTCTAATAAAGTTCCAATTTAATATGATGTATGCCTTTCCAAGGTCTGTTTTGATTGCCATTATGCCCATTTTTCCTCTAGTTTTCTTCACAGAATGTATCATCTCTTTGGGCAATCATTATATTATCTTGAATCGACCTGCCATGAACAAAATCAGCTTGGTTAGGACTTAGGAGCTACTAATTGGGGAAGAAATTAACGATTTTAATCTATCCACGATGATTTTTGTAGAGCATTTGTAAATAACATTACATAGCGAAGACAGATTACTTAACTTCCTCCATGGTAAGGTTGCTGTCCAGAAAATTGTTAACCTAAAAATCAAGCATAGGAATAGTATCAAATTAATCAGGTTTACTTATAATTCTTTATAATTCTTTCTTCTTGAAGCAAACCTTTAACATAAAGCAAAATGATACTTTATTTTCTTAACGTTTACACTGATTTTCGTTTATGTTCCTAAAGTTCGTTTTTGATCGTTTATCTCCCACATGATTCATTTTTGTCAGATATGCTTTTTTTTAACACAGTCAAATGATTTAATGAAAAATGTTGACTGAATTATTACGTGACAAAATTATTTACTACTTTACTTGTCACGTATACTCATACCTAAAATTACAAAAATATCCTTGATAATAATTTAAAAAAATATTTCTCTTCTCCGCTCTCTCGCGTCTACTTCTATGCTCTCTATCTCTCCTCGTCTCATTGTCCCGAAATTTAAAATGAATCAACCAGGACCCAACAGATAATATTACAAATGACGAGGCTTAATGGATTTAACACTCCAGTCTTTCAACATCAAATCTCCAAAGCCTTAGAAATTAGAATGAAGCGAACCGCGGTCCAAGGCCAAAACACCCACGTGCAATACTAAAAATTTGGATGGCAAGCTTTATTACAGGATCAAATGCACTTAATTCTCAATTATGTATGCAGTACGCAGGTTGAGTGCTTCCATTACAGTTCGTATTCTTGAGGATTCATTAAATAACCTATATGAAAGAATTTTAGAAATAAGTTGTTGCAATTGTTAAACTACCCAAAGCCTCATAAATGTGGTCTTCTTTAGGATGTGATATAAGAAATGTGAAGCTGCTCTGTTTTGTAGTTCCCAAAACAGAGCCGCCTAGAGCGTGTGGAGATGATAGAATTTTAATTTCATCCTCAATCCATGATCCATTCCCCCTTATCACTCCTAAGTGTTTTAATTACATTTTTCTCCTTCCTAATAATTGTTTTGAGATGATAGAATTTGGTATTTCCATCTCCTCCGACTAGCCATTGTCTTTTAAATTTTTGGAACCAAAATGTTTCTTCAATTAAAATTTCATTAAGCTCTTTTAGTAATTTCTTTTCCAATTTAGATAGAAAAGGGTTATTTTTTTATAGGAATATTTTTTTGGATACCATTAAGACAGGCAAGAATAGTCCTTTTTTATTTTTTTCCTTTTAGTTTTGTCACCAAAAACATTCCTCTTCCAATCTTTTACATTTTCAGTAAATTTACCTAATTGCTACAGACAAAATGCATTAGTATAATAAATAACAAAGGGTCATCATTTTTTTATTTTGATATTATTAAATTGTACAATAATAATTTACCTTATGTAGTTGGAACAATAGTCTGAAAAATAGGTAAAGTTGAATAAAATAAATAATTGATATTTCTTATTAATTATTTATAGTTTCGTACAATCAATTATTTTTAATAATTCACGCAAGAGATTTATTTGATATTCGAAATCTAAAATTTATATAGCATACCCTAATTTTTGCATTCTTAACTATTATCAAATTAGATGTATTTTAACATACTAATACATTTATTTCTATATATTTATATATGACTTGGAACCTTATGATCATTAATTTATGTGTGAAATAAAATGAAATACAAAATATAATATAAAAAAGCAAGTTAATTACATGTGGAAGAGTGGAAAGTTAAATGGTTTTAATACTTCTTATATAATTTTAACAATTAATAATAGTTACTATAATCTATTTTAGTATTAAAATTATATTAAAAATTTATCATGCACTTTCTTAACTTATCTTTTTTTATTTTAAGAAACACTTTCTTAACTTATCAAAAAAAATTAACGTGCACATTACTATTTATTATACTCTTGATATATGATATTTTTAGACTATGTTTAACAAAAATAATTGATAAGTTACCTGAGAATTTAAAAATTAATTTTTTAAAAACTAGTTTATTGAAGAAGTATTTGATAAAAACAGCTATCGAAGTAATCGAAAAATGTAAATTGACATAAAATATTATGTATTTTATAATCTCAAAAAAATAAAAATAGACATCATTTTTTATTTTTTAATTAAATTAATTTAAATTATAAAATTCATTAAAAATATTATATATATATGTATATATATATATATATATATAATATGTGAGATAAGAGTATAATAAATATTTTCATAAAATAACAATGATAAAAAAAAATATATATAAAAACTATAAGTTACAAATTATAAGCTACAAGTAGAATTCATAATAAATTATACGCTACTAAAATGAATTTATTTACTAAATAATTTTAATAAACTTATAAGTTAGTAAAATAAATTGTAAATTATAAATATTGTAAAACGCAGCCTTATTCTATACTTTTTTTTTAGTTGCTCGACTTATTTAAGTTTTCTGATGTGATCTAATTAAAAAAAATACTACCATATCATGTTAATAAGTGTTAACTAAAAAATAACTGTTGGTCGTTTGTGTGTTTGCTGTTATGTGGAGACCACTTGCTCTGATCGATTGTATTTTGGAACGAGAAAACAGAGGAGTCACTTGATGGAGATAGATGAGAAAGATTGTTCAACCCCAACCGTTAACATCTCTGTTTTGGGAACAAGGAACAGAGACGAACAGAGACGGAGAACTGTCGTTCCTGTTTGCTGCAACTCCGAGTGGGATCCGTGAGGAGAGAGAAAGCTTAACAAAACAGGGCAAGCTTCACGCCCTCAACCTTTCGTTTGAATCCCTGCAACATCCATACATTTTTTTTTCTTGTTTTTCTCACCATGAAAGCCAATCCTCAAGCTCTCCAAAACAAGCCCAAATTGGGAAAAATAACCAGACACTGTGAGTAGAGAGAGAAATGGATCGTAAACAAGGTATAGTGAGGATTGAGGAAGAAGAAGAGAAATTTTTTAGGCTTTCAAGGGTCTGTTTTGCTGGATGTACACATGTATATTTTTTGTAGACTGGCTATTTAAGAATGAATGTGTGCAAATGGTGGTGGCATGCATGTAAGAGGATAGTCACTGATATGGTAGCCAGTGAAGGAAACGAAGCGAGAACGCTCGGCGTCGAAGAAGTGCGAGAAAGATCTCATTATATAATATGGTTAATACAATTATATAGTTATATATTAAACACCTAATTTATTTAATTTATACTTTTAAAATAAAAAACCTAATTAATTAGATACCTAATTACTTATATGAGTATATAATTAAAATGCTAATTACTTGTAATAAAAAGATAAGTACTTGTATTAAAAATTTAATTAGTAATTAAAAAATTAAAAATTTGTTTAGTCAGTAATATTATAAATATAATTACAATTAGTTAAAATTGTTTAAATTAAAAAAATTAATGAGTAATTAGTGTATTATTTGTAATAATGACAAAAAAAAGTGCATTTTATAAAAATATTGATATTATTCACTATTAAAAAATTAAACATAAA
This sequence comes from Biancaea sappan, assembly GCA_037074585.1. Classification (NCBI taxonomy): domain Eukaryota; kingdom Viridiplantae; phylum Streptophyta; class Magnoliopsida; order Fabales; family Fabaceae; genus Biancaea; species Biancaea sappan. Next base: position 29,857,220 of record CM073493.1, read on the forward strand.
TTTCATGTCCTTTATTGTAATTGCACATCCAAAATCACGTTTGCAAACTAATATCTAAATATAAATCACATTCATAGTTTGCTCCAAATCATGTTTATCTAATTTTTTAAAATATAAATCACGTTTACACAAATCTAAATTTACTTAAACACATTCTACATACATATCAACTATGGTTTGTCCAAACCAAATTGTCCAATGATTTTCCAAACACACACTACTTTTGGGTTTTTATGGTTTACTTCCATTAATTTTATAGTGGAAAATTCAGTGAGGCACATGTGATAACACTGAAAAAACTCTAAATTTACTTATTTTGAACCTTAATTTCACTAATTCCCTCTTCTAAACACTTGAAATAAATTAATACTTAACTCTCATTTATTTAATATAAATATCTCCCAATTTGTGCATTTTGAACTCTAATTTTATAAAAATTAACATTATTTATGAGATATAAGCAATTGGATTTGTTAATTTTCCAAGGACTATATTGAGATAATTGTAATCATCTGGTGTTAATGTCATAATTATACTAAATTAGGATCCCTTTTCATAATCATTCATATCTCCTTTAGTGCTTATTTGTTGTCTTTTTAGTAAAATTACTCTCATTCCCTTTAATTGTTTAATGTTGTTATTATTTATTTTTAATTTTTAGATTTGAGTAAGTTGATTTTGATTTTCGCTAATAATTGTTGTTTTTGTGTATTTTTGTAGGGTTGAGTAAAAACATATAAATGATGAAGAGATGGAGAACAAAATTTAGTCCCTTTCATGAAGAAAATGTTTTCTGCGCATTTTCGTTGAAGTAAGTGTTTTCTGTGCTGAAGCAAGGTCGTTCTCGTTGCAGCGAGACGGTACAGTAGAAGTTTTGAATTTTAAAGTTTTAAACAGATTTTTTAGAATCTTTTCTAGGTATTCTAAATTGAGGATAGAAAGGGGGTGTTGTTATTGACCAAGGAGTAAGGAAACTTGACCTCGGTGCACGATCAGAGATGTTTTTCACTATCTCCATCTTGGAATCAAGCTTATTTTTGTTCTTTTAATCTCTTTTGCTCTTTTACCACCATGAGTGGCTAGTTTTCTTATCTAGAGTTGCTAAGAACCTAATTTTAGATTAGAAATTGTTATCCTCACTATATTTGTGAATTCTCTTGAATTAATACATGTCTGAGCTTGCCTTAAATCTAATCAATTTATAGTTTGCGTGTTGTTTTTACAGATTTTTTGTGAGGGAGCTGAAAGTAGAACTTTGAATGAATAGGACGAGTGAGTGAACCTTAAACCTTAAAGGGCTTTTCTTGTTAACTCATAGAAATATTAGCTAACATTGTTTAATCAAATTAGGTTAATGTATTTTAGACTTAACTTACACAAGGGATTATATAGGCATTGAGAAGCTTTATCTAGATTTGGGAGAATTATTTTAAGCTACAAGATAGCTTAATATTAAGTGTGTAATTTATTAGAATCACAAGTGCATGAAAGAGTTTAGCAATTCTTAAGACGAAAAAGAGGGATTAGTAGCTCTAGACCTTTATTTGAATTAATTTCATTAATTCTCTTAATTTACTATCTTTGATTTATTTTCAAAATTACTGCTCAAGTTATTTGTTGCATTCTTTTAAAAGAGCTATGTTCAATGTAATTTTAATCGTCTAACTAATGCAATTGAATTACTCAAGTAATTAGTGAGTTAATCCTCATGAGAAAGATATTTTTACTCTATTTTTATTATATTACTTATGTGACTGGTACACTTGTCAATTGCCAACATCAGGCCTAATCATTGACCCAACAACTAGCCTGGGTTACTAGGATCACTGGTTCAATGGTCATTGGGCATCTGGCCTAATCATTGACCCGGCAAGGAGCCTGGGTCACCAGAATTACTAGTTCAATAGTTATTGGGTCAATTGTTAAAATGAGAGAATAAATTATATATATATATATATATATATCAAAGTAGGTAAAATAAATACTATATATATATATGCTAATTTCACAATCAAAAGTTGTTGACCCTAAGACTTTATGCCATAAGTTTTGATGATGACAAATGTATTTGAATTGTAGCATTGATATATATAAAGATTAATTATCATATATATGCTACAAGTACTTAACCATGATTATGTTACTTAATATATATGTTGCATATATTGAATCATGCCATTATCATGAATTGAACTAACCATTGGATTTGCAAGTAAGACATATTTTATAGGTTGGTTCAAAACAAGGAAGAGTAAGCATTGTATTGAAGAACAAGGAAAAGCAATATCATGCTTCACTCAAGGAAAGCAACATACAAGGACAAAGCTCCAAGAAATGAAGAATTAGAAGATTTGAAGTCTTGGAAGCTTGGATGCATCAAGATAGCCTATGTGTTTACATTAGGTATATTTTATATAGGCTAGTATATTTGTGCAACTCAATGATTTAGATTTGCATACATTGGCTCAAGCATTTTTGAACAAAAAGATAGTGAGATATGAAGTTTTACAAAAGTTATTTTTTGACCTTTGGTCACTCCTTATATCATATCTCATAAATGAAAAATCGGTTTTTCAAGTATCTTAATCTCATTTGATAGTAGACTCAAAGATCTTTTCAACGGTATATTATTTATTCAAAACGGAGTCCAAATGAGAAATATATGACTATTTAAAATATAGTTTGAAAAACTGAAAGTTGATTTTACTGTAATCAAAAATTATTCTGTTATGACCTATAGTCAGTATTTTGATTATATCTTTTAAAAACTCCAAGAACTTTCCAATGGTATATTATTTGTTTAAAACGGAGTTCAAATAAGGTAGTTATGAATTTTTTAAAGAAAGCTGAAAATCTGGACTGCACTATAAGTGCTGTAACGGTTATATAACGGCTATATAACGGCTAGTTTTGTAAAATCTTATATATATGACCTTAGATACACGATTTTGAGCTAGAACAAAGTCCTACAATGTGATATTAACTTCTTCTATCATCTTTAGTTTAATGCGATCTTACATTTCATTTCGAAATTCTTCTCTGTTGTGAGCCAAATCTTGCATATTCTCTATCATTATAGTTATTAGAGCTTCATTTGTATTCATCTACTCTTTAAAGAGAGTTTCTTTGTATTGTTGATTTTGATCAACACATATATTATTCTGAGTTGAGATTCGCAAGTACCGGTGTTGAAAGAACTTGCTTTGGGTTGAGGAGGAGCCCGGATTCATAAATTCTCCATTGTGGTTTCGCAAATACCCGGATCGAATTTGCGTGGTTGTAGTGGTTTACAAGTACCCGGATTAAACTTGCAATTATAGTGGAAATACTCAAGTGGTCTCTTGAGCACTGGATGAAGGCTTGGATTAGCCGAACCAGTATAAATCTCTGAGTTTGCTTTCTCTATCCCTTACTATTTAATTTGTGCATATTGATATCTATTATTTAATTCCTTGATCTTTATAATTATTTATCTTGACAGCACATTGATTTTCTGTATTTATTATCCTAAGCATTGTACTTTTACAGAAAATCATTTTAACTTTCAATTAATTCTTGTGAAAGATTTATAAAACCCAATTCACCCCCCTTCTTGGGTTTCAACCATTACTTTCAATTGGTATCAGAGCTTGGGCTCTTGTTTAAAGACTTAACCGTCTAAGAGTTAGCATGGTTGGATATAGTGATTGGTTTATTTCTAAAAATTGTTCTTTCACAAAACCTCCAATTTTTGATGCTAATCATTTTCAATATTGGAAGTATGAAATGAAAATGTTTTTAATTTCAGTAGACCATAAACTCTGGGATGTTATAGAAAATGGTTCTTGTATGCCTGTCAAGGAAGAACAAGGAAAATGCATTCCAAAACTTAAGAGTGAATGGAATGATACTAAAAGAAGTTTAATGCAACTCAATGCTAAGGCAAAATTGATTATTTCTTGTGCATTGAGTCAAGATGAATTTTTCAAAATCTCCAACTGTGCAACTGCAAAAGAAATGTGGGAAATTCTTGAAGTTGCACATGAGGAAGATCTTATTGCTGAGGAATTAAGGTATAGAAGTTTCATTAATGAACTTGAAATTGCTCAAATGAACAATTGCAAAACCATTAATGAGATATAACTTGTGCTTAATCAATTGCAAGCTCTTGGTGTTGAACTTACAGGAAAATCTCAAATCACCAAGGTGGCAGACGAAGAAGAAAAAGGAGAAAAAGAGAAACCACAACCAAAAGGTGAATCATCAAAGAAAGCTTACCTATCTTCCATTTGGGGAAATAGCAATTCTGATAAGTAGAACACAAATGAAGAAGCCAACACTTGTCTTGTGGCTAGAGATAAAGATGAGGTAAATTCATTTGACTACTCTTTTGAAGAATTACAAGATGCCTTTGATGATTTACATGAAGAATCTCTTATACTTGCAAAGAAACTAAATGTTTCAAAACAGAAAAACTCTTCTCTTGAAAATGAGTTGGAAACATTGAAAAATAAATTTTCTATTTCCAAGGAAGAGAATTTTGTTTTTGAAAATCAAAACAAAACTTTGCAAGAAGAGAATTTGATTTTAAAAACAAATATCTCTACCAACAAAAATTGCTTTTGTATCAAGTGTGATTCTTTGAAAAAGGAAAATGATAATCTTAAAAACACACTTGCAAAACTCTCTCAAGGTAGAGAAATTTTAAATACCTCAGTTTTGAAACAAAGAAGAATTAAAAAAGTTGGTCTTGTTTCTAAAAAGAAATCAAACCAAAAGCAGTTTAAAAACTTCTTTGTTTCTGCAAAGATGTCCAATAGTCCAACTTGCACTTGTTTCTATTGTGGACTGAAAGGACACAAATCTTACTCCTGTTTTTATAAGAAAAATCTTGTTCATGGAGTAAAAATGAAATGGGTTCAAAAAGGAACTCATGACCCAGGCAAACCCAAAGAAATTTGGGTACCAAAGATAAATGAATAATTTGTAGATTTGCCTTGAAGCAAGGAGCTGAAATGACTTTTTAATGGCTACATCATTCAAACTCCAGTCTCTTGCATCAAAAGGAGGCAATAGATAAGTAAACATATAAGCTGGAATGCATTGTAAGAATTTTGACTGATATGTTTACTACTCTCTAATGCTTTTTTCTGTTGTCTAATATGTCTTACATCTATCCTTGATATTCATGCATGCTATATCTGAAAACAATTGTTAGGTGTGCAGATTATAGATTCGAATTTTGTTTTGAGCTAAAATCTTTCTTCCAAATTTTGCTCAAACTATCCTTTTTACCGCATCATGAAAACTTGCTTCCATTACACACACATTTTTCTTGTCTTCACAACAATAAGATTCCTCCTACCTATAGTATTTATCCTTGCTGTAATCTTATTTAAATATTTTTAATGAAATCAAATATTTTGCAAAATTGCATTTCATGAAAGCATAGCACTTTTATTAATATGGCATATCTTGAACATAATGTTGCTCCTAGTACTCGAGATTTATTTGAACATTACTGATTTGAACATCAAAGTGCTCCACCAAAAGTGTTTTGCAGGAGTTAGTCCTCAAATCTATCCTCTAAGCTCACTCTTAATTGTCGACCAATGCTTGATAGATCTTGCAAATAATCAATCAATTAAAATCATTAAAATTGCAAGAAGACAGGATCAAAAGAAGAGCAATGAGCAAAACAAGAATATCAAAATCTTGAACAGGAACTTCAAGAAGCAACAAAAGTTTGCCAAAATTGATGAGTATCTCTAGCCTTTACTTCTTCATTATTTAATTGAATGATACTCCTTGATCTCAATTGAACATTCTGGCAATTTTTTTTTACTGTCATACTTTCATTGCAATGACATATTATTTTCTGACATCTTACATACTTGATCACATCATGACATATAAAAATATGTTAAATACTTAAATTATTTTTTTAATACATCATGGTTTGAGCATTATACATATCATCTCTTTTACATAAGCTGTAACTTATGAACCATTGTTTATGAATTATAGTTTATATCTGATTATATCTTATTAATCTATATTACCTCAATTATGTTACTACATACTCTGATTATAATATGTTTTTATCTTGAGTAAGTATGTAACTTGCTTTTGCTTTGAAATGATGATATATATATCCATGTCAGAAAATTCTTTCTATCTTTAAAATGGATATATATTTTTCAAAATATATATATCCTTCTATAGTGCTAAATTTGTGCGGCTGATTTTCTTTATCTTTCTTTATTATTATTTTTTTTAAGTACCGTCATCTCAAAGAAACCACTAACATTAAAATAAAAAAAAAACAAACTGAAGGATTACATTGCAAAAAAAAAAAGGGAAGGTTTGCTCATGCATGAGTAATCTACAGGCGAGGTGGTCTTGGATTAGCAGGGTTGTATTGTATCATCACCCCTCGGCCATTCCTTGGAGCAAGAGACTGAGCAATGTCACGGAGGGTAGTGTAAATCCCATTCATACAATCAACACTTCTTTGTTGTTGATTGCAGAAGCACTGGGTAGACCAATAGAAGAACCTATCTATTCTTGAAGTCGTTGCCGCATTGTTGCGTTTAGCTAACTTCTCCAGGTCCTCTATCATCTTCTTGAGTTTCTTCACCTCCTGCTCCAGACAAGCAATTTTGTCTTCTGATGTATGGCCTGTACTAATCTCCTCAGCTTCTTCGATCTTCATCTTCTTCTTTCGGTTCTCTTGAGATCCCTCCAAAGGTCTTTTGCCCTTGTCTTTACCTAGACTCAAGTTTAAGTCGAGCTCTTCCTCCCTGGCCTCTACTGTGAGATCAATGAACTTTCTTGCTGCCATGGTTTGGAATTTTTTTTAGAGTATGAAGAGAGAGGAATGTCAGAAAGTTGTAGGCTCAGAGATGAATACTCTTTGTGGTGTGGTAATTGAGAACTCTGGGGCAGTCTTTATAGAGAGAAAATTGTGACTTAGAGCCAACGAAGATATCTCTTTGCCGCATCCCTACACGCTCATCCTATGGATTTCTGCAAGCTGGAAGCTAGAAGTCTAGGGTACGTATGCACACCAACAACGCGTCGCATTAATGGCAAAACCACGAAAGTCAAGTTTCGGTGGATTTGCGGTTGATTTAATTTGTTTTGTTTAAAAAATTTTAAGGATTAATAAAATGGAGATAAACAGAACCGTATTTCTTTGCTTTGTTGTGTTGTTCTTGAGAGCTTTCAGTATAATATACATGATTGATTGCATCATGCTATGATTATATGTATCTAAGAACATATGTTGTGTATGCTATTCATGCATCATGAACGAAGGCTACGGCCAAGAATAATATTTCATGATTCCACATGCACTCATACAAAATGAGAAGTCAAAAATTTAAAATGACTTGAATAAAATGAAATGTGTAGAGGCTGATACATCTTCATAGATACACATACTTGCATATAATGCTTTTGTGGGTAAATGAAAGGCAATAATTTGCTTACATCATGATAATGCTTGATGCATACGACCGTAAGCAGTTAATTTTGCCTTTAACGTTTGAGTTACATTACTAACTTAAGCATTAGAGTGGCTGTCAAAATTTTTACATGTACTCATCCTCAAGATACATATATAAATTCATTTTGAATGGGTATATAAATTGCTTCCTTTGTGCTGAAATCTATCTTATCCTTTATGAAGTAAATTTGTTTTAAAAAAAGGACTTTAAAAATGCTTCTGTTATGTTAATATGTTTTATCATATGAAGCAATATTTTTTTTTGAAAAAGAAAAGGTCTTAAAGATCTCTTTTGTTGTTGATGACAAAGGGATATTGATGTTTGATGTATGGATTATGACATATATGCTTGAATATATCATACTTTGCTAATCCATATATCATACTTCTGCTGTGTGCTGCAAATATTTCTATCATATGACAGCAAATGATGTTTATTTTTTTTATTTCAAAGAGTTCAATTTTTCTGCTATTTACTAAAAATTCCTTTTCATAAACAAGCAGAAATTATTTTCAATGAAAATATTGCAGAAATTTCTTCAAAAAAAATCTTACTTCAAAATTCTGCAATCAAAAACTGAATTTTCTTTATAATGATTTGGACAATCTTTTTCAAAGGAAAAGGGTAATGAAATTCAGGGCGAGCTTTATCTCTCTTGAAAATATATAGATGACTTTGAAAAAGAGTATATCTTAAAAAAATTGAATATTCATTATTCATTATTCTTTTTCAAATTATGCAAGGTTTAAGGGGGAGCCTAAAACTCTTTCAAGTTTTATCTTTTGGCTCATTTCATTTGACATGAGAAATTTTTCTAAAAAATATTTTTACATGTCAATGAAAATAATGATAAGTTTTGATGTATCCTAACCCTATGCTATATTGACATCTTCTAACATCCTGGCTTAAAGAAGGTATGTACTTTAACTTCTATATATTGTGTTCTTTACACCTTTTTGTTGATGTCAAATAGGGGGAGAAGAAATAATAGAAAAATATGTGTATGTGCTTATAACATTGCATTCATTATCTTGTGATACATATTTTTCTATGGTGATTTGTCATCATCAAAAAGAGGGAGATTGTTGACCCTAAGACTTTATGCCATAAGTTTTGATGATGACAAATGTATTTGAATTGTAGCATTGATATATATAAAGATTAATTATCATATATATGCTACAAGTACTTAACCATGATTATGTTACTTAATATATATGTTGCATATATTGAATCATGCCATTATCATGAATTGAACTAACCATTGGATTTGCAAGTAAGACATATTTTATAGGTTGGTTCAAAACAAGGAAGAGTAAGCATTGTATTGAAGAACAAGGAAAAGCAATATCATGCTTCACTCAAGGAAAGCAACATACAAGGACAAAGCTCCAAGAAATGAAGAATTAGAAGATTTGAAGTCTTGGAAGCTTGGATGCATCAAGATAGCCTATGTGTTTACATTAGGTATATTTTATATAGGCTAGTATATTTGTGCAACTCAATGATTTAGATTTGCATACATTGGCTCAAGCATTTTTGAACAAAAAGATAGTGAGATATGAAGTTTTACAAAAGTTATTTTTTGACCTTTGGTCACTCCTTATATCATATCTCATAAATGAAAAATCGGTTTTTCAAGTATCTTAATCTCATTTGATAGTAGACTCAAAGATCTTTTCAACGGTATATTATTTATTCAAAACGGAGTCCAAATGAGAAATATATGACTATTTAAAATATAGTTTGAAAAACTGAAAGTTGATTTTACTGTAATCAAAAATTATTCTGTTATGACCTATAGTCAGTATTTTGATTATATCTTTTAAAAACTCCAAGAACTTTCCAATGGTATATTATTTGTTTAAAACGGAGTTCAAATAAGTTAGTTATGAATTTTTTAAAGAAAGCTAAAAATCTGGACTGCACTATAAGTGCTGTAACGGTTATATAACGGCTATATAACGGCTAGTTTTGTAAAATCTTATATATATGACCTTAGATACACGATTTTGAGCTAGAACAAAGTCCTACAATGTGATATTAACTTCTTCTATCATCTTTAGTTTAATGCGATCTTACATTTCATTTCGAAATTCTTCTCTGTTGTGAGCCAAATCTTGCATATTCTCTATCATTATAGTTATTAGAGCTTCATTTGTATTCATCTACTCTTTAAAGAGAGTTTCTTTGTATTGTTGATTTTGATCAACACATATATTATTCTGAGTTGAGATTCGCAAGTACCGGTGTTGAAAGAACTTGCTTTGGGTTGAGGAGGAGCCCGGATTCATAAATTCTCCATTGTGGTTTCGCAAATACCCGGATCGAATTTGCGTGGTTGTAGTGGTTTACAAGTACCCGGATTAAACTTGCAATTATAGTGGAAATACTCAAGTGGTCTCTTGAGCACTGGATGAAGGCTTGGATTAGCCGAACCAGTATAAATCTCTGAGTTTGCTTTCTCTATCCCTTACTATTTAATTTGTGCATATTGATATCTATTATTTAATTCCTTGATCTTTATAATTATTTATCTTGACAGCACATTGATTTTCTGTATTTATTATCCTAAGCATTGTACTTTTACAGAAAATCATTTTAACTTTCAATTAATTCTTGTGAAAGATTTATAAAACCCAATTCACCCCCCTTCTTGGGTTTCAACCATTACTTTCAATTGGTATCAGAGCTTGGGCTCTTGTTTAAAGACTTAACCGTCTAAGAGTTAGCATGGTTGGATATAGTGATTGGTTTATTTCTAAAAATTGTTCTTTCACAAAACCTCCAATTTTTGATGCTAATCATTTTCAATATTGGAAGTATGAAATGAAAATGTTTTTAATTTCAGTAGACCATAAACTCTGGGATGTTATAGAAAATGGTTCTTGTATGCCTGTCAAGGAAGAACAAGGAAAATGCATTCCAAAACTTAAGAGTGAATGGAATGATACTAAAAGAAGTTTAATGCAACTCAATGCTAAGGCAAAATTGATTATTTCTTGTGCATTGAGTCAAGATGAATTTTTCAAAATCTCCAACTGTGCAACTGCAAAAGAAATGTGGGAAATTCTTGAAGTTGCACATGAGGAAGATCTTATTGCTGAGGAATTAAGGTATAGAAGTTTCATTAATGAACTTGAAATTGCTCAAATGAACAATTGCAAAACCATTAATGAGATATAACTTGTGCTTAATCAATTGCAAGCTCTTGGTGTTGAACTTACAGGAAAATCTCAAATCACCAAGGTGGCAGACGAAGAAGAAAAAGGAGAAAAAGAGAAACCACAACCAAAAGGTGAATCATCAAAGAAAGCTTACCTATCTTCCATTTGGGGAAATAGCAATTCTGATAAGTAGAACACAAATGAAGAAGCCAACACTTGTCTTGTGGCTAGAGATAAAGATGAGGTAAATTCATTTGACTATTCTTTTGAAGAATTACAAGATGCCTTTGATGATTTACATGAAGAATCTCTTATACTTGCAAAGAAACTAAATGTTTCAAAACAGAAAAACTCTTCTCTTGAAAATGAGTTGGAAACATTGAAAAATAAATTTTCTATTTCCAAGGAAGAGAATTTTGTTTTTGAAAATCAAAACAAAACTTTGCAAGAAGAGAATTTGATTTTAAAAACAAATATCTCTACCAACAAAAATTGCTTTTGTATCAAGTGTGATTCTTTGAAAAAGGAAAATGATAATCTTAAAAACACACTTGCAAAACTCTCTCAAGGTAGAGAAATTTTAAATACCTCAGTTTTGAAACAAAGAAGAATTAAAAAAGTTGGTCTTGTTTCTAAAAAGAAATCAAACCAAAAGCAGTTTAAAAACTTCTTTGTTTCTGCAAAGATGTCCAATAGTCCAACTTGCACTTGTTTCTATTGTGGACTGAAAGGACACAAATCTTACTCCTGTTTTTATAAGAAAAATCTTGTTCATGGAGTAAAAATGAAATGGGTTCAAAAAGGAACTCATGACCCAGGCAAACCCAAAGAAATTTGGGTACCAAAGATAAATGAATAATTTGTAGATTTGCCTTGAAGCAAGGAGCTGAAATGACTTTTTAATGGCTACATCATTCAAACTCCAGTCTCTTGCATCAAAAGGAGGCAATAGATAAGTAAACATATAAGCTGGAATGCATTGTAAGAATTTTGACTGATATGTTTACTACTCTCTAATGCTTTTTTCTGTTGTCTAATATGTCTTACATCTATCCTTGATATTCATGCATGCTATATCTGAAAACAATTGTTAGGTGTGCAGATTATAGATTCGAATTTTGTTTTGAGCTAAAATCTTTCTTCCAAATTTTGCTCAAACTATCCTTTTTACTGCATCATGAAAACTTGCTTCCATTACACACACATTTTTCTTGTCTTCACAACAATAAGATTCCTCCTACCTATAGTATTTATCCTTGCTGTAATCTTATTTAAATATTTTTAATGAAATCAAATATTTTGCAAAATTGCATTTCATGAAAGCATAGCACTTTTATTAATATGGCATATCTTGAACATAATGTTGCTCCTAGTACTCGAGATTTATTTGAACATTACTGATTTGAACATCAAAGTGCTCCACCAAAAGTGTTTTGCAGGAGTTAGTCCTCAAATCTATCCTCTAAGCTCACTCTTAATTGTCGACCAATGCTTGATAGATCTTGCAAATAATCAATCAATTAAAATCATTAAAATTGCAAGAAGACAGGATCAAAAGAAGAGCAATGAGCAAAACAAGAATATCAAAATCTTGAACAGGAACTTCAAGAAGCAACAAAAGTTTGCCAAAATTGATGAGTATCTCTAGCCTTTACTTCTTCATTATTTAATTGAATGATACTCCTTGATCTCAATTGAACATTCTGGCAATTTTTTTTTACTGTCATACTTTCATTGCAATGACATATTATTTTCTGACATCTTACATACTTGATCACATCATGACATATAAAAATATGTTAAATACTTAAATTATTTTTTTAATACATCATGGTTTGAGCATTATACATATCATCTCTTTTACATAAGCTGTAACTTATGAACCATTGTTTATGAATTATAGTTTATATCTGATTATATCTTATTAATCTATATTACCTCAATTATGTTACTACATACTCTGATTATAATATGTTTTTATCTTGAGTAAGTATGTAACTTGCTTTTGCTTTGAAATGATGATATATATATCCATGTCAGAAAATTCTTTCTATCTTTAAAATGGATATATATTTTTCAAAATATATATATCCTTCTATAGTGCTAAATTTGTGCGGCTGATTTTCTTTATCTTTCTTTATTATTATTTTTTTTAAGTACCGTCATCTCAAAGAAACCACTAACATTAAAATAAAAAAAAACAAACTGAAGGATTACATTGCAAAAAAAAAAAAGGGAAGGTTTGCTCATGCATGAGTAATCTACAGGCGAGGTGGTCTTGGATTAGCAGGGTTGTATTGTATCATCACCCCTCGGCCATTCCTTGGAGCAAGAGACTGAGCAATGTCACGGAGGGTAGTGTAAATCCCATTCATACAATCAACACTTCTTTGTTGTTGATTGCAGAAGCACTGGGTAGACCAATAGAAGAACCTATCTATTCTTGAAGTCGTTGCCGCATTGTTGCGTTTAGCTAACTTCTCCAGGTCCTCTATCATCTTCTTGAGTTTCTTCACCTCCTGCTCCAGACAAGCAATTTTGTCTTCTGATGTATGGCCTGTACTAATCTCCTCAGCTTCTTCGATCTTCATCTTCTTCTTTCGGTTCTCTTGAGATCCCTCCAAAGGTCTTTTGCCCTTGTCTTTACCTAGACTCAAGTTTAAGTCGAGCTCTTCCTCCCTGGCCTCTACTGTGAGATCAATGAACTTTCTTGCTGCCATGGTTTGGAATTTTTTTTAGAGTATGAAGAGAGAGGAATGTCAGAAAGTTGTAGGCTCAGAGATGAATACTCTTTGTGGTGTGGTAATTGAGAACTCTGGGGCAGTCTTTATAGAGAGAAAATTGTGACTTAGAGCCAACGAAGATATCTCTTTGCCGCATCCCTACACGCTCATCCTATGGATTTCTGCAAGCTGGAAGCTAGAAGTCTAGGGTACGTATGCACACCAACAACGCGTCGCATTAATGGCAAAACCACGAAAGTCAAGTTTCGGTGGATTTGCGGTTGATTTAATTTGTTTTGTTTAAAAAATTTTAAGGATTAATAAAATGGAGATAAACAGAACCGTATTTCTTTGCTTTGTTGTGTTGTTCTTGAGAGCTTTCAGTATAATATACATGATTGATTGCATCATGCTATGATTATATGTATCTAAGAACATATGTTGTGTATGCTATTCATGCATCATGAACGAAGGCTACGGCCAAGAATAATATTTCATGATTCCACATGCACTCATACAAAATGAGAAGTCAAAAATTTAAAATGACTTGAATAAAATGAAATGTGTAGAGGCTGATACATCTTCATAGATACACATACTTGCATATAATGCTTTTGTGGGTAAATGAAAGGCAATAATTTGCTTACATCATGATAATGCTTGATGCATACGACCGTAAGCAGTTAATTTTGCCTTTAACGTTTGAGTTACATTACTAACTTAAGCATTAGAGTGGCTGTCAAAATTTTTACATGTACTCATCCTCAAGATACATATATAAATTCATTTTGAATGGGTATATAAATTGCTTCCTTTGTGCTGAAATCTATCTTATCCTTTATGAAGTAAATTTGTTTTAAAAAAAGGACTTTAAAAATGCTTCTGTTATGTTAATATGTTTTATCATATGAAGCAATATTTTTTTTTGAAAAAGAAAAGGTCTTAAAGATCTCTTTTGTTGTTGATGACAAAGGGATATTGATGTTTGATGTATGGATTATGACATATATGCTTGAATATATCATACTTTGCTAATCCATATATCATACTTCTGCTGTGTGCTGCAAATATTTCTATCATATGACAGCAAATGATGTTTATTTTTTTTATTTCAAAGAGTTCAATTTTTCTGCTATTTACTAAAAATTCCTTTTCATAAACAAGCAGAAATTATTTTCAATGAAAATATTGCAGAAATTTCTTCAAAAAAAATCTTACTTCAAAATTCTGCAATCAAAAACTGAATTTTCTTTATAATGATTTGGACAATCTTTTTCAAAGGAAAAGGGTAATGAAATTCAGGGCGAGCTTTATCTCTCTTGAAAATATATAGATGACTTTGAAAAAGAGTATATCTTAAAAAAATTGAATATTCATTATTCATTATTCTTTTTCAAATTATGCAAGGTTTAAGGGGGAGCCTAAAACTCTTTCAAGTTTTATCTTTTGGCTCATTTCATTTGACATGAGAAATTTTTCTAAAAAATATTTTTACATGTCAATGAAAATAATGATAAGTTTTGATGTATCCTAACCCTATGCTATATTGACATCTTCTAACATCCTGGCTTAAAGAAGGTATGTACTTTAACTTCTATATATTGTGTTCTTTACACCTTTTTGTTGATGTCAAATAGGGGGAGAAGAAATAATAGAAAAATATGTGTATGTGCTTATAACATTGCATTCATTATCTTGTGATACATATTTTTCTATGGTGATTTGTCATCATCAAAAAGAGGGAGATTGTTGACCCTAAGACTTTATGCCATAAGTTTTGATGATGACAAATGTATTTGAATTGTAGCATTGATATATATAAAGATTAATTATCATATATATGCTACAAGTACTTAACCATGATTATGTTACTTAATATATATGTTGCATATATTGAATCATGCCATTATCATGAATTGAACTAACCATTGGATTTGCAAGTAAGACATATTTTATAGGTTGGTTCAAAACAAGGAAGAGTAAGCATTGTATTGAAGAACAAGGAAAAGCAATATCATGCTTCACTCAAGGAAAGCAACATACAAGGACAAAGCTCCAAGAAATGAAGAATTAGAAGATTTGAAGTCTTGGAAGCTTGGATGCATCAAGATAGCCTATGTGTTTACATTAGGTATATTTTATATAGGCTAGTATATTTGTGCAACTCAATGATTTAGATTTGCATACATTGGCTCAAGCATTTTTGAACAAAAAGATAGTGAGATATGAAGTTTTACAAAAGTTATTTTTTGACCTTTGGTCACTCCTTATATCATATCTCATAAATGAAAAATCGGTTTTTCAAGTATCTTAATCTCATTTGATAGTAGACTCAAAGATCTTTTCAACGGTATATTATTTATTCAAAACGGAGTCCAAATGAGAAATATATGACTATTTAAAATATAGTTTGAAAAACTGAAAGTTGATTTTACTGTAATCAAAAATTATTCTGTTCTGACCTATAGTCAGTATTTTGATTATATCTTTTAAAAGAAAAATAATTTTTGAGTAAAACTTAGCTCATTTGAAACTAGACTCCAAGAGCTTTCCAACGGTATATTATTTGTTTAAAACGGAGTTCAGATGAGGGAGTTATGAATTTTTAAAGAAAGCTCAAAATCTGGACTGCACTATAAGTGCTGTAACGGTTATATAACGGCTAGTTTTGTAAAATCTTATATATATGACCTTAGATACACGATTTTGAGCTAGAACAAAGTCCTACAATGTGATATTAACTTCTTCTATCATCTTTGAGAGAAAGGAAATCATTCTTGAGCCAAATCTTGCATATTCTCTATCATTATAGTTATTAGAGCTTCATTTGTATTCATCTACTCTTTAAAGAGAGCTTCTTTGTATTGTTGATTTTGATCAACACATATATTATTCTGAGTTGAGGTTCGCAAATACCGGTGTTGGAAGAACTTGCTTTGGGTTGAGGAGGAGCCCGGACTCATAAATTCTCCATTGTGGTTTCGCAAATACCCGGATCGAATTTGCGTGGTTGTAGTGGTTTGCAAGTACACGGATTAAACTTGCAATTATAGTGGAAATACTCAAGTGGTCTCTTGAGCACTGGATGTAGGCTTGGATTAGCCAAACCAGTATAAATCTCTGAGTTTGCTTTCTCTATCCCTTACTCTTTAATTTGTGCATATTGATATCTATTATTTAATTCCTTGATCTTTATAATTATTTATCTTGACAGCACATTGATTGTCTGTATTGTATTTATTATCCTAAGCATTGTACTTTTACAGAAAATCATTTTAACTTCCAATTAATTCTTGTGAAAAATTTATAAAACCCAATTCACCCCCCCTCTTGGGTTCCAACCATTACTTTCAAAAGTATCTTAAAAATGTATTTTATAATAATTTAGCAGACGAATCCATATTTAGTAAACAAATACACACACAGATATAATCCTTTATAATTAAATTGTAAAAATAAAATTAAAAGTAAAGTCTTTTTGAATATTTGATATTTTCAATATTATATGATATTATAAATTTTTTCCTAACATTTTTCAAGTTTCATAATTTAAAATCAATTAACATAAAATAGTAATATGATTTGCACAAAATAATAACATTTTAGGTTTTATAATATTATGTCTAATGATATATATATATATATATATAATAGGTAACAAAAAATTCTAACTACAATGATTTAAGATGGTTGCTTTTTATCCATAGTTTCATGAATTCTTCTCCTCTCAAAACCTATTTTTCTTCTATTATCACATTACAGATTTAAGTCAATCGAGTCTTGATCGAGTCAACTGCAATTTAATCTGATTAGATGGCATGACTCGAATGGGCATCTGGGTTGTCAATTCCTAGGGTTGGGTCCAAAAAAATGCTTTGAGGACCTAATTGATAATTTAATCTTTAAATTAAATGAACAAGTTATTAATTGAAGAATGAATTAAAAAAAATATATTTGTTTCGTTGAGATGCTAGTATTTATAATGAAATTCTACAATGTTTTTGTAATTGAATTTTTGGTTAAGTTAACAAGTTGAATTGCCCCTTCTCTCACTGCTCGAAGTGAAAAATATAGAAACGAAATGCGTGGCTTTACATATCACTTTAAGAAATAACTTCGTTGAATTACACGCAAATTGACCTAAAAACAATTCAACATTAAAAAAAATAATAATAATGAAGGAATTGAAATTGGAGATCATTAACTAGTTGATGGTGACTTTAATTAAGATCTTCACAATGGTTTACTAAATTCAAAGTTCGTTGTTTGTTTTGGCCGCATATTTAGTACCACATGTGTATAGTTCTTCTTAGCTTTTATATCTCTTCAGTGTTAAAAGGGGAATTAATTTGGTTGGACTGCGCAAACAAAATAAGTTTTTTTATTAATATTAAAATGTGAGTAAAAGAATAGTATTATAATAAAAGAAATCATTTTTTTAAAATTTTTGAAAAGAATTAATAGGTTATGCTTTATTAATAATAAATATTTCGAAGACATTGATAATAATTCAACGTTAAAAACCAAAAATAATTAATATAAACTTCTTCAGGATAATGGATCAAATATATGCGGCTTTTGAGTGGAATAGTGTAATTAAGCATTAACTTTCTTACCTACCTTCATATCAAACTTTGAAACACTATGCTTAAAGACAAAAAATCTTACTAATGGAAGTTGGATATAACAGAAAGGGTTAGCGTAAATTTGACTGAGCATTGGGGAGCTTTAATAACTCAATTAAATGATTAACCTCGTTAATAACTAATTAGTCATCAACTAATTAATTAGAAAAAGATTATAGGTTTAAAAATAAATATATTTTATTATAACATTGATACAATTCATGTTATTTATAGTAATTATACATTCAAAAGTATTTCTACTAATTAATATTTAAACGAAATTTATTTTTCCAAACCTAAGTTACCCAGAATCAATTTTACAAAATGTAGTTTGCCCAAATCTAAATTTGCTCAGTTGTTTTCCAACACACACTTCATATCTTCATCTTTCATGAGGTAGTAGACCTAGGTTCAAATTATTGCTAAAAGAAATATTCACATTTAATGTCTAATAGTATCTCAACTTTCGAGCAAAAGAGACAAAAAATATCTTTTGTCAGGGTCTTCTCTAAAAAAATGGTTAGATTGATATAGCAACATAAAAAGATCGTGTGGCATTAATTTTCCCCACTGATCAAACGTGTGTTACATACATATATATCCTTACTTTTATATCAAATATGTTGAAATTAATTTGACTAATATCACTCATAAGCCTTAAAATATTATAGTTGTATCTTATTAATTATTAAAACATTATATTTGTTTCAATTTAATTTTTTTATTGTTAAATTATAAAATTTACTATTGCTAAATCTTACAATTTTGTTGGACAAATTAAAAATAAAGAGATTAAATTAAAGTAAACAAAAATTTTATAGATTGAATTAAAACATTATCATTTTAAAAATCTTGTAGCTGTACGTGCAAAAGTTATGCCAAATCAACTCGTAAGGACATACTGTTAAAAATATATATTCCAAAAGTTAAATTGAACTGGTTTAAAAATTTTGATAGTAAATAAAAATGAGAATGCTACTACAAGTACTACAAATGTAGTTTATAAGAAAATTTTCAACAATTTAAAGTAAGTCAATATCACATAAATTATTATTTTATCCTTTTCTAATTATTATATTTTTCTAAAAAAAACTTTACAGCTAATATTTGCTTTTTTGTTGTTGTTATAGGCATATAAATAGTGCAAATATATTTTATAAAATGTTATTAGTTACCATGATGATAAAATGTACAATTTTGTTATACTAATTGCATTTTACTATGATTTGATGTATCTATTTATTTTATTTTCTTTTTCTACAACCTGTGCAACGTTAACATACTAGTTCTTACCTACGAAAATGAAAGAAAAAGCTAAGTCATTTAATTTAATTAAAGAATTCTGGATAAGTTAATTAACAATATAATATTAAAAAATGCTTTATGGTAAGACGCTTCTAATTTCAATGAATATCTATTTTTTTTTTGGAATTTAAGCTTTTCAGTTGGTATATTTAATTAATTGCTTCTTGTCACACCACTGCGAGTAAAATATCTAGCTCACGTATTTTATTTCTAATCCCGGAGAAAAAAATGATTGAACGAATGTCCAAATTAAAACAGCTCACCTTTCTAACTTTTAATGGATTACATCAACAAATTTGTTTACATAATTTCTGTATCAAATTCGATGATAATTTTTCTCTCTATCATATTCATTTATATGCCCTTTCAAATTCCAATGGTAGTAATTACACAAATTGAAAATACTCGAGTTGAACCACAAAGAATTTATTGGAGAAATTCTATAGGTTTGTTTAGACTTTGGCACTTGATTCTCGTTATTAATAATAGCTTCGAGTGTTTCATTCCTCCAAGTATATTTAATTTAATTTGTCAAAGTTATAAACTTTGGATATTGTAATTTTAAATCTATCAAGGGTTCCATTCTATTAAAAATTGGAGGATTTCAACACTTAAAGATCTTATACAATGTGGGGAAAGATAAGAAAACTAAATAACAATGGAATTGAATGAATTCAGATCAGTGAGGCCTGAGGCTGTGGCTCTGTATATTTATATTGAATAATTACAAAACACGTTTATGGAGAAGATGTACAGATGTCCTTAGATCCATGAAATCAGGAAAGGAATAACGAATTGCTATTGATACAGAAAGAATATAAAAGAGAGAAAACAAAAAAACTATCTGTTATGAAGTTTGCCCCATTCTGTTATTCTGGTGATAGTGCTGATGAGGCTTCCTTTGTATTTCTGTTCTCAATATTCCCCCTCAAACGAAGGGGTGAGTGAAAGACCAGCCCGAGTTTGTCTCGTAAGAAGGAAAAACGTGAATGGGACAGGGGTTTGGTAAGAATATCTGCAGTCTGATCATGTGTTGGAACATACCTCACTTCCATCATTTTTTCTTGAATTTTATCACGAATAAAATGTACATCCAGCTCTATGTGTTTAGTTCTAGCATGAAAGATTGGATTTGAAGCAAGAGATCCAACACTCAGATTGTCACACAAAAGTACAGCTTGTTCAGTAGAAGGAAACTGCATTTCTAAGAGCAGTGACTTAACCCAGACAACTTCGGCAGCCAAGTTTGAAAGTGATATGTACTCAGACTCTATACTAGACCTTGCTACTTCATTTTGCTTGGGAGATGACCAAGAAATAAGACTATCACCAAGGTATATACAGTAACCCCCAACAGATTTTCGGTTATCTTTTGAAGCCGCCCAATCTGCATCTGAGAATCATGATATGTTCAGAGAAGTCTTTGACATATTCTGATGCGTATTGGCTTTAATCAGCAAACCAGCGTGTAAAGTTCCCTTTAAATAACGAAAAACTCTTTTCAAGGCCTTCCAATGTTCAGTAGTGGGGTTTTGAAGATACTGACTTAATTTATTGACAGCAAAACTCAGGTCTGGGAGAGTGTGAGTGAGATATTGTAATCCTCCTATTGCACTTCTGTAACTGATTGGATCTTGCATTGGTTCCCCCTCAGTTGCAGATAAGGATAAATTTAGTGTCATAGGAGTGGGACAAGTGTTAACCTAACCCATAGAGAATTTTTCCAACAGATCTTGAGCATACTTGGACTGATTTAGAGTGAAACCAGTTGAGTCTCTAGTCACCTGAATGCCAAGAAAAAAAATGCAGAGGACCTAGATCCTTAAGAGCAAAAGTATTATACAACTGTTGAGTAAAATTCACAAGAAATTCTTTTTTGTTGGCAGTGATGATAATATCATCAACATATATGAGGATGAAGATAGCTTTCATAGTTGACACCAGGAAAAACAATGAAGGATCAGCTTTGCTATGCTTGAAACCTCAAAGAATAAGTGTTTCTCTCAACTTATCAAACCATGCTCTAGGTGCCTACTTCAACCCATAAAGAGCTTTATGAAGTTTGCACACATAGTGTGGTCTGCTAGCATCCTCAAATCCCTGAGGTTATCTCATGTAAACTGTCTCTTGCAAAGTTACATTAAGGAATGCATTATTTATGTCAATTTGGTGCACTGGCCAGTCCAAGTGAGCAGCTATAGAAAGCATAATGCTAACAATGCCAGGTCTAATTACAGGAATAAAAGTGTCAGAAAAATCTACTCCTGGTGTTTGTGTAAAACCTTGAGCCACTAGCCTAGCTTTGTGCCTTTCAACTTCCCCATTTGGTTTGTATTTTGTTTTAAAAATCCACTTGGAACCAACTATGTTCATGTTGGGACTGCAGGGTACAAGGGACCATGTGTCATTGTGTTTCAAAGCTTGGAATTCAGTTTTAATTGCCTCAAACCAAATGGAATTAGTCAATGCTTCTTTTACACTAGTTGGTACTGCTGTATCAGTAAGAAAAATTCTGGGTTTGATAATTCCTTTTTTGCTTCTAGTGATCATAGGATGGTTGTTTGTTGTGGTGTGTTGAGGTAGGTCAGTGGTTGAAGGTGAAGGAACTGTATCAAGCAAAATATATTTTGTGGAAGTGGTATCTGGGCTATTTGAAAAATGATTATTAGGTAGCATGTATCTAGTGGAACTATCACCCGAGTTGGTAGTTGTGAGAGCTAAATCAGTATGGTCTTTATCAGCAAAGTCATTATTTCGGCAATGAGAGTATACTGACCTGTGTGTCGATGCTGAAGACTGATTAATTTCACTTGACAAAGACTCCTTAACTGCACTGGAAGATAGGTTTGAGCTAGTACCTGAAATTATTGGGAAAGGGCAAGAGTGATACTGTTCTGAATGTGAAGAAAAATTTGGTGAGAAAAGATAATGAAAAGGAAAGTCTGAATGATCAACGATGACATGTCTGGACAAGTAAATTTTTCCATGTGGGGCCAAACACTTGTATCCCTTGTGATTATTACTGTAACCAATGAAAAGACATTTGAGTGAATGGAATTGTAGTTTGTTTTTATTATAAGGTGTGAGACAAGGAAACGCAGCACAGCCAAAAAGATGACACATAGTATAATCAAGTTTTTTATTCATGAGAATTTCAAAAGGTGACTAGTAGTTTAAAGACGAAGAGGGTAGTCTATTGATGTTGTGAGTGGCTGTGTGAAACGCTTCCCACCAGAATTTTAATGGCATTTTGGCTTGTGCTAATAAGGTAAGGCCACTCTCAACTATTTGCTTATGTTTCCTTTCCACTCTACCATTTTGTTGAGATGTGTAAGGACAAGTGAAAAGGTGAGTGATCCCATGTTCATTTAGAAAGGGTTTAAAAGCTATAAATTCCTTACCAGAGTCTGTATGAAAAGTTTTTATAGAAGTTTCAAATTGTTTTTTTACAAGAAGCTTGAATTGTTTAAAAATAGGGAGAGCTTCATTTTTAGTTTTCAAAGGGAAATTCCAACTGTACTTGCTGTAGTCATCTAGGAAATTTATATAGAATTTGAAGCCTTGATTAGAAACTATGGGAGCAGGTCCCCATAGGTCAGAATGCACAATCTCAAGAGGTTTTGTTGTTTTTGAGTTTAAGTTAGAGAAAGGAAGTTTATGTCCCTTACCATACTGACAAGCAAAGCAAAAAGGCACTTTTTCATTACTGTTTATTTTAAGATTACAAGACTTGAGCACTTGAAATAAATATCACATGGGTGTCCAAGCTTGTTGTGCCATTCAAGAAGAAGACTAGGCTTAACAGTAGACGAACTAGTAATGAGATTAATTTTGGGCTGAGAATGTGAATCTAGGAGGTATAGCCCATTCCTATTCTTCCCTTGCAGTAGTTCCTTCTTTGTTAGTTTGTCCTTCACAGTAAAAGAATCAGCATCAAATTCAACACATAAATCATTTTGAGATGCAAGTTGAGATACACTTATGAGATTTCTTGAAATCAAGGGTGAGTGAATGACATTTTTAAGTAAAATGGGCTTATGGGTTTTGGATGTGAGAACAGCAGTACCTATGTTATGAATTGGTAGAGATTTTCCATCTCCCACAATTAGTTTATTCTTACCATTGTATTTGTTCATCTGGTAAAGTTGACTAGTGTCATTGGTCACATGATGACTGGCTCCACTATCGACACACCATGTAGGATCTGTGATAGTTTTTGGTGTAGCAAAGGCAGCATAAGGATTTGTTGTATTGGCAGAGGATTTATTAGTATTAGGTACATTACCCATGTAAGTGAAATCTGTCCTGTAGTAACAAACAGAGGCCAGATGACCATGTTTGCCACAGATTTGACAGGTGGGTCTCGAATTAGAGTACCTTCCTCTTCCTCTATTTCTACCACCTCTGTTACCTCTCCAATTGCCTCTGGTATTATTATTATTTGTTCTATGTGTTTGAACTGTGTTTGCAGTGACGGTGACGTCAATAGATAGGTTTTACAGAGCATTTAACTGCTCAATCCTGCCTTCAAATGTCAGTAAATCAGAAGAAAATTCGAACCAGGACATATCAGTCATATGTGTGAGTTGGGTTACAATAGGTGTATAATCACCATTTAACCCAGATAAAATTTGAGCAAAAATAAAAAACTCCCTGCTAACTGCAAATTATCTGCTAGTGATTTCATCTTGGCAAGATATTCATCCATCTTTATAGAACCCTTCCTGGTTCTTTGAAGCTCTCCTTTGTACCATAGCTCCTTGGCTTTGGTGGCAGCTCTAGCCATTTCCTCTGTGCTGCTACATAGTTCTTGGCTTGTTTTGCAGTTGATGAGTTGGGCAGCGATGTCAGCACCAATGAAACTATATAACCAGCCTAATAAGAGCTGATCGGTTGCTACCCATTCTTCAAATTTAGGATTTGGCTCAGAATTAATGCCGGTAGTTAACATTGCTGGGGGGCACAAGTTGGTTCCGTTGATGAAACCTTCCAATCGATTACTTCTTATCACAGGCAACACAGTTGACTTCCATAAGAGATAATTGTTCCTATCCAACTTGACAGGAGCAACTAAGTTAAAGGTGTTAGAAGGAGCTTGAGAAATCTTCAGCCCTGAACCAGTGGCTGTAGAGTTAAGCAAAACTTGAGGTGAGCTTGAATCCATAATAGCGTTTACCGCAACCTAGCTCTGTTACCAAGATAAGAAAACTAAATAACAATGGAATTGAATGAATTCAGCTCAGTGAGGCCTGAGGCTGTGGCTCTGTATATTTATATTGAATAATTACAAAATACGTTTATGGAGAAGATGTACAAATGTCCCTAGATCCATGAAATCAAGAAAGGAATACCGAATTGCTATTGATACAGAAAGAATATAAAAGAGAGAAAACAAAAAAACTATCAGTTATGAAGTTTGCGCCATTCTGCTATTCTGGTGATAGTGCTGATGAAGCTTCCTTTGTATTTCTGTTCTCAATAGGGAATAGGCTTTCTAGTAGCATATATATCCAAATGTTTTTAATTTATCTTCACTTAAATTAATTGGTTTCTCCATCAACTCTTTAACACGCATGTCTTAAAAAAATTTGTGACGTAGATGTTTGGTGTATTTAACAATGATACATTTAACTTACAAAAAAAAAACAAATAAGAAAAATACAAAGAGAATGAGTTTGCTAATGTTTTTATAATCATGTTATTTGTATAAAAAAATGTTATGTTTTATAGAATTTATTTTGGATGTGTGAGCTCGTGTCTCAAAAGTAAGTTCACTATTTCTCCGTGGACATTCAATATTCCCTATATGTTTTAAATAAAATTTGCAATATAATTTGTTATTTTGGTTATTACCAAATTTGCCTCCCTCAACTTGTCATATATAGACCAGTAAAGCCACTGTTAATTTTGTATAGTCAAAACAGGTTTAACATTTAAATCATGTGTTTTTTCTTAGTTAGCAATTTTCTTTGCATGATTAATATTGTTAGTATATATTTTCCAACAATTATTTATGTAATTAAATAAAAAAATTCCTTTCTTATAAAATAATCAAAAATTCTAGAAAAAATCGTAAAGAATTAGAATTTTTTTTAAATTTATCTGAATAAATATTTATTTTCTGACGAAGAAACATGATGTATATGAATGTTATTGCTGCACTCGTTCATATTAGGATTAAGGAATTTTATTATATGAATCTTAAATAAAAACAAATCAATCTCTAACAATAAAAGGGATGAAATTGGAATATTTACTTAGGAACACATGCAAAAGTTGTCTTCCATGTAGACATATAGTTGCTTGGGTTCTTATTTACTTCAGAGCAAATGTAATTTAAGGGGTCAAATGTAATTTCCTCTTTTATTAATATCGATATTATTAAATTATAAAAATACTATTTTATGCAGTAATTTATGTTAGAAGTAAAACAATTTGTATAAAAACTTGATATTCGTTCCGCATGATATCGTTGACTTGTAGGATATATTCCAAAAGAGATGAGTGATATTTTAATTTTTTTCTTTTCTTTTTTTTTTTTACTGCAAACATTGAGCTCCTTGAAGGATGATATTAACGCTGCAATGATGCTATTTAAATTTGACTAATGACAATTGGGTAGTAAATTTGAAACAACTTAATAAGGATTGCCACAATATTAAAGATGATGAACAAGATGGCAAACAGAGCAACCCTCTGAAAAACAGAGCATAGGAAGTGAACTACTTGTTGATACCGAATCTACTCTGCTCCCACGCAATAAAGTTGCTCAGGTAGATTTCTGTGGTTTTCACTACATGCAGAGGTGGGATTTCTAGAATGGTCAGAACCTCTATATGGTCCAGCGGAGGGAGTCCACCGGCAACGACTATGTACACCGTAGAGCCTGTGTCCCAACGGGCATGGGTCGATGGTGTGGCAGCTTCCCCAAAAAAGGGAATCGTTCTTGCTCATCAGCTCCTCACTCATCAATAGGCAGGGCATGTCAGTCTTGCTAGTTCACTCATCAGCTTCCTCTGGAACACACTATTTTTGACAGCAAAGTCCAAAAGTGAAGTAAGCACAGCATCGTTCATGCTGTTTCATTCATCAGTATTTTTAATATATAAAAAGTAATATAAAAAAATAACACAAAATTCAAAACTAAACGAACAGTTAGGATGCTTGACCTTCAAAAAGGTCGAGCTCCTAGTAGCAGTTCCCGTGCTCATATATATATGTTTTGCATGTCAGTTACACATGTCTGGAGACTTCTTTCCATTGCCTAGAATTTTCTTCAAAATCTTCCGCCTAGGAGATCATTCTACATAATGCATTATGCCGCCTATCATGTATTATCCAGTGGGTTCTAGAATTCTCTATTAAACTTATATTTATTACATTAAAATTTTTTTTTGATTATTTTCAAATAAAGCCAAGATAAATGATAGTGAGAAATTCACCTAAGGTATGGTCCTTTGATGAGTCCTTTATTTTGGTTAATTTATGTTGCTTCTTTAGGACTTTTTCCTCTCCTTTATCCCTTTTTTGTTATCTTTTTGCTTACTTTGTTCTTTATTTTTGGCTTTCCTCTTTGTACATAGTAGTTGCTTTGCTTTATTTTGTTTTAATCTCTTTCTTCACCTTTTTATGCTTTTTGTTGTGTTTTTCTTGTAGGCTTTCTTTTCTGGTCTGCTGCTAGCTGGTGTGCTGATGAGATTCTGAAGCAAAGTGCTGATATAATGCAAGTCTGGAGGCTGGCGCCCAGGCGCCGAAGCTTTACTCTCGGCCTGATCATTAAATGGCTGGCGCCCAGGCGCCACACGGGGCACCTAGAGGCGCCAGTAGCCTAACTCTCTGCCTCGAAGAATGAAGGTGGTGCCCAGGCGCCACAATATGATTCTTCCTTCATTTTCTGCATGGCGCCCAGGCGTCACGTAGGGCGCCTGGGTCCTGACATATGCCTATAAATAGGATTTCTGAAGCATTTTGGTGCATCTTTTGGCTGGAGGAGAAGGAGCTCTGCTAGGGCAAAATCGGGGAAGAAGGGAAACCTACTCTCCATTAAGTTTGATGTTTATTTCTTTCTCTCTTTCCTCTTGTATCATGTTTATTTATGTATTTGTGATGTTTTTCTCTTCTTCCACCATGTGTAACTAAGTTTCTAGGGTTAGGGGATTGATGCAATTGACTCCTATGAAGCTTTGTTATTGAATGCTTTAATATATTTGCAATTTCGATTTTTGGAGTAGACTTTACCATTTTTTTTTTATCACTCTTGGATGCTTAGCTACCATCTTCAATGAATCTAGGGTTTATATTAGTGCTAGACATAGCTTGATATGGACTTGCCTTTGTAATTTCTACCGTGATTCGGGTTAGTCTAGACATAGATAACCTTAATTGCGTGGATTTTATGAGTTCTTACGCTTAAACGCCGAATCAATTAATTTGACTAAGACATTAGCTAATTAATTGAGTGAGGTAGATTTGTTTCACCAAGACATTGGGTTCAAATATCTTTGTGAACTTAATCAACAGAAAGAGGAATTTGCAAATGTATGGAAGTATTTTCTAATGACTCAAAGATTAGTTTGTCTATGAATTAATCGGATTAGGAGTTAAGTAAAATCAATCCCCTATACCTGCTTTGTTCTCGTATAGATTTCGTTGTGCTAGCCAACTTAGTGTCTTAATTTAATTTGAGATCTTTAACTTTAGACTTAACCACTATACCATTTCAATTGTCCAAATATAATTTGAGCTAGTGAAATTGGTAATTGTTAAAGTCAATCCCTGAGGACGATAACTCTTTCTCTCTCACTTTACTACTTGTGCGACCCGATACACTTGTCGGGAAATAGCGCATAAAGTTTTTGGCGCCGTTACCGGGGATTGACGGTGTTAACAATATTAAGAGTAGCTAGTAGGGTTGTAGTTTGGACCTTACTTTTTCTTTTCATAGCTATACTTCAAATAATACATTTATACTTGTTTATACTGTTGTTTTTGTTTATATTCTTTATCTTACACAAATCTTTGGTTTATACGAGGTACCACCGACCCAAGTTCGTTAGAATTTGACCCGAAAATTAAAAGGTCGGCTCGCGCACGCCAACGGCAAACCAGAGAAACTAAACGAGCTCAGCAAGCTCAAACCGCATCGATGGTTGAACATAATCCTAATCCTCAACAGAATGCTCCAGCTCCCCCTCCCGCAAGAACCCTCATGGATTATAACATTCCAACTGTGGAGGGGTGTGGTGCTAGCATTGCACAACCACCGGTGGAAGCTACTAATTTTCAACTAAACCCAGCCCTTCTTCAATTAATTCAGACCAACCAGTTTGGTGGGCATCCCTTTGAAGACCCCAATTCACACATCTCACGCTTTCTGCAAATCTGTGATACTATTAAGTTAAATGGGGTACCTGAAGAAGCGATCAAACTCCGATGCTTTCCTTTTTCCTTGAAGGATAAAGCACTTATTTGGTTGGAGTCCTTACCAAAGGTAAGTGTTACAACATGGGTGGATTTGGTCCAAAAATTTCTCACAAGGTATTTTCCCCCATCTAGATCTTCAAAGATCCGAGAAGAGATCACCACTTTCAGGCAACAAGAGAACGAGTCCTTAAGCAAAGCCTGGGAGAGGTATAATGCAATTCTGAGAAAATGCCCCCACCACTCATTTGAGCTTTGGATTCAAGCTCAAAGTTTCTATGATGGACTTCTCCCTCAAACGAGAACAGTAGTTGATGCAGCGGCTGGTGGAGCTCTAAATCGCAAGACTCCTGAGCAAGCAATGGATTTGTATGCTACCATGGCTTGTAATGATTATCAATACCATGGGGAAAGGACACCGATGAAGAAAACTGCGGGAATGTTGGAAGTGAGCACCTTGGATGCTCTTTTGGCCCAAAACAAGTTGATCTCTCAACAGATGGCCAAATTAAACAAGAAACTTGATGTAGCAAAGGTGAATTCCATCAATCATCCAACCATAATCTGTGATTTTGTTCTGGTAGCCATGCGAATGAAGAGTGCCCTGGCAATATGTTTAGCCCTTCTTCAGAGCAAGTAAACTATATGAGAAATCAACACAAGGGGCAAAACAATCCTTATTCGCAAACTTACAATCCAAGATGGAGGAATCATCCAAACTTTTCATGGGGGAATCAGAATCAAAATCAGAACACGTTTCATAAGCCACAACAGTCATATCAGAGCTCTTCCTCTCAACCTCAGTTGAGTGAGAAAGTCTCTTCTTTGGAAAGTGCTCTAGAAAAGTTGACTCTACAGACTACATCCTTCATGCAACACACTTCTACATTCATGGAGGAGACAAGAAGTGGTTTTCGAAACCAAGAAGCTTCCATTCGCAATTTGGAGACTCAAGTAGGCCAAATTGTGAGACAACTAGCTGATAGACCTCAAGGTTCTCTTCCAAGTGATACAGTAGTCAACCCAAAGGAGCATATCAAGGCTATCACTACCAGAAGTGGATGGATAATAGACCCAATTCCCAGAAGAGAGAGGATGATTGAAAAAGAGAATGAGAACCCAGTTGAAGGTGAAGGCTCGAGAAGTCGTGACACTTCTCCAAAGGTTGTGAGGGAGGAACAGAAAAAAGAAAAGATAAGTGTGGCCAAACCTCCCATACCACCACTCAAAGCACCTTTTCCCCAACACCTCCTCAAGCAAAAGGATGAGCAACAGTTTAGTAAATTCTTGGAGGAACTTCTATCTAAAAAGAGAAGGATTCCGGATAGTGAAACAATCATGCTAACGGAGGAATGTAGCGCCATAATCCAAAAGAAATTACCTCCTAAGCTCAAAGACCCGGGTAGCTTCTCTATTCCTTGCACTATTGGAGAGGTCACTTTTGGTAAAGCTTTATGTGATTTGGGGGCAAGCGTTAGCCTTACGCCCCACTCTATTTTTGAGAAACTTGGGATAGGGCAAGTCAAGCCCACAATGATGACTCTCCAATTGGCCGATCGCTCAATTAAGCATCCTTATGGGATAGTAGAAGACGTCTTGGTCAAGGTTGATAAATTCATATTTCCGGTGGACTTTGTAGTTTTGGACATGGCAAAAGATGAAGAAATACCCCTCATTTTGGGAAGGCCATTCCTAGCTACTGGAAGAGCATTGATCAATGTAGCCGATGGAACGTTGACCTTGAAGATTGGTGATGAAGAAGTGATCTTCAATGTTTTTAACGCAATGAAGCATCCCATGGGAAAAGAGGAGTGTTTTAAAATTGATGTGCTTGACTCTATAATTTGTAGCACAATTATGGGAAATTCCTATGAATCCCCTCTTGATAAGGTATTGGTGCAAGGTAAAAGTACAACTCAGGATGATGAAGACCCTCAAGTCGCTGAACACATAGGATTGCTTGAATTCATTCTGACATACTTGGTGTCATCTCCTCCCCCTAAGGTTGAAGAACTCCACAAGGAGGAATCCAAAGTAGAAGCTTCTAAGTTGGAGCTCAAACCCTTTCCTCCCAACCTAAATTATGCATTTCTTGATGAGGACAACTCCTCTCCCATAATTATGAATGCGGAGTTGAATAGTTTGGAGGAGGAGAAACTGTTAAGGGTCCTTAGAGAATTCAAAAGTGCAATGGGGTAGTCCATTTCTGATTTGAATGGAATAAGCCCCTCCATATGTATGTATAAAATCCTCATGGAGGAAAATTATAAGGAGGTTGTGCAACCACAGAGGCGACTGAATCCCGCAATGAAAGAAGTAGTAAGGAAGGAAGTGGTAAAGCTTCTGGATGCCAGTGTGATTTATCCTATTTCTGACAGCTCTTGGGTTAGACCAGTTCATGTAGTGCCTAAGAAGAGTGGAACAACAATTGTGTCAAACGAAGACAATGAGTTAATACCTACAAGAACTATAACTGGATGGAGGGTGTGCATAGACTACAGAAGACTCAATGATGCCACTCTGAAGGATCACTTCCCTCTTCCATTCATTGATCAAATGTTGGAGCGGCTAGCGGGGCATGATTACTATTGGTTTTTGGATGGTTATTCTGGATATAACCAAATAGCAATTGCTCCTGAGGACCAAGAGAAGACCGCCTTTATTTGCCCATACGGAGTCTTCGTATACCGGAGGATGCCGTTCGGACTTTGCAATGCTCCGGCCACTTTCCAAAGGTGTATGCTTTCCATATTTTCTGATATGAATGGGAAATTTATTGAAATCTTTATGGATGATTTTTCAGTTGTAGGTTCTTCTTTTGATAACTGTT
Source organism: Biancaea sappan (assembly GCA_037074585.1). Lineage (NCBI taxonomy): Eukaryota > Viridiplantae > Streptophyta > Magnoliopsida > Fabales > Fabaceae > Biancaea > Biancaea sappan. Next base: position 29,888,780 of record CM073493.1, read on the forward strand.
TGCACAATTTATCTCTGGTTTTAAAAAGATGTCAGGAAACTAATTTGGTCCTAAACTGGGAGAAATGTCATTTTATGGTGAGAGAGGGAATAGTGTTGGGACACAAAATCTCTTCTAAAGGAATACAAGTAGACAGAGCTAAAATTGAAATTATAGAAAAACTCCCCCCTCCCATTAACGTCAAAGGAGTACGAAGCTTCTTGGGGCATGCTGGATTTTATAGGAGGTTTATTAAAGACTTTTCAAAAATTGCCAAACCACTGTGCAACCTCCTAGTTAAGGATGTTCCTTTTGTTTTTTATGAAGCATGTTTGTTAGCTTTTAACACCTTGAAAGAAAAATTGATTAGTGCTCCTATAGTTACTCCACCTGATTGGAATCTCCCTTTTGAATTGATGTGTGATGCTAGTGAAATAGCTGTTGGTGCTGTGTTAGGACAGAGAAAGAATAAGTTGCTGCATGTGATTTATTATGCTAGCCATGTTCTCGATACCACTGGTTCGTATATTTTATAGCACATAAAATATTCCAGCAAGTATACTGGGTCGCAACAAGTAATAAAGTGATAAGTAGAGTATCGTTCCACAGAGATTGAGGTATCAAATAAAATTCAATTAGGCTAAGTGAAATGCTATTAAGACTTATGAAGGAAATTTTAGAAATTACACAAAAAAAATGGGGGTGATGATTGAAACAACGCAATATAAATAACTGAAATTTAAATAACTAAACAGAAAATAAAACAGACAAAAGATGTGTAATTGGTCACAAATTCCATGGAATTGTGCATCATCATCCTTTCCTTTGAATATTCTTGGCTAATTCTATTATGTAATCTTCAATCTAAAATTCTTAGAAAGTCTTCTAAGACTGAATTATATTAAAATTATAGTTAGGAAGATCTTCACTAATCTATAACTCAAATATAATCCGATGAAGTCCTAATCACATCAATGCCCCGCAATCGCATGTGACATGTTATCTCTTGTCCTACTCATTACAAATACATAGCAATCGCATGCATGTATAAATAACAAGCTTCATAGGACAATAAATAAAATAGAACTTTGGCCAAGAAAATACTCATTGGTCCAAATGAATTAAAGTACAATTTCCATTTCATCAAATGACCGACTACACAAGAAAATGAGATTGATTTCGTTGGTCTAATCCGATTAATTCATAGACAAATTAATCTTTGAATCATTGAAGAACAATTCAATTAAATTACAATCCATTCAATGTTGGCCAATTTTCTAAAAGATGATTGAATCCAAAAGCTTTGAAATTACAATCTAACTTATCCAAAATAATTGACTAAAATCTTAGATCAACCATTCAATTAAGTCATGAAGCTCAAGAAAATTATTCAAGCCACATAAATAAAACTATCTATATCTAGATAATCTAATTTATGGTGGAAATTACAAGGTCAAGCTCAATATCTAGCTAACTCTAGCATAGACATAAAAATCTCAAACTCATTGAAGGTTCATCAAACATTCAAGAGGAAGAATAATCAGTAAAATCCATTCCATTAAACGAAAATGCATTAAAACTGAATATGTTCAACAATAAAGCTTCATAAAACCGAAATACATCAATCCTTAAACTCAGAAATTACATGGAAAAGAAGAATAACATGACAGAAAACAGAAAATACAACAGAAAACTAACAAACTATGAAGGAAAATGGAAGAAAAGGGGAGAAAATGAGAGAAGGAGAGCCATTCCCAAGTGGGAAGGCTTCCTTTCCCTCAAACCAAGCTCTGGAAGTCGCCTCTGTCTGCAGCAGCCGTGGGTCTGAAGTTTGGAGCGAAGCCTCCCTTTGTTTTGACCTAAAAATTGCATTTATAGTGGTTCTCTGCAGCGCCAGCGCCGGGCGCTGGCTTAACCTAATTTTTCACTATGTTCTGCACTATACTTCTGACTCACTGCTCCTGGCGCCAGGCATTGGCTTCCTGGCGCCGGGCGCCAGGCCATTTTTTCAGCATTTTTGATTTACTCTCTGTTGCTTTGTTTCTTGTCCGGTTCGAGCCCAGATGCCTCCAAACTCTATAAAACACATAAATGAACCATTTTGGAGTAAAATCATGGAGTTAAAGAACATAAATCTATAATTAACTTTCACCCAAAATAATTCAAAACATTATAAAAATAGAGTTTTGGCAAAAATCAAGATGCAAAAAGGGCTAGAATAGAGGCTAAAATATATGGAAAATTGCATGTTATCAACCACCCAACTAAATTATGCCACCACTGAAAAAGAACTTTTGGCTATTGTTTATGCATTTGATAAATTTCGTTCTTATTTGGTAGGAACTAAGGTGGTTGTTTATACTGATCATGCAGCAATTAGGTACTTATTCGCTAAACAAGACTCCAAACCACAGCTGATTCACTGGATCCTTTTGCTCCAAGAGTTTGATTTGGAGATAAGAGATAAGAAAAGGGTGGAAAATGTGGTGGCTAACCACTTGTCACGAATTGAAACCAAGGAAGGACACAATAATGACCATATTCTCATCAAGGAAGAATTTCTGGATGAACGACTCCTTGCCATTGATAACATTCTTTTTCCATTTATTTTAGTCCCTATTTTAGTCCTTTTTGCCTCTTTAATTTTGTCAATTCTCTAATTTTATTATGTTTTAGAATTTATTAGGTATAAACTATTTATGGATTGAATGTGTCTCAATTTTTATATTTTTAGAACTTGAATTGTAAAATGCTCAATTTAATTCCTACAAATTTTAATTTTGGAGAGAAAAGTGTTGACATGGACAAAGATGCTGATTGGATGCTAATGTGGCACTTTTTGGGTGATGTAGATACTGACTAGGATATGCTGGATGTGGGGCCCACTTAAACTCTTATTCAATGCCATGTAGTCAGAATTTTTGGGCAGAAATATTAATTTTCGTAGGTCAAAAAAAAAACATGGCTGAAATATTAATTTTGCCATGATATTCTGCTGTTGTTTGTCACTTTCTGCTGCAGAAATATTAATTCTGCTTCTGCCATACTTTTCTGCTGCTGTGCTGCTGCTGTTTGGCATGCTGTTCTGCTGCAGAAATATTAATTTTGCTGCTATTTTGCTGTCAAAGTGCTGCCATATCATGGAAGAGGCATCAAAGGAGGCATCTAGGGCAGAATATCCCTTTAGGCATGTGTTAGATCAATTTTATATTTGCAAAATCGAAATTTATTAAGGGGACTAAGTCATTTTTCTGATAAGAGGTCCTAGCACCATTTTTCTGTCTTCCTTGGGCAGCAATGGCTGGGAGCAACATAGAGGCAACTCTCTAGCTTGGTTAGAGGGAAAGGAAGCCTTCCCACTTGGGAATAGCTCTCCTTCTCCCATTTTCCTTCCTTTTCTTGCATTTTCCTTCATAGTTTCTTAGATTTCTGTTGTATTTTCTGTTTTCTGTCATGTTTTTCTTTCTCTTCCATGTAATTTTCTAAGTTTAAGGATTGATGTAGTTTGGTTCTATGATGTTTTATTGCTGAACAATTTCGATTTTAATGCACTTTCGTATAATGGAATGGATTTTACCGATTATTAAGCTCTTGAATGCTTGATTAACCTTCAATGAGTTTGACATTTTGATGTCTATGCTAGAGTTAGCTAGATATTGAGCTTGACCTTGTAATTTCCACCATAAATTAGATTGTCTAGATATAGATAGTTTTATTTATGTGGCTTGAATAATTTTCTTGAGCTTCATAATTTAATTGAATGGTTGATCTAAGATTTTAGTCAATTATTTTGGTTAAGTTAGATTGTAATTTCAAAGTTTTTGGGTTCAATCATATTTTAGAAAATTGGCCAACATTGAATGGATTGTAATTTAATTGAATTGTTCTTCAATGATTCAAAGATTAATTTGTCTACGAATTAATCGGATTGGACCAACGAAATCAATCTCATTTTCTTGTGTAGTCGGTCATTTGATGAAATGGAAATTGTACTTTAATTCATTTGGACCAATGAGTATTTTCTTGGCCAAAGTTCTATTTTATTTATTGTCCTATGAAGCTTGTTATTTATACATGCATGCGATTGCTATGTATTTGTAATGAGTAGGACAAGAGATAACATGTCATATGCGATTGCGGGGCATTGATGTGATTAGGACTTGATCGGATTATATTTGAGTTATAGATTAGTGAAGATCTTTCTAACTATAATTTTAATATAATTCAGTCTTAGAAGACTTTCTAAGAATTTTAGATTGAAGATTACATAATAGAATTAGCCAAGAATATTCAAAGGAAAGGATGATAATGTACAATTCCATGGAATTTGTGACCAGTTGCACATCTTTTATCTGTTTTGTTTTCTGTTTAGTTATTTAAATTTCAGTTATTTATATTGTGTTGTTTCAATCACCACCCCCCCCTTTTTTTGTGTAATTTCTGAAATTTCCTTCATAAGTCTTAATAGCATTTCACTTAGCCTAATTGAATTTTATTTGATACCTCAATCTCTGTGGGACGATACTCTACTTATCACTTTATTACTTGTTGCGACCCAGTATACTTGCTGAAATTTTATATGTGCTATAAATTATACGCACCAGCCATCCAAGAACTGCCATGGTATGCTGATATGGCCAATTTCAAAGCAGCAAAAATTCTCCCAACGGAGTTAAATGGGCAGCAATTAATAAAATTTCTTCATGAAGCAAAATTCTATATCTGGAATGAACCTTACCTGCTGAAAAGATGTAAGGATGGGCTACTGAAAAGATGTGTGCCTCAAGAGGAGGTTAAAGACATCCTATGGCATTGCCATGCTTCTGGGTATGGGGGTCATTTTAGTGGTGACCGGACAGCCGACAAGATATTGCAATTAGGGTTATATTGGCCAACCATGTTTAAAGATGCTTATGAGTATATAAAGCAATGTGAAAGATGTCAGAGAACAGGAAACATATCCAAGAGGCATGAGATGCCTATGAACTCAATTCTTGAGGTGGAGTTATTTGACGTTTGGGGGATTAACTTTATGGGCCCTTTCCCATCGTCCTATTTCAATGTCTACATACTCGTAGCAGTGATTACGTATCAAAGTGGGTTGAAGCTTCTGCAACTAAAACCAATGATGCTCATGTAGTGATGAACTTTCACAAAAAGAACATATTCTCAAGATTTGGCGTACCAAGGGCCTTGATTAGTGATGAAGGCACGCATTTTTGCAACAAGAAACTTGATTCTTTATTGGGAAAGTATGGCGTAAAGCATCGAGTCGTAACTCCTTATCATCCGTAAACAAGCGGCCAATTGGAAGTATCGAATCGAGAATTAAAGCAGATTTTGGAGAAAACAGTTAATTCCTCAAGGAAAGATTGGGCTTCTAAGCTAGATGATGCACTATGGGCCTACCGAGCTGCTCTGAAGACACCAATTGGGATGTCTCCATATCAGTTGGTGTATGGGAAGGCTTGCCATCTACCTGTAGAATTGGAGCACAAGGCCTTCTGGGCTACTAAATTTCTCAACTTTGATTAGAAGGCGGCCGGAGAGAAGCGGATTTTGCAACTTCATCAACTGGATGAATTTAGGCTTCAAGCCTATGAAAGTGCACAGATCTACAAAGAAAAGACTAAGCAATGGCATGACAAGCGAATCATTCCTAAGAGTTTTGAGCTTGGGCAATTGGTGCTGTTGTACAATTCCAGATTGAGGCTCTTCCCTGGAAAACTAAAGTCAAGATGGTCTGGCCCATTTGTAATCAAGGAGGTCTTTCCTCATGGAGCGGTGCTGCTGTCCAACATGGAAACAGAGACAAGCTTCAAAGTCAACGGACAACGGTTAAAACATTATTTGGGAGAAGAGAGCCGACCCAAGTGCTCATCCATCATCCTTTCAACTCTATCATGAAGAAACTGGGTAAAGTCTAGCTAAGGACTATAAATTTAGTGCATCTTGGGAGGCAACCCAAGTCTCTTACCTTTCTCTTTTAATTTCAGTCTCTTACTGTTTTTCAGTATTGTGCTCCTGTTGTTGTTGTGGCTGTGTTAATGTTGCTGTCCATTTGTATGTGTGTGTGCTGCTTAATTTGTGCAATTTGGATGAAACAATCTTGTTGGAATGATATGCTGAAATTGCCCATGTTGCATGAATTGAGTCTGTATTTGATTGCTGAATTTTGTGTTGCTTGCTGCAACTCGTGTGATTCACTATTCCCAATTTCTCTGCTTGGACATTGCTTAGTTTGCTTGGGGGGGAAATTTGCTGCTAAAAAAAAATTGCCTTTTTGGATTGCTGTCACTCTAGCGCCTATAGGCGCCAGAGGGCCAACTCTCGAGTTGGCCAGCGCCCCAGGCGCCACACAGGGCGCCTGAGGCACCCCCGTCTTCACCAAGGTATCACTCAACGTGGCGCCTGAGGTGCCCCGTCGTCAACACGTCACAGTTTCAACGTGGCGCCCAGGCGCCACGTCCCTATAAAATCTTCACCTTCATTTTTTTAGCTCATTTTCACCCCCCTCAAACCCTAGCAGACCCCTTTTCTCTGAAGTCAGTGGATCTCCGCCTTGCAGCCCTCCTTTGCCTCCATTTTTGGGTAAGTTTCACCCTTCATACCCCCACCATTCCTCTTTTCCCCCACTTTCCATACACTTTACTTCACCTTTCACTATTTTCACCCCCCTCAAAAAAAAAGGGAACTTTCATCTTTTCAGAAAATTTCAAATTTACATGCTTCACATTTTCAAGAATGTTAATTCCCCTTTTGAATTTTACTTCAAAAAAAAAAGTTTCTTTTTGAATAAAAAGGGATTTGAAATGCCTGATGTGAATTTTAGGGTTTTAATTTAAATTTTAGAATTTCTTTTTGGCTTTTCTAGGATTATAACTGCTGATATGTCTGGAAAGCAGCAAAGAAAAAGTCAAAGAGAGTCGTCTTCTCGTAGGAATTTTGATCCGTCTAGATTTAGGTCCTTAGAACATAGCAAGCGTTTTGAGGATTTAGAATCTAGAGAATTTATTGCTGAATCTGGTTTTCACTTACGAGAAGGCGAGAACCCTGAAATTCTACACTAGATTAGAGAGTGGGGTTGGGAAAAATTGTGTGAGCCGGCTGCCCCTTTTTGCCCTGTAATTGTAAAAGAATTTTATGCTAATGCTTACCGGTTAAGGAGTGATCAAGGTGTCAGAGATCCCTGTATTTCCTTTGTTAGAGGAAAGGACATTCATTACTTAATTAACAGTCTCAACAATTATTTTGGCTTACATTATGCACCGGGGCAATGTGTTTTCGATAATTAGATGAGACATAGATATGTGAAGGCCCCTCACATTATTGCCACTCTTTGTCGGGAGGGGGCAAGTTGGGAACTGGATGCCGAGGGAAAAGCTGCTAATTTTAAAAAATCAGAAATGAAACAAATCCCCAAGGCTTGGTGTACATTTGTCCAGTCCAACTTGCTGCCTACCTCGAACCGGTCAGAGATAACCATCGAACGAGCAGTGGTTATCTATTTGATCGTGACAGGGAAGGTATTTAATGTGGGTTCCCTGATTTCTCATAACCTTTCAAAATTATCTCAAAAACAGGGAAAACGCCTCGGATATTCGTGCCTCATCACAGGCTTGTGTGAGAAGGATGAGGTACCGTTAGAGGATGTACCGCGAAGAGCCCCGGAGAGCGCTATCACCAAACAGGTGATAGACTCGATGTTTCACAATTTTATGGCTATCACGGCTCCTCTACCGGTCCCTCCTCCTCCTCCTCAGGTACCTGTGAGACCCCGTGCTGCACCTCCTCCGCCTAATATGTCGGAGCGCCTGAGTAGTGTTGAGACTGGGATTGGGGAAATCAGGCACACCCTCGATACCTTCATCGCCACGCATAACCAACAGCATCGGGCACTTGCTCATGTGATGTTTTCCCTTGGTTGGCATTTTGGTGCCCCCACTAATGATTGGATGCTGGAGGATCCTACCTATGACCCATTTGCAGATATCAATTTCGATCCATCCGCCAATCGGGAAGTCGGAGGTGAAGGTAGTCACAACATGGAAGGAGAGGCCCACAACGAGGATGAGGACGATGATTGATTTATGCTTTTGATTCACATCTTGTTGCAGTTGTTGTTTTTGTTATTTTTGTTTTTAGTTATGTTTTGTACACACTTTCTGACATTTCGTATTTTAGTCTTGTAACTTGTGGATTTTTCTGTTGATGTTTAGTGCTTTTGGATCCTTTTTGGTTTAATGAAAGTTGTCTCGTGCTTTTCCTTTCTGCATTCGGTTATTTTGCTGTTGTTTATTTCTCGTTATTTTGGAATTTTTGTGGATGGTTTCTTTTTGGTTTATAGCATTCATTTTCCCCGCACCCCCAGTTTTAGATTGTCTCTTTTTGAGTCTTCAAGCCTTGTTTCTGTTTTGATTTGACATTGAGGACAATGTATCGTTTTGGTTTGGGGGAGTTGAGTGACTTTTTGGCTTTGGATTTTTCTTGATAAATTGGATAGTACTTTACAGATTTTATATTATTCCTATTTCAATTAATTTTATGCATTGTCATCTTAATTAAAATATAGCTTAAATTGGACTTTTCAGAATATTTGGATTAAATTGAAAATTTTCAATAATTTTAACTAAGAATTGTTGACCCTCTTATTTTTCTAAAATGTATTCTTCAAAACCTTGAAAAAGTTTTAGTTTTTACTTTTGACAATTTCTTACTCAATAAGGGATTTCCTTCTCTTAATAATAAAAAAAAAGAAAAAAAAACAAACAAACAAAAACAAAAAAAAACAACAAAGAAATGCTCATATGCATCCATTAAAATAAAATAAATGGAGGTGTGGTTTAAGTTGAGGAAGTATAGTGTGGATTAGGTGTACAATACTTGTTCCAACCAATGAATCACATTTTCCTTGCAAATAAAGGCGACGGACAAAGTGTTGTTGTGTGGATTAGGCGCACGGGCAACTCGTTGTTTCCTGAGCCTCGCTTTCCTTTCTTTTTACTTTGATTGAGGGGGAGATGTGTAGATGAGGCGCACTGTCTTCACTTCAATCATTTTATTTTAATGTTCTGTCTATTGAGAAGTTTTCCTTGAGAGCCAAAAATTGTCAAGCAAAAAGGAAATTTTTTTTTAAGTTTTTGAAAGAATAATTTTAGAAAGTAAGGGTGTTTGCATTTCATCTTTAAACTTTTTGAAAATTCTCTTTTTCTATCTTTAGATTCAAAAATTATCCTTTGCGAGTTAGTTTTATTAAGATGACTGCATGAAATTGACTTGTATGGGTTTAATGTTTTATGTTGTTCAGTACTTCTTTTTCATCCTGAAAAATCTTTAACCTCTGTTTAGTTTTTAGTTTCCAGTTAGTATGCGCTTGAGGACAAGCAATAGTTTTGGTTTGGGGGAGTTGATTAGTCCTTTATTTTGGTTAATTTATATTGCTTCTTTAGGACTTTTTCCTTTCCTTGATCCCTTTTTTGTTATCTTTGTTCTTGCTTTGTTCTTTATTTTTGGCTTTCCTCTTTGTACATAGTAGTTGCTTTGCTTTATCTTGTTTTAATCTCTTTCTTTGCCTTTTTATGCTTTTTGTTGTGTTTTTCTTGTAGGCTTTCTTTTCTGGTCTGCTGCTAGCTGGTGTGCTGATGAGATTCTGAAGCAAAGTGCTGATATAATGCAAGTCTGGAGGCTGGCGCCCAGGCGCCAGAAGCTTTACTCTTGGCCTGATCATTAAATGGCTGGTGCCCAGGCACCACACGGGGCACCTAGAGGCGCTAGCAGCCCAACTCTCTGCCTCGAGGAATGAAGGTGGCGCTCAGGCGCCACAATATGATTCTTCCTTCATTTTCTGCATGGCGCCCAGGCACCACGCAGGGCGCCTGGGCACCGGGGTCCTGACATGTGCCTATAAATAGGATTCTGAAGCATTTTGGTGCATCTTTTGGCTGGAGGAGAAGGAGCTCTGCTAGGGCAAAATCGGGGAAGAAGGGAAACCTACTCTCCATTGAGTTTGATGCTTATTTCTTTCTCTCTTTCCTCTTGTATCATGTTTATTTATGTATTTGTGATATTTTTCTCTTCTTCCACCATGTGTAACTAAGTTTCTAGGGTTAGGGGATTGATGTAATTGACTCCCATGAAGCTTTGTTATTGAATGCTTTAATATATTTGCAATTTCGATTTTTGGAGTATACTTTACCATTTTTTTTATCACTCTTGGATGCTTAGCTACCATCTTCAATGAATCTAGGGTTTATATTAGTGCTAGACATAGCTTGATATAGACTTGCCTTTGTAATTTCTACCGTGATTCGGGTTATTCTAGACATAGATAACCTTAATTGCGTGGTTTTTATGAGTTCTTACGCTTAAACGCCGAATCAATTAATTTGACTAAGACATTAGCTAATTAATTGAGTGAGGTAGATTTGTTTCACCAAGACATTGGGTTCAAATATCTTTGTGAACTTAATCAACAGAAAGAGGAATTTGAAAATGTATGGAAGTATTTTCTAATGACTCAAAGATTAGTTTGTCTATGAATTAATCGGATTAGGAGCTAAGTAAAATCAATCCCCTATGCTCGCTTTGTTCTCGTATATAGATTTCGTTGTGCTAGCCAACTTAGTGTCTTAATTTAATTTGCGATCTTTAACTTTAGACTCAACCACTCTACCATTTCAATTGTCCAAATATAATTTGAGCTAGTGAAATTGGTAATTGTTAAAGTCAATCCCTGAGGACGATAACTCTTTCTCTCTCACTTTACTACTTGTGCGACCCGATACACTTGTCGGGAAATAGCGCATCATCCTTCAACAATTTCTAGCTATCATGAAAAAACCTCAATCACAAAGTGGTCCATAATCTTCTCCCACATCTCCAACTCACCCATCAGGCAACGCTGCTTCATTCTCCCTCCGCAAATTTCTCTCTTTTCTCTCACCTGCAAAACTACCCCCATCCAAGATTCCACCACCATTACTACCTTAACAATTAAAACTCTCTTCTTCATTGACTCACTTTTTGTCAAAAACCTAGAAATTTGGTGAGTGCTGACCTACCCAACATGATGCTCACACCTCTTCTTTATCCGCAGAGTTATCCTCTGTGATTTGCCCATCTCTTGCTTATGCCGACACTATTCTTCAAATCGGCCTATGGTTCCTAAGTTATGTATTTCTGTCTTTCTCACTACTTTGTCCTTTTTTTTACTTTTAATAATTAAATCACCATGCATATCATAATCCCAATGTTGCTGAAGCAAGAAACTCTATTGGTAGTATATATCATTAAACAAAGTAGCTGAGGGAAAAAGGAAAAAGCTTACCCAGCAAAGAACAACAGAGTTTTTCAGAACAACCTCGTGGAAATTTCCAGTCCCATATCCCATCTCTGATCATGCCTATCATAGTCTTACATGGGATTCAATAACCAGAAACAGAAAGGAAAAATGATAGAAAAATCTTACCTTTGATTTTTCTCCTTCTGATTCTCTGATAACACTTCCCTTTTTTGTTCTGATTTTTCTCCACCAAAATCCAATGCTCCATTCTTCCCCCCGATTCTTTGATTTTCTTAGAAGCTCTCTCAATTCTCGGCTTTGCAATTTTTTTTCAATTGCTTTGCCCAATCTCTGCTTGGTCTCTCAACAGTAGAAGTGGCATTATTTTCTTAGAAGTGGCATTATTATTCCTAATTGACGTAAACTGATGAAGGCATTAGTTTAAAGGTTGATAGTTTAATCATGTATTATATGTATATTGTATTTTATACTCAAAAAAAACTTAGTATTTAAAAAAAGTATTATTTCATTATTAAGTATTTTGCGTTTTTGGTAATCAACATAATAAAATCACCAAGTAAAATGACCAAGTGAGAAGCCAAATAGCCCATCAAATATTATCAAAAAGGAATAAAAGATTTTGAAGCCACTTGATATGAAATCTATCAATGAGGGAGATGAGCTAGCTCTCCCAAGTTCTTTTTTCCACCAGTTTTCTAGCTTAACTCCATTGTCTATATATGCTATATATTTAGTTGCAAATAAGAGAAGAGTCGGAAGCCATCAAATAATTTTATAGAGTGAGAAGAAGGAGATGACAGATGGATGAGCAAATGGCAAAGAAGGGAGAATCAAAGAAAGAATCTATTGGTAAGGCATGGGCTCAAGCTAGAAAAAGGATCCAAGGAGATCATTTCATTGTGTGGTGAATATTGGCAAGAGCCAGTTTGGTGGCAAAACTGTTCGGTTAGACTTATTTTGATTAGGTTTAATTAGTTTTAGCCCAACAGTTTTTTAATATGTTTCAGATTGAATAAGGGTTTGATTTGCTCAATCTGATCTAGTTTTTTTTATCAATTCTAATAAAATAAACAAAAGAGGAACAATATTTTAAAAAAACGTGTCAGCAGTTTTGTTAATATCTTTTTTTTTTTTACGTGAATACTCAATTTGAATACCAGAAGAGTATCACTGTGTTTTAGTTACTATATTTTTTTTATTTTAATGCAAATTATTCTCTGGACAACTATATATATACACACATATATTATAAACAATTTAAAAAAACTAATTCTTCTTCTCCAAATCATGTTTTTATCATTAATTTTTCTTTTTAAAATTTAAAGGAAACTAGTTTCTGAATAGTTTCATAAGTTTAAATCTCATTAAAAAACCTAAATTTAATTAAAACGAAATTAGCAAAATAAATTAATTAAGTGACGTCTCAAAGATAAGCTAGCCACGTTCTTCACACACCTACACAGCTAGTAACACCCCTACTGGCTGGGATTCAAATCCCGATACACCAAGGCTAGATATTAGAATTAAAACACAATTGTAAATGAAGTTTCAAATTTCAAGAAACATCAATAAAAATATTATCAACTTGCAAAAAATCATAATACTATATTTCAAGGTATAAGTTCAACATTTGTATCAAGTACCATTTTCAAAAATTAAAAAAAATGTCAGTTTCAAGAGTAATGTTTCTGCTACTTTTCAGCTATCTGAATGTCTCTCAATGGCTAGCATTCTCAAAAAGGCTTGCCATAGATTTGCACCCATCATGACTGTTGTTGACCAATGACTTCTTTAAAGCAAACATTTATAGATTGTATGTTCAAAATTTTCGCAAGTTGAATGCACAAATGACCAAGTTAATGTAATTGGCACCAGGTCTATCTTTTAAAAGTATTAGATGCTGATGGATTGGTGACACCTTAATAGCAAAGATTAATAGATTTCGAAGGGTGAACTAATAGCAGGAAAAGAATTACAAATTTTCCTAGTTTAGCGACATAAAAATTATTCTCCTATGAGATATAGACGTTGTATTATAGGTGTTAAACAATTAGATTAAGTAAATGAATAGCCAAAGACTAATATTAGCTGTGGATGTTTTACCATATTGAATTATTTCTGATTTGTTTTTTCTATGACACATTTAAAATAATAAAGTAGTTCACTGCTCTGAAGATTTTTCAAGAGTAGTATTTCTGAACAAATAATGTTGAGAACATGGTAGTTGTGAACATAAAATGGTCAAAAGTCAAGAAACTAATATATTCCCAAGTAGAAGTTAAGGAACAAAAAGACCTTATATTGAAGTGTGAACTGTATCCTTGCGCTCTTGTCATCAATGCAGTAAGCAATCCCTGCTTTATTCATAGTTCATCCTAAAACTCAATTTCAACTTTCCTAATATTTTTGTCACATATTTATTAGATAAATATCCTATCAAATAATAATTCATTAGTCAACAGCAGGAGATTTCATCTCAGCTCTGGTTGGTATGTGTACTCTAGTCTACAAGCAAATAGAAAATTTTAATCCCTATCTGGTAGATACCATATAAGCCTGTCACAATTACTATGTTATAGGCTAAGCAGGGCATTACATTTGCCTTTATATAAAGGATACCATGGCCTCCATACACATTGCTGTAGGATAAAATTGAAGAGTAAGCCCAAAATATTATTCACTTTATTTTGAGATTTACAAGAGAAGTCTAGCATTTATATATCCATCTAGCTAGAGCAATTAAGAGAGGAGAATCCTCCACAATCCCAGAGATACAAACATACCTACTAAATACAAATTCATCATAATCAATCAAACTTAATTTTAAGGAAACAAATCAAAAACCAAATATTTACATAAAAAGAAAATAAATCAGCAATAATAACATAATAAGATAGTATCCCATAAAAGCCTAAGCCTATGGAGAGAAAATAGAGGGCACCAGGGTATAGAAGAATAACTTCATGCATGGAGTGACTCATTTGATGTTTTTTTTTTTTTGATTTGGAAGTGATTATTTATTTTTATATATTTGTTGTTTTAGTTTTTTGTACTGTACTGTAACATAAGGAATACGGAATTTTTTTAGTCTGTGGATGTAAGTTACATTGACCGAAACACATTAAATTTGTATATATTTTTGTAATTTTCATTCAGTTTATCTTCTATGTTCTGAGCATTTCTTGCTTGACATTTCAAAACTAAAATTTATATACTTTGGAGCTAATCAGTTTTTTGGCCCCATACCGTCCACTATCTTCAGTATATTGGAGTTGCAAAATAATTTGTTAGGAAGCATCTCCCCATATATATGCCATGTGCTTCTAAATTTACAAAATCTATCTTTGTCCTCCAATCAACTATTTGATCCATCCCATCTGGTTGGCTACAATTGAAAGAGCTCAAAGTGTTAGAATTATCCTCCGACAGATTTAGTGGACATCTATCAACAGGCATGGGTAACTTAACTATGCTTCAAGAGTTATATTTATATGAAGACCTTTTGACAGGCATGTCCTTTTGGCTATATCAAATCTCCATCTATTAATATTTTTAATATATTTAAAATTAAATAACAAAGTCATATGATAAAAATGTCATTAAAGTATAAATCTATATATTATAGATAATTTTGCTTCCACTTTAAGGCAACATAAATATTAAATATATCCCAGTAAGCTATCATGTATCTCTTTTTTAATGCAATGTTAGACTATTAATTTTTTTTTTTTTTATGAAAATGAACCTAATGTGGCATGAATTAAACCCACTGCTTCCCGTTAATGCTGCCACTAAATTTAGTCAATCAATTATCATCTAAACAATATTTTAATACCATCATTTAAATAATTAATATTGAAAATTTTGAATTTGAAATAATTAGTTTAATGCTGCCATTAATTTTAGCCAATCAGCAACCATCTAAATAATTAATTTTAAAAAATTCAAATTTACAATAAATCAATTAATAATGCTAAACATAACACAAAGTTTTAGAAAATTAATAATTATAAGTAAATCAACAATTTTTTTAAATTTTAGGTACAAAGAAAATAAATGCAATATAAATAATGTGGCATGCGAAAAAAAAGTAAACAACAATATCAAAAACCTATAATAACGTGTTTCAATATTTTTTGAAACTTAGTTTTATAATATCTATTACTAAATATATCTTTTGTTATTTATTTGTCTGGTTTATTTAGTATCTTAAATGTTTTATTGTGAAATTTTGTTATATACTACAATCTAAAGTTGGGCAACAAAAAGGATTTGAAAATTTATTCTCTTTATAAAAAAGAGAAATATTTAAATATTTTTTTTCTAATATAGGGTACCAAAAAGTATTCAATAATTTATAATTTTTAAATATAGATACATAAAAAATAAGATAAATTATAATAAATTAAAATTTTTTATATGAAAATTTGAACATTTTTAAATACTCACGTTATGTTTTGTGCATCGTATAGGTCACGTTTTAGTTAGAATAAAATAATAACAGTTCAATCGTTGTCACTGATTAAATAATTTAAATTTTATACAGTTATTGTTATATAATTCTTTAATTTTTTTATATTTGTTATATAATTACTTATACACACACACACACACACACACACATATATATATATATATATCAATTTTGGCATCGTGACATTTAAAGGTTGGAAAATAACTCCCCTACTTTAGGAAAGCAATTAACCATTTTCTTTTGTCACTCGTTTTTTTTTTTTGGTACATTGAAATTGTGGGAGCAACCTGTCGCAATTTTGAATCAATAATAACGTAAAATTAGGATATCGAATGACTGGATCAAACCGCGTTTGGGTAGAATAAAAAATAGAAAGGTAAACAATCATTCGATCCATTTAACATTTTTATGTGGGTCATAAGTTGATTCATAACTTATTAAGATCAATCCAACCCAATTCAACTCAAGTTTTTTTTTTAATTAGTACTTTTTATAAGTTAAACAAAGTCATATATATATATATATATATATATATGTACACACATATATATATATATACATATTTACAGATATAAAATATATATACATGTAACAACCCAAAAATTTACAACTTAGCGAAAATAAGAAAAAAGAAATAAAATAATAAATTCCTATAAAAGGAAAAGGAGTAACGGTTGACTGTCAGGGAACAGGAGTCGACTGGTTATCTAAAAAAAGATTAAATTAAGTAAAATAAAAAAAAACAATTGACTGCTCAGAACTCGACAGTGGGCTGGTATAGTCCAAATCACATTAAGCGGCTAGTTGGTGAATTGTTTAATAGGAATATCACATGTAATTATGAGAATCTCAGAGGAACGATTACGGGAACATGAATTTGAACACACATCAAGAGAAGGTGGAATAAACAAAAAAATAAAAAGGATAATTTTTATGAAGAAATAGTGGCTGTCAGAATAAAAATCAGAAAACAGAGCAACGACCGAAACAATGAACAGGGGTCAGTTGGGAATCCATGGAAACTAAGTAAGAATGCAGTTAGAACTCAATTTAGTTAGTTTAAAGATTTCTTAAACGGAAGGAAAAGCTAAACATATGAATAGCAATATGCACTGAGACTAAAATGACAGTATAACACAGAGTGAAACACGTGAGAGAGAGAGAGAGAGAGCTGAGTAAGAAAGAACAGAAGCTTTGGGATGAAAAGCATTAGAGGAAATTCTAAGGTGGAATTGCTATTCATAAGATGCATGTTTTATACTGCTGTCTTCTGAAATAATGTTTTGATATTGAAAATGCTTTCTGAACTGATGTTTTATACTGATGATTGTGAAAGAATGTCCATGAATGATTTATGAAAGAATGAGTGTGCATAAAATGAATTTTGTGATCTTAGCATGGAATTGAGGGTTGGAAACCAGGCTTTCATGGAATTGAGGCTTGGATTGAGAGTCTGCGGAAGCTCTCCTTCCATGAGAAGACTGAACTAGAGATACTGCAGTATTTTATTTTTAGGAGTTTTGTGTGCCACCAACTAAATGAACGAAGCTTGCTAAGTTTCACTCCCCACAGAAAACCGTTTTCTATGATTGAATGCACAAGTCTTCAAATGTTTAATGCATGGACTGATTGGCTCTTATGACTGGAATGATTTCTTTTCCAACTGTTTTATAAGTATGCTCTCTACTGGAGTTTCCATCTCACTTTTCTGTTTTATAACTCACCATTCCAAGTGGAAATGCAAAAGTGACACTGAATTGAGCGGGAAGTGTTATGTTAGGAAATGGACTTATAACTAATCTAGGAACGTACTGTAACTTAAAAGAGTGCACATTTTGTTCTATGTACTGCACTGAACTATACAAACTATGTATCTTAATATGCTGTGAAAATCATGCTACAGTGTTATGTATGCTTAAGGAATTTCAAAAGAAAATCATGCTCTAGGAACGTACTGTAACTTAACAAGTCAAGCTGCCACCTTTCAGAATACATTCAGAATAAGAACAGAAAGAACAACTGGCTAGTCTCTCCGAGCAGCCAATTGTTATTCCTAAGTTCTGCTACATTCACTGAACTCTATTTCAAAAGAGGAGGAAATACTCTAACTTAAAGGATTTGGTAAATAAGACTAGAGTTTCAGAGAATTTAAATAACCCTTGTATGTATATATAATCAAAACCATCATATCTAAATAAAATGTGTTATGTTAGATAAATTTAAATCTCATAAGATTAAATAAAAAATAAAATAACAAAAAAATATTGGGATAAAAGGAACGTTACAATACACATATATATCTTTTATATAGACTCACATATAAGACTTAGACCATTGACTAAGTGACGAGGATAAGTCATTGGTCTAATTATTGAGCCATCAGGTTATTAGTTAGATTGAAAAAATTACCAATATATATATATATATATATATGCTTACAAACTCAAGTAATATTTTATTATGAGTTTTAACAAAATAGGTGCCAAATAAATTCCAATTTAATTAAAAAATTCTAAACTTGTCTTTCAAAAAAAATTAAATTTGTGAACATATATATGTATATATGTTGTGTATGTATGTCTATGTCCATAGGTGTGTGTGTTTCTATAAACGTATGTGTGTATATGCATGCACACATGCAAATGCATGTGTGTATGGGTTTGTGTGTGCATTTGTGTCTGTGTGTGTACGTGTGTGTATGAACGCACGTGCATACTTGTGTGCATGCATGTGTGTACACATGTATGTGTATCTAAATAAATCTATATTAATTCTCTGGTTACTAGTTTAACTATCTGGATTAGTCTTGCAAAGTTAATTAGAATTTGTGTTGGATAATCAAATTTACTATTCGAAACTGAGTACAAAAAAACTAATAATCACTACAATAGTTTAGATATAGATCAAGTGCTTCAGTGCTCCAATCTCTAATAGATTTTTTGCTTCTAGTGGTAAATGGGTTATGTGGTTATTAATGGGTCAAATCATTTATTATCCATACTAAATAGGTAACAGTGTGACCCAACCCATTTATGACGTCAAATTTAAGTAGATTGAATTAGAGTCAAAGAGTGAATGTGTTAAATTAGATAAATAGTTTTGTATCAATTTTGACACCCTTAGGTAGAACTCTCTTAAAGATAATGAGTCTACCTGCCCTTACCTTGCAAATAAAGCTTGCTTTTTTTTTCGCTTTTATTTGTATATAGGCCTATATATATATTGTTTGCTTTTATTTATATATAGGCCTCTTTATGTTGCCTAACTTTATGATACGTGTGCCAATTTTTAAAAATTTTATTGAAAAAATGCAATTTTTTTTTATAATTAGTAGGGTTGATAATTTTGAACCACGACCATCTAATTATCAAAATTCAACTATTTATAACTTAGACTTAATTATGTTAACTCAAAGATCAAACTTGTTGGATTAATGATTTAACTAATTAAAATATGAGCTTTCAAATATCAGTCAATGTTAACTTTTTGATCTCACTCAAATTGGACATTTCCTATTAAATTGTAATTTTAATTTTATTTATTTTTATGCATTGAAAATCATAATTGAAAATATTTCATTTGTATTCATAGTCTAAATGAGAGCTATATATATATAAATATATGAGATAAATAATCAAACTATATCTACCAAACATAATCAATTTTAAGTTTTCATTTGTCAAAATTAAATACTTTGCACTGGACATATAATCCTATCGAGTGATCCATTTCACTAGAAATTATAGGATTTTAATGCTTAAAGATCATATTCTTTGCAGAACACAAGCTTTTAAGAAATATGCTTCTAACCATCTCTAATTTATCTTTACTTGAACTGATTAGTATTTCCTTTAACTGCTTAATAGATATGGCTTAAAACACCTATGATATTAATATTTTATCTATTTAACACATACGTTTAGTAAATATTCTTTATGTCTTTCTATTTAATCTTTTCATATTATGTTTAATAGGATTGATTTTATATGTGCGACTTTGTGTCTCAAAAATAAGTTTACTGTTTCTTCTTCTACATTCAATTTTCCCTTTATTTTGTAATTTCTTATCTTTTAAATTATATATAAAAAACAAAATGAGGACAATACACCTGGAACGGGTTTGGTAACGTTTTAATTTTGAAATAATTATTGTCATCCGAATATTTAATTATTTGTTTATACATATATATATGTATATATATGCGTGTGCCTATATACGAGATATGCCAATATGTTAAGGTGCTGCTTGAAACTACTCATATATCATGCATAATATTATAAATTCATTATGAGGAATGCAAAGATGAGAGGAAATTTATATTTATAACTTTGCCGTGCATATGATAGAGTAGCCATGAAGTTTTGGGGAGTGCAAGAAGACATAAATCTTCAGCATAGAAGATCATGAAGAGTATTTAAAACAGGGGTGTGTCTTCTACAATAAAACTTATTTGGTCACTATAAGAGAATTATAATATTTTTTAAATCTTTGAATTTTAATGATATTTATGATGGTTACAAACTCTGCATCCATATGGAAGAGAGCTTCATTAAACCTTTAAAACTTAATTTAATCATTTTTTACGTTTATTATATGAAGAAGAGATATACAGTTATTTAAATAGGTAATGGCAAAGTTTATATTGTGGACTATTACTCTCGCCTTCAGTGTTGGCATTATAGAACGACTATTTCTGAGCTTTAAGGAAACTAGTGATAAAGTATCATGCCATGGTTGCCAAAGTGGGTGTAGAATACATCACTATAATGGAAGTGCGTTCTTAATCAAAGTGCTTTTTGTTTAATTCCTGTGAATGTTTCATTGTCCTCTCTTATAGTTGGGAAATCTTTTATTGTTAACTAATACTTTCTCGTAAACTTCTTATTTTTACGGACCAATTCTTGATCAAGTTGTACTTTTATATATCTTTATTTCCAAATTGGAATGTTATCTTTTCATTAAAGAAATGAATGTTTCATTGTCAAAGTGCTTTTGTTTAATTCCTGTGAATGTTTCCTTGTCCTCTCTTATAGTTGGGAAAATCTTTTATTGTTAACTGATACTTTATCTTGAACTTTTTATTTTTACAGACCAATTCCTGATCAAGTTGTACTTTTATATCTTTTTTTCCAAATTGGAATGTTATCTTTTCATTAAAGAAATGAATGATAAATGCTAATCATCATAGAATCATGTGAATAATTTTTGCCTAAAGGTTATAGTTTTTTTTTCCCATATTGATGTCTGGTCTTATGAATAGCTTCACTAGAGAATTTTCGGTATTGGACTATATTTTAATGGTCTCGTTGTTTTTGCTCTATTCTGTTCTGCCCCTCTTCTATTTCACATGCGGGCCTTTTAATTTATACAGTGACTAGGGGTTGTACATGTGCTGTCACGTTCTGTACAAGCCGTCCATTTTTGGATATTTACTTATTTTCCTCTGTTTTCATTTCTCTATTTTCATTGATGAATGGAGAACAAAAGGGAGCAGGCTGCTGATTGGCTTTCAACAAGCACTTGCTAGTTTTACAAATTATATTTACCATGTGTTGATTTTACAAAATTATAATTAATAACCTTTCACTGCATCATGCAGAGTATATTCGAAGACCTCCCATAGATAGGACTTCTGAAGTAATTGACAAAATAATTGTAGCTAATGAAACAGAGATTTAACACATACATCGAGGAGGGATGTAGGAACCCCCTTGATGGTGTCCAGAATGTAAACAAGAGTAAGAACAACTCTTTGTCACTCTGATTTAGTTTTACTTCTTTTTTTGCAGTTTCATTAGTTCACATTGATTGAATTCTGGGATGGCTGATTCTCCAAGTTGGTTTACTGTAGTGACTCTAGCAATACTCTGTTTCTAATTTTCCACAAAACCACAAGTCCTCAACTTTATAAAAATTAACCAAACTCGTCTTGACAAAAAGTTCTGAATTAATACTTATATATGCTCTGCATGCTGATGAAGTTTGTATTCAGACACGTGTCAATTAGTCTGATTATTTATTAATCAGTTATAGTTTTAGTTAATCAGTTTTAGATTAGTTTACAATTTGATATTTTCAGTTTTTTGTTCTGTGTATATATTGTGCCTTGCTGTACATATTGTTTTTTGATAATTGAAGGAATTATTTTCTTTCTATTTTGACTTACTCTACTTACCCGAAGTCTCGTATTGAGATTGTAACATGGTATCAGAGCCAAGTTACTTTAGACTCTGAGAAACTGTTTTGAAGAGACAATGGCGGATTCGAGTGGATCAAGTGTGGAGAGAAGGTCGAATACGTTGTATACGCCGTCGAACTCAGATGATCCATTACAGCTACTTAACTCGGATAATCCAGGAATGGTGCTGGTCACGGTTCCTCTCAGTGACACGAACTTCCTGATCTGGAGTCGATCGATCAAGCGCGCTTTGGAAGCAAAGAATAAAATCGGTTTCATCAATGGTTCCGTGACAGAACCGATGGAAGAACCTGATCGAGGTAAATGGAGACGATCTGATCAGATGGTGTGTTCTTGGATTATCAATTCAATGAGCAAGGAAATCGCAGAGACGTTCGTGTACTGCTCCTCGGTGAAGAAACTGTGGTCAGAGTTGGAAGAGCAGTTTGGAGAAGGAAACGGTCCACAGATATATCACATTCGACGGCAAATTTCATCAATCGAACAAGGTAACCAATCTGTTGGGATGTATTATAATAGATTGAAGAAACTTTGGGAAGAACTCAACGTTCTTCAGCCGGCTCCACAATGTACTTGCGGCGTTATGGAGAGGTGTCAGTGCAACCTTTCTGAAAGTCTTGCGACTGTAGTTTCGCAAACCAAGCTGATTCAGTTTCTTATGGGGCTGAATGATAGTTATGACTCAATTAGGAGTCAAATTCTGGTCCTGGACCCGTTACCATCAGTGAACAAAGCTTATTCAATGGTTCTAAGAGTTGAAAAACAACGTTCAGTGCAAGGAGATATAATTAACAACAACAATACAGAAGGAAGTGCTATGTTGGCAAAGATGTCCCAGCATAACAGTAAGTCTCAGAACAATAAAAGGAATCAAAAGAAGGAGGACAAGTATTGCGAGAACTGCAAGGCTACAGGACATGTTAGAGAAACATGTTTCAAGCTGCATGGGTATCCTGACTGGTACAAGCAACTGAAAAAAAGAGAAGGTAGCTTCGAATGGAAAGGGATATGCTAATATGAGCAGCTTGTCATCTGAAGAGGGAGGTGAACTGAAGAAGGATTCAATGACAGTCAGTCCAGCTATGGCAGACTACATACAGCAGGAGATTAATAAGATCATAAAGGGAAATTCAGAGCATGTTAACTTTGCTCAAACCATGGAATATGCTGGTAACACTGTTTTGAATCCTATTTTAAGTAGCAGTGTATGCAATGAGTATTGGATAGTGGATACAGGGGCCACTAATCATATATGTGCTAAAAAGGTTTTATTTAAGTCATTGAGTTTCTTAGCACATAAAGTAACCATATACTTACCAGATGGAGAAACTAAGAATGTTCAACAATGTGGGAACATAAAGCTAGATAAAAGGCTTGTGTTACATAATGTGTTATACATCCCCACTTTTAAACACAACTTATTGTCAGTACCTATGCTTTGCAGTGATAGTAGGCTAAAGTTCAGCTTCTACTTATCATTCTGCGTGTTGCAGGACCGGAGGACTGATTGCATTATAGCCGTGGGGGAAATGAAGGACAGATTGTATTTGCTAAGCTCAAATTCATTCTTGCCAGAGACTATACGGAAAGCTTGCAATATGTTTTTGAATAATGAACCGATACAGTACTGTATGATGAATAAAATGGATTTAAATTCCATGTGGCATGATAGGATGGGACATCCATCAGATGTAGTAATGAAACATTTACCATTTTATAATAGTGATGGTTATTCTTTGAAACACTGTGATACTTGTCATATTACCAAACAAACAAGACTTTCTTTCCCTGTAAGTAGCAGTAGAGCTACTATGATTTTTGAAATGATTCATGTAGACATATGGGGTCCATATAGGGAAGAAAGTATTACTGGTGCAAAGTATTTTCTAACAGTGGTAGATGATTATAGCAGGACCACTTGGGCTTATTTGATGAGAGAAAAGAGCCAAGAAGTATCTCTCCTGAAGGCTTACCTGGCAATGGTGAAAAGGCAGTATGACAAGGCAGTGAAGGTGGTAAGATCTTATAATGGCGCTGAATTCCTTAGTAAGAACTGTCAGATGTTGTTCAGTGAGTCAGGCATAGTACATCAGAAGAGCTGCATTTATACTCCCCAACAAAATGGGGTGGTTGAAAGAAAACATAGGAGTATAATTCAGATTGCCAGGTCGCTGTTATTTCAGGCAGGTATGAAGATGAAATTCTGGGGTGAGGCTGTCCTTCATGCTGTATATCTCATAAATAGATTACCTTCATCTGTGCTAAATTGGAAAACACCTTATTTTATGTTTTTTGGAAGAGATGCTTCTTATGAAAATATAAAGTGTTTTGGGTGCTTGAGTTATGTTACTATTCAACAGCCAAAAAATGATAAATTTGGTCCAAGGGCAGAGAGGGGTGTTTATGTTGGTTTTGCACCTGGGCAAAAGGGGTATAAGGTATATATTTTGGAAACTGGATGTATAATTCTGTCTAGGCATGTTGTTTTCCAAGAGAATATATTTCCTCTTAAGGGTGATTCTCATGAATTGCAGGGTGATAAAAGTGTTTCACCCAATGTACCTGTATGTTTTGATGTTTTTTTTTATTGTGAAGATGCTTTAGCACCAAGAAGGAGTATGCAGGAGATCAATGGGCATGACAGTGGTAGCAGCTATGTTGGTGGAAGAAATATAGAAGAAGGTGAAAGTGGTGATAACAGCACTGACGAAAGAAGCACAGAAAGTGGCCGTGACAGTGAAATTGTCAGAAGTAATACAGAAGAGAATTCTAATCAGGATACAGGAGATGAAGTAATTCAAAGGAAACTCAGTACTAAAGTCAAGCAGAAACCTGCTTGGATGGATGATTTTGTGTGTCATTTGAATTGCAATATTCATAGACAAGAAAGTCTTTATGATTGCAGGTCAGAGAGATCGAGCAATCACTATGATCAAGTAATCATTTTACTATTACACACATGAGTTTTATAGCTAATTTGTCTGCTGTTCAAGAGCCTAACTCTTATCAGGAGGCGAGGAAGGAAGCGGTATGGGTGGATGCTATGAATGCAGAGATAGAAGCTCTGGAAAGGAATGATACTTGGGAGATAACTGAGCTACCAAAAGGAAAAAAAACCCATAGGATGCAAATGGGTTTATAAGGTAAAACTTAAGTAAGAAGGAAGTGTAGAGAGGCACAAAGCAAGGTTGGTAGTGAAGGGGTATCATCAACTAGAAGGTGTGGATTTTCATGATAGTTTTTCTCACTACAAGAAAATTGACTTTCAGTGGCGACTTTTTGGTGGCGACTTTAAAAGTCGCCACCAAAAGTCGACTTTTGGTGGCGACTAAATAAGTCACCACTAAAAGTTGACTTTTGGTGGTGACTCTTATAGTCGCAACTAAAAGTCGACTTTTGGTGGCGACTATAGTCGCCACCAAAAGTTTTTTTTAAAAAAAAGTCATATTTTTTAAAATAAAATAAACAATTAGACTTTTGGTGGCGACTATAGTCGCCACCAAAAGTTTTTTAAAAAAAAATAAAAAAACTCAGATTTTTTAAAATAAAATAAAAAATTAGACTTTTAAAATTCTTTTTTTAAAAAAAATAAAAAAAAGTCAGATTTTTTAAAATAAAATAAAAAATTAGACTTTTGGTGGCGACTATAATCGCCACCAAAAGTATTTTTTTAAAAAAATAAAAAAAAGTCAGATTTTTTAAAATAAAATAAAAAATTAGACTTTTGGTGGCGACTATAGTAGCCACCAAAAGTCTTTTTTAAAATAAAATAAAAAAAGTCAGATTTTTTAAAATAAAATAAAAAATTAGACTTTTGGTGGCGACTATAGTCGCTACCAAAAGTCTTTTTTAAAAAAAATAAAAAAAAAGTCAGATTTTTTAAAATAAAATAAAAAATTAGACTTTTGGTAGCGACTATAAAGTCTAATTTTTAAAAAAAAATTAAAAAAGTCATTTTTTAACTTAAAAAATTCAATTTTTTTATTTTTCTTAATTTTATTTAAAAGAAATTTAATTTTTTAAAATTTTTAATTTTTTTAATTTTTTTAAAAAATTAGATTATCAGTGACGACTGAAGTCTATTTTTTTAAGTGAAATCGTTTTTTTTTTATGAAATTAGTTGAAGTTAGACTTTTGCGGTGACTCCAATAGTAATAATATATTTGCTTTTTGTTAAGTTTAATATTATTTTATTTTTGTTTTATAATATTTTTGACCTAAAATATTTGTAACAGATTATATATATAGATATATATAATATTTTGCACTTACATAACACAAATGAAGCAGTGGCAGAATGGCAAGACACACATGGCTGCAAGCAAGGGACCCAGGTTCGAATCTCAGGTATGCACATGTTTGGTTTAATTTCAAATAAACTTGAATATTGCACACAAAAAAATCGAGTCAGCTCGGGATAGCGAGTTATTGGATCGGCCAAAACCCGCACGAGTCGAATGGATCTCGGGTCGACCTTCCGGGCCAATCCGGATCTAAAAAGATGACGAGTGACTTTTGGTGGCGACTAAAGTCGCCACCAAAGGTAGTTTTTGCTGACACCAAAAATCATTTTTTTCACGAATTTTTTTTTTGCAATAAAAATGACTTTTGGTGGCGACTAAAGTCGCCACTAAAGGTAACTTTTGGTCGCCACCAAAAGAATCAGCCAGGGACTTACGCCAACAACTTTAGTCGCCACTAAAAGTCGCCACCAAAGACTTTTAGTGGCGACTTTTAGACTTTTGGTGGCGTCTTTAGTCGCCACCAAAAGTCTTTTTTTTTTGTAGTGTCCCCTGTGGCCAAAGTAGTGACTGTGAGGGTTTTTCTAACTTTGGCAGCAGCCAATTCTTGGTCTCTTCATCAATTAGACATTAACAATGCTTTTTTGCATGGGTATCTAGATGAAGAAGTTTATATGGAGGCGCCCGAGGGTTATAGCAAACTGAAAGAAGGTAAAGTGTGTAGGCTGAGAAGATCCTTATATGGCCTCAAGCAGGCTTCCAGGCAGTGGAACACTGAACTAACATCACAACTGAAGGGATATGGTTTTGTGCAATCTAGTCATGATCACTGTTTGTTCATTTTAGCTTCTAACGGTTCATTTTTGGCTTTGCTAGTATATGTAGATGATATATTGCTAGCTGGAAATTCTGAGACAGAAATAGCGAAGGTGAAGGATTTTTTGGACAAAAAATTCACTATAAAAGACTTGAAGCATGCAAAATACTTTCTGGGTCTTGAATTTTCGAGATCAGAGAAAGGTTTATGGGTGAATCAAAGAAAATATGTTCTAGATTTATTAAAGGATGCTGGTTTGCTGGAATGTAAGGCAGTATCATATCCTTTACCTAAGGGAATTAAATTTTACAGCCATGATGGAAAATTGTTGTCTGATCCACAAAAATATACAGATTAGTTGGAAGATTACTATATTTAGGCTTCACAAGGCCTGATATATCATACGCAACGCAGCAACTCAGTCAGTTTGTGCAAGCACCAAGAGAGGAACATTGGCAAGGGGCTTTACATGTGTTGAAGTACTTAAAAGGCTGTCCATCTTTAGGATTGTTTTTCTCTTCCATAAACTCACTAAAGATTACAGCCTATACTGACTCTGATTGGGGTTCATGCTTGGAAACTAGAAGATGTCTTACCGGTTATTGTATATTTTTAGGAGATTCACTTGTTTCGTGGAAGACAAAAAAGCAACCTACGGTGTCCAGATAGACAGCAGAAGGAGAGTATAGAGCCATGGCTGCCACTACGTGTGAGTTGCAATGGCTTAGCTATATACTGAGAGATTTTGGAATCAGATTACAGACTCCTATTAAATTGTTTTGTGACAACCAGGAAGTGATACACATTTCAGAAAATCCGGTTTTCCATGAAAGAACGAAACATCTAGATATTGACTGCCATTTCGTCCGAGACAAGGTCATGGAAAAATTCATATCTCCACAGCACATTTCATCCACACAACAGCTTGCTGATTCTTTCACTAAGGCTATTACAGGACCATTTTTTAGTGATATGAGGTCCAAGTTGAACTTGATGGACTGCCACCAAGTATCAACTTGAGGGGGGGATGATGAAGTTTGTATTCAGACACGTGTCAATTAGTCTGATTATTTATTAATCAGTTATAGTTTTAGTTAATCAGTTTTAGATTAGTTTACAATTTGTTATTTTCAGTTTTTTGTTCTGTGTATATATTGTGCCTTGCTGTACATATTGTTTTTTGATAATTGAAGGAATTATTTTCTTTCTATTTTGACTTACTCTACTTACCCGAAGTCTCGTATTGAGATTGTAACACATGCATTTCATAGTTAGGATTTAAAGCACAGCCTTAGACTCAAGGGAGACTGATTTAAATTTATCACTTGTAACTTCTTTTCATTCTTCAACTTTCTCCCTCTATCACTCCTTTTTCAGCTTCCTTCTTATCCTTTTTGTAAGTTTACTATCAACTGGCTGCATTTTGATATATTTTGAATGAAGTCACAAGAAAAGTTTGTCGTAAAATTTCAACTTAAATGCTATTTGCTTCAATTTTATTGCTGTTTTTGCTGTCCTGACTAAACTAATTTACTGTTTAATTTGACAAAAATACCGGAAGTGAACTCTATCAAACTTGGACTTCTTGACCGTATATATAAAGGTAGGCTCTCATTTTGTTGTAACTGATTATTTTCTGCTATATTCATAATAACAAAGGCACTTATGTTGAATATATTTCTCTTTAAAGGTTTTGAAATGGTCGTAACAATTCTTTAACCAAATGGAGTCTTTGGCCCTGATCTATGCTATCTTTGTTATAGCTTATATTCAACCTTTCTTCTTGGAATAAATGAGGTGGCCATTTTTCATTAAAAAAAAAAAAGCTTTTCAGCTTAGTTTTTGTTTTGATATTGGCAAGGCATTGATGAAAACCATGTACTTGATAGTGAGCTGCTAAAGATAGATACGTTTCAGTATTGGTTATAAAACACTTACGATGATTATGATCTTAACTGTTGGTTTGAAATTGTTCTCGACAGATATAGTAAACGCTTTATTTATTAGCTCTTCATCTTTTGTGTTATCATTATCATGTTTGACAAAGTGGTTATTATCTTTAAGATCCCAAGAAGTTCTTAGTCCAGGTCTAAGGTCATATCAATATTTGCGTTGATTGTGTTCTTGCCATATAAGTAACATGAAATGTCATCATTCTCTTTTATTTTTAACCTGGTTGAAGTTTTACATTTGCAACTCTGTGATCTCTCCGATTCTTACTTAATTTCACAACGAAATAGTCAAGTATGTCTTGCAGCCAAGGTAATTTTTAATGAACTTGAAGGTCTTTTAGGCAATGTTGCAAATTCTATACAAAGTACGCATGGAAATTCACTACCCGTTTCAGACCTCGATTCTGCTGATGATTTGAATGAGCTTGCAACCTGTAATGATATGGTAACTGTTTTATTTCTTTTTTTGAAATTTTTTTTAATGCAGTAGATATATTTTTTACCCATGTATGGAAGGTTTAGGGTTATATATTATTTGTTATATCATATCCTTTTTTGAATTCTGTTCACGCATATCTCTGAATCATCCTAAGATTAGCAGTGAATTATTATATTTTATTTTGTAAAAAGTATTACAAATAATTTGTGTGGAAATATAATAGACTTAAAGTTCTTGGACTTATACCAAGTAATTTGTCTGGTGAGATCCCTCACTCGTGGTATTTTTAAAAATTTGACGGCTAAATCTTTCATGATGAATGAAGTTCTGTGTGGCAAGCAGCAATTACAAGCGCCACCATGCAAAAAAGGAAAAGGCAAAAGGTCAATTGCAAAGATGATTTTATTGGAATGCATATTACCTACAGTTGTGTCAATGGCTCTAATAGTTTCAATCATTATCTTTGTACGAAATAAACGAAAGTATTCTAGTGACCTAGTTGAAAGGAATTTATCAACTCAAGGAGCATTGAGAAGAATTTCTCACTTTGAAATTTACAAGCAACTAATAGATTTGATGAGAGTAACTTATTCAGAAGGGGCAATTTTGTATAAATTTGTCTAATTATTGTTTAAATTTCTTACATAGGTTGGACATAATGATAGATGTAGCATCTGCTTGGGTGTATCTTCATCATGGCTTGTCAACACTCAACACCAGTGATTCGTAATAATTTGAAACCAAGCAACATTATTGTTAGATGATGATATGGTTGCTCACGTGATCATTCGGAATTTCTAAACTTCTAGATGAAGGGCAATCTAAGACATATACGGAGAGTATTCCTACAATTGGCTACATTGCTCCAGGTAATTATTCTAAAGCTTGTTACTTTATTTTCTACTATTGTATATGTATTCTAATAAAAATGCATGCTTGTGCTTTTTCAAAGTTTTGTTTTTAGAATATCTGAACTTAACAAATTATACTCATAAAGTTCCACATTGATTAATATAGTATTTAGTTTTAATCAAACATATATATTAGGTAAATTACGCTCCCCTCCTTTACAAGTATTCAAAATTATTCCCTTCTCCTATAACTATATAATTGCTACATCTTAGTCCAGATTTATATTCTCTAATTGTAGAGGTCTGTTACAATTTGTTTTTAAATATTTCGTGACCTAAAACCATATTTTTTTATTAAAATATTCTCTATTAAATTAAGTACATGTTGGTTACTTTGTTTTTTTTTTAACAAGAAAATAGAATATTAGTGACATATTATTTTGGATTAACAATAAAGAAGGGTATCAAAATACGTAAAAATTAATGATTTTAGATTAATAGTAAAATAAAAGTGTGTAAGATTACTGAACCAAAAAAAAAAATACTGTAACAAACCTCTCTGGTCTTTCCTCAAAAATTATATAATTAGACTAAAATGTAGTTTATTTTTTAGTAACAGAAAAGGGGAGTGTGTATTTTATAAATAAAGGAGAGGACCATGTAGTTTTAAATAATTACTAAACTTCGATAAAAAATATTATCTGATTTTAAG
The DNA here is from genome assembly GCA_037074585.1 of Biancaea sappan. Taxonomy (NCBI): domain Eukaryota; kingdom Viridiplantae; phylum Streptophyta; class Magnoliopsida; order Fabales; family Fabaceae; genus Biancaea; species Biancaea sappan. The sequence continues at coordinate 29,919,746 of CM073493.1, forward strand.
TTTAAACATATGCTATATAAGAAAGAAAGCTTTAAACTACTCAAAAAAAAAAAGGGAATTTACACAATTATATTCATATATAAAAAACATCATGTCTTATTTTTCCAGTAGCTGAAATATAATTAACAATAATGTATAGTCCTAAATAATATGTATATCATATTATGAGTGAGAACGTGACTTTTAGCAACTTGAATTTACATGTAGCCTTTGGCGGCAATAGAATAGGCATGTCATTTCGATGGGTTTTTACTTTTTAGGGATATTTAGGGCCGAATTTTAATCGCCGCAAAAATAAAACAATAAAAAAGTCTTTTGTGACAATTTTTTACTGTCCTAAATGCGCTTTTTTAAAAAATAAAAATAAATGATTAGGATTATAATGATGAAACCTAGATATACAAATTCCTATAGAAAAAGAAAACATGTCTTGTTATCTGAAATCTTTTACATTAGATGATAAAATTAAAATTATTAAAAATGAAAATTAATTATATTTTAAATTACTTAAAAATAATTTTGAATCATTTTTTTAAATTATTTTAGAAAACAAACTTAACAAAATATCTATAGATAAAATAAAATTTATATATTTTTTTAACTTTCTATATCTTTTAAAAATTTGAAGACACTAGACCAAACCTTTTTAAGTCACGTATATAAATATATGATTATAAATATACCTATATATATAATAATAATAATATGAATATGTATATAAGTATATATTATTTAAATATATATGTACATGTATGTTATTATATATATATATACACTATAAAGGCCCCGAACAACTTATGCTACTTATGTTTTGCTTTTTAATATATATATATATATACTTTAACTTTAAAATATATGTTATTTATTTTATATAAAATAATTTATTTAGTTTTTGATATATATTAAGTATATTTAAATATAATTAATTATATTTAAAAAATTTAAAATTATTTCAAGTAATTTAAAATATAATTAGTTTTTCATTTTAATAAATTTAATGTTTTTAAGGTGAAAGATTTCACGCAATAAGGTTTTTTTTTCATAATTTTTTTTGTTGGCCTATTACTGCCCTCATAGTTTTATAGAAGTGATGATGAAGACTAATTTTAAATTACTAAGATTAAGGCTTATAGATTATGAGTATTTCTATGTGATTAGAGTATTAAGATTGATAGTTCTCAATATATATATATATATATATATATATCTTTAATTGATTTTATTTTGTATGCTTTGTATTCTTTATTATTTTTAGGTGATAACTAGAAATACTTAATAAGTTAAAATTAAAAATTAGAATTTTTGAATTTAAATAGTCATTAAATTCATTATATAATAATTCTTTGATATGTAAGATTAATTTATGTATAAACTATTAATTAAAAGAACATTTTAGACAACTTTTTTAGATTATAAAGGGAACTTAAAAAAAGGGTCACAATAGTAATTTAAATACAAGTTATTTTAAAGTTACTTATCTTCAATACTTCCATGAAATTGTTAGAGCATTAGTGTGTTATTTGAAAGATAATCAAAAGAAGCAAAAAAAGACATATTTTATTATTAATCTTTCACATTAAAAATATTAAAATTAAAAATATTAGGAATTAAAATTAATTATATTTAAAAATATTTTTAAGAAATTATTTGAGGAAAAAATTTAACAAATTATTTATAAACAAAATAAATTTATAATTTTTTTTAATTTTTATATTTTTTTCATACCTTTGATGGCACTAGAGCAAAATTTCTTAAGTCAGATATATAAATATATATTTTAAATATACTTAAATATACATCTATAATATATATATATATATATATATTATTTACTTTTTACAAAATACTTTATTTTATATATATATGTATATATATTATTAAATATATTTAAATATAATTAATTATCTTTAAAAAAAGTTTAAAATTATTTTAAGTAATTGAACATATAGTTAATTTTTCTTTTTAATATGTTTAATGTGAAAGATTTCACTTAAGAAGTTATTTATTTTTTCATTAGCCCACCACTATCATGATAATTTCATCGAAATAATTATGATAAGTAATTTTGAATTAATAAGGTTAATGGTTATAGATCATGAGTAGTTTTATGGATTTATAGTTTTAGGACCTTAAGGTTTTAAGGTTTAGGTTCTCTCTCTCTCTCTCTCTCTATATATATATATACATATATATATATATAGTTATATTCATTTGATTTGATTTTTTGTACTTTGTATTCTTTGTTAATTTTATGCGATAAATTGAAATATTTAATAATTAAAAATTAAAAATAGAATCATTTTAATTTAAGTAGTCATTACATTCATTATATAATAATTTATTGTTATGAAAGATTAATTCATATATAAACTATTAAATTACACTACTAGAAAATATGCATTTTACGACAGTTATTTCCCGACGGTTTATTTTAACCGTCTGTAAATTCAGCATTTTCCGACAGTTGTCACAACCGTCAGTAATTGCATTTCAATTATCGACGGTTTTACTCAATTACCGGCGGTTATGTAACCACCGGCAAGTGACAATAAAAAAAATTTGGGCGCGTCTTCTATTTCGCTCTCGCGCCATTATCTCCCTCGACTTTTTGGTTCTGTTTCATTCTCGATCCTACTAAACCCTAAACCCGTGAGCAACTATTCCCTTTTGCTGATTTGCCGTCGAGTGGATTGCACATTATCTCATCTAAGCGTTGTGTTGAGTCGAAGAAGGTAAGTCACACTTGGCCCCCTTAAAATGAACCCTTACCCTCATAGGTGTGTGTTACTCAATTTTCTGGTTTGAGTTCCCTTGGCTTTTTACTTCAATTGATCAATTTCATTTTTTCGTGTCCCTTCCACTTTTGAACTGGACAATTTATCTTGATGCTGGCACACCCAGATGAAATAATTTCCCCCTTTTTTCAATTTTTGTTCCTATCGTTTTCTTTCCCCTTTTAGTTTATGCTCCTGTAAATCTTCCAAAAATTATAACTTTTCTCTTCCTCTGGATTTTCTCAAGTACTAAGTAAGAATATATGTTGCACTTCGAGCATAACTCAAAGCGATCATAGCGCTGATCCCCTTATCTACATAGCCATTCTTGCAGATTCAGACATTGCGTGATTGTTTTGCAATATCTGGCTTTTGGTTTGAAGATTGAATCAATGGTTAGCCTATGCTTGAATCAACCGACTTTCTCTACCTTGACTTATTTTGTTACCTATATGTTCGCATCTGATACCGCTGCATCCCCAATGCCTTCTACCCTGGTCCACTGAGCGAAATAGGACTGAACTACCATGACGAGTGCTGCTATTGCTATCTGGAGTTCGACGAATTGAGAAGGACCTTAGGGCGAAGAGGTTTACCTGCTCTATGACCCCCTAAAAATAGGGCACTACTGTATATTGGGCCTCCTGCTGTCTCAATCACTTATCTGACTTAGAGAACTCACAGACAACAATATTCAAATCTTATGACATGGTAATTGCTTTCAAAGGCTAGATGCTGCAAGTGAATCAAAAGTAGAGAAAGGGTAAGCTCCTTCACTTCATGCCTTTGCTTGTGCAAGCGTAGGTGCTAGGAATAAGAGTTATGTAGCCATTGGGGGAAGGGAGGGCATGTCAAATATAGATTACCGGATTGCTAGTATGGATATATTACCTTCGTACCTTTATTCCTTTCTTACTGTTTTTCTTTTCCTGCTTGACTTCCTTTCTATAGCAAGCTTTGACTTATCCGTAGCTATGGAATCAGCAACTTTTGAATCAAAGCACTTTTCCCCTGGTTCTATTAGTTTAATCATATCTAGGGGAAGAAGTCACCACTATGGCCTCAAAATTATTTAAAAGTGAAATATATATGTCAATTGGATCTAAATAAAGGGATTAGCCTATCTTAAACTTAAGTTTGAATCTACTATATTTAAGACGTCACAGTGAATCAAGCAAACAAAAAAAATTATATTTTTCTTTATATATTTGACCTCCACGAGAGGCAACTAAATTGGAGTTATGGATGGACCTATATATTGCAATCATTTTCCAATTCATATGTTGTTGATAGGTGTCTTTGAACTCTATTATAAATATGTTAGGATCTGTTGGTTATGTAATCTTGTGATGAACTATGTTTAGCTTGATGATTAGGCACTATTTTGTAAGCTGGCTACATATTATATGTATATGCCACTATGTCTCTGTGCTGTTATGTAGTGTTCTGTTTTGAATGATAACTTGCTGTGTCTTTTAATTATTTTCTATTTGATCATTAATATCTACTTATAAGATTGAAATTGTTGATCTAAATAGTTATTGATGACTTGATCATTTAAAGATTAGAATGATGCATAAATTTAGAGTAGCTCAACTGATGGCCCTATTTAATTTAATTTCTTTCTTGCTTAATGATAATGGCTTGTAATCTTCGTTTGACTTGCTCTTACTTTTGAAAATTCAGGGAAGGTGAAATGCACTAAGAGTGTCATATCTGGTTTACTGTAATAGGCATAATAGCTTATAATAGTTTATGCACCAACAAGAGTGATTCTTTCATGTGCATACTGGCCTCACACATGATACACTATCAACAAACTCTGATAACCATTAATCAATTTTGCTTTCTCCATTTCTATCAAAAAATAAAATTTACTTTCTTCATGTATTGATATTATGCAGATTTTATAGATTTTTTTCTCTAATTAAATTGTAGGTGGTACTATAGTGACAGCTCTCAGACTCTTGAAGGAAAGTGGAATTGGCAGCAAGTAGATTAAAGTGGTTAGTCCCTGTATCTTACATAAACTATATATTTTTATTTAAAAAAATTGATTCCAACATATTTTAATTTATTGGCTTAATTGATTATGCAAAAAACCAATAGGAGAGGATTGTGTGATCTTCAAAGATTGTGGTATGGAATAGAATTGTATATATGACTTCTTTTTGGTGCTACGCACACAGGGTTTGTCTAAAGAGTCTCTATATCTGATATACCAAGAGTTTTTTTTATACTTTTTCATTCAAAAGCTTTACAGGGCTTTTGATCCTTAAAAAATTTACAAAATTTCTGGTTATTTATGGTTTGTGATTATATTGTTCTACAACAATTTTCACTTTATTTTCCCTCAAATAAACGTTAAATAATTTATGGAAGGAAAAAAAGGTGGGTTCTAGCCACATTTGATTATTAGCTAAACTCATCCAATTTGTTCCACTTGAAAAGTTTATCATCGGCCCACCAATTTACAAAATTAATCACTTAAACACTCACAAATGTTGATCTTATGATTCCTATGACACTTGATTTATCCTTTCAATTCTTATATTGACAAATGTAATTTGCTTTGCTGAACGGCTACATAAATAGACCACCTACCTTCCATCCTCAGATATGTTCAATTATTAGTATACATGATGTAATTAGTCTGATTATGTAAGCAAAGAAAATGAAAATTGCATTTTAGTTCTAGGTGATTGTAGTGGAAAATTTATGAACATCTATAATGGCCATGCATCACGAAAATAAAATACTGTACTTTTTCATTCCCTCAATTGGATGCATAAGTGTGAACTTTATATCATAGGGTTGTTCATTATCACAAAATGTAAAATTAAAAAAAAAACTCATTGAATGCATATATTACGAAAAGACAGATTCTTTACTTAAACCAAAGAGCTTCATGAACACAAATAATCAACACCACGTATTGTACTAAAAAGTTAAGTCACTTGTCTTTTTGTTTTCTCATTAAATCAATCTAGAATTTAACATAATTTTGAACGTTGCTTTAATTTAAAAATCAAGTCATGCCCTACAAATGATTCTTTGTTAATTCATTGACAAATTATAGTATATTTTACTTTGAGGGTGAAATCAGGAATATTATTTAGTCAACTATTTAGTGGACAATTGCTTTGATTACATTGTTGGTTCTGTCTGCGCTTGAAATCTATCATGTATTTTGATTCATTTTTTGGGCTGATATTGCTTTACTTATGGGACTGACATTTGTTCATTTATTGGGCAAAGAATGCTTCATTTTTTTGGGCTGATATTGCTTCACTTATTAGGCTGAAATTTGTGATTTTATTGGGCTGAAATTGGGTTAAAATTGGGCTTGTTGTTGTTGTTGGGCTTCATTTTTGGATTGCTGCCACTATTGTGCATTTTTTTTAAGATGATGGAAATTTAATGGAATTAACATGTGATTTTATAACTTTGAAGTTTTTGGCTTGTCCTTTTTTCTTATTTATTCTTTATTCTTCTTTAGTATTTCTTTATTAATAACTTGACATCATTTGACTTTTTGTTGTTTCTATTTTGTCCAGACCCCAATATAGGTGGCCATTTGTTTTGCTACCAAGCTGTTGTAAATATTAGTTGTTTTCAATTGAGTCTACGCTTTGCTATTCATTGAGCGATTCCCTTCATCTAGGTATGGCTTATTTTGTTGTTCATTTTTTTATTGTAATTATGAATTTTAATTTTTTGTTAATTGCTGGTCAACACTTATTGTGTGCGCTGAAGCGTTGACCATGGGCTGGTTTTAGTTGTTCTTTTTGTTTAATTGCATTTGAAATATTAGAAAACTGGCAGCTTGAAGATAATTGTTGACCATGGGCTAATCAATTTTTTATCTTATCATTTTCAATTATTTTTTCCTATATTTCAATATTAATGGGTTTCAGTTTTGATGTTGAAATCTTCATCTTGACTTCTTTAGCTTATAAATATTCTATTTATGAGATATGGTTACTGAATTGTTATTTAGTTTTCTCTTGAATTTAAAAAATAGTAGATATCATAAAATTTTATACAATGTTTTAATTTAACTCATTTTTTAACTAAATTCCTTAGGATTTAGAATGGACAAATCATGGATCACCAAGCCGCGAAACACATCTGAATATGCGGCTGGGCTACAAGTATTTATAGATTTTGCCTTTTCTCATTCATCTAGCAATGGGAGGATAAAATGTCCATGTGCCCGTTGTGGGTTTAGGAAGATGGTAACTCGAGAAGTAGTGTACGACCACTTGATGTGTAGCCAATTTCCAACTGGATATACTTTTTGGATGTTTCATGGGGAAAGAAGGATGAGAGAAAACCAAGATGCCTCTAGTGAACGTCATGATGCTTTGAGTGGCCTTAACAATTTACCTAGTCAAGACTTGATGCATGATATGATACACGATGCTTTTGGGATCAATAGGCGTTGCGAGACAGAAATTCCTAATGTGTTTCCCGAATCAGTTGAAGAAGTAGAGAGGGTAATGCCTGAAGGGACTCAAAGAGAAAGTAGAGATCATAATGAATTCATAGATTTAATTAAGGACTCTAATGACGAATTGTATTAAGGGTGTACCAAATATTCGAAGTTGTCGTTCCTAATTAAGCTTTATCACATAAAGTGCTTATGTCGAATGACCGATAAAGCAATGAATATGATATTGGAGTTACTACATGATGCTTTTGAGCATGCAAAGCTTCCAAATTCATTCTATGAAGCCAAAAAAATAATCAACAAATTAGGACTTAATTATGACAAGATTGATGCATGTCCTAATGATTGTATGTTGTATTGGAAAGATGATGAAGGTAGGGAAACATGCAAAGTTTGCAAAGCGTCTAGATGGAAGGATAAAGGAAATGCTAGTACATCATTGACTAGTGGAAAGATAAAAAAAAAGAAGCAAGCTGCTAAAGTTTTACGTTATTTTCCTTTGAGGCCACGACTACAAAGACTTTTTATGTCTTCTAGGATTGCAAATGACATGAAATGGCATGCTGTAAATAATAATAATAATGATGGTTTCATGAGGCATCCTAGGGATTCTAAAGCATGGAAGACATTTGATACAATGTTTCCTAACTTTGCATCAGAGTCACGTAATGTGCGGCTTGGTCTAGCCAGTGATGGATTTAATCCATTTGGTACAATGAGTACTAACTATAGTATATGGCCAGTGGTGCTTATGCCATACAACTTGCCTCCATGGATGTGTATGAAACAATCATCATTCATTCTTTCAATGATCATTCCTGGCCCGCGAATGCCAGGAAATGATATAGATGTTTATCTTCAGCCATTGATTCAAGAATTGAAAGAGTTGTGGAGTGAAGGGGTGGAAACATATGATTCATCCTCTAATCAAGTGTTCACGATGCATGCAGCTCTTATGTGGACGATTAGTGATTTTCCTGGACTTGTCACCCTATCTAGTTGGAACACATATACTGGGTTGGCTTCTCCAAGTTGTAACTTTGATGCTAAAAGTTGTCGTCTTCCTCACAGTAGAAAATGGTGTTTTATGGGTCATCGTCGTTTCTTGGAAGCAGGACATAGGTTTAGGTTAAATCGTGTTCGATTTGATGGCTATACTGAGTTGAGAGATCTGCCAGTTTTATTGTCAGGCTCAGAAATATTGACTCAAATTGAAAATATTGATGTCACATTTGGAAAAAGTCAAGATGTGGATAATAGAGGGAAAAGATTGCGTGGCAAGAATCTTGACAAAAATGATTCTCAGCAATGGAGAAAGAGGAGTATATTTTTCGAACTTCCATATTGGGAGTTTAATTTGTTACGTCACAATCTTGATGTGATGCATATTGAGAAAAATGTATGTGACAATTTGTTATACACAATGCTCAATGAACCTGGTAAGACAAAGGATCATTTAAATGCTCGCAAAGATCTACTCCATCTAAGAATCAAACCAGATCTTTGGCCAAATGATAATGGGATGTTTTGTTCGGCTCTCTATACAATGACAAATAAGAACAAAGATCAATTTCTTAAGACATTAAAGAATGTCACGGTGCCTGATGGTTATTCCAGTAACATTTCTAGATGCATTGATCTGAAACATCGTAAAATTTTTGGCTTGAAAAGTCATGACTCTCACATTCTTATGGAACAATTGTTACCATTAGCAATGAGAAATGTGTTGCCAAACCAAATTTGTGCAGTGTTATTGGATTTATGTTCTTTCTTTAAGAACTTGTGTGGGAAAGTGTTGATCATAAGTGAACTAGAAAAGCTTCAAAATCGAATTGTGTTAACTTTGTGCCACTTAGAAATGTTATTTCCTCCATCATTCTTTACGGTGATGGTTCACTTGATTGTCCATTTGGTTGATGAAGCAAAGTGTGGTGGGCCTGTACACTATCGATGGATGTATCCTATAGAAAGGTAAACGATTTAACCTTATAAGTTAAATAGTGTTATAACTTAATTACTACTTAGTGTGATGTTTCTTTCACAGGTATTTAGGACATATGAAATCATATGTACGTAATAAAGCTCAACCAGAAGGATCTATAGTTGAAGGGTACATAGCAGAAGAGTGTTTGACTTTTTCTTCAAGGTACTTGCATGGAATTGAGACAAGATTTAATAGAGTTCCACGTGTTGATGATGAACCCAATGATGCTGACACAACATAATGGGAAACTCTGTTTCCTCAAATAGGAAAACCAGTGGGACATGTTGATTATTTCAATCTTAGCCCTAAGGAGAAACATCAAGCACATCGACATGTCTTATTTAACTGTGACCATGTCACTCAATTTATTGAGTAAGTAATGTTTTCCAATTTTTTTAAGATTTTTTTCAACATCATAATGTCTTAATTGATATAAAAATCTACTGTAGGGAATTCAAAGAATTGACTAGGAGAAGATTAAGACATTGTACACGTTCTGCATCAGTGATTCAAAAGACAGTTCATAGGGAATTTGTCTCTTGGTTTCAAACAAGGGTGGGTAGCATCAATAATTTGCTTTTCAAATAATGACTATTACTTACATGTCTAATGTCATTGGTTTTTCCTTCTTAGATTATCAATGACAATAGTGAAGTTCATTCAGAGGACATCATTTGTCTTGCACGAGGACCACACATACAAGCTAAAAGGTTTAGTGCATATAATATTAATGGTTTCAAGTTTAGTACCATGGAACGAGATCAAGGGATGAAGACTCAAAATAGTGGAGTTTTTGGCACTTATGGAACCAATAGCTATGCTAGCATTAGTGATAATCGTCCAACCTTTGGAAGCGTTCCATATTATGGAAAATTAGAAGATATGATAGAGTTGAATTATTATGGCCGATTCAAGATTACTATGTTCAAGTGTATATGGGCTAATACAACAACATCGGTTGGATTGAAAAAGGATGCCCTTGGATTTGATATGGTTAACTTTTCTCGCTTGATACATACAAGAGAGTTTGAGGACGATGAACCATATATTCGGGCTTCAGATGCTCAAATGGTGTATTATGTTGAAGATGCCCTTGATAAAAATTGGTGTGTTCCTGTGCATTTAAAACCAAGAGATTTATTTGAAATGGGAGAGGTTGAAGAAGATATTATCCCTACCAATATTCCTTTTCCTGAACAAGACTTGGCATTGTTCTTTTCAAATGACACTGAAAGTATTCTATTAGCAAGAGATGATGATGATGATGAACCTAGCACTACAGCTCTTATAGAAGATAGAGATGATATGATTGATGGAGATATGATGGCTTAGTTATATTTCTTGTAAACATTTGAACTATTTTTATCTTTGATGACAATGTTCTATGTATTAATTTATTACTTAACTGTTATGGTGCATCTTTTTTTTCCCACATATCTATTATGGATTATCTCTTATAGCATAGTTATGTTAACATGCCTTAAGGCATATCAAAGGGTGGTTAATCTGTTTAAAATGATGTTAACATGTATTAGCTATGCCGAGGACTAAAAGATATAGGGATTCGTCAGTGAAAGACAATTTATCAATATCGGCAACAACATCAAGAGTTGTACCAGCAACTTTTGCTAATTCAACTCCATTAGCTTCACCACCACCATTGGCTCCGTCACCTACTTCAGACCCACCTAGTGTGCAGCCACATGAGCAATCAATACCACCACCTCCAGTGGCTCCGACACCTTCTGCATCATCTACAATACGTGATCGTCAGTCCAACAGATATTGGACTGTTAATACTATTGGTAAGTATCTTTCATTTATGTTTCTTCTTTACATTTTAAGGTTGCTAACATCATATATTCTCTAATAGTTGCTGGAGGTTCTTCAAAGGAAATTAAAATAAAGGTGAGGGATATTATGACATTGCCACAAGGACAATAGATAATTCTGCAAATCAATTTAACTAGCCAACCTGTGGGGGAATCCGGTGGTTGTTTAGCTGGCTACCTAGGGTTATTGGCATCAGATGTGAACCTATTTCCTATCAGTTATGACAACTGGAAAAAGGTTCCATCATCTGATAAAGAGCGTTGTTATAAGGACATGATTTTGGTAATGAGATTTCTTTTTTTAAATTTCACGATTAGTATTTTATATATATATAGATCAATTACACTGATAATGCCCCTTATTTGTTATGCTATGAAGGAAAAATTTCATTTTCAAGATGATTCTAGAGCAATGAAGCGCTGGATATTGGGAACACTTGCAAAACGTTGGAAAGATAATCGTTGTGAACTATTCAAAGAATTCTACAAAGAAGACTTAAGTAGAGAAGATAACATCGATGCACATCCTGATTGGGTTCCAAGAGAAATGTGGGCAGCTTTCATCGATTATCACCAACGACCAGAGACAAAGGTAAAGTTATACTTCTGTAATGGACCACTGTTAAACTACAATAGTTTATGTATCAAAGGTCTTTGCAGACAAGCTAATCTCAGGCTTAATGATGAATCATATTTGCATTCAATTAGGAAGATTTTGGTTACAGTGTTATTGCTTTCTTTTCTTGTATCATAGTATGGAATCCTAAGTATGTTGTCAAATGATTGAGGTGTGTATTAGCCTATTAGAACATATCTGCATTGGATTTATGTACAATTTTGATACAAATGGAGAACAATATAATAGCTCTTATGATTCTTCTTGTTTCACACCATATTTTCCAACTTTCAAAAACAACAAATATATATATATATATATATACCCACTATTATCTTCCTAATAGCATTTTTCATTACCAAATAATTGTAACTTATAGATAATATTTATTTTGTATAGTAGATAGTATTTAAGTCTATGCATCACTACTTATAATTTAGCTTAGGTTTTATTTAGAAATTCCCTATTTCTTCTGCTTTGCTTGAAGTGCAAACTTTATGCTATTTGCTGCATATAATTTTAGAGTAGTTATTAATTCTTTTCTGCCAATCAGATTTTAAGAAATTGAGAGTATATATAGATCTTGAAGGATGCAGTATTTAGTGTCTAACTCAAGCCTGATCTAGCAATATAGAGAATGAAAGTTGTCTCTATGACCATTGTTCTTTCATTATCATGCTATTAATGATGATGAATGATGATAATGTGTTCATATTTTCAACAGTAAGTTTTATACAAGAATCAAGGATGACTACGGATAACACATTATTTTTCTTTCAATATCATACTATCAATGATGATGAATGATGATAATTTGGTCTTAATTATAGTCAACTTTCCTGCAATGTTAAATTCAAGAGTTGGTCTATGATGACAATGGTTGAGATATAGTGATATCAATATATTTTCTCATTTACATTTCTTATTTGTACTTTGAGGTTAAATCAAATAATTGTATCTAGTGTTTTTTTTGTCATTTTAATTTATTTATGTTAGCTAACAACTTTTGATTTTGTCTTTTGGAATTACAGAAAATGATTGAAACTAATACTGCAAATAGACAGAAGATGGTAACTCCACATACTAGCGGTTCAAAAAGCAATGCTAGGAAGCACTAAGAGATGGTAAGACAACATTAATGGCTTGCACAATTAAAGTAGTTAAATGTAATATTATTTAATTAATCAATGTCAGGTAACAAAGACTGGAAGACCTGTAAGTCAAGGTGCTTTATACATTGAGACTCATAAGAAAAGTGATGGATCATATGTCAACGAGCAAGCTAGAATTATTAGTGTAAGTTTGAAATGTTTAGAATATCTTATTTCATTAATTTTTGTTATGAAATCAATAACTTAGTTATCTTGTTTGTAGGAAAAAATTTTGGACATTGAATCTCATGAGGGTTCTTCCTCAACAATTGGTAATAAAGATTCGCTGGCACAGGTGTTGGGTGCAGAGCACCCTGGCAGAGTTAGAACCTTAGGGTTTGGCCCTACCCCAACACAAGTCTTCGGTCCCCATAAGTCAAATGGAATTAATATGACATCCAATGTTGATTCAACGGATGTTATTCAAAAGATACGTGAAGAAGTACGTGCAGAAGTTAAGTCACGTATGCAAATGTTAGAAAATATTATGCAATGCATGCTGAAAGACGTTTACAATGACCGACCAATACCTCCAGAGGTTGACGCACTAGTAAATAATGAGGTAAATTCTTAATAACTAAGTTACTTTGATAAACTTTTATTAATATTCTCATTCAAAGGTAATTCTAAATAATAAATAATACTAACATATATATTTTTTTGTAGGGAGATATACGTCCATCGTCATCTTCAAGTTATGCTCCACTTTCAGATAGTCAGAGGAACAACTAGGACTTTTGCTGATGTTGAAGAACATTTTATATATATTGCTTTGTAATATGTATGACATTTAATTTCATAATATATGTATGACTTTATGTTGCTTTGTAATATGTATGACATTTAATTTAGTAATTATAATATATATGATATTTTCATATTTTACATATGATTGTCATAATTTAATTAGGTATATAAATAATATTTAGAAATAGTACAAATTAAAATACAAAAAAAGCTACATTAGCGGCGGTTGCTTAAACCGTCGCTAAATGTTAATTCTGTGAAAAAGAGTATTGGACACTAACATTTTGCGGCGGTTTTTACAATTACCGCCGCCAAATGAAAAAAAAATTCAACAACAAAATCGTCACTACATGACTCAAAAATCGTCGCTAAATGCTTTTCCGCGGTTGACACAGCGGCTATAAAACCGTCGCCAAATGCTTCAATGACACACCCCAAAACCGTCGCTAACTGACACCTAAAACTGTCGTAAATCATTTGGCAACGGTTATTCCGACGGCCAATAAAAACCGTCGCCAAATGCGTACTGACACATGCATCGGCGACGCCTTTTGTGGCCGCCTGGCATGCATTTAGCGACGGTTACAAACTGTCAGGAAATGACAAAAAAACCGCCGCTAAATGCAATTTTTTTTGTAGTGTTAAAAGGTTAATATAAATGTGTTGGATTGAAAAATAAACTAATGAAAAAAATTAATTAGTTATTCAAATACAAATTATTTCAAAGTTACTCATCATCTATTTCTGTGAAATTCTTAGGGCAATAGTGGCCAATAGAAAGATAACCAGAAAAAGTTGAAAAATGCACGCCTTGTGTGAAATTTTTTTGATTAAAAAATTAAAAGTATTAAAATGTAAAATTAGTTATATTTTAAATTAAATTAAAATAATTTTAAACTTTGTTTTCAAAAAATTATTTAAAAAAAAATTTGACAAAATATTTATGAGATAATCATACAAACACACACACACATATAAAGTATCTATATAGTTATAATTATATATATATATATAGATATATATATATATATAGAGACAGAGTAAATATACTTTTTGATACTTCAAAATGTTAGTTCACGCCATTATTGTTGTCAAACTGTCTAGATTTGAGTTTTCTAGCTATTTTTACAGTATAATAATCCTCATGTTGTATTCTCACATAGAGCCTCACTTCTTATTACCAGATTAATTGTTCAAGACCTAAAAATACTAATTATAATAATTACAGAAACTAAAAATCATGCAAAATAGAAAGCAACACAACAATAAAACAATCTTAGTAGGGATTGTGTCATGTCCCACCTAAGACACGTGACAGGCATGAGAGTGAGCCTAACCTCACCTCAGAACCTAGCTCACATTTTGTCACATCCCAAAAACACAACATGTGACTGGTACGATGTTGACAACTCACACTCACACCGTAAGCCTTACAACACAATCCAATGTCTATATCAATCCATAGAATTCTCAAAATATTATCAGTTAAACGGATTCAATTCGCAATACACAGGACAACAAGCATGATTCATTCTATTCATCAACATACATAGGTTTACAAAAGAATATATGATATCCCATCATTTGTTAGCTAAAAGAATCACCATAATCCAAGGTTATGATTTAATTACAAACAGATCCTAGGCTACCTACGTAGTCACAGAGCAACATCTAAGAATCAAGAAAGATAACTCAAAATGAAGACCAACTCAAAGGTTCAAAAAGGGTTGATAACATAGGGCTCATGACTCCTCGTACGCGTCGCCTTCATCAGCTACAGACTCTGAAACATTCAAGAGTGAGAGGCGTGAGTAAAGGAATACTTAGTGAGTAACGACTTAAACATGACAGAATAAAATATCATGACAATGGTTCCCAATACACCCATATTCTGGTGTCACCTACTCAAGGTAGAAAAGTAATTATTCTAGCACACCAATACCACACCATAGCTATTTGATTTTAAGAAAGGCCACACCACGGCTAAATTGTTATACATGAGTGTCACACCTCGACACAATTTCGTCATGACGTGTACCACACCTCGATACTATAAGTAAGGTAAATGCCTGACCACATCATAAAGCATATATACATGTACACACTTAAATTTATATTCCCATAACTTCATCACATATAATCAATCTCTATCGCATGAATAAATAATCACAACCAATTTAAATTCCTATTAGAATCCTCATTACCATAATATCATAATGGATACCTCATTCCATTATCCTGAATCCACTCTTGAATCTCAAAGTTATAATCACAGTTCTTAATCAATTACAAAAGTTGCCCACTCACCTAAACTCCACGGTTATACTTTACTGTACGTGCAATGATCTGGAAGGAAAAAAATGACAAGGTTCAAAGATTATCACCCTATCATTTATGCACACGAAAAGGAAGAATTAACTGTTTTTCCATTCATTCTTAAAAGTGAATAGTTGACTGATAACCACCTATTAGTCGATTGATCCCGAAATTATCAATTTACCAACTAGAAACAAGGAGAGATCGGTCGACTGATAGCACCCTATCAGTCGACTGATCCTTAAATCTCAAATCTTCTGATAGTTGATAGAAAGCAATTGGTCGACTAATAGTACCCTATCAGTCGACTAATCTAAATCTCACAAATTTGTTAATGGGTGACAGAGAGGAATCGGTCAACTGATAATACCCTACTAGTCGATGGGTTCCTAAATTTCAAATCTTTAAATAAGAGACAGAAGCAAATCAGTCGACTGAGTACCCTATTAGTCGACTGATGAGCTATTGTCTGAACCTGGTGAGTTTTATAAGCAATCAATCAATTGATTCCATCACAATAGTCGACTAATTACCCCAATTTTTGAAATTTCAAAAAATCAGTCATTTCCTTCCAACATATAACCATCCCAACTTAAATCATATCACTCAAGGACATACACACACTAAATAGTCCAGAAATTCATGCCCAAGACAAGAGAAACACTAGAAATGGTAAAATAGCCAAGTGTTCTTCCCAAACTCCCCAAGTTTCAAATTTTGCAAAATGTTTAACCCAAATACTATTTCCCCTACCATTAACCTCATGAAAACACCCATTAAGGTTCACAAGCATCAAGGGAAGAGTTTAAAACCAAACCTAACTTCTCATTTTCAGAAAATCCCTTATTACCGACATAAGGCTCATACGTTGCGAAAATGAAAGGAAGAAATAAGGAAGAATACTTACAAGTCTTGAATCTTCACTCGAGGGAAGAGGAAGACTACCACCCACAAGCCTAGAAGAGAGGGAGAGGGAGATGGAGAGCTGTTGGAAGTAGGAGCATCGACAACCATGGGAGAAAATGAAAGCATGAAGAGTGTGTAAAAGTGATATATGCTTCAGAAGGAAGTTTATAAGAAGCAACAAAATGGAAATCCCCCTTGTGTCCTTGACTCCTACTATCCCAAGGTCAACATCTCCCATACTTAGCACATATCAAGTAAGACGCTACACTTCAAAATACATTAAATATTAAATATAAGCATAAATATAATTAAATAATCTTGTTACGAAATTTTAGTGAATGCCATGAATCGCACAAGAGCATGTGCCCAAGAAGAAAATCACAACCCCAAGGAAAGACCTAGATGTTACTGACTTCCTCCTTAAGAAAATTTAATCCCTGAATTTCTCACCTCAAGAGTCGAAAAGATAAGGATATCTTGACCTCATAATGTCTTCCGGTTTCCATGTCACCTCCTTATGGGAGTGGTTCCGCCAAAGGACTTTCACACAAGGTAATTCTTTAGATTTGAGCCTTTTTACTTGCCAGTCCAAGATGGCCACCAGGATTTCTTCATAAGTTAAATCCTCGTTAAGCTGGACCTCTTGTGGTTGCAGAACATGCGAGGGGTCATGGAGATATTTTCTTAACATAGAGACTTGAAATACTAGATGTATCCCCTTCATCCTTATCAGTAGGGCCAAATGGTACGCCACCTCACTCACTCGCTCCAAAACCTTGAAAGGTCCCAAAAACCTTGGGTTCGGTTTTCCCTTTACTCCAAATCTCAATTTGCTTTTCATAGGTGATACCTTCAAGAAAACCAAGTCACCGACTGAAAATTTGAGATCTCTCCTACGATTATCGACGTAGGCCTTTTGCCTACTTTGAGTCGTTAAGAGTCTCTTGCGGATGAGTTTTACCCTTTTCATGGCCTTATATACCAAATCAGATCTAACAACTTTGCTTCACCAACCTTAAACAAACCAATAGGAGATTTACAACACCTCTCATACAATGCCTTAAAGGACACCATCTGAATGCTAGCATGATAACTATTATTATGGGCAAACTCGACTAAGGGTAGATATGCCTCCCAATTACCTCCAAAATCCACAATGCAGGACCTCAACATATAGTCCAAGGTTTGAATGGTACATTCCGACTGCCCATCTGTCTGGGGATGAAAGGTCGTACTCAGATCCACTCGAGTACCAAGGGCTTCTTGGAACATTCTCCAAAATCAGGAAGTGAATTGAGTACCTCAATCCGAAATGATAGATGTGGGCACTCCATGTAACTTTACTATCTCAGCTCTATACAGTTATGTGTACTTGACGGCACCAAAAGTGGTCTTTACCGATAGGAAATTGGCAACTTTTATAAGTCGATCGACAATCACTAATATTGAATCATGATCTTTAGAGGAACGAGGTAACCCTATCATGAAATCCATGGTAATATTTTCCCACTTCCACTCTGGTATTTCCATTCACTATAGTAATCCTAGAGTCCTATTGTGTTTTGACTTGACCTGTTGACAAGTCATGCATTTGGACATGTAATATGCTACATCATGTTTTATTCTGTCCCACCAAAACAAGGACTTCAGATCTTGATACATCTTATTGATGCCCGGGTGTACTGTGTATGCTATTCGGTGAGCTTCCACCATAATCATTCTCTGGAGAGTCCTTATATTTGGTACACATAACCATTTTTCAAACCAAAGTACCCTTTTGTGCATCCAAGGAAAATATACTATCCTTGCCACTTTCCACCATGTCTCTAACCTTACACAGATCAGGATCCTTCCATTGGGTCGATTTCACCTCCTCAAACAATGATGATTTGGCTTGTACATGAGCTAGAAGTACACCTGAGTTTGTAACCTCAAACCACACTCTGCTTGCCTCTAACTCATAGAGCTCATGAATCAAGGTTCGCCTAAATTTGGCGATATCTGCCACAACATTAGCCTTCCCAGGATGATATAGAATCGTACAATCATAATCCTTGAGGAGCTCTATCCACCTCGTCTATCTGAGATTCAACTCCTTTTGTTGGAAAATGTATTTCAGACTCTTATGGTCAGTATAGATCTCACATGTCTAACCATATAGGCAGTGGCGCCATATTTTCAATGCTAAGATCACAGCAGCCATCTCCAATTTGTGTGTGGGATTGTTTTGCTCATGTTGTTTTAGCTGTCATGATGCATAGGCAATTACCTTGCCGTACTGCATCAAGACACACCCAAGGCCTACCCGAGAAGCATCACAATACACTGAGAATCCTCTTGTTCTGAATAGTAAGGCAAGAATGGGGGCGGTTATCAGGCATTCCTTAAGTTTCGAGAAGCTTTCCTCACAAACATTCATCCACACAAACTAGACATTTTTTTGAGTTAGTATCGTAAGCGAGGCGGCTAACTTTGAGAAATCTTTAATAAATTGGCGATAGTACCTTGCCAACCTTAAAAAACTTCTAATCTCAGTCACAGTAGTTGGCCAAGGCCATTTTTTAGCTGCTTTTACTTTATTAGGGTCCACTTAGATCCCCTATTTAGAGACCATATATCCCAAGAATGTAACTTGATCCAACCAAAATTTGCACTTAGAGAATTTGCCATAAAGCTGATGTTCTCTTAGTATTTGCAGTACGATGCACAGATGTTTTTCATGTTCTTCCGAACTTTTAGAATACACCAAAATGTCATCAATGAACACGATGACAAATTTGTCCATAAAATGTTTGAAAACTCTACTCATAAGATCCATAAAAGGCTGTTGGAGCATTAGTCAATTTGAAGGACATTAGCAAGAACTCATAATGTCCACAATGTGTCAGAAAGGTAGTCTTAGCCACGTACTCTACCTTGATCTTTAGTTGGTGATATTCAGACCTTAAATCTATCTTGGAGAAGCATTAAGCTCCCTGCTACTGATTGAATAGATCATTGATCCTCGGGAGAGGATATTTATTTCAGATTGTCACCTTGTTTA
The DNA here is from genome assembly GCA_037074585.1 of Biancaea sappan. Lineage (NCBI taxonomy): Eukaryota > Viridiplantae > Streptophyta > Magnoliopsida > Fabales > Fabaceae > Biancaea > Biancaea sappan. The sequence continues at coordinate 29,939,568 of CM073493.1, forward strand.
ATTGCCTATAGTCTATGCACAATCGCAAGGTTCCATCCTTTTTCTTTACAAACAACATGCCCCATATGGTGAAGAGCTAGGTCGAATAAAACCCTTATTGAGGAGGTCTTGTAACTACTCCTTAAGCTCTTGGAGTTCCGTGGGTGCTATATAGTATGGAGATATAGAAATGGGTAAAATGCTCGGAACTGCCTAAATGTTGAATTCTATGTCACATCCAGGAGGTAAACCCGATAGTTCTTTCAAAAAGACATCCGAATATTACAACCAACACATGATGAAGACTCATAATGTCCTCTTCCATATTTTGGACAAAAGCCAAGAAACTTCGACACCTTTTTCTCATCATGCGTTTAGCACAGATCATGGAAATTAAATAATTAAGCACCTCACTCTTATCCCCTTGAAAGGGGAATGGGAATTCACCCGATATATGGAATATCACAGCTTTACTATGGCAATCCAAAGTTGCATGACAAAAGGATAACCAATCTATACCGAGGATGATATCAAAATCTGACATGAAAAGCAACATTAAATCTACCCTGGTGTCCCTTCCTTCCACTATCACACTAAAACCATAGTACCCTGAATTCACTATTAACGTCTCAACCGTAGGTATAGCAACAAGAAAATGTCTACCAATTTGAACAAGCCCTCAAGCGAACAGGTGCGCAAACATAGGAGATATGTATGAGTGGGTAGAACCCAGGTCAAACAACACATGTGCTTCATGAGAACATACAAAAAGAATACCTATCACCACAGTGTTTGAAGCCTGAGCATCTCAGCGGGTAAAGGTATAGACTCTAACTTGGCCACGACCACCTGCCGGTTGGTCTCTGCCCCATTAGCCCCTACCTCTACCTACACCACTTCGTCTTGCCAATGAGGAAGAAAATCTAGCCACTGGTGTAGACACCTACTGGAACTAAGAGGGGTGTGCCGATCCTTGATCGGATACATCCACTAGTTGGGGACAATTTCTCTTTAAGTGGCCTTTCTAACCACATTGAAACATCTCAGAGTGATTCCATAGCATACACCAATGTGATAACACCTACACTCAGAACACTTAGGCCTACCACACCCTTACTGCAGAGTTTGGCTCGTGGAAGATGAACTACCCTTAAACTCTAATCCTAGGTGAGAAACACTATTCAAAGAAGTGGTCGGGGAAGGGGATGTCATAGGAGCAAATTGTCCCTACCTTGAGGTCTTGCAGTCCCTAAAGTACCACCATAATTGTAAGACTTCCCATCATTCCCGTATTTCCTTTTTCTCTTGGAGTCTTCGTCTTCATCCTTCTTGTTCATTTCTACGATCCCGGCCGCATCCACCACGACCATATATGAGGGATACATCTCCACTGCATGCTCACAAATTGACGTAGATAGAGTCAAAGACTCAACACAAATTGATGAATCCTCTCTTCCTCATTAGGAATCATATAGGGTGCATACCTTGAGAGTTAAACGAAAAGTGTATCATATTCATCTACCAACACGCTACCTTACTTAAGGTATTCAAAATCCCTTGCCCAAGTGGTTCTCACATTCTTAGGTACAAACCATTCAATAAACACCTTTCGAAACTCATCGTATGGAACTTACGAAGTATCTCTAGCTCGGCAACCTTGTCATGTGGTCCACCACTCATTGGACTTTCCTTGCAACTAATAAGTAGCAAATCCTATCCATATATTTATATCACATTTTAAGGCCTTACATGTCTTCTCTATCCCATCTAGAAACCGTTGTGGATCCTCATTTGGGTCTTCGCCAAAAAAGTAAGAGGCTTGAGTTTAAGGAATTCCGATAAGGGCATATCCCATACAACTCTTTCCCTTTAAGGAGGAGGAGAGGGTGGTATTGGATGTACCAGACGAATTGTTCTTGAAGTAAGTGCCACTGGAACATTCGTTGCAGTTGCTTGTCCTTCCCGCAAGGCAACTATGGTAGCTAAACTCCCCTGTAAAGCAGCCTGTCCCTCTACAATAGCAATTAAGTTTGGTCATAAGTACCGTTGGATCAAACTAAGGGGCCTTATGAGGTGGTGGAGGTACTCGAGTCGAACCTCGAACATCTTGACCATGCTCACTTTTGGCTTGTTCATCAATATTTTTTTTTCGAACAAGTGGTCGCGATGAGGCTTCCTCAAAGCCCAGGTGATCCCCCTCTCTAACATGTCCTCCAATGACCATAGGAGGTTCTCGAAATCTACAACAACATAACTTGTTAGTTCGGGATTACAATGTCACTACACAACAAAGTAAGACTCAAAGAAATGACACCACACTCCCTATAGGGCCTTTAATTGACCCTCTCCTAATAATCATGCCGTGGTTCACAACTATAAGGAGGCTCGACTAAAACCTAGCCCTCTGATACCAACTTATCATATCCCAAAAACACGACATGTGACAGGCACGGTGCTGACAACTCACACTCACACCATAAGCCTTACAACCAATCCAATGTCCATATTAATCCATAGAATTCTCAAAATATGATCAATTAAACGGATTCAATTTCTACTACAAAAAAAACACTTTTGGTGGCAACTAAAGTTGCCACCAAAAGTCTAAAAGTTGCCACCAAAAGGTCTTTGGTGGCGACTTTTAGTGGCAACTAAGTTGTTGCTGAAAGTTCACGGCTGAAAGGTTTTTGGTGGCGACTAAAGGAGTTGCCACCAAAAGTTACCCCTTAGTGGCAACTTTAGTTGCCACCAAAAGCAATTTTTCTCAAAAAAAAAAATTTGTGTCAAAAAATAATTTTTGGTTACCTTTAGTGGCAATTTTAAAAGTCACCACTAAAAAACCTTTGGTGGCAACTTTTAAGTCAATAGTAATTTTTTTAGACTCGAATTGGTCCGACGGGTCAAACCGAGACCCATTTGACCTGTTCAGGTCTTAGTCGGTCTACTAACGCTGCCCCAGGGTGACTCGATTTTTTTTATGCAATATTAGAATTTATTTGAAATTAAACCAAACATATGTATACCTAAGATTCAAACATGGGTTCCTTGCTTGCAACTATGTGTGTATTGCCATTACGCCACCACTTTATTTGTGTTATGTAAGGGTAAAATATTATATATATATATATATAATCTGTTAAAATTATTTTAAGCCAAAAACATTATAACACTAAAATGAAACATCTAACTTAATAAAAAGAAAATATATTATTATTAGTAGATTAATAGATTAAAAAATAATTATATATAAATAAAAAAAGTTGACTTTTGGTGGCGACTATGAGAGTCGCCACTAAAAGTCCCGCTTTTAGTGACGACTCTCAAAAGTTGCCACCAAAAGTTAATTTATTTTTAAATAAAAATAAAAAAATTTAGACTTTTGGTGGCGACTCTCAGAGTTGCCACCAAAAGTCACCTTTAGTGGCTACTATAGTCACCACTGAAAGTATTTTAAAAAAAAAGTTAAAAATGATTTTTGATTACCTTTGGTGGCAACTTTTGTCGTCACCAATGGTGTTTTGGTGGCAACTTTTGGTTGCCACCAATGGTACTTTGGTGGCGACTTTTGAGAGTTGCCACCAAAAGTTAATTTACTTTTAAATAAAAATAAAAAAATTTAGACTTTTGGCTACCAAAGTCACCTTCGGTGGCAACTATAGTTGCCACCGAAAGTAATTTTAAAAAAAAATATTCAAAATCGATTTTTGGTCACTTTTGGTGGCAACAAAAGTCGCCACCCAAAGTCTAAAATTTTTTAAATTTTATTTTGAAAAATTAGACTTTTGAAAGTCGCCACCAAAAGTCCCTCTTTCAGTGGCAACTCTCACAACTCCTCGTACGTGTCACCTTCTTCAGCTACGGACTCTGAAACTTTCAAGAGTAAGACGCATGAGTAAAGGAATACTTAGTGAGTAATAACTTAGACATAATATAAAATATCACAACTGCGATTCCCAATACACCCATATTCTGGTGTCACCTACTCAAGGTAGAAAAGTAATTATTCTAGCACACCAATACCACACCATAGCTATAGGATTTTAAGAAAGGCCATACTACAGCTAAATTGTTATAAATAAGTGTCACACATCGATACCACATCTCGGTACTATGAGTAAGGTAAATGCCTCACCATAGCATAAAGCATATATACATATACACACTTAAATATATATTCCCATAACATCATCACATATAATCAATCTCTATCGCATGAATAAATAATCACAACTATTTTAAATTCCTATTAGAATCCTCATTACCATAATATCATAATGGACACATCATTCCATTATCCTAACCACACTCTTGAATCTTGAAGTTATAATCATAGTTTTTAATCAATTACACAAGTTGTCCACTCACCTAAACTCCATGCTTATACTTTACTGTACGTGCGAGTGATCTGGAAGGACAAAAATGACAAGGTTCAAGGATTATCATCCTATCATTTATGCACACGAAAAGGAAGAATTAATTGTCTTTTCATTCATTCTCAGAAGTGAATAGTCCACTAATAACCATCTATTAGTGGGCTAGTCCTGAAATCATTAGTTTTACCAACTAGAAACAAGGAGAGATCAGTTGACTGATAGTACCCTATCAAACGACTGATCCTTAAATCTCAAATCTTTTGATAGTTGATAGAAAGCAATCGTTTAACTAATAGTACCCTGTCAGTCAACTGATCCGAATCTCACAAATTTATTAATGAGTGACAGAGAGGAATTGGTCAACTGATTCCTAAATTTCAAATCTTCAGATAAAAGACAGAAGAAAATCGGTTGACTGATAATACACGATTAGTCAACTGATGAGCTAATGTTTGAACCTAGTGAGTCTAAAAAGCAATCAGTTAACTAATTCCATCATGACAGTCAAATGATTTCCCCAGGTTTTGAAATTCCCAGAAATCATTCATTTCCTTCCAATATATAACCATCCCAATTTAAATCATATCACTCGTGGACATACACATACACCAAATAGTCCAAAAATTCATGCCCAAGTCAAGAGAATCACTAGAAATGGTAAAATAGCCAAGTGTTCTTCCCAAACTTCTCAAGTTTCAAATTTTGTAAAATGTTTAACCCAAATACGATTTTCCTTACCGTTAACCTCATGAAAACACCCATTAAGGTTCACAAACATCAAGGGAAGAGTTTAAAACCAAACCTAACTTCCTATTTTCAGAAAATCCATTATTACCCACCTAGGGCTCGTAAGTTATGAAAATGCAAGGAAGAAATAAGGAAGAATACTTACAGGTCTTGAATCTTCACTCAAGGAGAAGAGGAAGACTACCACCCACAACCTAGAAGAGAGGGAGATGGAGAGATGCTGGGAGTAGGAGCACTAGTGGCTATGGGAGAAAATGAAAGCATGAAGGTGTGTAAAAGTGATATATGCTTTAGAAGGAAGTTTATAAGAAGCAACAAAATGGAAATCCCCCTTGTGTCCTTGACTCCTACTATCCTAAGGTCAACATCCCCCACACTTAGCACATATCAAGTAAGATACTGCACTTCAAAATACACTAAATACTAAGTATAAGCACACCGTAAAATTAAATAATCTCGTTACGAAATTTTAGTAAATGCCATAAATCACACAAGAGCATGCACTCAAGAAGGAAATCGCAACCCCAAGGAAAGACCCGGATGTTACACATTTACTATTCATGCATAAATATTTCAAAATAGGAAAATAACAATAGAATTCATCTGAGGAAGACTTTCTCTTATTTATACATAAGCAATCAAATATGAGTAACCATCTTACCGTGAATATGCTTTACACATTCCATTGCAACTATTAAATTCAATAAAATATTTATAACCGAGTCTTTATTATAGTTAAGTTACTCATGCATCATCCCTCAACTTACATTAACAGAAAATCATATCCTAGGCTACCTATACAATCATAGACCCACTCTATAATGACATAACAAAATATTCCAAATGAGAATTTAATTAACCCCATATTCAAAAAAGGGTCTTAAACCGAGAATCCACCACTCTCTACTTGAATATTCACCTTCAACTATTAATTCTGAAAAATGTTAATGAGAGAGTATGAGCAAACCACTTGCCTCATGAGGGGACAACACTACGCTATGACCAAAAACAATCATAATGCATCATAATAATAACATGCATTAGTCATTCACAAATTAATTATAACACAATATAATATAATCTAGAATAATTTTCATCAACATCCAAACAAATCAATCACATTTCAATATAACATAGTTCAAAATAATTCACAATAGCAAGTAATTCAATCAAAAGCATATATTTCCTAAACCAACCGAGTCATCTAGGGTACCTCTGGATCATTGCACGTGGCCCCCACTGTATCTACCCTTATCGCTCCATTTATAAGTCTCTATCTTTATGGCTTAATCGTAAGATTCATGCAACTCAGGTTGGGAAAAATTCAATCAGAAGAGTGTGTTTAATCCTAGGAAAAATTCACGCAATCAAAAAATCATTCCTTAAAGACAGTGTTTTCTATAACACAACTTAAGTTGCTTTGGCTATCATAAATTTATACAACAATCTTAAAGAATGATTACTACTGACGTCACCACAGTCGCACCTCTGTCATGATTTCTGACTTCTCTTTCTTCGGGGTAATTGTTGGCCTTTCTCGTAGCACAATTGTGTTGTGTAAATACTAAACCTCACGGAGGTAATATCATATTATTCATTTTGATATATATATATATATATATATATATGTTAACTTTTTAAAGGCATGAAGCTTGTGTTGGACTATTATTATAAAATATGATTAATTTCGTACTTACCATTGGCTCTTCACTACATATATATTAATGTTGCTTTTTGTTGTATACATAGGCATTATTAACTCTCTTTAACAACTGGAACGTTGGCAATCAATGGGTCGTTACATTGGTTCTAATTCAATCAAAATTAAAGTCTTATTCCATGTCATATGACAGCTAAATGGAAAGTGGAAGCCAATATAGCAAGCATGTGAAAGGCCAACATATATTCTCTATTTATAGGAAAAGCTTGTTGATGATGTGGCAAGTATACCAGTTGTACAAGTAATAAAGAATGAGTATGTGTATTGTCCCACAAAGACTGAATTGCCAAGTACTCAGGAAACTAGAATATACTATTTAGACCAAATGATTGATTGAACAAAGTTTGAATAACAAAATAAAACTCAAAGAATAGTTAATGTAAAAGAATGCAATAACAAAAGTATTTAAGAAAATTACCAATTAAAAAACCTATAGTTGCTAATCCCCTTCGTTCTTTCTAAGAATTGTTGTTCTACCCCACTTTTGCTTTCACCGACATACAAAATAATCTAAGGCATACCATTACCAAGAAGGATTCTCTCAAACCTCAACTAAGTTAACCTAATTTCTCGATAATTTCTTACGTGTATTAGGGTTAATTTTAAACCAAGCCTACAATTGATTATATGATGCTATCGATTATATGTCTATATCGTTAGCAAATCGATTCCACTAAACATCTAAGTTTTATAACTCATACTTTTCATTCATCAGTCTAATTCCACTTTCTCTCTCAAGACAAGAAAAATCATAAATCAATCCACAATTTGATCAAGATTATGGAAAGCATTAATTATTGAATGAAAACAATTGTAAAACAAAGCCGATGTTTACAAGAATAGATAGAAACAACAAATCCTATTCAAAACTACAATTTATAGCAACCTTGTAATGGAAAATTAGCCATCATGGTGACAAAAGAACAAAAATCAACAAAAGAAATAGATAGATCCATGAATCTGAGGTAGAAGGTAGAAGAAATTGGTTCCAAGGATACTCCAAAGATAAGCTTCCTTGCTCCTAGGTCAAGAGTGGTGCCTCCTTCTTTTCCAAACCCAGAATTCTTTTTTCCCAAAAATTTCAAATAAGTATTTAAACCCCTAAATTTGCTGGTATTCTTCATCCACGCTAAAAGCGAAAAAAACTTCGCTTTCAGTAGAAAACTCTGCAGAAATTCCTTCTTTTTTACAACAGGATTTCCCTTTTTATTTCACTTCATCAGCCCATCAATTACTAAAAGTCAACCCTACAAAAAATTAAAAATTTAGAACAAAGCTAGAAAATAAAAATGAAAATAGTAGGAATTTAGAAATTTAAATGAAGCAACAAGGAAGGAAACAAATAAGTTGTTTTTACTAAAAATGCAACAAAAATACAATTAGGGGATTACAAATTAACGAGTATAATGAACCCTAATTTATTAAGATTAGGAAATTAACACTCCCCCAAACTTGAGACTTTGCTTGCCCTCAACTAAAACAACTCCGACCTACAAGAAAGAAAAGAAAAGAAAACTACAAAACTCACTCAAATAAACATTCAATTTCTTTTACAAAATAATAATAATATCAAAAGATAGAATTGAAGATTAGAAAGCATCTTAAATATAGACAACCAAAACTAGTTTTATAAAACCATACCAAGATAGCATTTTTACAAGATAGCAATTGAGTACAAAAATGGCAACAAGAAAATTTTAATAAATTCAATTTTAACACTTTGCTAATCTTCTCATGTCCTAAAGCATTCCTTAATAATTTGAATTGCAAATCTATCATAATACTTTTTGATCTCAAGGGTTTAATTACAAACGAATTAGTTAAGAAAGCTATTAAAATTATTAATAATGCAAGATATAGCCGGTAAGAAGTGGAGCCTGTGCGCCTAACTACACAACTCCCTTTCTTCCTTCATATTTAGCTAGAAAACTATGGGATGAGAAGAATGCCTGTGCGGCTAACCACACAACACCCTCCTATCTTTTCGCTCTCCCTTATTGGGTACAGAAACATGATCCATTGGTTGAAGAGATATCACGCGCCCAATCAACACAATAACGCCTCAACATAAACCAAATTTTCCTTTATTTAACTCACAATTTTTATTTTTTTTATTTTTCTTTTTCTTCTTTTTTTTAAGGAATATAAACCCCTTATTGAACTTTTTTTTTACATGACAGATTGCAATTCTAAATGATTAAAGATTAAAGACACAAAAAGATTCTCACTTTGTTAAAATTAAATTTATTAATGTTACCACTTTACCATAAAATTACCGTCCAATTAAAAATATTACTCAGAAATAAAATTATAAAGTTGTTTTTGTCTTCCACAAAATTTGTTTTCCTTTCTTCAAGCTCTAAATTTAAATTTGTTTTGAGAAAAAGAAGAAAACTACATTTTTATAACAATGTGTGCTACCTCTCTATGAAAACTCACATAGCTTCATCACACATAATGACTATAAAAAGCACCAGCATATTGCATAAATTAATATCAACACAGCACAAGTCCTCCCCCAAATAACATACACATTGTCGCTAATGTGGAAAAGATATCCAAAAATAAGGAAATAACATTCATAAAATGAATCATAATGAACACATTCTAGGAGATTAAAAGAAAGAAAAAAGTGTGCATTGTATAATTGTACTGAGCTGATAGAGTCATAAATGTCAAACAAAAATTTGACCGGCATAGACAACATGATCAACATAGAGAGATTGCTGATCAAACAAACTGACAGACTAAAATAGAAAAAAAAAATTTTTGGGGGAAACCCTAACTCTGCTTTTAGCTCAAAACTCACTATTAGCGAGGCATCCTCTTGAAACTGGATGAATAAAACAAATGGGAATTATGGTTAAATTTGTTTTTTTAAAAAAAAGAAAATAATTAGGGTTAAAGCAATTTGAATAAAAAAATCAGTTTGGAGTGAATCAATTTTAATTAGGCAATTAATTAGAGATGAATTGAAATTCAATTAGGAAGGAAGAAATTTGAATTCAATTGAAATCAATTCGGGAGGAATTAAAATTCAATTGAAATCAATCAAGAAAGAATCATAACATTAATCAATCATGAAGGCACTTCATTATTACTCTTTTTTTTTTTGGTGTTCCCCACTAAAAGCGAGAAATTCCCCACTAACAGTGAGGTGTTCTCCATTAGACTGATGATACTTGCATTCCTCACTAAAAGCAAGAAACTTTCTGTTGAAAAATATCATCCTTCGTGGAAGCTCAAATTTTCGCGTTCCCCGCTAATAGTGACGAACTTTTCACTGAAAAAATCGTACTCCCTCAACCATCCAAAATTCACATTCCCCGCTTTTAGCGAAAAACCACAGAATTCAAAAATCACCTCTAAAAGCTAAATGAAGCCAATCTAAAAGCAAAATGCCGCCCCAAAACATTAAACCAACATCAAAACTCAACCCATAACTTAGAGAAAAACACCAAAACAACAAATACACGTCAAAATCAAAATCATACAAATTCTAATCTAATAAAACCATGTCACAAAAATTCAAGGACATAACACAACAACAACAAACCATGAAACACTAAATAATTGTACCACTCAATTTTAAAAGAAGAATGAAAATAAAATAAAAGTGCAGGGTTGAGAAAACTTAGGTTGCCTCCCAAGAACGCTGAGTTTATAGTCTTCAGCTAGACTTTACCGATGTTTACTCATGGCAGATCTTCCAATATTGGCCGCTTTCTAAATTCCTTTGACTGAGGAATAACCGTGTTTACAATGTCAGGAGGTTTGAATTTATGGAGGCTAACACGAATCTTAAAATAATCAACTGAAACTTTAGGAATTTCTTTTACTCCTTTCTTTTTATCAACATCAACATTTATTCCTAAATTATTCAACTTTTCAAGCTCGTCCTTCTCCATTACATCCACAAGAAAGCATTCCCTCTCTTGTCTTGGGATTTTTTTGACTCTGACATATTGAAGATTATTACTTGATTGCTAATTCTCATACTTAATTGACCCTCAAATACATCAATTACCATCCTCCCTACAGCCAAGAATAGCCTTCCCAAGATATTGAGAATTTCTTTATCTTTTCTACAATCCACCACTGCAAAGTCTGCTAGGAAGATTAATTTGTCAATTTTTACCAAAACATCCTAGCACAATGAGCTATCAGATATTTGTAATGTGACAGTGATAGGTCTCGCTTCCCCCAATCCTAGGCTTTTGAAAATTGATAGGGGCATTAAATTTACACTTGCCCCTAAATCACAAAAAGCATGTTCCGAAAATTATTTTTCAATGTCACAAGGAATTGTAAATTTTCCTGGGTCTTGCATCTTTAGTGGGAGCTTCCTTTGCAAAATTACAGAGCATTCTTCAGTTAGTGCCATAGTTTCAAACCCTCTAAACCTTTTCTTCCTTAACAACACATCCTTCATAAACTTGGCATATCTTGGCATTTGTTCCAATGCCTCTGTAAATGGTATACTGATGTGAAGTTGTTTAAATATCTCTAAGAACTTCTGATAATGTGCATCTGAATCCTACATCCTAAATCTTTGCAGGAAAGGGAATGGTGGAATAATTCTTGGAGGCATATCTTTCTTCAGCCTCTCTTGAGCCTTCACTTTAACTTTCTTAGAGGTTCGTCATTTTTTTTCACCTCGTCCTATAAAGAGGTCTCCTCACCACCTATTTTATCTTCTTTATTTACTGCTTTTTTATGAACATTCGAACATGAGGTTTCATGGTGTTGCTTATCGCTCCTCAAGGTGATAGCCATACAATGCTCTTTACCTTTCCTTCTAAGATTAAGCTCAATGTTACTTGGGAGGGTACCTTGAGGTCGATTGCTCAGTGCACTAGCCAGTTGACCTACTTGGGTTTCCAAGTTCTGAATTGATGCTGCTTGACTTTGCATCATGGAATTTATTTTTGACATAAACTGACTGAATAACTCCCCAAAAGATGGCTTTTTCTCTACTGGAGGTTATGGAGGTCTGTTATACTAAAGGGCATTCTGTTGACTTAAACCCAGTGGATGAAACGGCTTACCAGCTGAAGAAGCACTTACCCCCTGATTGTTCCATGAGAAATTCAAATGATTCTGCCAACCCAGATTACAAGTGTTCGAGTACAGGTTATTCTACGGACGTGGACCATTACCCATGTAATTTACCTACGTAGTTAGATGAGACTCATCGCATCCCCTATTGGCATGGGATCCTCCATAGAAATCACAGACAAGTGGCGATAAAGAGATTGCATCAACTTGTACTTGACCCAATTGCTTTGTCATTTCAGCTTTCTATTGAAAAAGAACCTTATTTTGAGCCAAGATTGCATTTAGAGTATCAAGCTCCAGCACCCCTTTTTTGCTTGAACCTCGATTAAGAGAAGCTGATAATTATTTATAGATATTGTTTCTATAAGATCCATAGCTTCTTCTAGAGTTTTCGTATTAAGAAAACCTCCAACTGAGGCATTAATCATTGCTCTAGTAGAAAGTGTCAAACCATTATAAATGGTCTGAACTTGCAACCATTCAGGAATTGCATGATTTAGGAATTACATGATGAGAACATCTTCGTAGAAGATCCTTGAAAAGCTCCCAAGCGTTATACAATGACTCTCCATCTTGGTGTGAGAATGAAGTAGTTTCACTCTTCATTTTAGCCAATTTAGATGGAGGGAAATATTTGGCCAAGAATTTCTTCAGGAGATTGTCCTATGTTGTTATGCTTCCTTGTGGTTGTGTCAACAACCAACTCTTAGCCTTTTCCCTTAAAGAAAAAAGAAATAACCACAAATGAATAGCATCATCCATACCATTCACCTTCATGGTATCACATAGTTGGAGAAAGTTCACAATATGAGCATTGGGGTCTTCAATAGGGCTTCTACCAAAATATTCTTGCTGCACTAAATGAAGTAATGTAGGCTTGAGTTCAAAATTGTTTGCCTATATTGGTGGTCGCACTATGCTTGGAGCACTATTTGCATTCAGATATGTATAATCTCTAAGAGTCCTTCGAGTGGTAAGTTGTGGATTCTCATTGTTGTTATTCAAATCTACTCTTTCCATTGTGTCTTCTTGCCATGTATGAATTAATAATTCTCTTTTTCTCAACTGCACTTCTTTCCTTGTTCTCCTTACTAGCTTTTCAATTTTAGGTTCAAAAAAAAAAAAGCAGAGAAGGGTCAGTGGTACCTCACATACACAAACAACAAAACACTAATGAGAGGAGTGACAACAAAATAAGCAAGTAAAGCAACAAATAAACTAACTAAAAATAAACAAAAACATACAATAAGAAAATAAAATAGAAAAATGTCTAATCTAGCACTTTCTAGTTTCTATGAATATTAGCAAAAATTTTAGGTGCCAAAAACTTGTTGATGACATGGCAAGTATACCGGTCGTACAAGTAATAAAGAATGAGTATGAGTATTATCTCCAAGTACTCAAGAAACTAGAATATACTATTTAGACCAAACGATTGGTTGAACAAAGTTTGAATAACAAAATAAAACGCAAAGAATAGTTAATGTAAAAGAATGCAATAACAAAAGTAATTAAGAAAATTACTGATTAAAAAGACCTAGAGTTGCTAATCCTCTTTGTTTTTCCTAAGAATTGTTGTTCTACCCCACTCTTGCTCTAACTGACATACAAAAGAAGCTAAGGCATACCATTACCTAGAAGGATTCTCTCAAACCTTAACAAAGTTAACCTAATTTCTCTATAATTTCTTATGAGCATTAGGTTCAATTTTAAACCAAGACTATGATTGATTATATGAGGCTATCGATTATATGTCTATATCGTTAGCAAATCAATTCTACTAAACATCTAAGGTTCATGACTCATACTTTTCATTCATCAGTCTAATTTCACTTTCTCTCTCAAGACAAGCAAAATCACAAATCAATCCACAATTTGATCAAGACTATGGAAAGCATTAATCATTGAATGAAAACAATTATAAAACAAAGCCAATGTTCACAAGAGTAGATAGAAACAACAAATCTTATTCAAAACTATACTTCATAGCAACCCTAGAATGGAAAATTAGCCACCCATGGTGACAAAAGAACAAAAATCAACAAAAGAAATAGATAAATCCATGAATAAGAGGAAGAAGGTAGAAGAAATCGACTCTAATGATACTCTAAAGACAAGCTTCTTTGCTCTTAGGTCAAGAACAGTGCCTCCTTCTTTTCCAAACTCAGAATTCCTTTTTTCCCAAAATTTACAAATAAGTATTTAAACCCCTAAATTTGTTGGTACTATTCATCCTTGCTAACAGCAGAAAAAACTTCGCTTTCAGAGGAAAACTCTGCATAAATTCTTTCCTTTTTGCAATAGGTTCTCCCTTTTTATTTCACCTCATCAGTCCATCAATTACTGAAAGTCAACCCTATAAAAACATCAAAAATTTAGAACAAAGCTAGAAAATAAAAATCAAAATGGTAGGAATTTTGAAATCCAAATGAAGCAACAAGAAATGAAACAAATAAATTATTTTTACTAAAAAGGCAACAAAAATACAATTAGGGGATTACAAATTAATGAGCAAAATGAATCCTAATTTATTAAAATTAGGAAATTAACAATGGAAATTATAGGAGAAATAAAATGACAATAAGTATTAGAATTATGGGCATTGTGGACATGAATTTTATAAGAATTATAACTCGACTCTAATTCTCATATTTTTTTGGTCTTTTTTTGGGCATGATTGGGATGCTTTGGGAGGAGGCCAAGTCAATGTAGAACCATAAGGAAGAATCTTCAGTTCGCAGTTCCAATAATTTTAAAATATCTATGAGTGGTTACTTGTTACTTATGAAGAAAATTGGAATGGTGATTTATTCTCCCTATACTATGAGGTATGTGAACCATTTTAATCTTTCTCTATTTTGAGAATTTTATTAATGGTAGAAAAAAAAACTTTTGGATATTTTTATATACAACAAATAGCATCAAAGTCAGTTGTTTGTTCTACATTTTTATAAAAAATTTAGAATTGTTCTTTATGGCCTAAATGTTGTCCCTAAAAACTTAATTATTGGAAAGATTTGGAATAATGTAAGAATGCAAATCTAGGAAAAGTTCTGGCTAGGAAAGACTTAGTTTTTAAGTGTGTCTATGGTGACCCACCTGTCTTTCCTAAGAACCCACCTGGTGCACTACTTACAAACTAGTTTCATTATTCTAGTAATCAAGTGAGAGATGTAAGAGTGTTGTTATAAAAATATAAAGATTTTGGTTATGGTCAATAGTTAATAAGATTATGGTTTAATTAATAGAAATTTTATGAGTTTAATATTTAATTTTGAGAACATGATAAAATCCCATAAATTTTTATTAAACACAACTATTGACAACATGAAATTTTTTTCTTCAAACATTTAATATTAAAATGATGTTAGTCATTTCTATATTCTGTTATGATAAAACTACAATGTATATAGCTCATGATAAAATTTATAATGAAAAATCAAGACATAAGCTTAATACATGCTTATATAAGGAATTGGTCACAAATAAAGCGATGACAATTGTCTACGTAAGGTGAAATAAGAATTGGGCTGATCAATTAATCCAAACATTATCTAGAAATATATAGCGCAATGAACTTGTAAAGGAATAAAATTAAAACCCTTAAAAAAATTAAATACTAGTAATCGGAACCCAACTTTGAGTTAATATATATTATAATAATAGAAGTTCAGTGGGTAATAACAAATTACTTAGTATTGACTGAGGCATGAAACTATATTCAAAACCTCATTTTAAAAAGTATAATGTATAATTGTCATAAGAAGAGTTAGGGAGTTTGTTAGATATATAAAGTGAAAAGGCATGGCAACAAAACTTCATAGTGCATAATGTTACAGTGAGAGGCTAACAAAAGTCATAATGAAATTGTTAAACGGGTGAAGTAATAGGAATATAATTACTATACCACCTATATCAATATTGAAGTGATGTCGTTTCAAGCAAGATTGAGAGGTTTGATCTTGTCAATATTCATGAAACTAGGATGAGTACATGGCCAAAAAAGTGCTAGAGCAAGATTAGTAGAATGTTTTAACAACTTGATAATATCATATGTGTGATACTTTCGGTCTTGGCATAAGGAATTATGGTTTAAATATCAGGATACTGCTAACTTTGTTAAAACTTTATAGTATTTACACTATTAGAAAGTTCAAATCATTGTAAGATACTTTCTATTATGTATGATATTATGTAGCAATATTACAAACTAGCTAGGGATTGTTGTATAGTTTGTAATATTACTTAAAATTAAAGTTTTGTCAAAAAAATTCTATATCAAACTTATTTATTGGTTTGAAATGATCTATTGGTTCAAAATGATGTATCAGTTAAGTTTTATATATTTCGACTTATCCAAGCCGATGTGTTGATTGAATTTTAATTGTTTTAAAATTTAAACTAATACATTGTTGAATTTTAAGATATTTTAAAAATTCCAACAATCATGTTTTTTGACTTAAATTTAAAATATAAACTAACATATTTGTTAGAAATTGAACAGACAAAATTATTTAAACTAATTGGTTTTTTGAAAATTGAGCAAACATTTTTTAAACTAATGTATCTATGGGAAATTAGAAAGACAGATTTGTATAACTATGTATCTATTAGAATTTGAACAAATATAATTGTTAAGACTTATATATATCCTTTCAGATTCTACACATAAATATGCTAGAGAGATAAATAAATATCCAGAAAAATATTTTAAACAGCCTTGTTGTATCTTAGAAGAGTTTGACTGTGATTCTTCAATACACATAAATTTTTTAAAGAAAGTGATTAATCATGCCTCAAATCCGATCTAATTTACATTATTTCTAACAACATATACTAAAAATAAGAGTGAAAAAGTGAACTTTTACCTTCAATGACATATTAATGCCTTGGTAGCCCCTCATTTTAAAAGCTGTCAAAATAGGCTAAGCTCACTGGGCCGGCTCGACCCTATAAATGGGGTAGGACGAGCTAAAAATTTAATAACCCATATTTAATAAGGGCTTTTAGCCCAGCCTATTTAGGCCCATAGGGTTGAGGTAGATTGGAATGGGCCAGTCCCATGGGGGTTTTTTAATAAAAATATTTTAAAATATTAGTACTTTGGGTTTATAATTCTTTTTGTTACTTAGATCATAAGTTGTTAAGGTCGTTCAAGTATAAAAAACCGGCCCTTAATGTCACGACCCAATGACTAACTGACCGGAACGATTAGAGGACCATCCCATGACCGTAAGCCTAAATGATAAAATATTAACTAGCCAGCTTTAATGCCCCATGGCACATGATTACATTTCATCAAATGGTAATTACCACCAAATACAATTGTTAAAACAACTCTGTTTCCAAGCTTTCCTCCCAATCACAAAACAAGGTGAAGAAAGAATCAAAACATAATCAATCATAAACCTTGATCACAAAAGAATATACAATTCCAAAATAACGTTCAAGCAAAACCTAGGGTTCCTAACAACCACAGAGCGGTAACCAAATCCAAAAATGATCAAAAAAAGAATCACTGACGATCAGCAAGACATGGTGATGTGAGACTCCATTACTCCTCTCGCAAAGACTCGCTAGAAACCACAAAATCTGCAAAGGGACACACACAGGGGAGTGAGTAATTACTTAGTGAGATAAACACACAAGGGAACTTACCATTTATTTCCCTCAAAGGGAGACCGCCATGTCTATACAATTATTCGTTACCAAGCAAGGGTAAAAGGACCAAACATACACACCAGTACTCACAATTACAACTTCAGTAAAGATACATACAAGCTATCCTCATGTGGTTTTCCCATTATGCAGAATTGAATAATTCCATACATTCGTTGTGTTAATTTATTTATATAAGCTATGTCCACCGTTCTAGGACAATGAAGTATATGAAATTTGTCCACCTTTCTAGGACAATAAAATACATTCTAGGACAATAAAATATATGAAATGTGTTCATTGTTCCAGAACAATAAAATATATGAAAAATGTCCACCGTTCTAGGACAATAAAATATATGAAATTTGTCCACCGTTTCAGGAAAATAAAATATATGAAATGTGTCTACCGTTCTAGGACAATAAAATACTTAAAATGTGTCCACCATTCCAAGACAATAAAATATATGAAATGTATCCACCGTTTCATGACAATAAAATATTTGAAATGTGTTCACCATTCCAGGATAATAAAATATTTGAAATAATTTCATAATTTCATATATCAACAGCTCATATGAGACAAGGTAAAAGAACTCATACTTTTAAATTGAAGGGTCTCCTTACTCCATTTCTAAATGCTAACCTCACTCAAAGTCATTAGATGACGATTTAGTAATAGAAATTTCTTTGAATAACTCAAAAGATAATTACTTTTGAAAGAGTAGAATCACAACACATATTTTAGATATAACTACATGCATAACTACTATCCATAATACAAGATTTTAATCAGCTTCCTCACCTGAGACTGAATGAAGGGGAATGAGATAAAAATTAAGGAACCAACTGGATGACAATGGAAACACCTAGAATAAAAAAAGGCAAAGGTTTGAGAAACTAAAAATTTTAGGGGGGTAGGGCCTGGACACCACAACTAGCCTTATTGCCAAACAGACTCCCAGGTGCAGGGTGCTTGGGTGGCGTCCTCCGATGCTATGCCCCAAACTCTCTGTCTTAAAATTTAGCTAGGCGCTAAGTCCCTCACTCTTTGCCTAATGTAGCCTGCTGGGCACTCAAGGTGCATGTCACGCCTAGTGCCTAGGCGACCCGACAACAGCATATTAGCACCTTTCAAAATTTCCCCCAAAATGAATCAATCTTTCCCCTTTTTGTATTTCAAGGCCCCCATGGTGAAAGTCCAGCACTTCTGGGTGATTAGCCACCAGAAAACAAGTCTCAAACCAAATTATTTCAAAGAATAGAGTTATGAACCATAAAAAATCCCAATTTCTACCTCTATAAACATTTAATGGGGTTTTTATGATCACACTCTCTTTTCTCCCCAACCATTAATGTTAACCAACCACCCAAAAATTCAGTAAATCCATTAATTACAACCAACACCATGGGGAAATCACGGAACACAAGAAGGGTTTAACACTTAAGCCTCAATGGAAAAGGATTCTAAGTTAAGGTTTACTTGAAGATGAATGGAAGGAGAAGTAGAAGCTAGGGTACTTACTTGACTCCTTTCAGAACCAGGTTAGCAGGAAATTCCTCTTCCTCCAAAGCACACTTCGATCACCCACAAGAAAAAGGCATACAAGAAAAGGGCAAGACCAAGGGAGAGACATACACATCTGCCGTAGGGAAAGGAGAAAAAAGGAAGTAATTAAAGGGTTTCAATAGTGTAGGCCCCACTACTCTTATAATATAGGCCAAGACTCTACTAATTTCCCATAGGCCACTAACTCCTTATACACATCATTTAGGTTTTCTCCACACATATGAATATAGAATTAATGTAAGATTCAAATTATAATCACAATAACCATACGCACAATTAATTCAAAAAAATAAAATAAAATAAAACATAAAACATAAAACATAAAACAAAAGAGTGAAAAAGAAAAATTGCCGGTATTACACATAAAGTAATGTATATGATCCAACCTAATGTCCTAATCCAAAAGAGAGACTTCTAAAATTAAAAATAAAATATCATAAAAGCTATAAATTTTTGTTTCTGATTTGAATCTTCGACACTAACCAATGTTTCTTTCTCATTGAGCTTCATTGAACAAAGATGTCTTGTATAATCTATTTTTTATTTTGTCATACATTATTTCTAAATTTATAATCTATATTTATATTATAAATAAAAAAAATTATTTTTAAATAAAAAATATGGGTTGACCCAGCCAAGTCCATGACCCTTGAAAGGCTAGGATGGACCATGATTTTAAGCCCAATCAGTATCATAAGCCCAGCCCAACCCTACTCATATTAATTAGAAGCCCATGTAGGCTTGGGATGGCCCGGCCCATTGATACCTCTACTCATTTCCATTATTTGTTAAGTCAACTTGTACACATTTCATAGAAAAAAAAGATACAATAATATGGACTCTACAGTGGAGTACGATATCCACACATTTTTTCTCATTATTTTTCAATTTGGAGTGTAAGAATGGGCAATTAAATAGACTCACCTAACTGAATGTAATTAGATTGATGATGACTTTGATTGGAAAAAATAGTTCACACATTTTTTTCTTATTACATTTAATTTGGGGTGCAAGAAAGGGCAATTTAATAGACTGACAATATTGAATGTAATTAGATTGATGATGACTTTGATTGGAAAGAATACCCTACACATTTTTTCTTATTATATTTCAATTTGAAGTGTAAGAAGGGGCAATTAAATAGATTGACATAATTGAATGCAATTAGATTGATGATGACTTAGATTAAAATCTTTCCCATGGTACCAATGTTAAGAAAATTGGATCCGATCCATTTGTTTGATCGAAAAATCGACGAAACGACCAATCATCTGATTTCAAATATACTTAAAAATTAGAGAGAGATTGAATCGGTTAAACCATTCCAAAACCGAAAAAATTGGAAAATCAAGTCAAGGGCCATGGTTGGCCCTTTTTTTTTGTTGCTACCAAAATCTTACATAAAAAATAGAAGAAATGAACAAAAAGAAGAAGAAGAAAGAGGGAGAGAGAACTTGAAAGCCGAAACGATGATTATTTTTAATTTTTTATATAAAGATGGCATGGAGGGGAGGTTTGGATCTCCCAAAACTAACACATACTACTGCCAAGCTACTGGATGGAGAAATTAATTAGAGCAATTCCCTATGCGTTTTTTTTTTTTAGAAGAGGGGCGAACATTGCATAGATAAGCTCGTTCAATGCTTAGCTTTTTTGCAGAGTGAGCAGCTACCCCATATGTTCTTTTTATGCAAAAATAATTTTCTCAAAGATTTAGTTATTATATTTATATATTATATATTTTAATATTTTAATATATGTAACATATACATCACTTATATATCTTAATATTGTTATATATTTTAAATACTATCAGTTTGACCACGGTCTGATTATTGACCTTTAAACCAGTGTTTTGACTAATTCAATGACTGATTTGATTTTTTGAGCCTTGCATGGTACACTAAATTTAAATTTTATTAAAACTCTTTCTTTTTCATGTATCAAAATAAATGTTGAAAGAAGTTAGGTTTAGTAAAATTAATTTTCATAAAATGCTGAATCACAATTTAACTTTTTACTAGAAAATAAAGTGCTCACATTTATTGTCAATAATGTTTTAAGCGTGATTTGTAACACCTCAAAATTTCACAAAACTATCTCCAGGATAAAAAGTTTTTAAGATAAGGTTCTTTAGTGACTAATTATGGAAATTTTCAAACCTTAAATTTCAAAGATTTCAAGTCCATAATTAAAAGCAACTAGGAGCCAACACTACAAAAAAAAGGGAATATAGCATCGGTTTTTTAACGTCGGTTTCAAAAACCGACGTTAGATGCCGCAACTAGCGTCAGTTTCTATAGCGTCAGTTACAACTGACGTTAGATTCTGAATTTAGCGTCGGTTTTTATAGCGTCGGTTAAAACTGACATTAGATTTTGTATTTAGCGTCGGTTTCTATAACGTCAGTTAAAACCGACGTTAAATGTCGCATATAGCGTCGGTTTCTATAGCGTCAGTTAAAACCGACGCTAAATGCCTCATTTTAAGAAAAGAAAAATAGGAGAATTTCTTCCGCAAAACATGCCATTCACATATCTCTTTCGTATTTTAGTTTCACTCTTCTTCTCTATTTCAATTTCCTTCCAATATTTTCTCCCACACCCACCTCTTGACCTTAATCCTTCCAATAATTTCATTTTTAACCATAATCCTTACATTCTCATCGTGAGTGTGAGAATGCTGGAGAGAGTAACAACTGTGTTGGGTTAGAGAGAGAGAGAGAGAGAAAGAGAGAAAGGGATGTCATAGACAAGGCATCAACGTGAGATAGTCTTTTTCACACTTCATGAATTTTCGACCCATTTCTTCCTCATCATGATTTCTTGGTCTCAAATTCAGTAACATCTCCACCTCAATGTAGTGTATACATATATATCTGTATATTTAGTGGCAGTTTTTGTAAAAATCTCCCACCAACTTCATCTCAGCTCCTGTCTCAAGTCCAGCCCTGGTGAGTTATCCTTCCAAGCTCGATTGCTCTTCCCCTTCTTTGTGTGATATGAACACTTATGTACACTTGCACACTCAATTTTTTTTTAATCAAAGTGAAGTCTAATCATTTAAATACACAATTTTTCACATGTTAGAATACCCACAACTTCTTTGAATTTGAAAGGTTATGTAATTTATTTTATTAATGTTAAAAATTGATTATATCTTATAAATGTTTGGAACATGATCTTGTTCTATTTTGTATAACAATATGAAGATCTTATTTTATTGTAATATTATAAAGAATGAAAATAGAGTATTTTATTGAAATATTTGAACTTTAAAAAAAATCTAATGTTTTTAAAGAAAATAATTTGAAATTTTTTTTACTATTTTTTTATTATTTTATCCAGTAGATCATTACAAAAAAAGTGAAAAAAAGAGAAAAATATTGTTTAATTTACTGTAAAAAAAGAAAATTATGCCTATTAAAAATTAAGTTTAATTTTAAAAAAATTTTAATAGTATATTTTATTATCTAAAATATTGTTTCTTGTATTTAAAATCTGTATATATCTAATATTTTAGATTTCGTACAGATTAAAAAAATTTCAAAGTTCCCACTCACTCATTTAAATTTTTGGACTTCCCACTAACACACTAATTCAATTTTTCGGACTTACCACTCACTCACATCATTTTAATTTCACACTTAGCCAAAGTTCCCTCCTTTTATTTTTTAGGCTCCCTTTTTTCCTTTTCTTCTTTGTTTTCTTTTCAGATTTCTTTTTTCCCTTTGAGTCCAACTTTACTCTTCCTTTCCTCTGCAGAAAAAACCCTCAACATGATGTGCCCTTGATGGCTGCTCTTCATCCATCCCTTATAGACGCACACGAGGAGGGAAGGCAAAAAATGGCCACTAGCCCACTGAGTCGTCGAGCCATGGTGATGCTGGTCTGATCAAGTGCAACGTGGCTGGGTTTGTACGCTGCTGTCCAGGTCGTGCTGTGCTAGGGGAGTTTTTACCAGAAAAAAATGTGCATATGTTTGAAAGTGTATTGGAAAAAGTTGTATAAGAAAAAGTGAGATATATGTGTTGAAAAGTGAAAATATTAAAAAATTATTTAATAATATATAAAATAATATTTTGTATTAAAAAATTATTATTTTAATTTTTAATATAATATATATAATAATATTTTTTTAGACAAAAGAGTAATTCTTTTTTATTGTGTAATATATATATATATATATTTAATTAATACCAGTTCGGTCATAGTTAGATCAGTGAACTTTGAATTGGTACTTTCAATGAATTTTTAAAATATTGCTAATAATTACAAACTATAAATAAAAATAAAAATTATGCCTACTAAAAATTAAGTTTAATTTTAAAATTTAATTTTACTAATTTAATATTTATATAAAATTATTATTTTTACCTGTATTAATAATATTAGTATGTAGATAGAAGTCATGAAAAAACTTTTGCTTCCCTCCAATCACTTTTCCCCAATTTCCCACCATTTCCCTCATTCCCAATTTCACCAAAAAATTTCCATTTTCAAAACCCTACTTTATCTTTCATGTATACACGCATACTAAGCCATCTATTTTTCGGGGGCGGGGGTGAAGGAGACCGATCCAGACGGACAAAGCTAGAGAGCGAAGAGTTTAACGTGGTGGCCACACCGACCACCACCTCGCCGCCGGCAACCGTCTCTCAGCATTCTCTTCCCCACACGAGAAAACAGAGGGCAGAGGATCGAGGAACAACAAGAAGATAGGAGATGGAGCACGAACGGGAGTGAGGGCCGAGGGTGGGGCTCCTTTGACAGATCGTGACCGCCATCGTTGTCCCTTCTTTCTCCTTTTTCTTCTTCATTCTTGTATCTCCTCGGTTGCCAAATGCGAGTACAGAGCTAACCGAGAGTGAGGGAGACAGACGGGTGCTGTGGTTTCCTCTGTCGCCTCTTTTCCGTCCCTGTTCATGGCGGTTGCCATCTTTCAGGCCGCCGGAGCAGTGGTCCATGGCAGTAGGTAAGCATCGAAATACCCTACCTTCTATTGTGTTTTGAAGTTCAGATTTATGGTGGGGCTGGCTGGATTTTCGTTTCAATTTTGGGGATTTTGGGTTTAATTTGTGATTAATTGGATTGACTGATGATTGGGTGTTTTAGAGAATAATCCAATGTGGTGGAGCTGTTGATGATGATATGGCCAATATCATAGTTGCTCAGCTTCTTTACCTTGACCCCGTTGATCCTAATAAGGTCTGTTCTTCATTTTGGTCACTAAAGCTTATCGTTTATTTTCATATCTAAATCTATTAAAATAATCCTGTACATTTCTGGAGTATGACATCAAATGCATATCTTGATATTTCCTCATTTGTTATTTGACTTTACTTTTTGAGTCTATCTTTGACGATGAAATTTGATTAATAAAATATTTATTGGAGTGGCGATTTTGTAAATTATGTATGATAAGAAAAAGTAATGATTGAAGTGAAAGGTGTGATGTTGGATGAATGTTTTCTATGTATGAAAGGAAGAGAGAATTGTTTTGATCAGGAGAAGAAATGGACGAGAGTTAGTGGTAGTAAATGATTGTCTCTTGTTTTTCTCCAATTCATTTTGCAATTACACAAGCTTATTTATAGCCATTGAGATGGCTTTATTGCATGCCTTGGTTTACGGAAATGGAGTGGTATTGAAAAAGGAAGGGAGAGTGAGAAGGAGGGGCCCACGTACTGTATATTTTCTCCAATTCAACTGTATATTTTCTTATATTTTGAGCAGGATATTGTCTTGTATGTAAATTTTTCTAACTTGATCTTAGTAGTTGATCATATGAATGTTACTTTTGGCTTTTAAAGATTTTTAATTTTGTTCCCAATTCAAACTTATATCCATTGGCCTTTTCTTGAGAGAAATGAAAGAATGGTAATTTTGTAGATGTGACTTAAAGAGTAGTGTTTATTGATGTGGATGATGATGGACGAATTCTTTTATGTAAGGAAGGGGGAGAGACTTCTTCTGTGAAAGAGAAAGGAGAGTATGAGACAAAGGAGTAGTGGAGACAATGGGTAGTAGTAATGATAGCCTTTGCTATTTTGTCTTCATTACTTGAATTTATTTTTGATATAGAATTTGGTTGCAGATTTTGATTGATGGCATTCCACTTAAAGAGTTGGACATCATGTGGTGGAGAGAAAGAATTGGATTTGTGGGGTAGGTTATGAATTTACATATTTCTTTCTGAATTCTACTTTCAAGTGTATTTTAGTGAATTCTGCATCTTTGCTTTTATCTTAAACTTCTGCTTTTCTTTGATTGGTTATGTAAATATAAACATACTATAAATTTAAAGTTGTTGCAAATCTTGGACAAGTGTTGAATCTTTGTTGTTGATTTGTTTGCTAAAATTTTTGGATTGATTTTTGTCTAGTTGATTTTTCCTTTAGTGTTCTTTTTATCATTTTAGATACACCCACCAAAAAAGAAACCACTTTCATTGAAAGTCTAGAGATTACATTATGTATGCGAAAAAAAAAAGAGAGAGAATAGAACATAGCATAAGTAATTTGGTGACCGAGAGAATGATTAATTCATTCCTTAACCAAAGAAATTCTGGCTGAATGTGTAGCTTGCTGGACTATGTAGTTGATGGCTTATGTTATGACAAGGAGGAAGAAGAAGATCAGTAACCATAATCTTTACATTCTCATCGTGAGGGTGAGACTTAGTGTACTTTCATTGAACCCTTGTGCAATGATGATTAATTGGTCAATGCAATAAGAAATGATATT
Organism: Biancaea sappan; assembly: GCA_037074585.1. Classification (NCBI taxonomy): domain Eukaryota; kingdom Viridiplantae; phylum Streptophyta; class Magnoliopsida; order Fabales; family Fabaceae; genus Biancaea; species Biancaea sappan. The sequence continues at coordinate 29,965,417 of CM073493.1, forward strand.
TTTTTATTGATATCTATTTCTATTTCTTTGGACTTTATTTTTCGTTGGTTATTGATATCTATTTCTATTTCTATTTATTTCCATTTTTAACTTTATTTATCTTAAACAAATATTATTTATCTTAAACAATTTTAACTTTATATAATTTTAAATTTATTAATTCATTATTTTCATTTACTATGAACTCTAATAATAAATGTTATGTTTACAGGCACCTGAAGCAAAGGATGTCGACGTTCTTCTGGAATTAGTCACAACCATGACTATGACTAGTTGTCATATTTATTTTGTTAGAACATGCGAAACTTGTTCTTTTAGAATGTATTAACTTTTAACTTTGAATTTGATGTAAAACTTATGTTTAAAAATGTATGTTTTAATTCAAATATATTTTCTTTTATAGTTTGGCTTTTATTATTTGTTAAATTTTGACCAGATAATGTTGGATTTGGAAATTAATGTTAGTTTCAATTTAATTAAACTAAAAAAAAAATTGGTCAAAGTCATTTAGTGAGAGTTAAAATTGACATTAAATCATACTTTTAGCGACGGTCAAAACCGACGCTAAATGATAGTAAAAAAAACATTCAAAAGTCATCTAATGTCGCTTTATTCACATAGTGTCGGTCACAACCGACGTTAAATGACCAAATAATCATCAGTAATGTCATTTAATGTCGATCAAAATCGACATTAAATTACAACTTTAGTGTCGGTTATAACCGACGCTAAATGTTAGAATTTAACATCGGTCAAAATTGACGTTAAATCATAAATTTAGCGTCGGTTATGACCGACGCTAAATTTCAGAATTTAACGTCGGTTTTGTCAAAACCGACGTTAAAGTCATCTAACGTCGGTTATTCCCACGGATGTCAAAATCGACGTTAAATAACCTCGCAACGGAGCATATAACGTCGGTTTTGTAAACCGACGTTAAGTCGTTTAGCGTCGGTCAAAACCGACGCTAAAGGGTAATTTTGACTGACGCTAAATTCTAGTTTTTTTGTAGTGCAATAACATCATCCCATGCCTTACATCACCATCATTTCGACATATATACATATCACAAGAGATTAAGTCTTAATTATTTTACGAAAACTATAAAATCTTGGCTACAACTACTGACTCCCGGTTGCAACCCCGCTATTCCCATTTTGGTTTGCACCTGGAAATGGTTAATATAGTACAAAATCATGAGACATAGAAATCTCAGTAGCCAGTAGTTAATCTTGAAAAAAAGAACCATTCCCAGTCATAAAAGCAAGTTCATAACACCATTCATAATTCAGTTCAACTCATCTATGCCACTGTCATGCAAAGATTATCCCTTGGTCTTAGTACCCCAAGAGTCTGTTTCACCTCAAGTAGTGCCAAGGATCATTTTCTTAGTGCCTACCACCAGGGTCTAATTATACCCTGTGGCCTAAGGTCAGCAAGACTGACACTAGCATCGTCATGCATAGCTGCTTCTACCCTAACCATGGCAAGTCTTATACTGGCGCGTACCGTCGTACCCCAAATGCTTGGGGTACACTGCCTTAGCACATGAGTATAATAATAATACAAATATATACATAACAATGCATAGAGTTGAATATCACATAATTCATAATTAAATCATTTTCAGTATAAAACAATTTCAAAATATATGAACAGCGCTTTTATGAAATGTAACTGGCTACCTGAATTTACCGTCTCGTACCGATTCCGCTCGAAATTATTCTAAGGTGCTGATAAAATAAATTAGCTATTAAAATCCTAATATGGAATATTTGAAATACTATTCCATTTTTAAATGTAATTTCTATGCACTAAATACTAATTACGTATTATTCACAATCTTATTTCTAATCCCAAATTTAATTAAAAATAATAAATATAATTAGCTAAAAAAATATCCTAACAGGGAAGAGATTAAAATTACTATTTCATAATTAATTAATCTTGTGCCTCAAAAATTAATTACGTAATATCTATAATCCCATTCATAGTCCCAAGTTCAAATAATAATCCCATTTATACTCCCAAATTCAAATAATTATAATCAGCTAAAATTTCTTCTAATTTATTTCTCAAATTCCACTCTATTTCCTTTTCTTCAGAAACTTTGAATTAATTCACTTTGGTCCTTAATTCAAACTTTAATCATATAAATAGCATTCAAAATTTGGTAAATTCCATCAAATTTTAACTAAAATCCCATATATACTAAACCTGGACATTTTCAGAAATTTTACTCTTTCCTTCCAACTTTTCATTTCATTCACTTAGGTCCTAAATAATTATTTTTCCCCTATCTTTTTCATGATCTAAGACCATAATTAGTTTCATCTAAGTCTATAGGTTACAAATATATCTTGTTTTGAAATTATAGCTACTCCTACAAACTTTTGATTTTATTCAGTTTAGCCCCTGTCATGCATGCATACCTCTAAACTCCATGTTTTTCCATTCTTCTTGCCGCATGGCTCTTCCAAACTCATATAGGGACTCTCTAAGACATGTTTAATCATTTCTTAAACAAACGCGAGCCTAAAAAAAGGATTTAGAGCTTACCCAAGATTTCCAAGCTTACTTTGCTCCTTTGTTTTTCTGCACTTTTATGCCATTCTTTTTGCTGCTGTGAATGTGTATTTAGGACCTCAAATCCACTGCTAAGATGGTCCCTTGGTCAGTACCAAAGTTGCCCAAGGGTGGCTCTTTAAAAACTTAAGGAAATTTACTAGTTTTTAGAGCTTTCTCTCTATCTCTCTTGGTTCATGCAGAAAATGAGGAAGTTTTGCAGCAAACATCACCTCTCTCTCATGTTCACTTGTTAGGATAGTAGAAAATGGAGCTACAAACCCTCCTTTAACCCCTGAGGGTCCCTTACATGGCAACCAATACAGGAAAAACAACTTCTCTCTCTCTGTTCCAACTCATGAAAGCAACGCCCAGAATTTTCTCTCTTGGTTTGTGCATTGCAAACAGCTCACGATTTATGCAGTAAATGCTCCACATTTCTACTGCACAAAACCTCTCCCTCTCTTGACTTCCTCTAATTTACATGTGGCTGCCAACATTCTTCTGCACTTAGCCAAGAATCACTTATAAAAGTTGGTGCCCATGATGTGCTACTGCCAAAAGGAGGTGGAGTTAAGAGCTTCACATGCTCATATGCCTAAATCCTTCCATCATGTATTCTAACCTCCATGCTGGCCGAGAGCATTCACATGTTGCATATGGAGAGCTTTGGTGGTGCCATATGGATGGGAGAAAGCTAAGGTGGATGGTGATGTGTGGTCTTCTCCTATTGGTGCAAGTCTATAGTGAAAAGAGTAATGGAGTAACATGTGTATGCCTTCTTACGTAGCTTAATAATGAAATGCCATCTCAAATGGCTTAGCTAAAATTCTAGAGAGGCCCTTCACATTTTTCTATCCTTGCAAGTGTGTCCTTGGTCCTCAATGAAAATTTTCAATTTGATACCCAAAATCATTTCCAACATTTCCTTATGTTTTCTTTCAATTTCATCTATTGCATATCAAATTTATTTTCATTTTTTTACATATATATATATATTTTTAGAAATATTCTTTTTCATAATAGTCCTTCAAATACTAATTTACCTATATTTAATAAATATAAGAATTTGGGATGTTACAGTTATTACCTCCCTCAAAAGAATTTTGTCCCCAAAATTCAATTTTCCACATCATTCTCTTGAAAAAGAAATATCATAAATGTGCATAGCTCTTAATAGAACTTACCAGAGTCAAATAATTCGGGGAAGAGCTTCCTCATACGGTCCTCCGTTTCCCAAATAGCTTCCTCTTGGCATTGCCTTTCCAGACCACTTTCACTAAGAGGATTTGTTTGTGTCGCAGTTTCTTCATTCGAGTATCAATGATTTTATATGGTCTCAAATCATAAGTTAGATTATCCCGTAAATGCATATGTTCATATTCAATTACGTGCGATGGGTCTGGAATATATTTCTTTAATTGAGAAACATGAAACACATTATGAATGTTTGCCAAGTTTGGTGGTAGGGAAATTTTGTAAGCTGTAGTCCCATACTTATCCAAAATTTGAAAAGGGCCAAGATATCTAGGACTGAGCTTTTTAGATTTTATAGACCTTCCTACTGCTGTCAAAGGAGTTACTTTGAGAAAGACATGTTCACCAGTTTGAAATTCCAAGGGCCTTCGCCGCTTATCAGCATAACTCTTTTGTCTACTCTATGCAGTGAGCAAGCGGCCTCGAATGAGCTCTACTAGTTTGGATGTTTGTTCCACTATCTCAGGTCCTATAAGTCTCCTTTCTCTAGCCTCTACCCAACAGATGTGGGATAAACATTTTTGACCATACAGAGTTTCATATGGTGCCATACATATGCTGGAATGGTAACTGTTGTTATAGGCAAACTCTGCATATGGCAGATACTCATCCCAATTTCCCTTAAATTCTAAGACACACGCCCTTAGCATATCCTCTAGAGTCTGTATCGTCCTTTCTGATTGCCCGTCAGTCTATGGGTGGTATGCGGTACTAAAATTCAACTGAGTACCCAATGCATATTGTAAAGATTGCCAAAATCCAGAGGTGAATCTGGGATCTCTATCTGAAACAATATCACAAAGGACTCCATGCAACTTCACTATTTCCTTGATATAAATTTTTGCTAATTTATTAAGTGAGTCTATTGACTTGATGGGAAGAAAGTGTGCAGACTTGGTGAGTCTATCCACAATAACCCATATCTTATCATTACCTGCAAAAGTTCTTGGAAGTCCAACTATGAAGTCCATAGTGATGCTATCCCATTTCCATTATGGGATCTTCAATTGCTCTAGCATTCTCCTAGTTTTTGATGTTCTATCTTAATTCTTTGACAAGTCAAACATCTAGCCACAAATTGTGCCACATCCCGTTTCATACCCGGCCACCAAAAACTTTTCTTTAAGTCGTGGTACATTTTGGTTGTCCCAGGGTGAATGGTGTACTTACTTTGGTGTACCTCTGAAAGAATCTTATTCCTAAGATCATCATTAGCAGGTATGTACAGTCTGTTCTGAAATTTTAAAATCCCATCTTCTGAGAGGCTTAACTTGTTTTCTTTTCCTCTTCGCATCAATTCTTTAACCTCATTGAAATAAGGATCGTTGGACAATGCTTCTTTTACCTGTGCTTCCAAATTACTTTGAATTATAAGCGCACAAACTCTTAAACTTTGAGGATTAATCGCTACATCTAAATTTAGGTTTCCAAATGCTTCCAATAGTTGACCTTCTTTAATCATCATAGAAGCCACATGCAAGGTTTTTCGGCTCAGAGCATCTGCAACTACATTGGCCTTCCCGGGGTGGTATTGAAACTTATAATCATAATCTTTAAGAAACTCTATCCACCTCCGTTGACGTAAGTTCAACTTCCTTTGATCGAACAAATACTTTAAACTCTTGTGGTCTGAAAAGATTTCAAATGTTGCTCCAAATAAGTGGTGCCTCTAAATTAAGAGCATAGACGACGACAGCTAATTCCAAGTCATGAGTTGGGTAATTTTGCTCGTGTGGTCTTAACTGCCGAGAGGCATAGGCTACCACTCTCCCTTCTTGCATTAAGACACAGCCTAAACCCTTAAAAGATACATCGGTGTAAACAGATGGTTTCAAAGGATCAGGAATGGTTAGTACAGGAGCAGATGTCAACCTCCCTCTTAACTCTTGGAAACTGCTACCACACTTGTCGTCCCACAAGAAAGGCTGGTTCTTCCTTGTTAACTTGGTCAGAGGTAAAGCTATTTGGAAAAAGCCTTTTATGAATTTTCTATAATATCCTGCTAATCCTAGAAAGCTTCTTACCTTTGTTACCGTTTTGGGTCTCTCCCAATTCAATACTGTCTCAACCTTATTGGGATCTACAGACACACCCTCCTGTGACACAACATGTCCCAAGAATTTGACTTCCTTCAACCAGAATTCACACTTGCTTAATTTTCCATACAATTTCTTTTCTCTAAGGATTTGTAACACTATTCTCAAGTGATGTTCATGTTGTTCGGGGGTCTTAGAGTAAACAAGGATGTCATCTATGAAGACTACCACAAATTGATCTAGGTAAGGCCGAAAGATCCTATTCATGTAATCCATAAATATAGCAGGTGCATTGGTTAAACCAAATGGCATGACTAAGAACTCGTAATGGCCATACCTAGTTCTGAAGGTTGTCTTAGGCATGTCTACCTCTTTAACCCTCAACTGATGATAACCTGATCTCAAATCAATCTTCGAGAAAATAGATGCTCCTACCAATTGGTACAGAAAGGTCATCTATCCTTGGCAAAGGGTATTTATTCTTAATAGTAACTTTATTCAATTGCCTATAGTCTATACACAACCTAAAGGATCTACCTTTCTTTTTGAAAAAAAGAACATGAGCTCCCCACGGTGAAACACTAGGCCTAATGAAACCCTTTTCCAATAAATCTTCCAATTGTTTCTTTAACTATGCTAACTCAGTTGGAGCCATCCGATAAGGAGTTACAGAGATAGGACCCGTTCCAGGCATTAGATCAATAGAGAATTCAACTTTTCATTCTGGGGGTTAGCCATTTATGTCATCTGGAAACACATCAGGATAGTCCTTTACCACAGGGATTTTCTCTATCCTGACTTCCTCGTCTACCTTAAAAGAAAAGAGTACTAGATACCCTTGGTGACCTTTCCTAATGTAACCCTTAGTTTTTGCAATAGGTACACAAGATAGCTCAGTCTGAGGGCTTGGTGATGGTATACAGATAGGTAAAGAGACTACTTTACGGGAGCAATCAAGTATGGCATTGTTTCTAGAGAACCAGTCCATACCAATAATCACATCAAAATCGTGCATGAGCAAACATACCAAGTTCAAAGTAGTCTTTTTATTTTCTAGTTCAACAACGTAATTTAAACATACTTGTCAAGTAAAAACTTGACCACCAGTTGGCGTAATTACGTTTAAATTGTAAGGTAACATACTCAACTTTAGACCCAAAATTTTAACGCAAGCAAATGATATGAATGAATGGGTTGCCCCACTATCAAACAATGCATCTACAAGAATATTTTGGATCAAAATTTTACCTCGAATGAGATTGGGTGACATATCAGCCTCTCGCTGCGTCATGGCAAAAACCCTTCCTTGGTTCTGTGGCCTAGTCGGAGCTGTTCCCTTCGTGGTTGGGCATGCTCGGGACATGTGATCGGGTTGTCCATAAGTAACAAGTTATAGTGCAGGGAGAATTTCCATAACTCTTGGCACCACATTTCTGACATCGAGGGGTAAAGGTCTGGTTGGGGTTTCCCGTCTGATTCCTACGAAACTGCTCTTTATTTCCTTTGAACTTCTTTTTCCAACCATTGTTTCTTCTGTTGTTAGGAACCCCGTGATCCTCTCTTTTCCTCTTTTCACTCACTTCGGCCTCTTTCTCTAGCTTGGCCTCCTAAATGTGGGCTTCAGCTATCCGACATTTGTTCACAAGTTGAGAAAAGTTCGATATCTCAAAAGTCCCCACTATATTCTTTATCTCGGATCTCAAGCCTCTCTCGAAGTGGCTTGCTTTCCACGCCTCATCATGCATGTTGTTATGAAGAAAATTTGGAAAGCTATTCAAACTTGGCTTCGTATTCCCCTACTGTCATTGTCCCCGGCCTTATATGGAGGAATTCAGCTTCCTTCTGTTTCTTCACACTGTTTGGGAAGTATTTGTTGAATACAGTGAGTTAGAAATTTTCCCAAGTGATTTCTTCTCCCTTTGACTCAAGAAGCCTCTTTGCCCCTTTCCACCAATATTTTGCTTCTCCTTCCAGTTTATATACTGCCAAGGTGAGCCTTTGAGCTGGGGTGCAATTCATTATCTTGAATATTTTTTCTAATTGTTTGATCCAATTTTGTGCCACAGCCGGATCATGCGTTCCTGTAAATGAAGGGGGATTGGCCTTTCTGAATTCCCCTAGTACCTTTGTAAAGGAGTTGGCATCCTCAGTTTCTTCACCATTACCTTGGTGCCTTTCTTCATTCTGATCCCTTCTCCCTTCATCCTGCAATCTCCTAAGGATATCAGCCGTTACGGCCTGAGTGTTAGCCTGATACCTCAACTGTGTCACTATTTATTCTAGGATTTCAGTCTGAGTTCTCCTTGTAGCCATATTCTGTAAAAATAGAATTTTAAATTCCAATAATAGTTAGATTATTTCCAAAATAACCTAAAACATAGAGCTAGGGTTCTAAACTACCCATGGTAACCCACTTAGTGCCTAGAACCGTGCTATCATACCATTTCTATGTAACACCTCAAAATTTCACAAAACTATCTCCAAGATAAAAGGTTTTGAAGATAAGGTTCTTTAGTGACTAATTATGGAAATTTTCAAACCTTAAATTTCAAAGATCTCAAGTCCATAATTAAAAGCAACTAGGAGCCATTAACATCATCCCATGCCTTACATCACCATCATTTCGACATATATACATATCACTAGAGATTAAGTCTTAATTATTTTATAAAAACTATAAAATCTTGGCTACAACTACTGACTCCCTGTTGCAACCCCGCTATTCCCATTTTGGTTTGCACCTAGAAATGGTTAATACAGTACAAAATCATGAGACATAGAAATCTCAGTAGCCAGTAGTTAATCTTGAAAACAAGAACCATTCCCAGTCATAAAAGCAAGTTCATAACACTATTGATAATTCAGTTCAACTCATCTATGCCACTGTCATGCAGAGATTATCCCTTGGTCTTAGTACCCCAAGAGTCTGTTTCACCTCAAGTGGTGCCAAGGATCATTTTCTTAGTGCCTACCACCAGGGTCTAATTATACCCTGTGGCCTAAGGTCAGCAAGACTGACACTAACATCATCATGCATAGCTGCTTCTGCCCTAACCATAGCAAGTCTTATACTGGCACGTACCGTCGTACCCCAGATGCTTGGCGTACACTGCCTTAGCACATGAGTATAATAATAATACAAATATATACATAACAATGCATAGAGTTAAATATCACATAATTCATAATTAAATCATTTTCAGTATAAAACAATTTCAAAATATATGAACAGCACTTTTATGAAATGTAACTGGCTACCTGAATTTACCGTCTAGTACTGATTTCGCTCGAAATTATTCTAAGGTGCCGATAAAATAAATTAGCTATTAAAATCCTAATATGGAATACTTGAAATACTATTCCATTTTTAAATGTAATTTCTATGCACTAAATACTAATTACGTATTATTCACAATCTTATTTCTAATCCCAAATTTAATTAAAAATAATAAATATAATTAGCTAAAAAAATATCCTAATAGGGAAGAGATTAAAATTACTATTTCATAATTAATTAATCTTGTGCCTCAAAAATTAATTACGTAATATCTATAATCTCATTCATAGTCCCAAGTTCAAATAATAATCCCATTTATAGTCCCAAATTCAAATAATTATAATCAGCTAAAATTTCTTCTAATTTATTTCTCAAATTCTACTCTATTTCCTTTTCTTTAGAAACTTTGAATTAATTCACTTTGGTCCTTAATTCAAACTTTAATCATATAAATAGCCTTCAAAATTTGGTAAATTCCATCAAATTTTAACTAAAATCCCATATATACTAAATCAGGACATTTTCAGAAATTTTACTCTTTCCTTCCAACTTTTTATTTCATTCACTTAGGTCCTCAATAATTATTTTTCCCCTATCTTTTTCATGATCTAAGACCAAATTTAGTTTTATCTAAGTCTATAGGTTCCAAATATATCTTGTTTCGAAATTATAGCTACTCCTACAAACTTTTGATTTTATTCAGTTTAGTCCCTATCATGCATGCATACCTCTAAACTCTATGTTTTTCCATTCTTCTTGCTGCATGGCTCTCCTAAACTCATCTAGGGACTCTCTAAGACATGTTTAATCATTTCTTAAACAAAAGCGAGCCTAAAAAAAGGATTTAGAGCTTACCCAAGATTTCCAAGCTTAATTTGCTCCTTTGTTTTTCTGCACTTTTATACCATTCTTTTTGCTGCTGTGAATGTGTATTTAGGACCTCAAATCCACTGCTAAGATGGTCCTTTGGTTAGCACCAAAGTTGCCGAAGGGTGGCTCTTTAAAAGCTTAAGGAAATTTACTGGTTTTTAGAGCTTTCTCTCTATCTCTCTTGGTTCATGCAGAAAATGAGGAAGTTTTAAAGCAAACATCACCTCTCTCTCGTGGTCACTTGTTAGGATAGCAGAAAATGGAGCTACAAACCCTCCTTTAACCCCTGAGGGTCCCTTACGTGGCAACCAATACGAGAGAGAGGTTTTTTTTCTCTGTTCCAACTCATGAAAGCAACGCCCAGAATTTTCTCTCTCTCGGTTTGTGCATTGCAGACAGCTCATGGTTTATGCAGTAAATGCTCCACGTTTCTACTACACAAAACCTCTCCCTCTCTTGACTTCCTCTAATTTACACGTGGCTGCCAACATTCTTCTGCACTTATAAAAGTTGGTGCCCATGATGTGCTACTGCCAAACTGAGATGGAGTTGAGAGCTTCACATGCTCATGTGCCTAAATCCTTCCATCATGTATTCTAACCTCCATGCTAGCCGAGAGCATTCACATGTTGCATATGGAGAGCTTTGGTGGTGCCATATGGATGGGAGAAAGCTAAGGTGGATGGTGATGTGTGGTCTTCTCCTATTGGTGCAAGTCTATAGTGAAAAGAGTAATGGAGTGACATGTGTATGCCTTCTTACGTAGCTTAATAATGAAATGCCATCTCAAATGGCTTAGCTAAAATTCTAGAGAGGCCCTTTACATTTTTCTATCCTTGCAAGTGTGTCCTTGGTCCTCAAGGAAAATTTTCAATTTGATACCCAAAATTATTTCCAACATTTCCTTATGTTTTCTTTCAATTTCATCTATTGCATCAAATTTATTTTCATTTGTTTTTTACATATATATATATATATTTTTAGAAATATTCTTTTTCATAATAGTCCTTCAAATACTAATTTACCTATATTTAATAAATATAAGAATTTGGGATGTTACATGATTGCTTTAGCAGAGGATACTTATCAGCAAAAAAAAAATATATATATATATATATACCAAAATAAATGTAACATCTATAGTTCTTTTTAGTTTATAGCGCTAATATATCTCATTGATCAAATTAGACACAAAATGTGGAGTGTATTTTTCATATGTTGCAGTGTTAAAAAGGAAAATTAATTTGATTGGATCAAGGAAACAATATAAGTTCTTTTTAATATTTAAATATGAGTCAAAGATTAGTATGACAATAAAAAGAAATCATTTTCCTTCAAAATTTTCAAATGAATTAAAACGTTATGCTCTACTGATAATATATAAAGACATACGAACTATTTACAGGCATGAATATCCTTACCATTATTTCGAAGATATTGAAAGTAATTCTACGTTAAATACTAATATTATAAATATGGATCAAAATTATATTCTATGTTAATTCAATGTTAGCTGATGATAATAATAGAGGCAGTTTGAATCTTAAAAAAATGATAAAAGTCTGATTTCAGGAGACGTTAATTTGGGAAGAGTTCTACACTTTGCATTAAGTTTAATAGATCGTATTAACTTATCTTTCAATTGAGTGAGAGATATCCTTAAAAAGCCACCCAAAAAAAAAAATGCTGCTTTTGAGTGGTTATTCAACGCTCGCTGGTGATAATAATAGAGGAAGTTTGAATCTTACAAAAAAATGATAAAAGTTTGATTTTAGGAGACATTAATTTGGGAAGAGTTCTACATTTTGCATTCAGTAAGTTTAAAAGATCATATTAACTTATCATTCAATTAAGTGAGGGATATCCTTAAAAAGCCACACACACACACACCAAAAAAAAAATGCTGCTTTTGAGTGGAGTAATTTGAACATCAATTTTATTACCTACCTGTATATCAAAGACTTCAAAACACCCTACTTTAAAGATGACAAGTTTTTTTTTTTTAAATCAAATCTTCTTTTAGAAAATTGTTTGATAGATGCTTGAAAGCCAGAAGGTTGTCTGGACATTAAATTTTCACACTTTATTAAACCAGTGTTCCTTTTATATGTATAATTAAATAAATTGCTGATTTGCTCATTAAAATATTATCATTATTTTAATTTAATTTTTGAAAGATAAAATGTCTCAACCGTCTTTGGAAAATTATATATGATTTAAGTTAGTCTTTTTTATTGCTAAATCACAAAATGTACTATTATTAAATCTCAAAATTTTCATAACTAAAGTTATAAAATAATAAACAAAGAGACCAAATTAACACAAATAGCATTTTTAGAGACTAAATTAAAATACATAACTTTTTAATAACTAAATTGAGATTTCTATATTAATCAAGCAGTAATTTACAAAATAACTCTACTTTACAAATGAAATATTTTGTTTCCAAATAGATGGATATGGCTTAAGCACTTATCAGTGCAATAGAAGTCATGTGTCTACAATTTTACAAGTCAAGTCAACTGATATAGACATATTCTATAGAAAATATATTCCACGTATTTTGTTTGTAATCTTAGAATAGATTGTTACACTTCAAGATCGCTTGAGACTATCTCTAGTCTAATAGATTTCGAAAATAAGGTTCCTCATAGAATAATTAAGCCAATTTTTAAAACCTTCAAAATTCGAAAGATCATAAATCCGTAACTAAGAACAACTAGGAACTAGTGTTATCATCATTAGATAAAACCTCGAAATCCACGTAGGTTTTACATCGCTGCCATTATATATATATATTCATCACTAGAGGTTAACTATTTTATAATAACAATAAAATTTAGGCTACAGCTACTGACTCCCTGCTGCAACCCCGCTATCCCCACTTTGACTTGCACCTGGAAAATGGTTAATATAGTACAAAATCATGAGACATAGAAATCTCACACTACAAGAAATATACGTTTTAGTGGCGGTTAAAAACAAGTTTTAGTGGCGGTTTTAACTGCCACTAGAAGATTTAGTGGCGATTTGAAAAATCGCCACTAAATTTAGCGCCACAAGCGTTTTAGTGGCGGTTTATTCTAACCGCGGGAATAACCGCCACTAAATATTTAGTGGCGGTTATTGTGGGGGTTAAAACCGTCACTAAATACATTTTTAAAAAATTTCTGCTGCATTAGTAGTGGCGGTTTTGTTAAAACCGCCACTAATTATAGTGGCGGTTTATGATAAAACCGCCACTATAATTAGTGGCAGTTTTATCATAAACCGCCACTAATGGATCATAAATTTTTTTAAAAAATGCAATGATGGTTTTAACCGCCACAATAATTGTCATTTTAGTGGCGGTTCAAACCGCCGCTATAATTGTTGAAACCGCCACTAAAGCTCCAGACATGTGACTTCTTTTTCTTTTTTGTTTCCTGTTTTTTCCCTGAACTCATTCTTAAATATATATGCAGCCCAATACACAATCAGAACACAATAACTCATGATATATAATAAATAAACTTTGATCCCAATACAACAAAAAATCTAAAAGTCTTGAACCAAATTTTAAAAGGCAACATAAGTGTAAGAAGATCTCAATACAACTGAAATCTAAAGTCATAAAACATAAGTCACATATCATCATCATCATAGGTTGTCAAAAGATCTCAATACAACAAAAATCTAAAACCATAAAACATAAGTCATATATCATCGTCGTCATTGTCTTCGTCGTCCTCCTCCCTTTCTTCATTATCTTCTTGATTGCAAGATAATGGAGAGTGTGTTGCCTGACCAGAACCCTCTTCATTTGGCTGTGCAAAAAGATGCATTTATAAAAGAGTTCAAAAATTGATTAGAAGTACATAAATAAAAAAATTGACATAATTGAAAGATAAACTTACTCTTTGTGCCACATCACAAGGACTAAGCTGACCCTGTAGAGTCTGAAGGAAGAGACGCATCATTTCTTCATTTCTTTTGTCCATTGCCGCCATTTGAGACCGCAAACTTGCTACCTCTGACTGCAATGCAGAAACAGTCACAGTTGAAGAGGAGGCATCGCTTGCAAAGCGAGAAGGGCGGTCGAACACTTGAGTCGGGCAAGGCCCAAAACCAAGGCCACGAACTCGTCCTGGATGCTCTTGGGTTCCTAACGCTAATGCCAACGAGTCCTGAGTCGAGAATGTAGTAGCTGCAGTTCCCTGCGTCTCAATTTCAGTGATTTTTTCCTACACACCACACGTTAAATAAAAATAGTATTATTAACAAATCACCAATTGAATAGAATTAGTTACATTTAGAAAGTTCAAGATATTTAACTTACATTGATGGCTCTTGCTTCGTTACTCACGAATGAACCATCTTTCTTTTTATGAGTCTCACGCCAGAGTTCAGCCCTACTGACTGGTTGACCCTGCTCAGCAACCTATAAAATTAAAAAATCAATTAATTCTCAAATAATATTGAAGATTCTTTTCTAAAAAGTCACTTTACCATCTCGGCTCTTCGTCGAACCAAACTTTTGGTGCCGCCAGTGTGATTTAACGTCTGAGATCGCCTGTTGATTTTATTTTTTTCAGCTTTCTCCTGACATGTGGATGAATCATGTTAGTATATTTTTAACATAAAATGGAAAAATAATATTTCAAAGTGGTATTCATTGCCTGATAGTCTTGGTCATATCGCATCTCAACATATATAGCCCAATGCTCCCTTTGAACGCCTGTAGGAACGTCTACAATTATTTCTTCTTTTGTTTTTATTCCATTATACCGGGCCTTGAAGAGCTCCAGGCGCCCATTTTTCCAACTAAGGCCAAGTTTTTTGTTAATGAATTTTCTTTCTTCTGCACTGTTAATAACAAATTTTGACTGGAAAAGAAAAGTAGCACAATTAGAATATTTTTAATTAATGAAATCAGAAATTAATAATTGATCATTATTACCTCTATCACATTTGCTATTACCAATTCCTTATAATCAGCTGGAACCTTCTTCCAAGTCTTATAAGTGATTGGCAAGGCTGTGTAATTTTTGCCCACCTGACCTATGAATGAGCCCAACAACCCTGCGCCTTGTCCAATTGGTTGCACCACTTCATTCCACTCTAAAATTACATGCAAGTCTGAAGGAAGAACCCAGAAATCATTTCGTTGTAACCTCTGAGTCCTCATAACCCCATTATTATCTGTACAGATTGAAATTTATTAGTCTACATATAAATAAAATTGAAATTAATTAATCACATAAGATTGAAACTAATTACCAATAGTCTGCACAGTCCAATAACTGTCGATGTGAGATTGGCGTGTGGATGAAGTCTCAGCTGCATGTGACGATGATGGATTCTCATTAGGGTGAGACGATGGATTCTGATCATGCTGCGACAGAGGAGTCTCATCTGCATGTGACGATGGAGTCTGGAGGTATGTGGATGGAGAATCAAGTCGTATTGATGGAGAAGAGCAATCTATGGCTGAGGATGATGTCCTAGGAATCGGAGGAGTGGTGAGCGGAACGAGGGGCTCCAGTGTCCGTGGTTGTGCACCACAACTAGCAAGCGGAGTTGGTAACGAACTACCACTGGCAGATGCCTGATGTCTAGTAGGGCCTGATTTGATCTTCCTCTTGAATAACTTTTTTAGTTTCATCTCACTTAAATCAACAAAAACATAATGTTAGAACAGAGAAAAAATAATAAACTAACCACACATAACAAATTCTCAAAGAAATAAGAAAATAGAAGGTAGAATAAATACAGTTCATTCTCCATCTTGATCATCATCATTGATCTCTCTGGTTAGGGGCATATATCAAATCTTATATTAAAAAATAATTTTAAGATGCATAGTATATTTTTATAATTATTGCTTAATCTAAATTTAATTTTTATTAAGAATAAATAATAGTTAAATTTATATTATAAGATTTTTTATTAAAGTTCTTAAATTTTTATATAATTTAAAATGAGTTATGTAAAATGATAGAATATTCTTTTATTATAAGATTTGTTATTATTTTATAAAATATAATAATTGATGTATATTGTTTTGAATTTTGAATTATATACTAAATTTCATGTATATATATTGAATGTGTATCAGTGGTTTGATGGTGGAGAGCACTTCTCTCTTCTATGCAAGCCCAAGTTCGAATTTCATTGTTCATGCGCTGCTTTGATTTTTCTTCAAATCTAAGCATATATATGTCATGTGTCACAATTCAATTAGATACGATGATTGAGGGGAAAAGGGCTGATGTGGTGTATGAAGCACGTACTGACATAGTGCTTCAGTGTCCATGTCAGCATTAATAGCCAGTTGATTAGCAGTCAACTAGACGGCAGAGGGTTTTTGGCACAATATGAAAGTTCATAAGGGTCTGTTGCTTAGTTTAAACTTCATGAAAGTTTTCTGCACATAGAGCAAACTTCATAAGAATAAAGTGCATTTTTCCCTTGTTTTTTAATTTTTGTAAATAAGTTTTGTGAAATTGTTTGACACTAATGTTGAAAAATTTTTTCAAAAATCTATTTGTAAAATTTGTTTTGAAAACAATTTTAAAATTTTAGAAAAAAAATGTCTGGAAAATGTTTTTGGTATTATACAAAAGTTTTAGTGTTGTGGTAAATTCAATATAATGAAATAATTAATAATGACATTTCAAAAGTGGATAAAAAAATACGTGTCAAATATATTAATTATAATACTCTGAGCTACATTTTAATGAATTTATTAAATCTATTATCCATCTACATACATAAATTATTAAGAACGTCTTTATCAATTGATTTAAAATAATTTTATATTATGATTGATTTGATCGTTGCAAATTAGGAAAAATAAATCTATAAAAATGAAGAAAGATAAATACTTGAAGTGATAGCTTCTGAAAAATTAGATAGGAAACAAAATTCTTTATTAGAATTAGCATTGGTTACTAACCGTTGCGATTAGGATTTCTTTTTTTTTTTTAATTTTAGCAGTGGTTAAATCCTGGTATTAGTATATTTTTTTTTTATATCAATGAACTTACATATTTACCAATATTCTACCCATCTTGTAATTGTTCGAAATAACAATGTGTCAAAAAACATATAAAATATGTTTTGCTTTATCTAATTTAAAAATAAATTTTCAAAAATTGGTTTTAAAACATATTTCTTCAAAATAATGCACCAGTCACTTTTTTTTACTTCTAAAATTAAAAAATTATTTTTTAAAAAAGGAGCCAAATAGAGCCCTAAATTTTATTTTTTACTGTCCCAGGATGATATATAGGATTCAATTTCAATTATGTACTCTCTTAGTGTTTTGTGTTTTAGATTGATGTATGGTTCTTCTTAGTTTATATGGCCCCAATATATCTCATTGATCAATTATCTAATTGCAGATAATTAGAAACAAAATGTGTGGAGTGTATTTTTCATGTGTTGCAGTGTTAAAAGCAAAATATGAGAGAAATACAAAATTAATTTTGAGATTATGATAGGTTGTGACTTGTGTGGTGTGTGAATGTAGGGCATGTGTGGTGTGGGGGTATTAGAAAGTGGATAGAGAAGAAGGCAATAGGCATAGTGGGTATTCAAAACGTATCTCAGACAAATCTGATCTTATCTTTTAGACTGTTGGTATCTGCGAAAGGAATACTTCATTTATGTCTTTCATTTAAGTCTTGAGACTCACAATCAGAATCCAATTTCATTTCTCCGCTCTCTCTTCTACTTAGCCTTTTGTGTAAATTCCTAAACAATTAGTCTTTAATTTTCAGATTTATTATATATTACGCTACAAATAAATCTTGAAATAAAGTTTAACCCCAAAAACAAAATCATGAAATAAAGTAATAATTTAGAGTTTGCATTTTTTTAATTTAATTAAAAAATGACAAAATTTTGATTTAATTTGAAGAGAGCTTTACACTTTGAGCTTAGTAAGTTCAAAAGATTATATTAGCCTATCATTTAATTGGGTGAGGAATATCCTTCAAAAGCCAAAAAAAAAAAAAGTTATGTTAGTGGAGTAATTTGAGCATCAATCTTATTATCTACCTTTATATGAAAGCCTTCGAAACACTCTGCTTTAAAGATGAGACAAGTTTTTATCATTTCTTCGTTTAAAAAATAGTTTGATAGACATATGAAGGCAACAAGATTGTGTGGACATTAATTTTTTACACTTTATTTCCTTTTATATAAATATTATTTTTAGAGATTAAATTAAAGTACTTGACTTTTTAATAACTAAATTGAGACTTCTATATAAATCAAACAGTTATTTAATTACACAAAATAACTCTATTCCATAAGTAAGAAGAAGCCAAGTTGAATGTCGTGATCAATTATAAATGTTTTATAGGAATTTAAATTGTTCACATTAATTAAAGATAACATAATCATTTAAATTAACACAAATTACACTGTCTTAGTTCTTTAATATTTTCTAGTTAAATTATATTTTAGATTCTTATAATTTTACTCAATTTTCAATCAGGTCCTTATAGTTTAAAATTTTATAAATAAGTTCTTAAAATTTTATAAATTTTTAATTTAGTCTCTGCCACTAAACTTCTATAAGTTTGCCTTTAAATTTTAATGATACAGACTATTATATATGTATATATTGATACTTTAAATATGTATGCCTTGTGTATAAACAGAAGTAAAAATAGATAATGAAGGGAAATTAACTCACATATATGGAATGTGAAGTAACTTAAACGTCAAATAATTTGAGCAAGTTATCTCGAATCAATTATATAGTTGACCCTGCCAGCAAAATCTACCATAAAATAACTAAAGCATAAATAGTAGGGACTAGATTAAAAAGTTTTAAATTTATAAGGATTCAATTATAATTTTTGAAACAAAAGAGACCAAATTAAAAATTAAATAAAAATATAATGCATAAATTTTTTTGTTACTGTTATGTGTCCAAATATTTAATTGTTTTCTTAGAGAAACGTTAGATTAATTTCTAAACTAACAAGGTTGAAATGTATGTCTCAGTTCATTTGAAAAGGGTTTGATTAATTTCTAAGCAACTTGGGTTTTGATAATGGGATTGATCCGTAGAAGAATTTATTCGGTTAAACACAAGAAGTCAACATGGGAAGTGTCCCCTTAGATATCTTAAAGGCGAAAAATATATTTTTTTTATCTTTTATATTTGGTATAAGTTTTAATTTTATCTTTTATATTTCTTCTGTGTCAACTTCATCGTAACTATTTACAAAATGTGTCAAATTTCATCTTATATATTTCCAAAGGTGACAATTTTGTCCCAATTATTAACACCGTCTAAATCATAGATAGAAGATGCTGACATGTTCAAATATGTGGACAAGGACTTATCAAAATTTTCCATTGTTTAATTTTAAATTTCAATTCAATATTTATGGTTGGGATAAATTAAAATTTAGTCACTTACGCTTGCTGTAAGTTTCACTTTCCTATTTATTTATAACAAGCGCCAATTTCATTCCAATTTTAAAGTTAAATGCCTTCATTGCTATAAGAAAATACCGATATGTGTCCAAACATATGAGAAAAATCCCAATTTAGGTTATATATTACCATTTCACTATTAAAAGTATGTTAAATGGATCTGCTTACCCTTTTTTCAATTGTGTGCTCCCTTAGTCTCTGGCATGGTACATAAAAACATAGGGCTTGTTTGGATGTGTTTTTGTTATTTTATTTTGAAACAAATTTTGTGAAATTTGTAACACCTCAAAATTTTCATAAAACTATCTCCAGGATAAAAGATTTTTAAGATAAGGTTCCTTAGTGAATAATTATGGCAATTCTCAAACCTTAAATTTCAAAGATCTCAAGTCCATAATTAAAGACAACTAGGAGCCATTAACATCACCATCATTTCGACATATATACATATCACTGGAGATTAAGTCTTAATTATTTTACAAAAAAAAAAACTATAAAATCTAGGCTACAGCTACTGACTCCCTGCTGCAACCCCGCTATTCCCACTTTGGTTTGCACCTGGAAATAGTTAATACAGTACAAAATCATGAGACATAGAAATCTTAGTAGCCAGTAGTTAATCTTGAAAACAAGAACCATTCCCAGTCACAAAAGCAAGTTCATAACATCATTCATAATTCAGTTCAACTCATCTATGCCACTGTCATGCAGAGATTATCCCTAGGTCTTAATACCACAAGAGTCTGTTTCACCTCAAGTGGTGCCAAGGTTCATCACTATTCTCAGTACCTATCACCAGGGTCTAATTATACCCTGTGGCCCAAAGGTCAGCAAGACTGACACTAGCATCGTCATGCATAGCTGCTTCCGCCCTAACCATGGCAAGTCTTATACTGGCGCGTACCGTCGTACCCCAGATGCTTGGCGTACACTGCCTTAGCACATGAGTATCATAATAATACATATACATACATAACAATGCATAGAGTTGAATATCACATAATTCATCAATAAATCATTTTCATCACATAATTCAAAATTAAATCATTTTCAGTATAAAACAATTTCAAAATATATGAACAGCACTTTTAGGAAATGTAACTGGCTACCTGAATTTATCGTCTCGTACTGATTCCACTCGAAATTATTCCAAGGTGCTGATAAAATAAATTAGCTATTAAAATCTTAATATGGAATACTTAAAATACTATTCCATTTTTAAATGAAATTTCTATGCACTAAATATTAATTACGTATTATTCGCAATCTTATTTCTAATCCCAAATTTAAATAAATAATAAATATAATTAGCTAAAAAAATATCCTAATAGGGAGGAGACTAAAATTACTATTTCATAATTAATTAATCTTGTGCCTCAAAAATTAATTACGTAATGTCTATAATCTCATTTATAGTCCCAAATTCAAAAATTATAATCAGCTAAAATTTCTTCTAATTTATTTCTCAATTTCCACCCTATTTCCTTTTTCCTCAACAACCTTGAATTAATTCACTTTAGTCCTTAATGCGAACTTTAACCATATAAATAACCTTCAAAATTTGGTAAATTCCATCAAATTTTAACTAAAATCCCATATATACTCAATCTGGACATTTTCAGAATTTTTACTCTTTCCTTCCAACTTTTCATTTCATTCACTTAGGTCCTCAATAATTATTTGTCCCTTATCTTTTTCATGATCTAAGACCATACTTAGTTTCATCTAAGTCCATAGGTCATAAATATATCTTGTTTCGAAATTATAGCTATTCCTACAAACTTTTGATTTTATTCAGTTTAGTCCCTATCATGGATGCATACCTCTAAACTCCATGTTTTTCCATTCTTCTTGCTGCATGGCTCTCCCAAACTCATCTAGGGACTCTCTAAGACATGTTTAATAATTTATTAAACAAAAGCGAGCCTAAAAAAAAAAAGGATTTAGAGCTTACCCAAGATTTCCAAGCTTACTTTCTCTCCAATTTTTTCTGCACTTTAATGCCACTCTTTTTGCTGCTGTGAATGTGTATTTAGGACCTCAAATCCATTGCTAAGAAGGTCCTTTGGTCAGTACCAAAGTTGCCCAAGGGTGGCTCTTTAAAAGCTTAAGGAAATTTACTGGTTTTTAGAGCTTTCTCTCTATCTCTCTCGGTTTATGCAGAAAATGAGGAAGTTTTGCAGCAACATCATCTCTCTCTCGTGTTCACTTGTTAGGATAGTAGAAAATGAAGTTACAAACCCTCCTTTAACCCCTAAGGGTCCCTTACGTGGCAACCAATGCAAAGAAAACAGATTCTCTCTCTCTGTTCCAGCTCATGAAGACAATGCCATGAACTTTCTCTCATCCTCGGCAACATCACGTGGGCAGCAGATGGAGGTTTTTTTTTGGGTTCATAATGGCTCTCAAAGGCATGGACAGCAAAGAGGGATGCTCAACATGGCTGCCAAACCAGAAGACAGATTATCCAACTTCCCACGGTTTCAAGTGCAGCAGCGTGTTCCCATTTTCCCACAAGCTGTCACGGTTTTGCTGCTTTTGGCTAAGAGACAAACACAACCTCTTCCCACTTACTTATTTTCTGCCTTTCCTATATCCTTCTGCTGCTAACGTGGAGGATAAGTTCATGAAGGTGCTGTATATTCTCTGCATACACAGAAAAAAAAGGAGTGCTTGCGAAAGCTTCACATGCCAAATTCTTTCTTTAGCATTTTCCACATACACCATCCTTTCTTTTTCTATCTCCAACATGCTCTTTTCAGAATCTTCATCCCCTTGTCTACAAAATGGAAGGCACACATCTAGTAAAGCAAAGAGAAGGTTGTCCAAGATGAAGGCTTCCATGTGAGCATGTGAGAGAAAGCAAGGTGATAGAAGGAAATGCCACTTGTTTACCTTGTTCAAGGTTACGTGTAGAATGAGGATGAAGCCACATATCACTTAAAGATTAATATGCAAGCCTTCTTACGTAGCTTAATAATGAAATGCCATCTCAAATGGCTTAGCTAATATTCTTGATAGGCCCTTCATACTTTTATGTCCTTGCAAATTAGTCCTTGGTCATATAGGAAAATTTTCAATTTGATACCAAAATTTATTTCTAATATTTTCTCTAGTTTTTCTCCAACCTCTAATTTTTGGAAAAGCCACTTTATTTCCATTTACAAATTTTCTCCTAAAAAAATATTCTTTTCATAATAGTCCTTCAAACACTAATTTGCCCATATTAAATAAATATAAGAATTTGGGATGTTACAAAATTGTTTTAAAAACTAAATTTGAAAATAAGAAAAATCCGTTCGAATAATTTATTCTGAAAACAATTCTCAAACTTCAAAAAAAATGTTTGGAAGAGTTATTTTTCTAAAAAAAGTAAGATTTAAAAATTATTGGATACAAAAATTTATGTGTAATGTTGTGATAAATTAAATACAATTGAATATTCAGTAATGATATTTTAAAAGAGAATAAAAACGAATATACACGTCAAATATATTCATTGTCATAGCTTAAGCTACATTATAACGGTTTGTTAAATTTATTATCTAACTACATAAATTATTGAGAATGTCTTATTGTCTTTACATATTCACTTAAAATCCTTATATGATGTGATAAATGGAATGTAAAAATTTAGTAAAATAATCTATAAAAATGAAAAAGATAAATAACAAAAATGATAACATCTCAAAAATTAAGTAGAAAACATAAATTTTTCTATAGAAGTTAGACATAAAAAACTATTACAATTAGCTTTTATTACCAAGTAGAACAAAATTGACATAAAATAAATATGTAAAATAATATTAAAACTTATACTGAAAATAAGAGACAAAAAGAGAACTTTTGCTTACTTACGCATATTAATGCCATGTCGGCCGCTCATATTAAATACAATGAAATATTCAACCCATCAAACGGTTCGTCTAAACAATTTGGAGTGTGAGAAGAGGCAATTAAATAGATTGAACTGATTGTATTATTTAATTACATTGACGGTGACTATAATATTTCCCATGGTACACTAGTATTAGTAAAGTAAAAGTTGGTTCAACCTCATGCTTTTCATATTCCAAAAAAAAAAATTAGTTGTTTGTTACAGGCCAAAAATAAATATGACGTATATAGTTCTTTCCCTCTTGGCCCTATATATTTCATTGACTATATATTGATCCAGATCAATTCGGATAATTAGGAAAAAAGAAAATTGTGGAACATATAGTGTGGAGCACATTTTTCATGTGTCGGAGTGTCAAAAGGAAAAAAAAATAATTTGGTTAGAATGAGGAAAAAAAATAAGTTCTTTTTAATATTAAAATGTAAGTGAAAGAATAGTATAATAATAAAAGAAATCATTTTCCTTCAAAATTTTCAAAAGAGTTAAAAAGCTATACTATAGTGATAATAAAAATAAATGGAATATTTATAATCATCCATTTTCTCACCTTTGTTTCGAAGAGATTGAAAATAATTCTCCCTTAAATACCAAAGATAGCTCAATAGTCTTTGAAAATAATTCTGCCTTATATATATTACTTTATGTAATATTGGCTGGTGACAGTGATAATAGCCGTCTCAATTTCTGGAAAACAATAAAATTTTAATTTTTTTAAAGATGTTAATTTAAGAAAACTTTGTTTCTGTGCCCAATAAGTTAATTTTTTACACTTTTGAGTGGAATAATTTGAGCATCAATATATTTTATTACCTATCTTAGTCTTTGAAACACTACTTTAAAGATGAAAAGTTCTTATCAAGTCTTCTTTTAGAAAATTGTTTGACAGATATAAGAAGGCAAAAAGGTCATGCGTTTATTCATGCTTCATCAAACGCGTGTTTCTTTTATATAAATATATATTTAATTGCTAATTTACTCATTAAAATATTTTAATTATTTTAATTTATCTTTAAAAGATCGGTAGTAATATATATATATATATACGCAATTTTATATATTTATTAAAAGAATGGCATTATTTTCAAACTTCTAGTTATATTTATTATGTTAAACTTTTTAATTATGCGGGCCACAACAAACAACGAACTTTAAAGAAGATAATTCAAATGAATCAGCAGTTCAAGATATATACAGACTATAAGAAGATCAATACATGTGATATTTATTTTGTGGCATCATAATATATAATTAACTTCAAATAAGATAGTTGATATGGTCCAACAGATAGGCCTAGAAGAACTATACATGTGATATTTATTCTGCGGCCCCATAACAAACAACCAACTTTGAATTTAGTAAACCATTGGGAAGATTTTAATTAAACTCACCATCAACGTAATCATCTCCAATTTCAATTCCTTCATTATTAGATAGTTGATATGGTCCAAGATATATATAGGGCTAGAAGAACTATACATGTGATATTTATTCTGCAGCTCCATAACAAACAACCAATTGTGAAATTGACATATAAATTATTTGTTTTAACTACTTCAATATTTATTTGTAAACACACACACATGTATATGTATACATATAATTTATTCTTCCCGTGTAACAATTGATCTAGTGATCTAACAATTAGATTAGTATCCTGGTGACCCGGTCAACACTCCAAGTCAATGATCGAGCTAGACAATTACAATTGTCTCAATTTAATTTGTCCTTCAAAAAATAAAAAATTTAATTTAATTCTTAAAATATTGTGCTTGTCACAGCTCTAAATGTCAAGTGACTTTTGAAAAAATAAAATTTGAGATTTAGTATATAATGATAAATTTTGTGATTTAACCATGAAAATAATCAAATTATGATTGAGGACAATGTGTTTCTTCTCTTATTAATTTTTTTTTTTAATTTCAAGTTATGAAACACTCTACTTGAAAGACAAAAAGTATTTTACCGAGTTGAAAAGGTGAAAAGGTTGTGTGGACATGGTCCTGGGTGAAAATTTCTTTAAAGTGATATGTAATGTCACCCCATACATAAAGAAGAAGTCAATTTTGGATGTAGGTTTCGTTATGGATGCTTTGGATGAATTTTAACACTCCACAAAATTCTTTTCTCTTTAACTAGAAAGACCAAAATAAAAAATGGACAAAACCATTGTAATTGAAAATAATCGAATAAATTGTTGATTTGCTCATTAAAATATTACAATTATTTTAATTTAATCCGTAAAAGATAGGGTGTCTCAATAGTCTTTGAAAAATTATATATATTTGATTTAAGTTAGTCCTTTTAACTTGCAAAATCTATTATTATTATATCTCAAATTTTTTTATAACTAAAAGTTATAAAGTAATAAATAATGGGACCAAATTGATACAAATATCTTTTTCATAGACTAAATTAAAATACTTAGCATTTTAATAACTAAATTGAGACTTCTATATAATCAAACAATAATTTACACAAAATAACTCTATTTTAGAAATGAAATATCGTGTTTCCACATTGATATATATGGTTTAAACACATGTCGGTGCAATAGAAGTCATGTGTCCACAAGTTTACAAGTCAAATAAACTCATATGGCCATATTCTACAAAATATATATTCCACACATTTTGTTTGTAATGACAAAATAGATAGACATGAAAAAATTATTTAAATTGATATGTACTCTGTGGTCCTATAAGTAAGAAGAAGCCAACATTGAATGTTGTGTTCAGTTATAAATACTTTATAAGAATTTAATATCTACACAATTCTTATCTCATTAAATAAAAATAGTTAAATCATTTAAATTGACACAAATTCCATTACCTTCATTCTTTTAACATTTTTAGGTTAAATTATTTTTTAGATTATTATAATTTTACTCAATTTTCAATTTGGTGGAATCTTATAAGTTTAGTCAATTTTCAACTTGATCCTTATAGTTTACAATTTTATAATTATGGTCTTACAATTTTATAAATTTTAAATTTAGTCCCTATCATTAAACTTCTATAAGTATTCTTTAAAATTTAAAGATACAGTCTATTATATATGTATATATTGATACTTTAAATATGTATGACTTATGTATAAACAGAAGTAAAAATATATAAAGAAGGCAAATTAACGATCACATATATGGAATGTGATGTAACTTAAATGTCAAATAAATTGAGCAAGTTAGCTCGAATCAATTATATAGTTGACGTGTCAACAAAATCTACCAAAAATTAACCATAGTATAAATAGTAGGGACTAAATTAAAAAAAATTAAAATTATAAGGATTCAATTATAACAAGAAAGATCAAATCAAAAATTAAATAAAAATATAATGCATATAGCAGTTCACCTCAAGTATTTATTTGCTACATGTAAATATTTAATTTTTTTTTTTAAAAGGGTTAGATTAATTGCTAAAGAAGGCTTAAATGTAACTCCTACTTCAAGTACAGATTAACAAGGTTGAAATGTTTGTCTCAGTTTTTAAAAAGAAACAATAAAATATATGGTACAACGTAAATAGAAAAGTGATGGAATGATAAAACCTGGAGACAAAGAATTACACGTTAATATTTTGTAGTACTGCAACAATTTTTAGTCAGCTATATGTCTTTCTCTCTTGAGAATTCAGTCAAAAATGAAGAAAGAAATTGATGAGGAAGAAGAGGTGTAGTTGATGTTGATGGAGAAAATTTTTTTTGTGAATTGTAAAAGTAGTAGAGCTTGTATTATAACTTAATTAGATAGACTTTTACTTACAATTCCTATTATATATATGCTTTTTTTCTAACCGTTGGCCATTCATGGGGTGATGATTTCTATTAGACTATATGCACTTTTTCCAAGTCAAACCGTTGGCCAATGCAATTGCGGGGTGAATTCTGAACAGCGTGTTCTGGTGCCAAATCTGCTTATATGTGATTGTGTGTGACTGCCAAGCAACTATGCAACGTTGTGAAGGGTGATTACAGCAGAGCAAAGATTAGCAGAGTGAGTCGCATGGGGCATAGGCATGGAGTTGATACGACATTCTCTGTTCTACTTGAAGACTTGCGAAGTTGCAATTGTCCGATTATAGCAGAGCAGGAGGAAGAACGCATAATTTATTTGATTCAGTGTATGGTTTGAATCATGGCCTTCGATTTGGGGCATTCGGCTATGAAACGAAAATCATAAATGGAGAGAGAAAGAGAAGGAACAAGCAAAGAAGAACAGAGCAAGCGCAGAGAGAGCTGAGACATGAGAAGAGACACAGGAGAGCGGCACTGACATTTGGATAAGGATGTAAATTACAAATTTGAAGAATTAGAAAAATAAGTTAATTGTGGTATGGAGGGACAACGTTTGGCAAAAGGAGGAAAATTTGGAAAAAAACTGAAAATATAAGTGGGAAATTTTGAAAAAGAAAATGAAGGCAGAAAAAATTAATGAGAACTCTGAGAAATGAAAAGTATTTTAATTGGAGTGAGGAAGAATGACCAAAAATACAAATTTAATGAAAAAATTATATTAAAGTTTTATTTATTTATTAAATAAATATACATATTAGATCTAGTGTTGCTTATATATATAAAAGATTTATAATAATTATATACTATTGTTTTATATTTTTGCAACTCAAAAAAATTTCAGGACTGCAATGACCGCAACCGCATCGCAGAGTCCGTAATTCCCGCAATCGCAATAACCCGCAACGCAACCGCAACCACGACTGCAACTGCAATTTAAAACCATGGGTCTGCTCTATTTTTTTCCCCAAAATCTTCTCTCTCGCCTTGCATGTGTGATTGAACGAAGTAAATCACCATTTTCATCAGAGAATCCTAGCTTGGCTGCGGAATATATGGATTAATTAAAGGAAATTTGGGCTAATATTAAAGCTAGGAACAAATGGAAATGGAAGCCGAAACCGAGAAGATAAATGCAGTGCAATAAACAGTGGATGAAGTCTCGGGTAAGCCAAGATTTCTGATTTTTTTGGAGTTAAATTTGTTCTCTCGTTCTGCATGTCAGTGTGCTTCGTTAAGACCAAATTATGAGTGAATTTTAGAAAGGGATTAACTTCTCGTATTGTAGTTAAAAGCAAAAATTTTTCTGTAATTGATTAAGAAATTTGATGGAAGAAAATCTAGGTTGACTTGTGAATAAAGATGTATATAGCATATCTGAGGTATTTAAGTATGGCTGGGTCTAGAAATGAAAACATCGGGTCATGTTCTAGTTATGGTACGAGAACTGCTGCAAGATATGTATATTTTAGGACATCAGTGTTGTATGTACATTTTATATTTGACTTCAGTTAGTACTTTTATTCATGTAATATGATATTTTTATAACTTAGAATACTTAGGAACTTCGTGCCCAAAAGAGCAAAGATATATCATTATTTTAAGCATGACATACTTCATATAATTTTGTGGTAGTTTTGGTTTAATTTTGGCAATCATTCACTCATTTAAAGAGCTTAATCATAGGAAATAATGATGCTTGTGAATATATAGTGTACAGAGCACAAAAGTTAAAATTATCGCTCAAAGAACACAATTTTGATCCCAAAATATAAACTTACTAAATTTTGTGTTTTTGTAGGCTTTAAGTGATGAAAATTGAGGTTTAAATCATGAAAGACTCAAAGCCAAAGAAATCTTGGAGATAAGGAAGCCAAAAGGAGTCAGAAAAGTATAAAAAGAACCTTGCTCTCGGCCAGGTTAAAATGTTATGTAAATATATGTAACTTATATAAAATAAATAAATAAAAGTGTTTAATAAAATTAAATTAAAACCGTATATGAAATGTGACCTAACTTAAATATTAAATAATTTGCGCAAAATGACTGATGATTGCCGTGTCAATAAAATTTAAGACATTGATAAATATATATATATATATATATAGACACACATTCTTACTTTGATACTAAAAAGTTTGAAAATAATTGAACAAATTGCTGATTTGCTCATTAAAATATTACAATTATTTTAATTTGGTCCTTAAATAATAGAGTGTCTCTATAGTCTTTGAAAAATTATTTTTAAGTTAGTATGAAGGGACCAAATTGATACAAATATTATTTTTAGAGACTAAATTAAAATTCTTAGCATTTTAATAACTAAATTAACACTTCTATATAAATCTTGCAGTAACTTACTCAAAATAACTCTATTTTACAAATAAAATATCTGTGTTTCCAAATTATGTATATGGCTTAAACACTTGTGCGTGTAATAGAAGTCATGTTTCCACAATTTTACTAGCCAGGTCAACTAATATGGACATATTCTATAGAACATATATTCTACACATTTTGTTTGTGATGTCAGAAAATAATAGATAGGCTTGGAATAATTATTTAAAGTGATAAGTAAGACAAAGTCAACTTTAAATGTTGTGATCAATTATGAATGTTTTATAATAACTTGAATTATCCACATAATTTTTATCTCATTAACTAAAAATAACTAAATCATTTAAATTAAAACAAATTTCATTGCCTCAGTACTTTACTATTTTTTGGTTAATTTTTTTATATTCTTATAATTTTACTTAATTTTCAATTAGGTCCTTAGATTTTAAAATTTTATTATCAAGTTCTTAAAGTTTTATAAATTTTTAATTTAGTCCCTGTCCAGTGTCACTAAACTTCTATAAGTTTTTTCTTTAAAATTTAATGATACAGGCTATTATATAAGTATATATTGATACTTCTTTTAGAAAATTGTTTGACAAATATACGAATGCAAAAGGGTCATGTGAACGTTAATTAATCATGCTTCATCAAACGCGTGTTTCTTCTGTATAAATAGATATTTAATTTGATATCAAAGAAGTTTGAAAATAATTGAATATATTGCTAATTTACTCTTGCTTACAGATAAATGTATATCACTTTAGCATTTGTGGGTATAACAGAAGTCGTGTCCACAATTTTATAACAAGTCAAGTCAATTCGTATGGGTATATTCTATATAAAATATATTCCACAATTTTGTTAGTAATCCATGAAATAGAGTCAGTTTGAATCAATGACACAATAAATAGGTATAAAATATTATTTAAAATGAAATATATTTCGTGTAACACCTCAAAATTTCACAAAACTATCTCCAGCATAAAATTTTTTTAAAATAAGGTTCCTTAGTGAATAATTATGGCAATTTTCAAATCTTAAATTTCAAAGATCTCAAGTCCATAATTGAAAGCAACTAGGAACCATCGATATCATCGCAGGTCTTACATCACTATCATTTCGACATATATACATATCACTAGAGATTAAGTCTTAATTATTTTACAAAAACTATAAAATCTAGGGTACAGCTACTGACTCCCCACTGCAACCCCGTTATTCCCATTTTGATTTGCACTTGGAAATGGTTAATACAACGCAAAATCGTGAGACAGAGAAATCTCAGTAGCCAGTAGTTAATATTTGAGAATAAAACCTTTCCCAATCATAAAAGCAAGCTCATCATAATTTATCTCATAAATCAATTCATAGGTCAGTTCATAAACCCATTCGTAATTCAATTCAACTCATTTATGCCACTGTCATGCAAAAATCAACGCTTGGTCTTAGTACCCCAGGAGTCTTTTTCACCTCAAGTGGCGCCAAGAATAATCACTCATCTCAATGCTTACCACCAAAGTTTAATTTTACCCTGTGGTCAAAGGTTAGCAAGATTGACACTAGCATCGTCATGCATAGCTGCTTCCACCATAACCATGGCGAGTCTTATACTAGCACGTACCGTCGTACCCCTGATGCTTGGCATACGCTGCCTTAGCACATGAGTATCATAATAATACATATACATACATAACATTGCATAGAGTTGAATATCATATAATTGATCAACAAATCATTTTCAGTATAAAATAACTTCAAAAATATATGAACAACGCTTTTATGAAATGTAACTGGCTACATAAATTTACCGTCTTGTACCAATTCCGCTCGAAATTATTTCAAGGTGCTGATAAAACAAATTAGCTTTTAAAATCCTAATATGGAATACTTAAAATACTATTCTATTTTTAAATGCAATCTTTATGCACTAAATAATAATTACGTATTATTCGTAATCTTATTTCTAATCCCAAATTTAAATAAATATAATTATCTAAAAATATCCCAATTTATTCTCTCAATTTCCAATTTTTTTTTGTCCTCAACAACCTTGAATTAATTCACTTTAGTCCTTAATGCAAACTTTAACCATATAAATAGCCTTCAAAATTTGGTAATTTCCATCAAATTCTAACTAAAATACCATATATATTAAATCTGGACATTTTCAGAAATTTTACTCTTTCCTTCCAACATTTCATTTCATTCACTTAGGTTCTCAATAATTATTTTCCCTTATCGTTTTCATGATCTAAGACCACATTCAATTTCATCTAAGTCCATAGGTCACAAATATATCTTGTTCCAAAATTATAGCTATTCCTACAAACGTTTGATTTTATTCACTTTAGTCCCTATCATGCATGCATGTATCTAAACTCCATGTTTTTCCATTCTTTTTGCTGCATGGCTCTCCCAAACTCATCTAAGGACTCTATAAGCCATGCTTAATCATTTCTAAAACACATGCATACCTAAAAGAAAGGATTTAAGGCTTACCAAAGATTCAAGCTCACTTTTTCTCTAAATTTTTCTGCACTTTCACGTTGTTGTTTTTGCTGCTGTAAAGGTGTGCTTTGGACCTCAAATCCATTGCTAAGATGGTCCTTTGGTCAGTACCAAAGTTTCCCAATGTTGCTTGTTCTTTTGAGCAAGCAAGAACCTTGAAAAACCACTCAAAATATCCTTGGTTTCCTCTATCTTTGAGCAGCAAAACAGAGGTGTTTATGGC
Source organism: Biancaea sappan (assembly GCA_037074585.1). NCBI lineage: Eukaryota > Viridiplantae > Streptophyta > Magnoliopsida > Fabales > Fabaceae > Biancaea > Biancaea sappan. The sequence goes on from CM073493.1 coordinate 29,997,621, forward strand.
TCTCGTTGAGCACTAAAAGCTTAAGAGAATCACTGGCTTTTGCTGCAGAAGAAAGCACACAAGGGTCGGGCTTTGTCTTACATACGAAGGCTCACCGTTTTGAGAAAAAATCTATCATTCTCTCCCTCAGAATTTCTACAGAACACATCCTCTTCCTCTCTCAGTTTTCTAGATTCCTTAACACATGCTTCAAGGTGCTAATTGTAGAAAGGAGGAAGCTCATGGGTGTAAGGAATAAAATATCCTTTCTTAGTGACTTTCGTGGCTGCTCAACTCCATGACAGTCACCCAACTTTCCACGAGTTTAAGTGTTGTATCATAATGTGCTGTTGCCAAAGGGAGATGTGGCCGAGAGCTTCACGTGGTGATCATCAAGTTCTATCATGTGTGAGAGTGTGTGTTGCTATGATGATATTCTGGTCAAGAGTTCCCATGGATTTCTGCTGCACATGGAATCTCTTCCAACACTCACACTTACTTTCTCAAAGTGGAATACATGCTGTAGCTTCCTATTGGTGCAAAGCTAGGTGAAGGGAAGAAGAGCCACGTAAAACACTTGGGTGTAAGCATCAAAGGTCCTGCTAAAATTCTACAAAGTCCCTAACTATTTTTGGTCCTTGCAAATGGGTCCTTGATCATCAAGGAAAAGTTTAATTTATCACCCAAAATTATTTCTAATATTTCATATGATTTTCTCCAACCTCTAATTTTTGGAAAAGCTACTTTATTTCCATTTACAATTTTTTTCCCTTTGAAAATATAGACTAATTTGCCTATATTTAATAAACGTAAGGATTTGGAATGTTACACTTTGCGGCCCATATATAAGTAGAATGGATTATTTGTAGTAACTTTACAGGTAATCTGTCAATTATCCTTGACTTCAGCATATATGTTGGGATTAAAGAATATTTTTACCTCATGAGGTTTGATGATTGACCAATCTAAAATAAATGGTTAAGATAGAAACTATCATCTGTAATTATTACAAAGGATTCATACTCATATATAATGCAACCAATTCTTCTTTCATTAATTAGAAATGGCTAAATCAATCAAATTAACACAAATTCCACGGCTTTTCTTAACATTTTAAGTTAACTTAGTTTTTTTTGTTTTTTGTTACGTTATTGTATTTTTACTCAATTTTTAATTTAGTTCTTATAATTTAAAATTTTATAATTAATTTCTTATAACTTTATAAATTTTAATTTAGTCTTTGTCATTAAACTTCTATAAGTCTTCCATCAAAATTTAATGATATGGCCAATTATATATGTATATATATTAATACTTTAAATATGTATGACTTATGTATAAACAAAAGAAAAAATAGATAATGAAGTGAAATTAACTTACATATATGAAATGCAATATAGCATAAATAATTTGGGCAATTAAACTTTTAATATATAAAATTAAAAAAATATATTTAATTATTATCTATTCAACCACGGCTTAACTACGGTTGAATCAAACATTGACTAAGTACCTTTCTCGGTTCATTGACTGGTCCGGTAAAATATTGATATATATATATATATATATATTCTTACTTTGATATTGAAAAGTTTGAAAATAATTGAATAAATTGCTGATTTTCTCATTAAAATATTACAATTACTTTAATTTAATCCTTAAAATATAGTGTCTCAATTTAGTGTTTGAAAAAATATATTTGATTCAATTTAGTCATTTTTTATTACTAAATAAAAAATACTATTATTAAATCTCAAACTTTTCATAAATAAGAGTTATTAAATAATAAACAAAGGAACCAAATTGATGCAAATATTATTTTTAGAAACTAAATTAAAATATTTAGTATTTTTGTAACTAAATTGAGACTTCTATATAAATCAAGAAGTAATTTACAAAAAGAAAAACTCTATTTTACAAATGAAATATAGTGTTTTCAAATAGATGTATATGACTTAAGCACTTGTGGGGGCGATATAAGTCATGTGTTCACAATTTTACAAGTCAAATCAACTCATATAGACATATTATATGGATAATATATTCCAAACATTTTTGTTTTTAATATCAAAATATAATAAGTAGGCGGGGAAGAATTATTTAAAGTGATATGTACTGTGTTATCTTAAAAGTTAAAAAAAGTCAACTTTAAATGTCGCGTTCAATTATAAATGTTTTATAAGAATTTAAACTATCCATATAATTTTTATCTCATTAACTAGAAATAGTTAAGTTATTTAAATTAACACAAATTTTGCGGACTTAGTTCTTTAATATTTTTTGGTTAAATTATTTTTTATATTCTTATAATTTTACTCAAATTTCAATTTGGTTGATTCTTATAAGTTTACTCAATTTTCAATTTATCCTTACAATTTAAAATTTTATAATTAAATTCTTACAATTTTATAAATTTTTAATTTAGTCCTTGTCACTAAACTTCTATAAGTTTTTCTTTAAAATTTAATGATATTATGGCCAATTATATATGTATTTATATATTGATACTTTAAATATGTATAACTTGTGTATGAAAAAAAGTAAAAAAGAAATAATGAAATGACGTTAACTCAGATATGTGGAAAGTGATGTATAGCTTAAATGAAATGTTCTGTTGTTGATGTTCTATAATAGTCCACACAATTTTTTAGGCCTGGAAGAATTATCTTAAGTTTGAATACAGTGCTCCTTCTTATGGTTTTGTAGCCATTTTTATAGTCCAAATGATTCTTTTCTCATTAATTAAAAATAACTAAACTATTTACATTAACCCGAGTTCACAGCCTCCCTTTCGAGTCATTTAATTTTACTCAACTTTTTTTAGTCTCTAAATTTAAAATTTTGGTAATTGAGTTGTTATAATTTTATAAATTTTTAATTTAGTTCTTGTTATTAAGCTTCTATAAGTTTACCATTAAATTTTACTAATACAACCAATTATGTATATATTGATACTTTGAATATATATGTATATAACTTACATAAGAAAAACAAAAAGTAGAAAACGACGTAACTCACATTCATAGCTTAATATGTTTAAATAGCTTGGGCAAGTTAGCTTGAATCATGTACGTTCAGAGAGTCAAATTGGCACACAACTAGTTGTGCCTGCCAAATTTAACCAAATATTAATAAAAATATAAACAAAACAATAAGGGCTAAAGAAAAATAAAATTTAATCTTAATTAATGTGCTAGCTACATTGGAGACATTCTTACCCTAGGTAAAAGGGATAAGAAGCTAAATTTTATTAATTACAATATGAATTCTTACCTGGACAAGTTAATTAACAAGATAATATTAAGAGAAAAATGTTCACTACTAGAAAAACAAGAATTTGTGACGGACAATTCTGTCACAAAACATAAAAATCTGTCACAAAATCAGGATTTTGTGATGAAATGTCCGTCACAAAATCCGAGGGTGAAACGTGTTTGTGACGGACCACTTGATCCGTCACTAAATCAGTGACGGAATTCATCAATCACAAATTTAGTGACGGAATTTGTCTGTCACAAATTTAGTGACGGAATTCGTTCGTCACAAATTTTGTGACAGACTACGTCCCTCACTAATTTTGTGACAGACTTTCCGTCACTAATTTTGTGACAGATTGTTCCGTCACTAAATCAGTGATGGACGGTCTGTTACTAAATATCAACATTCTGTCACTAAATCAAGCATTAATTGTATTTTTTTGTGACGACCAGTCTGTCACAAATTCGTTATTGACAAAATGTTTTAAATTTCTGCAAAATGTTTTTTTTAATATATTTTACTCCCTTTTCTATTACAATTTTTATTAGTCACATTTATTTTAAATTCTATCCAAAATACAATTATATATACATACAACAAAAATAACAAAGCTGAACTGAAAAATTTAAAATAAATATTTATTGAAATCATTAAATAAAGTTAAAATACAATCATGTGTAATATACATCAATATTAAAAGCTACACTCTAAAATTGAGTAAATCAACAATTTTTATCAACAATTTAGTCTTCAATTTGCCAGGATGATAGAACTCTGTAAGCCCCCAATCTATAAGCTGCCGAAGCTTTAGCTGCTCATGATCAATCATTACATTATATGGCTTTACATCCCGATGCATGATTCCTCGTGAATGGCAATAATCCAAGGCCTTAAAAAAAGTTCCAAAAAAAATTAACTCTTACTGTTTTGATCAAATCACAATCAATATTAGATAAAAACAAGTGAAAACATAGTTACATTGATAAAGGACAAAAAAAAATTGATCAAAGTAACACCAGATATACATCAATCCACATATATGAGCATACATGACAAAATATACAAATGAAAAAAAATCCAGGCAAGCATTCTTTGTAAAATATACTATTTTCACTGAAATATTCCAGGCAAAGCTTTATATAGTTATAAACCATTGATAAAGCAACATACAGTTAAGATCCTAGACTTCGAACCTCTGTGGAAGACAAAGTGATGGATATATTCCCAACAAACATTGTTTGAATCAAGTTTGTTACTTAAGGCACTACCAATACCAAAGGTGTGACAAGTGTGCAATGAAAATCCTAAGGGGAGGATGGATCAAGCATTTTCTAATTTAATTCTACAATAAGGAAATTATATTATCATAACAATTAAGCTAGTTATATAAAAAGCAAAATGTAAAGATATTTAACAAATCTACTATAGATACAACTTATAAATAGTTCTGGCATAATCATGTTGCCCTTTAAGATAAAATGAAAAGGTTAAGCTTACCTTAAGAAGTTCATAGATGTAATATTGCATATCATAGTCTGACAATGTAGGATAGAGCACTTTAAAATCTGTTTTATTAACATATTCAAAGATAAGGCTTGGTGTCTTTGATTGCTGATCTCTAATAATGTCAAGCAACTTTACAATGTTGGGCCCTTCGCAAAGATTATGCAATATTTTGATCTCCCTCTTGATCTGCATTCAAATCAGAAGCAGATCACTGATATGTGAAGAATGCACAAATCCTATAGATTTTAACAAATAATCTAAAATGTAGAAATAAGTGACTGAATTAGCTTCTGATACTCAAAGCATAACATCTCTGCGTTAGTAACTAGAACTACTTTACAACACAACAGATACTTGCATGACCATCAACATTCAAAAATATACACAAGCTACTCTGGATAAGAAGAAACTAGAGATTGAACCTGCAGAAATTTGAGTATATATATATATATATATATACACACAAGCTACTCAAGATAGATATAATCCACATACATCCACTTTTCACGTATCTTAACAATTGGGTATGTATATGTATATATATATATAAAATAAATGTTCAGAATTACATTAGTTTTAGCATTATGGAAGTCACTCACAGTTCTAACCAAAATAATTATAAGAATAATAATAATTTAGAATTACATTAGTTTTACCTCTATGTACTATAAGAATAATAATAATAATAAATTATAAGATCTAATCTCACACCATTCCATGAGCTTTATCAGTTTGCCAAAATCAATTTCCATTGCACTTTATTAATTGCCATCCAACATAGAAATGCATCTCGGTAAGACCAGTTATAAGAATCCAAGGCAAATAAAAAAAATCCCTAGAAACATTGCTGCGAATGCTCTTTCTAACTAAACTCACAACCTCATCAAGGATTAATTTAACAGGAAATTCGTTCCCTTAATATTCAGCAACTAGCAACATACTCAACCACAGAAAAAATACGAAGCCATGGACTCACAAGAAGGAGAAATCGTGAAGTTAATTTTCTTACCTCTCACCGAGTCACCTGTGTCTTTCCGTCTCCTCTCAGTTGCTCTTTTCAGCATCTGGTAGTAGGGGAGAGGATCGGCGAAAGGAACCCACGATGGAGCACGACGATAGTAGCCACCATCGCAGGATCCCTTCCGTCCTTTCTCTTGTTTGCTACTCTGTTTCATTATCCTAATGGAAGACCTTGTAGCGCGCTGTCTTTGAAGAGAAGAGATGTCGAAAACCTCACCGTGCGCTGTCAACACCGGTCTCCTTTCCCCCTGATTCGCCACTTGGTCACCACCACTGATGCCTCCATCAAACCACTAGAAGAGAGCTTAGTGAGGCAAGAGTAACTTAGGGTTATGGGGTAAGGTGTTCATTTTGAATATATTGAGTAAATTTTGTTTTTTAGGCGGTTCTAGGCGCGAGAGAGAGGGAAGCTAAAAATTTGGACAAAGCTTTTACCCACACTCATTACTATTGGTGAAAATAAAATTTTAAAATTTATTTTAAAATATAACTTAATTTTTAAAAGGTATACTTTTTGTTTTTACCGACAATTTGTAACTATGGGTAAAGATAATAGTTTTATTGAAAATTAAATAACAAAATTAAAATTAAAAATTTGAAATTATCCTATAAATTATAGATGGCAAAAGTTACTTTTAGAATAAATATTATATATATTTGGATTACTTCTTTTTTATTTTTTGGTCATATTCGAATTTGATTTATTTTATATCTCCAATTGTTGATTGATGTTGAAATGTGATATTTCTATTTTAAAAAGTTTTTCAAAAATTACTAATGCAATCAAAAATTATAAAATATATAAATTTATTTTTAATATATTTGTTGTTATTGTGATTTGACAACCAAATAATAAATATATAAAGAAATTTATCCAAATTTTTTCTTTTATTTATATAATATAGATGGTCTATTATATATATATATATATAATCAACATTAAAAGCAATCAATTGTTAATAAGGAGTTGAGATTACATGAAGATCTAGAAGACAAGGTGATCTGGATGCTAAGTCAATTAAGATTGTGATGAATGACTATGAATTTTGACTGTTACAAGCCATATAGAACACGACTAAGAAATAAGGTTGGACTCCTAGGCTATTACAGAGAACGTTACAATCAAGGTTTAGAAAACTGGTAGAAATATTAATTTAAGATTAATTGTTAGTTACAAAAATTATATCAATAGTACTTATATATAGAATAATACATTAATACTCAGAATAAATGGTGAGAGAGAAGATGTACCGGCACAAATTGAATAAGTGAGGGAGGGATTTCATTTACAATTATCGAGAGTTGGAAATTTGATTTATAAAAATATATGACAAATAGTGAACGAGAGAAGAAGTGAGGAAGGAATTTCATTTACAATTATCAGGGTAAAAGATGTAACAATGTGAATTGAAGAAGTGAGGAAGGGATTTGATTATAATTACCGGAAGAGAAGATCTACAGGCACGAAATGAACAAGTGAGGAAGGGATTTTATTTACAATTACCATGGGTTAGAAATTTGAGTCAAAGACTCCAACTGATCTTGTTCTCTTTTTCTTGTCAGACTCAGCTTCATATTCATGAAACTGAATGTTAGAATAAGTCATAAAGCTTTGCAATGATACCAAGCTCAAAGACGATCAGAGCGCGAGAGATAAGAGAGCATGCGATCACAAAAGAGACAGAAAAGAATACCAATAGGTACTAATCAAATAAAAGAATAGGTGTAGAATTTGGCCGCTTGTTTAGAGGAGCTAAAGTCTTTGGAAGATATTTGGAAGAAGAGTGTGGATAAATTTTGCCCAAGTTATGGAAAACACAGACTCTTTGTGACAGTGTCGAGTGAGATTTAATTAAGCATATAAGAAGGAATAGGTTTAATAAAGAAAAAGATAGATTAGTTTGAAAAAAGAAAAAATAGAATCAAAAAATTAAATAGTGAAAAACAAATAAAAAATAAAAGGTTGAGAAGTTAAAGAAAACAGTGATGACATTTAGTGACGGAACTTCTGTCACTATTTTAGTGATTCTGTCACTAAATTAGTAATCGACATTTCCGTCACTAATTTAGTGATGAAATTTCTGTCACTACTTTAGTCATTTCGTCACTAAATTAGTGAGGACATTTCCATCACTAATTTAGTGACGGAAACGTCCGTCACTAATTTAATGATGGAATTTTCGTCACTACTTTGGTCATTTCGTCACTAAATTAGTGACGAAAAATGTCCATCACAAAATTAGTGACAGACATTTCTGTCACTAATTTAGTGATGGACATTTCCGTCACTAATTATCAAATTTTCTCATAATTTTTTCATAATTAAAAAAAATATTGATGAAATTTACTAACGGAAAAAAAATCCGTCACAAACTGCTAATAGAAATTAGTGACCGTCACTAAATTCTAGAATTTATGACAGATTTTAGTGACAGATTGTAATCTGTCACTATTTACTGATGGATTTTAGTGACAGACTTCAATCCGTCACTAAATTTTAGCATTTTACAAAATTAGTGACGAATCGAAATCTGTCACTAAAATCTGTCACTAAATAATAGAATTAGTGACAGATTTCAGTTCGTCACTAAAAATCCGTCACTAAATTCAATTTTTCTAGTAGTGGTTTTCGGGTGAGATGCTATAATATTATTTATATGGATTTCTGGATTATTTTGGAATTTAAGTTTTTGTTGGTAAATAAAATTAATTACCTCTTCTCAACCTCCTTCAAATAATTAATTATCTAGTACACCCATTTTATTTCTAATCAAGAGAGATAATTGATTTGAATGAATGAATAAATAGATCGAAAAATCCAAATTTTCTCACTTTTAATGAATTATTTACTTTTATAATTTCAATCATCCGAACTAGCCAATTTAAAGTCTTTTGTAGAAATAAGATTTTATATTTTTCTCCTTCCATTGATAATTTCTCTCTTTGTCATATTCATTTATATGTCTTTTTAAATTCAAATAACAATATTTCTCTAGCAAGTTGATGAATTCACCTAAAATATCAAGCGATGACAAGGACATTAGCTATAGTCAAGTTGATGAAATGGCATTTTTTCACATTTCGTTACAACTACTTACCCTGAAGGATATATATAGGATAGCCTTCTTCTCTTGCCTTTCAATCTAAGAAGCCTTAATCTACCGAACATGGCAAACCGTTGTTTTCATTTCTTCTTCTTCATGTACTCGCTATTTTCCCTTATGGTTTACATTGCTTTATGCAAGACCAATTTTTTCGCAGATGAGTCTACATTTCTTTCTTTCAAGTCTTCTATAACTAGGGACCCTTCCAATTATTTAGCTAATTGGTCCATCTCTTCTTCCTTTTGCAATTGGGTTGGAGTTACTTGTGATCCTCTCCATAGCTCTTGAGTCTTGGTCACATGGGTCTTGAGGGCAACTTACCCCCACAACTTGAAAATCTATCTGTCTTAGTTGAACTTTATTTTCATGGTAATTATTTTCATGGTCACTTGCCAAATGAGTTACTCCAATTACACAAATTGAAAATACTTAACTTGAGCCACAATCAATTCAGTGGGAAAATTTCATCATGGATAGGACGCTTATTTATACTTCAACACTTGATTCTCTGAAATAATAGTTTTGAAGATTTTATTCCTCCAAGTGTATCTAATTTGTCAAAGCTAGAGACCTTAGATTGGATTTTTAATTCTATCAATGGGTCAATTCCACTAGAAATTGGAGGACTTCAATGAATAAAGATCTTACGCATTGCAGGGAATAAACTTTCAGGAAATATGCCTCCAACCAAGGTTTTAAATTGCGGTTGCGGTTGCGGTTGCGGTTGCGTTGCGGGTCGCTGCGATTACGGGTGTTGCGGACGCTGCGATGCGGTTGCTGTTATTGCGGTCGTGAATTTTTTTTTAGTTGCACAAAATATACAGAATATGTATATAATTGTTATAACCTTTAATTTTAAATATATATAACATATTATATCTAATATTTATATTCATTTCATAAATATATACTCTTATTCTATACAAATACATTAATTTTACTTGTGAAATTTAAGAAGAAAAATAGATAATTAATGTGTTAATAAGTGAAAAGTCGTGTACAAATGTATTTACATAATTATCAAACAAGATTACAAGATATTAATGATCATTCATCACCACATGGTTGAATGGCGTGGAGGATCATAACTTGTAGTTTCACTTTCAGCATCACCATGGCTTGCTCCTTGTCCAAAAATATAATCAAAAACTCCTCCACCATGCTCCAATTGTTGATGAAAAACTTGATAAGAAGGTTGATAATAATTAGGCTCCTGGTGGTTCATTGAAGATTGATAATATGGTGGAACTTGATAAGGTTGCTGATAGGATGGCGGATAATGATCTTGGCTACTTTGAGAAGATTCACCAATGCCAAAGTCACTAAAACTTTGTGAAAAATTGGAAGAGATTGAATCTTGAAGATGTTGTCTTCCACCTCTTTCAGTAGGGTGGTAATCACGAAAAGATGACATATCAATACAAAAACCTTGATCACGCATAGGATATGGAGTGTCTTGATATGGGTCTTGTTCTCTATATTCATCTCTCGCATGAACATTTTCTGCACCACCACCACCACCACTGCCACCATCACTGTTGTTGCTTGGTGGACTTAAACCATCATCAGTATGATGACTATCACCTTCTTCATCATCATCGTCATCATCATCTTGTTCTATGTCCTCATCTTCAGAATCCATTCTAGGAAGCCATTCTGCATTTTGAAGTCCGTCTAGTAATGGCTCTTCTCTCTCTTCAATCCATGGAGACAAAGGATCATCTTCATGGAATATGTAGTCAAGATTAATTGGGTTGAAACTATTTTCTATTTCTTCTGGACTTCTTCTCTTCATATGTCTCATCTTCAGCTTCATGTTGTAAAAGGTAAAGACAAGTTTTTGTAATTTTTTATACTTGAGTCTATTTCTTGTCTTTGTATGAATATAGCTAAATGTGCTCCAATTCCTTTCACAGTTTGATGCTGAAGTTGTTTGGCTAAGGACTTTTATTGCAATATTTTGGAGCTCAGGAGCACATGAACCATAAAGCATCCACCATTCAGCTATTTAGACAAAATAAATAAATAAATTAATTATTTATAATATATAAAAATACTATAACTAAAAATGGTTAGACAAAATAAAAATAATACTATTATATTTGAAAAGACCAGTAAGAATGAAATTGAAACAAAAAAAAAAGAAACATCAAGGATAAAATTTAAAATAATTTTATTTAAATAAATGTCAGACAAATAATTAAATTAATTGAATTAACTGATAAGAAAGACGTTAGAACCCAGATGCATTAATTAAAACAAATGAAACATCAAGGATAAAATTTAAAATAATTTTATTTAAATAAATGTCAAATAAATTATTAAATTAATTGAATTAACTGATAAGAAACACATTAGAACCCAACTATAATTAATTAAAAAAATGAAACATCAAGGATAAAATTTAAAATAATTTTATTTAATAAATGTCAAATAAATTATTAAATTAGTTGAATTAACTGGTAAGAAACACATTAGAACCCAACTATAATTAATTAAAAAAATGAAACATCAAGGATAAAATTTAAAATAATTTTATTTAAATAAATGTCAGAACAATTATTAAATTAATTGAATTAACTGATAAGAAACACATTAGAACCCAACTATAATTAATTAAAAAAAAATGAAACATCAAGGATAAAATTTAAAATAATTTTATTTAAATAAATGTCAGATAAATTATTAAATTAATTGAATTAACTGATAAGAAACACATTAGAACCCAACTATAATTAATTAAAAAAATGAAACATCAAGGATAAAATTTAAAATAATTTTATTTAAATAAATGTCAGAAAAATTATTAAATTAATTAAATTAACTTATAAGAAACACATTAGAACCCAACTATAATTAATTAAAAAAAATGAAACATCAAGGATAAAATTCAAAATAATTTTATTTAAATAAATGTCAGATAAATTATTAAATTAATTGAATTAACTGATAAGAAACACATTAGAACCCAACTATAATTAATTAAAAAAATAAAACATCAAGGATAAAATTTAAAATAATTTTATTTAAATAAATGTCAGAAAAATTATTAAATTAATTAAATTAACTGATAAGAAACACATTAGAACCCAACTATAATTAATTAAAAAAAAAGAAACATCAAGGATAAAATTTAAAATAATTTTATTTAAATAAATGTCAGACAAATTATTAAATTAATTGAATTAACTGATAAGAAAGACGTTAGAACCCAACTGCATTAATTAAAAAACAATGAAACATCAAGGATAAAATTTAAAATAATTTTATTTAAATAAATGTTAGACAAATTATTAAATTAATTGAATTAACTGATAAGAAAAATGTTAGAACCCAAATATAATTAATTTAAAAAATGAAACATCAAGGATAAAATTTAAAATAATTTTATTTAAATAAATGTCAGACAAATTCATACTGTCTACCAAAAAAAAAAGTTCATGATGCCTGGCAATGATCATATCAAAGAGTGGAGATATTAATGCTTTCACATCACATTGTCTTGGACTCTAATTTTCATTACAAAAATTATTTTAATAGAAATTGGTGTATTAGAAACTAAAAATCTTTTATCATATTTTTACAAAACAAAATAATTTTATCATACCTGGATTTATTCGAGACCATGCTCGTTGAGCTATCTCTGTACCAAAGGTCTCTTTTTTATCCCGAAAAAGGAATAACTACATCAACAAATAATATATAATGTAAATACTAATAACATAACATTATATTTTGGGAATTTATTATAACAAATCTTTTAAAGTTATATACACTAACCTGTTGCATTGCTTTTATTTGATTATCTAAGCTTCTTTCTAACTTAGAAATTACATTCTGTGTTCCCTCAAATGTTTCTTTATAAACAGATCCTCCATGTGAACTTCCATATTGAAATTGAGGGTTGAGAAAATATCCTGAAACAAAAAGTAAACGAATTTTTTAATTAATATTTAAATATTCAAATTGTTTGAATAACTTGCAATAAAATAAATCTTATATATAGAATTTACCTGCAGAATGTAGATCGGTATGTAGAAATTTCCACCGCTTATCTATTATATCAATATAATGCGAGGGATAGCGACAATTTTTCTCTATAGATAGTTTCGCTCTATCAATAGCCTCGTAAATGAAACCCATAGTTGGCTTTTCATCACCATCAACAAGTCTTAACACTTTAACTAGAGGCTCAAATACTTTCAATATATCAGTAGTTTTTGACCAAAAGCGTTCATTCAAAACTACTTTTCTCGCATCATGTGCTGGTCCGGATTTTGCCTTCCCAAATTTGGACCTTTTGAATTCGTCAGAGATGAACATATTTTTTAGTGCTTGTTTTTGCTTCATAAGAGATTGTAGCTGTACAAATTGTGTAGCAAATCTGGTTATGCCTGGACGAATAATCTCTTTGCCTCCAGTGTATTGTTTCATAAAATTAACAGTCCAAATGTGGTTGTATATAAAAGATGTGATCATCTTTGCATCTTCTAAGACCTGTTGTACATTGGACTTTTTTCCAATGTCCTCTAAGCACAGATCTAAACAATGAGCTGCACAAGGTGACCATGTGATACGTGGCCTTTTTTCCATCAATTTTTTTCCAGCTGCTTTTAAGGCCCCTTCATTATCCGTAACCACTTGGACTACAAATTCTTCTCCTACTTCTTCCACAACTTTGTCAAGTAACTGGAAGTAGTAATCAGTATTTCTACTGGTAACACTGGAGGCATCAATAGATTTTATAAAAACAGTACCTTTACTGCAGTAGACAAGGAAATTCATGATATGCATGTGATTGATACTATTCGTCCAACCATCGCACATTATTGTCACACCTGTTTCCTTCCACGCATCTTTGAGCCCGCTAATCCATTCTTTCATGCTTTTGTATTCTGATTCCAAGTAGACATCAGAAATCTCATAAGGTGTTGGAAATTTAATAGCCGAGCTACCAATACTAGCAGCGGTAGTGATCAAACTATGCAACCAGGGAGAGTTAGATAGGTTCATAGGAAGACGCTCATATATTATAAATTTTGAGACCGCTTCCCCTAACTTTTTTCTCAGAGACTTCAAGATACCTGTTGTAATTTTTGGTTGTCTCATACTTTGACTTCTAACAAGATCAACATCTACAGACCTCAAATTAAATGAAGTATCTTCTAAACTAGACAGACGTTGTCTACTAGCACCACTGGCACCCACTGCATGACCACGAGAACTTCCCCCCTCATCATAAACATTTTGTGCCCCGCTTGTTTGATGCCTAAATCGTTGTCTTTCTTCCCATTCATGATGAGATCTAACACTTTCTTGAGTTGCACGTCTCATTTGCATCTCATCATCAATAAATCCTTCTATTTCATCATCATCTTCACCTCGTAATCTTGCTTCAAATTCTTCTTTTCTTTTTCTTGAGTCATTCTTTTTTGATTTATTATCTTTCAGAAGTTTCATCATACCCTCTTTAACAATTTTGGTAACTCTAGCACAAGGAGCTACGTTACCTTGAAAATGTGCAATATGTTCCTTTAGCCGGGTAATTCCCCCTTTTATTATTTTTTCACAAAGTTTACACTCTATGTTGTTCCGATTTCCAGGTTGAGGAGTTCCAAAATGCCAACCAAGATCTGCACTAGGAGCACCTTCAGACCTTCCAGATGGAAATTCCTCTCTTCGCGGCATTTTGTAGTACCTATTGATGAAACATAACAAACTTAAGAACATGATAATATATAAATGCATATCATGACAAAAAAAAAGACATTTATTTTCTATTTTCCATCTTAAAGTTAACCAAATGTCAAATATGGTCATCTCTTAATTAATTCAATTGAATTCTCTATTTTATTAATTCATAAATTTCTTTCTTATCTCTATTTTCTCACAAGTTTAAAATTTTGCAAATTAAATTACCAATACTAATTGTGGTCTGGTCTTTATTGTGTTCCTAATTAGCCACAATTAATCTCACAATCAGATCATTTTTAATTAATTCAGTTGTATTCTAATTTTACTAATTCATAATTTTCTTTTTTATCCCCATTTTCTTAATCATTAGCATCTCACACGTTTAAAATTTTGCAAATTAAATTGCCAATACTAATTGTGGTCTGGTCTTTATTGTGTTCCTAATTAGCCACAATTAATCTCACAATCAGATCATTTTTAATTAATTCAGTTGTATTCTAATTTTACTAATTCATAATTTTCTTTTTTATCCCCATTTTCTTAATCATTAGCATCTCACACATTTAAAATTTTGCAAATTAAATTACCAATACTAATTGTGGTCTGGTCTTTATTGTGTTCCTAATTAGCCACAATTAATCTCACAATCACATCATTTTTAATTAATTCAGTTGTATTCTAATTTTACTAATTCATAATTTTCTTTTTTATCCCCATTTTCTTAATCATTAGCATCTCACAAATTTAAAATTTTGCAAATTAAATTACCAATACTAATTATGGTCTAAGTTTTTATTGTGTTCCTAATTAGCCACAATTAATCTCACAATCAGATCATTTTTAATTAATTTAGTTGTATTCTAATTTTACTAATTTGTAATTTTCTTTTTTATCTCCATTTTCTTAATCATTAGCATCTCACAAATTTAAAATTTTTCAAATTAAATTACCAATACTAATTATGGTCTAAGTCTTTATTGTGTTCCTAATTAGCCACAATTAATCTCACAATCAGATCATTTTTAATTAATTTAGTTGTATTCTAATTTTACTAATTTGTAATTTTCTTTTTTATCTCCATTTTCTTAATCATTAGCATCTCACAAATTTAAAAATTTTCAAATTAAATTATCAATACTAATTGTGATCTAAGTCTTTATTGTCTTCCTAATCAGCCACAATTTATCTCACAATCAGATATTTTTTAAATAAAAAATCACATTTAAAAAATGTATCATCAAATATCACACACAAAAATCACAATTCATACCAAAATCAGATCCAAAATCATCAGATTATTTTACAATTAACACCACAATTAGATCTGACCAATCATCATCATTTCAATTTTATAATTCACAATTTCACACAAAATCAACCTACTGGTCCCGCTTTAATTTCATTTGTCCCACTCAAATACACATTTCAATTTCATTTCACTTTTATCATTACATTTCAATATTTTATTGAATTTGCCGTCCCCTGAAGCCACTAGAAACTTGGAAAGTCATATCTCACTTTTTTCACATCTCATCTCTTTCCTCACTTTTCCAACTTCCCTCCCTCACGATTTCCAGTTCCACTTGAACACGAGTCAGAGAGAGAGAGAGCGCTAAGAGAGTCAGACAAAGGCAGAATAGAGAGTGAGAGACAGAACAGAACACTCTCCTCTGGTCTTGCGAAGAAGATTACCTGTGTGAGGTGAAGGGATGTTGAGCAGTGAGCACGGTCGTGAGTCCGTAACCGGTGACCAACAATCAAAGAGATGAAGATTGAAGGCAAAGAAGTGTAGAACGAAGTCACGAACGAATGATTGTTGTGGAGGAAAACAGGGGGGATGACGAAAAATCACGAACGGCAAGAGGGCAAGTGGCTGGCAACCTTCGTTCAACGGCGTGCGACAGTGTTCTACTCTTCTTCAACGGCGTGCGGCGGGCCAGGTAAGTGGGTTTCTCACTTTCTCTCTTCCTCAGATCTAGATCTAGACGCACTGGACTCATGGACTGGAATAAAATGCTGATCTGTTTTTTCTTTTTTGCCATTTTATATCAAAAACAAAACGGAACGCTGTTGCGGCCACAATCCCGTTTTGTTGCGGCCGCAATCCCGTTCCGTTGCGGCGCAACGGTGCTTTTTTAACTCACCCCGCAATTGCGGGGTGATGCGGATGCGGCAGTGGCCGCATCCGCAATGTTGCGGCCGCATCACACTGATGCGGCCGCAATTTGAAACCTTGCCTCCAACTATTTGTAACTTATCTTCACTTGAGTTGAATAGTTTATCCTTCAACTTCTTAACAGGTTTGTCTTAAAAATAATTTGATATCAGTTTTTGGTCTATTTATAACAATGATACATTTATCGAGTATTCTTTAAATATTTCTATTCCATCATTTCATATTATGTTTTACAGAATTCATTTTGTATGTATGTTTTGTGTATCAGTTATTTACTTTCCTTCAGGATTAAATATTTCCTATATTTTGTATTTTTTTATCATTTTAATTTTCCAAAAAAACAAAATAACAAAAATACAACTGGAATGAGTTTGCTGACGTTTTTGAAACAATCATTGTCATGAAGTTATTCTTATTTCCCACTTTACTTCTTATTTATAGGATAAAATAAACTTTTAGTATCTATAATTTCACTCGAATTTTTAAAGTCATGCGTTTTTCTTGGTCAGCTATTTTCTTTGCATAATTAATATTTTTTAGTATATACTTTCAAACAATTATTTCAATAATATAATTAAAAAATATATTCTTTCTTTTAAATCAACCAACTATTGTAGAAAAACTCACCATAGAATTAAAACTTTTTTTAATAGATGTATTTTTAAAAAATATCTATTATTTAACTAAAGAAACATAATTTTTGATGTAAATTTCTTTCATCGTTTCTTTATATCTCCTTTATTGAATAATTCAGAAAAGAACAAAGTGTTATATATTATGCCAGGCACAACACTATGGGAGTCTTAAAACAATACAAATTAGTCTCTAAATTGAAATATTTACTTTGGAATATAAATCAAATCTGCAGAAGTTTTATCCATGCAGGCATAGCTGCCTGAGTTCTTACTGGTGAAAAATAGGAATGATGTTTCAATTAATGATTTTATGTTGTTAACATTTCTCAATTTTAATTGTAGAGAATTTATTATGATAGGTTAAGAGTTTAAGGGGTTAAATGTAATATCACTTTTGATAAATATTGATATCATTAAATTATAAAGTACATTTTTATGCAGTATATTATAAAAAAGATTCCAAAAAAATTAACATTCTTAATGGAATATAAGCCACTAAGTTTGTTAACAGTATATACTTAGGAGTTAATAAATTGTTTGGTCTCATACCGTCAACTATCTTCAATATATTAGAGTTGCAATAAATTTATTCGGGTCAAAATAATTTAGTTTGGAAAACATGCAAAAGTTGTTCTATGCAAGATTAAGAATGATGTTTTAATGATTTTATGTTGTCAAAATTTCTCAATTTAAATTGTAGTAGGTTTATTGTAATAGATTAATAATTCAAGGGGTAAAATATAGTATTTTATTATAAAAGAACAAAAATATTTAACACTTTTTATGAAATATATATCTACAACTGAATTTTTAAAAGTAATTAAATCGATTTATTTAAAAAATTGAATATTCATCTCACATGATATTGTTGTTTCATTGTTAAATGTGAGCTTAATATTCATTGATAATGCAGGATCTATTCTGAAGGAGATGGGTAATATTTCAAAACAAAAATTTATATACTTGGGAATTAATCAATTGTTATACCAAGAAGCATTGGAAACTTGACTATGCTTCAAGATTTATACTTAAATGAAACCGTTATTATAGTATAAATTTGAATTAAAAATAATAACAGTTTAATACTTTAATCTTTGTCACTGATTAAATAATTTATATCTGCTTATGATAATTGTAATTGTATAAAAATTAATTATGCATATAAATTACACATGTGTATATATAGACACACACACACTATACAATTATGAGATTTTGAAACATTGCAAAATTCCGATACTTCTTAGTTTCATTGCAAATTTTCTACAATTTTAATATTTCAAAGCTTTTGATTAATTATATTTTCAAAGTTAAATTATCACATGAAAATCATAATATGTATTTGAACTAAAAAAGATGAAAATTGTTTTAACTTTAACGATTCGTTTCGCCAAAATAATTTTTTTAATGACAAGCTAAATCAAAAGTTAGCAGAGCTATATTGTTAGACATATTAAATTCCAAATGCATATATATTTGAGCCAAAAACTATGTTACATAATTAAACAATATGCTTTTCTAATATACACGCATGCATATATATATATATATATATATATTTGCTTCAAGTATTATTCGAATTAGATGTATATTTTTTACCATTCTATTAAATTTATTTCTATATTATTATATAAATTGGAACCTTATAAGATCATTTGTCTATGTATTCCTAGATAAATAAATTGAAATACAAGATATAATATAACTTAGAATTGCAAATGATAATTGTAATTTTTTAGAATTGTTTTATCCATATAACTTACATATGTGTTCACATTATTAATTATTTACTGGACTGCCGTGACATTTTGGAACATTCCGATATATGTTTCATCAGCAACCTTCCATTTAACATGTCTGAAATTTTTTCTTCAATTTTAAATCTTTTAAAGCTTTCAATTTATTATTGATTTAAAGTAAAATTACATGATAAAATGAAAAATATAGTATGTATTTAAATTAAAAAAATGGAAATTTGCAACTTATATATATATATATATATATATATATATATTGGAAAAGTAACTTTCTCAATTGTAGCACTGTTTTGTAATATTTTATAATTTACATATTTTTTTGGTAGAAAAAAAAGTTAGCGGAGCTATATATATTCTTAGAAATGTGAAAGCCTTAAGTCATATATGTAGCAATATGCTGCCTCAATTTGACTAGCCAAAAAATTGTTACATAATAAAACAAGATGCTTTTCTACTGTATACACACACGCGCACACACACACACACACACACACACATATATATACACACACGCACACATAAATGATGAACAAGATGCATTACTGAACTAATAAATTACGAAGGGTTATCATTTTTTATGGTGATATTATTAAACTGTACATTAATAGTTTACACAATATAGTTGGAATAATATGATATCCCGTGAGATGCTAGTGTGTATAATGAATTTCTAAAACTTTTTGGAATTTAATTTTTCTTCGATGAATAAAATATCTAGTCCACACATTTTATTTCTAAATGCTTAAGGATAATTGATTTGAATCAATGATAATATAGAAACTGTGGTGATAAAGCCACTTTTGTTGACAAAAAGGATAAGAAGCAATTTTGCTTCTACATTAAGTCATTGAATAGGCAAAGATGGTGAAGAATTTGAATTTTGTTTCCGTAGTAAAAAATGGTAAAAATTTGAATTCTGCTTCTTTTGGTCAAAGATAGTGGAGAATTTGAATTTTGCTTCCTTAGTGAAAAGTGGTAGAGAATTTGAATTCTACTTCTTTGAATAGCCAAAGATGGTGGAGAATTTGAATTTTGCTTCTTCACCTCCCTTCCTCTATAAATACATGACTCTTGGCTTCATAAGGATAATCCCAAGTCTTGAAGACAAAATCCTATTTTGGGTGCAAAAGAGAGAGTTTTTTAGAGAGAGAAAAAAGTGAGATTTCTCCTAAAATTGTCTTTCTTTTTGTTAGAGAGAGTGCGTCTTCTCCTATTATAAGATAGGGTGTTGTTAATTGTTCTCTCCTTATTTTTGAAAAAAATTGTTGTAATCCTTTTGCATTAGTGAAATCATTCTACAATTTGCCTAAGGTTTTTCCCCTAATTTGTTTAGGATTTTTACACATAAAATTTGGTGTTCATCATTTTTTTCCTCACTTCTACTTCAGTTGCAATTGTGCGCCCCATTCCACAACATTCTAATAGTGGTATTAGAGCCTGGTTTTTGTGCTATAATCAGATCCAATTAGTGGAAAGGAGGCATCTTCAATAATGGCGACGAAGTACGAAGTAGAGAAGTTCAATGAGAATAATTTCTCATTATGGAAAATGAGAATAAAAGCAGTTTTGAGAAAAGATAACTGCTTGGTGGCAATTGGAAAAAGGCCCGAAGAAATCACAGACGATGGCAAGTGGAACGAGATGGATGGCAATGCTATTGCTAATCTGCATCTAGCACTAGCCAATGGAGTATTGTCAAGTGTGGCGGAGAAAAAGATAGCAAAAGAGATATGGGATACTCTGACAAAATTATACGAGGCTAAATCACTTCACAACAAAATTTTCTTGAGAAGAAAACTTTACACCCTTCGGATGATGGAGTCAACTTTGGTGACTGACCACATCAACACCCTCAACACTTTATTTTCATAGCTCACAGCAATGGGGTATAACATAGAGACGGGTGAATGTGCTGAAATTCTACTTCAAAGTCTACCTGATATGTATGATCAACTCATCATCAACTTAACAAACAATATAGAAGTCCTAGTCTTTGATGATATTGCAGCTGCAGTTTTTGAAGATGAAAGTCGGCGCAAAAGCAAAGAAGATAGATCGGGGGGCTTACATCAAGCTAAAGCTTTAACAATAATGAGAGGAAGATCAATGGAACGTGGCCCCATTGGATGTCAAAATCAAAGTAGATCAAAATCTAGAAGTAAGAAAAATGTCAAGTGTCATCACTGTGCCAAGAAAGGGCACTACAAAAGGGAGTGTTGGCATCTCAAGAAGAAAGAAGAAGCTAAAGGAAAAGATTCTAAGTCATCAAAAGCTCAGGGTTGTTTAGCAAGCTCCACAGATGATAGTGAAATTTTATACAGTGAGGCAACAACCACTACTAAAGGCAGAAGAAGACTCGTTGATGTCTGGCTTATGGACTCAGGAGCAACATGGCATATGACTCCCCAGAGAGAATGGTTCCATCAATATGAACCTATCTCAGGTGGATCAGTGTTCATGGGAGATGATCACGCCTTGGAGATTGCAAGTTTTGGTACCATCAAATTAAAGATGTTTGATGGTATGGTTTGCACCATCCAGAAGGTACGACATGTGAAAGGCCTAAAGAAAAATCTATTGTCTTTAGAACAATTTGATAATAGTGGGTGTAAAACCAATATTCAAGATGGGATCATGAAAATAGTTAAAGGCGTGCTGATAATGATGAAAGCGGAAAAGATAGCTGCAAATCTGTACATGCTTAAAGGAGAAACACAACAAGATGGAGAAACAACCACTGCGTTTTCAAGTTTGGTAGAAGAATTAACCATGATATGGCACTGTAAGCTCGACTACACGTTAGAATGAGGATTGAAGATTCTTGCTAAACAAAAGCTTCTTCCAGGGCTCAAAAAGGTATCA
This sequence comes from Biancaea sappan, assembly GCA_037074585.1. Classification (NCBI taxonomy): domain Eukaryota; kingdom Viridiplantae; phylum Streptophyta; class Magnoliopsida; order Fabales; family Fabaceae; genus Biancaea; species Biancaea sappan. The sequence continues at coordinate 30,019,612 of CM073493.1, forward strand.
TTACCTTTTTGTGAGCATTATGTTATCAGTAAGCAGCACATATTAAAGTTCAATAGTTCTAATGCTAGAAGTAAATCTATCTTAGAATTTATCCATTCTGATGTTTGGCAAGCACTAGTTTTGTCCTTAGGAAGAGCAAAATACTTTGTCTCTTTTATTGATGATTACTCCAGGAGATGTTGGGTGTATCCAATTAAAAATAAGGCAGATGTATTTCTAGTTTTCAAAATATGCAAAGCACGAGTTGAGCTTGGATCTAAAAAGAAGAACAAGTGTTTGAGGACAGACAATGGAGGAGAATATACCAGTAATGAATTTAATATCTTTTGTCAACAAGACGGTATCAGAAGGTAGTTCACGGTGGCATACACTCCACAACAAAATGGAGTAGCAGGGTGAATGAATAGAACTTTGTTAGAATGGAAAAGAGCAATGTTGAGAACTAGGGGATGACCAAGTAATTTTGGGCAGAAGTAGTCAAGTCTGCCTGCTATGTGATCAATTAGTCACCATCAACCGCAATTGATCTGAAAACGCCAATGGAGATATGGACTGGAGGGAGAGACAAACTGAGAGAGACATAGACCCTATAGAGAAAACATAGTGTCCAAGCAAGAAAAAATAGAGACAGAGACAAAGGTTGTTTGATCCCTGTTCTTTGTAAGGCATGAATCCCCATTTGTTTTGTTCATTTCTAGCTTTCTGCATTGGCAGGAAAAAAAAAAGAACTACCAACTCAATCCATTCGAATGTGGGTTAGGTCCATTTTTTAAATTTTCACAAGCCCAACCTGATTCAACCTGATCAAATTTGATCGGGTTAGGTTAAAATTTTTCCCCAACCCTACCTGTGCCCACTCTTATATAATTTCTATAGTGAGAACATTTTAAACATTTTTTTTAGTAAAAGAGGAATATATTAATTAATAAATGAGAATTACATAAGGTTCAAATGCCATAGAGGTACTCCCAAAATAGTTACATAAACGATACAAAACAAGTACATAGAGAATCAAAATAAGTTGGCAATGAGACTTTGGCCTGAAAATAAAGAACCAAAACAAGGCTCTCTTAATAGAAACCAAATAAACAGAGTAAGAATAGATAAATACTGTAATACCCGTTAATTTCGGAATATAATTCGCTTAAGAGTATTTTAGAATTCTACAACGTTACTTTAGTTATTTATTTTGGTCATTTTTAATTTTCATATTTAATTGTTCTCTTTGAATATTATTTATGAAAATTGAGTTAAATGACTGGACTAAATATTTGCACAATGTGGGATATATTCTAAGAATGGTGAAATTCATGGAAAAGTGGTTTCAGAATGGTCAATTAGTCCATTTATTGTAAATTGATTGGATGAGTTTGGATGTTGGGTTATGGATACCCATGGGTTATTGAATAACCCATTAGAAATATTTAATATAAAGTTTCAATAGTACCCCCTAATTTTTTTCTCACGCAACCGAAGCCTGAGGAAGTTTTCTCTCCTTTCTTCATTCTCTTCTCAAATCCTTTCCTTGATCTTCAGAGCTTTGATTATTTGTTCGGTTCAAAGGCTTTGTAAGGATCGAAGGTAAGCTTTAATCTCATTATTTTCCTTAAATTTCAGTTTATGTAGAAGATCAGAGGAGGTTTTGTTCTTGAAGATTTTGATGATAATTCATGAATCTCAGTTGTTTTAGAAGTTATATTTGAGTTATAATCGGTTAAAAGAGTTGAAATTCTGGTTTTGAAACAAGAAAGGAAAGGATGAATTTTTGAAAGATTTTTCTGTAAAAATTCGAGTTACTGTAGCGAACCGTTACTGTAGCAAACGTTACTGTATCAAACCGTCACTGTAGCAAACCGTTACTGTAGCAATCAGAAAATTTTGCGTATTTTCGTGATTTTGTTTCCTTTCTTATGTTTCCTTGTAATATATTTTACTAGGAAAATTTCCTACATAAATTCTAATGTGGAACAAGGTAAACTTGGACAAACATCAAGGTGAGTGAATAACCTTGCTCAGCTAATTTGATATTACTAGTCAAAGTACAATATAAGTCCCATTTACAATATTATTTGGATAATAAGCAATGAATTTTTCATATGGGAGTATCTGATGATCAGTAGAAATAAGAGTATGTAGAAATTATTTATTTCATGACAATTGTACTATGTGATGAATTCTCACTATCTTATTAATGAGTAAAGATCTACGGGATCTAATACACGAGTGTGAAAGGGTTAAAGTCCCATACTTGCAAACACCCTCACTTTCTCAAATTACTCTCCGCAAACTTAAAAGAAAATATCTTTTTCATAACAAACTCGGCTCTCAAGGAAAACTTCTCAAACAAGGGATATTTTTAATAAAAAGTGATCGAAGTGAAGACAGTGCGCCTAATCCACACATCTCCCCCTCAACCTATGCAAGAAGAAAAGATAACGAGGTTAAGGAACAAAGAGTTGCCCGTGCGCCTAAACCACACAACAACACCTTGACCATCACCTTTATTTGCTAAGAAAATGTAATTCATTGGTTAGAACAAGTGTTGTGCGCCTAATCCACACTACACTTCCTCAACTTAAATCACACTTCTATTTTATTTAATTAGAATTGTTTTGCTTTTTTTTTTTTTAGAGAAAGCAGTCCCTTATTGAGCAAAATGTTGTCATAAAAAGAGATAGAAAATTTCAAGATTTTGAAAGAGTGCTTTAAGAAGGTTGAGAGCGTTGACAACTTTTAATTAAAAAGCTTGAGATTTCTCAAATAAATCTAGAAATTCTGAAAAACCAAATTTAAGTTAAATTTTAAACAAGATGACCATGTAAAGAATTAATTGAAAATAGAATAATATAAAACTTGTAAAGCACATTCCAATCTATCAAGAAAAATCCAAAGATATGATGGTCAACAAAAACAGAGACATTCCTTTTGAAAAGAAGATTTAGATGTATCTCCCTAAAAACAATCTTCTTAACCCGAATTACAGAAGAGATTACCGAGGCATGTCTATATTAAGGCTAAGACAAGCATTAATACAAACCCTAGATTCATTGAAGATGGTAGCTAAGCATCCAAGAGCAATAATAACAGTAAAATCTTCTCCCCCCAAACCTAAACAACATATTATCCTCAATAACAAACCAGTAGGGAGCGGTGTTCAAAAAGGAAAGCTATGCACAGAAATAAACCATCAACAAAGGCAATCAGAATTAAAATGTAGAAAATAATTACAAGGAACTAAACAGAACAATAATTAAAGCTACGAATAAAACTAAAAGCGAAATTAAAAAGATAAAAGAGTGAGAAACTTGGGTTGCCTCCCAAGAGCGCTAAGTTTATAGTCCTTAGCTAGACTTTACCCGGTTTGTTTAGCTATGTTGGCACCACATCCCTCCACAGAAGGGATTTTACAATCCATGAGAGTTTTCATAGGAGGATGAGCAGGTGGGCTTTGATTGTTTTCTGCCTGAGTTACAGGTTGAGCTTGTTAGGCTCATATAGCGTGTAAAGCTTGTATTTGGCCTATGCGAACCGACCTTCCAATTTCCGGGTAGAATACTAATGAGCTTGAGTCGGTGATACCTCGCATAAACCAGTGAAAAGTAAGAGAGAAAATTTAAACAAAAGTAAAAGCATGTACAAGTATAAGAGTAAAATTTACAGTATAAGTATGTACAGAAAAAGGCAAAGTCCAAACTACAACCCTACTAGCTACTCTTAATATTGTCAACACCGTCAATCCCCGGCAACGGCGCCAAAAACTTGATGCCCTTTTTCCCGACAAGTGTATCGGGTCGCACAAGCAGTAAAGTGATGAGAATAAGTTATCGTCCTCAGGGATTGACTTTAACAATTACCAATTTCACTAGATCAAGTTATATTTGGACAGAGGAAAAATGTAAAGATAAATCGAAAATAAACTAAACTAACAACAAGGAATTAACTAAACACCAAATGAAGAACTATGCCAAAACACAACGAGTAGGGGATTGACTTTCTTAACTCCTAATCCGATTAATTCATAGACAAACCAATCTTTGAATCGTTAAAGGATGCTTAGAAACATTCACAGATTCCATTTAATGTTGGTCGAGTTCACGAAAATATTTGAACCCAATGTCTTGGTGAGCAAATCTTCCTAGCCAAAATAATTAGCTAATGTCTTAGTCCAATTAATTGGTTCGGAGTTTAAGTTCAAGAACTCATATGACCACACAAACAAGATTATCTATGTCTAGACTAACCCGATTCACGGTAGAAGTTACAAGGGCATGTTTATATCAAGCTATGTCTAGCATTAATACAAACCCCAAATGCATCTAAGTGAAATGATCACAATCACCTAAAACCAGTTAAACCAATAACAACTACTCCAATAATCAGAAAAGCAATTGTATTTAAGCATCCAACAACAAAGCTTCATAGGAAGTCAATATACATCAATCCCCTAACCCTAGAGTTTATCACAAGAGGAAGAAATACATAACAAATACACAACAAAATATGATCAAGAGGAAGGAGAAAAAGGAAGAAAAGCTTCAAACTCAGTAGAGAAGAGGTCTCCAAGCTCCTCCATCCTTGCCCTAGCAGAGGTCCCTTGCCCTCCAACCAAAAAATCCACAAAACATCTGCAAAAGAGCAATATATACAAGAAAGCTCGTAGGAACAGAACCAAGCAGAAACAAAAGGGAAAATGGGGCTGGCGCCCAGAATAGCTGGAAACAAGGAGTGGCGCCGAGGCGCCCTGGGTGGCGCCTGGGCGCCAGGTTCTGACTCTTTGGCAGAGAGTTGAGGGGCTGGCGCCTCCAGGCGCCGCGCCTGGGCGCCAGCCATCAGATGAGCAGCAAAACTTCAGATTCTCCATGTTCCAGACCAGAATGGAAAGCCTACTAGAATGTACAACAAAAAGGCGTAAAAAGGCAAGGAAAAAGATTAAAACAAGATAAAGCAAAGCAACAACTATGTACAAAGAGGAAAGCCAAAATAAAGGACAAAGCAAGCAAAAAGCTAACAAAAATGGAATCAAGGAGAGGAAAAAGCCCTAAAGAAGCAAACAAAATTAACCAAAATAGAGGACTCATCAGTATCACGACCCAAAATCGGGCACATGACTGGCATGAGACCTAGGGGCAATATCCATGGGACCCTTAAGCCTCGACATATACCGATGACATTACCTTCTTCAAACCAAAATTTCATTTTCTTAAAGTCATTCAACGACAGTTATTAACCCAAAATGTTCACATAACATTAAAAAGTCTCAGGGAACTTGGAAATTTCAAGAATTTAAATTTTTATTGAAGGAAACGTTAATTATTAAAATTTACATTGTACACATATTTCCCATGACCTAGGTGACTTATATGACTACAGAGCTTTCTAGACAAAATATAAACAGAATCTTTCTCATAAATGCTAACCCGAAACAAGAGGGTTGAGCAGAAAGTACCCATTACTCCTTCAATGGATACCCTTCACACACGCAAAAACACCTTGAACACAAGGTGACAGTGAGTCCGGATCAACCACGCTTCATACTGATGGAACCTGAAATTGTGGAGGTGTGAGTTTGAAAACTCAGAGAGGAAGAGCTGCCCTACAACTATTTAAGGATAACAACATGCTTAATGTAAAAAGTTACACATAATCATGGTATATATATAACCATATATATATAAATATATACTTACCGACACTGCCAAACAATTTATAACTATATTCACACTTTTCTTATAACGACTAACCATTGAACAATTTAAGGATTTAACGTATGCATGCGTGAAGAAAATCCTATAATAATCACACGGAGGCCAAAGGTCAATTGATTCCTAAGTAACTCAATGACCACAATGCAGGGGTCCTTACTGTGAATGCAACAATGTGGGATCAAGGATATCAAAGCTAGACCATTTCGCATACCATCATAGTTACAAGTAAGAACACTTTAGGCACACACAAAACCACTTCATCCAAGTTAATCACAGTTGCACAATTCCAGCATATCATCATCCACATCGATGTTTATACATCACTCATAAATGAACGAGTCCAACAACCAAAATATATCGCATCAAAAACTCAATTATATATTGTCCACAACATAATCATATTACAATTTCATTATTCATGATACACTACATATTTGGAAATGTTGAGTTCTCAATTTAGTGCCCTTTTGATGCTAAATACCCTCTCTTTTGATCTCTTTCTTGTTGTCTTGTAATTCTTAACTCATGTTTTGAGTAGTTTAGATTAGTTTTAGTTTTCTTTGATCTTTTAATAAATGGAGTGATTTCATGATTCTTTTATGTGATTTAATGGGTTTATTTGTTATTTTTGGTATAGGTTGAGTTGATAAAAAGTTCGTGTTAGAAGATGGAATGCTAGAGCTGAAATTCTGAAAATGCTGATGTGATTGCTATCTCCCACAGCCATAGCAGTAGATTGCTGAAAAAAGGATTTTGGAGCCTTCTTCTCTACCAGTGTTAAGTGCTAGATTTAGTACCATTTGGTGCTAAATCTTTGATCCATTTTATCGCCTACTTGTGTTTGCTCGTATGTCCTTTCCGTTGTTTTTGTTTGATTTAGTTTAGTTTAGGATTTGTTAGAGTTTAATATGCTTCATGTGATTCCTTGACTAAGAATGCTACTAATCATCATTTTATCCTCTCTGATGTAGGGCGAGCTGGACGAAGCTGAGGCGAACAATCAAACTGATACGAGTTGCTGTGAGGAAGCTGGAAGCTATCTGCCCACCACCGCTATAGCGGTGGATTATCACCGCTATAGCGGTGATCCCTGGAGCTAAACATAAAGTTGGAAATTGCTTCTGTCCATTATCGCTATAGCGCTGGATTATTACCGCTATAATGCTTGCCACTGGAGCTGAAGAGCTAGAAGACCCACTCTCTGTCTACCACTGTTATAGCAGTGGATCATTACCGCTATAGTGGTGAGCCCTGCACCAAATTTGCTGGAGAACTGTCTTATACCGCTATAGCAGTACATCGCGATACTGAGCTGATTTAAAAGGCGTTAGATGAACTTTTTAGGGCAATTCTGAATTAGAGACTGAAGGGAGGCGCCGACTATTGCTAGAGGAGAAGGAGGAATCCGTCCCTAGAGCCAATCACGCCTGAATTCTGTCAACCCAACCTCGGATTCATGAAACTTTATCATTCTTCTCCTGTTTTCTGTAGTCTTAGAGCCATGAGTGGCTAAATTTTCTACTCTAGGGTTCCTATGAACCCAATTTCAGACTAGGATTTGTGTTGTCTTGAGACTTGTGATTATTGTCAATTTATGCATACCTAACATTCAATACTCACGTATTATGAAATTGGCCATTTTATGATATGTATGTTGCCTTCATTGAACTTGGGAGAGGCAGATGTGGGTAGACCACTGAATGCTTAGGGCGAGTGATAGAACCTAGGGGTTTTACTTGTTAATTATTAGGGATATTAATTAACCTCGTGTAATCAATTTAGGTTCACTTTAATTAGACTCAAACTCACATAAGAAATTGTGTAGAGTTGGGTAGCTTAATCTAGGTCCGGGAGAATTACCTTAAGCCATTAGAAAACCTGAGATTACTGTGCATAATTGATTTGAATTACAGGTGTATGGAGAATTAGCAATTCCTAGGACGAAAGAGGGGGATTAATGACTCTAGGCCTTTTATTTAATTTACTTCCTTTGATTCAATTGCTATTTGCTTTACTTTCAATTAGAGCGACCTTCATTCCAAAAATTGATTTGCCTAAATATTACGTTTAATTTCTGGAGTAATTAGCACGTTAGTCCCTGTGGAGACGATACTCTTATTTCATCACTGTATTACTTGTGCGACTGGTACACTTGCCAGAAAAACCAACAAGTTTTTGGCGCCGTTGCCAGGAACTGACGGTTTTAAACTAATATTCTAAGAAATTAAAGGTGCTAGCTTAGGCATTTTCTTTTGTTTTGTTTTAGTTGTTCTAGTCTTTGTTTCTGGTAGTTAGTCATTCTTGCTTTTAGCATTAAGTTTTGTGATTTCCTTTTTTGTTAATTCTGACCGGAGTTTTTCATTATGTATGCAAGGTACCATTCATACTTCTGATCTTCCATTTGAGCCTGAGATCGAAAGATTAGCGAGGAGAACTAGAAAAAAAGCAAGAGAAAGGAGAACTCAAGTGAGCCAAGCTACACAGGAAGAAATGGCTGAGAATAACGAAAACCACCGGGGTTTTGAAGTCAATGCTGGTAATGAGGCCGGTAATGAGCATCAAGAGGATGATAATAGAGCTGTGTGGGATTATGCATTACCCACTGAGGCTGGATACACATCCAGTATAGTGAAACCTCCACTGGGTGCAAATAACTTTGAAATAAAGGCAGTCTTGATGAATTTGGTCTAGCAGAACCATTTTGGGGGTAGCCCGATAGAAGACCCGAACAACCATATCACTAATTTTCTGGATATTTGTGATATGGTTATGATTAATGGAGCCAGTGATGATGCCATTCGCCTACGCCTGTTTCCCTTCTCCTTGAGGGATATGGCTAAAAGTTGGTTGAATGCTCAGCCAAGAGGAAGTATAACAACATGGGATGAGCTATAGAAAAGATTTTTGGGTAAGTTCTTTCCACCCTCAAGGTCGATCAAACTGAGGAATGAAATCACAGCATTTTATCAGCATGACGGCGAAAGCTTATATGAGGCATGGGAACGATTCAAAAACTTACTTATGAAATGCCCTAATCATGGCCTCCCAAAATGGCAGCAGCTCACCATATTTCATAGTGGTCTTACATATGAGACTAGAGACAAATTGGACACCGCAGCTGGCGGTGCTTTGATGGCCAAATCAATAGTGCAAGTCAAGGAAATAATTGAGACAATGGGGGTGAGCCAGAATGCATCGAGTCGAGCCAAGAGTGTTGCAAGAAGGGGAGTCATGGAGTTGGATACATTACATGCTTTGTTGGCTCAGAACGAAGCATTAACCAAGAAAGTTGACAAGCTGTGCTCTAGATAAAATGAACAGGCAAAGGTAAATGCAGTAGTAATGCCTGAACCAAATTGTGATTTCTGTGGAGGGGCTCACGTTAACGGGTGTTGTGAAGAATTCCTTTCTGTGGAATAGTTGAATTATATGGGTAATATGCAGAGGAATCAGAACAACCAATACTTCAACACTTACCATTCGAGCTCAAGGAATCATCCAAATTTCTCTTGGAGTAATAATCACTGCCTTAACCCCTCAACTTCATCTTTTGGTAAGCCTTCTCATCCTTTTGGGTTTAATAATCAGAACAACTTTTCTCCTCAAAATAGAGCTCCACCACCTCAAATGGAGAAGAAGTCATCAAAGGAGGAGATGTTTATGAAATTCATGGAGAGAAGTAAATCCATGTTTCAGACTCAGAATGTGGCTATCAAGAATCTTGAAACTCAGATGGGGTAGCTGGCCCTTGCACTGAATAACAGGCCACAGGGTAATCTCCAGAGTAATACTGAGAATAACCCAAGAAGGGAGGGCAATGAACACTGTAAGGCCATCACTTTCAAAAGTGGCAAGGAAATTTCTAATGCTGTTAAGTCACATACTCAACCAGATAAATGAGTTACTGATAAAGTAAAAGATGAGGTTGCCTCACCTCAAGAAATTGTGACTGAGAAAGTCGATGCACCAGAGGTAAAAGAGAGAGCTAAAAAGGTGGTAAAAGATGTAATAGCTGAAAATCTTGTTCCACTAATGCCCTACCCTCAGAGGGCGAAGAAGCAGAATTTGGAGAGGCAGTATAAAAAGTTTCTAGAGGTTTTGAAGCAACTACATATAAACATTCCATTTGCTGAGGCATTGGAGCAGATACCTAGTTATGCCAAGTTTATGAAAGACGTCCTCTCTCATAAAAGGGGTCTAGGGGAGTTTGAGACAGTGGCACTAACTCAGGAATGTAGTGTTATTTTGCAGAGAAAGTTGCCTACCAAGATGCAAGACCCGGGGAGTTTCGTGGTGCCATGTAAGATTGGAAAGAGTTTTGCAGGCAGGGCATTGTGTGATTTAGGTGCTAGTGTAAATCTCATGCCTCTATCCATTTTCAGGAAGCTGGGTCTAGGAGACTCATCCCACTACAGTTACCCTTCAGCTGGCAGATCGGTCTATATGCTACCCAAATGGAGTGATTGAAGATGTCTTAGTGAAAGTGGATACACTAATCTTCCCTGCAGATTTTATAGTACTGGATTTTGAAGAAAATAAGGAGATCCCTATCATTCTGGGGAGACCTTTCCTTGCAACTGGTAGAGCCTTGATTGATGTTAATAAAGGCGAGCTGATAATGAGGGTCAATAATTAGGAGGTGAAATTCAATATGAACAAGGCAATGAGAGCACCGAATGACCATGAAGAGTGTAACCTCGTACGGATTCTGGAAGGAAAGTTGAATGAGCAAATTCTGGATGTAGTGGAAAAAAGATGAGCTAAAGGATCTCTTGGGTGACGACAGAGAAAAGGATGAGAAAAGTGAAACAGCAGTGGTTAGATCTTGTACCACTTCTTCTGTGATGTTCAAGCCCAGGAACTACTTTGAGTCTTTAGATATGTCTGCTAGAGCAAGCTCACCATTGCAGCCATCAGTTAAGGTACCCCCTATACTTGAGCTGAAACCACTTCCTTCACATCTAAAATATATCTATCTTGGAGACTCTGACTCACTGCCAGTGGTGATTTCGAGTTCGCTCACTGATGAGCAAGAAGGACAGCTGCTGAAGGTGTTGAAAAGTTATAAGAATGTAATTGGGTGGTCTATTGCAGATATAAAAGGTATCAGCCCTTCCTTCTGTATGCACAAAATTTACTTGAAAGATGAGAATAAGACATCAGTGGAACCTCAGAGGCATCTTAATCCAGTGATGAAGGATGTGGTGAAGAAAGAAATTATTAAGTGGCTAGATGCTGGGATTATCTATCCCATATCTGATAATTCATAGGTGAGCCCAGTCCAATGCGTCCCTAAAAAGGGCATAATGACTATAGTGGCTAACGCCAGTAATGAGCTCATTCCTTCGCGCACGGTTACGGGATGGCGTGTATGTATGGATTATAGGAAGCTAAATAGTGCCACTCGGAAGGACCACTTTCCCTTGCCTTTCATTGATCAGATGTTGGACAGACTAGCCGGGCAAGAGTATTTCTGCTTCGTGGATGGGTACAGTGGCTACAATCAGATCGCAATAGCCCCAAGTGATCAAGAAAAAACAACCTTCACTTACCCCTATGGCACTTTTGCTTTCACAAGGATGCCTTTTGGGTTGTGTAATGCACCGGCCACATTCCAGAGATGTATGATGGCGATCTTCTCTGACATGGTGGAGTCAAGTGTGGAGGTATTTATGGATGACTTCTCTGTCTTCAGTTCTTCATTTGATATGTGTCTACAAAATTTGGAAAAAAGTGCTTCAGAGATGTGAGGAGACCAATCTTGTGTTGAATTGGGAGAAATGCCATTTCATGGTTCGTGAAGGCATAGTTCTGGGCCACAAAGTTTCAAAGAGTGGGTTGGAGGTAGATCGGGCAAAAATTTTTGTTATTGAGCAATGCCTTCGCCTAACTCAGTTAAGGCCATAAGAAGTTTTCTTGGTCATGCGGGATTTTACCGACGGTTCATTAAAGATTTCTCCAAAATATCTAAATCATTGTGTAAGTTGCTTGAAAAGGACATTCCATATGTCTTCGATGCTGAATGTTTGAAAGCCTTTGAGGAATTGAAGAAAAGGCTTATCTCTACTCCGATCATGGTCGCTCCAGAATGGGACAAGCCTTTCGAGCTCATGTGGGATGCGAGCGACTACGCCGTGGCAGCTGTTTTGGGATAACGAGCTGAGAGACTATTTTATCCCATCAACTATGCCAGTAAGACATTAGCAGATGCCCAGCTGAATTACACAACCACTGAGAAGGAACTGCTAGCAGTGGTGTTTGCTTTTGACAAATTTCAGGCATATTTGGTTGGGACAAGTGTCACAGTGTTCACTGATCACTCAGCCATAAAATATCTTGTAAGCAAGAAGGCTTCAAAGCCTAGATTGATCCGATGGATACTTTTGCTGCAAGAATTTGATTTGAAAATAGTAGACAGAAAGGGGACTGAGAATCAGGTAGCAGATCACTTGTCTCGCTTGAGTACTGATGTTCAAGAGGAGAAATCAATTCAGCTAAAAGAGACCTTCCCTGATGAACATCTGTACTTTGTGGAGGAACAGAAATCGCCTTGGTTTGTGGACTTTGCAAACTATCTAGTATGTGGAATACTCCCTCCTAAGTTGACATATCAGCAGAGGAAGAAGTTTCTTCATGATGTGAAAGTCTACTACTGGGATGAGCCTTATCTCTTTAGGCTTGGTGCAGATCAAATTTTCTAAAAGTGTGTACCTGAGGAAGAAATGGCACAAATATTGTGGCATTGTCATGGGTCAGAGTATGGAGGTCACTATAGCACTGTGCGCACAGCCAACCGGGTATTGAAATACAGTTTCTATTGGCCGTCCTTGTTTAAAGATGCCAGAGAATTTGTGGACAGATGTGATCGGTGTCAAAGAGTTGGAAACATATCCAAGCGACAAGAAATGCCTCTTAACATTATGTTAGAGGTGGAGGTCTTTGATGTATGGGGAATTGACTTCATGGGTCCATTCCCATCTTCCTTCTCTAATCAATATATATATTGGTGGCTATGGACTATATGTCTAAATAGGTAGAAGCTGCATCTACTCAAACCAATGATTCAAGGGTAGTCATCAGATTCTTGAAAAAGAATATCTTCTGTCGGTTTGGTGTGCCTCAAGCTCTAATTAGTGACGGAGGTTCTCACTTCTACAATAAACCTCTCAAAAGCCTGTTAGCTAGATATGGAGTGAACCATCGGATAGCTACTCCATACCAGCCTCAGACGAGTGGACAAGTAGAGGTGTCTAACAGAGAGCTAAAGCGGATACTTGAGAAAACTGTGAATGCTTCGAGGAAGGATTGGGCCAAGAAGCTTGATGATGCTCTGTGGGCATACAGAACGACCTATAAAACTCCGATAGGCACCTCACCATTCCAGCTTGTATATGGCAAGTCTTGCCATCTTCCTGTTGAGCTCGAGCATAAGGCATTCTGGGCCTTGAAGTTTCTAAATTTCGATCTGAAACAAGCTGGGAGAAAAAGATTACTAGAGTTGAATGAATTGGAAGACCACCGTCTTCAAGCTTATGAAAATGTGAAAATCTATAAAGAAAAGGTGAAGAGGTGGCACGATAGAAAAATTACACATCGTTCCTTTCATGCGGGGCAGAAAGTGCTACTTTATAACTCCAGGCTAAAACTCTTCCTATGGAAGCTCAAATCAAGGTGGTCGGGCCGGTTTGTTGTGAAAGAAGTCTTTCCAAACGGTGCCATCGAAATATCTGACCTTGACCATACCAGAAGCTTCAAGGTAAATGGGTAGCGGTTGAAGATTTATCTTGGACATGATGGTGAAAGGGAGAGAACTTCTCTTGATCTTGCAACACCGAATGCATAGGCGCCCTGGGAAAAGGAGGCAACCCAAGTTTCTAGCTTTCTTCGTTAATTGTTACTCATGTCTTTTAGTTTTTGTTGCTTGATTTTAGTGTCTGCTGCTATGATTGCTGCTGTGATGTGTTGTAATTTGCTGATGTTGGGTGTTATTTTTAGTTTATAATGTCTATGAAGTGGTTTAGAGGCTGAGGGTTGGCATTGTTAAATGTTTTGAATCAGTAATGGGGGCTGCTGTAATTGTTACTGCTGAATTGTGAGAGCTGACCCTGATTTTTGCTGATTGATTAATTGTAAAAGGGTTAAAGGTTGAGAGGGGGTATGAACATGGAGTAATTTTGCATGCTTTTTTGGGGCTTTTCATGGTTAAAAGAAGTAAAACTTGCATGTAAAGGGAAAAGGGTTCATTGTGGAGTTTCTGGGTGTGAGTCTATATTATGGAGAGGCACTGTCTACCTAGTAGAGCTATAGCGGTAGGACTGTACCGTTATAGAGGTGAAGCTTGGAAAATAAAGCCTCATTCTCTGTCAAGTACCGCTATAGCGGTGAAATTTTGGCGCTATAGCGGTAGGTCTTAAATTCTGAAAAATAAAAAGGGGCTCTCTGCCCTGCGCCGCTATAGCGGTATGTGTTTGCTGCTATAGCGGCGAGTCGGGGTATAAAGCCCCACCTGAACCCTAACCTTCATACCTTCGCCGTCGACTCCCTTCCTTCTTCAATCCCCTGCGTGCGACTGCCTTCCTAGAGGGAGTTTCGAAGCATCCCCAGCAAATTTCCCACTCTAATCAAGGATTGTACGAATGTTAGGTGTTTTGGGTGTGTGTGAACCTATTGAAACATCCCTCCGTGCTTTTATCTTCTCTGTTGTGAGTCATCATGCTAGGTAAGTGCTCTTGCTCCCTTTTTCGTTTAGTTTTTGCTGTGAATAAGTGAATTACAAGCATTGTTTGTTTGAATTTTCTATATATGGTTGGTTCCCCTGTGGTTTGGTGGTTGAAGACAATGGGTTTTTCTAGTTTTGATTCTAAGTGGGATGAGGCTTCGAATTCTGAGGTTGCATTGATGTTTCATGGCTGTAATTGATGGTTGTGCCTCTTGTTGATTGATGATTGTGTTGCATTAACGATTGAGAATGGGGATTAGGGCTTAAAATTTGCTATAACCACAGTTTAGGTGATTTATGCACTCTAGGTGTTTGATGAAATGCCCAAGAGAAATTTAGTTTGAAGTTTGTGAATGAACTACTTGGTTTTGCTGCTGGAGTGATTTAATATTGAAGTACTTAAGTGTAATTTGATGGTTGATGCATACTTGGCTAGGGTTCGTAGACAACTAGTTTTCTTTTTGTTACAACGCCAAAGCGAACATGCATTGGATTTTGAAAAGGGCTTAATAGTCTAATAACTGATGGATAATATACATTAACTTTGGGAATAGCATGTGTGCTCAATGTGGGATCAAAGGTAAGTTTGCTTGTGAAGAGTAGTTGTTGTTTTTCTGAGTTGTGGGAGATTACCAATTCCCTTTATGAACTGGAATTGCATGCATTTTGATGTGCTTTAACTGAACATGACTGTTGGGGCTGAAGTATATATTCTTGAATGCAGGAACTCTGATCTTGATGGCATTCCTTATGGCACCCCTTGTCCCCAAGAGGAGGAAACTTCCAACTAAGGAAAGAAACCCCGGGTGCATCGTCATCAGCAACACAATTCCTTACATTTAGAACTCCAGACCATGGGGCCAGATTTGACAAGGAGATAAGTAGAAGAAAAATCTTCCCTGAGAAAGGCTTCAATTTAGAGGAGGATGAATATCTAGAGATTCAAGAGTAGATATGGTGAAGGAATTCTATGCCAATACTTTCAGAACCCCCAATGACACAATGAAGAAGTACAACACTGAAGTTAGAGGCAAACTGATTAATTTCTCTGAGGGGGCTATTAATGAGGCATTTGATCTGTGGAACCCAAGAGAACAGGACTATCATGGGTTACTAATATGGAAGTCTTGGGATCCCGAAGAGGTGTGCCGAATGATCTGTAAACCTGAGACACGTTGGGAAATGAACGCAAGGGGTGAGCCATACAAGGTACAACGGACGGAATTATTGCCTATTGCCAAGGCCTGGTACAGCTTTGTGCAGTACACTATGCTTCCGTCCTCAAACTTTTCAGATGTCTTCGCTGAGAGAGCCCTGCTAATCTACTGCATCATGAAAGGGATCATAATTAATTTCGGGCAACTCATAGCTGAAAAGGTAGATGAATTGGCTCAAGCAAAAGTTGGGGTTATCGGATACCCATTCATCCTGATGGCGTTCTTGCTGAAGAAGGAAGTTCCCACATATGACATGAAAATAAAGAGGCCTCTGGGGATTACAAGGAATTATATTGACAGTTTATTCCCTGTGGAGGGAAGACCAGTACTGCGGCATCCAGTCGGCCATCCTCGACGCACGGTACCTCAAGCTCCAGCTAATGTGACGTTGGCTGACGTTAGCAAAGAGCTAGGAGAGGTCCAACAGTCAATGACCTATTTCAGAGCAAAGCTGGGTAGAACACAGGAGGATGTACGTTACACAATGGATTACGTCACTGCATTGGGCTCGCTGATGGCGGAGAAGTTCAACCTTGATTTGTCGAGGCTGCCGGTAAGAGGAGAGGCCGATAAGGGAGCTGGTGATACTGAGGAGCTGATGGACTAGAATCGAGCCTCACCATCCATTTCAGACATTCACTTTTCTTTTCCTTTTTCTTTTCGTTTTCTCTTTTTCTTATTTTTTTTCCTTTTTGACTTTATGTGTATTCATTCTCTGATCTGCTGATAATTGTATAAGTGTTATATGTTTATGTGATCTGACTATGTGATCTCGATATTTGGTTAAAGTGATGTGAATGGCAGTGTATACAGTTATTAGCAGTTTTGTGGGGTGTATACATTCTTTATGCTGTGATTTCCTTACCTCTGTTGGGCAGACACAGGACAGTGGGGGCACTGTCAAACTTAAGTTTGGGGGAGGGGAATCTCTGTTTTAATTTGTTTCTCTGTTTTAAGATGTTTTATTTTTTTTGACGCAATATGTGGTCTTAGCATACAGTTGTGTAAAGCAGATATAGGCGTAGGCAGATTCATGTGTTTTTCAAAATCTGATATTTTTGCTATTTGGCCTTTGCAAGAGCAAATGTGTATTGTTAACTCAAAAACATAATCATGTCGTTAAAATTTAAATTCATGAACTTGTTTTTAATAAAGAACTAATCCTATTTTCTATAATATGAGGAGGTTTTTTCTCAAAATTTGAGTAGGCTGTTTGAAACCTAGAAATTTTAAGAGTGAATGTTGTTGCTTAAACTAATCTTTCCTAATGAAACATAAAAAGGATATATAAACTCAATAAGGGGTAACGGTTTTAGATTTCATAAATAAATTAAATAAGTTAACAATGAGGGCTTGAAGGTGGGGTTTATGTTAGAGCGCTATTGTGTGGATGAGGCGCACATATATTGTTTTAGCCAATGAACCTTGCTTTTGGATTGCTTGAAGAAGATAAAAGGGTAGAGAAGTATTGAGTGGATTAGGCGCACGGGTACTTTTCTTACTCTGCAATTCTCACCGTGAGTGTGAAGGGGGAAGAAGAGTTGTGTGGATCGGGCGCACGGACTCTACTTCTTACTGATGCCTCTCGCTCTAAGTGGACTGATGTGAACACTGGAATCTGAACTGTATACCCTTGAGAGTGTGAAAGTATGGGAAGGAAAGCCTGATTTGGGTGGCAGTATTACCGCTTTTTGATGCTTCTATGATTTCAAAACATCTACTTAAGTTTTGATTTAAACTTCCTGATGATTATTGGCAGTATGATTCCTCCTTTATTAGAAGCAGTTCTTGAATTTAAATTTTAGAGGATGAAAATGTTTTTAAGTATGCAATTGACATTTCTCTCTTGCCGAGTACGAATACAGCTTAATCTTGTCAATGACTCTGTCTATTTAGTACCATTTGGTGCTAAATCTTTGATCCATTTTATCGCCTACTTGTGTTTGTTTGCAAAATTTCACATCCATTGTTTTTGTTTGATTTAGTTTAGTTTAGGATTTGTTAGAGTTTAATCTGCTTCATGTGATTCCTTGACTAAGAATGCTACTAATCATCATTTTATCCTCTCTGATGTAGGGCGAGCTGGACGAAGCTGAGGCGAACAATCAAACTGATACGAGTTGCTGTGAGGAAGCTAGAAGCTGTCTGCCCACCACCGCTATAGCGGTGGATTATCACCGCTATAGTAGTGATCCCTGGAGCTAAACATAAAGTTAGAAATTACTTCTGTCCATTACCGCTATAGCGCTAGATTATTACCGCTATAGCGCCTGCCACTGGAGCTGAAGAACCAGAAGACCCACTCTCTGTCTACCAACACTATAGCGGTGGATCATTACCGCTATAGTGGTGGAAAGGTACCGCTATAGCGGTACATCGCGATACTGAGCTAATTTAAAAGGCATCACATGAACTTTTTAGGGCAATTCTGAATTGGAGACTGAAGGGAGACGCCGACTGTTGCTAGAGGAGAAGGAGGAATCCGTCCCTGGAGCCAATCATGCCTGAATTCCGTCAACCCAACCCCGAATTCATGAAGCTTTATCATTCTTCTCCTGTTTTCTGTAGTCTTAGAGCCATGAGTAGCTAAATTTTCTGGTCTAGGGTTCTTATGAACCCAATTTCAGACTAGGATTTGTGTTCTCTTGAGACTTGTGATTATTGTCAATTTATGCATACCTAACATTCAATACTCTTGAACGTATTATGAAATTGGCCATTTTATGATATGTATGTTGCCTTCATTGAACTTGGGAGAGGGAGATGTGGGTAGAACACTGAATGCTTAGGGCGAGTGATAGAACCTAGGGGTTTTACTTGTTAATTATTAGGGATATTAATTAACCTCGTGTAATCAATTTAGGTTAACTTTAATTAGACTCAAACTCACATAAGGAATTGTGTAGAGTTGAGTAGCTTAATCTAGGTTCGAGAGAATTACCTTAAGCCATTAGAAAACCTGAGATTACTGTGCATAATTGATTTGAATTACAGGTGTATGGAGAATTAGCAATTCCTAGGACGAAAGAGGGAGATTAGTGACTCTAGGCCTTTTATTTAATTTACTTCTTTTGATTCAATTGCTATTTGCTTTACTTTCAATTAGAGCGACCTTCATTCCAAAAATCGATTCGCCTAAATATTACGTTTAATTTTTTGAGTAATTAGCACGTTAGTCCCTGTGGAGATGATACTCTTATTTCATCACTGTATTACTTGTGCGACTGGTACACTTTCTAAAAAAGCCAACAACCAGCCACCGCTATAGCGGTGGATCTTCACCACTATAGCTGTGGAACTTACCGTTATAGTGGTGGGAATTTACCACTATAGTGGTGGTTCGCGATCCTGCACTAATTTAAATGCATCAGAACATATTTTCTTGGGAATTCTAAGTTGGAGACAGAGGGGAGGCGCTGATTTCTGCTAGAGGAGAAGGAGGAATCCATTCCCGAAGCTGATCAAGCTCGATTTCCATCAACCAAACTTCATATTCATGGAGTTTGCTCATTCTTTTATTGCTTTCTATAGTTTTAGAGCCATGAGTGGCTAATTTTCTGTTCTAGGGTTACTATGAACCCAATTTCAGATTAGGATTTGTGTTCTCTTGAAACTTGTGGTTCTTTTCAATTTAATGCATATATATCATTCATATTTCCTAAACTTGTTATAAAATTGGCCATTTTATGATTTGTATGTTGCTTTCATTGAACTCGGGAGAGGGAGATGTTGGTAAAACATTGAATGATTAGGGCGAGTGATAGAATCTAGGGATTTTACTTGTTAATTAATAGGAATATTAATTAGCCTCGTTTAATAAAATTATTTAACATTAATTAGACTCAAACTCACATAAGGGATTGTGTAGAGTTGGGTAGCTTAATTTAGGTTCAGGAGAATCACTTTAAGCCATTAGAAAACCTAAGATTATTGTGTATAATTGATCTGAATCACAAGTGTTAAGGAGAATTAGCAATTCCTAGAACGAAAGAGGGGGGATTAGTAACTCTAGGTCTTTTATTTGATTTATTTCCATTCAATTCTATTGCAATTTGATTTTACTTTCAATTAGAGCTTTCTTAAATCAAAAATTGGTTTGCTTAACTAATATGTTTAAACTTCTGGAGTACTTAGCACGTTAGTCCCTGTGGAGACGATAACTCATATTTCATCACTTTATTATTTGTGCGATTGGTGCACTTGCCAGAACGCCCCAATAGGAAACTTACAATCTTTCTTTACAGGACTTTTGTTACTTCCTAACAAATTTTCTATAATAGGAGTCAAGGGTGCCTATATGTGTATATGGTTATATGTTTGCCAAAACCAACCTTTCCAAAAATATCTCGCAAAGTGGATGTAAGTATGTGTACATGTATGTATACTTCATGACTTAGGAATTATACGTATATATGTATATTTTATATAGGCATATATGGATATATTTACACATGTATCTTCTCAAATTAAGACATAATATTTCATGTATTTTCATGTGTGTATATATATATATTTGGCATCATGTTTCCAAAATAGGATGTGTATGTACATACACACTTACTAAATTTCTTTGAAACTCAAGTTAATATATGTATATATATATATACACACATACATAGACATATACACACATTTAGAACTACCCCTTCTACACTTCATCTCATGCGATAACATAATTAAATACGCAAAATTTCACATACTTATTGATGCGCTATTTCCTGACAAGTGTATCGGGTCGCACAAGTAGTAAAGTGATGAGAATAAGTTATCGTCCTCAAGGATTGACTTTAACAATTACCAATTTCACTAGATCAAGTTATATTTGGACAGAGGAAAAAAAATGTAAAGATAAATCGAAAATAAACTAAACTAACAACAAGGAATTAACTAAACACCAAACGAAGAACTACGTCAAAACACAACGGGTAGGGGATTGACTTTCTTAACTCCTAATCCGATTAATTCATAGACAAACCAATCTTTGAATCGTTAAAGAATGCTTAGATATATTCACAGATTCCATTTAATGTTGGTCGAGTTCACGAAAATATTTGAACCCAATGTCTTGGTGAGAAAATCTTCCTAGCCAAAATAATTAGCTAATGTCTTAGTCCAATTAATTGGTTCAGAGTTTAAGTTCAAGAACTCATATGACCACGCAAACAAGATTATCTATGTCTAGACTAACCCGATTCACGGTAGAAGTTACAAGGGCATGTTTATATCAAGCTATGTCTAGCATTAATACAAACCCCAAATGCATCTAAGTGAAATGATAACAATCACCTAAAAGGAGTTAAACCAATAACAACTACTCCAATAATCAGAAAAGCAATTGTATTTAAGCATCCAACAACAAAGCTTCATAGGAAGTTAATATACATCAATCCCCTAACCCTAGAGTTTATCACAAGAGGAAGAAATACATAACAAATACACAACAAAATATGATCAAGAGGAAGGAGAAAAAGGAAGAAAAGCTTCAAACTCAGTAAAGAAGAGGTCTCCCAGCTCCTCCATCCTTGCCCTAGCAGAGCTCCCTTGCCCTCCAACCAAAAGATCCACAAAACATCTGCAAAAGAGCAATATATACAAGAAAGCTCACAGGTGCAGAACCGGGGCGCCTAGGCGCCAAGCAAAAACAAAGAGGAAATGGGGCTGGCGCCTGGGCGCCCTGTGTGGCGCCTAGGCGCTAGCCCAAAATAGCTGGAAATAAGGAGTGGCGTCAAGGCGCCCTGGGTGGGAATGATGCTTACACATAAATATGTATATTAACATAATATATAACTCAATACAACATAAACATAGGAATGCCAATATAGGAGCTCCTCACCTTAGCTTGAGATTCTTTTACCAATTCCCCTGAGATTCTTTTACCAATTCCCCTTGGTTGATGCTGGAAAACAAGTCCCCAAGGTGGTAAAAAGAATTCCAAAACCTCGTGTAGCACCTAAGGGTCAAGATGCATGAAAAGGGGTTCAAAACTTAACAAAGGATAAGAGAGTAGCTAGTGGCGCCTTGGGCTACCCAAAGGTATTTTTGCCAAGTTGGTGCCTAGGACGCCAACCATCATCTCTCCCACGAGCTTGCCCAACCTAGGGTGCCCCATGGTTGGGCAACCATGGAAGCTTCACGGTTCTCTTCCCAAACCTTTCCAAAATCCACTTTTTCAATTCCAAAGCTTCCTGGATTCATCTTAGGTGGTTTTGATGTTTAAGAACTACATTATAGTAGCCCAAAAACACCACAATCAAAGACAAAACATCAACAAGAAAGTTTCAAGAAAATAACTAAATTTCGTCTTTCAATAAAGTTTAGATTCTCTCCTCAAAATTTCAATCACATATGGCAAAGGAAATCTCTAACAAGTTTAGAACATTAACATCATTATCACACGGCCAGAACCACCTTAAAACAGCCCTAAGAATGTTCTTTCCTAGACATCATCTTCTAGGATTTCTTTTTGCAATACAAGGAAGAAGATGGGAGAAGAAGAGTTAAAGAACCTTACTAACAAACTTACCAAAGCTAGCATTGACCTCCTTCATTCATGGCTGGCTATAGATTGAAGAAGAAAGCTCTTGGGTTCTAAGGCCAAGATGATGTGAATGAGAGAGAAGAAAAATGAGGGGAAAGAAAATGGTGGTGAGTGTGTATTTAAAGAAGTGTGAGGTCCACTAATTTCTCTTTTTTTTTTCAGTTTGATTTTTAGGTGAAATAAATTTAATTAGGACCTTAAATCGTTAGTAGGACACCCAAAACTGTACTTCTGTAAATTACACACATATGTACCAACATCTCTATCCCACTTCATTTTTGATACAAGGGATATGCAAGTTTTTTCTTCCTTTCCACTTTAGTCCCTAAATAGGTATTCTATTATTGAAGTCTTATGTTTCTTCTTTCAGTAGGATCTAACTTGGCAGAGTGCGTGTTTTAATTTGTCAACACACCTTCAGACCTTTATTCACTATTAAGCTCACACAAATTTGAGAAAAGTTTTCACCCATACAAAAATTCACATTTTTAATTACTTAGTAATACCTGGGGTGTTACATTACTTCCCCCTTAATTTCTCATCACGCCTTTGGGACCCCTTATTCACTATTAAGCTCACACAAATTCAAGAAAAAAAATTTAACCTATATAAAAATTATATTTTTAATTACTTAGTAATACCTGGGGTATTACAAGTGGGTTCCATGGGTTGATGAGCAGAGCAAAAGTAAGATAAAAGGCATATTGTTTGACTTGAATCAGTTTCTATCTCTATACTGTGATTTAAGCCCATTTGAAAAGCCATCTCCACCCTAAGGATCACAGCCCATAGTTCAGTGAGAAACACACTTCCTTTACCAATAAATTTCGAAAAACCTTTCAACCAAAGGCCATTTGAATCCCTCAGACAGCCATTTGCACCTAAGTTACCTTTGTGCATAGAGCCATCAATATTAAGCTTTAAGCATCCAAGGGGAAGAGTGTGTAATGTCTACTAGTATTATATTTATTTATGTACTTTAGCAAAAATTATACTATGGATTAAAGAAAAATTTGGTCGAAGATGTGATAATTTTCTAAAAAATTTTACAAGTTATTCAATTTCGTAGAAATAAGTAAATTCTCAAATGGCTTAAAGTATAAAATTTCACTCTTTGCAGTAAGCAATCGGTCGACTAATCTATGACGATCAGTCGACTGATTGACTGTAAACTTGGGTAAATTGTAGATAAGAGGTACCAGTCGACTGATATAAGGTCATCAGTCGACTGATGTATCCTGAACTTCAGATTTCAAAAAATTATTGACTTGAAAATATAGTAAAACCATTAAACTTTATTATATATATATATATATATATATATATATATATTTTACAACACCTCTTCAACTATTCTTGTAAATTCTTTTCTATAATAGAGCTACAATACAAGGGATTACATAAAACTCATATATTTTTTTACATACACACCAAATGTACATATGTCTCTAAAGTTTGCATAGAAAGCTAATATAACTTCTTCTATGTTAAATAACTACTTAATAACTCCACTGTCTTGTTCTTTTGTTCTTTCACTATTCTACTTCAATTCCTGAAATGGTTTGTCATAACATAAAATCATGAGATATATAATCTCAGTAGCTAGTTTACTTTAAAGAATACCATAAGAACCATTTCAGTAATAAAAGTAATTCTCAATAAGTAATTCACACTCTCATGAATATAAAATAACTATAATAAAAGCAATCTCAATAGCAAATTCATTCCATGAAATCTAAACTGATATACTAACACATAACTAGTGTCATAAACTTCTTTCTCAGTATAGCGCACTATACTTTGGCTACTTTCTCAAGAAAAGTACTCAATGTCCTATGAGGAATTTTTGTTATCCCATAAGGAATTTTGGGGTTCTGTCATCCCATAAGGACTTTTATATCCTATAAGGAATTTCTACTATCCCATGAGAAATTTCTAGGGTTCCATCATCCCATAAGGGCATAAACTTTACTTTTCAAGAGAAAGTTTGTTCTTTATACTTGTAGAGAGCTTTAAATATTCATACTTGCTAAATCATACAAAGAGTATGATAAATAACTGAAATAACTTGCTTTCTAGCTATTTAATGAAGAGAACTCTTCATCCTATAAGGAATTACTACATCCAATGAGGAGTCAAGTTCCACTTTCATGAGAAAACATGTTCTCAAACATTCATGGAAGGATTTGTAATAAAACTATGTCATATCTTGCACAAACATGACAATGCATGTAAATAAATTGCTTTTATGAAAAACTAGCTACTTTGATTCTTCCTATAGCTAAAATTGAAGTAAAATCGTCTAGTTCCCTTGGTTTTCAGACCAATTACTTCTTCTCTCCTCTTTCCTTAGTCTAAAAAACCATGATTCTACCAATTTCAAGCTCTAGAATCTATCTAAACTAGAGAAATCAAACTAGGAAGCTTACCTTTGATGATTTTCTTGCTAACTAGAGCCCCCTTCTCTCTCTTCTTTTTCTCCTTCACATTTTTCCTCTCTCTTCTCTAAATTTTAGAATTTACTCTTTCTCTTTCTATACTTGCTTCTAAAAGGGTCTCAAGAGTCTTCTTACCATGGAAATCCCTCTTTTACCCCTACTTTCTTATTTCTGAGCTTCCTTAGTATGTTAGGGGTATTCTAGTTAATTTTTCACTGATTTTTTAGTTAAAACCGACTTACTTTCGCACTTCAGCAGGCGATTAGTCAACTGATTACTCACGATTAGTCGACTAATGTGCCATTAGTCGACTGATCCAACCTAATTAGTTGACTGATTGCTTCATAACCTAAAATTTCATCTGACAGATAGTAATTAGTCAACTAACCTCTTCTCATTAGTTGACTAATTGCAGATATTAGCAATCTGACTTGATTTCTAATGCTATTAGTCGACTGATTGTTACCATTAGTCAACTAATTCCCTCAGAATTTCATTTTTCTTCTACTCTTAGCTCATTTATCCTAATTTCTCATGTCTTTTCTTGATTATTTATTTATAGACATATAAAGGAATAAATAACTTAATTCTATCATTATTTGTAACTTGGATAAGGAAAATTTGGGATGTTATAAGGGGAAACCATTTAAGAACTTGTCTAACTAAAAGAACTAATTCTTTTGCAAAAGAATGTCCAATACTTAGTAGCTTTGTTGAGAGCAAGATTGGCAATAATAAAAGGAGGTTTGGTTTCATTATGTAAAATAAGGTGATTTTTGGACAACCATATGGGTGGATAGTGAATGCAAAATTAGTGCCCCAAGGGATGTGGAGAAACGAGAAGTTATGATCAGTTGCATTATTAAACAACTATGTTTAAGAGTCTTCTTGGAAAAAAGAAGGGTTGACATTAAAGAAGGACCATATGCGAATGATATAGGGGCAATCCCTAAAGACATGTTCAATGGATTCACAGTGGGAGTTACATAGGGGGAAAGAATCAGAGGGAATAACATTCCTAAGATAGAGGTTTTTATTAGTAGGAATACCATTATTGAAACATTTCAAAAGAGAGAAAATTTCACATCTATTGCAAGGAGTTTTCCATAACCAGTTGGAATTTGAGGGTTAAGTTTTTGAGTATTGAGAAAAAATGGATTTATATGTTGAGGAAAGGGTGAAAGTCCCATTAGAGGTTTTGTCCAAAAAAAATGTCATTTTTATCAATTATGGGAAGACTTATATTGATGCTGGATATTTGGTCCGTAATAGATTAAGGAATAGGGGAAGGTATAGAGCAAATGTTCCACTGGGGCATATTATTGATATTTACTATAATAGTGGACACTTATTTATTGAAATCATCTCTAGGAAGATGGCTAATCAAAAGAGAACAAAAGGTTAAATTGTTCAGCCAAGGTTGGAACCATAGATTGGTGTCTCTGCCATTTCAGATTAAGTAGGAAATATTTTGATCAAAAAGGTTTTTGCATTTAAAAAGGCTCTTATAAGTGAAAGAGGAATTTTTGTAGGTTTTATTAATTTAACTATATTTTAGCTTAAAGAAGGAGGACCAAGGTTTAGGATTAGGTGTTACTAGTTGCCATTTAAGTTTAGCCATGTGAGCAGCATTGAATCACTAGACTTCCTAAGACCGAGACCTCCTAATCTTTTAGGTTTAGTGATTTTATCCCAACTAATAAGGTGAATTTTCCTCTCACCCACAATTGACCCTAAAGAAAACTCCTAGCTATTTGATCAAATTTTTTATGATTTTTTTTGTGGAGGATTTTACTTTAGCATAACAATTTTGGATTTGGTTGAGGGTAGGGGAGGCTAGCTGATATCTCCCAGCAAAGGACAGATGTTGGGATTTCCAATTTTACAATTTTTGTTGAAGTTTGATGATAATGTTACCAAAATCAGAAGTAGTATATTTTGGTTTCAGCTAGTATCCTAGATATAAGCCAAGATTTTCAGTTGTGGGAATTTGCAAAAAGGAAGAGATGGATTCTCTATTGTTTGGGTTCATTTGTGGGGATAACCAAAGCTTAGATTTGTCTAAGTTAATATCCAAGCCACTTACGTTACAAAAATTAGAAATAATGTTTTTAATAGTATGAATGGTTTTGAAGTCAACTTCAGCAAATAAAAGAACACCATTTGCAAAGAGAAGATGAGAAACATGAGAAATATTTTTTAAAAAACTGAAAGGTTTACAGCTCTTGTACTAGACGTCATTAGTGATAAGATAGCTGAGGTACACCATAGATTGGACAGTACTCCATACTATTGAAACATGAATTAATTAAAGAAATCCGTTGAGTTGAGAGGTTAAAAGCTTTTAGAATATTATCAATAAAATCCCAAGAAATAGTATCAAAAGTTTTCTTAATATCTAGTTTGACAATGATCTAGCCAATTTTGTTTCTAGAGTGAAACATAGTATTTAAAGTTTCTTAAACTAGGAGAAAGAGGTCAGAAGTGTCTCTACCCTTTATGTAAGCACCCTGAGAAGGGGAGATAAGGTTTTGAATGATGGGTCATAATCTATTAACAAGAATTTTTGCCATAATTTTGTGATGGGTAGTGCATAAACCAAGAGGCTTATAAAGTGACCCACATTGTAAAGATTTTCGACTTTTTGAAGAAGGCAAAGAAGGGTTTTACACCAGCTAGTATCTATTATCCAATTATGGAAGATAGAGTCGATTTCTTTCAGGAGAATTCCTTCGGTTTTTTCCCAGTTTTTCTTGTAGAACACGACATGAACACCATCATCTCTAGGGGTTTTAAAGAGATGGATGTTCCAAAGGCAATTTAATTTCATTTTCATTTTTGGGATAACAAAGAACTGTTTTATCAATATCATTGATTTTTAGGAAGGAGTTTAGAGTTTCAAAATTTTTTTTGGGGGCCGGGGGGGGGGGGGACCCAACAATAGAGACGGAGAGGAGTTTTTCAAGACTACTGTTAATTTATGCACTAATAAGATGATTTTCAGTGAGCCATAGCCCCTCATTATTCTGAAATTGAGTAATTTTGCTTCTCCTACATTTTATTAGGACACTCTTGTGAAAGAAATTAGTCTTTCTATCCCTTAGAGCATGGTTCTAAATTGCGGCTGCAACAAAATGGAGTTGCAGCCACCGTGGCGCTCTGTTGCGTTTTTTGTAGAAAAGGACCAAAAAAAAAACAGCAGAGCACACAGATTTCAACCAAATTAGCCCTAGATCTAGTCCAAGAAGAGAGAAACCACTTACCTTGCTGTCGTTGTTGTCCGTTGAAGCCTCGGAGGTTGCTATTCGCAGTCACACCTCTTATCCTCTCATCCTCTGTTTTCCTGATTTCCTCCATCTGGACTCTGGTGTGGTGGAGTTCGTGGTCTTTGTTCTATTCCATGCCTCTCGCTCTCGACCTCTCCTCGAATCCCTCCTCCCGTGACCGGTGACCCCGTGCTGCCTTCATCCTCACGACCTCAGTGCCTCATCGGCTTCTCTCTGTTCTGCACTTCTATTTCATTCTGTTATGGTCTAGTGGGAAGTCAGATCTGAGAATTGAGAGAAATTTAGAATAGAACTTAGAAGAGAAGAACAAAGAGGCTTCTAGAGTCTGAGAACTGAGAGAACAAAGATGAGCTTATCGGATGAGACTTGAAAGGGAATTGAGACGCTGAGAGTTAGAGACTGAAGTCATGAAAGTGAAGGGTCTGAATTCTGATGACTCTATCTGACTTCTGAGTTAGCGTGTGCGAGTGTGACTCTTAGCCTGAGTGTGAGAATTGTGGCATGAAATGATTGGTGTAGTTGGGAAAATAAAAAAAATTAAAATTAAATTAAAACATAATTATAAATAACAATTAATTAAGGAGGGAGAAGAAAATTTAGCAAATTTTGGAGCGCAATATTTGTAAATTTTAGAAAAGGGATATCAGAAAAATAAGAGGGAAAATTTGTCAAAAAAAACAAAATAGAAGGAAAAATTTTAAAAATTGAGGAAAATAAAAAAAAAATTGAGAGAGAAGAAGACTTTTTGAGACTTATTAACATATTAATTATTTATCTTTTAAACAAATTTCACAAATGTCTTTAATATATTTGCATAGAGTATATATTCATTAAATTAATTTAGATATTAAATATAATATATTATATAATTAAAATTAAAATTAAGAGATATAACAATTATATATATTTTTTATATTTTTTTATATTTTGTACAAATCAAAAAAAAATTCACGGCCGTAGTAACCACAACCACATTACATCGTTCGCAATATCTGGAATCGTAGTAACCCACAACGCAACCGCAACCGCGATCGCAACCGCAATTTAAAACCTTGCCCTAGAGAGAGCCAGTTAAGTCTAGATTTCATAAACTAAAAATCTTCTTCTTTTTTAAGGATCTTTAAAAGCTGGTTTTGAATATATATATATATATATATATATTTTTTTTTTTTCAAGAAGAGCTAGTTGCGAGCAAAATCTGGTGCTGAGATTATTCTATATTCCAAGAATTCTAGCCATAATTCTATGTTTTTCTTTGAAGATGTTTCTGAAAGTGTGGGTGTTCCAGTGGGAGATATCACTAGTAAAATTTTTAATAGTTTCGTTTAAATTTAGTTGGATTGAATTCCAATTATTTTTTACAAGAAACGGGGAATCTTCGTGATTCATCCACATAAGTTCAATGGAAGCATGAGCCGTATCAATCATGGACCTAACAATCTGATGATAGCTTCTGCCATTTGTCCAAGTAAAGGGGGGACCTATATAGCCTAAATCATATGTTTTTTCTTAGTTAGCTATTTTCTTTCCATAGTCAATATTGCTAGTTGATATTTTTTGTGCAAGTTGTTATATAATCTAATTAAGAAAGAATTTTTTTCTTGTAAAATAATCAATAAATGAAAAAATAAAGCTCGACATAATATGAGAATTTTTTTCAATTTCTTTTAAAAATATTTATTTTCTTGCAAAAAAAACATAAATTTTATGTAAATTAATTTGTTTCCTCTTTTATATACATCTCCTTTATTGAATATTTTGAAAAACATCATAGAAGTACTAGAAATTTATTTGTTTCTTCTTTTATTTGGATCAAAATAATATCTCAGGAAGCATCTCCTCATATGTATGTCACAGGCTTCCAAATTTACAAGAATTGGTTCTTAAGTCCAATCAACTATTTGATCCCATCCCATCTGGTTGGCAGCACTGCAAAGGGGTCAAAGTGTTATTATTAGCCATAAACAAATTCACTGGACAAATACCAAGAGACATTGCCAATTTGACTATGCTTAAAGTGTTATACTTAAGTGATAATCTTTTGACAGGTATGTCCTATTGGCTATCTCAAATTTCCATCCTTTACTGTTTGAATTAAAACCATCAATATAATATAAATTTGGATTAAAAATAATAACAGTTTGTTCTTTGTCATTGATTAAATAGTGTATATTTTAAACAGTTAATTCTATATTACTCTTTAATTTTTATATTTGCTTATGATAATTTTAATTTTCTAGAAATTTTATATTTTACCATTACGTTTTGGATATATATTTCATTAGCAACATTCCATTTAACATCTCTGC
Source organism: Biancaea sappan (assembly GCA_037074585.1). NCBI lineage: Eukaryota > Viridiplantae > Streptophyta > Magnoliopsida > Fabales > Fabaceae > Biancaea > Biancaea sappan. The sequence continues at coordinate 30,049,825 of CM073493.1, forward strand.
AATTTTTTCTACAAATTTGAATCTTTTAAAGCTTTCAATTTATTATTGATTTAAAGTCAAATTATATGATAAAATGAAAATTATTGTATGTATTTAAATTAAGAAATGCACATTTGCAACATTATATATATTATTATTAGAAAAGTAACTTTATCAATTGTAACACTGTTTTGTAATATTCTCTCCGTCTCAATGAGGGAGAGACAGACCGAGAGAGACATAGACCAGAAAGAGCATACATAGAGCGTCCAAGCAAGAAAAAATAGAGACAGAGCAAGGTTGTTTCATCCCTGTTCTCCACAAGGCCTGAAACCCCATTTGTTTTATCCGTTTCTATCTTTCTGCATTGGCAAAAAAAAAAAATCAAATCGTCAACCAGTCTCGCTCCGTTAGAGTGCGGGTCGGGTTCATCCTTAAATTTGCACTAACCCAACCCAACTCAACATGATCAAGTTCAATCGAGTTGGGTGAAATTTTCTCCCAATCCTATCTGTGCCCAACTCTAATAATTTGTACAGTTAGAACAGTTTTAATATTTAAATCATATGTTTTTCCTCAGTTAGCTATTTTCTTTCCATAGTCAATATTGTTAGTTTATAATTTTATACAAGTTCCTATATAATCTAATTAAGAAATAATTTTTTCATGTGAAATAATCAATCAATGAAAAAATAAAGCTCATCATAATATTAGAATGTTTTCAATTTCTTTTAAAAAAGATTTATTTTCTTGCAAAAAAAAAAACATAAATTTTATGTAAATTAATTTGTTTCCGCTTTTATATACATCTCGTTTATTGAATATTTTGAAAAAGATCATAGAAGTACCAGAAATTTATTTGTTTCCTCTTTTATTTGGGTCAAAATAATTTGTCAGGAAGCATCTCTTCATTTATATGCCATGGGCTTCCAAATTTACAAGAATTGGTTCTCAAGTCCAATCAACTATTTGGTGCCATCCCATTTAGTTGGCAACACTGCAAAGGGCTCAAAGTGTTATCATTAGCCTCCAACAAATTCAATGGACAAATACCAAGATACATTGCCAACTGGACTATGCTTCAATAGTTATTTTCACATAATAATCTTTTGGCAGGTATGTGTCATTATTTATACAGTTATTGTTATCTTATCTTTAATTTTTTTATATCTGCTTATGATAATTGTAATTTTATAAAATTTAGTTATGCGTATTACTTACACATTTGCATATATACACACACTATACAATTATCACATTTAAAAACATTCCAAAATGCCAATACTTTTTAAATTCATTTCAAATTTTCCGCAATTTTAATATTTCAAACCTTTCGATCAATTAAATTTTTAAAGTCAAATTATCACATGAAAATCATAATATGTATTTGAACTAAAAAAGAAGAAAATTTGTAACTTCAACACTGTAGCACTGTTTCGTAACATTTTATATTTTACTTAGTTTTCGCTAAAATAAGTTATATTGTTAGACATGTTAAATTCCCAATCATGTCTGTATCAATATATTGCCTCAATTTGATTGGTCAAAAAGTTATTTTTGAGCAAACAACTACGTTACCTAAAAAAACAATATGCTTTCCTAAAAAACACACACGTGCGCGCGCGCACACACATATATATATATATATATATGCTTTAGCTATTATTCGAATTAGATGTATATATTTTACCATACTATTAAATCTATTACTAGGTAAATAAAATTAATATAAAATATAATATAAAAAGAGAAGTTAGAATTAAAACCGTCATTATAATATAAATTTGAATTAAAAACAATAACATTTTGTTCTTTGTCACGGATTGAACAGTGTATATTTCAAATTGTTAATGCTGTATTACTCTTAATTTTTATATTTGCACAAATGTACGTATATTTCATCAACAACCTTCCATTTAAAATCTCTGCAAATTTTTTCTACAATTTTTAATCTTTTAAAGCTTTCAATTTATTATTGACTTAAAGTCAAATTATATATGATAAAATGAAAATTATAGTATGTATTTAAATTAAGAAATGCACATTTGCAACATTATATATATTTTTATTGGAAAAGTAATTTTGTCAATTGTAACACTGTTTTGTAATATTTTATAATTTACATATTTTTTTGCTATGGAAGAAAAGCTAGCAGAGCTATAAATATTCTTAGAAACGTGAAACTCTAGGTCATGTCTGTAGCAATATACTGCCTCAATTTGATCAGTCAAAAACTTCGTACATAATAAAACAAGATGCTTTTCTACTATATATATATATATATATATTATGATGAACAAGATGCATTACCTAACTATTAAATAACAAAGGGTTATCATTTTCTAACTTGATATTATTAAACTGTACATTAATAATTTAGATAATATAGTTGGATAATATCCAGTCAGATGCTAGTATTTATAATGAATTTCTAAAATTTCTTTGGAATTTTTCTTAGAAATATCTAGTCCACACATTTATTTCTAAAAGTATAAGGATAATTGGTTTGAGTCAATGAACATATAGAAACAATTGAAAAACCAACCTTTTGTCATTTTTAATGATTTACTTAAACAAATTTTCTTTCATAATTTCAACCATTCGCAAGTGAGTAGTAAAGTCTTTTGTCAGCATAAGATTATATACTTCAATTACACAGATTGACTTTAGTGGGAAAATTTCATCTTGAATTTAGAAAACTGCGATATTAATACTTGATTTATTTAGCAAGGATACATTTAGTAAATTTTCTATATATCTTTTTTATTCAATCATTTCATATTATGTTTTATAGAATTGATTTTGTATATGTGAGTTTGTATCTCAAAAGTAAGTTTAATATTTCTCCTTCAACATTTAATTTTCCCTTTGTTTTGTATTTTCTTATCATTTAAATTATATATAAAAACGAAATGAGGGGAATACAACTAGCTAGAAATGATTTGGTAAATTTTTAATTTTCCCGATAGTTATTGTCATCAGAATTTTTTTTTATTTGTTTACGCTTTACATCTGCAAGTTTGTGAAGAAGCCTCGTTTTCTTCCGTCTTTCCCTATTATAAAATTTCATTTGATATATTACCAGTTATTTATTTTCTTACAAATATTTCTTAAATAAAACTTGTGATAAAATTTGTTCTTTGGGTTATTACCAAAATTTCTCCCTCAACTCGTCATATAGATACCACCATCAATTTTGTATAGTTAGAACAAGTTTAACATTTAATTTATGTGTTTTTTCTGAGATAGCTATTTTGTTTGCATAGTCAATATTGCTAGTTTATATTTTTATACAAGTTTTTATATAATCTAATTAAAAAATATTTTTTCTTGTAAAATTAATCATTGAAAAAATAAAGCTCGTCATAAAATTAGAATTTTGTAATTTCTTTTAAGAAAGATTTATTTTCTTGCAAAAGAAACATATTTAAATTTTATGTAAATTTGTTTCCTCTTTTATTTATATCTCATTTGTTAGAAATTTTGAAAAAGATCATAGAAGTACCTGCAGAAACCAAATACCATAGGTAAAATTAATAATCTTGTTATTTTTTAATCAAGATATATATATATATATATATATCTTCTTTTGACTTTTATTGAGATTAGGAAGATAAAAATTAATCTATCAACTAAATAAACTTATATAACTTACATAATTTGCTTTATTTATTAAATTTTGTATTTTCTCTTCTAGGTCCTATCCCGAAGGAGATTGGTAATCTTAATAAACTTGAAGTCATAGAGATGGATAAAAATTCTCTCTCAAGTAGACTTCCATCCAATTTTGGACATGGCCTTCCCAACCTAAAGGGCCTATACTTGTGGGGAAATAAACTTTCTAGAAGAATTCCAAATACTATATCCAATGCTTCTATGCTTAAAATTATAGACTTGTGGTTCAACAAATTCAGTGGAGTAACGCCTAGTACACTTGGGAGTTTAAGAGATCTCCAAATGCTAGATGTTCAACTTAATAAGTTGACCATTGAAATTAACTTTTTCACTTCCATGACAAATTGCAGGCATCTTAAAGTATTGAGATTATCAGGGAATCCTTTAAATACAAAACTTCCTAAATCGATCGGAAATCTATCGAATTATCTAGAATAAATCAAGGTAGATTTTTGTGGAATTAATGGTAATATACCATTAGAAATTGGAAATCTTAATAACTTGTTTAGACTCACACTGAACAACAACAATTTGAAAGGATCGATACCTGTTACAATAAACAAGTTACAGGATCTCCAATATTTGAGTTTTGATGGCAATGAGCTGCAAGGCTCTTTGGTCGATGGGCTGTGCAAAGCTAAAAACTTGGGCTATATACATCTAAGTAGAAACAAGCTTTCAGGAGGATTGCCAACATGCTTGGGAAATCTTACTTTTTTAGAAGAGATTTATTTTGGACTCTAATTATTTCATTTTTGAGATACCTTCTTCTTTTTGCAATTTGATTGACATTTTGGAAGTAAACTTATCTTCCAAATCATTTGCCAATTTGGTGAGCCTAGAATACTTAGACTTATCCATAAATAATTTGACTGGTGAGATCCCTGAGTCTTTAGAATCACTTCATTATCTTAAATTTGCAAATTTTTCTTGTAATGGATTGCAAGGAGAGATTCCTAATGGTGGGCCTTTTGTGAATCTCACTGCAAAATCATTCCTCATGAACAAAGCTCTTGGTGGAAAGCCACAACTACAAGTTCCACCATGCCGAGAAAGAATGAAGCACAAGTTAGATAAAGGGCTACTCTTGTTGAAATACTTATCTCATTTATAGTCGGTTGTTGTTGTTTCTTGCATAATAGTTATACTATATAAAAGAAAAATAGCCAATGATCCAATCCATAGTGAGTTATCCTCTAATGGAATTACCAAAAAAAATATCGTACTATGAACTTCAAGGAGCAACAAATGGATTTGATGAAAATAATCTTCTTGGTAAAGGAAGTTTTGGTTCAGTGTTCAAAGGAGTACTTTCAAATGGGATGGTGGTTGTAGTTAAAGTATTTGACTTGGACAAAGAATCAGCTTCAAGGAGTTTTGATACAGAATGTCAAGCAATGCGCAGTTTGCAGTATCGTAATCTTATCTAGATTATGAGTTGTTGTTCAAACATTGATTTCAAATCCTTAATAATGCAATTCATGTTAAATGGAAGCCTTGAAGATTGGTTACATTCTAACGACATTTGTCTTGATTTCTTGCAAAGATTGAATATCATGATAGATGTGACATCTGCATTGGAATATCTTCATCATGATTCTCCAAGAACTGTTGTTCATTGTGACTTAAAATTGAGTAATATTTTGATGGATGAAGAAATGGTTGCTCACCTTAGTGACTTCGGCATTGCCAAATTCTTAAATGAAAGGCAATTTGAAACACATACAAAGACATTTGCTACACTTGGCTATATTACACCAGGTGATGAATGATTTGCACTTATAACTTGTTATGCATGTACATTTCTTTGTCAATTTTTCTACCTATTGATGCTACCACAATAGTAGTAATGATACAAAATGCTTAAAATTGGATAATATATATATATATGTATATATAGTTTTGAAGAAAAATATTAGTGGCCTAGTTTTTTTTTTTGGGCTCTTGTCATTAAAATCATGCTCTCCATGATCTGATTAAACAATGTAATCATTTATTTTTATACAAATTGGTCTACAGAGTATGGATCCAAAGGAACTGTGTCCACCAAAGGAGATGTATATAGCTATGGTATTGTGCTCATGGAAAAATTCACAGGAATGAAACCAACAGATGATATGTTTGATTCAGGATTAAGCTTGAAAAGTTGGGTTTGTGAGTTCGTGCTTAATAAAGTGATTAAACTTGTTGATTCTACTTTAGTGCAAGAGGATGAAGAATATAATGGTATGATAGTATCTACAATCTCATCCATATTGATCTTAGCTTTAAATTGTTGTGCAGACTTGCCTAAAGAGTAACTTGTCATGAAAGATGTAGTAGCTTGTTTAATTAAATTTAAGGCCAATTTCTTACAAAAGTATCAGAGAGAGCTCATTGTAGAAGCTTAAAATTTATTGAAAGTTTGAATGTCCTTTACTTCTTTTTTTTTTTTGCATTTTGAATGATGTCCAAATATGTAGAATTTTGAGGTGTCAACAAAGTTAAAACAATTTCCTACTATTCATCCTTATTTATTTCAATATATTGATACTTAAAATCATTTTTATTGTTGTAGGTTCTTTAAATTTTATTTGATTAAATTCTTGCTATTTTGGACCAAAAACAAATGTTCCTTATTCATTAAATTCAAACATGCCAATTTGGAAGATTTGAATATATTAATATTAGACAAGGAAATAAATTAGTCGATTAGAATCATGACTCGCTATTCAAATAGACATGCATACTATTATGTCCTGCTTTTGAAACTTCAACAAAATAACAATTTTATATATGCGTGTGTGAGCATTAGTGTGCTTAAGTTTCATTAATTCATATTAGCATGACAATTGCAACGTGACGCATTTATTTGTTGTACGTTAATTTTGTAATTTTATTGATGAAGAATGAAATAATGTTGAATTAATGTAATTTTTTAGTTTGTCATTCTATAAAAAGCATAGTTTTTAAAACCGGACTGGTCATTGAAGTGGTGAAGGCACTGGTTCATGATTCAATGGTTGAAACATGGTCGAACTGCAGTCGAACCAATGGTAATTAAAAAATATTAAAAAATATATAATTTAAAATATTAAAATACTTAATATAATTAATAATTCATGTCAATAAGTGAAGGAAATAAAAAAAATTCATTATTGATAATTCATCACAATTCAAAACATCTACAATTTTAAACTAAATCTAAATCAGAAATCTTTATATTTTCATAGTTCATACAATCAGAAACAAAAACTAAGTCTAACAAAACTAAAATCATAATCAAAAATAAAAAATCAGAAATCTCAAATCTCAATATTTCATTTCACACAATCAAAAACAAAAAAAAAAAACAGAAAAAAGGCTGGAGGGTAAAAAAAAAAAATAAAGGAACTGGTTCAACTAGCCAACCGTCCAGTTCACCCGGTTCAGAACCAATTCAATGGGATGCCAATTTTTTTGCTAAATCAAACCAGACCTCCACCGGTCATCGGATCGGTTTTGTAAACAGTGGTAAAAAGCTCTTCTATTGATCAAAATTAGTTATTTAATGGTGTCAAATTGAATTTACTTTATATCTCTTCTTTTTTTTCCTTTTTGGTTTGTACACAAACATATCCTATATATTCAAGTTTATATTTTTCCAAAGATACCCAATTAATATATATATATAGTCAAAAGCTATACACCATGAAACTTTTGGATTTTAAAATGTCTATTTTAGATACATTTTTCATGTAAGGTATATCTTTTTTTATTAATATAGAGAAATCACCAAATAGTGGACAAATTTTAAGCTTTTCTTTTTTAAAAAAAAAAATAAATTGGAAAGTTTATTAAGTTCATAACATTCTTTTTTTTTTTTAATCATGATCACAATTATGTTGATTTTTTTATTATTTAAACCGGACACCCTCAAATATTGTTTGGGCTTGTGTACTTGAAATATTATATTTTTCTATCACTAAAATCACAAATAGCAATAATTTTGGAAATTAATCATTTTTAACCATTGATCTAGGTCTCCCTCAACTACAGGTGTCGTGATTTATGCCGCACGGGTCTTTTATGTTTAATTGGAGAATTTGTTTAATCGTGAGCTTTTGTTTGACTGAATGGAATTTTATTCTTATAAATAAAATGAATCTTCTGCTCATCTTGATAATATTATAAAAACAAATAATACATATCAATAATCAAACAATCTTTCAATTATAATTATCATATCGATGTTTGCATGACCCACAAGAATTTTTAAAGAATTTTGGCTGGATAAATATAATGCATGATATATATGTGTGTGTGTGTGTTATGGAACATGAAAAGAATGTAGAAATTGAAGAATCAAAAGAAAATTATCACTTTGTTCTCTCAATTTGTCCTACTAAATAACAGATAATTCTTCCACTTCCATAAGCCGTAGTAGTGTCTCTCAGCTAGTTTAAAAGACCTGAAATAAGACTTAATTAAACAATTGAATTCCATTTTCAAGAATCAAGATTACATATTCATTTTAATTCTATACCAATAGTTCCCAACATAACAAGTAGATAATACTAACTACCACAAAAATTAAAGTTCATAACAAAATCAACATGAATAATCAAATACAAAAAAGTCATAAGCCAGTTCGGTGGGAACCATAATTGAATGTCATGATATTTAGGGATACTCAACGTTGACGTGCACAAGATAAATCAATAAATTAGTCTAGAACATAAATATCATAATTTGTAAATAGTATAAGAAGCATCTAAACAAAATCAAGTTCAAAACATGAACAAGAGGCCAGAGTTTACGAAAGTAGTAACTAAGATGGTCATGAGCACAAAGCTTGCAATCATCATAACAGATCCGGGGAGCAGCCATGGAGCCAGGAACACAATTGTAAATAAAGTTTTAGATATGGTTCAGACCCTGATGCACCAAAGCTAGATTCCAATTAAAACACAATTGTAAATTAAGTTTTAGATTTCAAGAAACATGAATAAAGAACTTTATCAATTGTCAGAAAATCATAATACTAAATTTCAAGGTATAAGTTCAATAATTGTATCAAGTACCATTTCCAAAAATAGAAAAAAAATGTCAATTTCATATTCAAAAAATCAGATGATACATCGAGTAAAAGACGTTACCATGGCTTTAAATTGTGGTTTTAGTTGCGTTGTAGGTATTGCGGATGGTGCAATGCAGTTGTTGTTGTTGCGGCTGTGAATTTTTTATAAGTTACACAAAATATATAAAATAATGTATATAATTCTTGTCATTTTAATGTTATATATATATATATATAACATATTATATTTGATATCTATATTAATTTAATAAATATATGCTCTATATGCAAACATATCAATATGACTTGAAAAGTTTTTAGAAAAATAAATACTAAATATCACTTCAAATATTTTAAATATATACTAATTAAATTTAAAATTAAAATAGTACTTTCATATTTTCATGTATATATTTTTAAAAATATAATTAAAACAATCACCAAAAATAATTCTAATTGAAATTAAAACTAAAATATAATTCGTACATATTTTCTTTCTATCTTGACAAAATTAGCCATCTACACATGTTTTGGGGTTTTCAAGAAGTTGGAATAAGTTAATAAAAAGTAGAACATACATAATGTAGACAAAATGGAGGCGTCAGATTTGGTGAACGGAGATGAGATACTTGATCGTATGCCTCCTTTTTCAATACGGCCATATCTTAATAATCCATTCTGATGAGATGATCACACATCAGAGGCTAAGATTTCAGTATTTCACTTTCCCAAACACAAGGCATTCCTCATTCTCTCCAAAGGACGAATGGGAGAAGAAATCATGATAGCGGCGACCAACAAGAACCAAAGCAACATAGACATAGATCAAGAGGAGGGAGACCGAGAAATAAAACAATGAATGACACAACAAAGGAGAACAAGGGAGCTGATATGAGGCTATGGAGAATTGGAGATGAATGGAAACGGCCACAGGAGATCTCCTGCAAGCAGCCACAGTGACCAAGCAGGCAAGTCAATCTCTCTCTTCTCTTCTCAACTTAGATCTTGATTTGAGTGATTGAGATGAAATCTTTTTTTTTCTTTTTGCCTATAAAACGCAATGTTGCAGCCATAACACCGTTTAGTTATAGCGTAAAATGGTGATTTTACATCACCCCACAGTTGCAGCCGTAATTTGATACCATGGACATTAGCATGGAGTTCTTTTCAAAATAAAAGTATAACAGATATTAACTATTCACCGTGCAAGGACAGTGTGATAACCCTTCCTATTATCTATTGAAGTATGAAGCAACATTACATGAGGTCAACTTAAACGTTATAAATATATACAATTTTGGTAAGTTTTCGACAAAAGAGAAATCAGATTTAGGTCAAGCTAGCTATGTGCTCTCTCCTTGCTTGTGCTAAAAAACCAAAGGGAAAAAAAATATTTCAGTTTCTAACCAAGTCATCAAACCTTAATTAATTTCAAGCATTTGTCAATCAAAATTTTACATAACAAAAAATTAGCACAAAACCAGAATTTTCAAACAAAAAATGTTGGCACACCCCATATGTAACTCTACAAAGAAAATTTGGCACCACAACAGAGATATAAAGAGGAAATTGATGCAGAACTTTGGCCTCCAAACAGAGCCACAAGACAGCAAAATGAAAAAAAAAATCCACATCAAAAAAGGGTGGCAGAAAATTATGTGTAAGATTTTAGAGAAGCATTGCCAAAAATTAACCTAAAATTACCCAAAACAAAGTCAAAGCGAGAAGACATGCTAAAATCTATCTATAGCTTTTATGCAGAAAACAAACAAACGAAGGAAATAAAAGCATTTGACTTCTAGAGTTTTGAAATATAAAAAACAGTTTCCAATGATTACATATTTCTACCAGTGGCTAGCATTCTACAAAAGGTTTGCCATAGATTTGCACCCATCATGACTTCTGTTGACCATCGACTTTTTTAAAGCACAAAATTTATAGGTTGTATGTTCAAAATTTTCGCAAGAAGTTGAACCATGGTTTTAAATTGCGGTTACGGTCAGGGTTGTGGTTGCGTTGTGGGTTACTGCAATTGCGGACGTTGCGGACGCTGCGATGTGGTTGCGGTTATTGCGGCTGTGAATTTTTTTTTGAGTTGCACAAATTGTACAAAATATGCATATAATTATTGTAACTTTTAATCTTAAATATAAATAACATATTGTGTCTAATATCTACATTAATTCAATAAGTATATATTCTTAACTGTGGTCAAAGTCTGTCTACCCAAAATTTTCATTCTTGATCAATCCCAAATTTTTAATTCCCAAATTAAAAATTCAACCAAATCAAATACCCAAATTAATAGAGTAAGCTTCTAAACTCAACTCAATTAATCATTAATAAACTATTTCAATCAATTGAAAAATTATATTTCAATTTCCTTTCAAAATAAAAAATTTAAATCAATGTCAGACCCCACAATTCCACTTATTAGAATCAAAATATCTAGTCATGAATCATATTATTGTATTAATTAATTCCACACGAATCACACCACATGGCAGAATCAAGTGGTCTATAATTGATCTTTTGGTTAAATCACTTAATCAGTATCACATTACTAACTCACTAAGCACGAATCACGAATCATCATTCATCACATTTACTCAGATTTTAGTCTACTGGTTACTGATCAGTCTACAATCTAGACTATGGCTAGAACCTAGAAGGCAGAAGCCTCTCAAACATGGAAGTAGGAGAGGGAGATTTCGTAGAAGCAAACTAGTTTCACTCTTTTACTTCCTTCTCTGTCTCCTGGAAACCAGAGTAAGAGATATGAGGAGAGTGAACTGGTGATGGTGAAGGCCCGGCGAGCCTTACGCATAGAGCCAGCCACCACAGATGGAGATCAATGTTGAGGACAAAGGCAGAATGGGGTCACGAGAGGAGGAATTTGAGGGGGAGATTGAGAGGAGAAGCTGAGAGGGAGGCACAAAACCAAACAAGGACCACGAACTCCACCACACCAGAGTCCAGATGGAGGAAAACAGAACAAAGAAAGTACATACGGCAGCAACCAGCAAGCAATCTTTGAGGCTTTGATGGATGACAGTAATGGCAAGGTAAGTTGTTTCTCACTCTTTCGCTTCTTTGGAGTAGATCTAGAACTGATTCAACTGATATATGTGTGTGCTCTGTTCCAATTTTTCATCCTTTTGGCCGAAAAACGCTACAGAACTCCGTTGTGACCGCAACTCCGTTCTGTTGCGGCCGCAATACCGTTCCATTGCACCGTAGCTCAATGAAACTGAATCACCCCGCAATTACGGGGTGATGCGGATGCGGAGGCCACCCATTCGCAATATTGCGACTGCAATTTAGAACCATGAGTTGAACACACAGATCACCAAGTCAATGTAATTGGGACCAAGTTCATCTTTAACCATATTGAATCGTAAAAGACTAATATTAGCTGTGGATGTTTTATCATATTGAAATATTTTAATTCTTCTGTCACACATTTAACTTAATAATGAAGTTTACTACTCTGAAGATTTTTTAAGACTAGTATTTTTGAACAAATGATGGTGAGAACATGGTAGTTGTGAATATAAAATGGTCAAAATTCAAGAAACTAATATTCCCAGATAGAATTTAAGGAACAAAAAGACCTCATATTCAAGTGAAAACTCTATCCTTGTGCGCTTGTGTCAACAATGTTACTTTTTGCTTCATTCATAGTTCATCCTAAAACTCAATGTCAACTATCCTATGTGTATCACAAATTTATTAGATAAATATCCTATCAACTCTGATTGGTATGCATATGCCACTCTCTACATTAATCAATTCATGACAAGTATCAAATTTTGAAATGGATAACAGTAACTCTTGGTCTAAACTATAATATGGACAATTAATTGTAATTTCATTGTTTGTGTCATCCAATATGTAACACAGGTATGAAATTTGATTAATAAATAGCTTCAATAATTCCTAGTCCCATTGCCTTTGATATAATCTATCTGGAGCCTGGAGCACAGTAGCCTTAAAGTTTCTTTGCTTTCCCTTTTATTCTCCTTGTGGTGATGGGGGAATAGGAGGAAACAAAAAATTTTAATTACTATCAAACCATATCATACTTTCAAATAAGCTTGTCACAATTACTATGTCATAGGTTAAGAATTTCCCTTTTTATAGTGGATACCACAACCTTTGTATACATTGATGTAGGATAAAACCTACACCAATAAAGAGGGAAAATAGAAGGTACCTTCCAGGTGGTAGAAGAGTAACTTCATGTATTGGAAAAAGGTCAATTCCACCTTATTATGGACTATAAATCCCTTATTAGGCCAAAATGCAAAGAACCCTACTCAACTTGGTGAATTGAGCATTTTACCTCTTCAACTTTAAAAATAGGCAATAAGCCTCCTTAACCTATAAACTTTGTGCATTGGGCCCTTTCGCGGACATTTTATCTAAATATCAAACACTAATTGTCCGTGCAAGTTGAAAAAGACCAAATTAATCAAAAATACATCTAAGTAATTTTTTTTTGCTGTAAATATGTAGAAGAAACTTGAAAAGAACTAGAAACCTACTCAATATTATTTAATAGCAAAATGAAGGATTACCAAGGATAACCCATCCCCAGAGCCTCAGCTCCTACAGAAGACCTTGCTATAAAAGTATTTTGCCTATAAACTGCAAAGCAAATGCTACTACCACCTTCTGACAAAATATCCTCCCCTTTCTCTTACGTTACCCCTACCTAAATAACTATCCTATTCTAATGAAATCTCCCTTTTACCCTTCAATAGAATGGTCCCCTACACGATACCTATCAATGCCCCTCCCTTAAAATCAGCCTTGTCCTCAAGGCTAAAATGGAAAGAGAAATAGAGACAAGCTAGCCAATTTCATTTGTTCTACCATCTTCATGCTCCACTTCTAATACCAAAACCTCTGTTTGTCCTCCTTCCTCTCCATCTCCCATTATAATCAAATTCAAATCTTTCTCAAGGCATTGATGTAACGAATGAAACCTCTGTCCACTACGAAAACAGAGACCTTTGTTTTTGTTATCCATCTATTCTTGATAGAAAATATGTTTTGCACCCCTCAACTTATCTACCACCGGTCATCATTCATCATCCTATCTTCAAGTTGAAGCTGCCTTTATTGCCTGAAGATGCCAGACATAATACTACAAAGTTCATCACATTTGAAGAAGATGAAGATGCAAGACTGATAACACTATGTAACTTCGTTTCATTTAGGTTGCTAATGTTGGGCTTTAATGGCCCAAATAGGTTTGAAGTTTTAGTGAAATTTCAGGTCAGGCCTGACCGAATAGGATGACCCTCTCCAGGTTGCTCCTCTGCTGTTTGAACTAATCCTTTGAGTTTAGGCTCTATATCACACGCAACCTTCATAGCTAGCAAGCGATTTTCAGGATGGAATGAGTGCAACTTCTGCCTGGTGTCCAGCTGTAACTCACCCATAAACTAACCAACATATTGTGGTTTAGTCAACTAAGGAACTTGCACTGAAACAAGCTCAAAGGATTTAATGTACTCTTCCACCGAACCTAATTGATGCAATATTGATAACTCTTTGATGGAGTTCTCGTAAATCGTCACCTCCATACTGAAGCAATAGAGCATGTTTAAAATTTTCCCATGTGAGATGTTCTTCATTCTTTCTCAACAACGTGAACCATTAAATGGTGTTGCCTTCCATACAGAGGCATGATAGGTTCACCTTCAAATCACACAAGTTGTTATGAACCTCGAAATAAGTCACCACCCTTTGAATCCAACCCATTAGGTCTATTCCTTGAAAACCTGAAAGCTCAACCTTCTTCATTGACACCCAATACTCGTCTCAATCGTCTTGCATTGGCCCTAGCACTGGAGGTTTCATGGTTTCTCTTGCTAGTCTCTCTGAAGAAGATGATAACCCATCAACAGGTATGGTACTCCCTTGCTTACCATCTACTCTTTTTCCTCCTAATTTATTAATCTCTTTCAGTAGAGATTGTTGCAAGCTCTCCTGTGTTTGCTGAATTTTCTCCACTATTGTGTGCTGCATTTCAACATTTGACCATTGCATGTCCATTAGTGTTGCACAAAACTCACTTATATAGGCTTCTAATCCCTCTATCTGAGCATCCATGGCTTCCACAGAAGCCATGCGAGCCTCAAAAGCTTCACCCCTCTTTGCTGGCTTCAATGGCATTGTGTATCCAGCAAGTTGAACCACTTAAAAGGAACTAGAAACCTACTCAATATTATTTAATAGAAAAATGAAGGATTACCATGGATAATCCCTCCCCAGAGCCTCAGCTCCTACAAAAGACATTACTACAGCTCTAACAAAAGAAATTGCTACAAAGGTATTCTACTCATAAACTCTAGAGCAAAGGCTCCTATAACCCTTATGAAAAAATATTTCCCTCTTCACTCTCATGCTTACCCCTACCTAAATAACTACCCTATTCTAATGAAATCTCATTTTACGGCTTAACAAAATGGTCCCCTACATGGTACCTACCAAAGAAAATGACAAAAAAAAAAGTTATTATTTTGTCGCTTAGATGATAGTTTGGATATACATCTTTTCTTCTCAAATTAGCATCTTCTAGCCTATATGAATAAGTATTGTTCAGGGTTTGGATGAAAAAAGTTATTGAAGGGGCTATACTACACAAAATTAAGTGTTTAGCAGGGTTTAATGTCAAGTAAAGTTAAAGGGTAAAAAAAGACATCCCTCTAAGTCAATGAGGGTTCTTTAAGTTATGGCCAATCCCTTAATATAGGATAACAAAATAGCAAATGCTTACCCTTAAAATAAGTTTAATTATAGCTTTGTAAGGCAACCTAAATAGAAGAAAATGAAAAAAAAATAGACATTAAAAAAGCCACGCTATGGTAGCATGACTATTCAACTAAGAAGAAACCCTAAAATAACAAGTTAATCTAAGTATAGCAATGTACAATTTTGGAAGCCAAATACCAATATGCTTATTCTTCGTTTCCAACTTTAGGCCAATATATCAATAATAAGAATTAGAAGGGAGTGAGAGAAAATAATAACTTTACGTGTGTCTAATGATAAAGAAAATTTTGGGCAGATTACCATTTAGATTTCAATACTGATGAATTAAGCATTAAATCACTAACATTTGAAAAGATTTTATAGTCTTGAATAGGTATTAAAAGAAACTTGCTTTTTAATTTACAAGGTTATTTAGTTGTTATCATCATTTTTCTTATAAATGTTTCTTTTCAGAAGGTATCAACAAACAATGAAATATTTTAAAAATTTAAATGCCAAAATTTCAATTTTCATCATTACATTTAAGTGTTCGCACATGATTATAAAATAAATTATGCCTGAGTAATGTGTAATTTAAATCACTCAACAACATTGAAAGTCAAAAGGATGATAAGACTATAATATTAATTCAATATGCACTCCATTGCAACTTATCAAAAGTATTGATGATTGTAAACTACTCAATTCCCACGTGCAAATTACTTACAAGAACACATTCAAGATAGTAAGGAGCAAAAACAATAAAAACAGTGGACCAAGAGCTAGAATAAAAGCATAAAAAAAATCAAACTTTAGCATTATTTAAATATGGTGTTGAGACCTATTGTACTTTCCATTGCTGATGTTTGTTCATGGTAAATTGAACCAAATGCATTCCAATGCACTGTTTTAGTATTTTTGTATAAGTACCTAAAAGACAATACAATAGTTAAAGTTCTAAATTCTATTCTTCCATAGGAAATTAATGGTATATTGAAATTCTTAAGGTGTTCTCATTGAGCACCAAAAGATTAATCAAGTAGTCTTCTTTTGCTTGGCATAACCAGCATTAGGATGACAAAATGTTCAAAGAAATGGATGAAAGAATGTAGTGGATCAAACATTGATTAAAAGTTGACATAAAATAACACATTGTCTAATAGTTAACAGTGACATTGTGTGATGTTTATGTTCTTCCCCAAACACGAGTTAACAAGCTGCACTATCTAGCTCTCCATCCCAAAATTAGATCCAACAAAAACTTACTATTTACAGTAAAACGAGGCCAAAAAATGGTGAATTACCCATTTAGAGCTCTTGTTTCACATCCCAAAACCAGGCATGTGACTGGTGATAACATGCTTTTTCTATTTATTTTAGTCCTTTTTGCCTCTTTAATTTTGTCAATTCTCTAATTTTATTATGTTTTGGAATTTATTGGGTATAAACTATTTATGGATTGAATGTGTCTCAGTTATATATTTTTAGAACTTGAATGGAAAAATGCTCAATTTAATTCCTACAAATTTTAATTTTGGAGAGAAAAATGCTGACATGGACAAAGATGCTGATTTGGATGCTAATGTGGCACTTTTTGGGTGATGCAGATGCTGACTAGGATATGCTAGATGTGAGGCCCACTTGAACTCTTATTCAATGCCATGTAGTCAGAATTTTTGGGCAAAAATATTAATTTTCGTAGGTCAGAAAAGCATGGCTGAAATATTAATTTTGCCATGATATTCTGCTGCTGTTCTGCTGCTGTTTGTTACTTTTCTGCTGCAGAAATATTAATTCTGCTGCTGCCATACCTATCTACTGCTGCAAAAATATTAATTCAGCTGCTGTTTTGCTGTCAAAGTGCTACCACATCATGGAAGAAGCATCCAAGGAGGCATCTAGGCCAGAATATCCCTTTAGGCATGTGTTAGATCAGTTTTATATTTGCAAAACCGAAATTTATTGAGGAAGCTAAGTCATTTTTCTGATGAGAAGTCCTAGCACCATTTTTCTGCCTTCTTAGAGCAGCAGTGGCTGGGAGCAACACAGAGGCAACTCTTTAGCTTGGTTTGAGGGAAAGGAAGCCTTTCCACTTGGGAATGGCTCTCCTTCTCCCATTTTCTTTCCTTTTCTTCCATTTTCCTTCATAGTTTCTTAGATTTCTGCTGTATTTTCTATTTTCTGTCATGTTCTTCTTCTCTTCCATGTAATTTCTGAGTTTAAAGATTGATGTAGCTTGGTTCTATGATGTTTTATTACTGAACAATTTCGATTTTAATGCACTTTCGTTTAATGGAATGGATTTTACCGATTATTCTTCCTCTTGAATGTTTGATGAACCTTCAATGAGTTTGGGATTTTGATGTCTATGCTAGAGTTAGCTAGCATTTTGAGCTTGACCTTGTAATTTCCACTATAAATTAGATTATCTAGATATAGATAGTTTTATTTATGTGGCTTGAATAATTTTCTTGAGCTTCATAACTTAATTGAATGGTTGATCTAAGATTTTAGTCAATTATTTTGGTTAAGTTAATTTTAATTTCAAAGTTTTTGGATTCAATCATATTTTAGAAAATTGGCCAACATTGAATGGATTGTAATTTAATGGAATTTTTCTTCAATGATTCAAAGATTAATTTGTCTATGAATTAATCGGATTAGACCAACGAAATCAATCTCATTTTCTTGTGTAGTCGGTCATTTGATGAAATGGAAATTGTACTTTAATTCATTTGGACCAATGAGTATTTTCTTGGCCAAAGTTCTATTTTATTTATTGTCCTATGAAGCTTGTTATTTATACATGCATGCGATTGCTATGTATTTGTAATGAGTAGGACAAGAGATAACATGTCATATGCGATTGCGGGGCATTGATGTGATTAGGACTTGATCGGATTATATTTGAGTTATAGATTAGTGAAGATCTTCCTAACTGTAATTTTAATATAATTCAGTCTTATAAGTCTTTCTGAGAATTTTAGATTGAAGATTACATAATAGAATTAGCCAAGAATATTCAAAGGAAAGGATGATGATGTACAATTCCATGAAATTTGTGACCAGTCCACATCTTTTCTCTGTTTTGTTTTCTATTTAGTTATTTAAATTTCAGTTATTTATATTGTGTTGTTTCAATAAATCCCCCCCTCCTTTTTGTGTAATTTCTGAAATTTCCTTCATAAGTCTTAATAACATTTCACTTAGCCTAATTGAATTTTATTTGATACCTCAATCTCTGTGGGACGATACTCTACTCATCACTTTATTACTTGTTGCGACCCAGTATACTTGCTGGAATATTTTATGTGCTATAAATTATATGCACCAACTGGCAAGAGGGTAAACCTATCCCTACCTCTGTAAGCTTGACTCACTACCCAAAAACCTATGAAACTCAATTAATCTATTTAATTATTCAATTACTAAAAAATTCCTTATTCAACTTCTTTATATCAATATATTGGTGCCAAAGTATGTTCATATATGATTTGGATTATTTAATCATTACACAATCGTCCTCGTCAACCTTCCCAATTATAGAGCCAATTAGAGTTCAAGAAAAAGGGAACAAAAATATAGAGGAGTCGACCATAATCTATTCAGCAATCTATGCTTTCTTTCATACCTGGAAAAATGTTGGGAAGTGAGTCTATTGACCCGGTGAGGAACCGCTACCCTACCACATCCACACATGGTATACACATACACACTTATATAACATATATGCTACAATATACGCATATAGTAGAGTATACAACTAATTATGTCAGTAATGATACATTTCATTCATGCTGCATAACAAAGAATCATGGACTGCATACACACTTGCACATAACAAGCAAATCAGTCATTTTCACAAATACTTGACAACTGTGGGTTATCCATAGTGCTTGTGGGTTTTTTTCCATGGCCGCCCCTGCCGTATCCTCCCTTATAACCCCGGCCACCCCTTCTGCATCCACCCTAATCGCTTCAACAAATATTTCCATCTTCATGACTCTATGCATATTTCTCTCCATGGGGTGCCCCACCATGATATCTTTTCCTTTTTGGTCAAGCACAATCACAAACAAAGCCATGAGCAATCTCATAATCATTTACAATTTAATCACATTATAATCAGCACAATTCTAATATCACAACATGAAACCACATGATTCAAACCAATATAGCACCATTCATAGTATCACAAGAAATATTGAATACTACATTCCACAACACATGCTATCAATAGCAAAATTCATATTTTTCTCAAAAAAGTTTAATCACATATATATGAGCTACATCTTTTCTATTCTTATCATGAAGGTCATGATTATTCATGTAAGTGTGTACATATATATATATATACAGTTCTACACTCATATCCTTACTCGTGTGTATGTACTTATACTCCCATAAGTAATTTAGGGATTGGCACATGCATATACATACATATTCCAAATACAACTCAGAAGAATTTGTAAAGATATATGAATTTATATGCATGTGCACACTTCCTCCACACACTATCCAGGAGATGGGTGGACATATAAGTACATGCACACTCCACTTAATTGTCTTTGTAACGATTGGTATAAATAAATAAATGAATACATATATATATATATACATACACGTAATTACAACACCATCATACTTATAGGTAATTACAACTACACAAACATACACCACATACCACATCAATACAAATTCCAACATATAAGTGATTCACGTCTTCGCATCCCAATCATGTAAGTAGAGTGTATATGCACCTATATGTATATATATGCTTATCCATGTCTTCTGATTTATGTGCCCTTTCTGATTTGGCCTCAAGCTATTCTAATTTTGATTTCCCTAAGCTTCTTGTGATACTATCAATGTACCTTCATTTTTATGCTAGTAATTGGTGTTTTATCTTGTATTTCAGGGTATAAAGAAGGACCACGAATTAGAAGAAAGGAAACCAATGCATTTGGAGCAAGCAGTGCCAAACACTAGTAGCAAAACATTTCAATCTGTGCTCCATTGCTATAATGGGTAACTAGCGCTACTAGTTAACTGCTGCAACACTACTCTACCAAAAACCAATGTCATGTTTCTGCCTTCCACCGCTGTAGCGATGAGTTCACACAGCTGGAGCATGACTGCCTTCATTGTATCCCTTAGCGCCATGCTGTAAAATTTTCTGGTTATTATTTAGTACTTTTTTCTATGCTCCACTGCTGCAGCAGTGACGACAGGCCACTGTAGTGATGAAACTTAAATTTAGCCACGTCAGAGGAGCTTTAAATAGCTGCAGAGGAATTTCCCTTAGGTTTGTTTAATACGAAGGAAGTTGGAGATGCTGTTTTTGCTGAGAATAGAAAGAAGAAGTTGATTTTCAAAGCTTGGGTGCTCAATTCCATCATCATTCTTTAGATTCATGCCTATTTCTATCTCTATCTTTGTTTTTTATCATTTATTTTCATGAGTAGCTAGATTTTCCTTTTGGAGTTACTATGAACTCAACTCCAGAATAGATTTCTCTCTCTATCTCTTTCTTTCTCTCTCATATTCACAACTTTTATTCAATCAATATATGTCTTCTTATTCATTTTACTGATGCTTTGTGTGGGTTTGATCAATCTATTTATATTTGCTTGTTGCTTTTATCAATCTTAGCAGAGAGAGATGAGAGTAGAACTCTGAATAGGAAGGACGAGTGCGAGAACATTAACTTAAGAGTTTTCGCTTGTTAGCTAATAAGAATATTAGTTAATCTCGTTTAATCAAAGCTAGGTTGTTTAGTATAGACTTAACTCACTTAAGGGATTAAGTATGCGTTAAGTATCTTAATTGAGGTTTGGGAGAATTATTTTAAGTTAATAGATTAACCTATGATTAACTTATGCAATTGAAAGAGTTGTAAATGCGTGACAGAGACGTTGCAATTTCTAGGGCGGAGGAGAGGGATTAGTGACTCTATGATTTTTGATAGATTAATTTCATCAATCTGTGTGTTTGTTTGCTATTAATTAAGAAATCCTTATAAAAAAATTATTATAGCTTGCTTTTCATTTTGTCAGTTCTTGATCAGAGCTGTCTTCGATCTAACATTTTTGTCTAACTAATTCTATAAAATTTCTTGGGTAGTTAGCTAGTTAGTCCTCAAGGGAATGATAATTTTATTCTTTTAATCACTATATTACTTGTGCTACTGATGCGCTTGCCATATTGCTAACAAGTTTTTGGCCCCGTTGCCCGCGACTAATGGTTGTGCTAATAGTCAAAGAAATTTGAAAGTGCTAGATTAGACACCTCTTTGCTATTTTATTTTGTTTTGTTTAGTTTTCTTTCTTTCTTTTCTTTTTTTTTGGTTATTTAGTTATTTTAGTTTTCCTTGTGTTGATTTGTGCTATTGCGTTTTTCCATTGCTAATTGGTGTCCCCCTATTGTGTATGCGAGGTATCATTAACCAAGTTAATCTACTCTTCGATCTCGAAATTGAGAGACTTGCGAAAAAAGCTAAGGCTAGAAAGATCCAAGAGGGGCAAGTTTCTCTTGAAGAAGAGATGGCACAGGATAATGTGAATCTTGGAGCTATTGAAAACAGTAGGGGAAATAGAGCTGAAAATTTGCAACATGATGACAATAGAGCTGTATAGGATTATGCCTCACCTAATAATGCTAGACATGCTTCTAGTATAGTGAAATCCCTACTGCAGACCAATAGTTTTGAGATCATAGCTATTATGATGAATTTGGTCCAACAGAATCAGTTTTGGGGAAATCCCATGGAAGACCCAAACAACCATATCATAAATTTTCTGGATATTTATGATATGGTTAAAGTTAACAGAGTGAGTGACGATGCCATACATCTCCATCTATTTCCATTCTTCTTGAGGGATATGGTAAAGAGCTAGTTGAATGCTCAACCAAGAGGGAGTACCATGACTTAGGATGAACTCCACAAGAGATTTATGGATA
The DNA here is from genome assembly GCA_037074585.1 of Biancaea sappan. Classification (NCBI taxonomy): domain Eukaryota; kingdom Viridiplantae; phylum Streptophyta; class Magnoliopsida; order Fabales; family Fabaceae; genus Biancaea; species Biancaea sappan. The sequence goes on from CM073493.1 coordinate 30,072,242, forward strand.
AATTCTTTCCTCCTTCAAAGTCAATTAAATTGAGGAACAAGATCATGACCTTTTATCAGTATGAAGGAAAAAGTCTATATGCGGATTGGGAATGGTTCAAGAACCTGCTGACGAAGTGTCCAAATCATGGTCTTCTAGAGTGGTAACAACTACTACTTTTCACGTGGTCTTACTTATAAGACTCGGGATAAACTAAACATCACAACTGGCGGTGTGTTTATTTCATAAATTTACTAAACTAGGATTCATTTTGCTCATTGATTTATAATCCCCTAATTGTACTTTTGTTGCCTTTTTGGTAAAAACAACTTATTTGTTTTCTTTCGTGTTGCTTCATTTAGATTTCTAAATTCCTACCATTTTCATTTTTATTTTGTAGCTTTGTTCTGATTTTCTAATGTTTTTGTAGGGTTGACTTTCAATAATTGATGGGCTAATGAGGTGAAATAAAAAGGGAGATCCTATTGTAAAAAAAAAAGAAAGAATTTCTGCAGAGTTTTCCACTAAAAATGAAGTTTCTTCTACTATGAGCAAGGATGAACAGTTCTAAGGAAATTAAGGGTTTAAATAGTTTTAAATTCTAAGTTTGGGAAAGAACATATCAAATTGATATCCTTTCCTTTCTCTTTGGATAGGGTAGCCATGGATTGGCTTTACTACCTACCCAATGCCTTAATTATAAGATGGGATGAACTAAAGATGTTCTTACAAAATTTCTTCCCAGCCTCAAGAACAGCAGCAATCAGGAAAGACATCAATGGGATTAGATAAGCAACTGGTGAATCATTGTATGAGTACTGGGAGAGATTCAAGAAGCTATGTTCAAAATGTCCTGACCATCAAATTTTAGAGCAGCTTCTCATTCAGTATTTCTATAAGGGATTATTGCCTATGGACAGATATATAGCTGATGCAGCTACTGGGGGGCATTGGTAGACAAGACTCCTGCTGCAACAAATGAATTGTTGGCCAAGATGGCCCAAAATGCACAACAGTTTGGCACTAGACTGAATGATCCAGCAGCAGTTACTGTCAATAAAGTGAGAACACCTCCCATGGAGCAACAAAGGATAGAAAATAAATTGGAAGAGTTAGCTTCAATGGTGAGGCAATTGGCATTAAATTAGAGAACATAACAACAAGCCCTTCCTCTTTCAATCTGTGGTCTTTGTTCCCTAGATACCCACTATACTAATCAGTGCCCTCAACTACAAGAGGCCCCAACTGAGTCATGTACTGGCATATTCCTTAATAGACCCATGCAGCCACAACAACAGAGATATGACTATACTCCTCTACCTACAATCCTGGGTGACGTGATCATCTAGCCTTTAAGTATGGAAATACCTCTAGCCTTTAAGTATGGAAATACCTTTAATCCTCCTCCTTACTAACCACCCCATGTAAGATACAATCAAATTGGACCCAGCTATACACCTCTTCCAGTAACCAAGAACCCTAAGACTAGTTTGGAAGATTTAATGAAAGAGCTGACTGCCAACACCTTCTAATTTCAGCAAAGGACAGAAACAAATATGCAGAACTTAGAAACTAAGATTGGCCAGCTAGCCACAGTAGTCAATGAGCTAAAAAGTCAAGGTTCAGGGAGTTTGCCATCTTAATTAGTGATCAATCCAAGAGGCAATGTTAGTGCCATCATTTTCAGGAGTGGCAAGCAAGTAGATGGTCCACCTCCTGACTCTGAACAAGAAAAATCAAATGTATAGCAAAGTATTCCTTCATCCTCAACCAGTGCGCAAAATAAAAAAGATGAAGAAGTGGTTCAAAGAATACCTCTTTCTTTCCCAAATAGGCAAACTTAATCAAGGAAAGCTTCTGAATCTGACATAGATAAAGAGATCATGGAGACCTTCAGAAAAATAAAGGTCAATATTCCACTCTTGGATGCAATTAAGAAAATTCCCAAATATGCTAAGTTCCTCAAACAGTTGTGCACTTATAAGAGGCATTTAAGGGGCAATGAAATAGTGAATTTAGGGAGGAATGTTTCTGCACTCATCCAGCCTCTTATGCCACCCAAGTGTAAAGATCCTGGAACTTTCACAATACCATGCACAATAGGCAACATGGAGTTCTCCAATGCTATGCTGGATTTGGGAGCCTCAATCAATGTCATGCAGAAATTAGTGTACTCAAGCCTCAAGATTGGTGTTCTTTCACCAACTGGAGCAATTGTCCAACTTGCCAACAGAAGCACAACATATCTAGTAGGAGTTCTGGAAGATGTCTTGGTAAGAGTTAAAGATTTTATTTTTCCTGCTGATTTTTATGTGCAAGATATGGAAAATGATAACACTCCTGGCCATACACAATTAATACTTGGTAGACCTTTTATGAAAACTGCAAAAACCATTATTAATGTATATGAAGGGACTTTGGCCATGGAGTTTGCTGGTAACAAAATTGATTTTAACATTTTAGATGCCATGAAACATCCTATAGAAAATCATTCCAATGTGCATGTAGTTAACTTGCTGGATTATTTAGTTGATGAGGCATGTGATGATTTCCAAGCTGAATTAATTTATGATTTTCCTAAGTTTTCTGACTTGGTTGATGCCTTTGAGGGAAATTGTGCTGGTTCTCAATTTTGTCAAGCCTGTACTGAAATTAAAAATTCTCTAAGTGCTGACAATTATGACTTGCATTCTAATTTACATTCTGATTTGGATTCTGTTATGCATTCTGATTCTGTCATTTTCTTTAACTTAGATTTAGATTCTATTTCTCCTTTAGGTAGTTGTAGGTGTAGTGATTTAAACTGTAATGTTATACATTCTTTATCTCCTTCCTCTTATGCTGCTGACCCTTCCACCTCTTTAGCCAAGGATTATGTCTTTGAGAAATCTGAATATGTAGGTACCTCCTTGGATGTGACTCCACAAAAACTGACTCCATCGTCTATCCAACCACCTGCATTAGAGTTGAATGCTTTTTCAAAAAACCTCAAGTATGCTTTCTTAGAAGTAGGAGACCAGCTTCCAATGATTGTAGCCAATAATCTAGAGCCCAATCAAGAACAAAAATTGATAAGTTTGCTAAAAAAGAACAAGAAGGAAATTGGGTGGACTCCAACAGATATTCGTGGGATTAGTCATTTCATGTGCATGCACCGCATTCTTCTTAAAGAAGAGACTAAACCAGTCAGGCAGCCCCAAAGATGACTTAACCCCATGATTCTTGACGTGATCAAGAAGGAGGTAAGTAAGCTCCTCCAAGCTGGCATTATCTATCCTATCTTTGATAGCAAGTGGGTGAGTCCGTTACAAGTAGTGCCAAAGAAAACTGGGGTAATGATTTCTAGCATTTTTATATACATATTAACCACTATCTTGGTCTAATTACACTTTCATCTTTAGAATTTTTCCAATTTTATTACACTTTGTGTTTCATTGGGTCTAAGTTAATTTTAGATGGAAAATGAACTATTTTCATCTTTTGGAACTTAAATTATTAAAGACTCAATTTAATCCCTCTTGTGTAATTTTCAGAATTAATTTTGGAGATTTCTTGGTGATGTGGCGCTGACATAGCATTCCTAATGAGCTGGACGCTGATATGGCACATTCTTGGATGACTTGGCAGCTTATTTCATTTGTCTGATGACATGGATGTGTGGGACCCATTTTGTAGCACTTCAGACCAACTTTATGCTCCCATGCCTCTGACCTTGCTGAAAGAAGTAGTAGCCATGCCATTTTCTAAAAAGGCCAACCACCATTCTGCAGAAGACATGTCTTTCATACCAGAAATCAGCAAAAAGCAAGGCAGCAGTCAGTTTCCATTAGCAGCTTTTTGGGGGCATTAGTTTAGTCTAGTTTCAGACTTTAGTTCTAGTTTTTTTGATGTAACTTAGATAGATTTCGTAGACCATTTCCCTCCTCCTTTCTCCTTTATGTTTTTCTAGTTTTTGCTCTCATGGAGGGCTGAATTTTGTTGCAATCAGCCTTGGTTCATACTGGATGTTGTAATCGGAGTTCCCATGCTTTATAAGATAAGTTTTATTCACTTTATTCCAGCATTCATCTATTTCTGTAGCCTCTGTTCTGTTATGCTTATGAATGCTTCTGATTAGAGTTTCATAGACTTAATAGTTAGTTTTAATTGCTGGATATGAGGATTTATCTATCATGACTGATTGGAATGGTAGAAAGAGATGAAAATGGCATGTAATGAAGATCTTATTACATGATTTGATTATGTTTACTGTGATTACAACAATGTGTAGTCAGATAAGGTTTTCTTTAGTATGTTTTAGTGTAATCCATATCAGCAGATTTTCTGGACTTTTTAGTTAAGAATCAAATAATAAATGAATGAAACTTAGCATCTGAACAAGAACTAAGAAGGTTACACCTCCAGAAAAAACCAAGGCTGGTTGCGTTCTTCCATTGTTGTTCCACATCTGTTGTTTGCTGTTTTGTTTGTTGCTGCTGTTACTATCCTTAATTGCAATTTCTTTTGTTCTGTCACAACCAACCCCCCTCCCCGATGTATTAATTAGTGTTTAAGTGTTTAGAACAATTAGTTAGTAGTTAGAAGTGAAGCTCCAAGAGTGAAAATGACTTGGGGACCATTGTGCTACAAAATTGCCATGATTTCAATTATGGGAAATTCGGCATCGTAGTGGTGTGAACTAGAATTTTGGCGCCGTTTCCGGGGAGCCAATTCATTTATGAGTTGTTAATTAGTTGTTCTAATGTGTTTTTGTTTATTTTAAGTGGCTTGGTATTTTTTGGAAGTGATTACAAACTCTTTAAGTCAAATTTTCAAGTTTCCTAGTTATATTTCAGCCACTATTCATCAACAGAAAAAATAAATCGGATTGACTTGAAAATTGGTTGTCCATAGACTAGTAAGAAGCAATAGCATTAGGACTAGTATAGTTTCTGAAATTCTTGCTGAGATTGTTAATCTTGCTGTCAATAGTGTAGAAGTAGAGTCTGAGTCAGAGTTTGATATTGTGTTAGAATCAAGTGATTTGGAGTCAGCTAGGATAACTGGGATGGATAATCAAAATGCACAAGTGCCTCAAAATAGGCGTGAACAATCCATTAAGGAGTTGATTGCACCTGATGTGCATTATCAACCATTGTGCATAAATTATCCTAAGTTGGATGCTAATTTTGAACTAAAATATGGTCTAATCCACTTACTGCCTAAGTTTCATGGCCTTCCAGGAGAAGATCTACACAAACACTGGAAGGAATTCCATGTTGTTTGCTCTACCATGAGACCACATAGAGTTGGATAAGAACATATCAAATTGATAGCCTTACCCTTCTCTTTGGATGGGGCAGCCAAGGATTGGCTCTACTACCTACCAACTACCTTGATCACAAGATGGGATGAATTAAAGAAAATGTTCCTAGAGAAATTCTTCCCAGCCTCCAGAACAGCAGCAATCAGGAAGGATATCAGTGGGATTAGACAAATAAGTGGTGAATCTTTGCATGAGTATTGGGAGAGATTCAAGAAGCTGTGTTCAAGTTATCCAAATCATCAGATTTCAGAGCAGCTTCTCATCCAGTATTTCTATGAGGGATTATTGCCCATGGATAAATACATAGTTGATGCAGCTGCTGGTGGGGCATTGGTGGACAAGACCCCTACTGCAGCCAAAGAATTATTGGCCAAGATGGCCCAAAATGCACAATAGTTTGGCACTAGACAAAATGAGCCAGTGGCAGTTATTGTCAATAAAGTGAAGGCACCTCCTATGGAGCGACAAAGGATAGAAAATAAATTGGAAGAGTTAGCTTCAATGATGAGATAATTGGCATTAAACTAGAGAACACCACAACCAGCCCTTCCTCCTCATTCAGTCTATGGTATTTGTGCCCTGAATACCCACTATACTGATCAGTGCCCTCAGCTGCAAGAGACCTCAACTGAGTCATGTGCTAACATATTCCCTAGTAGACCCATGCAGCCACAACAATAGAGATATGGCCCATATTCCTCCACCTACAACCCTGGGTGGCATGATCATCCAGCCTTCAAGTATGGAAATACCTCAAATCTAAATCCCCTTCCTTACCAGCCACCCTATGTAAGATACAACCAAGCTGGACCTAGCCATGTACCCCCTCTAGCACCTAAGAAGCCTGAGACCAGTCTGAAAGATTTAATGAAAGAGCTGACTGCCAATACCCTTCAGTTTCAACAGAGAACAGAAACCAATATACAAAATTTGAAAACTAAGATTGGTCAGTTACCCACAACAATTAATGAGATGAACAGTCAAGGTTCAGGGAGTTTACCATCTTAACCAGTGATCAATCCAAGAGGCAATGTTAGTGCCATCATTTTGAGGAGTGGCAAGTAAGTAGATGGTCCAAACTCAATCAAGGAAAGCTTCAGAATCTGACATGGATAAAGAGATCATGGAGACCTTTAGGAAAATAGAGGTCAACATTCCACTTTTGGAAGCAATCAAGCAAATCCCTAAGTATGCCAAGTTCCTTAAAGAGTTGTGCACTCATAAGAGGCGTTTGAGGGGCAATGAGAGAGTGAATTTAGGGAGGAATGTTTCTGCACTTATCCAGCCACCCATGCCACCCAAGTGTAAAGATCCTAGAACTTTCACCATCCCATGCACAATAGGCAATATGGAGTTCTCCAATGCTATGCTGGATTTAGGAGCCTCAATCAATGTCATGCCCAAATCAGTGTACTCAAGCCTCAAGATTGGTGTTCTTTCACCAACAGGAGTGATTGTCCAACTTGCCAACAGAAGCACAACACACCCAGCAGGAGTTCTAGAAGATGTCTTGGTAAGAGTTAAAGATTTAATCTTTCCTACTGATTTTTATGTGCTAGATATGGAAAATGATAACACGCCTGGTCATGCACCATTGATACTTGGTAGACCTTTTTCTGAAAACTGCAAAGACCATTATCAACGTGCATGAAGGGACTTTGTCCATGGAGTTTGCTGGCAATAAGATTGACTTTAATATTTTAGATGCCATGAAACATCTTATGGAAAATCATTCGAATGTGCATGTGGTTAATTTTCTAGATTATTTAGTTGATGAGGCATGTGATGAATTCCAAGCTGATTTAATTTCTGATTTTCCTGAATTCTCAGATTTAGTTCATGCCTTTGAGTGCAATTGTGCTGCTGGTTCTGAGTTTTGTCATGCCTGTGCTGAAATTGAGAATTCTTTAAGTCTTGACATTTTTGAGTTACAATATGATTCTGTCATTTCCTCTAGCTTAGACTTTGATTCTATTGATTCTATTTCTATTTCTGTTTTAGGTAGTTGTAGTTTTAGTAGTAGTGATTTAAACTGTAATGTTGTACATTCTTCACCTCTTTTTTTTTGTACTGCTGACCCTTCCTCCTCTTTAGCCAAGGATTCTGTCTTTGAGGAAACTGAATTTGTAGGTGCCTCCTTGGATGTGATTCCACAAAAACTAATTCCATTATCCATCCAACCACCTGCATTGGAGTTGAAGGCTCTACCAGAAAACCTCAAGTATGCTTTCTTGGAAGCAGGAGACCAACTTCCAATGATTGTAGCCAATAATCTAAAGCCTCATCAAGAAGAAAAATTGATAAGTCTGTTGAAAAAGAACAAGAAGGCAATTGGGTGGACTCTAGCAGACATTCATAGAATTAGTCCTTCGGTGTGCATGCATCACATCCTTCTTGAAGAAGAGATGAAACCAGTGAGACAACCCTAAAGAAGACTCAATCCATTGATTCTTGACGTGGTCAAGAAGGAGGTAAGTAAGCTTCTTCAAGCTGGCATTATTTACCCTATTTCTGATAGTAAGTGGGTAAGTCTGGTACAAGTAGTGCCAAAGAAAACCGGGGTAACTGTTATAGCAAACGAAAATAATGAGTTAGTACCCACTAGAGTTCAAAACAGTTGGCGTGTTTGCATTGATTATAGGAAGTTGAACTAAGCTACTAGAAAAGACCATTTTCCTCTTCCTTTTATTGATCAAATGCTTGAGAGACTTGCTGGAAAGTCTCACTACTGTTTTCTTGATGGTTTTTCTGGATATTTCCAAATTCATATTGCCCCCGAATATCAGGAGAAGACCACCTTCACCTGTCCCTTTGGCACTTTTGCATATAGACACATGCCTTTTGGTCTCTGCAATGTACCTGACACTTTTCAAAGATGCATGATAAGTATATTTTCTGAATTGTTTGAAGATTGCATGGAAGTGTTCATGGATGATTTTTCTGTTTATGGAGATTAATTTGATGCATGCTTGAAAAATTTGGAGAGAGTACTTGAGAGATGCATAGAAAAGAATCTGGTTTTGAATTATGAGAAATGCCATTTTATGGTAGAGCAAGTGATAGTTCTAGGCCACATAGTGTCATCCTGCGGCATAAAAGTAGATAAAGCTAAGGTTGATGTTATCTCCTCTTTGCCTTACCCCACTTCTGTGCGGGAAGTTCGTTCTTTTCTTGGCCATGCAGGATTCTATAGGAGATTCATCAAGGATTTCAGTAAGATCACTCTACCCCTTTCCAAACTCCTCCAAAAAGAGACTGATTTTATTTTTGATTATGCTTGCAGGTTAGCATTTGATGAGTTGAAGAAGCAACTAACTTCCCCTCCTATCATCCAACCTCCACGGTCAGAGCTCCCCTTTGAGCTCATGTGTGATGCCTCCAATTATGTTGTAGGAGTGGTACTTTCACAAAGAGTAGAGAGGAAGTTGCATGTCACAGCTTACGCTTCTCGCACACTTGATTTAGCTCAATCAAATTACATAACCACAGAAAAAGAGTTTTTAGCAATTGTCTTTGCTTTGGATAAATTTAGATCATATATGCTTGGCTCTAAAGTGATTGTGTTTTCTAACCATGCAGCATTGAGATATTTACTGAAGAAGCCGGATGCAACGCCGAGATTGATTAGATGAATGCTACTTCTCCAAGAATTTGATGTGGAGATCAAAGACAAAAGTGGAGCGAAGAATATAGCAGCAGATCATTTGAGTACACTTTTGGAGCTTCCTTTGGAGCATCTACCTATTAGAGACAACTTCCCAGATGAGTATTTTTCCCTTTTGCATGGTACTAGTGAGCCTTGGTATGCTGATTTAGTAAATTATCTTGTTGCATCTGAATTACCTGCATATCAAAACAAACATCAATTGAATAAATTAAAAAGTGAAGCTAGGTACTATGTATGGGATGACCCTTGTGGAAGATTTGTAGTGATCAAATTATTAGGAGATGTGTTCCTAATCATGAAATTGCATCTGTGTTGAATTTCTGTCATACTCTTGCATGTGGTGGACACTTTGGTCCCCAAAGAACAGCTAGAAAAGTGTTAGATTCTGGTTTATATTGGCCTACTTTGTTTCGGGATGCCTACAATTTCTGTAAAAATTGTTCTAGGTGTCAAAGAACTGGAAATGTGTCTAGAATAAATGAGATGCCTCAACAACCTCTTCTCTTTTGTGATATTTTTTATGTTTGGGGTATAGACTTTATGGGTCCTTTTCCAGTTTCACTTGGCTTCATGTATATACTTGTTGCTGTGGATTATGTGTCAAAATGGGTGGAAGCTAAAGCCACCTGAACTGATGATTCTTCTATTGTTGTAGATTTTCTTCGTTCACATGTCTTCTGCAGATTTGGTGTCCCCAAAGCCATAATCAGTGATTAAGGATCACACTTTTGCAACAGAAACATGCAATGGTTGTTGAAGAAATATGGGGTGGTGCACAAAACTTCTACACCTTACCATCCCCAAACCAATGGGCAAGCGGAAGTCTCCAACCGAGAAATAAAGCACATATTAGAGAAAACTGTGTAGCCCAATAGAAAAGATTGGAGTAAAAGGCTTGATGATGCACTTTGGGCCTATAGAACCGCTTTCAAGACTCCCATCGGCATGTCTCCATACAACTTAGTATTTGGCAAAGCATGTCACTTGCTAGTGGAGATTGCACATAAGGCATATTGGGCGGTCAAGCAATGCAATATGGACATGAGCCTAACCGGTAAGGAAAGGAAGTTACAACTTCAAGAATTAGAAGAACTAAGGCTAGCGGCTTATGAGAATGCCCGCATCTACAAGGAGAGGACCAAAGCTCTACATGATAAGAAAATTGAGAAGAAAGAATTCCAAGTGGAAGATAAAGTCCTTCTCTACAATTCTCGCCTCAAGCTCATGCCCGGTAAGCTTCACTCTAGATGGATTGGCCCTTTTGTTGTTACTAATGTCTTTCCTTTTGGTGTAGTAGAAATTCAAAATGAGGCCACCAACAAACAATTCATGGTAAATGGGCAAAGATTGACGAAGTTCTGTAAGGGCTTTTAAGAAGAAACTGTAGAGGAAATCCAACTCTACAGTGTACCGGCTCTGTGATAAGGCCGTTTTCTTTCCCTCATTTTTAATTCATGTCCTCTATATTTTATGTGATGTTTAGTGCTGATTTGCATTGAGGACAATGCAATGTTTGTTGTTACCCACTTTTTGAATAAATTGATGGATTTTTGGTGTGAGAGCATGCATGATGAAATAGCTTAAGTGTGTGAATTGGGTTAGCATGAAAAGAAATGGATCTTATTTTTATAAGGAACTCAAGTAAAGTAGCAATGACGTTGTTTTTAATGAATTTTTAGTAGTCTTCTTTAAACTATGAGAATTTGAGCCTTTATTGCAAAAGAATGTTCTTTCTTGTTGTGAGTATTCCCTATCATGATTTTCACTCTAGAATTTGTCTTGAATCTTTGTTGAGGCTACATTACATATGCATGCTTAGAAATGAATTAGGAATTTGTTTCTTGTTACCCACTTTCAACCAAATAGTCATCCATTATCATTGTTTCCATTGTGTACCCACTTTGTGCCTTACTTCCACCTTTCTTTCTTATGTTTCCAATCCTTTTTCCACCTTAAAACAAATTCTTTCTTTTCCCTAAACTTAGGATTTGAAGAGCTTTAGAAAATTCTTTTGGAAAAAAAGAGATTGATCATGTGCAAAAAGAAGAATTTGTGGGCTGTTGTGAAACTTAGTTTTGCTACTCAAAAGAAAAGAAAATTTTGACAATTCTTCATGAAAAATATACTGTATGAAGAAAAAAATTTTTTTTTGAAAAGTAAAAACAAAAGAAGCATAAAAAAATGAGAAAGAAAGAAAGAAGAAGGAAAAAGAAGTTTGTGCCCAAGTTTCATGGTTCAATTTCTTATGGCTTGATTGATGCTCTTCAATTCTTTAAGTCTTTGTAAACCTTGTTTCTTGCATTTCCCCCATCTTCCAATCATTCTTTTTCCCACCTTACATCCATAGTAAAGTCCTAATAATTCAAGTATGTATGTGATCTGAGTAGTGGAGATTTAGTTCCTTGACAAGCTTATGGTAGTGAATTTGTGATAGGTTGAAAGGAATACACTACCTTAAACACTTGAGAGAATAGAGCACATACACCTTCCCTTGTCAGTGGTTATCACTTGGATTCATTATTGTCAACGAAATTGCCATGATACTTGAACTTTTTAGAAATTTAAGATTAGTTTTCTTTGAGCATTAAACCTTTTCAAGCTTGAACTATTTCATAATTGCATACTTTCTTCATTTATTGTTGTGTTCCTTTGGTGCCTTTGTGCTTTTAATTGATTTTGCCCAGGAGTGCAAAAGACTAAGTGTGGGGGATTTGATATCTAGCATTTTTATATACATATTAACCACTATCTTGGTCTAATTACACTTTCATCTTTAGAATTTCTCCAATTTTATTACACTTTGTGTTTCATTGGATCTAAGTTAATTTTAGATGGAAAATGAACTATTTTCATCTTTTGGAACTTAAATTATTAAAGACTCAATTTAATCCCTCTTGTGTAATTTTCAGAATTAATTTTGGAGATTTCTTGGTGATGTGGCGCTGACATGGCATTCCTGATGAGCTGGACACTGATTTGGCACATTCTTGGATGACTTGGCAGCTTATTCCATTTGTCTGATGACATGGACATGTGGGACCCATTCTGTAGCACTTCAGACCAACTTTTTGCTCCCATGCCTCTGACCTTGTTGAAAGAAGTAGCAGCCATGCCATTTTCTGAAAAGGCCAACCACCATTCTGTAGAAGACATGTCTTCCATACCAGAAATCAGCAAAAAGCAAGGTAGCAGTCAATTTCCATCAGCAGCTTTTTGGGGGCATTAGTTTAGTCTAGTTTCAGACTTTAGTTCTAGTTTTTTTGCTGTAACTTAGACAGATTTCGTAGACCATTTCCCTTCTCCTTTCTCCTTTCTGTTTTTCTGGTTTTTGCTCTCATGGAGGGGCGAATTCTGTTGTAATCAGCCTTGGTTCATACTGGATGTTGTAATTTGAGTTCCCATGCTTTATAAGATAAGATTTATTCATTTTATTCCAGTATTCATATATTTCTATAGCCTCTGTTCTGTTATGCTTATGAATGCTTCTGATTAGAGTTTCATAGACTTAACAATTAGTTTTAATTGCTGGATATGAGGATTTATCTATCATGACTGATTGGAATGGTAGAAAGAGATGAAAATGGCAAGTAATGAAGATCTTCTTACATGATTTGATTATGTTTACTGTGATTACAACAATATGTAGTCAGAGAAGGCTTTCTTTGAGTATGTTTTAGTGTAATCCATATCAGAAGATTTCTGGACTTTTTAGTTAAGAATCAAATAATAAATGAATGAAACTTAGCATCTGAACAAGAACTAGGAAGGTTACACCTCCAGGAAAAACCAAGGCTGGTTGCGTTCTTCCATTGTTGTTCCACATCTGTTGTCTGCTGTTACTGTCCTTAATTGTAATTTCTTTTGTTCTATCACAACCAACCCCCCCTCCCAACCTGGGGACCATTGTGCTGTAAAATTGCCATTATTTCAATTCTGGGCGATTTGGCATCATAGTGGTGTGAACCAGGTAACTGTTATAGCAAATGAAAATAATGAGATAGTACCCACTAGAGTGCAAAATACTTGGCGTGTTTGCATTGATTATAGGAAGTTGAACCAAACAACTAGAAAAGATCACTTTCTTCTTCTTTTTATTGATCAAATGCTTGAGAGACTTTATGGAAAGTCTCACTATTGTTTCCTTAATGGTTTTTCTAGATATTTTCAAATTTACATTGCACCCTAAGATCAGGAAAAGACCACCTTCACCTGTCCCATTGGTACTTTTACATATAGACGCATGCCTTTTGGTCCTTGCAATGCACTTGGCACTTTTCAGAGATCCATGATAAGTATATTTTCTGACTTGCTAGAAGATTGCATGGAAGTGTTCATGCATGATTTTTCTGTTTATGGAGACTCATTTGATGCATGCCTGAAACATTTGGAGAGAGTACTTGAGAGATGCATAGAAAAGAATATGGTTTTGAATTATGAGAAATGTCATTTCATGGTAGAGCAAGGGATAGTCATAGGCCATATAGTGTCATCACGTGACATAGAAGTAGATAAAGCTAAAGTTGATGTTATCTCCTCTTTGCCTTACCCCACTTCTATGCGGGAAGTTTGCTCTTTTCTTGGCCATGCAGGATTTTATAGGAGATTCATCAAGGACTTCAGTAAGATCGCTCTACCTCTTTCTAAACTTGTCCAAAAAGTAACTGATTTTGTTTTTAAAGATGCTTGCAGGTTAGCTTTTGATGAGTTGAAGCAGCAACTTACCTCCCCTCCTATCATCCAACCTCCATGGTGGGAACTCCTCTTTGAGCTCATGTGTGATGCCTTGAATTATGCTATGGGAGCGGTACTTTCACAAAGAGTTGAGAGGAAGTTGCATGTCCTAGCTTATGCTTCTCGCACCCTTGATTCAGCTCAATCAAATTACATAACCACAAAAAAGGAGTTTTTAGCAATCGTCTTTGCTTTGGATAAATTTAGATCATATTGGCTTAACTCTAAAGTGATTGTGTTTTCTGACCATGCAGCATTGAAATACTTGCTCAATAAACCGGATGAGAAGCCCAAATTGATTAAATGGATGCTATTTCTCCAAGAATTTGATGTGGAGATTAAGGATAAGAATAGAGTGGAGAATGTAGTAGCCGATCATTTGAATAGGCTTTCGGAGCTTCCTTTGGAGGATCTTCCTATTAGAGATAACTTCCTAGATGAGTGTTTTCCCTTTTGCATAGTATTAGTGAACCTTGGTATACTAATCTAGTGAATTATCTTGTTGCATCTGAATTGCCTGCATGCCAAAATAAACATCAGTTGAACAAATTAAGAAGCGAGGCTAGGTACTATATGTGGGATGACCCTTATTTGTGAAAGATATGTAGTGACGAAATTGTTAGGAGATGTATTCCAAATCATGAATTTGCATCTGTGATGAATTTTTGTCATACTCTTGCATGTATTGGACACTTTGGTCCCCAAAGAACAATTAGAAAAGTGTTAGATTCTGGTTTATATTGGCCTACTTTGTTTAGGGATACCTATGATTTTTGCAAAAACTGTTCTAGGTGTCAAAGAACTGGAAATGTGTCTAGAAGAAATAAAATGCCTCAACAACCTCTCCTCTTTTGTGATATCTTTGATGTTTGGGGTATAGATTATATGGGTCCTTTTCCTGTTTCTTTTGGCTTTATACATATCTTAGTTGCTATGGATTATGTGTCAACGTGGGTGGAAGGAAAAGCTACCCGAACTGATGATTCTATTGTTGTTATAGACTTTCTTTGTTCATATATTTTCTGCAGATTCGGTGTCCCCAAGGCCATAATCAGTGATCAAGGATCACACTTTTACAATAGAAACATGCAAGGGCTTTAAAGAAATATGGGGTGGTGCACAAAACCTCTATACCTTATCACCCCCAAACTAATGGGCAAGCAGAAGTCTCCAATTGAGAGATAAAGCAAATATTAGAGAAAACCGTGCAGCCCAATAGAAAAAGAATGGAGCAAGAGGCTTGAAGATGCACTTTGGGCCTATAGAACAGCCTTAAAGACACCCATCAGTATGACTCCATACCGTTTGGTATTTGGTAAAGCATGTCACTTGCCGGTGGAGATTGCTCACAAGGCATATTAGGCAGTTAAGCAATGCAATATGGACATAACCCTAGCCGATAAAGAAAGGAAGTTACAACTTCAAGAATTAGAAGAACTAAGGCTAGCAGCTTATGAGAATGCACAAATCTATAAAGAAAGAACAAAAGCTTTACATGATTAGAAAATTAAGATAAAAGAATTCCAAGTAGGAGACAAAGTCCTTCTTTGCAATTCTCTCCTCAAGCTAATACCCGGTAAGCTTCGCTCAAAATGGGTTGGCCCTTTTGTTGTTACTAATGTCTTTCCTTTTGGTGCAGTAGAAATTCAAAATGAGGCCACCAACAAGCAATTCATGGTAAATGGGCAAAGGTTGAAGAAGTTCTATGAGGGCTTCAAAGAGGAAACTGTAGAGGAAATCCAACTCTACAATGTTCCAGCTCCATGATAAGGCCATACTCTTTCCCTCTTTTTAATTTATCTCCTCTTTGTTTTATTTGATGTTTGGTGCTAATTTGCATTGACGACAATGCAATGTTTAAGTGTAGGGGGAAAGAATTTAATTGGAGCTGATTTTAAAAAAAAAAATTTTTGCTGTCTCCTTTGTTTTCTTTGTTTCTATCCAGAATTTTTGAGCTGTCTTTTACTAATTTTCTATACTGATTGGCAAGAATTTTGCTACCTTCTTTACATGTTTTTAAAACTTTATATGTCTTCTAGCTGTAAAATTTTATTTGGTGTTTTTCGCATCTATTTTGGTGTAGTTTTGTGTCGGTAAAGCTGAGTCGCCAGAATTTCTGCAGTGTAGAATTTTGCTACTCAGTTTTATCTTAATTTGATGCTCTCTTTTTGAACATTTGATGAAATTTTTGTGAAAAGCATGCGTGATGAAATAGTTTAGTTTTGAATTGTTTTAACATGATTAGAAATTTAATCTTGCTTTTCTAGAGTTCAAGCTTAAATGGAAATAAATTTGTTTTCAATGAATTTTTAGTGATAGTCTTTAAACTGTGAGGATTTTGAGCCTTAATTGCAAATATGCTATTCTTTCTTGTTGAGTGTTGCATTTATCATGAATTTTTACTCTAGAAGTTGTCTTGAATCTTGTTGAGGCTACTTTTTACATGTGCATGTTTGGAGATGATTTAGACATTTCTTTGTGACCCAATTTTAGCCAAATAGCCATCCCATGTATTGTTTCCATTGTGTGCAATTTTGTGCTTTGTTTCCACTTTTCTTCTTGCACTCTCCACCATTGTTCTTCCCAAACTAGAACTTTACTTCACAATTTGAGAAGTGAAGAGAATTTAAATTCTTTTAGAGAATTGATGTGCTAAAAATTCTTGTAAAATTTTTGGATATTTTGAAACGAATATTTCTCCCTACTCTTTAGCAAAAAAAAATGTGGCCATTCAAAAAAAAAATTTGTGGTTGAAAAAAAAATTTTTTTTGCATCGACGTTAAAAAGAAAAAAAAAAAAGAATAGAAAGAAAGAAATAGAGGAGTAGGTAGAACTTTTTATACCCAAAATTTATTTCAATCTCTTGTAATGTCATAGCTAATGCTCTTCATGTTCTTAAGTTGTTTCCTTCATTTCCCCAAATTGTTTCCACACTTTATCCTTGTTTTTCCCTTCACTTTCTTGAGTTGTTTTCCAACTTTGCTCTATTTTCTTCCTCTCTTTTCATTGTTTTCCACCCAACGTTACGTTCGTGTAAAGTCCTTTTGATTCAAGCATGCATGTGAAACCAAGTAGTGGAGATTTTAGATACTTGACAAGCTTATGGTAGTGAATTCTATGATAAGTTGAATTTTGAGTGATTTACCCTATACACTTGAGAGAATAGAGAGTAAACACATTCCTTGTGAGGAGGCTAATTACTTGAATTCATTCGTGTCAAATTAAATTACCATGATGCTTGGAATCTTAGAAATTTAAGATTCATTTTCTTTAAGTGCTAAATCTTTTCAAAATTATAATTATTCCATTCTAGCATGCTTTCCACGCTTTTCCTTCGGTGTCTTTTGGTGTTCTGAATATTATTTTGCCCAGTAGTGCAAAAGGCTAAGTGTGGGGGATTTGATATCGGGCATTTTTATATGCTATTTGGTCCCTATCTTAGTCCTATTGCTATTTCAATGTTGCCAACTCTCCTATTTTATTATATTATGAATTTATTGGGTGTAAATTAATTATAGAATTAATATGATTCAAATTCATAATTTTATCCCAATTAAATCATATTCTTAATTTCATATTAAATTATTGGAGAGAAAAATGCTCACATGGACATTTTACTTACTTGGAGGCTACCTGGACATGCTGACTGGCATTGACTGGTTAACTAGGGTTGACTAGATTTCTGTCCCACTGTTCTGCACTTTACAACAAAGGGAAAAGTAGCTTTTGCTTTGACAGCATGGGCCTTCTGCAGCAACCAACAGCAGACAGAAACAACAAAGTAGTAGAGTAACTTGTCTACTACTGTTGCCACTTTTTTGATGTTGTCTTGTTGCCCACATCATGGAAGAAGCACCAAGGAGGCATCCAATGAGGCATCTAGGGTGGAATATTCTAAGGCATTTAGGGCATCAGTTTTAAAAATCAGATGACACTTTTATTTTCTGTAACTTAGTAATTTTTGCAACTCTCTCTTTCTCTTTGTTTTCCTTTTTCTGTTTTACTGTCTTGCTCTCATGGAGGGCTAAATCTCCATTGTAATCAATCACTAGGACCTTGGGATGTTTTAGCTTGAATTGAAAGTGCAAAATAAGTGTTTTATTCTCTATTCATCTCATTTCATTTCTGTTCTGCTTTTATGTTTATGTTGTTGTCAGATTTGAACTTGAAAGAGCATAAACAGATTTATATATGAGACATAACCTTGCTTGACTGATTAGAAAAGTGAGTGAAACGAAATGGCTAGTTAGATGATATTTAACTTGATTTGGTTAAGGCTTTCTTTTGAAATGCATCCAGTTATAGTTAGTGAAGATGTTCTTGGCTATAGCTAGTAGCATTAAAATTCTGGAAGTTACTCTAGAATCATTTTTTTTATAAAGAACCAAATGATGAAATGAGAACAAAACTGAATCAATGAGTTAAGTGATGATAGTTGCACTCCCATAAATCCTAGTGGCTGGTTGCATGGTCTTCTATTATTGTCAAACTTGTTTTGCTGCTGATTTACTACTGTTGTTGTTCATTGTTGCTGTTTTGTTACTGCTTCTGCTATTACTGTCGACAAACCCTCTTCGCATTTATGTGCTTTTAATTAGTGTTTAGGTGTTTAGAATAACTAATTAGTGATTAGAAGTGAGGCTCCTTGAGTAAATATGACTTGGAGACCACTAATACCGTAAGATTGCCACAAATTTAATTCTGGGCGATTCGGCATCGTAGTGGCGTGAACTAGCACTACACAACACTAAGTTATCACAACCAAAGCACAGATATATTCCACGCAATTATGTTCACACACATTTAATCAGCTCATAAGCATTCTCAAAGCTTTCAATATAATGCCACTGAACATCAATGGACTCATATCATCCATTACAGGAATTAAATTATGCCCCCTCATCATAGCCTTTATCCTCGCCACAAGGGCTTTCATATTATTCACACAATAAGGATTCCAGTCCATCATCATTTTCATAGTTAGGAAGGCCATATATGCTTCCTATTATATTCATATCTTCCATAATGGTGAGGGCCACACAAGCTTCTTATTATGTTCTCATAAATTACCACAGTTAAGAGGGCCACCTAGGCTTCTTACTAGGTTTTCATCAATTACCATATGCACATAGGTCACAATCTTAGAGGGTCCCGTCGACTCCTTATCCATCCTCATTTTTCCATAATAGAGAGGCCACACAAGTTGCTCTTATTATCGTTAGTCATGGTACGAGAGGGCTACATGACTCTTAGTGCTATAGTCATCTATCATTTCCCACAGAGCCAACATGCTTCATATATCTCATTGTTAGTCATAGTGCGAAAGGGCCACATGGCTCTTCATACTAGCAATAATCTATCATAAATAATAGGGCCATCTGGTCATCTTATATATATTACATTACAATTTTACAATATTGATCACAATCAATGACTGACTTAATACCAATAAAATTCAATTTGTACATCGCATATGTATATGTATATGTATAGAATACCCTTAGGTAGTGCAACAAAGGCCTTCATCTAACTAAGTAATTCATTGAACAATACACAATGATAAACAAATGAATATTGCTTCATTAATACAATATAACTTAATGGGCATCATTCCCGTTTCCCATCAACAAAAGACCACATAAGTATTTACTTGAATTACGCTACATATAAATCATCCACAAGTAAGAAAAATAAATTTGGCACACACAACACCTCAACACAACCTCATTATGAATGGCAAAATTCTCATCTAGGGAACACATACCTCTTCTTCAATAATCTCAACAAAAACAATGAGTTTCACAAGTAAAAGCATACTCATCATTGTTTATTAATCTACTAAATCTTCCTTAATGTCATTTCCACATGCCAATATTAGTTTTCTAATTTAGTACAAGGTCATAAAAAGATCTATTTTCAATATGATGAGTAATAGTAGAGTTAAATCCTCACCCTCAAGGTTTTACTATAAAGTTCTCTAATTATTAGGTCATGTATTAATCTACCATACCCTCTTAATATAAGCTACAAGGAATTTATTGTCAATAAGAAGTATCATGTGGTTACATCTTTAAGATGGGAGGGATGATATATCATTTATTATTTGTCATACTCTAAACAATTGCATCTCACACATAATGCAGTCTTGTACAAGTAGACGTTAAAAGGAGGCAAACAAAGCAATCCCACCTACACCCTCAAACCAAAGGGGTAGTCCCCTATTGGTAATATTCCCTTCCCTTTCTATAGCATTTTTTTATTTGCAAGCCATACATTTGAAAGCATACATATTGTTCACAACAATAATTATATAAGTGACTAAAGGCTAGTATGCAAAAGCTTAATTCATAGCTTTAATTATGTGAGGTTAGGCACTCACCTTAGGAATTTTGGGTTCTAAGGTCCCATAGAAGCTAAGCTATGATTGTCAAAACTTCTAGGATCTATCCATAACAAATGGAGATGAAAAAGATAAAGACACAAACATGCAAAATCATTTTCATTGCAGTGACTAGATCTGTCACTGTAGCGATGAAGGAAAAAAAGGGACATCCCTGTTGCTGTAGTTGTCGCTACAGCGACAAGTCTATAACATCCTAGTACCCATGCTTTTATTTATGGTGAGTTTGACATGTAACTTGAGAACAAGGGAAAAATTTTAGAACTACATAGAACTTGGAAAACAAGGGAAAAATTTTAGAACTACATAGAACTTGGGATCAAAGTGATATATTTTTGTTTGGGAGCAAGAAATTTTGCAAATTGTCCCAGCACTTAACTATAGAGAAATGGCTCCACCAAAGGCCATATACGATTTACCCCTTTGAGGAATGTGTTGAGTCTGTTAGTGACTAAAGGACTACGTTTACCTGTGTTAATTCACAATGTCTTGTGTTTGAAGGCCATGAGTTAGGAAATCGAAAGGAGGTTTCCTAGAATAGAAATGTATGGGAAGCCAAGTTAGTACTTTTGTTAGAAGAATAAAAGATAACATGTTGGATTTTAGTTCCATGAAGTAATCAAGAAGAGGGTATTGTTAATGACTGAACAGTGAGCTACAGAGACATAGAGATTCTATTGTAAGTATGATCTAAGGTCTAGACATATGGTATTGTTTCTGAGCAAGGGATAAAAGAAACTACAAGTATGTGCTATGAGATAAGGGAAGGAAGAATTAAATTGAAAGCTTTAAAGAGGAAAGGAGTAGAAATAGGAATTTTAAAGGGAGAATGTATATGCTATTGTAACTATCATGGATCAATGTTCCAATTTGGTCTTTGAAATATTTTTGGATGCCAAACCAAGTATTTAGATCATAAAGGAGTAAAAATGAGTATTAAAATGAAGTAATAAGTAGGATCATGGATTTAGGAATCATCTTCAAATCATGATAGGCTGCCCAATCATGCGTACTCGAGACGCCAAGGCATCCATGTGATCGAGAGTTTGGGCCATGGTGCCCCAGTGCCTAGATCTGAGGGAGTCATTCATGTACAGGGCATGTGGTGACCGAAGGGCTAGAGCTGGCGCCCAAGGCACCATAGTCTGGTGCATAGATAAAGAATGGCATGTTCAAAATCATTGTGTTGACGAAGTGTAGAATATAGGATACATTCTTTATGATTAAGTTCTGTGTTTAGTGACATTATGAATTATGACTATGTTATTATGTCTTACGTGTCTATGTGTACTATTTTTTTGCTATTAAGTTGTGTAAACGAGTTTGAAGGGAACACCATTGTTATTTTGAAAATGTGAATGAGAAGAGTGTAGTTACAAGAATGTGAAAGCATATGAAATCTCCATGACTTACATACTTGAAAGAAAAATAAAAGCAATTTTTATGATTTGTTCACAAATGTTGTTACCGTGTTAAGTACGTAAAATAATGTGCTTATGATTATCAAATTATCAGTATTGTATGATGATTAAGAGTAAAGGACCATATGGATGTTATGAACTGTGATTGTCTATGATGTCATGTAAAAGCCTACGTTGCGGATTGAGTGTTATGTGCATAAATATACAGTCGGGCTTCGATGTCCCTGGTCTTAGGTTGCTGCAAGTATAGGGCCAACGCGTTGTAGTCGTTGAGTTACTGAGGAGTTAATTGGCTTCCGATCCGTGTGTAAACATGGTTATGTGACCATACTCTTATGTTTGAGGGTTATTTCCAGTTGCTAAATGACGAGACGTGGCTAAAGTTAAATGATATAAATAACTTCCTTGCAACGGATATAATAAATATGGAATAAATTCATGTGGACCAAAAAAATTTTGAATATATGTTGAACTGGTTTGTCTGAAATTATATTCATCATTTTTCTTAATATCACAGTGTAATATCCCAGATTTTAAAATAGTAAGGTGAATTTTCAAAGTTAAAAAAAAATTGAAAAAAAAAAACTCTAAATTTTGAATATATTGAGAACAAAATTCAAATTGAGGGGTGAGTAAAATGTAATATATTGATTAAATTATAAATATTATTATTATTATTATTAATATTGTTGTTGTTGTTGTTAAAATTTCTAATATTAAATATTTAAAGAGACTATTATAAAAAAAGAAGAGAATTTTAATAAGAACAAAAGAGAACAATTAAGAGAAATAAAATAAGAAAATAACTAAGAAAATAAGGAAAGAAAAAGTCATAAAGAAAATCTTAGATAAGAATGGAATTGGATTTTTCTTTTCACTTACGGGCCTAAACAATTACAAAAACAAAAAAAAGAATAAATGGAGATGAGTCTTTGAACAATTGAACCCAAAGGAGTTATGTTGGCATATTCAGAACTACACACGTGTAACCATCCCTTTCTCTCCCTGACTTAGCCGCCTTGAATTATAAGAGATAAAAAATTCGGGATTCTCCCATTTTCCCATCCCGTGAGTCTTCTTCCACTCATGTAAGCTCATCACCTCCTCCTTCTTCAACTCTATTATCCGCCAGCAAAACCTCTGTTTTTCTGAACTGAAAACAGAGGAGATTTTCACTGCTAAAGAAAGAAAAACCGACAAGAGAATCCAACCATGGGAGCTCGAATTTTTCTGGGCTTTATGGTAGCAGTTGTACGATTAATTTCTGACCAGAAAACATGAAGATCAGGTCATAATTCAAGCTAGAAACCGAAAGAAAAATGGGAGCGCAGAAATAGAGTGGAGGACGATGTAAGTTAACAAGTTCAAATTCTGATTCTATTCTTCCATTAAAGGGGTCCCTTTCGTATTATATTTGGGTAGAATTAATTGAAATGTTATAATCTAATTTAATTTAAGATTTTGGGTTTGAATTGAATGAACAGAACCAGGATTTTACATACTACTGTGAATACGTACATCAGTAGCTACATGTAATTTATCTAAACCGAGGATAAGAATTTCCAAGTTAGACACTTAAAATGGCAAATTATAAGGAAGCTTCATTACTTGATCAATGAATATGATAAGTGAATTTATTGCCAGTAAATTTGACTTTTAGAATAGAAAACATGGAAAGTGTAGAAAATCTTTGGCGTTAGTAACAATCTCAGGGCTCCAATAAGATATTTGGCGTTCTTCTCCAATTTGAAATATACAAATTTAGCTCAAAGTTAAGGTGAGTAGGTTGATACTTTCTATGGCTAGTGTTTTTCTATTAAAATTTGCATCATAGTGAAAGCATTTATATATTTAAATTTTAAAAAGAATAATGAGATAAGGTAGATGCGATATATTTTGGTTGTTTGACTTATTCATTTATGATTATGTATAAATATCATTGTGAATGATGATTTTCTTGAGGTGAATTATGCTGCATACTTGTTGTGATACTGGAATTGTACTGATTATGCTGTGTTTAGATTTGTGAATGATTATGAACTGTCATGGACATGTTTGTGCTTGATCTGAAAGGAAAGACATGGTAGTACACCCCATGGGAATATCTACACGGAGTCATAAGGGCGGAGATCTATAAATGAAGGGATAAGGGCGAATGCGGCTAAGGCCACAGGCAACAATCTAGAGGTACCCTGGATGACCCAGTTGGTATGGGAAATTTATGTATTTGATTGATCTTGAAATTGTATGATTGGTTGAATCTCTTGGCGTTATAAGTTATTCTGAATTGTGTATTTTGTGATCTATTTTGTTTGTGAATAATTGGCACATGTTATCATTATGATGCCTTATATCTGTTTTTGTCATAGTATAGTGTTATCCCGTCACTGGGCACGTGGTTTGCTCATGCCCCTTTTATTAATATTTTTTGAGTTAGTTCTTGAAAACAAGTATTTGAACGGGGAGTAATGGATCCTCAACTCAAGAACCCACTTGAATATGGAGGGATGATTTTAAAGTCTTATTCTTATATTTTTTTTTTGAATTTCTTCTCTAGAGTCGCTCTGTGATCGCATAGGTAGTTTAGGGATTGGAATTTTGGTTATTGTAAGATGTGGAATAATGTATATGAATGACTTAATTATGTAAAGATATGTTTCTAAGTATTTATTAAATTTATTATTCATTATGGAATGTATGAAACATGTATATAGTGGTATGATTATTTATATTTGAGTATTCATGTATGTTTTTTTAAAAAAAATGCTTCTACACGTAAAATAAAAACTTATATTTAATGGTGTATTCCATAATATTATATATGCTGACTTGTTAAAATGAATCAGCTTCCGACCTAAAGTCAGACTCTCTCTCGTGCCGGTCATGTCTCTTAGGCAAGATGTGACACGCAGTAAATATAGGTCTTGTGTTTGAAGATAGGTAGGGTTTATGCTGAGTCTCGTGGTTTAGACTCACCCCCTCACAATTTTAGGTTTGGTGGTTTCGGTTATTTAGAGGTGCACGTGCTTCGAGACCTCACCTTTGTTCGGGGTACGGTAACATCTTAGGTAGAATTATTTATTTAAGTATGGAATAGCAAATTCTAGAAAGGCTCTGAAATTAGGTTGGTTACACTGCTTAATGTAAACAATTATATGAAATGTTTATTGAATAAAACTATATGATGATGGTATATTGAGAATGTAAAATGGTATTCATCAATTGTATTAATAAGATTTCATTTTGGTTTCGTTTGAGGAATATTTGTATTGTTTTGTTAAAAAGTAAATGTGGGTTAAGGGAAATTAGGCTTGCGGCGGTGTGGTTAAAGCATCGTCCACGTCAGTCATGTACCTGGTCGGGGGTCATGACAAGCAATCCCTCCAAGCCAAAGCGAGTATCCACAATGGAATATCTCTAATAGTAATCCACACGAAATACGCTAAGAAAAAACCCTTTCAGGTAACGGGGTTCCTTCTCATTCTTATGCTAGCAAGCACGAAGAAGCTATGGAGAAAATCCTCTTGGATGAAGGAGAAGAAAACAAGAGTGTTTCCTAAACAAGATTCTCAACAATTGAGAGAGATAGGGCATCATTCACTTATTGGGCTTCTTAAGGTGGTCACCTTTAAGAAGCCCAATCTCTTTGAGAGAGGGGAAAGCTAAGAGGTTCTCATCTGGGCTTTTCCTTATTTGAGTAAGAAT
This sequence comes from Biancaea sappan, assembly GCA_037074585.1. Taxonomy (NCBI): domain Eukaryota; kingdom Viridiplantae; phylum Streptophyta; class Magnoliopsida; order Fabales; family Fabaceae; genus Biancaea; species Biancaea sappan. The sequence goes on from CM073493.1 coordinate 30,097,450, forward strand.
AGGAACATATTCCTATTTCTTTTATTCTCTTATCTCATTTAATTAATTCTCCAATTTAGGATCAAATCTGCATGTTTGTTTTACATTTCTAGTGAATTTCTATGCATGCGACCCATTAGGTTTATAGCTATGTTGCCATTCACAATCAACACTTAATTGTAAATAGATCACGAGCAATATCTAGCAATACATCGTGACCCCTAATTGACTGGAAAGTCTATTGTTTGATTTTAAACCTTTCTGCAGCTAAAGTGTGTACATGCAATGTGTCCTTTCACTATCTTATACCTACTTGGTTTAGAGTATGGCCTATGTGTCAGCTCCCACTATACTTGGCTACATCAAATCCAACCCAAGTAGTCAATTTCTTGTCCCATGGGATGAATCACTTTAAACTATGTCATTGAATACCATCTTCATGACAAGTTTGCTTTGGCGAAAGACTTTTTAACAATTTTTCCAATAAGTAGCTATGGGTATACTTCCTTCTATCAGGAGTGACGAATCCTCTGCTGACTACTTAAATATTTTCGAAAATTTCACACTGTGCCTAGTCACCACCTTAAGAGCGACCCATGATGGGTAACAAGGAACTGAGTTAAAACATAGGATCCTCAAGTACAAGGATACTTGCACTGTTAGCTACTATGAGACCTATCACTGACATTTGAATAGGTATTCATGTGATGTCTTTAAAATCTAAACAATTGAGACTATTTAAATTGTTTAAAATAAGCATGTCTTATTTGCTTGATTTTGGTTCGCCTATTTGTTGAATTCTAAATAATTATAAAAATTATATTATTTAATAAATAAAAAGGAAATGATGCATGTTATAAATATTCCTAAATAAACAAAAAGGGGTAGAAATTGAGATAGCGGTTAGGCTTACGTTGACATGGAGTTAGTGTCAACGTGTCAGTCCTATGCCTGGGAATTGCGTCATGACAATTATTCTCACTAGCTCATAAACATGGCCTATCCAATTATTGATCCAAATTTTTTGACAAACCTTCTTATTGACTAGAACGATGAAACATACAAGAAAAACACCGAAAGCAACACTTCTAATGTTGTTTCTATGCTTCAGCCTATAAAAGACCCCAAAGTTGGACCAACTTAGAACTAATTGATTTTTCTTGGAAAAATCCTTCATAAGTTGGAGACACAAAAACAATAAACAAAACTCAAAAATAAAATCTACAAAAAACACACCAAAAATGACAATATATTAGAAAAATTAAGAAAAACATTGTAAAATGGAAAAATGGGTCTAAATGATGGAATTTGGCCGAAATAGGCGGGGTGCCCAAAAAATGAAATTGCCTAGGGAGCCTTACTTAGAAGGTCAAAATTTAGTGGACCACTAGTTTCCAGGTCAATTGAGTTACTTTGCAAAAAAAAATGAATAGTGCATGAATAGTAACCTAACTTGAAAAATCGAAAACTTGTAAACCACTTCAGTAAAAAACGTGATTTCATAATTAAATAAATAAACATAAACCTACCTTAACATAATACAAAACATAAACATAACTGAATAGAAACATACAACAAAAACGAAATGCAATCAATAATGGATTCGTTAGAATGCAACCATCATCGTTCTCATCTGTAAATTAATTCACTATTTTTTCAATTCTGAATTTTCCAAGAGCTCTTTTAGAACTAGACTTCATTACAATTATGCTTAGAAAGATCTTTACTAATTTATAAACTAATGAAACCAGATTAAGCCCTAACCTAAATCATGCCCTGCAACCACATACTGATATGCCATTCTTATTCTACTTCCTACACTAACTAGTAATAACAAGGAAGCATCACAGATAGAAATATTCAAACTAGTAATCACATCCATATAATCTAACCAGCACAAATATGAATCTGAACACATGGAAGAAGGCTATAACATAAATAAAACAAATGAAACAACCATAAAACTTATCTAATTAAGCTCCAAGAATTCAGTTTATAACTCCAGATCATCCATGGATTGATTACAACACACTTTAGCCTTCCATGGAGGCTAAAATACACCAAAACAAAAAAGAAAATTTAGGGGGAGGGGGAGTAACCTACGAAATTATGAGAAAGAAATAGAAGAAGAAACTCTTCAATAACTCAAAAAAATGCCTTCTAAAGTGCCTTTAAACTAGCAACAAGAAAGAGGGACGAAATTGCAATATTTTTCCTTTCAATTAGGTCGCTAATTTATTAGGTAAAATTCTATTTATACATCTCAAAATTAGCTTATGATTATTTTCTTCCCCTTTTATCTACTTATTTATTTATTTACTACTTTAATTCATTTTTAAAATTTTTAATTCCCCAAAATAATGTTATTTATTTATTTTTTTTACTTTAAAAAAATTCACTATACTATTTAAAAAAAATCTAGGATATTACACAGAAAAAGTGCAGAAATGTGCAGAACAGTAAAGCCCACAAAATCAAGTCAATCCTCGTCAACTTCAGTCAGTGCCAAGTCATCAAATATGTCCATGTCAATGCTTAGGTGGCACCCAAGTCATTACATTATGTCTCTAATAATTAAATCTGTAATTTAAACACAAGGATTAATGGGTCTCTAATTAATAAAGCTCATAAAAATATAAAATTAAAACATATTAAGCCTATAAGTAAATAATCCAAATCATAGAGAGTTGGCAACATTAAAATGAGAATATGACTAAGATATGGACTAAATTGCATATGAAAATACTCAATATCAATGGGCAAGGTGATATTCATACTACTACAAGCCTAGATCCTTATCAACCCTGACTACACGAACTATATCCTATATAACTTATTTGATCATAGAGCATACTAGATTAATTTACTTAAAAGTAAATAAAATTACCTTACCTCGAGCAATGGGGAAACATTCTCGATTTGCTCGACATTAGTTGTTGAGTTCTCAATTTACTGTCATTTTGATGCTAAATACCCTCTCTTTTGATCTCTTTCTTGTTGTCTTGTAATTCTTAGCTCATATTTTGAGTAGTTTAGATTAGTTTTAGTTTTCTTTGATCTTTTAATAAATGGAATGATTTCATGATTCTTTCATGCGATTTAATGGGTTTATTTGCTATTTTTGGTGTAGGTTGAGTTGGTAAAAAGTTCGTGTTAGAAGATGGAATGCTAGAGCTGAAATTCTGAAAATGCTGATGTGAATGCTGTCTCCCACAGCTATAGCGGCAGAATTTACAGCTATAGCGGTAGAGTGCTGAAAAAAGGATTTTGGAGCTTTCATCTCTGCCAGCCACCGCTATAGCGGTGGATATTCACCGCTATAGCGGTAAAACCTGAAAAAAAACTCATTTTTAAGCTTTCTTTTCTGCCTCCTACCGCTATAGCGGTGGGAATTCACCGCTATAGCGGTAGTTCACGATCCTGCACTGATATAAAAGGCTTCAGATGAAATTTTTAGGGTATTCTGGAGTTGGAGACTGAAGGGAGGCGCCGTTTTGGCTGAGAGGAGCAAGGGGAACCTGATTCTCAAGGCTTGGGGAGCTCAATCCATCATTCCACCTCAGATTCATGGCCAACTTCATCTCTTTTTCTACTTTATGCTGTTTGTTTTCTATGAGTAGCTAGATTTTCTATCTAGGGTTACTATGAACTTGACTCTTGAATAGATTTTACATCCTCTCATGTATTTGCAACCTTATTTCAATTAATATAAGTCTTTCTATCCATTTAATTGTTGCGTTATATAGACTTGATCAATCTATATGTATGCTTGTTGCTGTCTTCGAACTCGGGAGAGGGAGGTGAGAGTAGAACACTGAATAGGAAGGACGAGTGCGTGAACCTTACTAAGTGTTTTCGCTTGTTAGCTAATAGGAATGTTAGTTAATCTCGTTTAATCAAAGCTAGGTTGGTTGTATTAGGCTTAGCCCACACAAGGAATTGCGTAGGAGTTGAGTAACTTAATTGAGATTCGGGAGGATTCTTTTAAGTTATTAGAATAACCTAGGATTAACTTATAGGGTTGAATACGTTACGAGTACGTGAGAGGGGTTTTGTAATTTCTCAGATAGAGGAGAGGGATTAGTGACCCTAGGCTTTAATTAGAATATTTCATCAGTTTTTGCATTGTTTACTGTCATTGAAAGAAAACTGATATATACTTACGGTTATTGATTTTATTTTATCATTCATTGGCTAAAGCTATCTTCAATCCAATTGTTTCGTCCAACTAATTCTATTAAATTTCTTGGGTACTTAGTCGCTTAGTCCTCTTGGGAACGATACTTTTACACTCAAATCACTATATTACTTGTGCGATTGGTGCGCTTGCCAAATCGACTAACATTAGTCTAAAAGTCCTTCTATACCAACAACTGTGAGGGAGTGAGTCTAATCAACAACTCACTCAAACAAGCCCTATTTTACACAAATATGCAAAATAAAATCATTAAATAGAAATATATATACACACATACATAAACCCAACCCGCAACTTCAAGTCGCCCTAAATATTTATGCATGGAATCGCACCTTCAACTCTCATAAGTTACACTCTTGATGCCACTACACCCAACCCCTAGTTTCGACCTCCATGATTGCACACATAACATAACACACATACCATCACATATCAATCTACACAGACTTATTGAATACACATCACTCCAAATAGATCTACATTCTCATGCATCCACTTCTCAAGAGCTTCATCAACGTGGGTCTGCATTCCCACAAATTATCACCCAAGAGCCTTGTAGCATAGGTCTACATTCCCATAGACTAAATACCTATATCTCATGAGCCACTGGCCAGGGGTCTACGTTTTCCCAATGTTTTACTGAAGGATTTCACTATATGGATATGCATCCCCATATTTCTATTTCTCAAGGCTTCATCAACTTGGGTCTATATTCTCACGAATTCATCACTGAGATACCATCCCATATTAGAGAACTTCATCAACCTCGGTCTACTTTCCCACAGATTCATCGCTTAAGAGTTATCACATGAGTCTACATTCCCACGGACTAATCCTCCACCAATCACATCCATAATTACAATATATAACTAGATTATCCTCATGCATAATTTATTTAAAGATTTATAATTGGCATCCTAATAGAATGGTAGTACTTCTACCATCTTTATCCATGCCTCCTAGCTCCCGATTATTTCCACTCACTCATAAATAAGAACCATTACAACCCTAGTTCCTACTATATCTTTTGCGTAGAAACATATTATAGTATGTATCAACATTTTACAATTGGCGTTCATTTGAAAATGTTAGCACCTATATCATTTCCATTTGTTCCCCATGATTCCATTCGGTTTATAATATTGACACCAGACATATTATTACCCAAACACATAAATATAATTAAATTACATTTATGAAGATAATCATAAATTAAATATGTATATAAACATTCAAAGAAAAGTTAGATCCCTCACCTAAACTCCAAGCTAGCCATTTCATCTCAAAAGATTTGGAAGATGCATCAAGGGATCCATTCCTTATTTCCTTGCTTTTCCAGTCGTGGTTGGTCACCGAATACCAGCCTCATCGTCGAAGGATGCTTGCCAGAAGTTTGGATGGTGAAGGGTTGAGAGATGATAGAGAGAACAGAGAGTGAGAGCTAGGGAGAGAGTACTATATTACCCTCCGATTAACCCCCGGTCAATGCTATTCATGGCAAATACTTAATTTCTCTAACTTGGGTATTTCTCATATTCTAGGCACCAACAATTTTCCTTATTATGTTTTTATCTCTCCTCGAACTTAGTAATCATATGGCTCCCTCAATGCCATGTGTATCCTTCCCTAATCACCAGTCATTAATTAATTACACATCTTGCCATTTCTTAATCTCACATTCCTCTATTAAGCAAAGGAAAATTTTTTCTGTGAGCAGATTTTCCTTAAAATCAAATTAAACTAATACCCGAGAACCATAAGTATTGCAATAATTCTCCCTAAAAGAAGTTTAGTCCTCAAATTTCAACAACCTTTAATAACTCGCCCATCCCTTACATTTTCCTTGTGTACTGATAGCAACCCCGTGGCCAAATCATTCATGACCTCTCTCTCATGCCTCGAGCACCCAACGCCCTACTAAAACCCTTGACATCATTACCTAATTGTAATCCTAAGTAAGCTCTTGCAAAAAGAGGAATGTTCTCAGTAGTAAGGGCTATTACATTAGTGTTCTCTACTCCTATGATGGCTTCACTTATGATCAAATGGGGTCTCTTCCCCTTTTGACTACACCAAAAGATTTCTCTAAATCATAGCATAGTACATCTACATCCATTTAGAGGGATGGGATTACACCATTCATGTCATTCCTTGGCATATCTCTTTCCTACCTCGCCCTTAGGGTGTCTCATAAGGAATGTCAAAGGGACATTTAGGACTAACGTCCCTTTCTTGCCTTGCCAAAGTAAGGGAGAAGGAGAAACCATCTCTGCCTACTGATTGTGTCCCATCCATTTTTCTATATCTTCTTCCACATCCAGGCTATCTTGCATCTTCACTCTAAAACATCATCACTTGCCTATGAGTTCCTTATTCTCCTATTCTCCAAGCCATTCTTAATAAGTTTTGTGAGCTATTAAGTGAGAGTGGGCCAATCGATCATCGATCCTGTATTAATCCTGTTGCGTAATTCGTGTGCTGATAGGCCCCCTCTCTCAGTCACACTATTTGTGATGCCTCTCTAACGATGCACTCTTGGAAAGCTATTAGCTCTCTTGAAAGGTGAGACATAGAAGTCCATATATAGGTTTTATTCTCATTTCACGCCATTATTATTTCCATATGGGCTATAGAGCATTTACCTTATGCTTGCCTCGTCTAATCAGACCCGTCTGACCTGCTTCCTCTCTTCCTGGTGAATGGTAGTAGAGTTCTCATGAAACTTCTCCCTTAGACTCAGAGCTATCCTCAAGGAAAGTCCTATTCGCCATGACTACAATATTCTAATAGCCTCAACACTAGGTACTAAAATCAAAATCTGTAACACGTACTTATCAAGTTCCTTGTTGGCTCAAACCCAACAATGTCTTCTCCTTCCTAAGAGATGCCACCTCCTCATGGTCTCACCAGACCAAAATGAGTCTCGAAAAGACTAAAGAATCCTTAATGAGCTAAAACTAACTCCCTTGGATATCTGCCTCGCCATACCCTAGCTCAACTCCTTTTTCTTACCTTTGAAGAGGTACTGTTGATAAGGTTCACCAAGTTCCTCCAATACAAATCTACTATAACCAGGGGTCACCTCAACCAGAGGTTTCCTGGTTCACGCCACTACGATGCCAAATCGCCCAGAATTGAATTTGTGGCAATTTGCAGTATAGTAATCCCCATGTCGTATTCACTCAAGGAGCCTCACTTCTTGATACTAATTAATCATTCTAAACACCTAAACACCAATTAAGAGTACATAAACGTGGGGGGGTTTGTAGCAGTACTAACAAAATAAATAAAACAGAACATCAATTAAACACTATAACAGCAGCAAAATATGCAGCAACAGCAGTAACAGCAGTAACAGCAGCAGCAGCAGAAATTGCAAGAAATTGACAATAAAGAGACTATGTAATCAGCCACTAGGATTCATGGGAGTGTAACTATCATTACCTAACTCATTGATTCAGTTTTTTTCTCATTCCATTGTTTGGTTCTTTATGAAAATGTTTCTAGAATAACATCTAGAATTTAATGCTACTAATTACAGTCAAGAACATCTCTCTACTATAACTAGATGCATTCAGTGGAAAATCTCAACCAAACCAAGTTAAATATATCATTTAACTAGTCATTTCGCCTCCCTCACTTTCCTAATCAGTCAAGCAAGGTTATGTCTTATATATAAGTCAGTTTATGTTACATTCTCAAGCTCTAATCAGAATTTGACAGCAAAATAAACATGACAGCAAAACAGAAACGAAATGAGATGAAAATGGAGAACAAAACACTTAATGCATTCTTAGTTCAAGCTACAACATCCCAGTGGTCTAGTGACTAATTATAATGAAAACTTAGCCCTCCATGAGAGCAAAACAGCCAATAACAGCAGCAAAAACAGAGAGGAAGAGAGAGCTGCGAATTTTCTAAGTCTGGTCACAAAATAAAAGTGTTCTCTTCTTTAAAAACTGATGCCCCTTCAATGCCTTAGAATATTCTACCCTAGATGCCTTCTTCCATGATGTGGCAGCACTTTGACAGCAAAACAGCAGCATAATTAATGTTTTTGTAGCAGCAGATAGGCATGGCAGCAGCAGATTTAATATTTCTACAGCAGAAAGTAACAAACAGCAGCAGAACAGCAGCAGAATATAGGTATGGCAGCAGCAGAACAGCATGGAAAAATTGATATTTCAGCCTTGCTTTCTGACCTACGAAATTTAATATTCATGCCCAAAAATTCTGACTACATGGCATTGAATAAGAATTCAAGTAGGCCCCACATCCAGCATATCCTAGTCAGCATCTGCATCACCCAAAAAGTGCCACATTAGCATCCAAATCAGCATCTTTGTCCATGTCAGCATTTTTCTCTCCAAAATTAAGATTTGTAGGAATTAGATTGAGCATTTTGCAATTCAAGTTCTAAAAATATAAAATTGAAACACATTCAATCCATAAATAGTTTACACCCAATAAATTCCAAAACATAATAAAATTAGAGAATTGACAAAATTAAAGAGGCAAAAAGGACTAAAATAGGGACTAAAAAGTATATAAAAATGCCCGATATCAAATCCCCCACACTTGGCCTTTTGCACTCCTGGGCAAAATAATATTCAGAACACCAAAAGACACCAAAGGAAAAATGTGGAAAGCATGCTAGAATAGAATAATTAAAATTTTGAAAAGATTTAGCACTCGAATGAAATTAATCTTAAATTTCTAAGATTTCAAGCATCATGGCAATTTAATTTGATACGAATGAATTCAAGTGATTAGCCTCCTCACCAGGAATGTGTTTACTCTCTATTCTCTCAAGTGTCTAAGGTAAATCACTCGAAATTCAACTTATCATAGAATTCACTACCATAAGCTTGTCAAGAATCTAAATCTCCACTACTTGAATCCAATACATACTTGAATCAAAAGGACTTTACGAGGTTGTAACGTGGGTAAGAAAAATAGTGGGAAACAAATGGAAAGATTGAACAATGAAACAAAATATGGTAACAACTCAAGAAAATGAAGAGTATTTACAAGTGAAATATAAGAGACTGAGTATAAATAAATTTGGGTCTCAATGTTCTATATGTTCCTCTTTTTCATTATTTTCTCTCTTTTTTTTTTCAAAAAATTTTTTTTTTATTCTTTCTTTCTTTCTTTCTCTTTTTTTTTTCTTTTTTTTTTCTTGACTGGCCAGTCTTTTTCTTTTGCTTGAGAGGAAGTAGAAGAAATATAGTTCAAAACACCCCAAAGTTCACAAGATTTTTCAGCACATCGATCCCTTAAAAGAATTTAAAATACTCCTCACATCTTACGTTGAAAGAGAAAAATATTGTTGTAGGCAGAAAAAGTGGTGGAAGGACGCAAGAAAGAAAATGGATAAGGCACAAAATGACATATAATGGAAACAATGATAATGGATGGCTATTTGGCTAAAAGTGGTTACAAGAAACAAATGCCTAAATCATTTCCAAGCATGTACAAGATATGTAGCCTCAATCAAAGATTCAAGACAAGTTCTAGAGTGACAATCCATGATAGAGAACATACAACAAGAAGAATAGCATTTTTCACTTAGGCTCAAATCCTCACAGCTAAAAGACTATTACTACAAATTCATTAAAGTCAACGTCATTGCCATTTAACTTGAATTCCTTAGAGAAATAAGGCTAATTCATGCTAACATAAATTAAAAGGAGGGAAAGAGTACGGCCTTATCATGGAGCCGGAATGTTGTAGAGTTTGATTTCCTCTATAGTTTCTTCTTTGAAGCCCTCGTAGAACTTCTTCAACCTTTGCCCATTTACCATGAACTGCTTGTTAGTGGCCTCATTTTGAATTTTCTACTGCACCAAAAGGAAAGACATTAGTAATAACAAAAGGGCCAACCCATCTAAAGCGAAGCTTACCGGGCATTAGCTTGAGGCGAGAATTATAGAGAAGGACTTTGTCTCCCACTTGAAATTCTTTTTTCTCAATTTTCTGATCATGTAAAGCTTTTGTCCTCTCTTTATAGATGCGCGCATTCTCATAATCCCCTAGCCTTAGTTCTTCCAGTTCTTGAAGTTGCAACTTTCTTTCTTTACCGGCTAGGGTCATGTCCATATTGCATTGTTTAACGGCCCAATATGCCTTATGTGCAATCTCCACCGGCAAGTGACATGCTTTACCAAATACCAAGCGGTATGGAGACATGCCGATGGGAGTCTTGAAAGCGGTTCTATAGGCCCAAAGCGCATCGTCAAGCCTCTTACTCCAATCTTTTTTGTTGGGTTGCACAGTTTTCTCTAATATTTGCTTTATCTCTCGGTTGGAGACTTCTGCTTGCCCATTGGTTTGGGGGTGGTAAGGTGTAGAGGTTTTGTGCACCACCCCATATTTCTTCAATAGCCCTTGCATGTTTCTATTGCAAAAGTGTGATCCTTGATCACTGATTATGGCCTTGGGGACACTGAATCTGCAGAAAATATGTGAACGAAGGAAATCTACAACAACAATAGAATCATCAGTTCGGGTGGCTTTAGCTTCCACCCACTTCAACACATAATCCACAACAACTAAGATATACATGAAGCCAAAAGAAATAGGAAAAGGTCCCATAAAGTCAATACCCCAAACATCAAAAACATCACAAAAAAGAAGAGGTTGTTGAGGCATTTCATTTCTTTTAGACACATTTCCAGTTCTTTGACACCTAGAACAGTTTTTGCAAAAATCAAAGGCATCCCTAAACAAAGTAGGCCAATATAAACCAGAATCTAACACTTTTCTAGCTGTTCTTTGGGGACCAAAGTGTCCACCACATGCAAGAGTATGACAAAAATTCAGCACAGATGCAAATTCATGATTTGGAACACATCTCCTAATAATTTGGTCACTGTAAATTTTCCACAAATAAGGGTCATCCCACACATAGTACCTAGCCTCGCTTCTTAATTTATTCAATTGATGTCTATTTTGGTATGCAGGCAATTCAGATGCAACAAGATAATTCACTAAATCAGCATACCAGGGCTCACTAATACCATGTAAAAGGAGGAAACACTCATCTGGAAAATTGTCTCTTATAGGGAGATGTTCCAATGGAAGATCAGAAAGCCTACTCAAGTGATCTGCTACTACATTCTCTGCCCCACTCTTATCCTTGATTTCCACATCAAATTCTTGGAGGAGCAGCATCCATCTAAGCAATCTTGGCTTTGCATCTGGTTTCTTCAACAAATATTTCAGTGCTGCATGGTCAGAAAACACAATTACTTTGGAGGCAAACAAATATGATCTAAATTTTTCTAAAGCAAAAACAATTGCTAAAAACTCCTTCTCCGTGGTTGTGTAATTTGATTGAGCTGAATCAAGGGTACGGGACGCATAGGCTATGACATGCAACTTCCTCTCTACTCTTTGTGAAAGTACTACTCCTACAGCAAAATTTGAGGCATCACACATGAGCTCAAAGGGAAGCTCCCACTGTGGAGGTTGGATGATAGGAGGGGAGGTAAGTTGCTTCTTTAACTCATCAAAAGCTGACCTGCAAGCATCATTAAAAGTGAAATAGTTTCTTTTTGGAGGAGTTTAGATAGGGGTAGAGCGATCTTACTGAAGTCCTTGATGAATCTTCTATAAAATCCTGCATGGCCAAGAAAAGAGCGAACTTCCCACACAGAAGCGGGGTAAGGCAAAGAAGAGATAACATCAACTTTGGCTTTATCTACTTCTATGCCACGTGGTGACACTATGTGGCCTAGGACTATTCCTTGCTCTACCATGAAATGACATTTTTCATAATTCAAGACCAAATTTTTCTCTATGCATCTCTCAAGTACTCTCTCCAAATTTTTCAAACATGCATCAAATGAGTCTCCATAAAGAGAAAAATCATCCATGAACACTTCCATACAATCCTCTAACAAATCAGAAAATATGCTCAACATGCATCTTTGAAAAGTGCCAGGTGCATTACAGAGACCAAAAGGCATGCGTCTATATGCAAAAGTACCAAAGGGACAGGTGAAGGTAGTTTTCTCCTGATCTTCAGGTGCAATGTGAATTTGAAATTACCCAGAAAAACCATCAAGAAAACAGTAATGAGACTTGCCAGCAAGTCTCTCAAGCATTTGATCAATAAAAGGAAGTGGAAAATGATCTTTTCTAGTTGCTTGGTTCAACTTCCTATAATCAATGCAAACACGCCAACTATTTTGAACACTAGTGGGCACTAACTCATTATTTTCATTTGCTATAACAGTTACCCCGGTTTTCTTTGGCACTACTTGTACCGGACTCACCCACTTACTATCAGAGATAGGATAAATAATACCAGCTTGGAGGAGCTTACTTACCTCCTTCTTGACCACATCAAGAATCATGGGGTTGAGTCTTCTTTGGGGTTGTCTTACTGGTTTCGTCTCTTCTTCAAGGAGAATTCGGTGCATGCATACTGAAGGACTAATTCCAGGAATGTCTGCTAGAGTCCACCCAATCGCCTTCTTATTCTTTTTCAGTAAACTGATCAATTTTTCTTCTTGATTGGGGTTTAAGTTGTTGGCCACAATGATTGGAAGTTTGTCTCCTACATCCAAGAAGGCATACTTGAGGTTTTCTGGTAAAGCTTTCAACTCCAATGCAGGTGGTTGGATGGAGGATGGAATTAGTTTTTATGGAATCACATCCAAGGAGGCACCTACAAATTCAGTTTGCTCAAAGACAGAATCCTTGGCTAAAGAGGAGGAAGGGTTAGCAGCACAAGAAGAAAGAGATGAGGAATGTGCAACATTACAATTTAAATCACTACACCTACAACTACCTAAAATAGAAACAGAATCTAAGTATAAGCTAGAGAAATTTACAGAATCAGAAGGCACATCAGAATCCAATTCACTATGCAAATCAGAATGCAACTCAGAATTGTCAGCATTTAGAGAGTTTTCAATTTCAGTGCAAGCATGACAGAATTCAGAACCAGCACAATTGCATTCAAAGGCATCTACCAAATCAGAGAATTCAGGAAAATCAGAAATTAATTCATTTTGGAAATCTTCACAAGCCTCATCAACTAAGTAATCCAAAAAGTTAACTACATGCACATTGGAATGATTTTCTATAGGATGTTTTATGGCATCCAAAATGTTAAAATCAATTTTGTTACCAGTAAACTCCATTGACAAAGTCCCTTCATGCACATTAATGATGGTTTTTGCAGTTTTCAGAAAAGGTCTACCAAGTATTAATGGTGCATGGCCAGGAGTATTATCATTTTCCATATGAAGCACATAAAAATCAGCAGGAAAAATTAGATCTTTAACTCTTACCAGAACATCTTCTAAAACTCCTGCTGGATGTGCTGTGCTCCTATTGGCAAGTTGGACAATCACTCCAGTTGGTGAAAGAACACCAATCTTGAGGCTCGAGTACACTGATTTGGGCATAACATTGATTGAGGCTCCCAAATCCAGCATAGCATTGGAGAACTCCATGTTGCCTATTGTGCATGGTATTGTGAAAGTTCCAGGATCTTTGCACTTGGGTGGCATGGGTGGTTGGATGAGTGCAGACACATTTCTTCCCAAATTAACTCTCTCATTACCCCTTAAACGCCTCTTATGAGTGCACAACTCTTTAAGGAACTTGGCATACTTGGGGATTTGCTTAATTGCTTCCAAAAGTGGGATATTGACCTCTATTTTCCTGAAGGTCTCCATGATCTCTTTATCCATGTCAGATTCAGAAACTTTCCTTGATTGAGTCTGCCTATTGGGGAAAGGAAGAGGAATTTTCTGAACCACTTCTTCATCCTTTTTATTTTGCTCACTGGTTGAAGATGAAGGAACACTTTGCTGGACATTTGATTTTTCTGGTTCAGATTCAGAAGCTGGACTGTCTACTTGTTTGCCACTCCTCAAGATGATGGCACTCACATTGCCTCTTGGGTTAATCACTGGTTGGGATGGCAAACTCCCTGAACCTTGGCTTTTCAGCTCATTGATTGTTGTGGCTAACTAGCCAATCTTAGTTTCCAAATTCTGTATATTTGTTTTTGTCCTTTGCTGGAACTGAAGAGTATTGGCAGTCAGTTGCTTCATTAGATCCTCAAGACTAGGCTCAGGTTTCTTGGGTGCTGGAGGAGGTGTATGGCTAGCTTCAGGTTGGTTGTATCTTGTATGGGGTGGCTGGTAAGGGGGGTTAGATGTATTCCCATACTTGAAAGCTGGATGATCACGCCACCCAGGATTGTAGGTGGAGGAATATGGGTCATATCTCTATTGTGGCTGCATGGGTCTACCAGGGAATATACCAGCACATGACTCAGTTAGGGTCTCTTGCAGCTGAGGGCATTGATCAGTATGGTGGGTATTCAGGGAACAAATACCACAGACTGAAGGAGGAGGGGCTTGTTGTTATGTTCTCTGATTTAATGCCAATTGCCTCACCATTGAAGCTAATTCTTCCAATTTATTTTCTATCCTTTGTTGCTCCATGGGAGGTGTCCTCACCTCATTGACAGTAACTATTGGATCACTCAATCTGGTGCCAAATTGCTGAGCATTTTGGGCCATCTTGGCCAACAATTCATTTGCTGCAGTAGGAGTCTTATCCACCAATGCCCCACCAGCAGCTGCATCAACTATATATCTGTCCATAGGCAGTAATCCCTCATAGAAATACTGGATGAGAAGTTGCTCTGAAATCTGGTGGTTTGGATAGCATGAGCAAAGCTTCTTAAACCTCTCCCAATATTCATGTAGAGACTCACCATTCAACTGTCTAATCCTACTGATATCCTTCCTGATTGCTGCTGTTCTGGAGGCTGGAAAGAATTTTTCTAAGAACAACTTCTTCAACTCATCCCATCTTGTTATCAAGGCAGTGGGTAGATAGTAAAGCCAATCCTTGGCTGCCCCATCCAGAGAGAAAGGAAATGCTATTAATTTGATATGTTCTTCTCCAACTCCATGTGGTCTCATGGTAGAGCAGACAACATGGAACTCCTTTAAGTGCTTGTGCGGATCTTCTCCTGCAAGACCATGAAACTTAGGCAGTAAATGGATTAGACCAGATTTTAGCTCAAAGTTAGCATCCAACTCAGGATAATTTATGCACGATGGTTGATAATGCACATCAGGTGCAATCAACTCTTTAATTGATTGTTCTTGCCTATTTTGAGGCATTTGTGCATTTTGATTATCCATCCCAGTTATCCCAGCTGACTCAGAATCTGTAGACTCCAACACAATATCAAATTCAGAATCTGATTCAACTTCTACACTATTGACAGCTAACTCAACAATTTCAGCAAGAATTTCAGAAACTATACTAGTCCTAATGCTATTACTTCTCACTAGCCTATGGAAGGTCCTATCAATTTCTGGATCAAAAGGTGGTAAGTCCACGTGACCAGACCTTCTCATATACTAGAAAGGGCACAAATTCACGAGAAAACAACAAAAAGAACAAAAAGAGTAAAATAAGCACAAAAGGCTCCAACCAAGGAAAATGACCAAAAATGAAGTATCTCAGAAAAATCTGATTTTTCTTGGAAAAATCCTTCACCAATTGGAGGCACAAAATCAAAAAACAGAACTCAAAAAATAAGATCTACAAAAATCAAACCAAAAATCACAATTAATTAGAAAAATGGCTAAAATCATTGTAAAATGGAAAAAGTGGTCTAAACGTTGGAATTTGGCCGAGATAGGGCGGTGCTCCTCACGACAAAGTCATAGGAGTTATGCCCGAAAGGGTCGTGTTTAGTGGACTACCAATTTTTCAAGTCAATCCGATTTAGTTTTTTTAAGCTGATGAATAGTGACTGAAATATAACTAGGAAACTTGAAAAGTTGACTTGAAAAATTTGTAATCACTTCCAACAATACCAAGCCACTTAAAATCAAACAAGAACACGATAGAACAACTAATTAACACTTAGAAATGAATTGGCTCCCCGGCAACGGCGCCAAAATTCTGGTTCACGCCACTACGATGCCAAATCGCCCAGAATTGAATTTGTGGCAATTTGCAGTATAGTGATCCCCAGGTCGTATTCACTCAATGAGCCTCACTTCTTGATACTAATTAATCGTTCTAAACACCTAAACACCAATTAAGAGTACATAAACGTGGGGGGGGTTTTGTAGCAGTACTAACAAAATAAATAAAACAGAACATCAATTAAACACTACAACAGCAGCAAAATATGTAGCAACAGCAGTAACAGCAGTAACAGCAGCAGCAGCAGAAATTGCAAGAAATTGACAGTAAAGAGACTATGTAATCAGCCACTAGGATTCATGGGAGTGTAACTATCATTACCTAACTCATTGATTCAGTTTTGTTCTCATTCCATTGTTTGGTTCTTTATGAAAATGTTTCTAGAATAACATCTAGAATTTAATGCTACTAATTACAGTCAAGAACATCTCTCTACTATACCTAGATGCATTCAGTGGAAAATCTCAACCAAACCAAGTTAAATATATCATTTAACTAGTCATTTCGCCTCCCTCACTTTCCTAATCAGTCAAGCAAGGTTATGTCTTATATATAAGTCAGTTTATGTTACATTCTCAAGCTCTAATCAGAATTTGACAGCAAAATAAACATGACAGCAAAACAGAAACGAAATGAGATGAAAATGGAAACAAAACACTTAACTTGCATTCTTAGTTCAAGCTACAACATCCCAGTGGTCTAGTGACTAATTATAATGAAAACTTAGCCCTCCATGAGAGCAAAATAGCCAATAACAGAAGCAAAAACTGAGGGGAAGAGAGAGCTGCGAATTTTCTAAGTCTGGTCACAAAATAAAAGTGTTCTCTTCTTTAAAAACTGATGCCCCTTCAATGCCTTAGAATATTCTGCCCTAGATGCTTTCTTCCATGATGTGGCAGCACTTTGACAGCAAAACAGCAGCATAATTAATGTTTTTGCAGCAGCAGATAGGCATGGCAGCAGCAGATTTAATATTTCTGCAGCAGAAAGTAACAAACAGCAGCAGAACAGCAGCAGAATATAGGTATGGCAGCAGCAGAACAACATGGAGAAATTGATATTTCAGCCTTGCTTTCTGACCTATGAAATTTAATATTCATGCCCAAAAATTCTGACTACATGGCATTGAATAAGAATTCAAGTAGGCCCCACATCCAGCATATCCTAGTCAGCATCTGCATCACCCAAAAAGTGCCACATTAGCATCCAAATCAGCATCTTTGTCCATGTCAGCATTTTTCTCTCCAAAATTAAGATTTGTAGGAATTAGATTGAGCATTTTGCAATTCAAGTTCTAAAAATATAAAATTGAAACACATTCAATCCATAAATAGTTTACACCCAATAAATTCCAAAACATAATAAAATTAGAGAATTGACAAAATTAAAGAGGCAAAAAGGACTAAAATAGGGACTAAAAAGTATATAAAAATGCCCGATATCATTTCCCTACCTCACATACTGAACTACCTTAAGCAAAGTCCCCGTGTTCCCAAAACATGACCTCAAAAACCCCCTAGCAATCACGCAAGCCAAGGCTACTATTAAAGAACTCACCTCCCCTAACGGAGTCCATCACAAAAGCAACAAGCTGGGCCAAGGCTACATCAAGCATCAACCCACTATGTACCCCCAAGGGTGATCTAACTCAATGTTGTCAACTCCCATGCATCCCATGCATGCATACAAACCAAAATATATACAATTATGTGATCACAACCACATAACACATAGAGGTCATGAGGGAGCACACAAGGTAAGGCTATTGTCATTCTCCGAATATGGTATCTAAATCTCTCAATTATGAGTGTACAACAACCCATTCCCAACTTCTCATGATCTTATCCCTTCTCCCTTGTCCACTGTCAAGCCTGACTAGATCTTTCTGCTCTTGAAGGTGTGGAGGAAGTTCTAGAAATAGAGAGGAAGAAGGAGACTCTTGCCTCATCCCTAATGTCGACTAAGGGCATTCTTCCTCTGCGACCTGCTCAGCTACATTAACTATATACAAACATCGCATAAAGACACACTCTATAATAAAATTCCCCAACATTGAGCATTCTGGGCCAACCTCTCAATTGGTTCCATAGAAGTTCTAGTAACTTGTATTATTTTCCCCTTTACTATCTGTATTGGTCCTCTTTTCATCGATCACATGTTGCACTATCACTGAAGGTTCCCCTTCCACAGCTCCTCACCTCTTTCCTCTATTATGCCATTTGTCCTATCCTACCTTTACAAGCTCTACCAAATTAGTCACTACCTTAGATATGGGGAACATCTATGTTCATGGCCCCACAAGCTGGCACAATAATGGACAGAAGCCTTAAACAGGCCTCTTGTTTCCTCCTTTCATCTGGGAGTATGCGTAGGGCATCTCATGCCAATTGATTGAACGCAGTGCCATACTCTCGTACTACCATGAACTCTTGCTTGAGAACCTCGATCTTACAAGTATTTCCCAAGTAAACACTCAAAGTTACGTGTTGTAATAATGTTCTCTAAAACCCTTCCCATTCCTTTAATGGGGACTTTGGGACCCTAACACCCCTCATTGTGTTCCCTTGATCATGAGCTCTTCCTTCCCAACTGGAACGAAGCTAATCTTCCATGTATTTCTAATCTATTATTTATGTAGTCTTTGTACTCTATGAGCATATCTCTATTCTCATCAAACCACTTTCCGTCTTAGCATCTTTACGATTAATAGTCCCAACACTAGTATCCCTCCACAGAATCATACCTTTGTCTCCCTTTTTCCTCTTGGTAACTCTTACTTCCCTTTCTGCCACTTCATGGTCCATGCCCCTCTTCCTCATAGCCTCTACTCTTCTCAAAATGATTACCTCATCTCTTTCCCGCTATCCTACCACATCCTTCTTCATGGCTTCGAAATATAAATGCCTTGCACTATTTGGGATGCATCTCGAACCCATACACGATAAACATACATGTTAGAGTCACTCAAGAACTCCAATGCATCCTTTGAAATGAACCTGATTCTCTCTATAGTTGTGCTTAGGTTTACAATGATAGAGGAGGACCCACTAAGGTTTCCTTACTTTGTAATTAATAGGAGACCTAACTTTTCCTCTGATACAAGCTTGTCACAACCCGGAACCATGGCCTAGAATTTCCATCATTTCCTAAAAAAGTGGCCGTGATCGGTGAGGTTAATATGATATTTACACCGCTGCAAGCCTAGATCCTTTCTCTATCAACCCTAATCATATACATTATATCCTAGATGGCCTATTTGATCACAAAGCATACTAGAGTAATTAACTTAAAAGTAAACAAATTTACCTTACCCTGAGCAGTGAGAAGGCATCCTTATCTACGTGACATCAGTCTAAACATATTTTCTATACTTACAACTATGAAGAGGGTGAGTCTAACCCACAGACTCACCCCAGACTCACCCAAACTAGCCCTACTCTACATAAACATGAGATATTAAATATTTATATAGAAATATATACGTATACACACAAAAATCCAACCCATGAAACATCAAGTTGCACTAAATATTTATACATGGCATTACGTCCTCGACTCTCATAAGGTATACTCCAAATGCCACTACGCCCAACCCCCGATTTCAACCTCCTCTATTGCACACATACATACCATCACATATCAATCTACACGTACTTATCAAATACCAACATAACTTCTCATAGGTCTACTTTCCCATGCATTCACTTCTCAAGAGCATCATCAACATGCATCTGCATTCCCATGAATTATCGCCCAAGAGCCCTGTCACGTGGGTCTATGGTCTCACAAACTAAATATCCATATCTCAAGAATAGCTTTGTTAGGGGTCTACATTCCCTCAGATGTTCTGCTCAAGGATTTCACCATATAGCTATGCATCCCCATATTTGTATTTCTCAAGGCTTCATCAACGTGGGTCTACATTATCACATATTTTCACCAATATACCATCCCATACTCAAGCGCTTCATCATCATGGGTCTAGGTTTCCACAATATATCTAGATTACCCTCATGCATAATTTAATTAAAGATTTATAATTGGCATCCTAATAGAGTGGTAGTACTTATACCATCTCCATTCATGCTTTTTAGGTCCCAATCATTCCTACTCAATCACAAATAAGAACCTTCATAACCCCTTTTGTGCTAGTTCCTACTTTATCCTTTCCGTAGATACATATTGTCACGACCCCTATCTCGGTACATGACTGGCACAACGAGGGTGCCATAGCCTACTGTAAGCCTACTCTAAGAGACATATAGATAAAAGGAATCATTCAACAGACAATAATATCACAAACGATGAGGATCACATTCATAAGTTTTTAGAAGGCACCACTCCTGACCTAGGAGCAAGGAAGCTTGTCTTTGGAGTATCATTGGAGCCAATTTTTGTACCTCTGACCTCAAACTCATCGATCTATCTCTATCTTTTTGTTGATTTTTTGTTATTTTGTCACCATGAGTAGCTAATTTTTCATTATAGAGTTGCTATGAACTACAGTTTTGAATAGGATTTGTTGTTTCTCTCTATTCTTGTGAACATCGACTTCGTTTTACAATTGTTTTCATTCAATGATTATGGCTTTCCATAATCTTGATCAAAGTGTGGATTGATTTGTGATTTTGCTTGTCTTGAGAGAGAAAGTGAAATTGGACTGATGAATGAAAAGTATATGTCATGAACCTTAGGTGATTAAGGGAATTGATTTGCTAACGATATAGACATATAATCGCTAGCCTCAAATAATCAGTCATAGGCTCAGTTTAAAATTGAACCTAATGCTTGTAAGAATTATAGAGGAATTAGGTTAACTTTGTTTTACAATTGTTTTCATTCAATGATTAAGGCTTTCCATAATCTTGATCAAAGTGTGGATTGATTTGTGATTTTGCTTGTCTTGAGAGAGAAAGTGAAATTGGACCGATGAACGAAAAGTATATGTCATGAACCTTAGGTGATTAAAGGAATTGATTTGATAACGATATAGACATATAATCGCTAGTCTCAAATAATCAGTCATAGGCTCAATTTAAAATTGAACCTAATGCTTGTAAGAAATTATAGAGGAATTAGGTTAACTTAGTTGAGATTTGAGAGAATCCTTCTAGGTAATGGTATGCCTTAGATTTCTTTGTATGTCGATGAAAGCAAGAGTAGCGTAGAATAACAATTCTTATGAAGAATGAAGGGGATTAGCAACTCTAGGCCTTTTTTAATTAGTAAATTTCCTTAACAAAAGAATTTCCTTAACACTTTTGTTATTACGTTCTTTTATGTTAACTATTCTTTGAGTCTTATTATATTATTTACACATTATTCTATAAATTGCTTGGTCTAAATAATATATTATAGTTTCCTGAGTAATTAGTAATTCAGTCCATGTGGAGACAATACTCAAACTTATCTTTTTATTACTTGTACAATTGGTATACTTGTTATGCAATCAACAAGTTTTTGGCACTGTTGCCAGGAAACAAACCCGGGTCACCCGCGTGACAGTGGGAATACTCAATACTATACTACAAAAGATAATAAAGATAATAAAGACCATATGCATCCAGCCGGGCAAAAAATGCTTCAAGGAGGGCAGTTATGGAATTAGACACCATCAACGCTTTGTTAGCTTAGAATGAAGCGTTAACCAAGAACGTTGATATGTTGTGCTGAAGACAAATTGAATAGGCAAAGGTGAATACAATAGTAATGCTAAATGCAAAATGTGATTTCTGTGGAGAGGCTCACGTCAATGGGTGTTGTGAGGAATTTTCTTCAGTGGAGCAATTAATTAAATGAGTAATCTGCAAAGGAACAAGAACAACCCGTATTCCAATACTTATCATCCGAGCTCAAGAAATCATCCTAATTTCTCTTGGAATAATAATCATTGCTTAAATCCCTTAGCCTCATCTTCTGATAAGCCATCTTATCCTCCTGGCTTTAACAATTAGGGTAATTACCTCCCCTAGAATACCATCTCAGGCGGAAAAGAAGTCATCAATGGAAGAAATGTTCATAAACTTTATGGAGAGGACTGAGGCGATAAGCCAAACTTAAAGTGCTACCATCAAGAATTTAGAGACCTAAATGGGCTAATTGGCTATATCTCTAAATAGCATGCTACAAGGCAACCTTCCTAATGGCATAGAAAGCAACCCCAAGAAAGATGGGAAGGAATACTACAAGGTTATAACTCTTCGAAGTGGGAAGCAAGTTCTTGAAGCTCCAACTCTAATTATTCAAATGTAAGACGATGGCATTAGCAATCATGAAAGTATTGAGGAGCAACCACAACAAAAGGTAGATATGGATGCATGTGAAACTCTAAAGGTCAATGACAAGAAGGAAGAAATAATGAAAGAGAAGCCGAAGAAGGAATCATCTGTACCTTCTTCCTTTTCTTCAAGAAACATCCCCCCTATTCCCTTTCCTCAAAGGTATAAAAAGTAGAACATGGATAGGCAATATCAAAAGTTTTTTGGAGATACTGAAACAATTGCACATAAATATTCCTTTTACAAAAGCCTTTCAGCAAATGCCCAGTTATGTAAATTTTAGGAAGGATATGCTCTTCAGGAAGAAACAACTAAGTGAATTTGAGATGGTTAAGCTAACTCAGGAATGCAATTCCATCGAAGCTTTGTAATCCCTTGTAATATAAAGAAGAATTTTGCTGGCAATGTTTTATGTGATTTGGGGGCTAGCATTAATTTGATGCCCCTTGCCATTTTCGAAAAGTTAGGCTTGGGAGAAGAGAGACCTACTACTGTGACTCTGCAGCTGGTAGATAGATCATTGTGCTACCTAAACGGAGTAATAGAGGATGTTTTGGTCAAGATAGATAAGCTGATATTTCCCACAGATTTCATTATTCTTGACTATGAAGAAGACAAGGGAATTCCCACCATTTTAGGGAGGCTATTCCTTGCTACTAGGAGAACACTAATAGATAATTTCAAATGTGAGCTCACTATGAAAGTAAATGATCAAGAATTCACCTTCAATATGAATAAGGTGATGAAAGCACTAGGTGAACCTAAAGAATGTAATCTAGTAAGGGTGATTGATGAAAGTGTACGAATGCACTTTAAATATATGGTGAGTAATGAGATCAAGGAGATAGTTGAATTTCTTAATGCATCAGAGTTATTTTGCAATCTTATTCAGTCTTTTGAGAAGTTGGATAGACCTGCAAGCACAGTAACTCCACTAAAACCATCCACTGAAGAACCTTTTAGGCTTGAGTTGAAGCTACTTCTTCTCATCTTAAATATGTTTGTCTTGAGAAAAATGAGACATTACCAATCATTGTATCTGCTACATTGACAAAGGAGTAGAATAGGCATTTAATAGAGGTCCTAGGAAAATACAATAAGGCTATTGGATGGTCCATAGCTGACATCAAAGGAATTAGCCCATCAATTTGTATGCACAAGATTAACTTGAAGGATGGGCACAAAACCTCTATTGAGCATCAGAGAAGGTTAAATCCGGCTATGAGAGAAGTGGTGAAAAAGGAAATCCTTAAGTGGTTAGATGTAGAAATTATTTACCCTATATCAAATAGCTCGTGGGTCTAAGAAGAGAGATATAACTGTAATGACTAACGCCCAAAATGAGCTCATTCTAACCAGGACTATAATCAGGTGGAGAGTATGCATGGATTATAAAAAACTTAACTATGTCACTTGAAAGGATCATTCTCCATTGCCTTTCGTTGATCAAATGTTAGATCGGTTGGCAAGGCAAGATTATTTCTGTTTCCTGGATAGGCATCAGGGTATAATTAGATTGCCATAGCCCCAAATGACCAGGAGAAAACTACATTGACATGCCCTTATGTTACCTTTGCCTTCTGACATATGCCTTTCAGATTATGCAATGCATCGGCAACCTTCCAGCAATGCATGATGGCTATATTCTTGGATATGGTGGAAAAATCCATAGAGGTATTTATGGATGACTTTTCAGTTTTTGGCACTTTATATGAGTTATGTTTAGCAAATCTGGAATTGGTGCTTAAAAGATGTTAGGAAACTAATCTTGTACTTAATTGGGAGAGAAGTGTCGTTTCATGGTCCAAGAAGGAATTGTCCTTGGGCATAAAGTCTCAAAACAAGGGTTAAAGATGGACAAGGCAAATATTTCAGTGATAGAGCAATTGCGACCTCTAACTTTAGTAAAAGGTGTTGGAAGCATCCTTGGGCATGCAGGTTTCTACAGTCGCTTCATTAAGGATTTCTCAAAAATTTCAAAGCCTTTGTGCAAGTTGCTAGAGAAAGATGTGCTATTCAAGTTTGATGAGGAATGTGTTAAGGCTTTTGAAGATATGAAGAAAGGGTTAATCTTAGCTCCTATGGTTGTTACTCCTGATTGGAGTAAATCTTTTGAGTTTATGTGTGACGCCAGTGATTACGCTTTAGGAGTTGTGTTGGGTCAAAAACATGGGAAGATTTTTCATCCTATTTACTATGCTAGTCGTCCTCTAGCATATGCATAGTTGAACTACAAGTACACTACCACTAAAAAGGAGTTATTGGCTATAGTATTTGGGTTTGAGAAGTTTAGACCGTATTTGGTAGGCAATAAAGTTATTTTTTTTACTGATAACTCGATTATCAAATATTTGATTGGTTTAAAGTATTCCAATCCACATTTAGTCTAATGAATGTTACTGTTTCAATAATTTGACTTGCAGATTATGGATAGGAAGGGTACTGAAAATCAAGTTACTGACCACCTATCACGAATAAACATGGATACTAGTTATGAGATGGAGCTGTAAATCAATGAAAGTTTCCCTAATGAAACTATATTCTTTGTCGAGGAGACCCAAATACCATGGTATGCAGATATCTTGAATTACTTAATGTGTGGGATTTTTCCACCTAACATAACTTTTTAATAAAAGAAAAGGTTCTTGCATGATGTCAAAGTCTAATGGTGGGATAAACTAATTCTATTTAGGATGTATGATGATCAAATCCTCTGGTAGTGTGTACCAGAGGAAGAAATGAAAAAATTCTATGACACTTTCATGGATCAGTCTATGGAGGCCATTATAGCAGTGTTCGGACAACATCAAAAATGTTGGAAAGCAGTTTTTATTGGCCAAGTTTGTTTAAAGATGCAAGGAAGTTTGTAGAGAGGTGCGACCGGTGCCAAAGGAATGGAAATATGTCGAGAAAGCACAAAATGCCTCTGAATAGTATGCTAGAAATAAAGGTGTTTAATGTGTGGGGAATTAACTTTATGGAGCCATTTCCTCTGTCATTCACCAATTAATATATCTTGGTGGCTATTGATTACGTGTCTAAGTGGGTGAAAGCAACCCCAACACCTTCCAATGATGCAAAAGTGGTACTAAAGTTCTTGAAAAAGAACTTCCTTTCTCACTTTGGAGTGCCAAGAGCTTTGATAAGTGATGGAGGGTCACATTTTTGTAACAAGAGTTTGGAGACTCTTTTGGCCAGATATAGAGTCAAGCATCGGGTAGCCACTCCTTACATCCCTAAACTAATGGCTAAATAAAGGTATCTAACTGAGACTTTTGGATAAAACAATTAATACCTCATAGAAGGATTGGGCAAGTAAGCTAGATGATGTGATGTGGGCTTACCATTCTACATTCAAAAACCCAATTAAGACTTTACCTTTTTGGATGGTTTATGGCAAGGCATGCCATCTTCTAGTAGAACTCAAACATAAAGCTTTTTGCGCTGATAAGTTTTTGAATTTTGATGTGAAAAAGGTTGGGGAGAAGAGACTTTTACAATTGAATGAGCTAGATGACCATCTTCTCCAAGCTTATGAGAGTTCTTGTCTTATAAGGAGAAGGTCAAAATATCGCATGACCAGAAGATTGTTCATCGATCCTTTGTTGCGAGTCAAAAGGTCTTACTGTATAACTCAAGACTGAAATTGTTCCCTAAGAAACTGAAATCTCGGTGGTCAGGGCCTTTTGGGGTGAAAGAGGTATTCTCGGATGGAGCAGTGGAAATCACTAATCTAGAAGGTACACAAAGCTTCGAAGTTAATGGTCAGCGGCTAAAGTGCTATTTGGGTCATAAGAGTGAAAAGAAGGGAACCTCGCTTATTCTCGCATCACCAACTGCTTAGGCATCCCGATAAAGTCTAATTGAAAGCTATAAACTTAAAGCTCTTAAGAGGCAACTCAAGTTTTTTGTTGTTTCTAACTTTTATTTCTATCATATTTTTGTGTTTCAAGCTTTAATTGTTTTGGGTATGCTGTTGTTGCTGTGTTTGCAAGTGCTAGTCTATAGCTTCATGATAATTTCGATTGAATACATATTTTTCATGTTGTTTTGAGATGGTGCTCTGATTTTAGGTGATTAAAGGCTGCTCTGATGCTTGATAATATTGCTTTGTTTGGCTCTGTGGTTCTGAGGACTTGTTCAATTTGAAAATGTTTTGGTGTTCATTTTGAGAGGTTATTTGGTGCAACAAATTGAAGTGTCACTAAGGTACAGTAGTTTTAAGTACAAAGTTTTAGGTGGAGAAGCTAAGATTTGGTTCTGTGTTGTCATGCTGTAGTGGTGAGATTTATTTGTTGCAGTGGTAGGGGAAGCCAAAAGGTTAAAGTTTCTATCTAAATACGTTGCAAAGGTGGGATTTGTTCACTGCAGTGGTATTTTAGCAACTAGAAGGGTATCCATATGCTGCAGTGGTGAGCATTTCCTGCTGCAATGATCTAGATAACT
Organism: Biancaea sappan; assembly: GCA_037074585.1. Lineage (NCBI taxonomy): Eukaryota > Viridiplantae > Streptophyta > Magnoliopsida > Fabales > Fabaceae > Biancaea > Biancaea sappan. Next base: position 30,124,333 of record CM073493.1, read on the forward strand.
AAAGGTGGTTATTTCTGGATCATCTCGCTACAGTGATGGAATCGCATCGCTACAGTGATGGAGTTTTAAAAAAAAGGAAATGAGGAGGCACTACAGTAAGAATAACATTTCGCTGCAATAGTGAAGGCCCTATTTTTATTAGAACACCCCTAAATTTTCCCCCACTTCTACCTTAATTTCTGAAATTATCCCCCTACATCAACAACCACCCTATTTCACTGAATCTCCCCTGTTTGTCCAGCTATTCTCTTCACCCAAATCCTCGATAAACCACTCTATTATCCTTCATTCATCTCGTGTTTATGCTTGTGATAGGATTCTTGGTGTTCATTCACTTTCAGTCTTCGACAATGCTTGGTAGGTGACTCCCCTCTTTCAATTTTTGTTTTAGTGGTAATTTTGCATATTAGTACATGATTGTAGGTTCATTTTTGAAATCCCTTTTTCATTTTCTGATTGTTTGGTCATAGGCATTTTGTTAGGGTTTTATTATTTACTCTTATTCTCTTTTATTGTTTTCTATTTTTAGGCTAGAATAGTGAATTGGTTTTTAGTTCTATCTCTGGTTAAGGTGTTAGAATTATAAAGTGTTTTAGTTGTTTTCCCTGTTTGATTTCTCAAGTAAGTTAGTCAACATTAGGTTGCTAATTTAGAGCTTTAGTTATGTAGAATTTTCTTTAGATAGGTTTTTACAAATTTTGACCCTTTCATAGTATTATCTAGGTTTGGGGGAGGGGTAGATTACCTTTATCTAAGCATCCTAGGAAGAATAATGCAATTACTGTATGATTGAATAATTTAGAATGTGTTGGGATTGTTGGTGGAATTTTCTGATTGTAGGGTTTTTGCTTATTCTGGCCACAATCATGGCTCCTGCTAGACAAAAGAGAAAGAAAATTATTGCTAAAAATAATGTGAGTGTTGAATCTTCTTCAAGCTCTGTTGCAAATGATTTCAAATTAGCTGCACATAAGAAGAGATTTGAAACCAACGTAAGCAAAAGGAGAATAGCCAAAGAAAAGGGGATCGATGTTAAAGGTGAAGATTTCCCTGAAATCCAAGAGATAATCGCATTAAGAAATTGGGAAAAGTTGGTAGCTACCCCAACTCATGGATATCTAAGGTTGGTGCAAGAGTTCTATGCCAACAGCTATTGGGTGGCTAATGATAAGGTGAAGGAATTTGAATCTAAAGTAAGGGGCAAAAAAGTGCATTTCTACCCACAAACCATCACTGACTTTCTTAGAGAATATTTCTACAATAAACAACCCTTCAGTTACCACACTCTAAAGAGCAACAGTTCATGGGATCCAGAAGATGGTCTAAGCAATATTTGTGCCCATAAAACATGTCGGGATTTAGATATGAAAGGAGCTTCACACCATATGGAAAGAAAAACTCTACTTCCAATTACTAGAGTATGGTCTACATTCATTGGATATACTCTCTTACTGTCATCAAATATGTCAGACATTTTTTGTTCCAAAAGCCCTGCTAATCTATTGTATTATGAAGGGGATCCAGATCAATGTAGGGCTGTTCATTGCGGATAATATTGAGAAGTTGGCTTAAGTAAACCCCATAATCATTGACTATCCATTTCTCTTAACACAGCTACTTTTAAAATAGGAGGTTCCAAAGAGAAAAGAAAAGGCCATGACACTTCTGGAACCCATTACAATAGAATACATTAGGGGGCAGATGGCTGAAGGTAACAGAAATTTACCCCCTAAAGATTCATTGTGAAAAGGAAAAGAAAAAGTGAGTCTGGCTATGATAAATGCAAGAACAATCAGAATTGAAGATAGGTTGATCAAGATTCATGGCAACATGGCTGAAATGAAGAGTGAAATGGCTAGCATTAAAATTGAAACTCAATACCAAACTGCTTACATATCTACTCTTGGTGGCTTGTTAGCTCATAAACTAGACACGAATGCTTTAAAACTGCCCAATTTTGTTATGGGCCAAGGAGTGGGCCAATTTGAAGAAGCTGATAATGGGAATGATGGCATGGAAGATTAGCCTATTTAGAACTTGATCTATGTTCTATTTTTATTGTTTTTAGTTATATGAGTTTTAGTAGTTTTTACTATTGCGTGATTCTATTGTGGACTGCTAATACAATTGTTCCATGTGTTTTGTTTTGGTGTGATGGATTTTGAACGCTATTGGATGAAAATATCACTTTTTGATGGTTTTGCTATTCCATTGTGCTGAATGAATCCAATGACATTGGTTAATGTTTACATGGTTTATATGAAAATTTTTAATGCATAGGTCTCTTTGCCAACTCTTTCCCCATTGAGGACAATGTGTGATTTAGGTTTGGGTGAAGGACTTATTTTGAGATTTGTGTAAATTTTTTTTTTTTGAGAAGGAAAAACAGTAAGGTGTACATTGTTGCCAAGTTGCTTAGTAGTGTTTAGAAAATAGGAAAATTTTGAAAAATTGAACAAAGTTAAGAAATTATTAATTTCCTTTGTATAAGTGAAGTTTAATCATGCTGCAAATCTGAGATAGAATATTTGAATATGATGTAAGTGAATTTTCAAAATGAGTTACCTTAATTTTATCCAAACAGCAATAGGCAAATTTTTACAATTTGTTTTTGAAAATTTAAAAAACTCCTTAATTTTGAAAATGGATTACAATTTCTTGAATTAGGAATTGTGGAAAATTTGCAAAAGTTCAATAATGGGATAGCTAAAAAAAGTTCAATAAGGGGATAGCTAAAATAGTTCAATAAGGGGACATGCTTTTTATTATTTATATATATATATATATTAAAGCTAAGCCCTTGAGAACAAAAAGTAAATTAATCACTAAAACCTTATTCAGGTTTTTATAAACTATCTGAGGATGAAAAGGACTGATTATGGGTAAATTTAAAATTTGTTAAATTTCCATGCTGCTTGGGTTGAATGGGCATCTATTAAGGAAATCATGCTAACTACAGATTCAAGAATTATTTTTACTTGTGATGAAACTACACTTGCTGATTCCATGATATTTTGAAATTCATAGTTCTATTTGCTGATGCATATCTTGGAAACTTTGGTGAACAGTTGTGAGTTACTTAGAGGTCTTTGCTTAAGGACAAGCAAAAGTTCAAGTTTAGGCGAGTGTTAATTTTCCAATTAACATGATTTATATGCCCTTTTTTATGACATCTGAACCTTGATATTGCTTGAATTTTACTGATTTAATGCCTTTTGGCTTCAAGCTACTCAAATTACGATTTCCCTAAGCTACTTGTGATATTATCAACGTACCTCATTTTTATGCTAGGAATCGGTGTTTTATCTTGTATTTCAAGGTACAAAGGAGGACCATTAATTAGAGGAAAGGAAACCACTGCATTGGGAGTAAGGAATTAAGAAGAATATTGAAAGCAGCAACCTAGTGTTGAACACTAGTAGCAAAACATCTCAATCTGTGCTCCACCACTGCAGCGGTACTAGGTAATCGCAGCAACGCCACTCTACCAAAATTTGGTGTCATATTTCTACCTTCCACCACTACAGTGGTGAGTTCACACAGCTGCAGCATGACTGCCTCTATTGCATCCCTTAGCGCCACGCTGCAGTCATTTTGTGCTCGACCGCTCAGCTTTGAAGACGTGCTGCTGCAGTGGTAGAACTTAAATTTAGCCACATCAAAGGGGCTTTAAATAGCTGTAAAGGAATTTTCCTTAGGTAAGTTTGATACAGAGGAAGCTGGAGAAGCCATTTTTGTTGAGAATAGAAAGGGGAACTTGATTTTCAAAGTTTGGGGTCTCAAATCCATCATTATTCTCCATTTTCATGGTTATTTCTACCTCTATCTCTATTTTCTATCATTTATTTTCCATGAGTAGCTAGATTTTCCTTCTAGATTTACTATGAACTCAACTCTAGAATAGATTCTCTCTCTCTCTCTCTCTCTCATATTCACAACTTGTATTCAATCAATATATGTCTTCTTATTCATTTTACTGATGCTTTGTATGGATTTGATTAGTCTATATATATTTTCTTGTTGCTTTTATCAATCTCGGGAGAGGGAGATGATAGCAGAACTATGAACAGGAAGAATGAGTGCATGAACCTTAACTTAAGAGTTTTCGCTTGTTAGCTGATAGGAATATTAGTTAATCTCGTTTAATCAAAGCTAGGTTGTTTAGTATACTTACTTAAGGGATTAAGTAGGTGTTAAGTATCTTAATTGAGGTTTGAAAAAAAAATTTTAAGTTAATAGATTAACCTATGATTAACTTATGCAATTAAAAGAGTTATAAGTGCATGAGAAAGACATTGCAATTTCTAGGGCAGAGGAGAAAGATTAGTGACTATAGGCTTTTTAATAGATTAATTTCATCAATCTGTGTGTTTGATTGTTGTTAATTGGGAAAACCTTATAAAAAAAATTACTATAGCTAGCTTTTCATTTTGTTAGTTTTTGATATTAGAGCTGTCTTCGACCCAAACATTTTTTTGTCTAACTAATTCTGTTAAATTTCTTGGGTAGTTAGCTAGTTAGTCCTCAATGGAACAATACTTTTATTCTTTTAATCACTATATTACTTGTGCATTTGGTATACTTGCCATATCGCTAACATCTTCCAATTAAATAAACTGTGGGGTTGATCTGTGTTTATGTGTATGTACATATTCATGTATGCCTCCTTAATAATTATGCATGTGTATATGTACATATACATACCTATATATATATGCATATCTTCCTTGAGTTCAAACCATAAGACTACATGTATACATATATATATAGGTTTATTTATATATATTCCTCCACACAACATCCAAAAGGATAATTTGATATATATGTACATACACACTGCCTAAGTATCTTTCTAAGTTGGGTATAAACATATATATACATGCCAATCTCTTAATGTACACTTCCACATAGCATCATATATATATAACTATTCACAAGTAGGCAAGGCATTATTTATTCGTGACTCATTATTCAATTCAAGGCGCATGAACATGAGATTTTATACATATTATACCACACTTGAACTCATGCATTCTCATACTAGGATATATATATTAAATTATACCAGCATGGATATCATGACATAACTACATGGTCTATCACATTTGAATGTATATAGCCACAGCCAATATATATATATATATACTCAATCTTACATAACACATATCTAACAAAATTTCAGGCAAATAAACACACCAAGTAGAGTAGAAGCCCTTTCACCTCAATTACAAGCCAAACAACCTCTGGTCTGAGAAACTTGTGAGAAAAGAGATTGTTGGAGTGATTGGTAATAAGTCCTAGTGATTTAAAAGAAAGAATAGGTGAGAAAAGACAAAAAATTGGAAAAGAAATTAAACTCTGTCATTGCAGTGCTGGCTAATTATCAAATCAGCTCTGATGCAACAAAGGCAACAACATATTAGCTAGGCTACCAGACTTTAGATTCCAAATTATAACTTTCAATCCCTTATCGATCACATGCATTTACAGTCATTAAACTCCACAGTTTTCTTGAACTATTTCACTAAAACAAACCAAAATCTTTTTTGGTACATTGGCCTTAATCTTCTCAAATCCCACTACAAAATTTATATAAATAATTTGACCAATTCACAAAGCTTTCAAATTAAACTAACTTCACAAATAATATCCCTATAACATTACCCAACTTTACTAAAATAATCTAATTATGAGCTATTCTCACAATTTCCTACTGTACAAGGAATTTACTTGGCCTTTCTTGTTTTAGTCAACTATATAGTCATACACAAATATCTCCTGATCATCTTACAACAAAATTATCTGTAAGTATACAAAGAAACCCAATCTGAATAGAAACACAAAGAAATTTGCAATATAATCAATTTAAATAATCTTAAGTATTTGGTTTCATTGATGCAGAGTTTTTTTTATATAGGAAAAGAAATATTTTTAATGAAGAGAGAAAGATACAAATGAAAGAGAAAATGAAAAAATAAACAAGGAGGATAAGAAATCATCCTAAGAAAAATAAAAATTGAAACAAAACCTGTCCACAAAGACCCCAAATAAGGCTAATATAACAATGCCCTCTAATCTCTATAAACATCTACAAAAGGCACCCCCTTAAACAAACCATTGGGTGAAAGCAAAAGAGTGGCAACATGGCAAATTCTACCTCACAACAAATGAGGAGGTAGAGACAGTTGATTAAAAACTCTGACTTTTTTTCCATCCAAATACACCACACAATTGCAAAAATAGCTGCTTTCCACGAAATCTTGTTCTCCTTCCTAGTACTAAGCTTGTAAAATTAGTCACAAAAAAAGCACAAAGGTCACTGATGCAAAGTTTGCCTAACCTATTTTTGTTCTAACCCGTGACATATATACATTTAGATCAATAAAACATTGATTCCCAAACAATTCACAATAGAAATTTCACTAAATCAAAATCTTTAGTCCAAATTATAACAGATTCCAAGATATGTATAAGTAAGATTATCGTTGTAGATCTAATCACAATAAAACAGATTCTTAGACCTTTGTTTCATTTCATAGCAATGTCAGCCAGGAAATGTAAAGAAAATGTCACATCCCAACCTGGTATGTGATTGGCACAATGAAAAGGTCAATCCTTATACCATAAGCCTAGATGCCATGAGACCAGATACAAATTCCTTACACCATATATAAATATATATATACATATATATAATAATAATGATAATACCTACTATGTCTATAATTATCAAGCAAGTAAAAGAGCAATAATTATTACATCACATGGCATTAAAGAACGGTCAATTTCACACACAGAATATTGGCATATTAACATTCTTTCCTAAAAAATTCGCCATCCAGGATCAATTACAATACACACAAACTTTCCTAGTATTTACGAGATCACAGAGTGACTTCTAGAGGTTCAAAGGAACACATTGATTGTAAACCAAGAGCAAAAGAAATCACCCAAAGACAAGGAAGGGATGGTGGATCAAGGAGCCGCTACTATCCCACAAGTTGATCGTCACAGCTTAAGACTCTATAAAATGTCCAAGGCAAAATTGGAGTGAGTAAATTAATTACTCAGTGCGTAAATCTCAATTCAAAGAATAAGCCAGAGACATTAAATAACAACAAAGCATAAGCTTCAAATACATAACTCACCAATTAAATAATCATCCTAGTTCCAAATAATTAACTACAGCCTTATATATATTTATATATATATACCTTTATGAATAATAATTTAGAATTACATATTTAATATCAATAATTAACCATAACCATATAAATACCATTCTACTCACAACCATCACACCGATATATATGTCATTCCAATAATTTACCACCACTAGTCTTTAACACCAAAAAAACATACAAGATATGTATATGCGAATCAATTTGATGTACATAAACTGCCCTAACCTTATATCACCCAAGAGATAATAAAACCCCAATCTTATCTCTCTGGAAAACAGCTTCGGATAAGCACCACAACCATTGCATTATAATATAATAATAATGGCAACACAACAAACCAAGTAAATAAATAATAATACCAAAGAAATCATTCCAAATGATTAACCACACCATTTTGACTAATAAATTCCATTTCAAACTGTCAACCACATACATATAATTTCTGAGCATCCAACCATAGCCATTTATGAGCATAAAGAAACCATATAAGATGGTTTATGAGCATTTCACAATAAAAAAGTAAATATATATAATCACTATCCTTATATCAGCAAGATATAAAAATTGTAAGCCCCATCCTTATAACCCCTATTGGCTTACATGCCAAAGATATACATACATCTAATATATATACCTAACCCCATCCTTATCCCTCTGAGAAATGCCTCCACACAATTCACCATATCTAATTCCATTATAACCATATAATAACCACATGATACTATGTCAATGAAGAATTAATTAATGTCGGACCCCAATACAAATATACTCTAATGCCAACACTTCTAATACTAATTAATTAATCCAAAGTGTATATCATGAGATAAGAATTACAATCTAATTTTCATCTTTGGTAACTATGCTAATGGTACTTGCATTCAAATTCCACAATTATCCTTAATTCCTAAATCCAAGTAAACTACTTCACATTAATAGGAACTGCAGATACAACTTACTCACCTCACTAATGATGTAACAGTTTCCTTACCTTGCATCTTCGAATAAAAACCAATAACCATCATGGAAAGTTGAGAGCTCACACTTAGTAGATAATTAGCCATCTCCTTCTAGGTCTAAATTAGGGTGTTCTTGCATTGATTAATTATAGAACCTCAACATTATTTGAAAGGAACACATTGTCCTATTCTCATTGTTAGAATGTAAATTTAAATAACTCTAAGGAAAAGAGTCATCTCCACTCACCTTGAATTGAGCTCAAAATTGACCTTAAACCACCATAGAGATTGTGAGAGATGTCACAATGGAGTCCCCTAAGCAAAAGAGAACCACAACACATGAGAAAAGCTGAAGAAAACTATGGGGAAGGAAGGCTCTCGCCCACCTAGGTGGACTCCAGCCCGCCAAGGTGGGTGAGCAGTAGCATGTCCACTGGTCTTGGCTAGCTGCACATTGCAACGGACAAGGGATGGTGCATTAGAACCCCCAAACCAGCGAAACAACTCCTATTTTGCCTCCTAGATCTTCTCAAATTCTTTCAACTCAAAATCAAAGTTTAGCCAAACTTAAACCCTCACAAAAAACAACCCAAAAGAGGTTTCTAAACCAAGTAAAACAATATTACTTAAAGAAAATTCATGGTCCTCCCCAAATTTTGAATATATGGAAAAATCCCCAAAAGATGTGGTTTGTCCTTAAATCCCCCATCAGAATAACAATTCTAGACTTCCACAACAGTAAAGAAAGGAACATTAACCCTTTCTCATCCTTTTTAGCACTATGATTCAACCATTCCTTGCCTAGGGTTCCATTATCTACAAAAAAGAGAAGAATGAGGAGAAGAAGGAAAGAACCTATTTACTTGAATCTCCACCTAGGATTGGAGAAGGTGTGCTCAAGTAATAGAAAAAGACATGACAACTGGAGCTTGGCATAGAGGAAGAATGGAAACCGAGAGAGAAGAGATAGAAGAAGTGGAAAGAATGTGGGTGTATCGAAGAATGCTTCAAGAAGGAAAGGAAAAAGCTAATATATTTAATAAGAAGGAAGGAAAAGATTCCTAAGTGTGTCCTTTCACCCATAATTATAAGACAACACTTCTCCTTTCTTTAATTAAAAATTCACTCACACATAATATATAGTCTCAAATAAAAAAAAAAAACCATTTACGTATTAACATAAAGCAAAAATTCTCAATTATCAATCTACCAAGAGCACTCATGTGAATAAATTAAATCAAATATCATAAATTCTCCAAATCAAACCATTTAATAGTTTGGAATTTCAAGATACCATATATCATGCCACAAATTCCCCTTTCTACAAATGCCAAGAATTTTCATTACTAAAAATTTTCTCAAGAATAAATAAGACATTAATAACTATTTTTATTTCAATGAGCCATACACATGTATTATTTATTAAAAAGTAAATTTTTGAAATTTCATCACTTAAACATCACCACAACACATAAGAGCACACCCACAAAGGTCAAATGCCTCTAAGACACGGATGTTATAGAAAAGAAGTATCAAGTTTAATGTTTAACCTCTCACATAGTGTGCTCTATTTTTTTCTTTCTTTCTTTCTTGTTATCAAATTTTGCTTCTTCTTCTGCCAAATCTTCTTCCTCACCTCAGATTAATCCTTTTCCATCCTCAAAATATTGTTGTCGGCCATTTTCTCTCCATGAGGTATCATTTCCTCTCACAACAACCTTTGACGTGATTCTCCATTAAAGCTTCTCTGTCGAACTCACTTTTTCCTGTGATATTCCGAAAAAAAAAAGGAGAAAAGGGTAAAAGGGGTGAAAGAAGGGATGTTTGGCTGACAATGAGGCGATGGCTAATGGCAGCCACCACGGAAAGCTTCTCTCTTTCTTGCTCATTTCGTCTCTCTGCAAAAATAGGAAACCATGACTATTTACTTCCTCTGCTAGCTTCATGAAGTGAAGCTTCCTTAAGAAGCTTTGAACCCAATCAAATGGAGAGAGGGATGTAAATGTGTTCTCCATCCTATAGTGCCACTTGTTCAAATTTTCAGCTTAATTTATTTGAAGTCGTTGCATCTTAAGATAGTTGTTCCATCAGGTCCCTTTGTTTTTTGCATTTATAAAATTTCCAATCCCCCCAAAATCCAAAAATTTTATTTTTCCTTGTTTTATCCCCTCTCCTTAAGTAGATCCCTTCCTAACTTGAAAAAAAAGGATTTCAATTAAGTCCTTAACATATTCTATTTTCATTGTTTGCTTTAATCCTGAATGGTTTCTAAAATTTAAATTTATTCTCATACCTTTATATAGTCATTTATTCAATGTTAAGGAAAATTTTCCCTTTGAAATAGCACACCACGTTGGGCCCTACAGCAATAGTAACCTGAAATCCCAAGATGTTACTCCTTGAACCTAACTCTGATGAGCAATGGAATGCATGATAAGGCTAAAGTGCCAAAGATCATGTCAATACTCTAAAATTTGGTCAATTGTCAAGTTTAATAAACTCAATGATGTGGCCTGCAATTTCTAAATGTTAAAATAGAAGAAATGGACCTAGAGAGAGGAATGTTAAAAGATAATCTATTAATCAAGAAGCTATTCTCTTCTAAGTGCTTTCCTAGAATATAACTACGCCCTTATTTTGCGACCTCAACATTCTTGTTCCTTCTAGAATATGACATCATTATATCCTCTCTCATAATGTTAGACACATCAATAGACTATCTTCAACTCAAAATTGTTTCATATTTTACTATCAATACTAGGGTCTTGATTATTTTTTTCAGGGAATAGTGTTAGGAATTCAAATTTAGATATGCTAAAAAATAGAATTTATTTATGAATATCAAAATGAATTATAGAAAAAAGGCAGAACTCAAAGGAAAATGAACAACAGAAAAGAAGATCCAAAAGAAATACAAACTCAATACAGTAATGCAAAAAATAAAGATCAAAACACTAGTAATGATCCCAAAGCTAGGCTTCTAATCCACCAAGTCTCCAGACTCACTTGACCCATTCCATTGATAATATTTTCCATGATGCCTCACGCTGTCCCTCTCCCCTCCTTTTATAATAAAAACCCATATTGAAAATCTCTTTTCTACCCTTTAACAGAATCATACTCTTAGCACATTACCCTTTTCCCATATAACAGAATAACAAATATCAGTACCTCACCTACCTATCCCTTAAGAACAGCTTTGTCCTCAAGGCTGGAGTAGGCTAACCATATATATATATTGAACCAGTACACTGGACATAACCAATCAACCTATTCCCTTTCTTTTCAGTAAAGGGAATAACCAAAGAACTTCATAACCCATTTGGAGCTTTATTCCAAACATGTGAAATTGGACCTCAACCAAATAAGAGTTTAGGTCATTCAAAAAACTCACACCTAGGTCCAAACCATTATGCAGGAACTAACCCATGCGTTGGACCCATTCTACAGACTTAATCTACCCTAGACCATTCTTGAAGACCCAACACATACCAGTAGCCAAGGTTTTAATTTGATTCCCTCAATCTTCCTCTTTTTACTGAACCCACATGAACGAAAATCCTCTTCGATCTACTACAAGAAAAACCACTGTCGAGTTTTGTGGCTTCACCAATGTAGATGGCCATTTGGTGATGTTCATTGTGGCTTCACTGATGTGCATCTCCAGTCGACCATTTATGTACAGTTAACCTGGAAAATACTTCATCTCCTGGTATTGGTATGTAGGGTAATTTTGACATATTCAAAATCTTTTGCCGAAGTTGGGCTCAAGTTAAAAGAAAACTTAGATATTCAGGTCAGGTTGTGACCTGTTTTCTACTCACCCATGATTGGGCTTGACTATATTGCTTCCAACTCTATCAAACGTTTTGGGTCTACAGTAGAGAAAGATGTGAGGTTTATCTGTGATAATGCGTGAGCTCGTCCCTTTCTTACTTCAGCAATATTCAAAGTCCTTGGGCCTAACGGATCATAGGTTTTAGATGAAGGGGTCGGATTACCCAATCCTAATCCCACTTTTTTATTCCTACTATAACCTGCATCACTGTCATCTTCTCCAAAGAACACCATCCACTAATCTCCACACTTACACGCATTCTCAGTCATTTCTTCATCCATTTCAATGGCTAGTACTTCACCGTCATCTTTCTCATCTCCCATTATCACCAAATGTAATTCTTTCTCAACACATCAGCGCACTGGATGATACTTCTCCCTACTACAGCTCAAACACTACCCATGTAACTTCCTATCCAGGACAAATGATGAATGCCCTAGTTTTTCCCTGTGACAATGGCTAACATTCCCCTCGAGCTTCCTTGTAGTCATGAACGACTTTGAAAAAGAAGATGATGGAGCTAAATTGGTCACAGCTATATGTGACACAAACTCAAAAGGATAATTTTGAGTTGGATTTTGCTCTAATCTCACTCCAGTCCTGTAACCCATCAAAGACGCTACATGATTTGTCTCCATTTCCTGAACTACCATTGCTGGCATTGATCCTCTGCCTTTGTTCGCCTGCGACGAATAAGTAAACCATTGAAACTCCTTCTTCAATCGAGCGTGATTTTATCGGTACACTCAAATCCATCATGAAGGATAGTCCCCCTTTTCCTTCTTCTTCTTCATCTTTCTGATTTTCTTCTTGTTGGTGATTTGGCAAGTGTACCAGTCACATAAGTAAAAAAAAGTGAGTATAATTATCGTTCCTACAAGGATTGAGAAACCAAATACCCACGAAGCTGAAGTAAAATACTATCTAGATGGTTCATTAAATTGAAGAAACTTTAATTGTAAACTTAAACAAAAACATAATCTACAAAATATGTAAAATAAACTAATTTTATTAACTAAGACTAAAAAAAATGGGATTGATTTCATTTAGCTCTTAATCTAATTAATTCGCAGATAAATTTATCTTTGAGTTATTGAAGAACAATTCAATTTAATTACAATTCCTTTAATGTTGGCTAATTTAGAATTCCTTGGTAGAACAATCTGGCCTAAATAGAATAATTGCCTAATTCCTTAGTACAACCATCCAATTTAGTGACTAAGCTCAAGAAATTATACAAGCCAAAAAAATAAGATTTTCTATCTCTAAATTAATTTGATTTATGATAAAATTACAAGGGCAAACTTAATATCCAACTATCCCTAGTATAGATAAAAACTCAAACTCATTAAATAGTGATCAATTATTCAAGAGGAAGAATAATCAGTAAAATCCACTCTAATAAATGAAATTGCACTCAAATAACACATATTCAACAACAAAGCTTCATAAAAACAAAACTACATTAATCCCTTAAAATCTAGGGTTCATCTATATATGGAATGCAAGAACAAAACAATAGTAAAACATAAACTACAACAAAAAATATGGAGTTAATAGTGGAAATAGAGAGAAGAGTGAAAGAAAAGCACCCAAACCCAAGTGAGAAGACATCCCTCTAGCCTTTGGAGACCTAGCCGTGGCCCCTCCTTCTTTTCCTAGCCAAAAACTAACCTAATTTTCTAAAAGACATCTATTTATAGTAGTATAACATGTGACAGGTATTAACCCATTGCTTAGGCGGTACATTCCATTGCTTAGGTGATGGATTAATGAAACACAGGCTCAAGAATAAAATGCCATCACTTAGGCAACCAAGGATATTGCTTAGGCAACAGAGGGTAACAAAGAGGCTTCTTCAGTAGGCTTGCTAGCTTAGGTGAGCATATCTGTCGCTTGGGCTATAGTGTTCTAGAATCTAGCATTGCTTAAGTGTTCTACCGCTTAGGCAATGGAAAGGTCACTTAGGCGATGGAATTAAGAGCTTTTCTTCATTTCTTGGCAATTTGAAGTAGCTTGGATACATCTTTGGCTTGTAAGTTCCAAAGCTTGCTCATCTTTAAGTTTCTCTCCATTTAGATCTGCCAAAACACAAAATAGTAAAATATTACAATTTTTATTTCAAATCATACTATTTGTGCAGTTTATCATAATTTATTCAATAAACCAAGTCATCAAGACTTCAAGGGCTGTGTCTCTGGGGCCAGAAGTGAAGCCTTAGGTGCTATTCTCCAGAATGTGAGGGTTTTTGACCCTTTTCTCATGTATCATTGAACTTTAAGTATTGGATGACGTCTTCAGCATTCCTTGGACACCTTTGGAGCTTGTAAAGCCACCTTTAAGGAAATGAATTTGTTTAAGAAGCTTGAGGAAAGGTAAAGGAACCTTACTCTACCTCATTTGATTGTTGCCATAATTAATCATTTATTTGTTAGTCATCTATGTGTGCTGGGATACTCTCAAATTATGGCTGTTTTTTGTTTAATGAAGGTTAGTCCTTAAGCAAATTACTAAATACAAGTTAGCATAGGCGATACATTTTCCCATTATGTGAGTGTTATGGATGATTATAATTGTGATGAAGCAAGAACTTGCCTAGTGTAAATAAATGAGGTAAATGTAACATATATTGTAAATGAGCAAGAATATTCATGGTGATTAGTTTGTTATGATCGTACGCCTATTTAGAGGTGGAATTTATTGAAGGTATATATATGTGTGTGTATGTGTGTGTAGGTTTGGAGTTTAGGATAATTATAAGGATGATTTTAAGAGGGTATATATATTTATAGATGCATCAGGTTATGTCCTAATTGTGGATTAAAGGAAAGGTACTCTTGCATATGTACATGGATGCTTATATATTGCATTCAAGTACGCTATCGCAAATACATGTATACCTTTTACTCTATAAACTAAAAGGGTAAGTGTGTTGTTCGTATAAGAAAGGAATCTTGTTATGAGAATGCTTAGCATGATAATACATGGAGTGTGGTAATTGAAGTGATGATTAAATCATGGTTGTTGGAACTTATGCTATTATGGGTAAGACTATTAATTTCTTTTGAGATTATTAAATGTTGAATATTTAGTTAGCATTGATGGAGGTACGGAACTAGGATACAGATCATTGTTTGTAAAGTAATTGCACAAATGTATATCTTGATTGCTTGGTTAATGAACGTATTGAGTTAATGACGACACTCGTTATGGAATGATGTTTTCATTGTTTGATGTGATTGTATATGATTGTCTTATATGTTGGCTTGTAGACAAGTTAAAATGAGATTTGTGACTTATGTTTTATATACAGTGTGTGGAAGATCCATGGGGCTAAATTGATCTATTAAATTAAAAATGTCCTGGAACGATGGATAGTATCATTTAAAATGTTCTGGAATGGTGGACAGTATCATCTTTTAAAATGTCCTAGAACGGTGGAAAGTATCATTTTTATAAATGTCCTGAAATGGTAGACAGTATCATTTTTTATTTTAATGTCCTGGAATGGTGGACAGTATCATTTTTATAAATGTCCTGGAACAATGGACAATATCATTTTTTTAAATGTCCTGGAATGATGGACAATATCATTTTTTATAAATGTCTTGGAATAGTAGACAGTATTAAAATCGTAAATATGTGTGCTTATCTATAGGTGTTGTTCTTGTGGGACCTTGGCCGTGATTATATATATAAATATGTCGTATTTTATCAATTGATGTACCTTTGATGAGGGCGTCATGCTTGCATACATGCTTTGTATAAAATATCAAGTTGGGCCTCTAATCGTTGGTCCTAGCCTTATATGGTATCTATGCTATTATGGGTTGTCTTTATCCAACTATTTAGTTATGCAGTGAGTGGTTATGTTGGTACAAGAATAACTATGGATGGAACCTAGTCTAAGGTTCCATCCCTATGAATAGTACACAAGTTTCCTTTTAAATTTCTAATTACTATCTTATTTGAGTATTTTTATACTCATCCCTTCCATTTGTGTACCCTTGCATGTTCTATGTTAGTGGACGAGTCTCTGATAAGGAGTAGTGGAGTCTCTGAGTCTATGTTCCTCTCTCTTGGGATGTTGGTAAGTCTAACATTTGGGTTTCTAAGTCACTCTGTAGTTAGATAGAACACCTAGGAATCTTGTGTTGATTGTAATAATAAGGGACCTATATATATTATATTTATTCCTCGTGTCAATGGTTTGAGGTTAAGCTTACATCAGTGGATGGAGTCCACTTTTGTGCCAGTCATGCTCCCAGGGTAAGGCTTGACAAAGTTGGTAAGGCCTCCCCTATTGTTGTGAACCGTAGCACAACCATTGGATGAGGTTTTGCTAAAGGTGCTGGGGTAGTCTGGGATGGTTCTTCTCCGTGTTATACTCCTTAGTAGTGGTCATATAGACCCTACTTGTGTTTTGAGCTATGTACTCATGGTAAAGGATATTATCACCCCTAAGGAGACATGGGAGGTGGTTATGTATGGGTGGGTGTGAAGGCTCTGAGAAAGTCCTTGTATCGCTGCCCGTTGAGATGGTGCGCAAACACTATAGATTGAGTGAAACACAACTCTCTCCATGTTCGAGTTTAACTCAATGGTCAGTTTGATAAATTAATTATTGTATGCCAATGAAACCATTTTATGGTGATTATTACTTATGTGCTTTTATGTAAAGAAGACCGTTGGAAGCGCCAGTTACGAGAGTTGAGCAGATGGTTTGGAACTCTGTGGAAAAAGGTTGAGGAAGACAAAAAAGGATACTTAGAGAAATTATTGAACGGGACCTTTTAGTAAATGAGATATCTAAAGAGTTGGTCATTGATAGAGCTCAATGGCGTCGTGCGATCCATGTAGCCGGCCCCACTTAGTGCGATAAGGATATTATCACCCTTAAGGGTGCTGGGGTAGTATGGGATGGTTCTTCTCCATGTTATACTCCTTAGTAGTGGTCATATAGACCCTACTTGTGTTTTGAGCTATGTACTCGTGGTAAAGGATATTATCACCCTTAAGGAGACATGGGACCCTTAAGGAGACATGGGAGGTGGTTATGTATGGGTGGGTGTGAAGGCTCTGAGAAAGTCCTTGTATCGCTGCCCGTTGAGATAGTGCGCAAACACTATAGATTGAGTGAAACACAACTCTCTCCATGTTCGAGTTTAACTCAATGGTCAGTCTGATAAATTAATTATTGTATGCCAATGAAACCATTTTATGGTGATTATTACTTATGTGCTTTTGTGTAAAGAAGACCGTTGGAAGCGCCAGTTAGGAGAGTTGAGCAGATGGTTTGGAGCTCTGTGGAAAAAGGTCGAGGAAGACAAAAAAGGACACTTAGAGAAATTATTGAACGGGACCTTTTAGTAAATGAGATATCTAAAGAGTTGGTCATTGATAGAGTTCAATGGCATCGTGCGATCCATGTAGCCGACCCCACTTAGTGCGATAAGGCTATGTTGTTGTTGTATTACTTATGTGCTTTTATGCTAGTGGGATCATGTAATTGTTAGCTGTATAACTAGTGGGAAGGAATAAAGTTAGCTAAGTTGACCAAAAAAAATGGGAAACTTTTTTTGTCACATCCTTCCTAGGACATGTGACCGGCACGAGAGTGAGTCTGAACTCACCTCAGAACCTAATTTATTTTAATGATTTGACATGCATAAATTTTGAAATAGATAAATAAAATAGACTTTAACTAGCAAAAAATTTCTTTTACTAATTCACAAATAATTAAATATAAATAATCATTTTACCATGAATATATTCTATACATTCTATTATAATAAATCAATTCAATAAAGTATTTATAATCAATTCTTTAATATAGTTCTTTCGTATACATCATTTCTCAACTTACAAAAAATAGAAATCCAAATCCTAGGCTACCATGTGATCACAGAGCGACTCTAGAATAGAGAAGAAAAGATACATGAACAAGAATTTTAAATTACCCCCTCGGACTCAAATGGGGTCTTGAGCTAAAAGGAATCCACGACTACTTGCACGAAGATTTTCTTCAACTACCAACTCTAAAAAATGTTAATAAGAGTCATAAAGCTAAGAACAAAAATAGTTATAAAGCATCATAATGATAACGTGTTGGTCATTCATAAACCAAATATCAACACAATACAATATAATCCAAAATAGTTCTCAGCAGTATGCAAATAATTGAATTACATTTTAATATCACATAATCCAGAACAATAATTAATTTAATTAATTGCATAAATTTCCTGTACCAACTGGGTCGTCCAGGGTACCATTGGATTGTTGTCTGCAGTCCCACTGCATCCACCCTTATCGCTCCATTTATAAGTCTCCACCTTTATGGCTCCTTGTAGAATTTTTTCCATGGGGTGCACCACCATGCCTTTCCATTTATTTCAATCACATACACAATCACAATTATAAACATAGTTCGTAATCATTTACAAGTCAAACCATAAGATAAGTCATATCACTTTCCACACTTAAACACAAATTCATCAACATGTACATAATCATCCACTATTCAAAAAAATTATACTCCAAATCATATCTCAACATAAAAGCTCATTTGTAATTACTAATCATCCACAATAGTATGAGTATATCATCCATTCAATATTCACATGATGATATTTGTGTATAGATATGTCCATGCGAAATTTTTGAGAGCACAATTCCTCAATCCTAGAAAGTGTGCATGAATGCACATACTTGTTCTTCCACAATTAATCTAGGATTGACGCATTTACATACATACATATATAAGGTTTGAATTGATTCATAATACTATATATAAGAGTATAACCTTATATATATATATATAAGTGTGTGCCCATTTCTTCATTTACAATCTAAGCAATAAATAGGCATGTCCACACATGCACACTTCCGAATAGTTATAGCAATGGTGAAGGCATGAACATATTTGTACTTTTCCAAACATAAACATATACTCTTCCTCGCATATTTCATGTCATGCATTCGAGCATGGGTGTAGCTTATACAAGTAAATCTCAATCATAATAAATATCAAGAAATAATTTAACTAAATTCCCTTCACATTAGGATACTCTAAATGTTTTCATTATGACGCAAGAAAGCATACAAAAGAAGTTTAGCCATAGAAAGTGTTAACCTACTCACATTGAATCCAAGAAGGCTCTCATACTCTAAATTGGAGGAAGGTACCAAGGAACTCATAGGAGACCTAGAAAATAAGCCAAAAAGGAAACAACACCATTTTAGAAGTTAAGTCACCAAGCATTCAATAGTGTTCTATTTTTCTGCTAGTTTTGAAGCCCCAAATTTCTCAAAATTCCTGGTATTAATCCATAGCCCCAAAAAATTATGAAACTTGGTAAAAAATCTTCTTTATATGTTAATATGCCATGGTAAAAATTTCAGATTATAATTCCCTCATTTGCCCCCTCTACAGACCTTATTAGTGATCCAAAGTCATAATTGTCCAATTCTGGTAAAAGTACTATTTTATGCTTGATAAACCATCCTGACCATATCCAAATGCAATGAAATTTTGTAGATTTTTAGTTTCTTATTTTAGCTAAGTTCAATAAAAATTTCAGATCAAAATGTGGTCTTTAGCTAGCCAAACTAAATCAATTTCCTAAACTGCCTAGATTTGCCTCTACACAGAGTTCAGATTGTGTTTATAAATAGTTTGCCAAGCTAGCCTTCTCTAATTGTCATGAAACTTTCTAGTTTGATTCATTGTCCTCCCAAGTAGTCGAGATAAAGTTTTAAACATTTTTGGGCCTCATTTGGTCATCCAAAATACTTAGAAAATGTAGCAGGCCAGATTAGTCCTGTTTTCCTTTTTTTTTTTAAATTTCCACTACTGTTTTAGCTGTAATAAGGGAACCAAACCACCCTAGAAAATTCTAAGATAATCTAGGTACATTCTAGGACACCATTTCTAATTAGATACCAATTTTCATAGTAATCTAAGCTAATTCTATATTCCAAACAGCCCCATGTATTTCAGTAGTTCATGACAGCTCATGTTGGTCAATATTTACTTGCTTTCTCCTAGTTTCTCCTAAATTTCATTCGACCAACCAGTAGAAAACTCACTTTTAAATTCAACATTCTGATCTAAACTTCCTTACTAACACTTAATAATTTCCACATCCAAACTTTAGTGCAAAATTTCAACGAACCAACATTGGTAACTTAAAAAGGCCATATTGACAACATAAATGAAATAAACTAGAAGGTTTCCAAATTCTAATTTCTCTGTACATTTAATTTGTCAAACCATTAGCAACACCCTTTTATTATTATTATTATTATTATTATTATTATTATTATTGTTATTGTTATTATTATTATTATTATTTCCTATTGCAAATTATCCTCAATATATCCAAGATTTAGAATTTTATTTCCTTAAATTTTTCTTTTTACATTTAAGGGCCCACCTACTACTTTAAAAATCTGAGATGTTACATATTTTGCGTTGATAAATTATATTAATTATGTTGTAGCTAGCATGTAGACTAAACATGGCTGAATAAATAAAGTGTGCATACGATTGAGGGGATGACCCAATAGGACCGTTATAGTTGAGAGCATTGACCTAACAGGACCGTAACGTGAGAACTCACATGTATGTGTGCATATACATATAGGATGTGTGTATGTTGGTATTATTGAGTTTTGTGTCTTATGTGGAAATATTTAATTCGGCATATTAATAATCTTGGATTGGATTGCAATTGACAAATCATTGATAATAATTAGTGTTTATACATCTTTTATCTTGTGAATTTTGCTATAGAGGGTTCCAAGTCCTTATATTGCTCTGTGATGAGGTGAGGCAGGGTGTGCCAAGTGATCGTATAAAAGTTGAGTAAATCGAGCATGATAATGGGATATATGTCTATTTGAATGATTGGTAATAGAACCTGATACATATCACTCTTGGATTAAATATTGTAGTCTAATGATAATTTGTTTTTGTATTTAAACTACAAGTAATTATGGGGGCATAAATCCATTGTTTTTTGCTTGATAAATGGCAACAATTACTTTCTCTTATTAATAACTCGTGCCTTGAGGGGGTAATTGGAGTATAAACCATAACAAAGAACTATTATAGAACCATACAATTGGATTAGGTTAAGCACATGAGCAATGTCTTGTTATGTGGAACAATTGAACCATCTTCTGAGTTGAATGCACTTCTTTTATGTACAGTGTACTGGTTATATCTCTGTTGTTGTGATCAGGTACTTAATTCATTCATAGAATTTATTAAGGTTGGCATATAACTCTGGTAAACAAGAATGGGCTAGGTAAACTTCCCTAGGAGTTGGGTGAAGTAACATACTACTTCGAAGTGATAGACATTCATTGTTTCTATAGTGTGAATGTATGATTAAATACGTTGACATCGGTTAATAAATTGAGAATTTCGTCAAGGTTTTTTAGATTATAAAGATGTGTAGAATGACGGACTGGTTGATGTGACTAATTATAACGAGTGGTAAGGAGACTATGGAGAGACTTTTGAGGGGACATATCTTGAAGCATGCGTGACTCGACGCCATATTAACTGAAAGAGAACAACCTAGAAAGTTAGTGTATTGAAGGATTTGATATACTCTTGTAGCCTAATTATATCTTGGAGTTCAGCTTATCAATGTAGAGACGTTACTGCGTAGAAGATGAGTTGTCACATTAGAGATGAGTATAGCTGATGGCAGTAACTTGATGAAAGGAACCGGGTGAAGGTGTGTCGGCGTGTTAGTAGAATAGAGTGTTTGTGAAGAAGGGTAATTGGAGTGAGGAAACAATGACGTCGAGATACTGGGTTATGGGCATATAGTAGGATGTGATTTATCGCGTCTTACGACCAAATTGGGTCAATATGTGTTTCAAAGGAATGTGTAATGAATGTAAGCCAATTGTTTGAGGCTGGCTAAGCCGATTCTGGATGGCACATCTTTGGTCAAAAGCAAGGAAGAATTTGAAAGTTTGTGGTAGGCATGCCCCAAATTTTTGTTCCTTTGGGAAATCGTTGTTTATCGATGTGTATTCAACCACCCAAGGTAGCGAGAGGGGCCAGACACCTAAATGTCTCCAAAGTGTACAAGCCCATTATACGGACTTATATTTAAAGGAGTAAATGAGAGGGAAGAGGAGAGGAAACACAGTTGTATGATTTATTCGATTGTTCCTACGTCATGTTAAGGAAATTCAGGGATCGAATTTCTTTGAGGAGGTAACACTATAATGCCCCATGTATTACTATGTAGTTTATAGTGCACAAATTTGAGTAAAAGAAATTTTTTTGTGAGTTAAGGAGTCCCGACTAGTGGGACAAGGGATTTTAAAAATTTATCAAGGATTAAAGTGAAAGGGAGGGAAAGAATTTACAGTGTACTAGTGGAAAAGGACCGGATAAGAACTCGTGTAGGGAAATAGACCTTATAAGGATTAATTGTGGATCTGGTACCTTAACAATG
This sequence comes from Biancaea sappan, assembly GCA_037074585.1. Classification (NCBI taxonomy): domain Eukaryota; kingdom Viridiplantae; phylum Streptophyta; class Magnoliopsida; order Fabales; family Fabaceae; genus Biancaea; species Biancaea sappan. Next base: position 30,146,798 of record CM073493.1, read on the forward strand.
TTGGAGTTGAGGTTAGAGTGGATTTTGAGGCATCGAGAGAGACTAAAGTGAACAAGCACCACTACAAGAAAAACTGAGATTAGCGACGGAAAAATCCGTTGCTAAATTAGTAGAATTCCGTCGCAAATATGTTTGCGACGGAAAATATTCCGTCGCAAAAACACTCGTTACAAATGATTTGCGACGGATTCAATATCCATCACAAAATTGGCGACGGAAAATTTTCGTCGCAAATTTTAATTTTCGTCGCAAATAAAATTTGGGAATTAGTGACGGAAACCATTCCGTCGCTAATAATTCCGTCGCTGATCAGTGACAAAAATTTGTATGAAAATTCCGTCGCTGATCAGCGACAAATATTTGTATGAAAATTCCGTCGCTAATTCAGTCACAGAAATATTCGTCGCTAATTCCGTCGCTGATCAGCGACAAAAATTTTTATGAAAATTCCGTCGCTAATTTCGTCGCTAATTTTTGGACTTTTTTTTAATATATTTTGCCAGTCATGATAATTCCAAAATCAATTTTCATCAAGGAAAATAAATAAATAAATAGTTATGCAAGTAATTTTGTGACTATAAATTCATTTTTTTATTAAAATTCTAATAATCTTCATACAAAATAAGAAGTTCATCTAGTAACTCCAATACAATATTCTTCCAAAACATACATGCCAAGTTTTTCATGTAACTTATAAGCATAATCCTATTACATTGACAAAATCTCCTATAAAAGATGTAATCAATGGCCCAATAATATTCCTAATCTCATCATCAATCTTCTTCAACTCAAGATACTTTTGGAAGCACTCATATGTTGTCATGATGTTAAGCTTCTCCAGACACTTCTTCAAAGATTTCTCCTCTGTTTCTTTAAGTTCCACCAACTATATCCAAAAGACATGAATATATCACATGTGTTATGTATTTGACTGAGTACTAGTGATATGTAAAAGCAAATAGATGGGCTTGATCGTGCAAAGAAAATATTTTTTATCCAAAAAAAGAGAAAATGATTGAAGACAAGATCCATTCCACAAAGCAGTAATTAAGACAATCAAAGGGAAGGTGAGGGTGAAATATTTTGATGCAATCATAGGTGAGAAAAGGTTAAAATAAATGACACAACAGATGACAAAACCATTAGAATGAGCTCTAAAGTTGCAAAAACTTCAAACAATTAAACATTAGAAGCACCAAGCATGGAGAATTAAACAGAGATTGCCAAGCTATGGGAATATCTAAATTTTACTTGTTTAAAATTGAATCTTTTTGGGGTCATTGTCTTCGTCCTTCTCCAAACAGACATAGGTGTGCCTTTCTTTTCCCAAGCATAATTTACATAATTTAATCATGAATAAAAATAGAGTCTGAAGAGGTAATAAATAAATATTGCCAAGCATTTGTGCTAGGTAGAAGTAACAGCACACAACTACCAAAATGATTCTACATAATCACATATTCTTGGCTTTAAGGTTTGCATAATTTGCATCACATAATCATGAATAAAAACAGTCTTTCAGATACAAGATTTCAGAGGTTTAGTGGTAACATCATATAATAGCAAAGAGGCAATGAGCTGATAGTATCACATCAGGTTAGCCAGAGAAAAATAAATAAATAAATTTGAAGCTATAGATAATAAATATATTCAGATTTAAGCAAGCATCATTTTCATTTTTTAAGCAAGCATCATTTTCAAGGGATTGAAAAACAAATTTAACATCTAAAAAATGTAAAAATATCTAATTACCATTTTGTCAACTCTTACAATTTTTGAAGGTAAGCTTAACTGAATACATATTAGCAAAGATTCACAAAAGCAGTGCAAGTGCTTCAAAAATAACGTAACTCAATAAACATAAAGTTTGAGTAGATTGGAGATTATAACTATAAGAACCATTCTGGATTTTTTAATAATTCTTCAAAGTGCCTAGCCAATATAATTTATACCAAAACAACATAAAAACATATTCATTTTCAGACCATAGCAGTTTTAGGATTCATAATGGATAACAAAACATGAATAATCCACTAAAAGAGTATCACTTACAGTCCAAGTGAAAAGTAAAGTAACATCTGCACATGTTTGGCCAAAATTATTCAGCTGCACCAAAAAAAAGTTAATTGCTAAGTATTAAATAAGATTTATAAACTTATAACACAAAATATGTGATGAAGAGAAAGCCAAAAACAACCAAAAACAAAAAATAAAAGAAAGATTGGAGAAAGCCAATCATGTTTTTCCTTTGGAGTAATTAGCCAAAAATATAAATTCATAAGCAACATAAATTTTTCTTTTTTACAATTGACCCTTTTATTTATTTGCATTCAATAGAAAAGCATCTTGTTGTCCAATTTAATGTTATTTTTATTTTACTAACACAGGTGTATGTATCATGGGTGGGGTGTATGTATCGTGGGTGGTAAATTATACTTATATCCACCCTAACTTAAATCTTTAAATTTAATTTTTCTCTAAGATCATCAAATAGAGTGAACCATGGTAAAAGAGTTTTTGGGCACTTCACTGCTTCTGTGTTATCATTTGTAGACCTTTAATAAATTATATTAGAGACAAGTTCAATAATCACAATCTTTCACTCTATTAATTAAAACCAAGTTTTAGCACAAGGTATAACAAGTCTGTGCTTTGTCCACACTTCAAGCCCAGAGACTTTCATGTGAGGGTGAATGTCAAAGATTAAAATGAAACTACATATGAGTCTTTCCTTATTACCTAAAACTTTTGAGTTGAAATGGTCAATGATAAGAACTAGCCGAATAAAATGTATTTCACTATTTAATCCTTTAAAGATCTATTGCTCAACTATACCACTTGTGGAGACAGCTCAAGCATCGTCTTAAACATTTAGCATGCAAGTCAAATCATCTACCTGTGCTACACCAAAACATTTAAATCTCTTTGCTATCAGATCAAATTATCTAATTGACTTTCCTCATCTTTTCCCCGGTACGGCTACCCTTAGGTTTCATGATTTGACATTCTTGATTTTAATGTTACAAGACCATTTTCATATTTAAAAAATCATGAGAAACAATGGAAGAGTTCCATAAAATGGTAACCTTACCAAAGTTGTAAGTCCATCACAGCAACCGACCTCATTCAAAACTATCCTCTTAGAATAAAATTACCCTTCTGTACAGACAAATTCTAAAATAATCCTAATTCTACTATGACAAGAAACCACAATTAATCCTCTCAAATAACTAATTAAAGAATAACTTCCAATTCATACAATATAACAAAACAGCTGTAATGTAAAATACTATACATTCTAATCTCATTCTTCAAACTATCCTAGAAGAAAACTCATCTAACGACAAGGTTAACTTAACTTTAGAACATGAATAAAAAAATTAAGACATTCTAATCTAAAATGGTTATGAAGAAATATGACAAAGAAAAAAAAGACTTACAAAGATCAATGGGACTCTCACATCAGATAATTGCAAAGATTTATTATCATATCCAAGGATGAGATGTTTCTCAATGTTTTCAATGGAAGCTGACGACTTTTTTTGTGATATTTAAATTGAGGATTGTGTTTTCAAATAGTATCCATGCCATAAGTACAAGAGCAAGAGCAGCATAAAACACAACTTCATATCTGCACAGGTTTCAATAAGAAAAATATTAAACATCTATATGCTCACAATAATGGAGTTCAAAGGGCATAAAAAACCAAAGGCTTTTGAATAATTTAAAAGTAAACAATAAGATAAAGAAATAGAGGAAAAAAACCACCCAATATTAAGTGAATATGAACTATCACAATATGCGACGAGAGGAGAGGCAGGTTGAAACATTATGTGCAAACAACAAAAATATCACAGTAAACATATGGCAGAGGACCGCAAACAGAGGGCTATGATTAAATACCTTCAAGGGCAGTCGAGAACAAAGAAAAATGTTACGAGAACGAAGAAGAACCGAGAATGAAGCAACATTGAAACGAAGCACAAAGAAGAATGAAGCACGAAGAAGAACCGAGAACGATGGTAGTCGAGAACTCGAGACTTTGTGTTGAGCATAACCAAGAATGACGGGAGCACTAGTCATTGGAGATTGAAAAAGCAGTGAGCTGATTACAAATGAAATTAGGGACTAGGGTTAATCAGCTAATCGGTCCCTTGCACAGTCAGAGGAAGGCTCCTTGTAGCATCCTCAAGAAGCCCCAAAATCTTGATTGCAGCGAGGGTCACGTGTGTGTGTTCTAGGGTTCCGTTGAGGAGTCTCACTAGTCTGATGAAAGGGGTGTGAGAGAATTGGGGAAAATTTTCAACTTTTGACCAAAGTAAGTGGGGAAAAAAGAATGGAGGGTAATTTTAAAAAAATTAATATAATTATAAAAGATGAAATAATTAAAAAATAAATTAATAAAGAGAATAAAAATTATAAGAATTATAAGAACTAAATTTTTTAAAGAAAAATTATTAATTTATTTTATTTAAAAATAAAAATTTAATGAAAGATAATTAAATAAATAATTGTTAAAAACTTGTTATAATTTATTTTGTTTTAACGCCTGCCTATTATATAATGGCAAATATATATAATTCTATATGGTATATACTACATATCCATCATATTACATAACATTCAATTATTTTTCTTTTTTCATTTTACATGGGAATATTCTCATTATAATTAGTCACAATTAATTCGATTGATACATAAGGGCGATTTGGTCTAGCGTAGGAGAGATAACATTGATGCAAGTCTTCCTGAGGTGCAAAATAGACCTACAAACATCAAGAATGGTATAATTTCTAAATTTCCAACACCATCAAATAATACATAAGAAGGAAATATCCATGTTAACTCCCTGTTGGCATTTTTAGGTTAATAATAAGAGTTACAATTATCGAAACACAAATCCAGCTAAAAGAATTCATAATTTATTATAGGATTTTTTTATTCAACTGTTGGATTAGAAGTAATTAATAGTCCTAATGAAGAATTTTTTTTTTCATTTGTTGTATTTAAAGAATTTTTTTTCACTCTTTAAAAAAATTCACATAGGCCCTTAAGAATGAAAGAGGGAGGCCTTATATCTCACATGTCACTCAGGTCCTTGTTTGATTTTTATTAAAAATCTTAATTTTTTCCAAATTTATCACATTACTCTTTATCTTATCTTTTCACTAATTAGAAACCTCCACACTACTTAAATAGATTTTAAAATAAGTTCTATTATTATATTTTTAATTTTTTTAATTTTTTATACATATATAAAATATAAAATATATATACTATCATTAATTTTATATACATAATAATTTAAATTAATTTAATTAAAAAATAATATGTTTATTTTGTATTATTTTAAGATTACAAAATACATGCATTTTTTTGTCATTTTATATTTTTCATCTTTAATTTTTCCGTCCAAATCCAACCAATAATTGATTCCTACCATCAAGGTCATAATTCCTTCTGTGCATGTCACTTATCACGAGACGGTTAAGGACGCCCTTTCTCCTTGATTCATGCACTAGGGCTCGATTTTGATGGATATCCGAAGGCACCAATGTGTGCGTGTCTCTTTCTTACACATGTGCTTGTGTGTGTGTGAGAGAGGCTAGGGCTAAATGTTTAGTATGTAAGTGTGGTCATGCCATGCAAAGAAGGGGATGAGCCATGCGTGAAAAGAGAACTCACTAGGGCTGGAGTAGAGATCGGAGCTTAGACGAAACAGAACAGTAGAACAAGACCAGAGAAAGTGAGTAATGAGAAATGAAACTAAGGATAACTAAGAGAAGAAAATGAGAGAAAATATATATAGTATATATATATAAAAATGATAATTTTATATAAATATTAAATTAGTAAATAAAATATAAAAATTTATTTTAAAATGAAACTTAATTTTTCAGAAGTATAATTTTCAGTTTAAAAACTTCCCTAAATTTATTTTATTAATATTTATTTTTTTAATTGATTTGACAATTGGGGAGAAATGTAAAAAAGAATGAGAGGGGAGAAATGTTTGTGACGGAATTTTCCATCACAAAATTAAAAATTTTTTGCGACGAAATTTTCCATCGCAAAAATAAAATATTTTGCAACGGAATTTTGCGGCGGAATTTTCCATTGCAAAATTAAAAATTCGTTACGACGGAATTTAGCGATGGAAAAAATATTTGCGACGGAATTTTGCGACGGAATTTTCCGTGGCAAAACTAGAAATATTTTCCAACTGAATTTTGTGACAAAAAATTCTGTCGCTAATTTTAGCGACAGAAATTTAATCAGCGACGAAAATTTTCCGTCGCAGATTCCATATATTGTAATTTCAAATCAGCGACGGAATTTGCGACGGAATTTTTCCGTCGCTATTTGAAGTTTTTCTAGTAGTGCATGGGGACTTCGTGTTTTAGAGAAAAGGGATAGGACGATGTGTATTTTCATGGAAGTGTAGTTGGGTGCCCCAATTTAAATCATGCCCTTATTTATCTTGCAAGGTCCTAGTTAATGAGATCACCAAAGGGATTAGATATAAAAAGATGGAAGTGGGGCCTTCACCACACTAACTTAAATTGCACATTTCCCTTCCTTTTTCTCTCATTCTTTTTTCTCTCATTCTCTGCCTTCCCAGAGCTCTCTCTCCCTAAGTCATCTTCTCCACACTAACTTAATTCTTTTACCATGCCACCTAAGTCATCTTCTCCAACATCCAACCTTGTACATTACTTGTAGATGAAAGCTTGGGAGTAGAGGTAATTGAATGTCATCCATCTTCTTTTTCTTCTTCCTTTTATCTCTTTTTGGATTCTTGATCATCTAAGATGGTAGTAAGCATTTCTACATGATTTAAGGCTTGAGGTGTAGTTCAAAATTTTTTGGCATGATTAATGATGAGTTTAAAACTAGAAATTTATAGATTTGTTATGTTCAGAGCTAGATGATAGAAATGGCTAGCACCCAAGAGGGGGGGTGAATTGGGTTTAAAAAAAATTGCGAAGACTTGATGGAAGTTTAAGAAGTTTTAAAAACAATGCCAAGCTTTTTATGAAAGTAAAATAAGTATGATCAAGATGAATAAATATAGAGTACAATTAATCAAAAACAATTAAAGAGATGAATGAATATATAGTCCAAGAAAGTAAAGAACATATAAATAATTAAAGAGCAAGGGAAGAGAAAATCAAACAGCGAGATTTATACTGGTTCGGCTTAAACCAAGCCTACATCCAGTCCTCAAGATAACTTCTTGAGTGTTTCACTATAAACCACAAGTTTATGCAATTGGGCACTTGTAAGCCACTACAACATAGAGATCTTTTCTTCCTCAAGGGTGTCTCTCCCCCTTACAAGTTGTTTTCTCTCAAACACTAACTCAAGGAACCAATCATTGAGCAATTAAATTTGAAGGCTTAAGGAAAATAATGGTGGACACTCTCAAAGTGTATATAATGCAGAAATTAAGCTCAGAATATTTCTCTAGCAATTTAGAGAGAATGAAACTCAAGATAATATAAGAAATGAACAATTGAAGCTTGATGCAAATGGTGTTGTGAAGTCTCCTTTATATAGTGAAACCTTGCTGCTACAGTGACTGCTTTAGTCAAAATTGCTACAGTAAGCTTCATCATCATTTTTCAACCTTTCTACAACAACCAAAAAACTTTATCAACCTTTTTCAATAATCAATATTCTTTTTCAAATTTGCTACAGTAAAAAGTATTCTTTTTCAAAGTTTATTACAACAACAAATAAACTTTATCATACTTTTTCAACAATCAAATTTCTTTTTCAAATGTGCTACAGTAAAAGATATTTTTTTTCAAATTATATTATAACACCCAATAAACTTTGTCATACTTTTTCAACAACCAATAAACTTTATCATACTTTTTCAACAATCAAATTCCTTTTTCAAAAGTGCTATAGTAAAAGATATTCTTTTTCAAATTATATTACAACACCCAATAAACTTTATCATACTTTTTCAACAACCAATAAACTTTATCATACTTTTTCAACAATCAAATTTCTTTTTCAAAAGTGCTACAGTAAAAGATGTTCTTTTTCAAATTATATTACAACACTCAATAAACTTTATCATACTTTTTCAACAACCAATAAACTTTATCAAAAATCAATTTATACTACTATATTTAAATATATAAAGCATTAAATATATTTGGGCTAAGAAAGATTGAATCATGCATTTGGGTCAAGAACATTAAATCATACATTTAGGCCAAGAAGATTAAATCATACATTTGGGCCAAGAAGATTAAATCATACTATTTGGGCTAAGAAAGATTAAATCATACAATTGGGCCAAGAAGTTAAATCATACTATAATTCTCACATATTTGTCATCATCAAAACTTATAGCATAATACATTAGGGCTAACAATCTCCCCTTTTTTGATGATGACAAATCACCAAAGAAAAATATGTTACAATGTAATAATCATTATACAATATACACATATTTTTCTTTCCATATCCTCCCCCCTATTTGACATCAACAAAAAGGTATAAGGAAGGCAATATATAAAGGCTAAAGCATATTCCTTATTTAAGGAAGAATATCACATGACGTCATAGGGTAAAATTTCATCAAAACTTATCATTGATATGCCAAAAATATATAGTTAAGGAAAACATTGCATTTTAGATAAAGTGAGCTTAAAGATATAGAGGATTTAAGTATAGATTAGGCTCCCCCTCAACCAATGCATATTAAACAAATGTAATTTTCAAGATGTATTTATATATGTATCTTGAGGATGAGCACCTGCAAAAATTTTGACAACCACTCCGATGCTTAAGTTAGTAATGTAATTCAAAGATTAAAGGCAAAATTTAAAAATCATGCAATGGAAAAATAATTTTTAAAGTTCATTTGGATTTGCCATTCCAAGTTCTCTCCTAATAAAGTTGAATCTATCTTCAGCAAGAGGCTTCGTGAAAATGTCAGCTAACTGAAAATCCGTTTGCACAAATTCAAGAGAGACATCTTTCTTTTGAACATGATCTCTTATAAAATGATGTCTTATTTCAATATGTTTAGTTCTTTAGTGCATGACAGGATTTTTAGATAAGCATATGGCACTTGTGTTATCACATCTAATAGGTATGTTTTTAAGAAATACACCAAGATCCTCTAGTTGTTGTTTCATCCACAAGATTTGGGCACAACAACTCCCAGCTGAAATGTATTCAGCTTCAGCTATGGATAAAGCAACACTGTTTTGCTTTTTACTAAACCAAGAGACAAGAGAACTACCAAAGAATTGGCAAGTTCCACTTGTACTTTTTCTATCTGTTTTGCTACCCATAAAATCTGCATCAGAGTAGCCAATTAAAAAATTAGATGATCCTTTAGGATACCATAAACCCATTTGAGATGTGCCAACCAAGTATCTAAAAATTCTTTTCACAGCCTTAAAATGAGATTCCTTGGGGTTAGTTTGAAATCGTGCACACATGCATACACTAAACATAATATCGGGTCTACTAGCGGTTAAGTACAGTAGAAAGCCAATCATACCTCTATATTTCATCACATCAAATGGTTGACCTCTTTCATCCTTGTCCAAGTTTGTTGAGGTACTCATGGGAGTAGCAATTGGTTTTGCATTCTCCATGTCAAACTTTTTGAGCAACTCTTTTGCATACTTGGTTTGGCTAACAAATATTCCATTATCCATTTGTTTGATTTGGAGCCCAAGGAAGAAGTTGAGTTCTCCCATCATTGACATTTCAAACTCACCTTGCATGATCTTAGCAAACTCTTTACACAAACTTTCATTAGTAGCACCAAATATTATATCGTCAACATATATTTGCACTATAATTAAATCATGCTTTTTATTTTTGAAGAACAAGGTTGTATCGACGTTTCCTCTTGAAAATCCATTATTTAAAAGAAATGAACTCAATCTCTCATACCAAGCTCTAGGAGCTTGTTTGAGACCATATAAAGCCTTTTTCAATTTAAAAACATCATTTGGCTTATTATGATTTTCAAAACTGGGAGGTTGTTCAACATAAACTTCCTCCATGATATAGCCATTTAGAAAGACACTTTTCACATCCATTTGAAATAGTTTAAAATTGTTTATGCATGCAAATGCCAATAACATTCTAATAGCTTCAAGTCTAGCTACGGGTGCAAAAGTTTCATCATAATCAATGCCTTCTTCTTGGTTGTAACCTTTTGTAACAAGTCTAGCCTTATTTCTAACCACTATTCCATTTTCATCAAGTTTATTTCTAAAAACCCATTTTGTGTCAATTATTGGATGATCATTGGGTCTAGGAACTAATTCCCAAACTTGGTTTCTTTCAAATTGATTTAGTTCTTCTTGCATAGCTAAGATCCAATGTTCATCTATAATTGCATCATCAATATTTTTTGGTTCAACTTGAGAATGGAAGGCTAAGTGGTTACAAACATTCCTAAGAGAATTTCGTGTTATTACCTTTTGAGAGGCATCTCCAATGATGAGCTCCTTAGGATGACTTTTTGCATACCTCCAATCCTTTGGAAGATCATCATTGTTGCTTGTTGGTTCCTCTTGTGGTTTCTCTTCTTTTTGTTGCTTTTCTTTTTCTTGAGGCTTCTCCTCTTCTTGTGGCAATTTAGCACCCTCATCATGATCATCATCATTTTTTAGTATTATTTCTTGCTTCTTCCTCATTTCATCATCTAATGAAAGGTCTTTGAAGTAATCTAACACTTCATGTTGATCATCACAATCTTTAAGGGAATTGTTAGATTCATCAAAAACAACATGCATAGATTCTTCAACAAGTAAAGTTCTTTTGTTATAGACTCTATATGCTTTACTAGTACTAGAATATCCAAGAAAAATGGCTTCATCGGCTTTGGCATCAAATTTTCCCAAATTATCTTTTCCATTGTTTAAAACAAAGCATTTGCAACCAAAAACATGGAGATGAGAAATGTTGGGCTTTCTTCTTCTATATAGCTCATATGGGGTTTTATTTAAAATTGGCCTTATCAAGGCTCTATTCATTACATAACAAGCAGTATTAATCGCATCCGCCCAAAAATATTGAGGAAGTTTCCCTTCATTAAGCATAGCTCTAGCCATCTCTTCTAGAGTTCTATTTTTCCTCTCAACAACACCATTTTGTTGAGGAGTTCTAGGAGATGAGAAGGTATGCTCAATGCCATTTTCATCACAGAATTCCATAAAGTCATGGTTATCAAATTCTCCACCATGATCACTCCTAATCCTCACAATGGTCAAGCTTTGCTCTTTTTGAATAAACTTTGCAAGTTTTAGAAAAGATTTAAAAGCTTGATCTTTATGAGCTAGAAAGAGAGTCCATGTGTACCTTGAGTAGTCATCTACAACAACTAGTACATAGGAGTTACCTCCAAGGCTTTTTGTCCTAGATGGTCCTACAACGTCCATATGAAGTAATTGCAAAGGCTTACTTGTAGAAACAATATCGTTAGTCTTGAAAGAGCTTTTAACTTGCTTTGCCATTTGACAAGTACCGCAAAGCTTATCTTTTTCAAAATTAATTTTGGGTAAGCCAATTACAAGTTCTTTCTTGACTAGTTTATCCAAAAGATTCATACTAGCATGAGCTAGTCTTCTATGCCATAACCAACTTTCATTACTAACACTAATTAAACATGTAGAGTCTATAGAAGGATCTTCATCGAGATTTATAACGTAAACATTATTGATCCTTTGACCGACAATCTTAACTTGCTTATCGTTAATATTTTCAACTATGCAACGATTTGAATAAAAAATAACTCTATTGCCTTTGTCACTTAGTTGACTAATGCTAAGCAAATTATGATTGAGGCCTTCAACAAATAAGACATTTTCAATAGAAGTTGAGGAATTCTTACCCACTTTACCTATTCTCTTGATTAGACCTTTGTTATTTCCTCCAAAGGTCACTTTGCCTCCTCTTGGTGTCAAAGAGAGAAATTTTGATTGGTCGCCGGTCATGTGCTTTGAGAAACCACTATCTAAGTACCAATTTTCACTCTTTGTCTTGAGGCACACCTAACTCACAAATCAAGTTTTCTTTTTAGGTACCCAAATTTGTTTGGGTCCTTCTTTGTTAGTTGTTCCCTTGGGAACCCACTTCATTTTATTTTCATAGGAAATATTCTTTCTATACCAACAAGAATAGGAATTATGTCCTTTTAAACCACAATAAAAACAAGTAGTGAAGGGACTACTTGACATAGTTGCATGAACAAAGAAATTCTTGTAGTATTTTGGACTAGCTTTGGGCTTATATCCTAAGCCGGCTTTGTCAAATACACATCTTTGTTTTCCAAGCAATATGTTCAAATTATCTCTTCCTAGTGTAAATTTTGCAAGGGTATTTTTTAAATCCCTATTTTCCCTTTCTAATTCAATGCATTCACAACAAGGACAATTTTATTTTGGAGAGACAATCAATTCTTTTAAGCTTGCATTTTCTTCTTGCAAAATTTTGTTTTGATCTTTAAAAACAAGCCTTTCCTTTTTAAGTGCAATAAGATCATCTTTCAATTTTGAAATTTCATTCTCAAGTAAGGAAAATTTTTGCTTTGAAAAACTTAACTTTTTAGCAAGCTTTAAAGATTCATTGTGTAGTTCTTCAAAAGCATCTTGTAATTCATCAAAAGAGTGTAAAGGTTCAAGAATGTTTACCTCTTCATCTTTTCTTGCCATAAGGCAAAGGTTGGCTTCTTCATTTTCTTCTTCATCGGATTCACTTTCTTCCCATACAGAAGAAATATATGCTTTCTTTTTCACTTTGTCATAGCTTTTCTTTCCTTCTGGCTTCTTGATGAATTGTGGACAATCCCATTTGATGTGTCCAACCTTTTTGTATTCATAACAAGTGGGACCTTCCTTGTTGCTATCTTTGTCTCTTCTCGATCTTCTTGTATTGTTCCTTTTTAGGAATTTACTAAATTTTTTGACCAAGAGACCAATGTCTTCATCATTGATTTCAAGTTCCTCTTCTTCCTCATCACTATCGATTTCCACCCTCTTGGAAGAAGATGATTTAAGGGAGAGAGTCTTCTTTTTCTTGGTTTCTTCCTCTTGCCTCATCTCTATTATTTTGGACTCATAGTTTTGGAGGTTCCCAAACAAGGCTGTGAGGGAATTCATTGACTTTCCTCTTACTTCCATAATCACAGTCCTCTTTGCCTCCCACTCCGGGGTAAGACATCTTAGAATCTTGGTGGTTTGTGATTTTTCTGAATAAGAAACACCAAGAGCTTTCAAATGGTTAGTAATATGAGTGAATCTCAATTGCATTTCACTAATACTCTCATCACTTTTCATTTTGAAATTTTCATATTCATTGGTGAGAGTACTTATTTTTGACTATTTGACTCCAAGAGTTCCTTCATGTGCAATTTCTGAAGTATCCCACATTTCTTTAGCACTTGCACAGCTAGAAACTCTAAAATATTCATCTTGGTTTAAAGAACTAACTATGATCATCTTTGCTTTGGCATTAAGATGGACAAGTTTCTTTTCGGTATCATTCCATTCACTTTTGGGTTTTGGAATAACATTCCCTTAAACCTCCTTAGCAGGAGTATAGGGACCTTTTTCCACAACATCCCAAAGATCAAGGTCTACCGCATCGAAACACATTCTCATCTTAGACTTCCAATAAGTGTAATGGTTTCCATTAAAACCAGGGGGTTTGGTAAAGGAACTTCATTCAAGTAAAACACAATCACCAAAGCCAGCCATATTTCAACTCTTAGACGATTAAGTCTTAGATCAAGAGCCCAAGCTCTGATACCAATTGATAGAAATGGCTAGCAACCAAGAGGGGGTGAATTGGGTTTAAAAAAAATTGCGAAGACTTGATGGAAGTTTAAGAAGTTTTAAAAACAATGCCAAACTTTTTGTAAAAGTAAAATAAGTATGATCAAGATGAACAAATATAGAGTACAATTAATCAAAAACAATTAAAGAGATGAATGAATATATAGTCCAAGAAAGTAAAGAACATATAAATAATTAAAGAGCAAGGGAAGAGAAAATCAAACAGCGAGATTTATACTGGTTCGGCTTAAACCAAGCTTACATCCAGTCCTCAAGATAACTTCTTGATTGTTTCACTATAAACCACAAGTTTATGCAATTGGGCACTTGTAAGCCACTACAACATAGAGATCTTTTCTTCCTCAAGGGTGTCTCTCCCCCTTACAAGGTGTTTTCTCTCAAACACTAACTCAAGGAACTAATCCTTGAGCAATTAAATTTGAAGGCTTAAGGAAAATAATGGTGGACACTCTCAAAGTGTATATAATGCATAAATTAAGCTCAGAATATTTCTCTAGCAATTTAGAGAGAATGAAACTCAAGATAATATAAGAAATGAACAATTGAAGCTTGATGAAAATAGTGTTGTGAAGTCCCCTTTATATAGTGAAATCTTGCTGCTACAGTGACTGCTTTAGTCAAAATTGCTACAGTAAGCTTCATCATCATTTTTCAACCTTTCTACAACAACCAAAAAACTTTATCAACCTTTTTCAACAATCAATATTTTTTTTCAAATTTGCTACAGTAAAAATTATTCTTTTTCAAAGTTTATTACAACAACCAATAAACTTTATCATACTTTTTCAACAATCAAATTTCTTTTTCAAAAGTGCTACAGTAAAAGATATTCTTTTTCAAATTATATTACAACACCCAATAAACTTTGTCATACCTTTTCAAAAACCAATAAACTTTATCATACTTTTTCAACAATCAAATTTCTTTTTCAAAAGTGCTACAGTAAAAGATATTATTTTTCAAATTATATTACTACACCCAATAAACTTTATCATACTTTTTCAACAATCAAATTTCTTTTTCAAAAGTGCTACAGTAAAAGATGTTCTTTTTCAAATTATATTACAACACCCAATAAACTTTATCATACTTTTTCAACAACCAATAAACTTTATCAAAAATCAATTTATACTACTATATTTAAATATATAAAGCATTAAATATATTTGGGCTAAGAAAGATTGAATCATGCATTTGGGTCAAGAAGATTAAATCATACATTTGGGCCAAGAAGATTAAATCATACATTTAGGCCAAGAAGATTAAATCATACTATTTGGGCTAAGAAAGATTAAATCATACAATTGGGCCAAGAAGTTAAATCATACTATAATTCTCACATATTTGTCATCATCAAAACTTATAGCATAATACATTAGGGCTAACACTAGATTTCATAGAAGTGGAAGAATGAGTTGAAGATTAGGGTTTAAATTGGAAAATTCTTGATTAAAGCTTGTATACTTGGTTTTGGCATGGGAAATTGGTGTTAGTGTGATGCTAGAATATTAAGAAGGAAACCCCATGGAGAAATATGGAGGGAAATGATTTTGGACTGAAAACTCATGAACCAGTAATTGCATATCAAATGTCTATGACTTGGCACTTAGGGTGCCAGGAGTGGTGCCCCAGGCACCAAGTCACTAAGACTTCAAGGGCTGGTGCCTCTGGCACCAGAAGTGGCGCCTCAGACGTTACTCTCTAGAATGTATGGGTTTTTGACCCTTTTCTCATGTGTCCTTGAACCTTAGGTATTGGACAACGTCTTGAGCATTCCTTGGACACCTTTTGAGCTTGTAAAGCCACCTTTAAGGAACGAAATTTGTATGAGAAGCTTGAGCAAAGGTAAGGGAACCTTACTCTACCTCATTTGGTTGTTGCTATAATTAATCATTTATTTATAAGTCATTTGTGTGTGCTAGGACACTCCTAAATTGCGGCTACTTGTGTTTAATGATGGTTAGTCCTTAAGCAAATTACTAAATACAAGTTAGCATAAGCAGATACATTTTTCCCATTATGTGAGTGTTATGGATGATTATAATTGTGATAAAGCAAGAACTTGTGTAGTGTAAATAAACGAGGTAGATGTAACCTATGTTCTAAATGAGCAAGGCTATTCATGGTGATTAGCTAGTTATGATCATACGCCTATTTAAAGGTGGAATTTTTTGAAGGTATATATATGCATGTGTGTGTATGGGTCTGGAGTTTCGTACAAGTTTAAGGATGATTTGAAGAGGGTATTTATATATTTATAGGTGCATAAGTTATGTCTTCATTGTGGAGTAAAGTAAAGGTACTCTTGAATATATACATAGATGCTTATATATTGCATTTAAGTACGCTATCGCAAATACATGTATACCTTTTACTCTATAAACCGAAAGGGTAAGTATGTCATTTGTATAAGAAAGGAATCTTGTTATAAGAATGTTTAGCATGATTTCTTTTAAGATTATTAAATATTGAATATTTGGTTAACATTGATGGAGGTACGAAATTAGGATACAGATCGTTGTTTGTAATGTAATTGCACAAATGTATATCTTAATCGCTACAGTTAATAAACGCGATGAGTTGACGATGACACTTATTATGGAATGATGTTTTCATTGTTTGATGTGATTGCATATGATTGTGTTATATGTTGGCTTGTGGACAAGTCAGACAAAGTTAGGAATCCAAATTCAGATAAGCTAAAAAATAGAATTTATTTTTGAATATCAAAATGGATTACAGATTCTTTAATAGCAAAATGGCAGAACTCAAAGGAAAATGAACAATAGAAATAAAGATCCAAAAGAAACACAAACTTAATACAGTAATGCAAAATATAAAGATCAAAACACCAATAATGATCCCAGAGCTAGGCTCCTAATCCAGCAAGTCTTCAGGCTCACTTGACCTATTCCATTGATAATATTTTCCATGATGGCCCACTTTCTCCCTCTCCCCTCCTTTTATAATAGAAACCTATACTGAAAATCCCTTTTCTACCCTGTAACAGAATCACACACTCAGCACACTACCCTTTTCCCACGTAACATAATAACAAATATTTGTACCTAACAAATAGAGTACAAAGGCATTTAAGAATTAAACTAACCACCCACCAACAAAAATTTCCTACATTTTAAGGTTGGATATGCATCCTCGAGACATCAAAATCAACAAACCAAGTTTTGCAATGAGATCTAATAGTTCTTATAACATTAGATTCAATAATGGCTAAAGAAGCCTCCATTGTTCAAGTGCTTGTTTCTTTTCACACCTTGTGCAAACCTAAAATAACTCTTGCACCCTATTGCAATCAAAAAATTCTGAAAAATATTCACACACAAGTCTCAATTCATAAGAATCCTTTCATCATGAATTTTAAAAGACACTAATTCAATAATTCTAGCTAGTCTTATGCTTATATGTTAAGAAAATAAATTTGAAGAGAGAGAGAGAGAGAAAGAGTCTACTGATGTTTACAATTTTACTCCAAGCATCAAAGCAATTGTTTCAAAAACCTTAATAGATGCCTCAAGAAGACAATATTTCGAACTCTAAAGCATGACATTGAAATATCTCATAGCCCTACTGTCAAAGACTCTGGCAGTAGTATAGAGAAGAACTAACACTAACAACCATGAAACTAGAACATATGTTTACCTGATGCATGAAAAAAAAAGTAGAAATATCATCTGAGAAAAATTAGGACCAAAAACTTGAAAAGCTAAAAACACTTGAAATTGTAAAAACTAAAACAAGAAAAGACAATGTCTAAAATAACATCACTTTGGCTTAAAAGAAAAATCAATTTGACAACCATCAATCCCCGGCAACGGCGCCAAAAACTTGGTGCGTATAATTTATAGCACATATAAAATTCCAGCAAGTATACTGGGTCGCAACAAGTAATAAAGTGATAAGTAGAGTATCGTCCCACAGAGATTGAGGTATCAAATAAAATTCAAGTAGGCTAAGTGAAATGCTATTAAGACTTATGAAGGAAATTTCAGAAATTACACAAAAAGGGGAGGGGGGTGATGATTGAAACAACAAAATATAAATAACTGAAATTTAAATAACTAAATAGAAAACAAAACAGAGAAAAGATGTGGACTGGTCACAAATTCCATGGAATTGTACATCATCATCCTTTCCTTTGAATATTCTTGGCTTATTCTATTATGTAATCTTCAATCTAAAATTCTCAGAAAGTCTTCTAAGACTGAATTATATTAAAATTATAGTTAGGAAGATCTTCACTAATCTATAACTCAAATATAATCCGATCAAGTCCTAATCACATCAATGCCCCGCAATCGCATATGACATGTTATCTCTTGTCCTACTCATTACAAATACATAGCAATCGCATGCATGTATAAATAACAAGCTTCATAGGACAATAAATAAAATAGAACTTTGGCCAAGAAAATACTCATTGGTCCAAATGAATTAAAGTACAATTTTCATTTCATCAAATGACCGACTACACAAGAAAATGAGATTGATTTCGTTGGTCTAATCCGATTAATTCATAGACAAATTAATCTTTGAATCATTGAAGAACAATTCAATTAAATTACAATCCATTCAATGTTGGCCAATTTTCTAAAATATGATTGAATCCAAAAACCTTGAAATTACAATCTAACTTAACCAAAATAATTGACTAAAATCTTAGATCAACCATTCAATTAAGTGATGAAGCTCAAGAAAATTATTCTAGCCACATAAATAAAACTATCTATATCTAGATAATCTAATTTATGGGGGAAATTACAAGGTCAAGCTCAACATCTAGGTAAATCTAGCATAGACATCAAAATCCCAAACTCATTGAAGGTTAATCAAGCATTCAAGAGGAAGAATAATCGGTAAAATCCATTACATTAAACGAAAGTGCATTAAAATCGAAATTGTTCAGCAATAAAACATCATAGAACCAAACTACATCAATCCTTAAACATCAGAAAATTACATGGAAGAGAAGACGAACATGACAGAAATCTGCAAAATACAACAGAAAACTAATAAACTATGAAGGAAAATGGAAGAAAAGGAAAGAAAATGGGAGAAAGAGAGCCATTCCCAAGTGGGAAGGCTTCCTTTCCCTCAAACCAAGCTAGAGAGTTGCCTCTGTGTTACTCCCAGCCACTGCTGCTCTAGGAAGGCAGAAAAATGGTGCTAGGACTTCCCATCACATCCAGCATAACCTAAGAGTTCAAGTGGGCCTCACATCCAGCATAACCTAGTCAGCATCTGCATCACCCAAAAAGTGCCACATTAGCATCCAAATCAGCATCTTTGTCCATGTCAGCACTTTTCTCTCCAAAATTAAAATTTGTAGGAATTAAATTAAGCATTTTACAATTCAAGTTCTAAAAATAAAAAATTGAGACACATTCAATCCATAAATAGTTTATACCCAATAAATTCCAAAACATAATAAAATTAGAGAATTGACAAAATTAAAGAGGCAAAAAGGACTAAAATAGGGACTAAAATAAATGGAAAAAGCATGTTATCAAATCCCCCACACTAGGCCTTTTGCACTCCTGGGAAGAATCAATTAAATACAACAGAGACAACCAAAGAACACAACAAGCAAAGTGTAGAAAATATACAATAATGAAATAATTAAAATTTGGAAAGATTTAACGCTAGGAAAAATTAATCTTTATTTTCTTAAAAAAAATTGCAAGCTTCATGGCAATTATTTTGATAAGAATGAATTTAAGTAACAATATCCTCACAGGGCAAGGTGTTTATCCTCTACTCTCTCAAGTGTTTAAGATGGAATCACTCAAAATCATCCTATCACAAATTTACTACCATAAGCTTGTCAAGAATCTAAATCTCCACTACTTGAATCCAATACATACTTGAATCAAAAGGACTTTACAAGGTTGTAACGTAGGTAGGAAAAATAGTGGGAAACAAAAGGGAAAGATTGAACAATGAAACAAAATATGGCAAAAACTCAAGAAAATGAAGAGTATTTACAAGTGAAATATAAGAGATTGAGTATAAATAAATTTTGGGTCTCAAAGTTCTACCTGCTCCTCTTTTTCATCATTCTCATTTTTTTTCAATTCAAAATTTTTTTAATTCTTTCTTTCTTTCTTTTTTTTTTTTATGACGTCAGTCGAAATTTTTCTTTCTTTTTCTTCTTGATTGGCCAATCTTTTTCTTTTGCTTGAGAGGAAGTAGAAGAAATATAGTTCAAAACACCCCAAAATTCACAAGATTTTTCAGCACATCGATCCCTTAAAAGAATTTAAAATACTCCTCACATCTTAAGTTGGAAGAGAAAAATATTGTTGTAGGCAGAAAAAGTGGTGGAAGAACACAAGAAAGAAAATGGATAAGGCACAAAATGGCATACAATGGAAACAATGATAATGGATGGCTATTTGGCTAAAAGTGGTTACAAGAAACAAATGTCTAAATCATTTCCAAGTATGTACAAGATATGTAGCCTCAATCAAAGATTCAAGACAAGTTCTAGAGTGACAATCCATGATAGAGAACACACAACAAGAAGAATAATATTTTTCACTTAGGCTCAAATCCTCACAGCTAAAAGACTATTACTACAAATTCATTAAAGTCAACGTCATTGCCATTTAACTTGAATTCCTTAGAGAAATAAGACTAAATTCTCTTCATGCTAAGTCAATCTACACTTTAGCTATTTCATCATGCATAATTCCACACCAAAACTCCATCAAAAATTTAAAAAGTGAGCATCAAATTCGGACAAAACAGAGCAGCAAAATTCTGCAGTGCAGAATTTCTGGCGACACAGCTTTACCGACATAGAACGACCCCAAAATGGATGCGAATCACTCCAAATAAAATTCTACAACTAGAAGACATATAAAAGTTTAAAAACATGTAAAGAAAGTGGCAAAAACCATAGCCAAACAGTACAGAATATTCATGCAAGATGACAAAATTTCTGCCAAAACAGAGAAAACAGAGAAAAAAAATGGCCAACAGAAAAAGACTAAAACAAAATTAAAATTACGAAAGAAATACAACAACAAAATTAAAAAGAGAAAGATTAGAAAAACTTGGGTTGCCTCCCAAAAGCGCTTGGTTTAAAGTCCTTAGCTAGACTTTATTTGGTGTCTATGCTTAGTGTCCCTTCTTCTTTGTTTTCCTTACTTTCTCTTTGATTTTTTTTTTTATTTCCATCGTCAAGGAAAATGATCAAGTACCTCACATGCAACAAAGAGAAATAACATGAGAGATATCAAATAAGCAAGGTAACAAGAAGAAATCAAACTAATAAAGACACTTGAAAAGCTAAAAACACTTGAAATTGTAAAAACTAAAACAAGAAAAGACAATGTCTAAAATAACATCATTTTGGCTTAAAAGAAAAATCAATTTGACAACCATCAATCCCCGGCAACGGCGCCAAAAACTTGGTGCGTATAATTTATATCACATATAAAATTCCAGCAAGTATACTGGGTCGCAACAAGTAATAAAGTGATAAATAGAGTATCGTCCCACAGAGATTGAGGTATCAAATAAAATTCAATTAGGCTAAGTGAAATGCTATTAAGACTTATGAAGGAAATTTCAGAAATTACACAAAAAGGGGGGGGTGATGATTGAAACAACAAAATATAAATAACTGAAATTTAAATAACTAAATAGAAAACAAAACAGAGAAAAGATGTGGACTGGTCACAAATTCCATGGAATTGTACATCATCATCCTTTCCTTTGAATATTCTTGGCTTATTCTATTATGTAATCTTCAATCTAAAATTCTCAGAAAGTCTTCTAAGACTGAATTATATTAAAATTATAGTTAGGAAGATCTTCACTAATCTATAACTCAAATATAATCCGATCAAGTCCTAATCACATCAATGCCCCGCAATCGCATATGACATGTTATCTCTTGTCCTACTCATTACAAATACATAGCAATCGCATGCATGTATAAATAACAAGCTTCATAGGACAATAAATAAAATAGAACTTTGGCCAAGAAAATACTCATTGGTCCAAATGAATTAAAGTACAATTTTCATTTCATCAAATGACCGACTACACAAGAAAATGAGATTGATTTCGTTGGTCTAATCCGATTAATTCATAGACAAATTAATCTTTGAATCATTGAAGAACAATTCAATTAAATTACAATCCATTCAATGTTGGCCAATTTTCTAAAATATGATTGAATCCAAAAACCTTGAAATTACAATCTAACTTAACCAAAATAATTGACTAAAATCTTAGATCAACCATTCAATTAAGTGATGAAGCTCAAGAAAATTATTCTAGCCACATAAATAAAACTATCTATATCTAGATAATCTAATTTATGGGGGAAATTACAAGGTCAAGCTCAACATCTAGGTAAATCTAGCATAGACATCAAAATCCCAAACTCATTGAAGGTTAATCAAGCATTCAAGAGGAAGAATAATCGGTAAAATCCATTCCATTAAACGAAAGTGCATTAAAATCGAAATTGTTCAGCAATAAAACATCATAGAACCAAACTACATCAATCCTTAAACATCAGAAAATTACATGGAAGAGAAGACGAACATGACAGAAATCTACAAAATACAACAGAAAACTAATAAACTATGAAGGAAAATGGAAGAAAAGGAAAGAAAATGGGAGAAGGAGAGCCATTCCCAATTGGGAAGGCTTCCTTTCCCTCAAACCAAGCTAGAGAGTTACCTCTGTGTTGCTCCCAGCCACTGCTGCTCTAGGAAGGCAGAAAAATGGTGCTAGGACTTCCCATCAAAAAAATGACTTAGCCTCCTCCTTAAATTTCAGTTTTGCAAATATAAAACTGATCTAACACATGCCTAAAGAAATATTATGCCCTAGATGCCTCCTTGGATGCCTCCTTGGTTGCCTCCTTGGTTGCTTTCTTCCATGATGTGGGCAAAAAAATAGCAAACAGCAGCAGAAAAATAGCAAATAGCAGCAGAAGACAGCAGACAGCAGCAGAAAAATAGCAAAACAGCAGCAGAAAAATATGGCAGAAAAACAGCAAAACAGCAGTAGAAAATACAGCAAACAGCAGCAGAAAAATATGGCAGAAAACATGGAAAAGGGAGGTGCATAATTAATATTTCAGCCATTGCTTTTCTGACCTACGAAAATTAATGTTTCTGCCCAAAAATTCTGACTACATGGCATTGAATAAGAGTTCAAGTGGGCCTCACATCCAGCATAACCTAGTCAGCATCTGCATCACCCAAAAAGTGCCACATTAGCATCCAAATCAGCATCTTTGTCCATGTCAGCACTTTTCTCTCCAAAATTAAAATTTGTAGGAATTAAATTAAGCATTTTACAATTCAAGTTCTAAAAATAAAAAATTGAGACACATTCAATCCATAAATAGTTTATACCCAATAAATTCCAAAACATAATAAAATTAGAGAATTGACAAAATTAAAGAGGCAAAAAGGACTAAAATAGGGACTAAAATAAATGGAAAAAGCATGTTATCATGGATCTAACTCATTTTATATTTCTCTATAGTTACTCAATTCTATCCACGAACGAGCACATTTGATCTATTATGTACGCATACTAGCAAAGATTTTACAGAGATGTTCTATATTTTTCTTCTTCTTAAATGGATTAACACCACCTTTGATGCCAACTAGAAAAATGATTTATATGTAAAATTGATCATACTAGTGGTAGTATAAAAAGTATAAGAAAAGGATAATTGGGAAGTGATAATTAGTGGAGGTAATGTGAATTTAATTGGATAGGGATGGGTGGGTAGAAGAAATATGTGAAAGTTGATGATGTTAGGAGAATGTCTTTCTTTTGGCTTTAAGTTTTGATTTCAAGCTTCAATTGTGAGTTTTGAACTTTACCTATCATATGGTAAATTAATGGAAGAATGTTAAGATTAGGGGTAATATTAAGATGAAGAATTATTTTAAGAAGTGAATTTTCTTTTAAAATGATGTAGGAAAGATATTTAATTATATATATATATATATATATATATAGAAAGAGGGTGGGCTATGTACCAATAGAAATTGTATTGCATTGGCATAATCAGATTATTTTAAGTAGTGGAATTTCTTTTAAAATGATGTAGGAAAGATATTTAATTATATATATATAGAAAGAGAGGTTGGGCTGTGTACCAATAGATATTGTATTGGCATAATCAGAGTACGCTAGTCCTTTGGGATAAACTAAGAAATTACTATGAACGAAAGTTAGGAAACTTATGTGTTGTTAGGTTAAAATGGAATCAAGTGGTTATTGAAATAATGATATTACTTTGATTGTGTCTTAGGATCTTTTTAAACGTGTATGTGATGGACTTCTTGTTGGATAAAATAAAGGAAGTGGCTTAGCATGGTAACCCAATGAGTGGAAAATACTTACTCTGAGTTTCTCTTAATTTCATAAATCTTTCTGGCTAGATCTTTTCTTTGGATAACTATTTTTTTCTAGTTGTTAACATATTAAGTGAAAACCAGTTAGAAAGAGTTGTGGTGTTGTTTTCAGTATGACTTGAACTCTTATTTTTTAATATATAATTGGTTTGAAATCGTACAAAGAGTTTTTCTCTGTTGGAAAGCTGTTTGGTATAAAACCCTGCAGCTAACAGCGAACCCCAACTGGTAGGGGTGTTGCTAGCCCCATGTAGCTGGCTTTCCCATGTGGATTTGTTCTGTGACTATGAGTGTAATGCTCCCCTTTCTGATTTTTGGTTACTTACCCTTATGAGTTGTGTGCTCGTGTCCGTACTTTGAATTGGTTCTGCCGAGATGCTTCTCATACTACTTTATGAATTACCATATTCATGTTCTAAATTGATTAATTTATTTATTATGTATATATTTAACTCATTGCTTTTGAATATAATATGTTCAATTATAATTTTTGCTGAGGAATTTACTGTTTTGATTATTTAAACTATTTTTATTATTAAATACCCATTTGTTTTCATAGTTAGCATTACCTACTCACTGAGTAGGGAAGCTCACTCCTTTCATTTGTTTTGTTTTAAGATAGTATGCACATTTGAAGTTATTTACCATGAGATAGAAGGTGTTGATATTCCTGGGTAAGCCCCGCTTTGTTCCACGTGAGTATGTGATGTTGCCTTTGTATTAAATTTGATATATGTTTGATTTCAAGAGTTTGGCAGAATCCTTCACCTCTAACAGTCTCTTATAGTGCCGATTTAATTGACTATATAGTTTAAGAAGTTCCTTTTTTTTTTCAAAAGAGACTCTGCCAAATCTTTTTTGTAGAATCGAATAGTTCTTTATTTACACAAGAATTAAAAGCTGAAATGAAACTTTATTCATACCTATCTATTTCTTATGTTATCAAAGATTATCTTATAATTTGTCCTAATTCTTTACATGTTAGGCTGATGTCAGGTTACCCTTATAATTTCTAGTCATGTCCTTATTTCGGAGCTTGATATAGTGGTATTAGAGATTATGTTTCCCTGTGGCTTGTGAAGCAAGTGTTCTCTAATGGAACCTCAATTATTATTATGAACTCAGTCATAATAATAATTGACGTGTCATTAGAGACCTTAAAGGACGTCTAATTTCCCTTTCCTTCATGTCAACCTTTTTGTAAGATATTGAGTATATAGTTATGATGTGCTAGGGTTGTAGATTATGATAAAAGGATACCAACGAAGACTTTGGGGCCGTTTAGTATGCGGGGAAGAGTATGAATGGAAAGAAAATAAGAAAATGGAAAGGAAAAGAGAATGGAAGAAGGAAGAAAGAATGGAAACAAACATGTTTGGTATGAGATAGAAAATAGAGTAGAAATGGAATATTTTGTGTTTGGTATGTATTTTTCAAGAGGAAAGAAAGGAAAAATTAGAACAAAATGACTAAATTCCCCCTTGCATTCTCCCTCGTCTCCCTGCCAGCCGGTCGACTGGCCTACTGCAGGCCTGTAGGTAGCTGGTCCATCGACTTTCTACAACCGGTCGATCGGCCTACTACAGGCCTATCCACCGTCTGCTACCAGCTGGCCGGCCACCGACCGACTGCCTGGTGCCAATATGCTGACTATGGGTCTTGCTCGTTCGACGTCATTAAGACTCGTCTGACACCATGAACAATTTAAAACATAAGGAAGAAAGACAACAAGGGCAAAGAGAGGTTGAACCGTGCTTGCGACGCTAAAGGGTAACTATTAATTTATTATATGAATGTGTGTGCAAGTGTGAGATGGCCGAGAATGAAGTATGAAATGGAAGGTGCGGGAGGACTAGAACGTAAAAGCAAAGCATGGGTAAATTCGACATTTCTCTTCCTTTTCCCTTTCCATGACTGGTTTTTCATTGATGAAGTGATGGAAATGAATATCACGATTTTGAAGGAAGAGGGAATGCCGGCTTCCGTTTCCAACTGCTGCAGCGAGCCATACCAAACGATAGAAAAAAAAACACAGTAATGGAAAGGCGCTTTCCTTTCCTACTTTTGCAAGCATACCCAACGGTCCCTTTATGTTACCCTTTGAAAAAAGGGATATGACAAAAACAAAGGGGCGAAGGAAATCTACCTCTGTAAGCCATTCCTAAAAATCTCTATCAAGGCTTATATGAAAACTTTTAAAATAATTCTCATTCAAACATAACTTTAAATATACAAAACTTCATTAAATTCATGTATATTAACATCTAAAAATCTTCAAGAAATTTCAGTGGAGTCTCTTCTAAGAATGAGAGCGCCCAAAATTCATACCACAGTCTAAATTTAGTTAACTCAACAAGAGAGCTCAGCTCCCAACCAACAATACCAATCATAAACTATCTCCTTTAAGAATGAGACCACCCAAAAATCATACCACAATCTAAATTCAATTAACTCAACAAGAGAGCTCAGCTCCCAACCAACAATACCAATCATAAACTAAGTTACAAAAATACAAGATTTGCACTAGTTTGTCCTAATAGTCCAAGGATCCTGCCTATGGTGTTTATCTAGAATTAAGAATAGGCATAGGATTATGACAAAATGACATATGGCCCAATGGCGCAATATTGGGCTCACCTTTCAAATAGCTATCTCCACTACCTTGCAAAACCTCAAACTCTATCTAACTATCTACAAAGAAGGAAAGTGGGATGACTGCCAGGCACTCTAAGTAATTAAGTCTACTACAATGGCACAATAATTGCTGAGACATGAAAATGACGGTAGGTTTAAATCTCAAGAAAATATTTCTTGAAAAGATTTAATATCTTTCTTTCAAAAGTTTAAAACAATTTCAATTAATCATAAATAAATAGTTGGACGAGTCATAATGATAGAAATAAAATCAATTTGAATCAAGTACTAAATAGCTTAGGGAGGAGCATCTAACCGAACATCAAAATCCCTCTTGATCACAACCTCCTCATCACCATATAATTCTTCCACACCATTCGGCCCCGTTGACGTGGCCTTCACATTCAAATTCTCTGCTGATCACAATAAGCTCCCTCCCATGGGTAGCCTCAGACCACAGGGCCAATACCACTAAACCTCTACTAGATAAGGTATTCGACCAAGGCACATCAAGGGCTACATATTGCTGTAGCATCATTGTTCCTGAAATAATTCCTCCCTCTTATCCAATCTCATTACCCTTTTCCAAGAAAATCCATATTTGTTCCCCTTAAAGGGAATCTACTAGATTCAAGCATGAACGTCTCACTCCAACAATTTAAATCCAATAAAAATCATCTTAAAAATGTCTTTTCCAATGATCATAAATGTCTTGGCATATATATTAAGAATATGTAGTTCGACTATACTTGAAATCCAAATAACAAATAAATAAATAAATAACACTCGGATTCATGAAAAAAAAATATCAATAATATATAACAAAAATAGAAAATGTTATAAACAAGTGGAACAAAATATTAATAATGGTAAATTGAAAATTTTCATTATAGTAGCTCATTTACTCACCTCGATTCCAAGCCATAAGGTCTCTGCCTCTGAAATCTATTCCAATACATTTTTCTGTCAAACCCAAGCATCTCAAGAGTAATTTTAACATCTCTAAACAAGATTTGAAGACCAACACCAATTTTAATTGTTACCAAAAACATTGTAATTCATCACTATCATACACTTCCATAAAAAATCCCAATTCCAAACATTACTTCCTCTAATAGTAAATTTTCCGGATTTTCCTATGTTTTACTTGTGAGATTTCACAACTTATCTTCGTACCTTTAAGCCTCTATTTCTATTACTATAGTCATATCTTTATAAATTCTCATTCTCTAAGAGTCCTATTTTTATCACACTTTCCTAATTCTTATTTCAATCCTCATTTATAATTTTCTCATACAAGTCTTACAATTCAAATTTATCGTAGGTTCCTTTTTAGAGAATGACAATTTATTCGTTGAAGTGGCAATATGAGATTTCATCATTAGTATTATTTTTTTCTTTTAATTTTATCTTATTCCAATTATTTCATTTTATAACAATTATTATTTAACTTCAAGTCTCATATTTGCACAATAAAAATAATAAATATAAATGAAAATTTAATCATAGTTAGCCACAAAATTTATGCTAGACCAAGTTTTACACCAACTACCTCAAGCTTCAAGAAATAGAGAATAGGTTTGCCAATGGGAGAAATTAACAATTTGTCAAGGAGGCATTCAGGGATAATAAGAGGATTTTGTCTCAATAAATTTGGGGAATTATGTTTTATAGGGGAAGATACAATGTTACCAACCAAAATGTCACACTTTTGCCAGCAATTTCACCTCACATATAGCCATTAACCACCTCAGCTTAGGATTATAATCTATTGGAAAGAGTTTAGATAAGTAATAGAAAATATATTCACCTCATCTCAACTGGTTGGATCAGAGGTTGAAACGCAGTATTTGGGGGGGAAAACGAAGGATGGTGCACTTCCCAAGCCCTCAGTCACCCACAAAATGAAGAGTAGATGGGGAACGAAGAAAAGGAAGGAGGAGATGCCCAGAGCACGGTGGTTGGCAGCGGTCACACTCTCTTTCAGCGTTGCTCTGTCTCTCTCTCGCAGGAAGTAAAAAACACACTTCAATCTAAAAAGTTTGGGTTATACAGCAATTTGGTCCTTCAGCCATTTTCAACTTAGTCCTTGTTATTTTCTATCTTTTTTCTTTTTCCTTTTTTTTATTGATGTCATATGTGTTTGTGTGTATGAGTGTGGGTGGTCTAGAAGTGGAAATACCTGATACTAGGAAGAAAAGAAAAAATAGGTTTAGGTTCTTGAAAAGTTTGAATTATATAAGACTTAGGTCATTCTCCCCAGTTCTTTCTAGTTCATCATAAATAATATATTAAGGTATTTTATTGTTTTAAATTTAGGAAAGAGTGGAATTTTTTTTTCTATTTTCAAAGAATTAGTTTAATTCAACTAAGTTGTTTAAATATTTTCAAGTTGTTATTATTATATTATTTATTAACTCCTCACTTAGTAAAATTTTTTTAATTTACTTAGTAATCAATTTATTTAAATTTTTATTAAGTTTGCAAAATTTATTTAAAGATGAAAATTTTCGGGATGTTACAACTTATGATATTATTACGATGAGGACAAGTAATAGATTGTATTGATGAGGTTAGTGTTAGGACTTTTGAAGAAATAATATAAATTTAGTCCCTACTATGTCATACTAGACATAAATATATAATTAGGTTCGTCTTTGATATTGAAAATTAGATAAAGAAGACAACAACAACAAAGCCTTATCCCACTAAGTAAGATAAAGCAATTTTCAAAATTTCTTATCCTTGTTAAATTAATAAGGAAATGGGTTGAATACCCTACGGAACAATGGTTTGAGCGAGGTATTTGGGAATGAAATTTGGATTTATCTTATTTGAGAAATTAAGGAGGATCCTACAAAATAAGTTAGGGGGACAAAAGATATTTTGGATTCACAAAAAAATAACAATGATAAATAATAAAGTGTCGTGTCTAGATGGGCTGTGTGGTCTTTTCTTCCAAAAATAATGGGAAATGGTGAAGGATGATATTTTTGAGGCTATCAGGCTTGTTTTCCAACAGGTCAGTTGCCTCAGTCTATACATGAGACTTATATAGCCCTAGTTTCGAAGGTTGATCATCCATAAATAGTTAGACATTTTAGACCCATCAATTACTCGAATCTCTTACACAAGATTGTGGCAAAATTTCTAGTGAACAAGGTAAAGAAAATCCTAAGCAAATATGTTTCTTTTTTTTTTATAGAAAAAGAAGTATTATTATTGAGAAGAGAGAGAAACAATGGAAAAACAAAAAACAAAAAAGAGAAAAAGGAGGACAAAAGGTCCTCCAAAGAAAAGATAGCCGAAACAAAAAAACCTCCCCTCAAAGCCCCAAAAACAAGGCTAGTACAACAAAGCCCTCTAATCCCTACATATTACAGAAAGGCACCCCCTTAAACATCCCATTAGCCAAAAGCCAAAGGAAAGTAACAAAGCAAATACATTCTCACAGCAAGTGAGGAGGCAAAGACTGCTCATTAAAAACTCTAGCATTTATTTCTATCCAAATATACCATACAACTGCGAACATAGTTGCTTTCTACAAAATTTTGTTCTCCTTATTATAACCAAAGCCACTAAAATTAGTCACATGAAGAATACCAAGGTCATCAGGGCAAACCCAATACTCATCAAAGAGACCAAATAACCTATTCCAAATATCACAAGCCACCTCACAATGTAAGAACAAGTGGTTATTAGTCTCAGAGTTCCTCATACACATTAAGCAAACATTGAAAGATAAAGCCTTAAAAGTGCTTTTGTAGGAGCGAGGTTGATACAAGATAACATTGTAGTTGTTTAGGATGTGTTTCACATGTTAAATAAAAAGCTTATGATAGGCTTGAGTGAAGCTTTATGAGGAGAGTGCTTAAAGCTATGGGTTCGATCCTATACAGATTAAATTGGTGATGAACAATGTCGAAATAGTTAGATACAAAGTTAAGGTGAAAGGAGATTCAAGAGATATAATTTATCCCAAGAGAGCGCTAATTAAGGCAGAGGTATCCATTTCCATTGTCCCCCCACCTTTTTATCCTAGCAGTTAAAGTGCTCTCTTTATCTCTTAAATAATGCTAGGGACACTACAAAAAAACTGTTGTTTTTTATGTAAACTACTCCAACTATGGCAAAATTGAGCATGGGCATCATCATTAGCCACGATTTTGATGACCGTGGTAACATGTACTTTGCTATGGTTTAAACCATGGCTAATGGTGCTGTAGCTACAGTTAAAATTGTAGCAAATATGATGAACCAAATTAAGCAGCAAGACAACGATATCCAATAACTACTTAGGTCTAACTCAATCTATCTCAAGGCATCTTGTTTCAAATCCACCAAAGTTACTCACCATAACTAAATGAAATGCCAATGCAAGTTGGCAATGAAGTATAGATAATTCAAAGAGGGAGCCTTGTCCATGTCTAGCGAATGTCAAACATTCGTTTAAGACATAACAGGACACTTTAAATTATATATAGACACTTTATATTTTGTCATCTAGCAATGTTGGCATTTAGTTGAACTTAGTATAATATAGGAGTAGTTAAAATAAAGTTATATTCCATGGATACTTGCATTTGTGAGTCATTGGGTATTCACAATCCTGGGTATTCACATAGAAAAGGGTCCAACTAGAAGACATGGAGCCAAATATTGACATTGGTTCAAAATTTAGAAGTTATTTTTTTTCTCAATTATGGTATTTATGATACATTTTTTGCCCTATACAATTTGAGATATATCATAAGCATTACAAATAACTTTAAAGGTGAAATACGATTGAAAATAAATCAAAAACCATACCTATTTTTGAAGACTCAACAAACTCTCAATCAAGGGACAGTTTGCACTTACTGACACCAATGTTTGCCTCAGTTCAGCACGATTGGTAGTTTAGGGAAAAAAGGTATCAATGAACAATATAATTTGGAAATAACCTTTCCAATCATATCATACTACATAAATTAGTGTATACATGTAAGAAAACAAAGTCATTGATACACAATAAATGCCTCAAAGAATACATATATCTCAAATGTAAACCAAAAACTATAAATACACATTTTAGAGGATATTTATATATATCATATTCTCTAGAAAAAAAACTTACAAAATATAGTTGCAAACTTGGTCAATAAGCAACTGTAAAGATTTCCAGTACAATCATGAAATGGAGTCACAAAATGAGAATATGTGAAGTGACAGAAACTTACAGCCCAACAATTTCTAGATCAAGCAGCGAAGGGTAGGCTGATAATGCCCCAGTAAGGGATGCGTTATCCATTCTTTCAATATTGTACAATTGCAACTTTCTCAAACGAGCCTATAAAATGAAAACATTCATATATAAAATTTTTTTAAAAAAAGCCATATCCATATATTTTGATCAAAAGCCCAAGAACAACGTACCTTGGAGCACCGCGGTCCCCACTCAAAGTTCTTAAAAACATGATCTTGTAAGAATGGATGACACCCTCCCTTCTCGGGATCTCTTATCATTCCAGGAAAAAATAGATATCTATGCTTTGGGTTCTATTAGTATATAGCTTCTATTGACACTTAGTAAAACTACATAAATTGCTTTGACAGTAATTCCAAAAAATCACTCTTCAAAGAAGCAGTTCTTACAATAGCAGAAGTGTTGAAACAAGGCCAAAAGTGCACTAACTAATCACACTGCTACTATCATTTATAAGATTAAAGTTCTCATGATATATATTAAATAAGAGCCTAGATTTAGTCAGAAGACTTACCCTCATTGGATGGACTGCTGATCTTAGAGAAAGGCCTTGAAAAATGGTAAAAGATTTTATCAAAGAAGCATAGGAAAAAAATATTTTCAATGTAGATAAGAATGATACCAAACAAAGTTTCCATCAAATTATATGAGCCAATACCATGAATGACAATATAGGGACAACCTTTTTTTTGATAGAAAAAGAAATGCTATTAATGAAAAGAGAGATACACATAAGGAGAAGGAAAAAAGTATAGCAAAAGGAGGACAAGAGATCCTCTTAAGATAGAACTAAAAAGAGTGAAAGCTAAAACCAAAAGACACCCCATAAGGCCCCTAACAAAGATTAGTACAACAAAGCCCTACAATCCCAATAAACATCAGAAAGGGGCACCCACTTGAAAAACCCATTGGCTGAAACCCACAAGGAAGCCATATAACGAATACGATCCCATAACAAGCGAGGAGGTAGACACCAGTTGTTAAAGACAATGGCGTTTCTTTCTATCAAAATGCACCATGCACTAGCAAACATAGCTGTATTCTAAAGAATTTTATTCTCCTTCCTATAACCAAAACTGATAAATTTGGTCACAAGGAGTGCAGCAAGGTTAAATGGGCAAACCCTATTCTCATCAAAAAGACCAAATAACATGTTCAAAATGCTCCAAGCCACGTCACAGTGCAGGAATAGAGGATTATTTGTTTCTGAATGTATCAAACACATTACGTAAACATCAGGGGTCAAAGCCTTAAGAGGCCTTATGACTTGACACAGATCGTTTGTAAAAATTTTATTGAGCACTGCAGTCTACAAAAAGACTTTAACCTTTAAAGACGCCTTAACTTTCCAATAAGACCTTTCAAAAAGTGAAGAAACAATAGGGTTACAGATGAGAGAATTGAGAAAGAAAGCACAAGTTACGAGCCTGAGGAATCCAACTTCCACATTCTCTTATCAGGAGAAAAAGAAAGGCGTACGGTTCCATAAGGTCTAGCATCAAGGAAAGGTCAGGAAAAAGTTTATCATTTACATTTCCTATAAAGTGGAAGTTCCAACCAAGTTAGTCCCTTTGCAAGCAAAAGAAGTCAGCAATAGGGGCATCATGTAAAGAAGACAAAGAAAAAAGACACGGGAATCTATCTTTAAAGGGGACTGGACCAATCCAACAACCCTTCTAAAAATAAAAATGAGAACCATCACCAACGATCAAAGACAACGAAGGAAAGAAAAGATGGTATACCCAGGAAATTGCTTTCCAAGGACTTGTATGCATAACAGTACCTCCCAAGCCAGCTGTCCCATCTATTCCGATAAAGTCCATACTTTGCTTTAATCACCTTATGCCATAGGGAATTAGGCTCTAAAGGGAATCTCCATAACCACTTTGCCAAAAGATAGATGTTTTAAGATGCCAAATTACCAAGACCCAAGCCCCCGTCTTCCTAGGATTTGTAACACACCTCCTAGCTAACCAGATGGTCCTTCTTATTCTCCCTTCCATCAGACCAAAGAAAATCCCTCATAATTCTCTCAATCCTTCTAGCCACACCAATTGGAATTTTGAACAAGGACAAAAAGTACAAGGGCATACTAGATAAGGATGCCTTAATTAAGGTCAATCTTCCCCCCAAGGAAAAAATATGCATCTTTCCAACTATTAAGCTTAAGGGAAATTCTTTGGATGACAGGATCCCAAAAAGAAGCTGCGCGCAGGTTACCTCCTTAAGGGACACCTAGATAGATAATAGGCCAATTGAGAATCTCACATCCTACTATCTCAGCCAACAACCTAATAGAATCGTCCCAAATATTAATGCCAGCTAAGCTACTCTTGCTCAAATTAACGCAGAGACCCGACACAAGCTCAAAAATCTAGATCAAGGTTAACACTCTAAGAAAATTATCCTTATCTTTATGAAAGAAAAGAATTGTGTCATTAGTAAACAGTAGGTAGGTTACTTCACAACCATTTCCCTTTATCGATTAACCTCTAAGAATCCCTCTATCAGAACCCCACCTCAACAAACAACTAAGGACATTGGCCACCAAAGTAAAGAGAAAAGGGGATAACAGTTACCTTGTTTAACCCCACGTTGTCCCTTGAACCAGGCTTTGGGCTGCCTATTAATGATAACAGAAAAGACTACTAAAGAAAGACAACCATTCATCCAATGCCTTCATTTTTCACCAAAACCCTTGTGGCAAAAAATAAAGTCCAAAAACTCCCAGTTTACTATGTCGTAAGCCTTTCCAAAGTCTAGTTTGAACACTAGACCCTGTTGCTTGCTGCGTCTGACATCATCAACTAACTCGTTAGCTATTAAACTAGCATCAAGAATTTGTCATTTAGCAATGAATGCACTTTCGTTCTTCGAAATGGAATTCCCAATAACCGCATTCAATCTGTCAGAGAGAACCTTGGCAATGATCTTATAGACACTAGTTACCAAGCTAATAGGCCTGAAATCCCTCACATTAACGAACCTGCCTTTTTTGGGAATAAGAGCAATGAAGGTAGAATTCATACTGGTCATAATACGGCCTATATGGAAGAATTCTCCAAAAACTTTCATCAGATCTTCCTTTACTATCGACTAACAAGCTTGAAAAAAGGCCATATTAAACCCATCAAGCTCAGGAACTTTGTCCTTATGCATCTTCTAAATGACGTTTCTAACTTCTTCCTCTTCAAAAGGTCTTTCAATCTAATTCCCTTGGGCATCGTCTATAGGAGATCAATCCAAACCCTTAATCATCGGTCTCTCGTGCATCTCCTTGTTAGGGACAACCCTAACAAAAGGCATATCTTATTAACTAACCTAGACAATCAATTATAAACTTTCATCCTAGAAGAAATTTCACCAAGATAGGTGTAGATTGTACAAAGATCATTATTAGTACTCAAAATTTAGAACAAAACTTAAGCTTAACTAAAGAGCAAACCTGTCCTCAAATTCACCTCTGAACCACCACCGAAAGAAAAAAATGAATAATTAAATTGCAAACATACTACAGTGTAACAGGTAATCCATATTTGGCTAAAGTAACAATTTAACAGGGTACCATGGAATTAGAGGCACAAGGATAGATATACCTTTGCCATTTCAATTGCAGACACACCAAGAGCCCAAATGTCTACCTTAAAGTAAATAAATAAATATACTAACTCATCATAAATTTCAATTTCAAATAATAACATTCACAACTAGTAATGAACAAATATCTTTACCCATATGCAATTGCCCCCTGAATTATAAAAACTGAAAAATAATCCCTATCTACTATGACTTATTTACAAATATCTTCTTAAAATGTGGGATCTAACAAATAATCTCTTTCAAGTATAACTTATTTGCTAATGGCCATTGAGCTATAAAAATTGGCAATCGCATTGCTTTCCATTATTTCCTCTGTTGTGCATCTTTTATACTTTCTTTTAGTGAGGATTCGGAATCAGATATTGTACCAATCTCTTATTTTGTTCAATTATAAATATATATTTGATTATCTCTCCTTAACGCCATCTATATTACTGCTTTGATCCTATAAGTTAGCCATTCCTATTGACAACAATACCTTTGTCTTTATAACATAACTATCAGTTCTTTGCTAAGAGCGAACTTACCCGAAGAAATCGAACTGATATGAAAGATGAAAATTGTGATAACTCAGAGTACAAGGTCAGTCACTCAGACAAGCAGTGAAGCAACTCGCAGGGGGAGAGTGAAATTGGGATTCTAAGAGTGAACTTACCCGAAGAAGTCAAATGGATACTAAAGATGAAAATCGCGATAACTTAGAGCATAGGACTGTCACCCAGACAAGCAGTAAAGCAACTTGAAGGGGGAGAGTGAAATGAGGATTCGATGGGACAATGGAGTGGGCAACACAGAGGCTTTAGGGTTCAAGAGAATGAAAACATAAACTGAAAAGGAAAAAGAGGAAGGAGAAAGAAAAGCATAAATTGAAACGAGAATCTAAAAAATAGAGGTAGATGGGGAAAAATGGAGGCAGAAAATATGTATCTGGTGGTCTTATTAGCCACGGGTATTTGAAAGTTAGCCACATGTAATATATACATAGCAAACTAGTGAAACTAAGTGAACTTTAGCCACAGTTTTTGTAACCACGGCCAAAACTGTTGCTAAAAGTCTTTTTTTTTTTGGGTAGTGGAAGGGAGGGAGGGACTAAAGGGATTAAAGTGGCAGACAAAGCTGTTTAGAATACTCATTTTTGCAAGGGCTGATGAAAGAATGATGGGGAAATCATTCGGGTTATTAATGCTTACACTACGACATTGGGCCAAAAGCTTAATGTTAGTAAGTTTGGAATTATCTTCAGCAAAAATACCAATTCTCCAAGTATGGAGGAGATTAGCAGGGTTAGGGAAGATACTTGGACGAGGCTAGGAAAAATTTAGGTTTGGACATAGGGACTTGGAATATCCTTATTTTTTCATGTCAACTCTTTGATCAGAACTCTAGGGACATCTAATATCCCTCTTAAGTTATGAGTGTTTGTGTGGAGACTTTTTTTTTGTGAAAAGGAAATATATTAAGAAAAGGAGTACAAAATTACAAGACTGAAAAGTCAAAGATTAAAAAACAAAAAGACAAGCCAACTATCCCTGCAAAACAAAATCTAATCAGTAAGACACTAAGAAATTTGTGATTTAGTGGCGGTTTTAAGCCACATGTAGTGGCGATTTGAACCGCCACTAGAACATTTAGTGGCGGTTTCTCTTAAAATACCACTATTTTTTTTTATTTAGTGGCGGTTTAAGCTGCCACTAAATGTTTATATTTAGTGGCGATTTTGGGTGAACTGCGACTAAATGTTTATAGTTAGTGGCGGTTTTGGGTGAACCACCACTAAATATATACATTTAGTGGCGGAATGATGTATTTAGCTATAATATTTTGTTAATTAAAGTACCTTTAATACTTTTTTATACCTATATTGTATCACATTATATTATTATTATAATTCTTTCTTTTTGTCGTTATCACAATCAAGATTACTTTCAAAGTTTGTTCAAACTAGTTCCTTAAAACAATTAGTGGCACATTCTTCCATATCAATTTAATGCATTCAAATTATATATTGCAAAACCAGTTCCATAAACTATAATGACATTATTTTCTATCAGTAAATTAATTATATTTTTCAAATATGTCTAGTTCACAATGGAATCATAAAAAACAGAAAGAATTCAACAACAACAACAAAACTTTATCCCACTAGGTGGGGTCAGCTACATGGATCGTACGACGTCATTGAGCTCTATCAATGACCAACTCTTTAGGTATCTCATTAACCAAAAGATCTCGTTCAATAACTTCTCTAAGTGTCCTTCTTGGTCTTCCTCCATTTTTTTTCATAGCGTTCTAAACCATCTGCTTAACTCTTCTTACTAGCACTTCCAACGGTCTCCTTTGAACATGCCCAAACCACCTTAAATAGTTTTTAACTATTTTATTCTCAATAGGTGTCACTCCAACTCTACCTCATATGATCATTGTGGATCATATCTCTTCTTGTATAACCATACATCCAACGCAACATCCTCATCTCCGCTACTCTAATTTTTTGTTCTTATTGTCCTTTCATCACCTAACAGAAAGAATTCAACAAGAGGGAAAAATAATAACCATATATAATTAAATGACCTGGAAATATGTAAATTATACTAATTGGATCATTTTTTAAGAAAGGAAACTAAATGAGAAAAAAAGGAACATCAACTAACCTTTAGAAGATATGAAAAGTGGGCCACTTTTAAAAACCTATAGAGTATCATATGTCAAGAACTAAGACAAATAACCACTTGCCAACTTCTAATTAAAACTCATTTAAAATCAAACAAATGGTTAGAATTTGAAAATATGACCTCCCTTGATCACCACCAAGTCTCAAGAGTGAATGAAATAAATTTCCAATTATGAATATCTTTTCTTCTAAAGGATTTAGATTATATTTAATTACAATAACCCTTGGATTAAGGACACTCAATATCTGTAATTAGTCCATATGTTATAAAAAAAAGGCCCATGTGCTGAATCTCCAGAAGAAAGACAAAAAAGGGCTCTTGGGAGAAATTAAAGATAAAAAGTATGAGTGTAGACCCCATAATGCACTCTTATATGCATGGATATGTATGTGTGTATATATATATACACTCTTCTTCTTGGGTCTCCTACGCTTCTTTGCACCTACATATTTATAAATTCATATTTATACATGATCATCAGTCATCAAAAGTTTGCAAGTGAGTGTTCACTATTCAATAAAATGATTAAATTGAAACAAGCGTAATCTTTCAATTATTAAATTGAGACAACTATAATTTTGGAGACTAATCAATATATAGTTTATTCTAATTATTATTATTTGAAGCATGGCCAATTAAGTACCTTCTTTTTCAGAGGGCAGGATGGGGCAAAGGAGCACCTGAAGTAAGCTCTAGGAGAAGGGTTGTCTCTGGTCA
Source organism: Biancaea sappan (assembly GCA_037074585.1). Taxonomy (NCBI): domain Eukaryota; kingdom Viridiplantae; phylum Streptophyta; class Magnoliopsida; order Fabales; family Fabaceae; genus Biancaea; species Biancaea sappan. Next base: position 30,185,928 of record CM073493.1, read on the forward strand.
CCTTCTAGCTGTATTTCCTCCCTTGATATCCATCTCTCACATACTGTTATGCACAGCAAACCCAAAAAAAAATTCTTAATTAGTATTTACTACTAATTGGAAAAGCTACACAGATTCAATTTCAATTGTATTGGCTTAAACCTGCATAATAATTAATAGCTATAACTTTTAATATGGTAACTAAGCGCTTGATTCTACTAGTATGAGGAGTAAGTAGGATTTTAAAAGAGAAAGCACAAAAATTAGGATCAAAAGAAAGTGGAGACAATCGAAGAACTTACTTAGCTAGTATCAGATGATTCAAATAGATTACATATGTTTCTTTTTAAGTTTTAGAGACCCACCAGAGATGTATAAACACAAAATGAATTTTAGGAGAAAAATAAAAAGGGTGCTGATCCCATATATATATATATATATACACACATATATATCCACGCATACAATAGTGGCATTATGGGGTCTACACTCATTCTTTTTATCTTTAATTTCTCCCAGAGCATTTAAAAATTTGAGACAATCCAAATTCTTAAATACTAAAACCCCTAAACATGTCCCTTAATTTTGTTAAAATACCAATTTGATGCTTCTCTACAAAGATTATAACACACTTCTTCCCTGATGCAAGTTCCTATAAATTTGCATCACATCGCAACCAATTTAAAACATAAAGGAACCACAACTTTCTTCAATTTCAAATCAAGGTGTATGTCTGTATGTATGTTTATATGTCCACCCAAAACAAGTCTTCCCAATAATTATGTTATGAAGTGAATATATAAATATGTATATGTACATATACCTCATGAATAAAGTATACATAATCGTATAAGATATATATATTTGTATTCTTTCTTATTATTTTTCTAAAGGATAGTAAAGTGCATATACACATTCGCACAATTTCTAAACATTCTTGCAATCAATGGAATACAAAAATGTGTAATCGCGTATGCACATATTTAGAAATACACCTTTCAATCTCCACTCAAGAGAAAACATAAGTATACCTACACAATCACACAAATTCACATTTTATTTGACATCTCGTTATTTCATTCAAAGCATAATAGCAACATGATTTCCAATATACTCTACATATACAATCATCATTTCTTGATATTTATAAATATCACATGTTCTCATTGTGATGCAATAATCATTTAAAAATGAATACTTAGTCATAGGAAGTATCATCCCACTCACCTTGACTCCAAATTAAGTTTCTACACTTCAACTCGGAGAAGGATTCCAAAAACCCTTTTGAAAGCCTAGAGGACAAGTAAAGTAAGGAACAACGCTGTATTAGAACAAAAACTATTCAATGTTTCATGTCGTTCTGTTTTGAGGTTTAATTTGGATGTAGACTTAAAAAAATTTATGGCACTAAACCGTAGCTCAAAAAAATATGAAACTTGATACAAAACCTTCTTTGTATGTTAACATGTATGATAAAAATTTTAGATTAAAATTCTATCATTTAACCCCTCTAAAGACTCTTTTATCAACTATATATCAATTTTGTTTCAGATTTGGAAAAGCTTGGAAAATTGTTTCATTGACCAACCAAATCAAGTCCGAAGGCCATGAAACTTGGTAGATATTTAGTACAATGTCTTGCCTACATGTCACATTAATTTTAGATCAAAATAATACAATTTAGCCACTAAATAAGGACTAAGATTTAATGTTATTCATGTCCACTTCTACACAAGTTCTGCAGCAATGGATTCTACTATGTTTTAATCCCAAATCTATCCTTATGCTTCCATGCTTCCCCAAACCATCTCAAGCATTTATTTTCCTAATCACATAATCTGATTCTCATAGTTTTTTTTCCTTTTTATTGCTTTCTTCCATTTCCCCCAATTTAGCACTTTACATACTTCCATTCGAAAACCCAAAATAAATCTTCATAGAAATCCAAAATCTCATCTTAATCTTACTAAAATTCTGCAGTAAATGAATTATGCAGAAAACCCAAGTTTCCCTCTCACTATTCTTGGCTCTCTTTATCATCTCCCACTCTGTGTCATCCATGGCCAACACAGCAGAATTTTAGCACACATAATAATTCTTATTTCAAGTTAATAATTCATGCTTTAATTTCCATAATTTCTCTTAGACAAATAACAAGAGTAAATTTGAATACCAAGTCCCACTTCACCATTCTTTCTTTTTGTCCAAATCAGTACCTCTTACTCCATCACAGGTTCAGAACCTAAAAGTTAATGAAGACTTGATTTTCACCTTCCAACGATTTTTAATCTGACTTAAGATCAAGGAAATTGAGTTAATAGAAAGAATCATACCCAAGGTTTTAAATTGCGGTTGCGGTCGCGGTTGCGGTTGCGTTGCGGGTCACTGCGATTGCGGGTGTTGCGGATGCTGCGATGCGGTTGCGGTCACTGCGGTTGTGAATTTTTTTTAATTGCACAAAATATACAAAAATATGTATATAATTGTCATTAAATATAATTTTAAATATATATAACATATTATATCTAATATTTATATTAATTTCATAAATATATACTCTTATTCTATACAAATATATATATTTTACTTGCAAAATTTAAGAAGAAAAATAAATAATTAATCAGATATCATGAATAATCACATATTAGATCCACAATTTTATCACAATCGAATCAAAAATTTAATCATAGATCAAATCACTAAATAACTAAATTACTATATTTACAACTTTATCACATTAGTGAGATAAAATATTCAAAGGCGCATAGTCTGACTAAACCACTAAAATAAAAAAAATTAAAAAAATCAAACGCACAAGAGATATTTCATTACATCTTCACATCATATTTCAGATTTCATTACTCACTCACACTATTTCATTTTCCCACTCAGTGTTGTCGTGTCTTAGTCAAAGTCAGGTTCACAATCTCACAGAGCTGGCTTGAATTTGAAGCTTCTAGTTCACTAGCCTCAATCCTCACTTCACTAACCCAGTAACTACGGACTGCACATCACAGCCATAGAGAGGAGAGAGGCACAGGCAAAATCACACATCAGACTTCAAAGAAGCCCGTGAGGCCAGGGTGATCCGGTCCCAGTGAAGCATAGAGATCTGAGGAGGGTAGCCGGTGATGGTGAGTGCTCCGGTGAGAATCACGCACAGAGCTGAGGAAAACAGAGGCTGAGAGAAGGGATTCTAGGGGAAACTATGTTCAGAGGGGAATCACACATGAAGGCAGCAGTGCAGCACGGGGTCACGGGAGGAGGGAATGAGGGATTGGGGTGAAGGAGACCGATTTCGAAGACGTGTGAAGCCACGAACCACGAACGACCAAGTGATTGAGAAAAACAGAGGAGAGGTCTGCGAAGTGTGAATGAACGGCAACCTTTGACGCTTGACAAATGATGGCAATCTTCAACTAGTTAGTCGGTTTCTCTCTTCTCCATACTAGATCTATAGGTCTGATGGGCTGAGATTGGTACTTTGGTTTTTCTTTTTTCCCTTCCTTTTAGACAGCAAATGCAACGGAATGCCATTTGCAGTGACAATGGCGTTCTGATGAGGCCGCAACAACATTACCTTGCGGCGCAATGGCGTGTTTTTTAATCACCCCGCAATTGCGGGGTGATGCGGATGCGGCGGTGGCCGCATCCGCAAAATTGCGGCCGCATCCTAGCATTGTGGCCGCAATTTAAAACCATGATCATACCTAAGGCCAAGTCTTCATACCATTTGGTCTCTAGGCTCTCGGCTTCCCAACAAAGAATCATTTTCCATGCACATTATTCTTTGGGAGAAGTCACACAAACTTACAACTGAGGGAAAGCAACAAATAAATAAATAGAGAGTCACCATGTTTAAACAGTAGCAGCAAATTTTTGCAGCTCTTCTTCCAGCTAGGATATTGGAATTAAAAAAAGGGTGAATGGTGGATAGATGTGCAAACAATTTAGTTGATCATAAAGGAAAAGATAAATAAACAACAGTTACAAATAAAATCATCCATTCTTTCATATATGAACAGCCAATATATACAGGAAATTACTCAATTTCCATCTAAATCAATACTAAATGCAATTTTTTAATTCAACAAGTACCACCAATGCGATAGAAGACCCGTGATCCACAATAACCAACAGGGGAAAATAGAAAGAGAAAGATCAGGGGGAAAGGGAAATAAGAGAAGCAGGTACAATCCAAAACTTCTGGAGCTTTGTTGCTCTCACTTTCCATGTGCTTTGTCGTTTTCTGAACTCATACGGACTATGTGATTTCCCATTTCTCTGGGTCTCCCATTAGGATAGAAGGTATATGGAATTAGGGTTTCTCATTAGGGTTAAAAAAATTACTCTTCTGTTGAAATTAATTAAATAGAAATGAAGAGACAGAGGAATAGAGAGAGGAAGAAGGACAAAATATACCTATCGACGGAGATGCTATCGCCTTTAGCCTTGCATCTTCGAACACTCGAAACCATAGATGAGGACAGCGTTCTGGGAGCGTTGGCCTCTTTCTCTCAGCCAAGCGTCAATGAACTACAAAGGGGAGAATGAAACCAACGATGGGTACTGGAAGATGGAGAATGAGAAGGAGTCAAGGAGGGTCTATGGGAAAGGCGATTGGGTGAAAAGGGTGAACTGGAGAAGTAACTTGAAAAATGAAAAAAGATATGGAGGGAGATGGGAAAAATATTGAAGGGAGAAGCACCTAATTTTACTACGGGAAAATAGCGTGACGATGAATGAATAAGCACCTAGTTTACAGTCCATTTCAATTTCTATTCTCCTGACGTTAAGCAACACTGCCTGTTGAAGACCTAGCTATAGGACCCATGCTTCTGCCAAAGCCCCAAGACCAATAACAATTAGCATTTATAATAGTTCCACCAATAGCTATTAGGTTGTCTTTCATAGAACCATTTGTATTAATCTTGAAGAAATCAGGGTTAGGTTTTTTCCAGAAGTTTATCACGTTACCAGAGATAGCAGAAGAAATGTGATTTTGAGAATTTTTAAGAGTGCTACACCAAAATTCAGCTGCTTTAAATTTGATTTGCTTAACTATGTTATCAAAGTCAAGGTTGTCATTTGAGAAATTTTTTCTATTTCTAGCTAGCGAGATGGCTCTAAAAGTGTAGGAGAAGATAGTTCCCCAAGAAATAAGAAGAGAAGAGGGAGAAGAGTTTATGCAATCCAAGTTTTCAAATCCATGTTAAAGAAATTTCGGGGTGGGGATAAGGTTTCCCAGACTTAGAGGCTGAGTTACAAAGTTGGCAAGTGTCAAGGAAAAGATTAATTTTTTTTAATTTAGACTTTTATTTATAAGGAGGCCTCAGTGGTAGACTTGCCAAATGAAAAAATTTTCTCTAGGGTGGGCTAGATTTTTCCAGATCCAAGAGTAGGAGGAGTTCTGGTTTGGAATGTTGGGGGAATTTGTAGGGGAATTTTTATCTAAGGATAAAATTTTTGTTGTAGGCTGATTTAGTTGTGAACAAACCATTACTGTTAATCTTCCATGTTATTATATCTTCTTGAGAAGAAGAAGAAGAAGGGGGGGGGGGAGGGAGAGGATTGAAAGAGGGGTTGAGGCAATTTGCAAGTTAATTGAAGTGTCAAGAATAACTGGCAGTTTGCATGTTGTGTGGAGATTGTTAATGTTAAGTAATGCCATCCAAGGAATTAAAAAAAAAAAACATATATCTTGATAGTTGAGTGACATAGCTTCAAATATTATCGACTTCATCCATTCACTACTTTCTATCCTGGACAAGATAAGTTGACAATTCAATCAGGTTACCAAAAAGTTCAATTCTGTTGCATGACAATTAAAATGAGGAGAAAACAGATTGGAATGTAAACTTATGCATGTTAAGTAACTAGCTTGTTTAACTATAAATTAAAGCCAATTGGGGCAGTTATGTCTTTCGCTCTCATAAAACTCATAGAATAATCCATCAATATTGTAGTAATGGATAAGTTAAATTATAGCTAACATCACCCTGGCGATGCAAGCCTGCTAAGTGTAAGATGCATATAAATATAACTATAACAAAATCATGGAAATTATAATTGACGTTCAGCAGTTCCAAAGGACAACTTACTCTTTAAAGCTGAGGAATGTGCCAGATGGCGGAAACATCATGGAGAGTAATTATGTTTGGTGCTTGTAAAATTCAGCTGAAGTAGAGTACACTCACGCAAAGCCAAAGCAGAGAAAACCAGTTCAAGTAGTCTATGGAAAATTATACTAATCCTTTTAAATCTCATACTCGAAATTGGCAAAATTTAGAGTTTGGCCTTCACATTCTCATCAAGTGGTTTCATAACACCCAAACTCAAAAGTTTACAGACAATGGAGGGGACGAAAAGCAACATAGCGGGGGAATTAAAATTTTTTTTAAAAAAATCACCAATAGAATTAGAGACAGAAATGTCTGAAATGAAATAAATTCATTTCTAATTTCATCTCTAATACTAGATTGTTTTTATTGATATTTTGTTTTTTTCTATTATATTGCATTAGATGAGGTTATAGCAATTTTATTGTTAAGAACGAGGACTTGTATGATGTAAAAATAAAGAGATTCTTAATTATTTACTGAAATTTAAAAATAGAAGATGAATTAAATTCAATATATGATATATAACTGACGGTCCAACATGCCACACAAAGTGAGATGAATTCTCCAAAAGGTGAATTGAATGAAAACAACGTAAAAATGATACAAAACAATGCATGACCACTTTTACAGTGTAAAAATATGAAAATATATATCCAAATGTGATATGGCAAAGAAAATGAGGTACAAGGCTAAAGTCACCCATATATTAATAAACAGTCGTATAAATATTCAATGAAAAAATAACTAACACTAAAATGCGCGTTTTAAAAAAAAAAAAGGGCTTTGCGCGCATTTATGTAATAATATTCATTAATATAATTGTTGAATTAACACTACTAGCATGTGACTTCTTCTCATTCTCCCTTTGGAACCATCATGAGTTCTTTCGTTTCTACTCTATTTTTCTATTTTTTTTTTTGGGTCATGTATTGCTAGATTTTTCTTCTAAAATTGATATGAACCTTGATTTGGATTAAGATTCAATTATCACTTGAACTCTTAAATTAATTTCGTAATAAAACTACGAGATAAATGACATATAACCAGGGACGGACCCAGAAAGTTTTGTCAACGGGGGCAAGAAAGTCTATAAAAAATTTTATTTAAAAAAAATTACAAATATACATAAGAGATAAAAAAAAATAATATAAAATACACAAGATATAACGTGGTTTGGTTTTAATGTGAAACAAAAATAAGAAGCAGAAGTTGGGATATAACTAACTTTTAAATTTAATGCAAAAAAAATTATTGGATATGGTATTCTTAATAAAGTAATTGGTCATGATTTATTATACGTAGAAAAAAAAATTTAGATGAGTGAGTGAAATATTATTAATAAGACGTAAGATGAGTAGTTATGATTTATTTTATGGAGGCAACATCTAAATTTTTGTAAGGGCAACATTTAAATTTTTATAAGAACAAACAAAATAACAAATATATTAATTTTTTTAAAAAAATCTTGTGGGGGCAATTGACCCCAACCCGTACGTGGGTCCATCCTTGCATATAACTATAGTCATTTTTTGTGACAAAAAAAGACAATATTGCAGGTATAGATAGTTTATACTCCCAGTCGATCTAAAATACTGTAGGTATAAATAGTCAATATGTAATATCTGTCACTTTCGGATATTAGTTTATTGGGATTTCCTGAGGGGCATTTTGAGTACAGGAAAATTTTTCGTCTTATATCAACAGAAACTTCAATGAATTCAAGAGGCTAATTGTATAAATCAATAAGTAACCTTGGAATGGGGATGAGCACGGGACTAGGAGGCATGGGAAAGAGACTAAAGTGAACAGAAGAGAAATTATGTTGTTTTAATGAAACAAGGTGTGATGATGGGTAGTTATGGAGTGTATTGGGGTGCCCTAGTAATGATCAAGCTATTTCAATATTTTATGAAATACTTGCTAGTTGCTTGTAAGGAAAGATTAAACTAAAAGGAGAGCAAGTGGGCCCACACACCACTTAAACCCAACATCCTTCTTCTTTCCCATCCTTTTCTCTCTTTTCCTCCTCCCTCATGATCTCTCTCCCGATCAACATCAACCATGACATTCCCCCCTAGGATCTTCTAATCATCGGTGAAGGGGCAGATCTCTGACCGACCACTGTGCCGAAAAGAGCAAGGAGGACAAGGTGAACATTTCTTCCTTCTCCTTTTTCTTCATTTTTAGATTTTAGGGTTTTTTGGAAGAGAAATGCCTTGTTTGCATATTCTAAGGTTTAGGTAACCTTCTAAGACACTCTTGATTGATCTAGGATAAGTGAAGGTTAGGGTTCGTCTTGAAAGATTAATGATTTAGGCTTAGAATCATGGAATTAGCTTGGGGTTTTTGTGTCATTTTGACCTTAGAACATTAAGGAAAAAAACTCCTAAAAGGAATCATGAAAAATAGTGAAAAATTGGTTGAATTCAGAGTTGGGACGTTAAAATCTGAACTGAGGTTCGAACTTCTGTTTCTTGACACCCTAGGCACCAAGCCTCTTGTAGCTGGCTAAGAGTTGACGGCTGGTACCCCATGGCACCATGGGTGACACCATGGGTAGCACCCCAGGTTCCAGCCTCCTGACAAGCATTAAGGAGTGATTTTTAATTCCCTTTTTTTTTTCTTGTTGCCTTGGTTTGTAGATAATAGAAGATGAATTGTTGGTTCGGGGCTTGGCTAGGACTTTTTCGGAGGTCGAAAGTGCTCTATTCCTAGGTGATGGAATTATTTTATCATGTATATATGTATATATTGCATCTTGTGGTTGGACTTTATGTTAATGAAATTACATATCTCTAGCATTATGGAAAAGAAATGATTTAAAGGGGGGCAAAGGGGATGCATACTCCCTTTTGCTTGCGGAAGGAGAACCAAAGCTTTTTCAACATATTGAACTTTTATATCATGAGTTGTTGGTGTTTTGGTTTATGGGACATTTAGAAGTAGGGACCTCACGAAGGAACCTTGTGATTCTGAGTAGGTGTGATGCATGCGATGAACCACTTTTGTTTCTAAATGATTATATGTATTTAATATTCCTATTTACAAATGTGATTTCCTCTGGTATATGAGGGTGGCAAATACATATATATATATATACACATACATATATCTAGTTCCTTGATTAAACACATTTCGAGTACAACTAAGAAAAAGAGGAGAAAGTGAACATATAAACTTCTTAGAATTATCTTGGATGGCTTCAATTGCCATAAGTGGCAAAATGTGGAAGAGTCCTAGAGTGAATGTGGAAATGGCATCTACTATTATCAAAGTTTGACTAGATGAGATGCCATACCTTTGCATTGGCATCATATATGATATGAATGAATAGCTCCTTGCCTCTTATGCACTATGTTCTATTTTTACTGTATGAAATAAAACAAATTGAAACCATGTTATGGGATGCATGTGTAAATATACTTATCTTGCTTTCTGAATGATATGGATGAATTATACAACAAGAGATATATTGGTGCTTCGTGTGATTGTTTTATATGTATTATTCCCGTGTAGGTTGTACATATGAATTTCGAGAGTTCTTATGCTACGTGAATAAATCTTGATATGTTTTGTAAAACCTGAGTTTTCACGTATATATGATATTACGTTATTATGAATACGGGTGACCTCAATTGGTATTGAGGGAAGAGCCCTATGATGTTATCTTAATATGAATACGGGTAACCCCAATTGGCATTGAGGGAAAAGCCCTACAACAAGTCGTGATGTGGCTAAGCGACTATATTCCTCGAGAATGCCATACTCGATATATCGCCTTTGTGTAGGAAAGGCGAGGGAAATTGTATTTGTCATGGAACGGTTGGCACCGAGGGACATCTCTTAATCATTATTTATTTGTCCTGGAACAGTTGGCACCAAGGGACAACTCTTAATCATTACTTATTTGTCTTGGAACAGTTGGCACCTAGGGACATTTCTTGATCATTATTTATTTGTCTTGGAACCGTTGGCACCGGAGGACATCTCTTAATCATTATTTATTTGTCCTGGAACGGCACCAGGGGACATCTCTTAATCGTTATTTTATTGTCTTGGAATGGTTGGTATCAGGGGACATCTCTTAATCATTATTTATTTGTCCTGGAACGATTGGCACCGGGGCACATCTCTTAATCATTATTTTATTGTCCTGGAACAGTTGGCACCAGGGGACATCTCTTAATCATTATTTTATTGTCCTGGAATAATGGACATATTGTAAACTTGAAGTTTTACTAAATTAAAAAGCTATTATCTAATGTGTGTTCTATGGAGAACTTTGGTTTTACCTTATTTAAATATAGCTACAAATACACACATGCATGGTGAAACAGTAGAAAGCTCTGTCTTGGTATCTTGCTTAATGTTTGTGTACTAGATCTGTAATCTACTTGTGAATGTGATTTGGTGATACTGTGTGTTCCTGGTAGACTTTCCTTCTTGACTATGTAGGTTATGCGAGATAAAACCATGATCTAGTGCTAGTGGATGGGACGTTGCTTCTATGTCCTATCCCTGCGAGTGGCACACAGTGGTAACTTTTGTGGTTAGGCTTTTCCCTCACTAAGTATTTTCATACTCACCCATTTCTTTGTGCCCTTGCAAGTTTTTCTTTTGTGGAACTCCGTATCAGGAGTAGCAAAGCTTCCGTGTCTTCAACCCCTTTTTGATTCGGGTTGATGTTGATGTCGGGTACGTCTGGGTTCTTTTGGATCGCTCTGTAGTGAGTAGGACTCATAGGATTTCTATGATTTCGGTGATGGAAGAATTTATTCTATTATTATAATTATGTTGTGCATGTTGACTGTCTATGAGCCAGTCATGTCCCTGGAAATGGGGCGTGACACAATATCTACAAAAAACTTTTCTATCACTAAAACTACTAAAAGTAAATTTATAATATTTTTGGGGGTTAAATTCTATTGTTTTTAATTATCAAATTTGAGATGAATTTTAAATTTTTGGGATGAATTCTAATACGTTTAACTTTTAAGCCCTAAATCTATGTTTAAGTGACTTTTTTTGGCTTTTAGTATTTTTCTTATTTTTAGGAATTTTTATTTTATTTTTAAACACTTGTGCAAATTTTTAATTTATTTTATTAAGTAAATTATTTAATCACTTTTACCTGTGGTGATTTTCTCTAGGGACCGAGACAAAGATGCCCTAAAGATTCTTTTGATTTTTGTTCTTCTCCACCTGGATTTCACTTCTCCAATAGCAAATCAATTGTGGGACTGGGGTTCAATACTGTTTTTAGCAACAGTTGTTTCTGTTGCTAAAAGTTTCAGCAACAGAAAATTTTGTTACTGAAACTTTTAGCAGCAGAACTGTTGCTAAAAGTCTAGGCAGAAAAAAGTCCAGGCAGACAACCCAAATCTTCAATTGTGTGCCTCTCCACCTCTACTCCTCCATTTCACTTATTCAGATAGGTAAATTTTATTCTTTATTGTTTTTTATTTGTGATTTTAGGATTCCCCTTTGCTTGTTGAGGGTTTCTTTCAGGTATGGCTTGATTTGCCTGAATTTTTTTGTTTTTGCTTTTCAAGTATGACTGGGTTATTAAAAAAAAAATTTATATTTTTTTAATTGTCTTCATGTCAATTTTAGAGGCTAGTAAACATTTCAGGAATGAGACGGAAGGGTCTTCTCTTCTCTGATTCCTCTGCCTAAGGAGGAGTCACTGCACAGAGCAAGTGTTTTTGCTTTCCATGCTTACGTGTACTATACACTTTTATTAGCACCCTTGCCTTCTGCAATAAAATGAAGCTGGTGATTTCAGTTAAATCTATAGGTAAAAATTTGACAATTCAAGGCTTCTCACGTTTTCTCCCTTTTCTAGTTCAATCAAACAGGATTTGGTTTGTTCCATAAGACAGTGAAATAACATTGACATTTGGCCATTCGCTCAAATTTCCTGAGAGAAAAAGAAAAAATGTAACAAAAATATGATTCTTAAAATTTATGCATCCTTGGACGTGTATAATATATTGAACCATCATGGGCCTGCGGTTATTTTTATGTGAAAGGAGGAACTTGGTGATTGGTGAATGAAATGGGGCCATACAGGAGCAGCTGTATGATTTTAACAAAAAATTGAAGTGAACTTAACAAAAAGAAACAGGTCTATGTGAATTTACATTGCAAAGTAGCTCATTTTTCTAAGGATTTTTTGTAAGGAGGCTAATTTTTTGGATATTCCAGATAAGGCAGCCCGTTAATTTCTCCATAATTGATGCTTCTTGTACACGTTAATTGGACATTCCATTGAATTCAAATGCGTGCCAAAGTAACCATATTTTTCATATTCTTATGAATCACTTTCCTTCCACCTATTTTAGCAATGCCCTGTTTGCACTCTCCCAAACCGTCACACCAAGTGGGTGAGTGGGTAACCTAAGTCTCAATGCCTTCTGTGTGTGTGTGTGTGTATGTTGGAGGAGGGGGTGGGTATTAATTTGTGGTAAGCAGTAACTTCATTTCATCATATTATTTTTCGTTAAATATGTTTAGGTGGCTGTCTTATTGACCATTTATGATATTCGAAGATCCAAATAGACATCTTTGATGTTGTCAATCTCTAAAGCCTTTCTAGAATAGGTTTAGCCTTGGGATAAGTTTTTTATCACTTGGTGAACCCTGCATAAACTTCAATCATACTATTAGGTTAATGTTATTAACAACTCACTGTGATGTTACTATCTTAAATTAATGGTTTACTTTAAACAGAGAGAGGATCTGCAATTGATCCAAGACCTACAGTCTAAATGATTTACCTCCTTTTTCCTATTGTTTAGTTACTCGTTTTTGAGTGTGACTTGTGTGGGGACACTACTTCTAGTTCTTTCCTATATGTGATGCCTCATGTTTTCTGGATTTGATTTTCACTACAAAGTGCTACTTTTCTCTACGACAAAGTATCTACCAATAGTAATGACTCAATTGATATCGCTGAAATTCTTAGAATAGCAAACAGTTTGGATTTCCCCATGAAAGAAAGGAAGAAGCAAGAAAAAATAAGAAGGTCTGTGTTGCTCGGATATCAAAGACAAAATCCATAAGCGTAGATTTTTGACTCTCAAGGGGTATTGTAGAGCCAGCAGAGCTATGTACTTATGATTTTACTTAATACTAGCATTACATGACAAATATTGTGTTTCTGTATAAAATTTAGGTGTTTGAGAGCACATATTTGTTTAACATTGTGATTCTTTTGCAGGTTAATGAAGGAAAATATGCGCTCATGCAATATCCATCTTGGACCAGGTACAATTTTGTTCTCAATTGTGATTCTCGCATTTCTTCCTTCTATGTAATTATTATCTTCTCCTCTTTTTCCCTACCATCAAGTAAGAAAGTAAAGCTTCATTATACTCAGATACTGAAAGAGGATCCTAAATATCCTAGATGTCAGTATTTGTTTGATCTGTTTAAATTTTACTATGATGTCATTGCTAATCAATATTTTATCTCCATCATTGAAAGTTTTATTTTCTATCTGCTAATGATTTTCTGAATAATTGGGTATTTCTAGGTAAAGAAAGCTCAATCCTATGTGTGTTAATGTACTTCATCGAATAGACTATTTTAATTTTAGAAAATGGCAATGACTTTTGTTATTATGTGTAACTTGATTTTTGTGCACAAATAACAATCCTTGCATGTGCCATATTTTTGTTTATTATAATCTGGATGATTTTATTGTACAAACAAAAGTCCATACTTGTGACAACTCTTTTGTTTTATTTATTTTACTCTGGGCATTAGGCTATTGAGGACTTGACTAAGGCATTATTAGGGTTTGAACCCAATTCGGCAGATATTTTACACGAGAGAGGTAACTCGTCTGACACCATTCTCTTGTTTTCAGCTTGTTACTATCAACTTGCACCTAAAGAATTAAATTATGCCTCCTTTTGTTTTCGATTGAAAAATTTACATTGCGCCTTTTTTCTTTTTTGGATAATTCATATTATGCCTCTTTCTTTCACTTTCTCCCACTCTCTTGCCGTGATGGATGGAAGCACGTATGTAGTGGTAATTATGTAGGACTCCATACAGAGACATTAATAAGCATGAATTGTTATTTTATCCTTTATAGTAATATTTTATGTAGCAATTAATTCATTAATTAATTATGACAATGAAAAGTGTCATTTCGAGATAGTCTTTATTACATTGGTTCATTTAATAATTAAATAATCTTGTCTGCTTTGAGAGTTTTTGAACCGCTATATATTGTGTGCATTTTGTGATTAATTCTTTATATATATATATATATATATATATTATATATATATATCATAGGAGTCCTATTATTCCAGTCAAAACATCTTAAAAAGAAATCTGTAGAAAATTAAGAAAAATAAATAAAAGAGAAAATTCTCAAGAAGAGAGTAAGAAAGAATTTAGAAAATAAGAAGATTATTCTTATTATTCACTTGTTGAATACAATACAATGTAGTGCATTTATAGACATACAAAGTAACAGAAAACTAGCTACAATATACAAATTTCAACACTTTCCCCTCAAGTTAGAGTTATGATAAATTAAACTAAGCCCAATTTGAAAAATAGAATATCAAAAAAATACAAAACTTCATAAGAAAGTAAAATACCAAGACTGGTACAAGATAAAACCACATTCTGTAACTCGGCGTGATCAACATTTGCGATGAACAACAGCCACAAATAGGCAAAAGACACAACCAATTGTGTCACATATAACTGTAGACCAACTACACCAAAAAAAAACTCCATACTCGGAAATTGTCTTCCTACTCAAGACATTCCTTGTGAAAAAGAAACAAGTCTTAGAAAATTGTCTTCCCACTCAAGATGTCCCTTGCAAAAAAGAAACAAATCTTCTCCAATGTCCATGCACTGAACCAATCGATGCATCATATAATGATCCACTAAGACCATTTGCAACAAGGTCACATACTGCACCTCCACAAATCTGAAAAGTTATTTGAAAAATATAAACCCATATACCAATAGTATCCTAGGCATGAGGTTCCTGATAATCATTTGAATCATTTAGCAGGCCAAACACATCTTATTGAGCACGCCAAATTTGTTGTTGATGCAACATTCATATATGGATAAAGATTACCGAAGCCTAGAGTAAAGGTTCAATGCGTATAGAAGTAAAATATGCCAATTCCATGGCCAACTGCATCAGCAATGAGCAATACCAAAAGCACAATAGAAGCAATAAGTCGATAAGCCAGCCATTTATGCAACTAGCTCCAAGTTCTCCCTCTTAGATGATCATTCACTCCATTTCTATCATCCTCTTCTGGGAACTTAGATAAGTCTCTGGCAAGTAAATCTCGCCACCAGCCACACCATGTTGTTCCCCACTGACAGTTTTCTTGGCAGCTAAAAAATCAACACTCATAGCATTCATACCCTATTGCAAAGCTTCAGCACTCACAGCATTCAAATTAGCAATAAGTGCAAGTAGAACTTCCAATTCAAATTCCTCTGTAAAATTCAAATTCATTTTAGGAACATGTTCAACTCTTGTATATCTTTCCATCACCGGATGTTCGACCTGGTCTTCGTCATGATTATGTTGTATAACAAACAAAACCAGGCCGGCAATACAGAACAAGCCAAACAAAGAATAGTTTCATCATCATCCAGCCTTGGCAGCAAGGTGATAATACTGAGGCTTTGATGACAACAACCAAGGTGACCCACCTCAATGCACTCTTAGGTGACGCCACTGTTAAAGCTTTGCCTATGATGTACGAAGACGAGCAGAGTCGCGGACCAAGAACAATGCCGAAGAATAATCGATCAAGAGAGATCCGTAACTAGCCAGATAGCCGGTTCTGGTTCGTTCTGTCACTCAGACCATAGCGACTTCCTCTGTTGCCATCACCGTAGATGAACAGAGAAGAAAGAAGCTCAATTCTTTGTTGTACCAAATAAAGAGAAATCCCGTCGCCAGGAGGAAAAAAAAAACCGTCAATCTGTAGAAAGACGCTGCCTCTTCAAATGTCGTGGCAAACCACCGCAGGGAACATCGTCTTTCTATCTTTATCCACCGTCTTGGCATGCTCAAGAAGTTGAGTCGAAGGCCATCATGGAAGCTCCAACTAGAGCCACCACGGCCAAAGAAAAAAAAAAAACAAGAACGCCGAGCAAGAGGATGGATTCACTTCTTGACCACGCACAGTAAGAATTCAGAAGGTATGAAACGCAACAAGGAAGAAGATGATTGCAAAAAATCTGAACTGAAAAGGAGAAAACGCAACTTGGAAATGACGTAGCTTGAACAAAAAGAATAGAGATTTGGGGATAAGTGGGTAATGAGTTAAATCAGGCTCTGATACCACATAGAAAATTAAAAAAAATAAATAAAAGAGAAAATTCTCAAGAAGAGAATAAGACTGAATTTAGAGAATAAGAAGATTGTTCTTATTATTCACTTGTTGAATACAATACGATATAGAGCATTTATAAATATACCAAGTAACAGAAAAACTAACTACAAAATTCCAACATCCTTTAAACCATATTATTGATTTCAATTCAGTCATATGCCTCCTTAAGAAAAGCACTCACTTTTAGCACGCCGAAAAGAATTTTTAAAATTTGTGAGTACCCAATTCAATCCTCCTTATTGCATAAATCTTTGTTCTAACAAGCTGTATATAAAATACAGGTAGTACATGTTTAATATATCTATATAATTAAATAAATAAATAAATATATTTTGTTTATATATAATATTGCTGGTTTTACAAGTTGGGTACTACACCTCCATCTTTGTACTCAAACTCATAAAATTTTTGAAGAAATGATTACCCTATCCTTATAGGATTAGTGTTATTTGCCTGTAAAGTTATTAAAAGAAAACATAAAGGAAACGTGAAGGAGGGGTCTTTGCTAAAGCAAAAGATAAAAAGAAATAGCATAGTTTTGATAATCAGACCAGATCGACCGATTTGACTGGTCGGATCGGGAATCGGCCATAAGACTGGTCCGTTTGACCCCTTCAAATCAAAGAGTGTTTAAACAGGCTGAAAACTGGTTGTACCAGCTTTGAACCGGTCCGTTTTGCTTTTTTTTTTGGTTACTTTGTTTTTTTTTATTTTATAATTAAGTGTTGAAGAAATTAAAGATTAACCAATTATAGAGTCACTTGATGAAATAATGATGATAAATAATAATATTTTTGTTTTGTTTTGTATAATTGAATATTAAATAGTATTTTTAATTAATTTTGTATTTTCATATATATGAATTATGATATATTGATATGTAATTATATAGTTATTTTACTATTTTTAGATATATATATATATATATTATTTTTTTAATCACTACCAGTTCAACCACGGTTTGACCGCAGTTCGACCATTGACCCTTAAACCGCTACCTTTTTCGGTTCAATGACCAATCTGGTTATAAAAACTTAAAAAATAGAGTCATGGCTATGTGGGATTACAACCTTATGTTCATCTAATCATATCGATTTCCGTTATTAATAGGGCCCCGTAATGCCTTAAGTTTATGGCACGTGTGCCACTTCCATCAAATTTTATTGGAAAAAGAAAACGTTCCACTTTTTTCTTTTATGATGAGTATACAAGGTGGAGAATTTGATCCACAACCATTTAATAATCAAAATTCAACTAATTTGTAACTCTCATTAGACTCATTCATTTTGGCTCAAAAATCCAATATAGTAGATCAACTACTTTAGAAGTTTCCACTAATTGATAATTGATCTAGTTAATTGAAACTAATAAAAACAGACAAACTTATAAAATAGGGCTAAAATTGACAATTACTTATTCACCCCTTTAGCTGTGTCTATAAAAAGGGCTAATTTGACAATCTCACATAAATGTTTGCATAAAAAAATATAACAACCCTAAAGGCCTTTGAAAACTTAGGATTAAATTTAAAAAGAAATTTGAAATTTAAAGTCAACATTTCAAAATACTTTATTTTTTATGCGTTTGACAATTAACTATTCACTCTAAAACAATGTGGTTTTAAAGCTCCAAAATGACACCACATTTTTTAGCATAAAAAAGTCTTTCTTCTCCAATAGGAATAACGGTGCATTTTGCATTGCAAAACAAACTATTTCACTTAATTCCTCTAGCGCCTGATTAAGCTTAAAAGGAGTTGTTCCAATTAAAACCCTCCTAGCTACACACTAACTACGTGGACTTTAAACTTCAGTCCACAAATCATATTTACCCTCAATCTCTGTTTCTCGATAAAATTAAAATTCATTAATTACCAAACATGTTTTTCAAACTACATGGACTTATATCTGGATCATTAAGTATGTAGAATAAAGCATTACTTAAGTCAAGTCTACCCTCTGTAAATAATCCATTTTTCTTTCTTTGTAATTGTGTTC
This sequence comes from Biancaea sappan, assembly GCA_037074585.1. Lineage (NCBI taxonomy): Eukaryota > Viridiplantae > Streptophyta > Magnoliopsida > Fabales > Fabaceae > Biancaea > Biancaea sappan. The sequence continues at coordinate 30,204,426 of CM073493.1, forward strand.
TCAGGTGTATAAATTCAAGAACAATAATTAGATAATTTAAAGGTCATGTCGCATGAATTTTGCGCTATTAAGAACTAAGTGTTTTGAAGTGTTTAATACATCCTATACATTCAATGACTCTCGAACGCCTTCTCATTTCACATGAACATGCATTATCCTTTAAAAAAGTTTTCTAAATTTTTCCTTTAAAAAATTTGGTGACAACTTTTAAAATTTTGTTTTTGTTCTTAAAACTTAGATTTTGTTTAAAAATACCAAGCGTGTTATATTTTTTGTGATGTGATAACTATACATTACTACAATAAAATTAACTTTTAGTGACGACCCAAGTTGCTAGTTGCTACTAAAAATTTAGAAGTAAACATAGAAAGTCTTTAATTGCTAATTTGAATGTTGTCGGAAGCTTTTAATGGCAACCAAAATGTTGCTACTAACTAACTTTTAGTTGTGACACATTTTGTTGTCACTGTAACTATACCTACCACACGTTGACTAAAGGTTGCCACAAAAACCTCTTTTTTAGTAGAGTTGTCAAAACAATTGGGTATGTTTAACCCACTTTTAGGGTGAGTTGGGTTTTAGAATTACTGACCCATTTTGACCAGGGTTTTTTTTTTAACCTGACTCGGATAACCCGCGGGTTACCTATTTTTTAATTATTTTTTAAAAAATGAAAGGTCTCATTTTAATTGAATCACACTCACACTTCGTTCTGAGAAGAGAGAACCCTGGCACTAGCATTTCATCCGTGAAGCACAGTAGTTGCATGCAATCGGTGTCACCTCTCGTAGTTTATCACTCCGATCTCCAACGTCGCACAAGGGTCTGTCGTTCCCGTCTGTCACTCCAGTGTCACACAACTTTCTCATTCTTTAATCTTTTCCTCTCCTTGGCCCTTGCAGTTGTTGTCGCCTCACAACACTTATCATTCTTTAATTTTTCTCCCTCTGTTTGACACTCTGACATTCACTTCTGAGCTCCACCTATTTAGCAACCTTTAAACCCTTAACCCTCTTTGAATCCATGTAGTTGATTCAAACCTAGCAACCTTCAATCAACTTCTATGGCCACCAACATCGACCATCTTGCGGTATCAACAGCGGCAAGGTAGGAAAAGATGGATTATCTTATTTTTCTATTGTTTTATACATTAGATGATTTATTATATGGTTTATTGGAAACTTAAGTGGAAATATTGTTCAAATTAGAAACTAAGGGATTGAAATGCAACAATTTTAAAGCTAAAAAGACAATTCGTGCAACTAAAACTAGTGTTTAGGTGCATTTCTTTGGTTCTGACTTCTGAGTTCATTCGTACAATAGAGAGCCTTTAAAATATAGTTATAGGTTATGAGTCCTTTGTTGATGAAACTACTTTGCCTTGCAAATCCTTCTTACTCTTTTTGCTTTAATTTATGTAACATAGGCTATATGTAGTTTAGGTCCCTTTTTGTCGCTTGATTGTTGATGAAACAATTGGGTGACATGATTATTGTATAACTAACAAGTTATTCTTAATTGCTAGAATGGCAAAACTAATAATGGAGAATAATTAAGTGAAACCCAACATAATGCCACATGAATTCCTAGTTATGCTATTTGTTAATTATACATTATGGAAATTTATGTGGAACATAATGCTTAAGCTTATTTAGTCATTCCTGGTGTGTGTAAATCAAAACTTTGAAAGAGAAGCATATTGCTGAGTTTTAATTCTTAAATTTTTTGGGTTGTGAACCTTTGTAGCAATATGGCATCTTCTACTCCTAGTGACAATCATAGTGTTGGTAATGATAGTGAAATAGATTTAGACCCCTTAGATGTTTTGAATTTAAATGAAGTACCTAATTCTAAACAACCTAAGGCTAAAAGAGCTAAAGTCACTACATCTAATGTGTGGAAGTCCTTCAGTAAAATTGGTGTTGTTAATGGGAAGGAAAAGACTAAATGTAATGGGTGTGATAAAGAATATGTGCTTGAGAGTAGTAAATTTGGAACGTTGAATTTGTTGTGTCATATTCCTAAATGGTTACTTAATATAATTTGTTTATAAGTTGTATGTAGATGATGAAGATGATGGTGATGATATTCCTAACAAGGCTTCTAATGTTCCTCTTGACATTGAGGATGATGATTGATAATTGCAATTTGTAAGATACTTTTGTATAACTTTGATTCTTCGAGACTTGAAATTTGGTTTTTTTGTTTTACTAATTTTTTATTCTTTTTAATGTTGCAGCTTGGATGATTTTGGAGAATGGAAAATAAGGAATTGAAGATTATGTATTATCTATTTGTCTTTACTTTTTAATGTTGCACTTAATGGAAACTTAGATCTAATTAGCTCATATTTTAGTCTATTAAGTCCTTTTTTTAATCTTTTTGAGTCCTTATTTGCTCTTAACATATCTTATTATCTCATAAAAAGCCTTTAAAACTTTTAGATATTCCTTGCTCTCTAACATATATTTAATGCATAATCTTGTGCTAAAATTTCCTTTTCTTTTAATTTTTCTTGTAATTTATTATAACTAGGGTAACCTACCTTTTTTATGTTTAGACTTGCTAAGGCTTGGGATTTCTTTGGATGGTGATATAAGCCGAATAACTTGAAGAATTCCATTAATTAATTCTTTTTCACCAAACAATAATCATGATACAGCTAACCATGATCAAACTCTCTCAATCAATAGAACAAAATCTTTTAAGAATCTTGTCCTTTTATAAATTAATGCATATCAATTGGCACTTTTAGTCAGAATCATGCAAGTAACCGAAACAGTTTAAAATCAGTAAGAATGAAAGTCAAGGGAAAAAAAGACACTTCACCAAAAAAAAAAGGGGGCTGGAGGGCCAAGTCAGTGGAATATATATGTGCCAATTCTCAGCCAAGCCCACTTTTTCTTGACCCATTAATAGCTCTACTTTTTAGTGGTGATAATTTTCTCTGGTAAAGGTTTTTTTTAGGTGGCAACCTTTCTTGATTGCTATTGAAACCTACTTTTAGTGGCAATGTTACTTCGTCACCATTGAAACCTACTATCAGAGGCAACTTTTGTTGTTGCCAAAAGTATTATTTTTTTCTAAAAAATAAAAAATATTTATTTGCTACTATATTATTCTACAAAATATCAAAATTGCAATATAAGCATTGTCATTGCTCAGAATAAAAATTCATGATTACAAATTATCTCCAAACAAAACAAATACTCATTTTAAAGTTAAGTTACAAACATAACCAATGTATTCATAAAGCCTAGAGCAACATCCAATGAAGCATTTGTAACAAATTTTGCTTTCTAATCACAGAAGTTTTTTTCGCCTGAATTACACTAAAGAATAAAATAAAGAGCCCTTAAATGTTAACCAATGTTCGATAAATTTATAAGAATAGCATTGAAGATATAATAAATTTGCAAGCCTTTATAAGGTTAAATTTATAAAGAAAATGTTGAAGGAAAAATACAAAATCTATTTATTAATTGTAAATATCACCAAATAAACTATAGCTAATTTAATAAAGTTTAACTAATTTATTTATCTTAACTTCTGGCAACGAGTGTTACAGACAAGAGAACTAGTGACATGTCAAATCTAGGAAATGAGTTCAATTTATCCAATCAAATGCTTAGGCTCTTTATCATAAATAGAAGGCAATCACACTAGATGATATAGCCACACAATAGCATGAAGCACATGACGCATTTGGGCATCACAATTTGCTAACAATCTTTGCTTCGTTATTTCCATTTTACCCTCTTACCTTCTACTGTACTTTCCTTTGTATTCCTTCCTTCATTACCATACATTAAGCTCAAATCTTATATATGGAAATTCTCTACTCTAAAATTTTGGAGTTTATTCTCCACCCTAAAGAGCTTATTTTGTCATTTTCATTTTTGAAATTCTATCTTAGCTCTATTCAAAAGGTATTTTACAATACAAAAAAAAAAGTTTTTTGAAAAATTGTAGAAAAGATTTAGTGGCTGCTATTATCACCATTAAAAGACTTTGTTATTGATTGCAATTATAGTCGCAACTAAAAGTGTGCCTACTTGTTTATTGAAAAAAAAAACTTTTGGCAACGATGGTCACCACTAAATATCTTCCTCTTACATTTTTTTTTGTTTAAAAAGACTATACAACAACAACAACAACAACAACAAAGCCTTATCCCACTAGGTGGGGTTGGTTACATGGATCACACGACGTCATTGAGCTCTATCAATGACCAACTCTTTAGGTATCTTATTTACTAGAATATCCCGTTCAATAATTTCTCGAAGTGTCCTTTTTGGTCTTCCTCGACCTTTTTTCACAGGGCTCCAAACCATCTGTTCAACTCTCTTAACTGGCGCTTCCAACGGTTTTCTTTGAACATATCCAAACCACCTTAAACGGTTTTCAACCATTTTTTCCTCAATAGGTGTCACTCTAACTCTACCTCGTATATGATCATTACGGATCATATCTCTTCTTGTATGACTACATATCCAACGCAACATCCTCATCTCCGCCACTCCAATTTTATGTTCTTGTTGTCCTTTCATCGTCCAACATTCACTCTCATATAAAATCGCTGGTCTTATAGCAGTACGATAAAAATTTCCTTTGAGCTTATCAGGTACTTTCCTATCACAAACAACCCCTGATGTCATTCTCCACTTTAACCACCCAGCTTGTATCCTATGTTCCACATCTCCAATAATTTCGCCGTCATCTTGTATAATTGATCCCAGATACCTAAACTTTGACACTTGTGATATGACTTGATCACCAATTTTGATCACCAATTTTAACTTCCAACTCGTTCCTAGCTTGTCACTTTGTTAAACTTATAATGCATATATTCGGTCTTACTCCTGCTCAAATGAAAACCATTCGATTCCAAAGTAGCTCTCCATAACTCAAGTTTAAAATTAATCTCTTCCCTTGACTCTGCTATGAGAACAACATCATCTGCAAAAAGTATGCATGTAGGGATTTCTTCTTGGATTTGTTTCGTCAGAACATCTAAAACCAAGTCAAACAAATAAAGGCTCAAAGATGATCCTAATGTAGGCCAACCTTAATAGGGAAGTCTCTAGTCTCCCTTCCAGACATTTTCACACTAGTTGTAGCCCCCTCATACATATCTTTTATAGCTCTAATATATGCAACCCGTACACCTTTCTGTTCCAAAGCTTTCCACAGCACCTCTCTTGGTACTCGATCATAGGCTTTTTCTAAGTCAATAAATACTATAGGCAAGTCTTTTTGTTTACTCCGATACCTTTCTATCAACTCTCTTAGAAGATAAATGGCTTCCATAGTAGACCGTCCTGGCATGAAACCAAATTGATTTTCAAAAATACTTGTCTCCATTCTTAACCTACGTCTAATCATTCTTTCCCATAATTTTAGAGTGTGACTCATAAGCTTAATCCATCGGTAGTTTGCAGTTCTAAATGTCTCCTTTGTTTTTGTAAATAGGCACTAAAGTGCTTCTTCTCCACTCCTCAGACATTTTCTTGGACCTTAAAATCTCATTAAATAGCTTAGTTAGCCAGATAGTACCCTCCTCCCCTAAACACTTCCAAACTTCAATAGGAATACCATTCGGACCAACAGCCTACTATATGTACTTTTTTTGACAACTAACATTCTCATTAATTTTCTATTAAAAGAAATTTTTAGTGGTGATAAATAGCCGCCAATAAAGAGTTTTATTGCAGTTTTTAATGGTCATCACTAAAAGCCTACAAACAAAATTTAATTATAAGAAAAAGGTGAAGGTCACAACTTTTAGTGGCAATTACAATTGTTGCCACCAAATGTATTTTTTTTAGTCTACTTTTATCTATGAATTTTTTGTTGCCAACTAAAATGTCCGCCCTGAAAACATTTTCTTATAATAAATGTCATTTACTAAACAAGTCACCAACATTATAGACAACACACAAAAAAAAGTTCTAAATGATTACTTATTATTATTAATTAGTCTCCTTACTTGAATCTTTGAAAGACTCAAACTACATATAACGGTAACAATATTTTTTTCAATGAAAATTTATTTAAAAAATACTGGGATTGTCTTGTTTTCTTGTAAAAATTAAGTTTAAAACTATCTAAAATTACTTTTGAATTATGCAAACGTCACCTAAACGTGAAAACTGACAATAGTACTGATAAACACTACAAAAAAAAGGGAATATAGCGTCAGTTTTTTAACATCGGTTTCAAAAACCGACGTTAGATGTCGCAACTAGCGTCGGTTTCTATAGCGTCAGTTACAATCGACGTTAGATTCTAAATTTAGCGTCGGTTAAAACCGACGTTAGATTTTGTATTTAGCGTCGGTTTCTATAACGTCAGTTAAAACCGACGTTAGATGTCGTATATAGCGTCAATTTCTATAGCGTCAGTTAAAACCGACGCTAAATGCCTTATTTTAAGAAAAGAAAAATAGGAGAATTTCTTCCGCAAAACATGCCATTCACATATCTCTTTCGTATTTTAGTTTCACTCCTCTTCTCTATTTCAATTCCCCTCCAATATTTTCTCCCACACCCACCTCGTGACCTTAATCCTTCCAATAATTTCATTTTTAACCATAATCCTTACATTCTCATCGTGAGTGTGAGAATGCTGGAGAGAATAACAACTGTGTTGGGTTAGAGAGAGAGAGAGAGAGAGAGAGAGAGAGAGAGAGAGAGAGAGAGAGAAAGGGATGTCATAGACAAGGCATCAACGTGAGATAGTCTTTCTCACACTTCATGAATTTTCGACCCATTTCTTCCTCATCATGATTTCTTGGTCTCAAATTCAGTAACATCTCCACCTCAATGTAGTGTATACATATATATATATATGTATATTTAGTGGCAGTTTTTGTAAAAATCTCTCACCAACTTCATCTCAACTCCTGTCTCAAGTCCAGCCCTAGTGAGTTATCCTTCCAAGCTCAATTGCTCTTCCCCTTCTTTGTGTGATATGAACACTTATGTACACTTGCACACTTAACCTTCAGCCATAGCTTCACACACACATAAGCACCACTACCCACTTTCAGTGAAGACTTCTGAACACTTACAAATTTTTTAATCAAAATGAAGTTTAATCATTTAAATACACAATTTTTCACAGGTTAGAATACCCACAAGTTCTTTGAATTTGAAAGGTTATGCAATTTATTTTATTAATGTTAAAAATTGATTATATCTTATAAATGTTTGGAACATGATCTTGTTCTATTTTGTATAACAATATGAAGATATTATTTTATTGTAATATTATAAAGAATGAAAATAGAGTATTTTATTAAAATATTTGAACTTTAAAAAAAATCTAATGTTTTTAAAGAAAATAATTTGAAATTTTTTTACTATTTTTTTATTATTTTATCCAGTAGATCATTACAAAAAAAGTGAAAAAAGAGAAAAATATTGTTTAATTTACTGTAAAAAAAAGAAAATTATGCCTATTAAAAATTAAGTTTAATTTTAAAATAATTTTAATAGTATATTTTATTATCTAAAATATTGTTTCTTGTATTTAAAATCTGTATATATCTAATATTTTAGATTTCATACAGATTAAAAAAATTTCAAAGTTCCCATTCACTCATTTAAATTTTTGGACTTCCCACTCACACTAATTCAATTTTACCCACGGTTTTTTACCCACGGTTAAGTGAACCGTGGCCAAATTACAGGTTAGCTGGTCCATCTGCCACGCTTCAAGAATCCATGGGAAGTTCAGGCGCTAATCCCCGCTCTTTTTTTTCTTTCATTTCCCTCTTTTTTTATTTGGCTCCTTCCTTTTATTTTTTAGGCTCCCTTTTTTCCTTTTCTTCTTTGTTTTCTTTTCAGATTTCTTTTTTCCCTTCAAGACCAACTTTACTCTTCCTTTCCTCTGCAGAAAAAACCCTCAACATGCTGTGCCCTTGATGGCTGCTCTTCATCCATCCCTTATAGACGCACACGAGGAGGGAAGGCGAAAAACGGCCACTAGCCCACTGAGTCGTCGAGCCATGGTGATGCTGCTGTCTAGGTCATGGTGTGCTAGGGCTCGGGTTTGATGAACACCGGAAGCTATGGACCCAAAATTCTCAGGTTCGTTTTCTCTACTTCAATGGCGTTCGACAACTCTTTGTTCTCCTTTATTTGAATGCTTTGGTGATTTGTTCTCGTGTGTTGTAAGAATATGCTTTTTCCTTGATTGTTCTTGGATCTGGTACTAGAGAATTCTAATTTTGTACTTGTGGGAGTTGACTTTCAGGATACATACTGAGTCTCGTGATCTTTCTTGGGGGCTAGGAAGTTGTAGTTTTGTACTTTGCTTGCTTGTAATTTTCTTTTTCCTCTGCCCATCCCTCAATTTCATGGATTTTCAAGTGCTTATACTTTTAGATTTTAAAAAAAAATGAAGGTATTGCTTCTTTGGTATTTCTGTTTCTTTTCTTGAATGTTGTGTTACAGCTCTTTGCTGTGGATCTGTTTTTGAGACCAGAAGTTCCAATTGTAGATCTTGGTTGTGGGTTAAGGGGCTGAAAGGTTGTTTTAATTCTGATCTACTGTGCAGCCAAGGCCAAATACTACCCACTAAATCCTCTACCTTCACTTCTCTGCCTTCCTCTCTCTTTTATCCCACTTTGGATTTTTAATGAATATTTTTCTGATACCTCTCATTAATTCAGAACCTCCCTAAATACAACCTAAGAGGTATATGGCAGAAGCTAATTCCTAAAGACATGAAAGCTAATTGAGAATGATCTTCATGACTGTCCACTTGAATGCATAATAATAATAGGAAAAATTAATTAAAGAACTACGAAGCTTTTATCCCACTTTGGTTAGTAATATTTTCCTATTTGATATATATATATATAATATGAAACATTTTCCATGGGACCATCTTTAATGTGCCACTCCTTGTGCTTTAGATCTGCCCGCAAGGAATATGTTTTCTGCAATAAATTCCACCATGAAGAAACTAGTTGGAGGGAACAAATTTACGAGTTAACCCCTTAGTGTCATGTCATTGGACCCTTGTGCAATGATGATTAATTGGTCAGTGCAATAAGAAATGATATTGTTTTATTGATATCTATTTCTATTTCTTTGGACTCATTTTTTGTTGGTTATTGATATCTATTTCTATTTCTATTTATTTCTAATTTTAAATTTATTTATCTTAAACAAATATTATTTATCTTAAACAATTTTAACTTTATATAATTTTAGATTTATTAATTCATTATTTTCATTTACTATGGACTCTAATAATAAATATTATGTTTACAGGCACTTGAAGCAAATAATGCATGAGCTTCACCTCAAGGATGTCGACGTTCTTCTGGAGCTAGTCACAACCCATGACTATGACTAGTTGTAATATTTATTTTGATAGGACATGTGAAACTTGTTCTTTTAGAATGTATTAACTTGTAACTTTGAATTTGATGTAAAACTTATGTTTAAAAATATATGTTTTTATTCAAATATATTTTCTTTTATAGTTTGGCTATTATTATTTGTTAAATTTGACCAAATAATGTTGGTTTTTGGAAATTAATGGTAATTTCAATTTAATTAAACTAAAAAAAATTGCCCAAAGTTATTTAACATCGGATAAAATTGATTTTAAATCAAACATTTAGCGATGGTCGACACTGATGCTAAATGATAATAACAAAAAAAAATTCAAAAGTCATCTAATGTCAGTCAAAACCGACGTTAGATCACTCACATAGCGTCGGTCACAATCGACGTTAAATGACCAAATAATCATCAGTATGTCATCTAACGTCGGTCAAAATCGACATTAAATTACAACTTCAACGTCAGTCATAACCGACGTTAATTGTCAGAATTTAATGTCGGTCAAAACCGGCGTTAAATCACAAATTTAACGTCGGTTAAAACCGACATTAAATCACAACTTTAACGTCAGTTATGACCGACGTTAAATTTCAGAATTTAACGTCGATTTTGTCAAAACCGACGTTAAAATTATCTAATGTCGGTTATTCTCACGGATGTCAAAACCGACGTTAAACAACCTCGCAACGGAGCAGATAACGTCGGTTTTGTAAACCGACATTAAGTCATTTAGCGTATGTTAAAACCGACGCTAAAGGGTGATTTTGACCGACGCTAAATTCTAATTTTTTTGTAGTAAAAAAAACAGAGTGAAAAAAGAATCATAATAATCAACTGAATTTATGGAAGAGATAATATAGATAAAAATATGTTTTTGAACCTTTGAATTTGGGGTTTTATTTTGTCCTTACTTTTTATCAATTATATTCTACATATTAATAAAAGGCACAATACATTATGTTCCTTACATTTTCACTATCAAATTAATAGAACATTACAAGTGTAAAATTTTTAAAAAGATATTATATATTTTTTTATTTAACATTGCTTGATTAGTTTTTTTTGAAATTTTTTTTGCTTATATCTTTTTATTTAAGGACTCAATGATAAAGATATAAATAATTGCATATTAGTATAAGTGTAATCTTTTATAAAAAAAGTTTTATTATCTTCTAAAACAAGAATGCATCTAAATAGTTAACGGAATTCTAAATATTGAAATAATTCGAGTATACAAACATGAACATTACTGTATCAAGATATATTTCTAGTTTATATATCACCTAGTAGCCCTTGAAGAGGAAAGCTATAGTTAAAAAAATATAAAACAATGAAGATTTGTAATTGTTAGATAAATATTATGTCAGATATTCACTTTTACATTCTCTAATTAACTATATATACAAAAAATACTAATGAAATCTAATGATAACTTAGATAATACTGATAATTAAAATTCCGTAAAAAATTTTATGCATATAAGAAAATCAGCATAAAAAACTTTGTAAGAGAAAATTTAAAATGGCCCTAAATAAATACATTATCATTTGAAACGACTTTCACAATAAAAGAATGACTTATTCGGTAAAAGGTAAACAATTAAAAAATAAAAAAGAAATATTTTTTTTGTGTGGATTTTCTCAGTAGAGTAATTAAATTATTGCAACAGATGAAACTTATAAAGCTCTTCTATTTAATAGATCATAAATAAATCTATAATATTGAATAATTTTGAAGCACATTATAGATGAATTTGTGTCGATTAGTTAATATGTTGTTGTATATAATAGTCATGATCAAATTGGAAACCATATGCATAATTTTAATATATAAAAATTCCCTTTATAATTACCAAAAAATAAAGGAAAAGTGAGGGGGGTCTTTACTAAAGCAAAAGATGAAAAGTAAGAGAGTCATGCGTTTCATACAATAATATCGATTTCTTTTTTTTTTTTAGGGCCCAAGTGCCTAAGTTTATGGCACGTGTGCCCCTTCCATCAAATTTTATTGGAAAACAAAAGTTTTACTTTTTTCTTTTATAATGAGTATAACAATTTGAACCACAACCATTTAATAATCAAAATACTACTAGCTAGTTTGTAACTCTCATTAGACTCATTTATTTTGACTCAAAGATCCAATGTAGTAAATCAACTATTTTATAAGTTTCCATTATTTGATAATTGATCTAGTTAATTGAAATTAATAAAAACAAACAAACTTATAAATTAGGAAAAAATTTGACTACAAATTCTTCCTTCTCGAATAACAATAATCGTGCGTTTTGCATCAAGCAAAACAAACTATTTCACTCAATTCCTCTAGCGCCTTATTAAGCTTAAAAGGAGTTCTTCCAATTAAAACCCTCCTAGCTACACACTAACTACGTGGACTTTAAACTTTGGTTTACAAATCATATTTACCCTCAATCTTTAATTTTTTCTCGATAATATTAAAATTCTTAATTACCAAATGATTTTCAAACTTTATGGGCTTATGTCTGAATCATTAAGTATGTAGACTATAAGCAATACTTAAGTCAAGTCTACCCTCTGTAAATAATCCATTTTTCTTTCTTTGTATTCGTTTTCTCATGTGTATAAATTCAAGAACAATAGTTAGATAATTTAAAGGTCATTTCATAAATTTTGCGCAGTTAAGAACTAAGTGTTGTGAAGTGTTTAATACATCCTATACATTCAATGACTCTCGAACCCTTCCCCATTTCACATGAACATGCATTATCCTTTAAAATGGTTTTTAAAATTTTTCCTTTAAAAATTTTGATTACAACTTTTAAAATTTTGTTTTCTTTTCTAAAACCTATATTTTGTTTCAAAATGTCAAGCATGTTATAATTTTTTAGATGAGACAACTATATATCACTACAATAAAATTGACTTTTAGTGATGACTAAAGTCGCAAGTCTTATGACTAATTTCAATGTCCTTGAAAGTTATTGATGGTGACCAAAAAGTCGCTGCTAAAACTAATTTTTAGTTGTGACTTTGGTTGTCACTAAATTTGGTTGCCAGTAAAAGCACAATTTGTTGTCATTGCAAGTAGACTTATCACATGTTGACCAAAGATTGCCATAGAAACCTCATTTTAATTGGTGTTAGCGATTTGGCAAGCATACCAATCGTACAAGTAATAAAATGAAATAGAGTAAAAATATTATTCCCACAATGACTAACTTGCTAATTACTTAAAAAATTTAAGTGTATTAGTTAGACGAGTAAATTTGGATCGAAGACAGCTCTAAGTTAATAATTGGAGCGTAAAAGTCAACAATAAACTTTTTATAATTTTTTCCAACAATTAACAATGAACACACAAACAAAATCAGATGAAAATTAATTCAAATAAAGGGCCTGGAGCTACTACTCCCTTCTTCCGTCCAATAAATTGCTAAACTATCTCTTGCACTTGTGATTCAAATAAATTAAACATGTTAATCTTAGGTTATCTTATGGCTTAAAATAATTCTCCCGAATTTAGATTAAGTTGCTCAATACCTACACAATTCCTTGTGTGGGCTAAGCCTACTACAACCAACCTAAAGTGATTAAACGAGATTAACTAGTATCCCTATGAGTTCAAAAGCAAAAACCCTTTAAGAAATTAGGGTTTACATACTCGTCCGATTCATTCAGAATTCTACTCTTATCTCCCTCGCCAAAGATTGATAAAAGCAATATGCAAAATATAAAGTGATCAATTTAATAGCAAGCTCAAGATAAATGAATGAAAATATATGTTTTAATCAAGACTAATAAAAAATACAGAGAGAAAGATAACTCCTAATTTCAAATTGGATTCATAGCAACCTTAAAATAAGGAATTTAGCTACTTATGATAGTAAAACTATAGAAAACAGCAAAAGAATGAGAAAGCTCTATGAAATCAAGGTTGAATTGACGGAAATTGGGACTGGAGAGCTTTGGAATAGGATTCCTCTTCTTTATTCTTCAAAGTCGGCGTTCTCCAGCCTTTCCGATGCTCAAAGTAACCTAAAACATCTTCCCTTTTTGCTATTTAAACCACAAGCAAAAACCAGTAAAAATCATCTTGCGGCTATAGTGGCATAATCCCACAACTATAGTGATGAGAGGCAGAAAAGGGGCTTGTAAAAATAATTGGTCCAGGAGCCACCGCTATAGCAGTGGGTGGTAGAGAGGCTAACTGCTGTATGCTCTTGTCAAGGACTTGCTGCTATAGCGGCACAAATCCACTGCTATACTGGTGGGAGGCAGAGAAGAATTTCTTTTACAACAACTTCAGTATTTCAGCTTTGACATGGTCCACATCTCGCACAACTCTACCTTCAACAGAAAACAAAAAAACACCAATTACCAGCATCAATAAGTCACAAAATCACTCAATTTACTAAAAGCTTTAAGAAAACTTAAACTACCATAAACTACTCAAAACATGGGTTAAGACATGCAAGTCTAGGCAAGATAGAGATAAAAAAAAGAAGGTAATTAGCACCAAAATGGTGCTAAGTTGAGAACTTAACACTCCCCCAAAACTTGAATTTTTCCTTGCCCTCAAGCAAATCACCCTCAAAACAGACAACGATGCAAAGTAAAAGTCAGATTAGCAGATTCACAAACAAGATCTGAAAATAATTGATCAAAACAAGGGAAAAGAATGATTTGTGCAAGTAAAAATAGAACCATTTATTAAAATTAAATTCAAGAAATACTTTTACTAGAGAAAAGCTATACTTGCAATAACAAAATGGAAACTTAAATAAAAAACATCAAATAAACACATTGATATTTCAAAAACCTCTTAAAGTAAAATATAGTTACCTAAGTTAATCTTTCTCTTTTTTACTTTTACACTCTCAAGGTTTTTCATTCCAAATTCCAATGGATTCAGTCAACAAACTAAACAAGAGATGTAGCCAGTAGGAAGCAAAGTCTGTACGCCTAATCCACACAACTCTTCCTCCCCTTTCACACCCAATGAGAGAATTATAGAGTGAGAAAACTGCCCATGCGCCTAATCTACACAACACTTCTCTACCCCTTTAGTCTCTCAGACCAACTGAAGGTATAGTCCATTGGATGAAACAGTGTCCATACGCTTAATCCATACAATGCCTGCTCAACATAACCACTCCTTCCAGCCAGTTAAGTATTCTTATTTATAAAAATAGAATCATTCTTTTTTTTACTTATTTAAATGAAATCTTGAATATACACTCCTTATTGAGCTGACTTTTAATTTTAGGAAAGCTTAACTAAAGTAAAAGCAATTATTCTAAGAGTTCCCAAAACTTCAATTAGCCTAAAATGAATTTTGAAAGAAATTTCCTAATATCATTAAAAGTAATTAAAAGTAAGGCTAATTCTCAATTAAAAGCAATCTTCAAAAACTTAATTTTAACAATATTTTTTTAGTTTTTAAAACAACAAATCATCTCTTTCATTTACAAAGATCTAATAACAAAAGAAAACAAAATGTTTGAAAATCTAACAAAACTGACAACCATCTATGCTTTACACAAATGTCTGTGCTTAACACACAAACAAAGAAGCACAAAACAAAAACAAAACTCCTCTCCCCCAAACTTAATTTTTAACAGTGTTCTCGCTATCTCAAAGCAAAACAAAGGAAGAATAACAAATACATAACAATCAATATAGAACGCCATCACAAAAAATACTATTTCTATTCACATATATTAAGATCACAAATCAAGTTCAACATAAATCAAATCACATGAACATAGCAGTTATACAATTTTCTAACAACAATTCATAGAAATAAATAAACAACAAGAACAGGAAAATAAAAGGCAGAAATAAATGTGGTGTTGCCAGTTGCTAATCCATCATCTCTTCGTCATCTCCCTCTTCCTTAGCTTCCTCATGCTCGGCTTCTTCTTCATCATCCTCTCCATGGGCATCGGTAGCTTCGCCTCTAATAGGAAGTCTCGAAGTATCAGGGCTAAACTTCTCAGCCATCAATGATCTTAGAGATGTAATATAATCCATACTATAACACATATCAACTTGCAAATCATTGGCTATCTATTTTTCTTTACACAACTCTACACTAACATCTGCAAAGGTAACATTGGCAGATCAAGGTATCGTACGACAAGGGCGGCCTACTAGGTGTGGTGGTGGTGGTGGTGGTGGTCTAGCTGCGGTGTCTAAGCTATCAATATAAGCGGCAGCTATCCCTGATGGTCTCTTCATCATCTTGTCACCATTCATAAGGGCTTCTTTCTTAGTTAGGAAAGCAGTCATGATAAAGGGATACCCAATAATTCCCTTTTTAGTCTAAGCTAGCTCTTCAATCATTTCTAATATCATTTTCCCCACATTAATGGGGATGCTTGTCATAAGGCAATACATGATAGAATTTGAAATACAATAAATTCGGTGGAATAGATAGTGGCAATTTTCATAATTTGCCTAATGTGGATATCTGATGGAAGATGATATAGATTGAATTATGTAATGGTGCCAATTTTGTAATAGTTTGAAGGAAATGTGAATTGATGAGGGACAAAGAGTATAGCTTGTTTAAGTATGAAAAGAAGGATGGGATGTGGAGAGAGTAATAGGAGAGGCAAAGGCTATAGAATAGGGGAATGATACTTGTTATTCAATGCTTCATTCACTTGCTTTACAAAGTTGCTACACACACTTATATATAAGCTTCATGAGTCAATTAATTACATTATCTAGACCTTTCTTCTCTTTTTTGCCACCAATCTGAAAGAAATGGTTGGATCTCAAGTGGGGTGATGAATTGAGTTTTATAAAAATTTTCACAAAACTTAATTGGAAGTTAAAATGATTTTCTGAAATTGGACAATGTTAAAGATAATAATTTAATTTAGAAAATCAAAGTGTTATCAAGATGAATAATTTCATAGTGCAAGGAATTAAGGAGCAAATATAAATCTACACAAATTAATTAATACTTGAGGTAGAAATCAAATATAAACGCAAAACATTTATTAATGAACTTCAAATGTAAATAGAGTAGGGGTAGAGAAAGCAAACTCGGATATTTATACTGGTTCGACTAATCCTAAGCCTACATCCAGTCCTCAAGGGACCACTTGAGTATTTCCACTATAATTGTAAGTTTAATCCAAGTACTTGCAAACCACTACAATATAAATCTTTTCCCCCTCAAGGGTGTCTCTCCCCCTTACAATGTATTTTCTCTCAAACACTAACTCAAGGAACTAATCCTTGAGCAACTAAATTTGAAGGCTTAAGGAAAATAATGGTGGACACTCCCAAAGTGTAGATAACGCAGAAATTAAGCTCAGAATTTTTGTCTAGCAATTTAGAGAGAATGAAACTCAAGATAATATGACAAATGAACAATTGAAGCTTGATACAAATAGTATTGTGAAGTCCCCTTTATATAGTGAAACCTTGTTGCTACAGTGACTGTTTTAGTCAGAATTGCTACAGTAAGCTTTATCATCATTTTTCAACTTTTCTACAACAACCAAAAAACTTTATCAATATTTTTCAACAATCAATATTCTTTTTCAAATTTGCTACAGTAAAAAGCATTCTTTTTGAAATTTTATTACAATACCCAATAAACTTTATCATACTTTTTCAACAATCAATAAACTTTATCATACTTTTTCAATAAACAAATTTCTTTTTCAAAAGTGCTACAGTAAAAAAGTATTCTTTTTCAAATTATATTATAACAACCAATAAACTTTATCATACTTTTTCAACAACCAATAAACTTTATCACACTTTTTCCACTATCAAATTTCTTTTCCAAAAGTGCTACAGTAAAAAGTATTCTTTTTCAAATTATATTACAACAACCAATAAACTTTATCATACTTTTTTAATAACTAATAAACTTTATCATACTTTTTCAACAATCAATTTTCTTTTTCAAAAGTGCTACAGTAAAAAGTATTCTTTTTCAAATTATATTACAACAACCAATAAACTTTATCATACTTTTCCAATAACTAATAAACTTTATCAAAAATCAATTTATACTACTATATTTAAATATATAAAGCATTAAATATATTTGGGCCAAGAAAGATTGAATCATGCATTTGGATTAAGAAGATTAAATCATACATTTGGGCTAAGAAGATTAAATCATACTATTTGGGCTAAGAAAGATTAAATCATACATTTGGGCCAAGAAGATTAAATCATTCATTTGAGCTAAGAAAGATTAAATCATACATTAGGCCAAGAAGATTAATTCTCACATATTTTTCATCATCAAAACTTATAGCATAATACATTAGGGCTAACACAATCAAGAATTTTCTACATGATTCAATTTGTAGAATATTCTACACTACTTTCTTTTTGTGTTACTAATTCCATTTTCTACTAGCATCCTTCGACATGTTAAAATATTATTTTTTTTATTTTCTAAATTATTTTCTAATACTCCCCCATAATTTAGAAAAATCTTTAACTCCAAGCATTTTTGTGAATTTGATGAATTTCTCTATAATGACTGGCTTTGTAAAAGTATCTGCTAATTGATCTTCAATCTTGCAAAATTTCATCTTGATTTCTCCTTGTTCCCTGAGCTCTCAGATAAAATGATGTCGTATTTCAATATGCTTGGTGTGGCTATGAAATACTAGATTCTTCGTCATGGTGATGGTTGACATGTTGTCACAATATATTATTGTTGGAATGTTATCATGTTGATGTAGATTCTCTAAAATTCTTTGGAGCCAAACTGCTTTGCATACAACACTTGTTGCAGCCATGTGTTCTACTTCAGCTGATAAGAGTGCAACTATCTTCTGCTTCTTTGATGACCATGAAATTATTTTAGATTCCAGAAGAAAGACATATCCATATGTGCTTTTCCGATCATCAACGTTGCCTGCCTAATAGTTATTGGTGTAGCTAATTAACTTGCAATCTTCTTCTACCTCTTATAGGATGCCAAAATTTTTTGGTCCTTTAACAAATCTTAGAATTCTCTTTGCAGTAGTTAAGTGAGATTTACTAGGCTTACTCATAAATCTTAAAACAATACTGACTGCGTGAACTATGTCTGGCCTTGTGTTTGTGAGATAGATTAATGATCCAACTAGGCTTTGGTAGCTTGTCTCGTCCACTTTTCCTGTTATATCTTCCTTTGATAATTTTTCATTTGTCCCTATTGGTGTCAACACTGGCTTGCAATCCTTCATTTTGAATTTCTTTAATAAGTTGTCTGCATATTTTTCTTAAGAGAAGAATAATTGTCTAGGCCTTTGTTTCACTTGCATTCCAAGGAAATATCTCATTAGACCGAGATAAGTCATCTCATACCTTTCATCATAGCTTGCTTGAAATCTTTAATCATCCTTGCATCGTTGCCAATATATATTAAATCATCAACGTATAAGCATAAGATGAGAAAATGATCTCCATGTACCTTCACGTATAATGATGGTTCACTTGGGCTTTTTGTAAAACCTCAATCAAGAAGATACTTGTCTATCTTGCTATTCCAGGCTCGTGGTGCTTGCTTCAACCCGTATAGTGCTTTCTTAGCCGGTACACATTGTTCTAGAACTATATATTATACGTACATTTTTTCTTCAATTTCTCCATTCAGTAATGAAGACTTCACGTCCAACTGGATAATTTGTTAACATGCAATTTTCCATATATTTTACCCCTATTCTAGTCCTTTTCGCCTCTTAAATTATGCTTAAATTATAATGTTTTGAATTCTTTTGGGTGTAAGTAAATTATATATTTTATGTGCTTTAATTCCATAATTTAACCCAAATTGATTCATTTATGTGTTTTACAGAGTTTACTAGCATTTGGGTACGAATTAGACAAGAAATAGCAATAACAGAGAATAAATTAGAATTTGTTGTATGGAGACCTGGTGCCCAGTTCTAGGAAGCCAGTGCCCGGTGCTGGAACATTAGTGAAATACAAGTCAGTAAGCCACATGGTAGTGTGCATAGAGGAAAAAATAGGTTAACTAGCGCTCGGTGCTGGTGTCGTAGGGAGGCATTATAAATGCGATTTTTAGGTCAGAACAGAAGAGACTTCGAACTAGACTTAAGACCTGTGGCTGCTGTAGACAAAGGCGACTCTCCAGACTGGTTTTGAGGGAGTGGAAGCCTTCCTACTTGGGAATGGCTCCTCTTCCCATTTTCTTCTCTTTTCTTCCATTTTTCTTCATAGTTCCTTAGCTTTCTGCTATATTTTCTGTGATCTTTCATGTTCTTCGTTTCTTCCATGTAATTTTCTGTGTTTAAGGATTGATGTAGTTTGGTTCTATGAAGCTTTATTGTTGAATATATTTAGTTTTAATGCATTTTCATTTAATGGAATGGATTTCACTTATTATTCCTCCTCTTGAATGCTTGATTAAAATTAAATGAGTTTAAGATTTTGATGTCTATGCTAAATCTAGCTGGATATTATGCTTGGCATTGTATTTTCCACCATAAATCAGATTATCTATATTTGGACAATTTTATTTATATGACTTGATTAATTTTCTTGAGTTTAACTACTTAACTAAATGTCGAACTAAGGTTTTAGTCAATTATTTTAGTTAAGTTAGATTGTAATTTTAAGGTTTTAGGTTCAATCATATTTTAGAAATTGGCCAACATTAAAATTTCTATGAGTTTTAGGGTGTTGTGAATTATATTTCTCTACTTCCTCTAAAAAAAGAGAAAAAAAAAAAGAAAAATTGGACAATATCGTCAAAAGAAATGAAAAAGAAAAAGAAAATAGATAAAACAAATGATGAAAAAGAGGAGCAAGTAGAACTTTTATACCCAAAATTAGTTTTTATTCAATCTCTTATACCTATAAATGCCCTTCAATTTCTTAAGTTATGGCAATATTTTTGTCTCATTTTTCTTTTCGCTCCGTTTTACCCTTTTGTTCCCATTGTTTTCCATACTTACTTTACAATCCTTTGTAAAGTCCGCTTGATTTAAGCATGCATATGAATTTAAGTAGTGAAAATTCAGATAATTGACAAGCTTATGGTAGTGAATTTTGTGATAGGTTGATTTTGAGTGAATTATCTTAAACACTTGAGAGAATAGAGTGTATATACTTACCTTGTAAAGAGATTATTATTGGAATTCATTTTCATCAAAATAAATTGCCATGATGCTTAAGTTCTAGAAATTTAAGATTAATTTTCTCTAAATTCTAAATATTTTTTAATTATTCAATTCTTGCATATTTTCATGTATTTCTTTTGAATAAAATCTGTTGGTGTTCGGATTTGATTTTGCTCAGGAGTGCAAAAGGCTAAGTGTGGGGGATTACATAATATGCATTTTTCCACTTATTTTAGTCCATTTTACCTCTTTAATTTTGCCAATTCTCTAATTTTATTATATTTTAGAATTTATTGGGTATAAATTAATTATGGAGCTAATATGTTTTAATTTATAATTTTAAGAGCATAATTCAGAAAGACCCAATTTAATTCATATTTTATCTTGCAGAAAAATAAATATTATAGAATTCATATGCTGAGAAGAACTCCAGCAAATGCACAAACCTATGTTTACAAATGAAAAAACAAGAAGATGCAAAAAACTACAAGATCAGAGCTGTTGCTACAAGGAATATATCTCGCACTCCTGGCCTCTAATCACCAATCTAACCATTGAAAACCAAGAATCACGTATGCTAAACCTACTTTCCAACTTTGAGCACGATCCAATGGTAAATGAATCTCTAGTCACGATTTTATGGTGACATCAAAAATTAAATTATTAGAGAGAAAAGTGCTGATTTGGACGCTAATATGGCACTTTTGGGTGATGAATATGCTGAATAGGACGTGGGGCTCACTTCAACTCCTTTTCAATGCCATTTAGTCAAAATTTAATGGCAAAAGTATTACTTTCGTTGGTCAAAAAAGTATTGGCAAAAATATTAATTCTGCATGTCACTTTTCTGCTACTGTTTTGTTGTCCACATCATGGAAGAAGGACCAAGGAGGCATCTAGGATAGAATATTCCTTTAGGCATTTGTTAGATCAATTTTATATTGCAAAACAAAAATATTTTAAGTGGTAGCTGAGTCATTTTCGGATCTAGAGTCACAGCAACGTTTTTTCCTTTGTTCTTCAAGGTTTTGGCTCTCTTAGAGGGCTAAATACTTCTTGTAATCAATCTTGGTCCAAATTGGAGTTGTAATCTGAGTTCCTGAGCTTAATAAGATAAGTTTTATTCACTTTATTCCAATATTTATCTTATTCTTTAAACCTCTATTCTGTTATGTTTATGAATGTTCTAGATTAGAATTTTATGACCTTGACAACTAGTTTTTATTGCTTTATATGAGGATTTATCTGTCATGACTGGTTGGAATGGTAGAAAGAGATGAAAATAGCATGTAACAAAGGTCTTTTTACATGATTTGATTATGTTTACTGTGGTTACAATAATCTGTGGTCAGAGAAGGTTTTCTTTGATTATATTTTAGTGTAATCTAGACTAAAAGATTTTTTAGGCATTTTAGATAGAAATCAAATGATAAACGAAATAAAACTTAGCATTTGAATAGAACTAGGAAGATTATATCTCCAGGAAAGATCGAGACTGGTTGTATATTCTATTTTGTTTATGATCTATTTTGTTACTGTTTTGTAGCCTAGGATTTACTTCTGAATTTAATTTCGTTTCTATCAAAAAAGCCCCCTAATTATGTGTTTTGTAATTATTGTTTTAGTGTTTGAACAATTAATTAGTGAATTAGAAGCAAGGCTCCAAGAGTGAGTACGACCTGGGGATCACTATATTGCAAGATTGCCACGAATTTAATTTTGGGAGATTCGGCATGTAGTGACGTGAACCATTCACTTAGCTTAATTGAATTTAATTTGACACCTCAATCTTTGTGGGACGATACTCTACTTATCACTTTATTACTTGTAATGACCTAGTATACTTGCTTACTAAAATAATTTACGCATCAAGTTTTTGGCACCGTTGCCGGGGATTGATAGTTGTCAAATTGATTTTTCTTTTAAGCCAAAATGATGTTATTTTAGACATTGTCTTTTCTTGTTTTAGTTTTTACAATTTCAAGTGTTTTTTGAATTTCAAGTGTCTTTATTAGTTTCATTTATGCTTTTGTCTACCTTGCTTATCTAATATATCTCTCACGTTATTTCTCTTTATTGCATGCTATTGGATCCTTTTCCTTTACGAAGAAAAAAAAAAGACAAAGTGAGGAAAACAAATGAAGCTATGCTAGCAAAGACATCGAATAAAGTCCAGTTAAGGACTTTAAACAAAGTGTTTTTGGGAAGTAACCCAAGTTTCCTAACATTTTCTTTTTAATTTTGTTTATTGATTTTATTTCATAATTTTAATTTTCTGTCTTTGTTATTAATTTTTTGATTTTTGTGTGATTTTTCTTTTAGTTTCTTTTCAATTTTGTTTTTCATTTTGTGCAAATTTGTAGAGGCTATTTTTGGTTTTTTTAAATATTTTTGTATGATTTTTATTAGTTTAGATGTTTTTGTTTTGAATTTTTAATGTTTTCCCATCCTCTGTGCTGAAAAAAGGAAAAAAATTTAAAAAAAGAAGAAGAAAAGAAATATCATTTCTGCATTTTAGGTGCTGGAGTTTTTTTTTCTAAAAAAAATTGGAAAAAAAAACCCAGAGTTTGGCACTGTGATTTCTGAGGCTGTACATTTTAGTGATTTTAGGACCCTTTTCCTTTTCTTCCTTCATGTTCGCCCAGTGTCCACCCCTTGTTCTCGACACTTTCACTGTGCCTCCCCCCAATTTCGAACCTTAGCCCCAAAATCCTCCAAATCGCCCCAAATTTCCTCTCAATTCTTCTGCAATTCCCTTTCTCCTATTGAATTCGGCCCTTCCCCCTCGGCTTTTGGCCCTTCTTTGCTATATTCACGAGATTTCAGCATCTCTCTGCTTTGGGTTCTCTTCCCTTCATCCATGGGTACTGTTCTATGTTTTTCGTTTGTTTCTATGCGATTTTTAGGCATTTCTCCTCTGTTCAACTGATTGGTAAGTAATTTCTATCCTGATCTTGTGTTTTCCATTGATTTGAGTTGAAATTTCATGGATTAGGTTGAAATATTCGAATTTTTGGACAGAGAATATATTTCTTGAATTGTTGAGATTCTTTTTGATGCTGCTTTTGGGCTGAATCTATTGATTTATTAAGTTCTTGATTATCATTGGCTGTTATGGTTGAATGGGAATGATTAGAACACTTTGAAGATGGATTGATTTTAAAATTTTAAATATGCACTCAAGGTGTTCGCTGAAATGCCTTAATGACAAATTTTATTGAGTTCGTGCATGTTGTTGATCAATTGCTGCATTAATTCTTTAATTCACTACTAAAAGTGTTGTTGAGGTGAAACTTTGTTGAATTTGCTGTGAAATGGAGTGAAATTTGTTTTTTTAAAAAATTGCATGATGTCACTTGATATTTGATATAGTTCAAATTTGGTTGTACTTAGGTTTGTGCATATTCTCGTTTAATAATATTTCTGCACTTTTCATGCTTGATTATGCACAAACTTAAGTCAACCATGTTCTTGATTCATTGTGGCCATGCATTTTGGGAGAAAAATTTGATGCTCACAAGGTGTTTGTCAAAATGCCTATGTGAAATTTTAATTGGGAATTTTTGGAAATACAAATGCACATATGTCTTCATGCTTAGCAAGTGTTTTGGTTTTTCTTTTAACCATTCATCAATATTTCAAAGACATTTCTTGTGCTCTAAGTGTTTAGGGAGCTTTGTGAATTCATTGCATTTCTCTTTTAAATTAGCGTAAATTGTGAATTCACTTAGTTAAGGAATAATTGTATGTACTTGGCTCTTGGGTTTGAAATGAGATTTTTATTTTTATTCAGTTGGAGAGATATTTTAAATTTGCTTAGTTGTTTATTTTCTTTTTAGTTTATTTTTATTATAGTTTAATTAAGTTTTTACTATTCTCTTTTTAGTCTTCTTTTTTGTGTATTTATTTATTTATTTTCTTTTCCTAGGTTTATTTTATTTTAAGTTTCTTAGTTTAGTTATTTTCTTTCTTTTTCCTCTTTCATTGAGCTATTAAATTTGAAATGTGGGAAAATGATTTATGTTTAACTTAATGCTTTTGTGCATAATTTTGCAGGAATCATGCCTCGGAAACTAATCAAGGGTGATGAATATGATGATGCTCAATCTTGAGGGAGTTTTCTTTCCTTTTCTTTTTTTTAGTTGTTTTATTTTATTTTATTTTAATTTTTTTAGCATTTAGATTTTTTTTGTTTAATTGTTTTGGTTAGTATTTTATTTGTTTTGTTTCAAAAAAAAAAACCGATCAAGGCTTTTTATTTTTCCCTTTACTACCTTTTATCTATCTTCCTTTTTCCTGTTAGAATTATTTTGCTGATAATTGTTTGCATTGAGTACAATGCTGAAATTAAGTGTGGGGGGAGAGTAAAATGTCTTGGTTGTTAGTTTAGTTCTTGTTTTTAATTACATGTCAATTTAAATTATTTTATCTTTTTCTTTTTATTTTTCTGTTATGTTTTTCTTTGTTCATTTTCTTGTTTTAGCCTCTGTCTTTCTGCACAACTCTGTGTTGTTTACGTTCTTCTATTAATTTTTAGTGTTTCTTTTGTTGTTGGGAGGAGTTAGACTTGTTGTGGAAATATGCATGATAAGATAGTTAGAGTTTAGATTGATTTAGCATGAAGAGAATTTAGTCTTATTTCTCTAAGGAACTCAAGTTAAATGGCAATGATGTTGACTGTAATGAATTTTTAGTAATAGTCCTTAAACCGTGAAAATTTGAGCCTTTATTGCAAAATGATATTCTTTCTTGTTGTGTGTATTTCCTGTCATGGTTTTCACTCTAGAACTTGTCTTAAATCTTGTTGAGGTCACATTTACATGTGCATGCCTGGAGATGATTTAGGCATTTCTTTGTGAACCATTGTTAGCCAAATAGCCATCCTATATGTTGTTTCCATTGTATGTCATTTTGTGCCTTGTTTCCACTTTCCTTCTTGCATTTTCCACCACTTTTCTTCCCAAACTAGAATTTTTGCTTCCCAATTTGAGAAGTGAAGAGCATTTAAATTCTTTTAGAGATTTGATGTGCTGGAAATTTTTTCTGAATTTTAGGACATTTTGAAATGAATATTTCTCTCTACTTCCAAGCAAAAAAAAAATTTATGGTTGAAAAAGAAAAAAAGAATAATGATGTTGACGTCGAAAAGAAAGGAAAAAAGAAAAAAAAGAGAAAAAAGAAGAATAAAAAGAAAGAAAGAAAAGAGGAGGGAGTAGACAAAACTTTTAAACCTAAAACTTTATTTTTATTCAATCTCTTACGTTGTTTTGGTTAATGCTCTTGATGTTCTTAAGTTGATCCCCTTCTTTGTCTCAGTTGTTTCTTTCACCTTCTTTCTTGAGTTATTTTCCACCTTTATTTTGTTTTCCTTCTTCCTTTCCTCTATTTTCCACTTAACATTACATCATTGTAAAGTCCTTTTGATTCAAGTATGTATTGGATTCAAGTAGTAGAAATTTAGATTCTTGACAAGCTTATGGTAGTAAATTTGTGATAGGATGATTTTGAGTGATTTCATCTTGAACACTTAAGAGAGTAGAGGATAAACACCTTACCTTGCGAGAAGATTGTTACTTGAATTCATTCTTGTCAAAATAATTGCCATGAAGCTTGAACTTTTTAGA
Organism: Biancaea sappan; assembly: GCA_037074585.1. Lineage (NCBI taxonomy): Eukaryota > Viridiplantae > Streptophyta > Magnoliopsida > Fabales > Fabaceae > Biancaea > Biancaea sappan. Next base: position 30,230,504 of record CM073493.1, read on the forward strand.
AATTTAAGATTTATTTCTCCTAGCATTATTTCTTTCCAAATTTTAATTATTTCATTGTTGTATATTTTCTGCACCTTTGCTTGTTATGCTTATTGGGATTCTCAATTGTTTTTAATTGATTTTGTCTAGGAGTGCACAAGGCTAAGTATGGGGGATTTGATAACATGCAATTTTTCATATATTTTAGCCCCTATTATGGTTCTTTTCGTCTCTTAAATTTTGTTTAAACTCTAGTTTTATAATTGTCACGCCCCAAAATCTAAGCACGTGATTGGCATGGAAGGTAAATTTCACCTTACCTCCGTAAACCTATTTTTCTCTTAAGACAGTATTAATCCTTATTTTGGTTATTCTTTTAAATGAAATTAATTTAAATTACATAATTTAAGAATTAAAATGGGTGAACTATTTCTCTTCTCACATAAAAAAGGTATGGCTAAACCGATTTCCCCATACATGCTACAGTCATATACATTACATTGCAGAACGAACCTACCTGATTACAAGCTTTTCTAGATTTACACAACTTAGAATAAAACCTAAATATTATACCTTTACCCTGAACCAATGGAAAGGTAATCTTGGCTTGAACATCATCGAACTAAGAAGTTCTCCATACTTGAAACTGAAGACAACTTCTATTTGAGAGAATCCTACCATATTCACACACAATATAGGTATATATATACATGCAAATATATATAATTGATCTAACAGTACAATCATCTAAGTTTTGGTGTACAAGGTATTTATCAAAACATGCACATTGAAATTACCTTGTAATTATTAACAAACACATTCAAGATCAAGCCAAATCCCATTTCAAACAATTCAAACAATGCATACAATTCCAATTTAAGTTTCCAGACATTCTCGTCCACATAAAGTGGCTGTTCCCCAGCGGCCCCTGCCACATCCTCCTTTATTTCACCTCTGCCCTCAAAGGGATAAATCTATAATCTAACCTTATTTCATCTCACCCTTAAAGAGATGAATATCATATTTAATACCATGTGGTCATAGTGGTTTCATTCCACCCTTATTTCATCCCTATCCTCAATGGGACAAATTTGTAATTCACCTTTATGTCATCCATGGGATCCCATAACTCCATTTTCATTTCTTTCAAGATCAAACACAATCACATTATATAAACATAGGCAACCATATACATCTCATTTCGGGAAATGTTTACAATAGTCTTACACTTGCACATTTCAATGCATAACATGAGTACATTAATTTCATGTCACATATATATATTTATAGTACATTTTTAATATATACATAAAATAAGCAAACAAGGTAAGGTAGGATCTCTCACGTCGATTCTAAGCCAAAATTCTACACTTCAAATTAGAGAATAAATGCTAAGGAACTCATCAAAGGCCTAAAGAACAAGCCATGCAAAGAGATACCAAATCAGAACGTAGGCTATCAATCATCTAGCTTTGTTTTGTTTTGAGGCTAAAATCAGAACCAAATTTTAGAAAGATTCTGGTATTAATCCACAACTCCAAAAATTATGAAATTTGGTATAAAGCCTTATTGACATACTAGGATAAAATTTTTGTAATTTAATTCTATCTTTTGACCCCTCTAGAGACTTTATTATTGACCAGAGGTCAGAACTATCTAAATTTGTATAGGTTATGACTTACTATTTAATAAGCTTATTAAACCTTAGCCAAATACTGTGAAATTTGGTAGACAATTAGTATGTGGTCTTATCTATGTGTTATCAAATTTTCAAGTCAAAATAAGGTTGTTTAGTTATTACGTAAAATCTAAAATTCACACTCATTTAAAATTCCTCTGCACTGAATAAAGTGTTGTTCCCATATTTATTTGACCAAGCAAGCTAATTTAAATAAGCATGAAACTTTCAAGATCAGATTATCACAATAAAAAGAATCTTTCCACAAAATTTCATGAATTTAGGACAAAAACACATAAAACCATAAGCATTTAAAACTATCATATTTTCCCTTCACAGCTCATTAGTAAATTTTCCTTATTTCCTTTATTTGATTTAAGCTCATAATTCACTTCATCTAGATCTATAGATTAAGAATATATATTCTTCTAAAATTAAACCAACTTTAGAAAACTTTTTAATATTTTCAATTTAGTCCCTACAGTTTACTGTCATGCTTTTTCTCTCTCAATCTTGCTTATTTCAACTTTTTAATTTTGTTTCAATCAAATTCATAGTATATCTAGTTGGTTCTACCCAAAATCAAAGCAAAAAGAGAAGAAATTCTCAGATGAACAGTAAAATCACAGGTGAACAGTACCACTGATTTTCAGCATATATTTCTCACCAAAATTCTCAAATAATCTCTTTATTTTCATTATGAAACTAACCCAGTGAGGGAAGAGGGGTTTGAATAGCCTTTAGAGGTCTCAAATATAGTAGAATTTCAAATAAATTTTCTGCGTAATAGAAATTACAAATTCCAATTTCTTACCTTTCAATCCTAGTTCTCTGTTATGGTTTACTCAATCCTTATTGTCATGCTACACCTAAGGAAGGGGAAAAAGGTGGAGGAAGGAAGCTTGGTTAACATTTTCTCCCTCTCTCTCTCTTTCTCTCTCTCTCTCAAATTGACTCATAGAGAAGATGGAAGAAGGAAGAAAGAACTCAAGGAAGAAGGAACAGAGAAAACTTTCGGGAAGCAATAATTGAAAAAGTGGGAATTTCTCTCTCTTTCCTTTCTTTTTTTTTTCCCTACTTGTCTCCCCTTTTCTCCATTTCCATATGTGCCAAAAATGAAGGGCCAAAGGTGTTTTTCTTGGTTTCTCCTAGAAGCCACATTCAAGGGAGCAAAAATATCCATGTGGCTTAATGGCCTTTCATTGCTTAAAATATATAAAACCACTCTTCTTACAAATTTTAATTCACTTGGGTCCTTATGAAAATTGTAAAATTTCCTAATTACACACAAAAATCCAGAATTTATTTTAATACTCCTTATTTGATCTTTTTCACTAATAAAATAAAATAAAATATTCATGCAGCTTAATAAAATTTTCAAACAAGTCCTTAACAATTCATATATTTTAAATTTAATTTCTAAATTAAATAAATTCCAAGTTGATAGCTCATTGTAAAACTTTGGGTATTACAATAATGTTTTGAATTCTTTTGGGTGTAAGTTAATTATATATTTTATGTGTTTTAATTCCATAATTTTAACCCAAATTGGTTCATTTATGTGTTTTACAGAGTTTACTAGCATTTAGGCACGAACCGGACAAGAAATAGCAACAACAGAGAACCAATTAGAATTTGTTGTTTAGAGACCAGCTCCTGGAGCTAGAACATTAGTGAAGTACATGTTAGCAGGCCACGTGGCAATGCTCAAAGAGGACAAATTAGGTTAACCAGCACCCGGCACTTGGATTACAGCGCCTAGCACTGGCGCCACAAGGAGCCACTATAAATGCGATTTTTAGGTCAAAACAGATGAGACTTCGAACTAGACTTCAGACCCGCGGATGCTGCAGATAGAGGCAACTCTCCAGACTGCTTTTGAGGGAGTGGAAGCCTTCCTACTTGGGAATGGCTGTCCTCCTCCCATTTTCTTCTATTTTCTTCCATTTTCCTTCATAGTCTCTTGGCTTTCTGCTGTATTTTTTGTTTTCTTTCATGTTCTTCCTTTCTTCCATGTAATTTTTTGCATTTACGGATTGATGTAGTTCGGTTCTATGAAGCTTTATTGTTGAACATATTAAATTTTAATGCATTTTCGTTTAATGGAATGTATTTTACTGATTATTCCTCCTGTTGAATGCTTGATTAACCTTAAATGAGTTTGGGATTTTGATGTTATGCTAAATCTAGCTGGATATTAAGCTTGATCTTGTATTTTCTACCATAAATCAGATTATCTAGATTTGGATAATTCTATTTATATTGCTTGATTAATTTTCTTGAGCTTAACCACTTAACTAAATGTTAAACTAAGGTTTTAGCCAATTATTTTAGTTAAGTTAGATTGTAATTTCAAGGTTTTGGATTCAATCATATTTTAGAAATTGGCCAACATTGAATAAATTGTAATCTAATTGAGTTGTTCTTCAATGATTCAAAGATTAATTTGTCTATGAATTAATTGGATTAGACCAATGAAATCAATCTCACTTTCTTGTGTAATCAGTCATTTGATGAAATGGAAATTGTGCTTTAATTCATTTGAACTAATGAGTATTTTCTGGACTAAGCACTATTTTAATTGTTATTCTGTGAAGCTTGCTATTTATGCATTTATGTGTTTGCTGTATATGAGTAGTGAGTGGGATAAGAGTTTGCATGTCAATATGCGTTTGCAAGGCATGAATGTGATTTGAACTTCATGGGATTATATTGGGTTTTGGTTACACATGTTCTTGTTTGTCTCCTTCACTGTTTTATTTCAATTATTTATTTTGTGTTGCTTCAATCATCACAAACCCCCCTTTTATGTAATTTTTGTAAATCTTTTAATAAGTCGTAATAGCATTTCACTTAGTTTAATTGAATTTAATTTGATATCTCAATCTCTATGGGACGATATTCTACTTATCACTTTATTACTTGTTGTGACCTAGTATACTTGCTGGAATATTTTATATGCTAAAATAATTTCCACATCAACATTCAGTTTCAGTTGTGTTGCCAAAGCAAGTACCAATCTTATGGTTTCCATCCATACTATAGGAACAAAAGTTTCGTTAAAGTCAATCCTATGTTGCTATGAGTAGCATTTTGCCACGAACCATGCCTTATATTTATGGATTGTTCCATCTTTATTGTATTTGATCTTGTAAACCCATTTTAGGCCAATTATATCTTTTTTTTTTGGCTTTTCCATGAGCTCCCATGTTTGATTCTTCTCGATCATCTTGATTTCTTCATCCATAGCTTTTCTCCATTATTCTTCTTTTGCAGCTTCTTCATATTTTTGAGGTTCACAAAAAAAAATGTGACATGACAAGTTTGGTAAATATCTTGCAATGATCACATCTTTCTTGTAGAAGATGAATTTGAAAAATCTGATATGAAATTTTGGCTTATGCTTGGGCTTGTGACTTCTGCTACTTGTTCTTCAGCATTTATATGTTGGACTCCTTTTGGTACTTCATTGCTCCATTCCTAACTTACTTCTTCATTAAATATGACATCTCTTGAAATGATTAATTGCTTTGTTTCTATGTTGTAGAGAGGATAGTCATTAGACTCGTCATTGTAGCCAATGAAAATGCATCTTTCTCCTCTTTGTCGAACTTTTCTCTGTTGACTTTTGGAATATGAGAGTACGCAATGCATCCAAAGACTTTGAAGTGATCAACTCTTGGCTTCTTTTCAAACCAGGCTTCGTATGGAGTTCTATCTGGAGCAACTTTTGTGTGGGATCGATTGAGAATGTAGACAACAATATTTATTGCCTCAGCCCAAAATGATTTTGGCATTTGTTTCTGTTGTAGCATAGCACGAGCCATCTCTAAAATGGTTCTATTTTTCCTTTCTGCAACGCCATTTTGTTGTGGTGTGTATCAAATAGTGAGCTCTTTCTTGATGCCATGCACCTTGCAAAACTCAATGAACCTTTGATCATTAAATTCTCCTCCACAATCAGTTTTTAAAATCTTGAGAGGATGCCCACTTTGTTTTTCAAATAGGGCCTTGAATTGAGTAAAATAGTTAAATGTTTCTAATTTCTGCTTGATGATGTATACCCACATCTTATACAAGATGATGGCGAAGTTATTAGAGATGTGGAACATAGGATACAAGCTGGGTGGTTGAAGTGGAGAATGGCATCAGGGGTTGTTTGTGATCGGAAAGTACCTGATAAACTCAAAGGAAAGTTTTATCGTACTGCTATAAGACCAGCGATTTTATATGGGAGTGAATGTTGGGCAATGAAAGGACAACAAGAACATAAAATTAGAGTGGCGGAGATGAGGATGTTGCGTTGGATGTGTGGTCATACACGAAGAGATAAGATCCGTAATGATCATATACGAGGTAGAGTTGGGGTGGCACCTATTGAGGAAAAAATGGTTGAAAATCGTTTAAGATGGTTTGGGCATGTGCAAAGGAGACCGTTGGAAGCGCCAGTTAGGAGAGTTGAGCAGATAGTTTGGAGCCCTATGAAAAAAGGTCGAGGAAGACCAAAAAGGACACTTAGAGAAATTATTGAACGGGATCTTTTAGTAAATGAGATATCTAAAGAGTTGGTCATTGATAGAGCTCAATGGCGTCGTGCGATCCATGTAGCCGACCCCACTTAGTGGGATAAGGCTATGTTGTTGTTGTTGATGTATACCCACATCATTCGGGTAAAATCATCAACGAATAGTAGAAAATATCTCTTTCCAACAAAAGTGGGGGTTCTTGAAGGACCCAGATATCTACATGCACCAATTCTAATAAGGCTTTTGCTCTCCAAGACGATTTTCAGAATGGTAATTTATGCATTTTTCCAAAAATGCATCCTTCACAAATTTTTCTTTCAAAATGCATAGATGGTAACCCAAGCACCACATCTTTTTGATTTAATACTTTAAGGCCATTAAAATCCAAATGGCCATATCTCAAATGCCATAATGTGGCTTCATCCACATTTTCATATTTCATAGTATATTGCCCAAGTGGCATATTTAAAGGAACAATTTTTTTAAGGGCCATTTTAATAGTAGTTATAATTTGCCCCTTATTTTTATCAAATACTATACATTTATCATGATCAAAGATCAACTTATAGCCTTTTTGAATTAATTGGCCAACGCTTAATAAATTTTGAGTATGGCCCGAAACATAAAGAACATCATGTATATTTTTTTGTTGGCCATTTTTTGTTTTTACAACAATAATGCATTTTCCTTCAACTCCTTGTATTTTCCTATCTCTAATGTAACTCGGAATTTTATATTTTAAGGCAATTTTTGTTGATTATCATGTGGTTTGAACAACCACTATCTAAATACCAAATATCACTTGATTCTTGTTGAGTAGAAAATGCGAAATAAAATATTTGGTCAAGGGATTAGTCTTTTTCAGTAAAATTTGCTTCATCTTTCTACCGATACCAACAATCTTTTTCAAGATCTGTGTTTCTTTTGCACCTTTTGCATTTATGTCGGCAGTCTTTTGTACCATGATTATTCTTTTTGCATAAATAATAGTAGGAGCTAGATCTCTTTTTGCTCCATTGATTATTATTTCTTCTCCCCCTTCCATGGTAATTAAATGATCCTCTATCTTGAGGATTTTGTCCGTGGTCATGCTTTTTATCTCCCACTACAAAAAAAAAAGACTTTTGGTGGCGATTAAAGTCGCCACCAAAAGTCTAAAAGTCGCCACTAAAAGTCTTTGGTGGCGACTTTTAGTGGCGACTAAAGTTGTTGGCGTAAGTCCATGGCTGATTCTTTGAAAGTCGCCACCAAAAGTTACCTTTAGTGCCGACTTTAGTCGCCACCAAAAGTCATTTTTATTGCAAAAAAAAAAGAAAATTAGTGAAAAAAATGATTTTTGGTGTCAGCAAAAATTACCTTTGGTGGTGACTTTAGTCGCCACCAAAAGTCACTCATCATCTTTTTAGATCCGGATTGGCCCGGAAGGTCGACCCGAGATCCATTCGACTTGTGCGGGTCTTGGCCGATCTAATAACTCGCTATCCTGAGCTGACTCGATTTTTTTGTGTGCAATATTCAAGTTTATTTGAAATTAAACCAAACATGTGCATACCTGAGATTCGAACCTGGGTCCCTTGCTTGCAGCCATGTGTGTCTTGCCATTCTGCCACTGCTTCATTTATGTTATGTAAGTGCAAAATATTATATATATCTATATATATAATCTGTTAAAAATATTTTAGGCAAAAAATATTATAAAATAAAAATAAAATAATATTAAACTTAACAAAAAGCAAATATATTATTACTATTGGAGTCACCACAAAAGTGCAACTTCAACTAATTTCATAAAAAAAAAAACGATTTCACTTAAAAAATTAGACTTCAGTCGTCACTGATAATCTAATTTTTTTAAAAAAATTAAAAAATAAAAAAATAAAAAAAATTAAAAAATTAAATTTCTTTTAAATAAAATTAAGAAAAATAAAAAAAATTGAATTTTTTAAGTAAAAAAATGACTTTTTTTATTTTTTTAAAAATTAGACTATAGTCGCCACCAAAAGTCTAATTTTTTATTTTATTTTAAAAAATCTGACGTTTTTTTATTTTTTTTTAAAAAAAAACTTTTGGTGGCGACTATAGTCGCCACCAAATAGTCGCCACAAAAAGTCTAATTTTTTATTTTATTTTAAAAAATCTGACCTTTTTTTTAAAAAAAATAGTCGCCACCAAAAGTCTAATTTTTTATTTTATTTTAAAAAATCTGATTTTTTTTGTTTTTTTTTAAAAAGACTTTAGTCGCCACCAAAAGTCTAATTTTTTATTTTATTTTAAAAAATATCGCCACCAAAAGTATAATTTTTTATTTTATTTTAAAAAATCTGACTTTTTTTTTATTTTTTTTAAAAAAAGACTTTTGGTGGCGACTATAGTCGCCACCAAAAGTCTAATTGTTTATTTTATTTTAAAAAATCTGACTTTTTTTTATTTTTATAAAAAATACTTTTGGTGGCGACTATAGTTGCCACCAAAAGTCGACTTTTAGTGGCGACTATAAGAGTAGTCGCCACCAAAAGTCTAATTGTTTATTTTATTTTAAAAAATCTGACTTTTTTTTATTTTTTAAAAAAATACTTTTGGTGACGACTATAGTCGCCACCAAAAGTCGACTTTTAGTGGCGACTATAAGAGTCGCCACCAAAACTCAACTTTTTTGTGTGCAATATTCAAGTTTATTTGAAATTAAACCAAACATGTGAATAACTGAGATTCGAACCTGGGTCCCTTGCTTGCAGCCATGTGTGTCTTGCCATTCTGCCACTGCTTCATTTGTGTTATGTAAGTGCAAAATATTATATATATATATCTATATATATAATCTGTTAAAAATATTTTAGGCCAAAAATATTATAAAATAAAAATAAAATAATATTAAACTCAACAAAAAGCAAATATATTATTACTATTGGAGTCACCACAAAAGTCCAACTTCAACTAATTTCATAAAAAAAAAAACGATTTCACTTAAAAAAATAGACTTCAGTCGTCACTGATAATCTAATTTTTTAAAAAAAATTTAAAAATTTAAAAATTTAAAAATTTAAAAAATTTAAAAAATTTAAAAAATTTAAAAAATTTAAAAATTTAAAAATTTAAAAAATTAAATTTCTTTTAAATAAAATTAAGAAAAATAAAAAAAAATTGAATTTTTTTAGTAAAAAAATGACTTTTTTTATTTTTTTAAAAATTAGACTATAGTCGCCACCAAAAGTCTAATTTTTTATTTTATTTTAAAAAATCTGACGTTTTTTATTTTTTTTTTAAAAAACTTTTTGTGGCGACTATAGTCGCCACCAAAAGTCTAATTTTTTATTTTATTTTAAAAAATCTGACTTTTTTTTTTTAAAATACTATAGTCGCCACCAAAAGTCTAATTTTTTATTTTATTTTAAAAAATCTAATTTTTTTTATTTTTTTTAAAAAGACTTTTGGTGGCGACTATAGTCGCCACCAAAAGTCTAATTTTTTATTTTATTTTAAAAAATCTGACTTTTTTTTAAAAATATCGCCACCAAAAGTATAATTTTTTATTTTATTTTAAAAAATCTGACTTTTTTTTTATTTTTTTTAAAAAAGACTAGTCGCCACCAAAAGTCTAATTTTTTATATTATTTTAAAAAATCTGATTTTTTTTATTTTTTTTTTTTTAAAAAGTCTAATTGTTTATTTTATTTTAAAAAATCTGACTTTTTTTTTATTTTTTTAAAAAATACTTTTGGTGTCGACTATAGTCGCCACCAAAAGTCAACTTTTAGTGGCGACTATAAGAGTCGCCACCAAAACTCAACTTTTAGTGGCGACTTATTTAGTTGCCACCAAAAGTCGACTTTTGGTGGCGACTTTAAAAGTCGCCACTGAAAGTCAATTTTCTTGTAGTGTCCATTATTTTTGGAGATATTTGCTTTTGTTTGAAAAGCTTACTCTGGTTGTTGCTCAAATCTTTGCATTCTCTCCTCATGAGCTTGGAGAGATCCTACTAATTCCACTAGAGTAAGCTTTGATAAATCATTGGCTTCTTCAATTGCAGCCACCACATGATCATATTTGGGAGAAAGGTATCTTAGTAATTTTTTAATAATTTTTTCATCTTATATCGTGTCTCTGTAGCTTCTGATTTGATTAATATTAGTAGAGACACGAGAGGAGAAAAGAATGTTTGAATTGATTCACTTTCCTTCATTAATAAATTATCAAAATCTTTCCATAAAGGTTAAAGTTTAATAATAATTACATTATCAGTGCCCTTGAATTGGCTCTTCAGAATATCCCATGCCCCCTTTGCATTGCTTCCATTCATGATTCTTGGAATGATTGTGTTGCTTACTCTTTGCTATATGAGAAGTAATGCTCTTGCATCTTTCTGAATATTTGCTTGTATTCCTTTTGCCTGGCAGCTGACCATGTCACTTGCTCTCCAAGCATTGGATCTTGAAAACCTTCTTCCACTATTTTCCCCCTAGTATTGTGAGATAAAGAATGTCTTCATTTTTGTGCTCTAGAAATCAGAAGCCTCTCCTTCAAATATAGAGATTAAAGTTTATGTATAATTGAAAGTACTTTGATTAGAATTTGATGTGGAGGCCATTGGAGTTTATGGATATGATATTATAATAGGGTGGCTAGGATATGGTTAGCAGTTTTTTGAACCACGGCTCTGATACCACTGATTGAATTTGAAATAAAATAAATTTGGTGGAATTGGTAGTGGCAATTTTCATAATTTGCCTAATGTCATATTGATGGAAGATGATATAGATTGAATTGTGTAATGATGGCAATTTCGTAATATTTTGAAAGAAACGATGAATTGATGAGGGAAAAAGAGTATAGCTTGTTTAAGTATGAAAAGAATGATAGGACGTGGAGAGAGCAATATGAGAGGCAGAGGTTATAGAATGAGGGAATGATACTTGTTATTCAATGCTTCATTCACTTGCTTTACAAAGTTGCTACACACACTTATATATAAGCTTCATGAGTTAGTTCATTACATTGTTTGGACCATTCTTCTCTGCTTTGCAGCAAATCAAGAATTTTCTACATGATTCAATTTGTAGAATGTTCTACACTATTTTCTTTCCATGTTACTAATTCCATTTTCTATTAGCATCCTCCGACATGTTAAAGTATTATTTTATTTATTTTTCTAAATTATTTTCTAATAATACAGCAGGACAATTCTCTTGGCAATGACATCTGAAAAGTTGGCCGTTGGCATGATTGTGTACTGCATAAAGTTGAACCATGCCTATGCAATTGGCAATAAATTTGTTTGCTTCACCCTGTATGGCTCTCTCTTTGAATCTAGCTCCCAATGTGCCTCTAGTTTGCAGACTGTTCTAAGCACTTCTTTTGGATTCCAAGATTTCAAAATGGTCAAGTTGTGATAATCTTGGTCTCTAGGATTCCACAACCCAAAAGCCTTATCAATTTCAGCCTTTGAGAAATCAATTGTTTTTTTCCCTAACTTTTGTTATGTTTTTACAAATAGGATCATCCTTAATTCTAATGTGTTTGCATAGAATTCCTTCACTAAGTTGATGTATGCAAACTCAGGTTGATTACAAACATTTGTCCATCCTTTGTCATATATTTGCACTTGTATTTCAGGGTACTTTGCCATCTCTAAGTTAAACACTTTCTCAACCTACACTATTCTATCAATGGCTTCAACATATATTTTACCATGAGCCAGAGTCCTAAAAGTAAGATACTCAGCAGATGAAGATAAAGCACCCAGAGTCTCCTTTCTTTTTGTGGGATGCTTCTTTCTCTTTGTTGTTAGCAGAGCCATGAGGATAGTGAGGATAATCATGAGTCTTGCGCAAAGAAAAATTTCAGCCACCACAACTACATACATTTAATCTCAAGATATTTCACACAAAATGCACATGTTCTCTAATTGATATCATGGATAAAAATGGCCACCCCCAAACTTAAAAACTACTCTATAAAAGAAAACTCACAAAAATAGATATAGCAATTCTCAGTGCAATAGGATCTACATCAAAACTAGAATTTTCCCTTAGGGATTTTGTCAAACAACTTATGTGCACATATTTAAAAAGCATGTTTTGAATTAAGTTTAACCCTCAAAGGCCTCTTTATACATCACAATCACAAAAGACAACAATATCAAAGGAGAAATTTTAGGAAAACATCCTTCTAAAGCACCTAGAACAACTAAACCAAAAACCTACACTAATCTACCCTAAAATGCAAAAACACCAGAACAAAACACTAAGAACAAACTACCCTTTATCAAACATGAGAATGAACAACTAAAAAGAGAAAGAATCTAAAGTTAAAAAAGGAAAAACCACTTACCAATCATCTTGAAAATAGAAGAGCTACCATGCACAATCAAGACAGATAATAAAATCCAACAAAGCAACAATTGAATGGTTGAAGACACCTAAAAGCAAGATTGAATGTTTGAAAGGATGAAAGGTGGAAAGAAAATGTTTGCGTTTAGCCAAAAACTGGAACAAAAGCTTAATTGCACAGAGAGAACAAAGGGAAAAAGGAGTTCAACATTCAAAATGAGGAAGAAATTACAGTTCATTGTTTTAAAACTCTACCTGCCCTATAGCGACTGTACACCACCACTAAGTCCAGGTTCCCTTTTTTTAAAAAAAAAATCCACGCTATAGCTGTCATATGCCATTACAATAGCAGCATGAGGTGAAAAAAAATTTAGATGTTCATCGCTATAATGGTGAGAGATAGAGACCTATACCTTGTTCTAGGATGTACCGCTACAACGGTAATTAGCCATCACTATAGCTGTACGAGGCAGAGATTTGACAAGTTAACTTCAAAATTTTAGATCAGAAAAAATGCCTCAGCCAACTTAACCACTCAATAAAAATCTCTAACTTCCTTCATGATCAACAATCATAGCACAATAGTCATCCACAACACAATCATAACACAATCAACCGAACCTCAATCAAGTTTAGCATTTCAATCTAACCACAAATAAATTCTCAGATAAGATTAGTAACGCCAACATGCTTAAGAAAACCAAAAATAAAAACAAAAAAAAACTACGAAAGCAAGAAACTTGGGTTGCCTCCCAAGAACGATAAGTTTATAGTCTTTAGCTAGACTTTACCAAGGTTCCTATATAATTGGTGATGAAAGATTGAGAGAGATCCCATCCTTTTCACCCTCATGCCCAAAATAATTCTTCGAACACTGACCATTGACCTTGAAGCTTATGGTATTCTCGAGATCAGCAATTTCAATGGCATCATTTAGAAAGACCTTTTTCACAATAAACGAGCCCGACCACCTTGATTTAAGCTTGCCTGGTGTTAGCAATTTGGCAAGTGTACTAGTCACACAAGTAATACAATGTAGAATAAGTAAGAGTGTCGATCTCACAAGGACTAACTCACTAAATACTCCAGAAATTTAAATGTATTATTCAGACAAACCAATTTGGATTAAAGGCCGCTCTAATTGAAGAATTGAGAAGTAAAATCGAATTACAATAAAATTGGATGAAAATAATTCAAATAAAAGGCCTAGAATTACTAATCCCCCTCTTTCGTCCTAGAAATTACTAATCTCTCTCATGTACCTGTGATTCTAATTAATTATACAAGTTAATCTTTGGTTATCTTATGGCTTAAAATAATTCTCTTGAATCTAGATTAAGCTACTCAACTCCTATGTAATCCCTCACGTGGGCTAAGTCTAGTACAAACCAACCTAAAATAATATCCCTATTAGTTAATAAGCGACATCCCTTAGGTTAAGGTCATGTACTTGTCCTTTTCAATCAGAGTTCTACTTTTATTTCCCCCCTCATGAGATCAATAAGAGCAACATGTAAACTATAAATTGATTAAGTTCATAGCAAGCTCAATATAAATGAATGAAAAGACATGTATTGATCAAAAGAAATCATAAATACAAAGAGAGAAATAATCGTTAATATGAATTTAGGTTCATAGTAACTCTAAAATAGGAAAATTAGCCACTCATGGCCTTAAAACTACAGAAAATAGGAAAAGATAGAGAAAACTCCATAATCTGAGGTTGGGTTGACGGAAATCGTGCCCGGTGAGCTTCAGAATAGGATTCCTCCTCTTCCCTTTCTAAAGTCAGTGTTTTCTGGCTTCCCACAAACTCAGAATGCCCTAGAAATTCTATTTTGACGCTATTTAAACTAGTGTAGAAATACGACCCACCGCTATAGCGATAACTACCAACTGTTATAGTGGTGGAAGTTAGAAACAAGGTCTTTAAAAGGCTACTTTCTAGGGATTACTGGTATAGCTGTTTGGTAGAGAGGCTGGCTTCAACATCTTATGCTCTAGTGCCTACCGCTATATTTATGAAGATCCACTACTATAGTAGTGAGAGGTAGAGAGAAATTTCTTCTACAACAACTTCAGAATATAGCTCTAGCAGGGGTCCTCATCTTAAGCAAACTTCTCACCAACTTAACCTATAACAACAAAATAGCCATTACTAGTAAAATAGAGTCATGAAATTACTCAGTTTATTAAAATATCAAAGAAAACTAAAGCTAATCTAAACTAACCAAAACATGGGTTAAGAAATGCAAGTATAGGCAAGATAGATATCAAAAGAGAAGGTAAGTATCACCCCAAATGGTCCTAAGTTGAGAACTTAACACTTGGGAAGACTTTCAGCCTAAAGTTGTAGAGCAGAATTTTTCACCCAACATGAAAAGAGTGAGGTGCAATTTTTTGATCAGGCCACTTCTTTACCTTCTCCTTATAGATTCTAGAATTCTCATATGCTTGCAGATGGTGATCTTCCAACATATTTAATTCCAAAAACTGCCTTTTTTTAGCTTTTTTGAGATCAAAGTTCATAAACTTTAAGGCCTAAAATGCCGTTTGTTCAAGCTCTATTAGAAGATGGCAAGACTTGCCATATACAAGCTAAAATGAAGAAGTGCTTATCAGAGTTTTATAGGTTGTTCTATACATTCATAGAGCATCATCGAGCTTCTTAGCCCAATCCTTCCTTGAAGTACTCACCGTTTTCTCTGCTTTAGTTCTTTGCTAGACACTTCTCCTTGTCCACTAGTCTAAGGGTGGTATGGAGTAGTTACATGATGCTTCACTCCATATTTAGCCAAAAGGCTATTTAGGAGCTTGTTACAGAAATAGGAGCCTCTATCATTGATTAACACTCGTGGCACTCCAAATCGACAGAATATGCTCTTTTTTAGGAAATTAATGATCACTTTAGAGTCATTAGTCTGAGATGGTACAACTTCCACCCACTTAGAAACATAGTCCACAGCAACAAGTATATATTGATTCGAGAAAGATGATAAGAATGGACCTATGAAGGCAATTCCCCTTACATCAAAGATTTCCACCTCTAACATACTGTTTAGAGGCATTTCTTGTCACTTGGAGATGTTCAAACTCTTTCATAGCAGTTACACCTTTCCACAAAATTTGTAACATCTTTAAACAAAGAATGCCAGTAAAATCTGCACTCAAGCACTTGATTGGCTGTACACACATTTGTAATGATCCCCATATTCTAATCCATGGCAATGTCATAAGATTTTATCCATCTCTTCCTCCGATATACATCTTTCAAAGACTTGATCAGCACCAAGCCTAAAGAGGTAAGGCTCATTCCAAATGTAAACTCTCGCATCGTGCAGGAACTTCTTTTTTTGGTGATAGTTTAGCTTAAAAGGAAGTACTCCACACACCAGATAGTTAACAAAGTTTGCAAACCATGGTGTTTTTTGTTCCTCCACAAAGTAGAGATATTCATTAGAAAAATTCTCATTGATCTGAATCAAGTTTTTACCTCGAGCATCAGTAATTGGGCAAGATAAATGATTTGCTACTTGATTCTTGGTTCCTTTTCGATCTACTATTCTCAGATCAAATTCTTGTAGCAAAAGTATCCACTAGATTAGGATAGGCTTTGATTCCTTTTTGCTTATGAGATATTTTATAGCCAAATGACCAGTGAACACAGTGACACTTGTTCCTACCAAATATGCCTTGAACTTGTCAAAAGCAAACACCATTGCCAAAAGCTCCTTCTCAATTGTAGTGTAATTCAACTGGGGCATAGGTTAGCGTCTTGCTAGCATAATAGATGGGGTGAAATAATTTCTCGACCCGCTGCTCCAAAACAGCCCCTACAACATAATTGCTTACATCTCATATGAGCTCAAAAAGCTGATCCCAATTTAGAGTAACCATGATTAGGCAGATATAAGCCTTTTCTTCAACTCTTCAAAGGCTTTTAGACATTCATCATCAAACAAGAATAGGGTATCCTTCCTAAGCAGCTTACACAATAGCTTATAAATTTTGGAAAAATCCTTGCTAAATCATTGAGAAAATCCTGCATGACCAAATTCGGGTGAGGTAATTGCTCAATAACTGAAATTTTTGCTCGGTTGACCTCCAACCTGCTCTTAGAGACTTTATGACCCAATACTATGCCTCCACACACCATGAAGTGGCATTTCTCCCAATTGAGGACAACATCGGTCTCCTCACATCTTCTAAGTACCTTATCTAAATTTTGCAGACACACTTCATATGAAGTGCCAAACACAGAGAAGTCGTCCATGAAAACCTCCAAACTTGTCTCAACCATAACAGAGAAAATGGCCATCATGCACCTATGAAAAGTAGCCAGTGCATTACACAACCCAAAAGGCATCTTCCTAATGGCAAAGGTGCTATAAGGACAAGTAAATGTCATTTTCTCCTAATCTCTTGGGGCTATTGCAATCTGATTATATCATTATACTCATCCAAGCAACTGAAGTACTCTTGCTTGACTAATCTGTCTAACATCTAATCGATGAAGGGTAAAGGAAAGTGATCCTTATAGGTGGCACTGTTTAACTTTCTACAATCCATACAGATCCGCCACCCTGTAATCGTGCGAAAAGGAATAAACTAGTTGTGGCCATTAGCCACTATAGTCATTCTGCCCTTTTTTGGGATGCATTGGACGAGGCTCACCTATGAGCTGTCAGATGTGAGATAGATAATCCCAACATCTAGCAACTTTATAATTTCCATCTTTACCACTTCCTTCATTATTAGTTTAAACATCTTTGATGCTCAACTGAAGTTTTACTCTCATCTTCTAAGTTAATCTTATGCATACAAAATGATGAACTTATACCTTTAATATCTGCAATAGACCACCCAATCGCATTCTTGCGATTCTTTAGGACTCTCATTGGCTGTTCTTCTTACTCATCAATAAGTTCATTAAAAACCACTATAGGCAATGAATCCAAGGTACATATATTTCAGATGTAGAGGAAGTAGCTTCAGTTTAAGTACATGTGATACCTCAATTGATGATTTCAGAGATGAGTTTACTCTAGCAGAAATATCTAGAGACTCAAAATGATTTTTAGGCTTAAACATGTTGGATGAAGTGGTGTAGGAATTTACCACTACTTATTCGCCCTTCATATCCTTGTCATTTTCACCACCAAAAAGTTCTTCCAACTCATTTTTGACCGCTGGTTTAAGAAATTGTTCATGCAAATTTTCTTCTAAAAGTCTCACAAAGCTATGCTCATTATGATACTTGGTGCTTTCATCGCCTTGCTCATATTGAACTTCACTTCTTAGTCATTGACCCTTATTATTATCTCGCCTTTGTGGACATCAATTAAAGCTCTTCTAGTTGCAAGGAAAGGTCTTCCCAAAACGATAGGAATCTCCTTATCTTCCTCTTAATCTAGCACTATGAAATCAGCTAGAAATATTAATTTGTCCACCTTCACTAGCACATCCTCAATGACCCCATTTGGGTAGCATATAGATTGATCCGCCAATTGAAGGATAACCGTGGTAGGACATGTCTCTCCTAATCCCAACTTTTTGAACATGGAAAATGGCATAAGATTAACACTAGCTCCCAGATCACATAAGGCCTTTCCAGCAAAATTCTTTCCAATATTGTACGGTAAAATAAAGCTCCTTGAATCTTGTATCTTGGTGGGTAACTTTCTTTGCATAATTACACTACACTCTTATGTTAATGCCACTATTTCAAACTCTCCCAGATCCCTTTTTCGAGATAGGACGTCCTTCATGAATTTAGTATAACTCGACATTTGCTCCAATGCCTCTGCAAATGGTATATTTATATGTAGCTACTTTAACAACTTTAAGAACTTCTTATACTGCCTCTCCAGATTGTGCCTTTTAGACCTCTGAGGATAAGGTAATGGTGGAATAACATTTTTAGCCCTCATGTCTCTTAGTATAGTTTCATCATTTCCTTTAACACGTGAAGCATCTGTCATCTCAGTTACATTTTCTTGAGGTTCAACAACATTTTCTTTCTATTCTTCAATAACCACCCCTTGTGTCTGATCATGTTGTTTGATAATATCGGGAAGCTCCTTGCCACTCTTTAAAGTTGTGAATAACAAAGATTATTTTCTTTACCTTATTATGTGATTATTTAATATTACAATATTATATGAAGAGATAAGAGAGGCACAACGAAGACAAATTCTATATTCTTTTGTGTAATCCATCATTTAAAGGATGTTTTTCTTTTTACATGACATTGTCATGTTAACTGTTCTTATAATAAAATTTAAATTCTTATGTTCTACTTTTATTGAGAAATTTATAACAATTTATTTAATCTTATCCTCATTATAAATACATATGTTCCCCACACACACATCATGTCAAGGAATGCATTCTTGTATGACCCAAAAAAAAAAAAGAATTCAGCCTGAGCATTTGATTAGATAAATTGAACTCATTCCCTAGATT
Organism: Biancaea sappan; assembly: GCA_037074585.1. NCBI lineage: Eukaryota > Viridiplantae > Streptophyta > Magnoliopsida > Fabales > Fabaceae > Biancaea > Biancaea sappan. The sequence continues at coordinate 30,249,478 of CM073493.1, forward strand.
TGACATATCACTAGTTGTCTTATTTGTAACACTCGTTGTCAGAGGATCTGATAAATAAATTAGTTAACGTTTATCAAATTAGCTATAGCTTATTTGGTGATATTTACAATTCATAAATAGATTTTGAATTTTTCCTTCAACATTTTCTTTATAATTTTAACCTGATAAAGGCTTGCAAATTTATTATATCTTCAATGCTATTCTTATAAATTTATTGAACACTGGTTAACATTTAAGGGTTTTCTATTTTATTATTTTGTGTAATTTGGATGAAAAACATTTCATGATCAGAAAGCAAAATTTGTTACAAATGCTTCATTGCGTGTTGCTCTAGGCTTTTACGAATATATTGGTTATGTTTATGACTCAACTTTAAAATAATATTTATTTTGTTTGGAGACAATTTGTATCCATAAACTTTTATTTTGAGCAATGACGATGCTTATATTGCAATTTTGATATTTATAGAATAATATAATAGCAAGTAAATATTTTAATTTTTATTAAAAATAATACTTATAGTAGCGGGAAAAATTGTCTCTGAAAGCATATTTTAATTCATTAAAAGTAGGTCTCAGTAAGAACCAAGAAAGGTTGCCACTAAAAATAACTTTAATAGAGAAAAACCTTGCCAATTGTTAAGTTTCAACATAGCACCATTTTAGGGCTAATTACCTTATCTTTTGTTTTCTATCTTGCCAAGACTTGCATATCTTAACCCATGTTTTGAGTAGTTTAGAGTAGTTTATGTTTTTGTTTTTGTTTCTGCTTTAGGTAGCTGTAGGTGTTGTGATTTAAACTATAATGTTGTACATTCTTCATCTCTTTCCTCTTGTGCTACTAACTCTTCCTCCTCTTTAGCCAAGGATTCTATCTTTAAGCAATCTGAATTTGTAGATGCCTCCTTGGATGTGACCCCACAAAAACTGATTCCATCCTCCATCCAACCACCTACATTGGAGTTGAAGGCTTTACCAGAAAACGTCAAGTATGCCTTCTTAGAAGTAGGAGACAAACTTCCAGCCATTGTAGCCAATAACTTGAATCCCAATCAAGAAGAAAAATTGATCAATTTACTGAAAACAAAAAAAGAAGGCGATTGGGTGGACTCTAGCTGACATTCCTGGGATTAGTCCTTCAGTATGCATGTACTGAATTCTTCTTGAAGAAGAGACAAAACTAGCGAGGCAACCCCAAAGAAGACTCAACCCCATGATTCTTGATGTGGTAAAAAAGGAGGTAAGTAAGCTCCTCCAAGCTGGTATTATTTATCCTATCTCTAATAGTAAGTGGGTGAGTCCGGTACAAGTAGTGCCAAAGAAAACCGGGGTAACTGTCATAGCAAATGAAAATAATGAGTTAGTGCCCACTAGAGTTCAAAACAGTTAGCGTGTTTGCATTGATTATAGGAAGTTGAACTAAGCAACTAGGAAAGATCATTTTCCTCTTCCTTTTATTGATCAAATGCTTGAGAGACTTGCTGGCAAGTCTTATTACTGTTTACTTGATGGTTTTTTTGGATATTTTCAAATTCAAATTACACCTGAAGATCAGGAGAAGACCACCTTCACCTGTCCCTTTGGTACTTTTGCATATAGACGCATGCCTTTTAGTCTCTGTAATGCACCTGGCACTTTTCAAAGATGCATGATAAGCATATTTTCTGATTTGTTAGAGGATTGCATGGAAGTGGTCATGGATGATTTTTCTATTTATAGAGACTCATTTGATGCATGCTTGAAAAATTTGGAGACTACTTGAGAGATGCATGGAAAAAAATTTAGTCTTGAATTATGAGAAATGCTATTTCATGGTAGAGCAAGGAATAGTCCTAGGCCACATAGTGTCGTCACGTGGCATAGAAGTAGATAAAGCCAAAGTTGATGTTATCTCCTCTTTGCCTTACCCCGCTTTTGTGTGGGAAGTTCGCTCTTTTCTTGGCCATGCAGGATTTGATAGGAGATTCATCAAGGACTTCAGTAAGATCGCTCTACCCCTATCTAAACTCCTCCAAAAAGAAATTGATTTTATTTTTAATGATGCCTGCAGGTCAGCTTTTGATGAGTTGAAGAAGCAACTTACCTTCCCTCCTATCATCCAACCTCCACGGTGAGAGCTTCCCTTTGAGCTCATGTGTGATGCTTCAAATTATGTTGTGGGAGCAGTGCTTTCACAAAGAGTAGAGAGGAAGTTCTATGTCATAGCTTATACGTCTCGTACCCTTAATTCAGCTTAATCAAATTATATAACCACGGAGGAGGAGTTTTTAGCAATTGTCTTTACTTTAGAAAAATTTAGGTCATATTTGCTTAACTCCAAAGTAATTGTGTTTTCTGACCATGCAGCACTGAAATATTTGCTGAAGATGCCTGATGCAAAGCCATGATTGATTAGATGGATGCTATTCCTCCAAGAATTTGATGTGGAGATCAAGGATAAAAGCGAAGAGGAGAATGTAATAGCGGATCATTTGAGTAGGCTTTCTGATCTCCCATTGGAACATCTCCCCATAAGAGATAATTTTCCAGATGAGTGCTTTTCCTTTTTGCATGGCATTAGTGAGCCTTGGTATGATGATTTAGTGAATTATCTTGTTACATCTGAATTGTCTGCATACCAGAATAAACATCAGTTGAATAAATTAAGAAGCGAGGCTAGGTACTATGTATGGGATGACCCTTATTTGTGGAAAATTTGTAGTGATCAAATTATTAAGAGATGTGTTCCAAATCATGAATTTGCATCTGTGCTGAATTTCTGTCACACTCTTGCATGTGGTGGACACTTTGGTCCCCAAAGAATAGCTAGGAAAGTGTTAGATTCTGGTTTATATTGGCCTACTTTGTTTAGGGATGCCTATGATTTTTGCAAGAACTGTTCTAGGTGTCAAAGAACTGGAAATGTATCTAGAAGAAATGAAATGCCTCAACAACCTCTTCTCTTTTGTGATGTTTTTTATGTTTGGGGTATAGACTTTATGGGTCCTTTTCCTGTTTCTTTTGGCTTCATGTATATCTTGGTTGCTGTGGATTATGTGTTGAAGTGGGTGGAAGCTAAAGCCACCCAAACTGATGATTCTATTATTGTTGTAAATTTCCTTCGTTCACATATTTTCTGCAAATTTGGTGTCCCCAAGGCCACAATCAGTGATCAAGGATCACACTTTTACAAATAGAAACATGCAAGGGCTATTGAAGAAATTTGGGGTGGTGCACAAAACCTCTACACCTTATCACCCCAAAACCAATGGGCAAGCGAAAGTCTCCAACCGATAGATAAAGCAAATATTAGAGAAAATCGTGCAGCCCAACAGAAAAGATTAGAGTAAGAGGCTTAACGATGCACTTTGGGCTTATAGGACTGCTTTCAAGACTCCTATCGGCATGTCTCCATACCGTTTAGTATTTTGGCATATCTCCAGAATTTCTACAATGCAGAATTTTGCTGCTCTGTTTTGTCCGAATTTGATGCTCTATTTTTAAAAATTTGATGAAGTTTTTGAGTGAAAGCATGCATGATGAAATAGCTTAAGTTGTGAATTGACTTAGCATGAAAAGAATTCAGTCTTCTTTTTCTAAGGAACTCAAGTAAAATGGCAATGACGTTGTTTTTAATGAATTTTTAGTAATAGTCTTAAACCGTGAGAATTTGAGCCTTCATTGCAAAATAATATTCTTTCTTGTTGTGTGTATTCCTTATCATGATTTTTACTCTAGAATTTGTCTTGAATCTTTATTGAGGCTACATTACATGTACATGCTTGGAAATGATTTAGGCATTTGTTTCTTGTAACCATTCTAGCCAAATAGCCATCCTATGTGTTGTTTCCATTGTGTGCCACTTTGTGCCTTACTTCCACTTTTCTTTCCTGTGTTTTCTAGCTCTCTCCCACTTTAAAACAAATTCTTTCTTTTTCCCAAACTTAGGATTTGAAGAGCTTCAGAAATTTCTTTCTTTTGAAAATAGATTGAATTGAGCATGTGCAAAAAGAAGGATTTGTGGGCTATTTTGAAATTCAGTTTTGTTACTCAAAAGAAAAATTTGAAGATTCTTCATGAAAAAAAAATATACCATATGAGATCAAAAAAAAGAAAAAAAAGAAAAGAAAAGAAAAGAAAAGTAGAAAGAATAAAAGAAAAATAGCATTTTTGTGCCCAAATTTCAAAGTTCAATCTCTTGTAACCTTATTGATTGATGCTCTTCATTTCTTTAAGTTCTTGTTAAACTTTGTTTTGTGTACTTTTTTCTACCTCCCAATCATTCCTTCACCCAACCTTACATCCTTGTAAAGTCCTAATAATTCAAGCATGTATGTGATTCAAGTAGTGGAGATTTAGATTCTTGACAAGCTTATGGTAGTGAATTTATGATAGGCTGAATGAGAGCATATTACCTTAAACACTTGAGAGAATAGAGCGTATACACTCTTCCTTGTGATTAGATTGTTACTTGGATTCATTATTGTCAGGGAAATTGCCATGATTCTTGAACTTTTTAGAAATTTAAGACTTGTGTTCTCCTAGCGTTAAATCTATTCAAGCTTGAACTAATTCATTATTGCATACTTTCTACACTACTTGTGTTCTCCTTGGTGTCTTTGATGCTTTTAACTAATTTTTCCCAGGAGTGTAAAAGACTAACTGTGGGGGATTTGATATTTAGCATTTTTATATACATTTTAACCCCTAATTTGGTCTATTTACATTTTCATCTATGAGAATTCCCTAATTTTATTACACTTTGTGATTTATTGAGTCTAAATTAATCTTAGAAGGAAAATGAATTATTTTCATATTTTAGAACTTAAATTATTAAAGACACAATTTAATCCATTTGTGTGCTTTGCAGAAATTAAATTTGGAGATTTTCTGATGATGTGGTGCTGAGGTGGACAGTTTTGCTGACATGGCGCTTATGTGGCATTTTTCCGATGAGGAGGATGTTGACTAGACCTGCTACTGTGTTTTTGCTGACATAGAGACGTGTGGGGCCCTCAAACCAGATCTGTTTAGCCCTTGCATGCTGTCTAGTTCTTGCATGTTTCCCAAACTTTGCTGAAAATGGCAATCAGCTTTTTGCATAGCTAAAGAGACCTTCTGCTACACCATTTTGATGAATTGTTGCTGCTGTCTGCTGCTCCCATTCTGCAGAAGGAAATCAACCACATCTTTCCCCTCTTTTTGAAAGTCAACTAAGCATCTAGGGTAGAATATTCCAAGGCATTTTTAGGGCTTCAGTTTTGTAAACACCAGACATTATTCTTTTGCTGTATTTTCGCAGCTTTGTCTTCCTCTCTGTTTTCTCTTCTGTTGTTTTCTGTTTTGCTCTCATGGAGGGCTAAGTCTCTATTGTAATTAGTCACTAGGCCATTGGGATGTTGTAGCTTGAACTAAGAATGCAAGATAAGTGTTTTATTCTCCATTCCATCTCATTTCATTTCTTCTTTGCTGTTATGTTTATGTTGCTGTCAGATTCTGATTAAAACTTGAGAAGGAACATAAACTGATTTCTATATATGAGATAATTCTTTGCTTGACTGGTTAGGAAGTAAGTGAAGCGAAATGGCTAGTTAGATGATATATTTAACTTGGTTTGGTTAAGGGTTTCTATTGAATGCATCTAGTTATAGTTAGAGAAGATATTCTTGACTATAATTAGTAGCATTATATTCTAGAGGTTATTCTAGAGCCACTTTCATAAAGAACCAAACAATGGAATGAGAACAAAACTGAATCAATGAGTTAGGTAATGATAGTTGCACTCCCATGAATCCTAGTGTCTAGTTACATAGTCTTCTTATTGTCAACACTTTGTCATTTTCGCCTGCTGTTGATTAGTTGCTAATTTTGTTTGCTCTTCTGTTTTGATTTTTGCTGTTACTGCCAACAAAACCCCCTATTTATATGCTTTTAATTAGTGTTTGTGTGTTTAGAACAACTAGTTAGTGATTATAAGTGAGGCTCCTTGAGTGAATACGACTTGGGGATCACTATACTGCAAAATTGCCACGAATTCAATTTTGGGTGATTCGGCATCGTAATGGCGTGAACCACTCTACAAGATACTTGGGCCTGTACAAAACAATTAGGTATCATCTGCCTCATTTTAGATTAGGGCCTAGAGCCAGAAGAAGAAATGAAGTATTTAATTACTTACACTTTAGTCTTCAAAGCTATATTGAACGATCATTTTGGTGTTGCAAAGGTAGATGGAAGATATTTGGTAATATACCTCCTTTCGCATTAAAGACAATGACTTAGATTATTGTTGCTTGTATGACTTTGCACAATTTTATAAGAAGGAATGATATAGGTGATGACGAATTTCTATTATTTAATGACAATGATGAATTAGACTACGATGCTGCTGAGATAGATGAAAATATAACTGAAAATGTCACATGGAAGGAACCAAAACAAGAAAAAATGAGTGGGTAAGAGACAACATTAGAAACCAGATACCCACAACAATCTACCTTAAATTTTATGTTTTCATATTACTTTAAAAATTATGCAACTATTAGCTTTTTTTTTGTAATCATGCAAATTTTCATTGATTTTAATATAATTGTTGCTATTATATTTGATTTTTATAATGTTATGATTGTCTTTAATTTTTTATAAACAATTATATTTTTATTTTAATATAATTTTTACAAATGTCTCTACATAATGTTGAAATGTTATACAATCACATATTCGTTGTCAATAAATAAACTATTTTGTTGAATCTTTTATAATTTTTTTTTATATTCAATTTGGTTATTTTTACAAAATTAATGGTGAAAGTTAGAACTGATATTAAAATTTTAAAAATCCAATGATAGAATTCATGATCTAAATTAATTAGTTCTTTAGTTTTTAATTTGTTTCTTTTATTTTTTTAAAAATTATGTCAAGTGCTTATTTATCCAAACACTTCAATTTTATAAGTGCTTATGATGGGCTTTTTTAGTAATTTCAGCTGTTATAAGTGCTTATGTAGTAAACATCCAAACACCTTAAAGTATTGCATAAGCACTTTTCAAAGTGTGCATCCAAACACAAATAGCTTATTGAATTAAGCACTTATGACATAAGCTCTTATCTAGTAAGCACTTATGACATAAGTGCTTAATTAAGTTATTTACCCAAACAGGGCCTAAAAGCAAAATCGAAACTAACTACTTACCAAGGATGATGTGATAACCCTTTCTATTATCTCTTGAAGTATGAAGCAACATTATATGAGATCAACTTAAACATTCTAAATATTTCCAATTTGATACGTTTTTAACAAAAAAGAAATTAGATTTATGTCAAGCTATGTGCTCTCTCCTTGCTTGTGCTAAAAAAAGCAAAGAAGGGGAAAAAATATTTTAGTTTCTAACCAAGTCATCAAACCTTAATTTCAAGCATACTTCAAAGTGCATTGTCATGAATTATATCCCAAAACATTTATACAAGCAAAAGTAGATTATCAAAATCTTTAACGAGTTGCTTGGACAATAGAAACAATTTCTCTTATCCAAACCAAGTATATGACACTAATGTAACATTCATTCAAAAGTCAAAAAAAAAAATCATTGCAACCAAGTTCCAACTCCAACATGCTAACAATCAAAATTTTACATAACAGTACAAAATTTAGTACAAAACCAGATTTTTCAAACAAAACATTTTAGCACACCCCATATGTAACTACCGCAATGGAGCTATATAGTGGAAAATGATGCAGAATTTTGGCCTCTAAACAGAGCCACAAAACAACAAAATGTACCAAAAAATTCATATAAAATGAGGGTAACAAAAAAATTACACATAAGATTTTAGAGAAGTATTGCCAAAAATTAGCCTAAAGTTATCCAAAACAAATCAAAGCAGCAAAAAGACATACTAAAATTCATCTATAGCCTTTATGCAGAAACCAGTCATAGAAGGGAAATAAAACATACCTAGAACTACATACCCAGAACATGATATTTGTATCACATATTTATTAGATAAAGATCCTATCGGCTCTAATTGGTATGCATATGTCATTCTACATTAAACAATACATGACAACTATCACATTTTGAAATGGATAACATTTACTCTTGGTGTAAATTGTAATATGGACAAGAACAATTTCCATTTTGTTTTTTAATGATGAATTATTTATATATTTCTATTATATCCTGAGGACTAGTATGAACTTTCAAGTTTATTTGAGAACTTGTTTGAGGAAATTTAAAATAAGAGGAAGTTTATTCTCAGGTATTAATAAAGATAATGAAGGATTGTAAAGAAAGAGTTCTGTGTTTTAGGGGAAATAATCTAGAAATCTAGAAAAGAAATTAAAAATTGAAGATTATTAGGACCTAAGTGAAATAGCCTTTTTAGAGAAATAGGGTGATAAGCAATTTAAGCTAAGAAGATTAGCTTTGGAAGCTCCTAGAAATTAAGTTTCAGACTCTCTTATTCATTGAACTTCAGTCCCGTGTTCACCTCCTCCTTGGTGAAGTCTGCATGAACGTCCCCTTGTATAGCAGGTCAAATCCTTCTTGTCTCTTTGTGCATGTTTCTATTTGAATAAAGGAAAGAAAATCCCTATTCCACTCAGAATTTTTGGGCTGAAAAGAGGTAAATAAGAGTTGAGAGATAAATTCTGCTAGGTGAATTGAAATTTTAAAGAGTTGGAGAAAGAATTCCAAGCAGAAAAGATTGCTATAGTTCATAGTCAAATGTTTCTTTGTATTAGCTTAATTAATATTAGGCACTAGAAGTGAGAAGTCTAGACAGATTTATGGGCGTGTAAGAGTGGTTCACGCCACTATGATGCCGAATCATCCAGAATTGAAATCACAGCAATTTTGCAGAATAATGGTCCCCAGGTCATTTTCACTCTTGGAGCCTTACTTCTAGCCACTAACTAATTGTTCTAAACACCTAAACATTAATTAAAAGCTAATTAACACACAAGGGGTTTGGTTGTGACAGAATCAGAAAAATGCAATCAGGAACAATAAACAGCAACAACAAACAAGACAGCAAAAAGTAGCAGAGTTGAACAGTAACAGAAGAATGCAACCAGCCTTGATCTTTCCTAAAGTTCTCTTTAAATGATGAGAACTTATTCTATTTGTCAACTGATTTTATAAATCATAAGGTGTCTAAAAAGAACTTCTAGACTAAATCTCATCAAGCTATGATCAATAAAATCTCCTCTAACATAATCTTAATGTGATTCTAGTAAAAGTAGTCAGATTTATGCAAGATAACCAACATTGCATACCATTTCCAATTCAGTTACCATTTCAACTAGATACAGTAACATTCCTCAAATGCAAAGTGTATAAAACCAATACATGAAAATACTATCCTAACATAAACCAGAAGCAAGGAAGAAATAGAAATGAAATAAATAAACAAATACTTATCTCATTAAGCCCATGAACTCAGATTACACTTTAGTTTCAAACTAAGGCTGATTACAAGGGATTTTAGCCCTCTATAAGAGTAAAAAAAAACATAAAGGAGAAAAGAGAGGGAGAAGTGATCTGCAAAATACACTAAGTTACAGAAGCTTAGATGCAAACTAAAATCTGAAAGCTAACTAAACTAATGCCCTCTAAAAAGTTGATGGAAACTGACTTTGCTGCCTTCTCTTCTGATTTCTGATATGGAATGACATAGCAGTTGCAATGGAGAAGGTACTTTTTCAAAAAGTGGTATGGGTAGTTGCTTCTTTCATCAAGGTTAGAGGAATGAGATGCAAAAAGTTGATCTGAAATGCTGCAACCCTGGGTCCTACACGTCTATGTCATCAGGCAAGTAGAAGAGGCTGCCAAGTCATCCCAAAAGGTGCCACATCAGCGTCTAGTTCATTAGAAATGCCATGTCAGTGCCCAATCATTGAGTTTTTAATAATTGAAGTCCTAAAAGATGAAAATAATTCATTTTCCATCTAAAATTAACTTAGACCTAATGAAACACAAAGTGTAATAAAATTGGAGAAATTCTAATGATGAAAATGTAAGGAGACCAAGATAGAGGTTAAGATGTATATAAAAGTGCTAGATATAAAAGAGGTGATAGTGTTGACCCTAAGGCTTTATGCCATAAGTTTTAATGATGACAAATGTATTTGAATTGTAGCATTGATATATTTAAAGGTTAATTATCATATACATGCTACAAGTATTTAAGCATGACTATGTTATTTAATGTGTAATGTCTTATACATTAATCATGCTATTTATCATGAATTGAACTAACCATTTGATTTGTAAGTAAGATATATTTTATAGGTTGGTTCAAAACAAGAAGAGTGAGCATTGGATTGAAGAACAAGGAAAAGTAACATCATGCCTCACTCAAGGAAAGCAACATACAAGGACAAAGCTCCAAGAAATGAAGAATTAGAAGATTTGAAGTCTTGGAAGCTTGGATGCATCAAGATAGCCTATGTGTTTACATTAGGTATATTTTATATAGGCTAGTATATTTGTACAACTCAATGATTTAGATTTGCATACATTGGCTCAAACATTTTTGAACAAAAAGATAGTGAGATATGAAGTTTTACAAAAGTTATTTTTTGACCTTTGGTCACTCCTTATATCATATCTCATAAATGAAAAATTGGTTTTTCAAGTATCTTAATCTAATTTGATAGTAGACTCAAAGATCTTTTCAACGGTATATTATTTATTCAAAACGGAGTCCAAATGAGAAATATATGACTATTTAAAATATAGTTTGAAAAACTGAAAGTTGATTTTACTGTAATAAAAAATTATTCTGTTCTGACCTATAGTCAGTATTTTGATTATATCTTTTAAAAGAAAAATAATCTTTGATCAAAAATTAGCTCATTTGAAACTAGACTCCAAGAGCTTTCCAACGGTATATTATTTGTTTAAAACGGAGTTCAAATGAGGGAGTTATGAATTTTTAAAGAAAGCTCAAAATCTGGACTGCACTATAAGTGCTGTAACGGCTATATAACGGCTAGTTTTGTAAAATCTTATATATATGACCTTAGATACACGATTTTGAGCTAGAACAAAGTCCTACAATGTGATATTAACTTCTTCTATCATCTTTGAGAGAAAGGAAAGCATTCTTGAGCCAAATCTTGCATATTCTCTATCATTATAGTTATTAGAGCTTCATTTGTATTCATCTACTCTTTAAAGAGAGTTTCTTTGTATTGTTGATTTTGATCAACACATATATTATTCTGAGTTGAGGTTCGCAAGTACCGGTGTTGGAAGAACTTGCTTTGGGTTGAGGAGGAGCCCGGATTCATAAATTCTCCATTGTGGTTTCGCAAATACCCGGATCGAATTTACGTGGTTGTAGTGGTTTGCAAGTACCCGGATTAAACTTGCAATTATAGTGGAAATACTCAAGTGGTCTCTTGAGCACTGGATGTAGGCTTGGATTAGCCGAACCAGTATAAATCTCTGAGTTTGCTTTCTCTATCCCTTACTCTTTAATTTGTGCATATTGATATCTATTATTTAATTCCTTGATCTTTATAATTATTTATCTTGACAGCACATTGATTTTCTATATTATATTTATTATCCTAAGCATTGTACTTTTACAGAAAATCATTTTAACTTCCAATTAATTCTTGTGAAAAATTTATAAAACTCAATTCACCCCCCCTCTTGGGTTCCAACCATTACTTTCAGATAGAAGATCTTGAAGGCTGGTAGTGTCCTTAGAGTTAGTAAATGAACAAATTTTCTGGGTAGCAGAAAACTAAGAGTAAAGAATAATAATGTGAATCTCTTGTGCAGTTGAGAGACGTTTTTCTTCTTTATGATAGATAAGTAACTTGGTTTAAGTTGCATGGGTATTGTTTTAACTTGGTTTATGTAAGGTGAGGAACAGACACTGTAATTTTTCTTTCCATTGCAATTCAGCTGAATATTCAATTGTATAGCTGTGTGTGTTAAAACTAGATGATTAGGATTATTTTGGGAGTTTGGACTGATATGCAGAATAGAATTATGCAATGCACGTAAAACTATGGTTAAGCTTGGAGAATTGTGAAAGCAGGACAGTTTTGACATGCTTTTGTTTTTGTGTATTTTGGGTGACCAAAGGGAGTTTTTAAATCTTGAAAATTTTATAAAGAGCTATTGACATCTTATCAATCCTAACTGTAAAGTCACAAAATTTTTAGAAGTGTTTTGCCTAGTCAAATGCCATACAAACAATACCTAGTCCAATTCAAGAGTTAATATGGTCTAATGGAAATAAGATTCTATTTCACGGTCTTGATGACCTTATTTTTCCCGAAAAGTTTTATGTCACATAGAGAAGACATTAAGGTAACTCTACTAAATTTCATAGCATTTGGAAATGTTTCACTGTCTTAGTCTACATTTCTGTTTATTGAGAAATGTGTTGTCTCACGGTCTGTGCGTTCATCAAATTAAATTATTGTGATACCTATTTGGAGGAAATATATATATATCTATACTTATATTCATAAATTGCACCATTTTGAAGGTGGACTTGAATCCTCTTTTATAAATTTGGAAGAATTAACGCCTTCTTTCTCCTCTCTATAATCACTTTGAGAATTACTTTTTGGAAACTACTTTACACCAACAAGAAACTACTCCAGAATCTTTAAAAAATGGAGTACTAGATACCCAATTTCATTATAATCTTTTCCCTACCTCTATTTAGTTGACTTTAAAGAAATACTAATTGGAAATGTGTTGAAATCTCTTGCACACCCTATGCAAGACACTTTAAATGAAAGGTTAATTTTATGAACACATTTTATTTAACTTTTGGAAAGCTCAATTTTGATAAATAATATCTCAATTCATTTTCTCCATCTCAACTATGATATAAAATTTATAGTAGAGACTCCATCTTATTTCTTTAGTCTCGTGGATGTTTTAAATCTAGAGAATTATTTATGATAAGTGTTAGTATTTCGTAGTTTGGGAAGCCAAAATTTCATGTATTTAGTAATATGTTACTCAGAAATAAGGTTATTTTATTGAAGTAGTTGAAATCTATGACATTGGATTATGATCTCAAGGAATGGTGCATACTAAGCCTTCATAGGCACTTTGACCTTTAATTGCTTAAACTAATTTATGTATTAGCTTAGTTATGTGTCAAAGTAAACTATTAAAGTTGATCTATGTTGTTGATTGAAATAGGCTTGAGGTATGTTGAGTTATGTGTTCTTATAGTCATGGAAGTGATGTTTATGCATACATATGTATGTATTTCATGGCTTATATCATTCGGATATGCTAAAGTGATGGAACTAGTTTCAGGTATATGTAAAATTACCTTCTAACTTTGGATATGAATTGTTGAACCATATGGATACAATGGCATGTTAGTTTGATATACTCTATTATGATTATGTGAGTATTGTTTATGTATTGATATGTTTCAAGATTGAACATAATAGTTTCCATGAATTATGTGTTTGAATATTGTGGAATTCTCAAACCTAGTTTATTACCTTCAATTATCATTTGAAATGATATGTTATGGCCTATTGGTGAGATCCCCGTGTTCCTAGAATCATTTTATTACCTTAAGTTTACCAATTTTTCATGAAATAGATTGCAAAGTGAGATTCCTAATGGTGGATCTTTTGCGAATCTCACTGTAAAATCATTCTTGATGAACAAAGCTCTTTGAGAAAAGCCAATACTACAAATTCCCCCTTGCCAAAACAGAATGAACCATGCCAAAAAGGATACACTTGCTGAAATACTTATCTTCTATACCCTTTTCAATTATATGCCAATAATTTCTAAAAGGAAAAATCGGCATTCTCAACTCGAATAGTGAGAGACTATACTAGACACCAACATTGGGAGTAAGAGATGCTGCCCATGCATTAGTGAAGCTGATTTCTATAATACAAATAAATTGTAAATTTAACACAAAGGAAACATCATAGAGACACACACCTAAACAAATCAATGCAAGGCTCCCCAATATTGTCAATTTAATGATATAAAAGAACACAATATTGTCACAAACATGAAACAGGGAAAATGCAGCTTTTTGAAGAATAATGTTTCTGCTACTTTTTAGCTATCTGAATGTCTCTCAATCACTAGCATTCTAAAAAATGCTCACCATAGATTTTCACCCATCATGACTTTTGTTAACCATTGACTTCTTTAAAGCACAACATTTGTAGATTGTATGTTCAAAATTTTCGCTAGTTGAACACATAAATGGCCAAGTTAATATAATTGGCACCAGGTCCATCTTTAATAGTATTAGATGCTCTTGGATTGGTGACACCCACAGCCAACTCAAACAGAACATGAGCCCACAGCAACAACCTAATAGTGAAGACTAATATATTGTGAAGGGTGAACTAATAGCGGGAAAAAACTATAAATTTCCCTAGTTTGGCGACATAAAAATTATTCTCCTATGTGATATAGATGTTATATTATAGGTGTTAAACAAGTAGATTAAGCAAATGAATCTCAAAAGACTAATATTAGTTGTGGATGTTTTACCATAAAGAATTATTTCAGTTTATTTTCTATGACACATTTAATTTAACAATAAAGTTCACTGCTCTAAAGATTTTTTAGGAGTAGTATTTCGGAGCAAATAATGTTGAGAACATGGTATTTATGAACATAAAATGGTTGAAAGTCAAGAAACTAATATTCCCAGGTAGAAGTTAAGGAGCAAATGTGAAAACTCTATCCTTGTGCACTTGTCATCAATGCAGCAAGCAATCTCTACTTTATTCATAGTTCATCCTAATACTCAATTTCAACTGTCCTAATATTTGTATCACATATTTATTAGACAAAAATCTAATCAAATAATAATTTATTAGTCAATAGCAGGAGATTTAATCTCAGCTCTGGTTGGAAAGTATAGGTCAGTCTATAAGCAAATAGAAAACTTGAATCACTATCTCATAGATACCATGTCTTCTTTTTTTTAAATAATCCTGCCCCCAATTACTGTGTTATTGAAGAATAAGCCCAAAATATTATTCACTATATTATGAGATTTACAAGAGGAGTCTAGCGTTTATATATATACAACTAGCTAAAGTAATTAAGAGAGGAGAATCCTCTATAATCCTAGAGATGCAAACAAACCTATTAAATATAAATTTATCATAATCAATCAAACTTAATTCTAAGGAAACAAGTCAAAAACCAAATATTTATATAAAAAGAAAATAAATCAGCAATAATAACATAATAAGATAGTATCCCACAAAAACCTAAACCAATGGAGAGAAAATAAAGGGCACCATGATGGTAGAAGAATAACTTCATGTATATATGGAGCGACCCGTTTAATGTTTTCTTCTGGTTTGGAAGCAGTTATTGTAATACCTACCAATTTTGGATCATATGATTGGCGGTATTACGGTTGTTATAATGAAAATTTTCATTATTTTTAATGAAATTATTTGGTTATTTTTAATTTTTCATATTTAAATTATTCTTTTTGAATATTATTTGTGAAAAAGGAAATAAATAATGGGACCAAGTACTTTATTGTGGATGACATTTTTGAGAACTAAGGAAAGACTAGAGGAAGAGGAAATCTCATGGAAATAGTGTTAGGGGATAGAGAATTGAGAGAAAGCAATTACAAGACGTAGAGGGAGCTAGATATCTATGGGGTTCAAAGAGAGACTAAAATGAAATGAGGAAAACTAGGTGGTACCTGGAATGTGGCAAATACCCAAATTACATAAATTATGAATTTGCCACTATCAAGGTTAACCGAGAGTTACCTAGGGGCAAAGTAATAATTTCAACATGGGTAAATATATATAGGCGGTCCTACATCTTTTTCTTCATTTCTCACTTTCATCTTTCTCTCTCTCTCCTCACTTTCTCTTTTCTCTTTCTCTCTTCCTTCCTTCTACCTTTCTACCTAAATCCTTCAACCAAGCTTTGGAGAGTCTTTCTCCAGTGGTGCAGCGAGTCATAGGTGGCCAAAAAACCTAGGGAAAGCATGGCATCGAGGTAAGAATTCTGATTTCCTGAACTTTTCCTTATTTTCTAATTTTAAGGGTATTTGGGGTAAAACTAAGATTTTGGCTTCGTTTCTCGGTTAAAATTGGAGATTTTGGGGTCTAAATACTCCTTAGACATCAAGGATGAGGTCTCATGGAAGAAATCATGGAAAACTATGAATATTTGGCCAGATCTTGGCCAAATCCAAGCCAGATGTGCCACACTTCAGAAAAGAAAGAGAGAGAAATAGGCTTGGCACCAGGTGTAGCACCCAAGCGCCAAGTATATGTGTGGCACCTAAGTGCCAGCCATGCTGAGACTCTTTGTCCTATTTTTCAAATGGCCATAACTTCTTCATCCAAATTTTGTTTTTAATAAACTTTAAATCATTGGAAAGCCTTTCAAGTCTAGTTTCTAATGGTATAAGATTTGTTTAAAAACTCTTTACCAGTTAAGAGTTAAGACAAAATGAATGACTAAAGGTTAGGGTTAGTAGTAACAATTTTCCTTGTTTTATTTATTTTTTGATTGTGGTTGATTTTAGGTGGCTTGGGATCTTCATTGGCTTTGTCTCCTGGGATTTCTTATGTGGTAAACCTTATCGGCATCGAGATGAGTGGGTGACCTTGCTATTTAAGCTTATTATTTGGCCAAGTTCAATATAAATCTCATTCACACCATAGTTAGAATTAAATCAATAAAATTGTCTAATTAGTGGTAATAACTAGATTAAGGAATTTCATTAAATGATTGTGGGATTTACTTTCTGGAATTGGGAGTTTTATGTTTAATTGTATTTAAAATGGCAAATTGATGTGGTATGTGTTATGTGTTTGTGTGAATGTATTTGGTGTTTATGTGAATGCATTTCATAAACAAAGAAAAGAAAATGTGTTGAGTTCTCAATTTAGTACCATTTTGATGCTAAATCTCCTCTTTTTTTTGGTCTGTTTCTTTTTGGCTTGTAATTCTTAACCCATTTTGAATAGCTTAGATTAGTTTTAGTTTTCTTTGATCTTTTAACAAATTGAGTGATCTCATTATTCTATTCTGCAAGCAATGGCTATTTTGTAGTTGTATTTGAGCTGGTGAGGAGCTTGTCCAAGATAAGGGCCCTAGCTAAACCTGCATTTCTGAAGTTGCTGTAGAAGTAATTTCTCTCTGCCTCTCACGTTATAGCAGTGGATCTTCATAGCTATAGCGGTGGTTACTGGAGTAACTTATTTTGAAGACTTTCTCTCTGCCATCCACCGCTATAGTGGTGGATCCTGCACTAGATTTTTGCTGAAAACCATTTTTTTCTGTCTTCCACTGCTATAGCTATGGGTCGCATTTCTGCACTGATTTAAATAGCATCAAAACAAGATTTTTAGGTCATTCTGAGTTAGGGGCAAGCTAGAGGATGCCAATTTTGTAGAGGGAAGAGGAGGAATCTCATTCCGAAGCTCTCCGGGTTCAATTTACATCAACCAAACCTTGGATTCATGGAGTTTTCTCTATCTTTTACTATTTTTTATAGTTTTAGAGCCATGACTATCTAAATTTCTGTTCTAGGGTTGCTATGAACCTAATCTTTGATTAGGAGTTGTTTTCTCTCTAACTTTGTGATTTATATGCAATTAATACATTCCTATCATTCATATAGTTTTAACTTGTTGTAAAACTGGCCACTTTATGATTTGTTTGTTGCTTTTGCCGAACTTTGGCAAGGGAGATGTTGGTAGAACATTGAGTGAATATGGCAAATGGTTGAACCTTAGGGGTTTTGCTTGCTAATTTATAGGAATATTAATTAACCTTGTTTAATCAAATTAGGTTGATGTTATTCAGCTTAAACTCACATAAGGGATTATGTTAAAGTTGAGTAGCTTAATTTAGGCTTGGGAGAATCACTTTAAGCCATTAGAAAACCTAAGATTAAAGTGTATAATTGAATAGAATGGCAAGTGTTAGGGAAAGTTAGCAATCCTTAGGACGGGAGAAGGGGATTAGTAGCCCTAGGTCTTTTTTCAAATTACTTTCATTTGAATTTACGTATACGTTCTGTTTAATTGCAAAAAAAAATTGTTTGTTCTTTTGAATGTTACCTTTTAATTTTCAAATTAGAGCCATGTTTAATCCAAATTAGGTTGTTTGACTAATGCGTTTAAATTCCTGGATTACTAAGTGAGTTTGTCCTTGAGGGAATGATATCTTTACTCATTTTCACTTTATTACTTGTGCGACTAGTGCACTTGCCAACTTAGTTTTAGTTTTCTTTGATTTTTTAATAAATTGAGTGATTTCATGATCCTATTCTACTAGTAATGGCTATTTTGTTGTTGTAAGTTGAGTTGGTGAGGAGATTGTTCAAGATGAGGGCCCCGACTAGAGCTGCATTTCTAAAGTTGCTGCAGAAGAAATTTCTCTCTACCTCCCACTGCTATAGCGATAGATCTTCAAAGCTATAGCAATGGCTACTGGAGCAACTTATTTTGAAGACTCTCTCTCTGTATAGCAGTGGATCCTACACCAATTTTTTCTGTTTTTCACTATTATAGTGGTGGATCACATTTCAACACTGATTTAAATAGCATCAAAACAAATTTTTAGGTAATTCTGAGTTGGTACAAAGGAAGAGGATGTCAATTTTGCAGAGGGAAGAGGAGGAATCCAATTCCAAAGCTTTCCTGGCCCAATTTTCATTAACCAAACCACGGATTCATAGAGTTTTCTCCATCATTTACTGTTTTCTGTAGTTTTAGAGCTATGAGTAGCTAAATTTCTATTTTAGGTCTGCTATGAACCTAATCTTTGATTAGAAGTTGTTTTCTCTCTAACTTTGTGAATTGTATACAATTAATATATTCCTATCATTCATATAGTTTGAACTTGTTGTAAAACTTACCATTTTGTAAAAACTGGCCACTTTATGATTTATTTGTTGCTTTCATCATACTTTGGTAAGGAAAATATTGGTAGAACACTGAGTGAATAGGTGAGTGGTTAAACCTTAGGGGTTTTGCTTGTTAATTAATAGGAATATTAATTATCATCGTTTAATCAAATTAGGTTGATGTTATTCAGCTTAAACTCACATAAGGGATTATGTTAGAGTTGAGTAGCTTAATTTTGGTTATGGAGAATCACTTTAAGCCATTAGAAAACCTAAGATTAAAGTGTACAATTGAATAGATCACAAATGTTAGGGAAAGTTAACAATTCTTTGGACGGAGAAGGGGATTAGTAGCGCTAGGACTTTTGTCAAATTACTTTCATCCGAATTTGTGTGTACATTCTGTTTAATTGCCAAAAAAGTTAAGAAAAATAGTTTGTTCTTTTGAATGTTACCTTTTGATTTTCAAATTAGACCTACCTTTAATCCAAATTGCGTTGTTTGACTAATGCATTTAAATTCTTGGAGTACTTAGCTCGTTAGTTCTCGAGGGAATGATATCTTTACTCCTTTTCACTGTATTACATGTGTGACCAGTGTGCTTGCCTAAGTTTTTGGTGCCGTTGTCAGGGGCTAATGATTTTTAGCTAATATTCTAATGAATTTAAAGGTGCTATATAGGTATTTGTTTTGTTTTGTTGTTATGTTTAGTTTCTTATTGTATTTGTTTTTGTTAAGTAGTCATTTTTTGTTTTTAGAGTTATTTTTCTGATTTCTTTTGTCATTTCTGACTGGTTATTTCTACTGTGTATGCGAGGTACTCTTGGTACTTCTAATCTTCTTTTCGAACCTAAGATTGAAAGACTCACAAAGAGAACCAGGAAGGAAAAGAGAGCTAGAAAAACACAAGAGGGCCAAAGTTCTCAAGAAGAGGAAATGGCTGAAGATAACTAGAATCATCAGGTGTTGAAGTTAATGCTAGTAATGAGGTTAGCAATGAGTCTTGTCAGGGACATATATCAATATGGGATTATGCTTCACTGTATAATACTGGAAACCCTTCGAGTATAGTGAAGCCTGCTATTATTCCAATAATTTTGAGATGAAGGCTATGATGCTAAACCTTGTCTAGTAGAATCAGTTTGGGGGAAGTCTTATGGAGAATCCAAACAACCATATTGTGAATTTCCTTGATATTTGTGATATGGTCAAGTTAAATGGAGCTTCAGATGATGTAATTCGCCTCCGACTATTCCCTTTCTCCTTAAGGGCCAATGCAAAAAGTTTATTGATGACTCTACCGCTAGGAAGCATTACTACTTGGGATAAGCTTCAAAAGAAATTCTTGGACAAATTCTTCCCTCCCTCAAGGTCAATGAAATTGAGGAATGAAATTACAGCATTTTATCAATAAGAGGGTGAGACTTTATACGTTGCTTGAGAGCGATTTAAGGAGATTATGAGAAAATGCCCAAATCATGGCATTCATGAATGGCAACAATTCTCTATATTCTATAGTGGTTTGACTTATCAAACCAGGGATAAATTTGATACTGCATCTAGGGGTGCATTGATGGCCAAGTCAATTGAGCAAGCCCGGGACATAATTGAGACTATGAGAGCTAGTCAAAATGCTTCCATCAGAGCTAAGAGCAACCCAAAGAGAGGGATGTTGGAATTGGATACCCTTAATGCTCTTTTGGCCCAAAATGAAGCCTTAACCAAAAAGGTAGATATGTTGTGCGCTAAACAACAAGAGCCGGTAAGAGTAAATATGGTAAGTAACCTGAAACCCAAGTGTGATTTCTATGGAGGTGCTCACATTAATGGTTGTTGTGAGGAAGTTTCTGCTGTGGAATAATTGAACTATATGGGTGATCATCAGAGAACCTAGAATAACCCTTATTCCAACTCATATCATCTAGGGAATAGGAATCACCCAAACCTTTCATGCAGCAACAACCACTATCTGAACCCCACAACTTCCTCATCATCTGGTAGGCCTTCTCAACCTCCTGGCTTCAATGACCAGAACAACTACACTCTGCAAGATAGAGTTGCACCGCCTCAAGTGGAAAAGAAAACTTCAATGGAGGAGATGTTCATGAAATTTATGGAGAGAACTGAGGCGAAAAGTCAAACTCAGTGTGCGGCCATCAAGAATTTAGAAACCCAGGTGGGTCAATTAGCACTTGCTTTGAAATAGGCCACAGGGTAATTTTCCCAGTAATACTTAAAACAACATAAGAAGGGAAAGGAAAGAGTACTGTAATGCAATTACCTTAAGGAGTGGCGAAGAACTCCCAGATGCTGTCAAATCACATGATCAGAAGAAAAGAGTGACCACTAAAGAAGAGAATGAAAAAAGTTGTCAAGCCTCAAGATAAGGCAATTGAGAATATAAATACTTTGGGTGTTAAAGGAAAAGGTGAAAATACTAGTCAAGACATGAGAGCTAAAAATTTATTCTACCATTACCTTTTCCTCAGAGGCAGAAAAGTTCAATCTAGACTGGAAATATAGAAAATTTTTAGATATCCTGCAGCAACTTCATATCAATATCCCTTTTGTGGAGGCATTAGAACAAATGCCTAGTTATGCAAAGTTCATGAAGAATGTTCTGTCAAGAAAAAGACGCTTATGTGAGTTTGAAATTGTTGCTATGACTCAAGAATGTAGCACCATTCTCCAAAAGAAGCTGCCTAGCAAAATGAAAGATCTGGGTAGCTTTGTGATCCCATGCAACATTGAAAAATTTTTTTTTGGAAAAGCACTGTGTAATCTAGAAGCAAGTATGAATCTGATTCCACTCTCTATTCTCAAGAAATTAGGTTCAGGAAATGCTTGGACTACCACAATGACTCTTCAACTAGCTGACCATTAGTTATGTTATCTGCATAGAATTATTAAGGATGTACTTGTCAAGGTGGACAAGTTAATTTTTTTGGTTGACTTCATTATCATGGACTATAAGGAAGACAAGGAGATCCCAATTATTTTGGGAAGACCTTTTCTGGCTACTAGAAGGACGATAATTAATGTTCATAAAGGTAAGTTAACCATGAGGGTTAACGATCAAGAGGTCACCATTAACATGAACAAGGCAATGAAAACTTCTGATGACCCAGAGGAGTGCTACATGATGAAGATGATTAATAAAGAATCTCATGGGTATTTTCTTGACAAGATGAGTAAAGTATGTAGTGAGGATGAAGAAGATGAGAAGAAAAGAACAAAGAGAGCCCTAGGAATTTCAAAGGTTCATGTAAAGTATCATGAGAATCCCCAAAATTTCAAACCTCCTGACATTGCAAACAATGTTGTTACTCAACTAAAAGCATTCAAGAAACAGCAAAAATTAGAAGATCCACCTTGAGCAGAGGAGCCTTGGTAAAGTCTGGCTGAAGACTAGAAACTTAGTGCTCTTGAGAGGCAACACAAATTTTCTTGCTTTATTAGTTTTAATTATTTTGTTTTTGTTTTGATTACTTTATATGCGGTATTTATTGTTCTTAGGTCTTTTCCTTTGTTACACTAATATGGGACAGTGAGGACACTGTCAATTTTAAGTTTGGGGGAGAAGCATTTTGTGTTTTGTATTTGTTTCTGCTTGTTTTTATGTGTAATTAAAGTGGTTTT
The DNA here is from genome assembly GCA_037074585.1 of Biancaea sappan. Taxonomy (NCBI): domain Eukaryota; kingdom Viridiplantae; phylum Streptophyta; class Magnoliopsida; order Fabales; family Fabaceae; genus Biancaea; species Biancaea sappan. Next base: position 30,271,971 of record CM073493.1, read on the forward strand.
CAATTATGTTAGATTTTCAAAAAGATTTTCAAAAATTTTCAAATTTTTGTTAAAGAACTTTGTAAGGGAAAGAATTGCATATGTTTATGGAAAGATTAGAAAATTTTGGTAAAATTAAGATTTGGGATTGTTTTTAATAAAGAATTAACCTTATTTTTAAGAATAATAGGAGATTTATTCAAAATTCATTTTAGGGCTAATTGAACCTTTGGAACTCTTAGAAAAATTAATTTAGCATGAGTTAAGCTTTCCTAGAACCAAAAGCAAGCTCAATAAGGGATGTACATTCCAAAATTTGAAGGAAAAAAAATTTGGAGTTGCATTTATACAAATGTGAATAATTAACTGGCTAGAAGGCATGGTTTAAGTTGAGGCGGTGTTGTGTGGATTAGGCACACAGACACTGTTTCAACCAATGAACTTTACTTTTAGTTCGTATGAGAGAATGGAGGGTAGGGAAGTGTTGTGTGGATTAGGTGCACAGGTACTTTTCTCACTCTGTAATTTTCTCCTTTAGGTGTGAAGGGGGAGAAAGAGCTATATGGATTAGGCGCACGGTCTCTACTTCCTACTAACTACATCTCTCATTCAATTTGTTAGTTGAATCATTTAGACTTTGGAATGAAAACACTTGAGAGTGTAAAAATATAAAAAGGAAAGATTAATTCTAGTAATAGTATATTATTCTAAGAGGATTCTAATGTGTTCAATAAGTTTATTTTGAGTTTTATTTAAATCTCCAAGTTATTGTTGCAAGTATGGCTATTCTCTAGGAAAAGCATTTTCTATATCAAATTTTAGTAGATGGTTCTAATTTTTCTCTGCATATTCTAGTCTTTTCCCTTGCTTAGTTTAATCATTTTCTAAGCCTGGTTGTAAATTTGCAAACCTGATTTCTGCTTTGCATTGTTGTCTGTGTAAGGGTTGATTTGCTTGAGAACAAGCAAAGGTTCAAGTTTGGGGGAGTGTTGAGTTTTCAATTTAGTACCATTTTAGTCCTAAATCCCTTTTCTTTTTAGTCTCTTTCTTGTTGGCTTGTAATTCTTAACCCATGTTTTGCGTAGTTTAGATTAGTTTTAGTTTTCTTTGATCTTTTAATAGTGATTTCATGATCCTATTCTGCTAGTAATGGTTGTTTTGTTGTTGAAGGTTGAGTTGGTGAGGAGCTTGTTTAAGATGAGGGCCCTGGCTAAAGATGCATTTTTTAACTTGCTGCAGAAGAAATTTCTCTCTGCCTCCCACTGCTATAGCAGTGGATCTTCATAGCTATAGCAGTGGTTATTGGAGCAACTTATTTTAAAGACTTTCTCTCTGTTATCCACCGCTATAGCGATGGATCCTACACTAGATTTTTGCTTAAGACCATTTTTTTTATCTTTTACCACTATAGCGGTGAGTAGTCATTGCTATAGTGGTGGGTCTCATCTGATTTAAATAGCATCAGAACAAGATTTTTAGGTCACTCAGAGTTGGGGGAAGCCAGATGATGTCGATTTTGCAGAAGGAAGAGGAGGAATCCCATTTCGAAGCTCTTTGGACTCGATTTCCATCAACCCAACTTCCGATTCATGGAGTTTTCTCTATCTTTTACTGTTTTCTATAGTTTTAGAGCTATTAGTAGCTAATTTCTGTTCTCGGGTTGCTATGAATATAATCTCTGATTAGGAGTTGTTTTCTCCCTAACTTTGTGACTTCTGAACAATTAATACATTTCTATCATTCATATAGTTTGAAGTTGTTGTAAAATTGGTCACTTTATGATTTGTTTGTTGCTTTCATCGAACTTTAGCGAGGGAGATGTTGGTAGAACACTGAGTGAATAGGGCGACTGATTGAACCTTAGGGGTTTTGTTTGTTAATTAATAGGAATATTAATTAACCTCGTTAATCAAATTAGGTTGATGTTATTCGGCTTAAACTCACATAAGGGATTATGTTAGAGTTGAGTAGCTTAATTTAGATTCGGCAGAATCACTTTAAGCCATTAGAAAACCTAAGATTAAAGTGTATAATTAAATAGAATCACAAGAGTTAGGGAAAGTTAGCAATTCTTAGGACAGGAGAAGGGGATTAGTAGTCATAGGTCTTTTGTCAAATTACTTTCATCTAAATTTGCATGTGTGTTATGTTTAATTGTGAAAAAGTTAAGAAAAATAGTTTGTTCTTTTGAATGTTACTTTTTAATTTTCAAATTAGAACTACCTTTAATCCAAATTGGGTTGTCTGACTAATGTGTTTAAATCCCTGGAGTACTTAGTGAGTTAGTCCTTGAGAGAATGATATCTTTACTCATTTTCACTGTATTACTTGTGCGACTGGTGCACTCGCCAAATCATTCAACAAAAGGAATGAGTGGGAACAGAGGGGTGGATCTCTAGAATAAATCCGTTGAGTAATTATAATCCGAGAGGAAATTCTAGACATTCTCAATGAGGTAAGCACAGGAAATGCATTATATATCATTATTTGCAAAATCATACTGGAAAGTGGGAACAGAGGATTGGACCTCTGAAATATACATTGAAGGTTGGTCTTCAATGTGGAAAGAATAGGAAATGCATCATGCATCATGCATTGCATAATGTGTTTCAATGTGGGTGTTTATTCATGATTTTATATGTTTCAGGATTGTTTTACAAACACTACAAAAAAAAAAGACTTTTGGTGGCGACTCTAAAAGCCGCCACTAAAAGTCTTTGGTAGCGACTTTTAGTAGCGACTAATGTTGTTGGCGTAAGTCCGTGACTGATTCTTTTGGTTGCGACTTTCAAAAGTCGCCACCAAAAGTCACCTTTAGTGGCGACTATGTCATCTTTATTGCAAAAAAAAAAGGAAAATTCGTGAGAAAAAGTGATTTTTGGTGGCACCAAAACTACCTTTGGTGGTGACTAAAGTCGCCACCAAAGACAACTTTTGGTGGCGACTTTAAAAGTCACCACCAAAAGTTACTCGCCATCTTTTTAGATCCGGGTTGGCCCAGCGGGTCGACCCGAGATCCATTCGACTCGTGCGGGTCTTGGCCGATCCAATAACTCGCTGTCCCGAGCTGACTCAATTTTTGTGTGTACAATATTCAAGTTTATTTGAAATTAAACCAAACATGTGTATACCTGAGATTCGAACCTGGGTCCCTTGCTTGTAGCCATGTGTGTCTTGTCATTCTGCCACTGCTTCATTTGTGTCATGTAAGTGCAAAATATTATATATATCTATATATATAATCTGTTAAAAATATTTTAGGTCAAAAATATTATAAAACAGAAATAAAATAATATTAAACTTAACAAAAAGCAAATATATTATTACTATTGGAGTCAACACAAAAAGTCTGACTTTAGCTAATTTCATAAAAAAAAATGATTTCAGTTAAAAAAATAGACTTCAGTCGTCACCGATAATCTAATTTTTTTAAAAAATAAAAAATTGAATTTCTTTTAAATAAAATTAAGAAAAATAAAAAAAATTTGAATTTTTTAAGTAAAAAATGACTTTTTTATTTTATTCTAAAAAATCTGACTTTTTTTTAAAATATAGTCGCCACCAAAAGTCTAATTTTTTATTTTATTCTAAAAAATCTGACTTTTTTTATTTTTTTTAGAAAAGACTTTTGGTAGAGACTATAGTCACCACCAAAAGTCTAATTTTTTATTTTATTCTAAAAAATTAGACTTTTTATATTTTTTTAAAAAAACTTTTGAGTCGCCACCAAAAGTCTAATTTTTTATTTTATTCTAAAAAATCTGACTTTTTTATTTTTTTTTTAAGAAAGACTTTTGTCGCCACCAAAAGTCTGATTTTTTTTATTTTATTTAAAAACCAGACATTTTTAAAATAAAAAATTGACTTTTTGTGACGACTTAAGTCGCCACCAAAAGTCTGATTGTCTTAAATTTTATTTTAAAAAAATTCAAATTTTTTTAATATTTTTTATTTTTTAATTAACTTTCAAAAGTTTAATTTTTTATTTTATTTTTTAAAAAAATCTAAATTTTTTTAATTTTTTTTTAAATTAGACTTTTGGTGGCGACTATGAGAGTCGCCACCAAAAGTCTAATTTCTTTTAATTTTATTTTTAAAAAAAATTTGATTTTTGGTGGCGAAGTCGCCACCAAAAGTATGACTTTTAGTGGCGACTCTTAACTCAACTTTTAGTGGCGACCTATTTAGTCGCCACCAAAAGTCGACTTTCGATGGCGACTTTAAAAGTCGCCACTAAAAAGTCGTCACTGAAAGTCAATTTTCTTGTAGTGAAATTGTTTTTTGAGATTGTAGACTCACATTGAACTATGGGTTTTGGTTGCGAGGTAAGGTATGTTATATATATATATTATTTTGTACTGATATGTGCTAATGGTATTTATTCTGATTATGGTAGTGAGGCTAATATTTGTACTTGTGTTATATTTTATTGCACAGTAAACTTCTCACTGAGTTTTCATAAACTCACGCTCTCTATTGTTATTTTCAGATTTAGCAGCTGAGGAGGATGAGAAACCGCTGGAGTTAACAGCTTATGGAGACATACTCCATATTTAGTTCGGAGGGTTCTAAATGAACCAAATTTTAGGCTATAAGCTACTAAAAGTGCTCTGTAATCCTATAGGCCACCTAGGTCCTGCGGTGTTTTAGAAATTTATGTATTTTGCTGTAATTTGCTTTGTAAATTATGTAACTTACAATTTGCATAGTTGTGGATATTAAGGCTATTTAGGAAAATTATGAGCTACCACTGAGGTACACCCTATAATATATGTATATTCATATGTCCATTTTTTAGGGCGTTTCAGTTATATATATTTTTTTTCAGTTTTTTTGTACAATACTATAATATTTTTCCTTAAAGAATAATAAATCTTCTCTCTACATATTGACCGAACAACGTTAAATCTATGTGCATTTTTATGTTTTTCATTATGTTTTTCTTCTCAATTTGGGACATTTTTTGCTTGACATTTCTAAACTAAAATTTATATACTTTGGAGCTAATCAATTTTTTGGCCCCATACCATCCACTGTCTTTAGTATATCGGAGTTGCAAAATAATTTGTGGGGAAGCATCCCCTCAAATATATGACATGTGCTTCTAAATTTACAAAATCTATCTTTTTCCTCTAGTTAACTATTTGGTCCCATCTCATCTGGTTGGCAACAATGCAAAGAGCTCAAAGTGTTAGAACTATCCTCCAACAGATTTAGTGGACATCTACCAACAAGCATTGGCAACTTAACTATGCTTCAAGATATATTTATATGATAACATTTTGATAGGCATGTCCTTTTGGCTATATCAAATCTTCATCTATTACTATTTTTAATATATTTAAAAATTAAATAATAAATTCATATGATGAAACTATCATTAAAGTATAAATCTATATAATAGATAATTTTGTTTACACTCTAAAGTATTTAAGGCAACATAAATATTAAATATATCTCAGTAAGCTATTATGTATCTCTTATTGATGCAATGTTAGACCATTAATTTTTTCTTATGTCAATGAAAATGAATCTAATGTGGCATGAATTAAACTCAGTGCTTGCCTTTAATGGTGCCACTGAATTTAGCAAATCAATTATTATCTAAATAATTTTTTAATTCCATCATTTAAATAATTAATATTGAAAATTTTGAATTTGAAATAAATAGTTTATTTCTGCCATTAATTTTAGCCAGTCGCAACTGTCTAGATAATTTATTTCAAAAATTTCAAATTTTCAATAAATCAATTAATAATGCTACTCATAGAAACATAATAGAAAGTTTTAGGAATAAATAATTATAAGTAATTCAAGCATGTTGTAAATTTTAGGTAAAAAGAATATAAACGCAATATATCAATAATATGGCATGCAAAAAAAAAAAGTAAACAACAATATCAAAAACCTATAATAACATTTTTCAATATTTTTTGAAACTTAGTTTTATAATATATGTTACTAAATATATCCTTTGTTATTAATTTTTCTAGCTTATTTACTATGTTAAATGCTTTATTGTGATAAATCGTTATATATTGCAATCTAAAAGGTGTGCAGCAAAAAAGATTCATCAGATTTAATCTCTTTATAAAGAAGGATAATATTCAAATATTTTCTTTTAATATAGGGTACAAAAAAGTATTCATTAATTTATAATTTTTTAAATATAAATACATAAAAATATGATAAATTATAATAAATCAAAAACAATTATATAAAAATTTTAGCATTTTTAAACACTCACGTCAAGTTTCGTGTATCGCACAGGTCAAGTTTTAATTTGAATAAAATAATAATAGTTCAATCGTTGCCATTGATTAAATAATTTAAGTTTTATACAGTTATTGTTATATAATTCTTTAATTTTTTATATTTGCTATATGTAATTTTATGCATGTTACTTGCGCGCACACACACATACATATATATATATATATATCATTATTATTAATTTACTATATTTCATTATTAGTAATTTACTATGCAATTATAACATTTTGTGACATTTGAACATTCCTCCAGTAACCTTCTAACTTTTTTAACTTCTTTGCAGCGAATTTTCTGCAATTTTAATTATCCAAACCTTTCAATTTATTATAAATTTAAAGTCAAGTTATATCACAAAATAAAAATAATAATTTGTATTTAATTAAAAAATAAAAAGGAAACTTATAACTTTATTAATCGTAGTACTGTTTTGTAATATTTATAATTTACATAGTTTTTGCCAAAAAAAGTTGTCAGAGCTATATTCTTAGATAGAGATGTGTAGTGGGTAAAGTCAACTTGTTTATCCACTCAATGCAAACCTACACAGAAGATTGGATTAGTTTTGGCGCATTGATTCGATTTTTTTTTTCTTTTCTTGTCAACCCGCGATTAATTGATTCAGGTAATGTGTAAGACCCAGAACCACCCACTCTTTCTTTTCGTTATATATGTTCAACGCCGTTCATTTTGCATACAGTAGAAGGAGAAGTTTGACTAATTTATGCTGAGGTAATGAAACTAGAAAGGAAAAATGAAATTTAAGACCAATTTATGTTGTAAAAAGATGAGAGATGTGAAAGAATTCAAAATTATGTGTTAAATTTGGAATAAGTAATCACAGAGTTTTCTTCACTGTTTTTTTCATTTGCTACAAAGCTATGTTTTTTGTTTCAGGTTTTATGTTTTAATAATAACTATCTCACAAGTTATGCCACCAAGCTGTGATGATTCTCAAAATACTTATTACTTGAACAATTAATTAAAAAACTGATAAAATGTTTTTCTTTTTTCTACAAAAAAGAAAAAGAAAAAAGGAGAAAGTTGAATCTGCCAACTCAAACCAGTTCAACCCATTTGACAGCAGGTTGGTTTAATTCAAGTTACTTGAAAAAAAAATTGAATCCGAAGAAACCTAACTCACATACCATTAGTTAATTCAGATTGTCAAATTTGTAGTGAAATAAAGAAACCTATTTTTAGATATGTTAAAGTTCAAGTCATGTATGTATATGTATAAGTTTGTGTGTGTGTATATATATATATGTATATGTATATGACCTACATATATATATATATATATGTATATGACCTACATACATATATATATATATATGTATATGACCTACATACATATATATATATATATACACACATAGTTGGGAAGAAATTAAGGAGCGTAACGTGGTGATTTGTGGAGGCCGAGGGAGTGAGGATGCTCAGTTCCTTTCATCTCCCTCTTCCTCTTTTAAGTAAAATGCCTAAATTATTGATGAATGTTTGAAGTTATAAATTCAGATAGATATAGAGCGAAAAGTTTGTGTGTGTAACACCTCAAAATTTCAGAAAACTATCTCCAGCATAAAACATTTTTAAGATAAGGTTCCTTAGTGAATAATTATGTCAATTTTCAAACCTTAAATTTCCAAGATCTCAAGTCCATAACTAAAAGCAACTAGGAACTATCGATATCATCGCAGGCCTTACATCACTGTCATTTTGACATATATACACATCACTGGAGATTAATTCTTAATTATTTTACAATAATTATAAAATCTAGGCTACATCTACTGACTCCCCGCTGCAACCCCGCTATTCCCACTTTGATTTGCACCTAGAAATGGTTAATACAATGCAAAATCGTGAGATATAGAAATCTCAGTAGCCAGTAGTTAATATTTGAAAACAAAAATTATTCCCAGTCATAAAAGCAAGTTCATCATAATTTATCTCATAAATCAATTCATAATTCAATTCAACTCATCTATGCTACTGTCATGCAGAAATCATCACTTGGTCTTAGTTCCCCGGGAATTGTTTTCACCTCTAGTGGTGCCAAGGATTATTATTGGTCTTAGTACCCCAAGAGTCTGTTTTACCTCAAGTGGTGCCAAGAATTATCATCTTCTCAGTGCTTACCAACAGAGTTTAATTATGCCCTGTGGCCAAAGGTCAGCAAGACTGACACTAGCATCATCATACATAGCTGCTTCTGCCCTAACCATGGCGAGTCTTATACTGCTGCATACTGTCATACCCCAGATGCTTGGCGTACATTGCCTTAGTACATGAGTATCATAATAATACATATACATACATAACATTGCATAGAGTTGAATATCATATAATTCATCAATAAATTATTTTCAATATCAAACAATTTCCAAAAATATGTGAACAAAGCTTTTATGAAATGTAACTGGCTACCTGAATTTACCGTCTCGTACCGATTCCACTTAAAATTATTCCAAGGTGCTGATAAAATAAATTAGTTATTAAAATCCTAGTATTGAATACTTAAAATACTATTCCATTTTTAAATGCAATTTCTATGCACTAATTACAAATTACGTATTATTCGCAATCCTATTTATAATCCCAAATTTAAATAAATATAACTAGCTAAAAAATATCCTAATTTATTCTCCCAATTTCCAACTTATTTCCTTTTTCCTCAACAAATTTGATTTAATTCACTTTAGTCCTTAATGCAAACTTTAACCATATAAATAACCTTCAAAATTTGGTAAATTTCATCAAATTCTAGCTAAAATCCCATATATACTAAATCTGGATATTTTCAGAAATTTTAGTTTTTCCTTCCAACTTTTCATTTCATTCACTTAGGTCCTCAATAATTTTTTTCCCTTATCTTTTTCATGATCTAAGACCATATTCAATTTCATCTAAGTTCATTGGTCACAAATATATCTTGTTCCAAAATTATAGCTGCTCCTACAAACTTTTGATTTTATTTACTTTAGTCCCTATCATGCATGCATACATCTAAACTTCATGTTTTTCCATTCTTTTTGCTGGATGGCTCTCCCAAGCTCATCTAAGGACTCTATAAGCCATGTATAATCATTTCTAAAACACATGCATACCTAAAAGAAAGGATTTAAGGGTTACCCAAGATCTCAAGTTCACTTTTCTCCTTGAATTTTCTGCACTATACTTTATACTTTCTTGATGCTGTGAAAGTATGTTTAGGACCTCAAATTCCTCTACTAAAATGTCCCTTTGGTCAGCACCAAAGTTGCCCAATGTTGCTTGTTATTTTGAGCAAGAAAGAACCTTGGAAAACCACTAAAACATCCTCGGTTTCCTCTGCTTTTGAGCAGTAAAACAAAGGTGTTTTCTGGTTTGCTAATTTCTTCTTGAAGCTCACAGGTAGCACTCCAAATCCTCAAGGAAAACCAAGGTTTGATGACAGCAGAACCTCACACTCTTCCTCTCAGTTTTGACAGTAGAAAATGCAACTAAGGGTCATATTTTAATGAAATAAGAGGTGCCTCACGTGCCTGCAGAAAAAGGAGAAGAAAATCACGAGTTTACTGCACCAAATTCCTCTCTTTCTCGGTTTCACACTCTCCACAAAGATAGCTCAAAATTTGGACAGCATGGATAAAGCTTAGGTGTCCTTTAGAGATTTATGTGGCTGCCTAATTTGAAGACAACTCACCCAAGCCTTCCACGGGTTTAAGAGTAGCGTAACATAGGACGTGGCTACCAACATTCTTCTGCACTTAGCCGAGAATCACTATAGAAGTTGGTGCCCATGATGTGCTACTGCCAAAAGGGAATGTGGTCGAGAGCTTCACATGCTCATGTGCCTAAATTCTTCCATCTTCTCCATCATGTGCTCTAACTTCCTATGCTGGCTGAGAGCATCAAAGTGTTGCACAATGGAGAGCTTAGGCGGTCCCATATGGATGGAAGAAAGCTAAGGCGGATAGGTGATGTGTAGTCTTCTCCTATTGGTGCAAAGATATAGTGAAAAGAGTAATGAAGTGACATGTGTATGCCTTCTTACGTAGCTTAATAATGAAATGACATCTCAAATGGCTTAGCTAAAATTCTAGATAGGCCCTTCACATTTTTCTATCCTTGCAAGTGTGTCCTTGGTCCTCAAGGAAAAATTTCAATTTGATACCCAAAATCATTTCCAACATTTCCTTATGTTTTCTTTCAATTTCATCTATTGCATATCAAATTTATTTTCATTGTTTTTTTATTTACATATATATATATATATATTTTCTAGAAATATTCTTTTCACAATAGTCCTTCGAACACTAATCTACCTATATTTAATAAATATAAGAATTTGGGATGTTACAGTTATTACTTCCCTCAAAAGAATTTTGTCCCCAAAATTCAATTTTCCACATAATTCTCTTGAAAAAGAAATATCATAAATGTGCATAGTTCTTAAGAGAACCTACCAGAGTCAAATAATTCGAGGTAGAGCCTCCTTATATGATCCTTTGTTTCCCAAGTCGCCTCTTCTTGGGATTGCCCTTTCTATACCACTTTCATAAAGGGGATTTGTTTGTGCCGCAATTTCTTTATTCGAGTATCAATGATTTTGTACGATCTCAAATCATAAGTTAAATTATCTCATAAATGCATATTCTCATATTCAATTACGTGTGATGGGTCTGGAATATATTTTCTTAACTGAGAAACATGAAATACATTATGAATGTTTGTCAAGTTTGGTAGTAGGGCAATTTTGTAAGCTGTAGATCCATGCCTGTCCAAAATTTGAAAAGGGCCAAGATACCTAGGACTGAGCTTTTTAGATTTAATAGACCTTCCTATTGCTGTCAAAGGAGTTACTTTGAGAAAGATATGTTCACCAATTTGAAATTCCAAGGGCCTTCGCCGCTTATCAGCGTAACTCTTTTGTCTACTCTGTGCAGTGAGCAAGCGGTCTCGAATAAGATCTACTAGTTTGGATGTTTGTTACACTATCTCAGGTCTTATAAGCCTCCTTTCTCTAGCCTCTACCCAACAGATGGGGGATCGACATTTTTGACTATACAGAGATTCATATGGTGCCATACATATGCTGGAATGGTAACTGTTGTTATAGGCAAACTCTGCATATGGCAGATACTTATCCCAATTTCCCTTAAATTCTAAGACACACGCCCTTAGCATATCCTCTAGAGTCTGTATAGTCCTTTCTGATTACCCGTCAGTCTGTGGGTGCTATACGGTGCTAAAATTCAGCCGAGTACCTAATGCATATTGTAAAGATCACCAAAATCCAGAGGTGAATCTGGGATCTCCATCTAAAACAATATCACAAGGTACTCCATGCAACTTCACTATTTCCTTGATATAAATTTTTTGCTAATTTATTCAGTGAGTCTGTTGACTTGATGGTAAGAAAGTGTGCAGACTTGGTGAGTCTATCCATAATAACCCATATCTTATCATTACCTACAGACGTTCTTGGAAGCCCAACTATGAAGTCCATAGTGATACTATTCCATTTCCATTATGGGATCTTCAATTGCTCTAGCATTCCCCCTGGTTTTCGATGTTCTATCTTAATTCTTTGACAAGTCAAACATCTAGCCACAAATTGTGCCACATCCCTTTTCATACCCGGCCACCAAAATTTTTTCTTTAAGTCATGGTACATTTTGGTTATCCCAGGGTGAATGGTATACTTACTTTGGTGTACCTCCAAAAGAATCTTATTCCTAAGATCCTCATTAGCAGGTATGTACAGCCTATTATGAAATTTTAAAATCCCATTTTCTAAGAGGCTTAACTTGTTTTTTTTCCTCTTTTTATCAATTCGTTAGCCTCGTTGAAATAAGGATCGTTGGACAATACTTCTTTTACCTGTGCTTCCAAATTACTTTGAATTACAAGTGCACAAACTCTTAAACTTTGAGAAATAACCGCTACATCTAAATTTAGGTTTCTAAATGCTTCCAACAGTTGATCTTCTTTAATCATTATAAAGGCCACATGCACCGTTTTTTGGCTCAAAGCATCTGGAACTATATTGGCCTTCCGAGGGTGGTATTGAAGGTTATAATCATAATCTTTAAGAAACTCTATCCACTTCCGTTGATGCAAGTTCAACAACCTCTAATCGAACAAATACTTTAAACTCTTGTGGTCTGAAAAGATTTCAAACGTTGCTTCGAATAAGTGGTGCCTCCAAATCTTGAGAGCATAAATGACAGTAGCTAATTCCAAGTCATGGTTCGTGTGGTCTTATCTGCCCAAAGGCATAGGCTACCATTCTCCCTTCTTGCATTAAGACACGCCTAATCCCTTAAGAGATGCATCGGTGTAAACTACAAAAGGTTTCAAGGGATTAGGAATGGTTAGTACAGGAGCAGATGTTAACCTCCCTCTTAACTCATAGAAACTACTATCACACTTGTCGTCCCACAAGAAAGGCTGATTCTTCCTTGTTAACTTGGTCAGAGGTAAAGCTATCTGGGAAAAGCCTTTTATGAATTTTCCACAATATCTTGCTAATCTGAGAAAGCTTTTCACCTCTGTTACCATTTTGGGTCTCTCCCAATTCAATACTGCCTTAACTTTACTGGGATCTACAGACACATCCTCCTGTGACACAACATATCCCAAAAATTTGACTTCTTTCAACCAAAATTCACACTTGCTTAATTTTCCATACAATTTCTTTTCTTTAAGGGTTTGTAACACTATTCTGAAGTGATATTCATGTCAGGGGTCTTAGAGTAGACAAGGATGTCATCTATAAAGACTACCACAAATTGATCTAGGTAAGGTCAAAAGATCCTATTCATATAATCCATGAATATGGCAGGTGCGTTGATTAAACCAACTGGCATGACTAAGAACTCATAATGGCCATACCTAGTTCTGAAGGCTGTCTTAGGCACGTCTACCTCTCTAACCCTCAACTGATGATAACCTAATCTAAAATCAATTTTTGAGAAAACAGATGCTCCTACCAATTGGTCCAGAAGGTCATCTATCCTCGGCAAATGGTATTTATTCTTAATGGTGACTTTATTCAATTGTCTATAGTCTATGCACAACCTAAAGGATCCATCTTTCTTTTTAACAAAAAGAATAGGAGCTCCCTATAGTGAGACACTAGGCCTAATGAAACCCTTCTCCAACAAATCTTCCAATTGTTTCTTTAACTCTGCCAACTCGGTTGGAGCCATCTGATAAGGAGTTACAGAGATAGGACCCATTCCAGGCATTAGATCAATAGAGAATTCAACTTCTCGCTCTGGAGGTAAGCCATTTATGTCCTTTACCGCAGGGATTTTCTCTATCCCTACCTCCTTGCCTTCCTTAGAAGAAAAGAGTACAAGATACCCTTGGTGACCCTTCCTAACAAGGCTCTCAGTCTTAGCAATAGATGCACAAGATAGTTCAGTCTTAGGGCTTGGTGATGGTATATGGACAGGTAAAGAGACTACTTTACGAGAACAATCCAGTATGGCATTGTTTCTAGATAACCAGTTCATACCAATAATCACATCAAAATCGTACATGATCAGACATACCAAATCTAAAGTAGTCTTTTTGTTGTCCAATTCAGCAATACAATTTAAACATACTTACGAAGTAAAAACTTGACCACCGGTTGGCATAATTATGTTTAAATCATAAGGTAACATACTCAACTTCAGACCCAAATTTTTAACGCAAGCAAATGATATGAATTAATAGGTTGCCCCACTATCAAACAATGCATCTACAAGGATATTTTGGACCAAAATTTTACCTCGAATGAGATTGGGTGACATATCAGCCTCTTGATACATCAAGGCAAAAACCCTTCCTTGGTTCTGTGGCCTAGTCGGAGTTGTTCCCTTTGAGGTTGGGCATACTCGAGACATGTGATTGAGTTGTCCACAAGTGTAACAGGTTATGGTGCAGGGATAATTTCCATGACTCTTTGCACCACATTTTTGACATCGAGGGGCAAAGGTCTGGTTCCTACGAAACTGCTCTTTATTTCCTTTGAACTTCTTCTTCCAACCATCGATTCTTCTGTTGTTGGAAACCCCACGATCCTCTCTCTTCCTCTTTTCACTCGCTTCGGCCTCTTTCTCTAGCTTGGCCTCTTGAATGTGGGCTTTAGCTATCCGACATTTGTTCACAAGTTGAGAGAAGTTCGATATCTCAAAAATCCCCATTATATTCTTTATCTCAGATCTCAAGCCTCTCTCGAAGTGGCTTGCTTTCCACGCCTCATCGTGCATGTTGTTAAGGTATGAAGAAAATTTGGAAAACTTTTCAAACTTGGCCTCGTATTCCCCTACTGTCATTGTCCCCTGCCTTATCTGGAGGAATTCAGTTTCCTTCTATTTCTTCACACTATTTAGGAAGTATTTGTTGAACACAGTGAGTTGGAAATTTTCCCTAGTGATTTCTTCTCCCTTTGACTCAAGAAAGCCTCTCTGCCCCTTCCCACCAATATTCCGCTTCTCCTTCTAGTTTATACACTGTCAGGGCGAGCCTTTGAGCTGGGGTACAATTCATTATCTTGAATATTTTTTCTAATTGTTTGATCCAATTTTGTGCCACAATCGGATCATGTGTTCCTACAAATGAAGGGGGATTGGCCTTTGGGAATTCTCCTAGTACCTCTGTAAAGGAGTTGGCATCCTCAATTTCTTCACCATTGCCTCGGTGCCTTTCTTCATTCTGGTCCCTTCTCCCTTCATCCTGCAATCTCCTAAGGATATCAGCCGTTACGGCCTAAGTATTAGCCTGATACCTCAACTATGTCACTATTTATTCTAGGATTTCAGTCTGAGTTCTCCTTGTAGCCATATTCTATAAAATAGAATTTTGAATTCCAAATAGAAGTTAGATTATTTCAAAAATAACCCAAAACATAGAGTTAGGGTTCTAAACTACCCATGCTAACCCACTTAGTGCCTAAAATCGTGCTCTGATACCATTTTAAATGTAACACCTCAAAATTTTGGAAAACATTTTTAAGATAAGGTTCCTTAGTAAATAATTATGGCAATTTTCAAACCTTAAATTTCCAAGATCTCAAGTCTATAATTAAAAGCAAATAGGAACCATCGATATCATCGCAAGCCTTGCATCACTGTCATTTCAACATATATACACATCACTGGAGATTAATTCTTAATTATTTTACAATAACTATAAAATCTAGGCTACAGCTATTGACTCCCCACTGCGACCCTGCTATTTCCACTTTGATTTGCACCTAGAAATGGTTAATACAGTGCAAAATCGTGAGACATAGAAATTTCAGTAGCCAGTAGTTAATATTTGAAAAGAAAAATCATTCCCAGTCATAAAAGCAAGTTCATCATAATTTATCTCATAAATCAATTCATAATTCAATTCAACTCATCTATGCCACTGTCATGCATAAATCATCACTTAGTTTTAGTACCCCAGGAGTCTTTTTCACCTTTAATGGTGCAAAGGGTTATTACTTGGTCTTAGTACCCCAAGAGTCTGTTTCACCTCAAGTGGTGCCAAGAATCATCATCTTCTCAGTGTTTACCACCAGAGTTTAATTATACCCTGTGGCCAAAGGTCAGCAAGACTGATACTAGCATCATCATGCGTAGCTGCTTCCACCCTAACCATGGCGAGTCTTATATTAACGCGTACCATCGTACCCCAGATGCTTGCGTACACTGTCTTAGCACATGAGTATCATATTAATACATATACATACATAACATTGCATAGAGTTGAATATCACATAATTCATCAATAAATTATTTTCAGTATAAAGCAATTTCCAAAAATGTGTGAACAACACTTTTATGACATGTAACTGGCTACCTGAATTTACCGTCTCGTACCGATTCCACTTGAAATTATTCCAAGGTGATGATAAAATAAATTAGCTATTAAAATCCTAGTATTGAATACTTAAAATACTATTTCATTTTTAAATGTAATTTCTATGCACTAAATACTAATTATGTATTATTCACAATCCTATTTCTAATCCCAAATTTAAATAAATATAACTAGCTAAAAAATATCCTAATTTATTCTCCCAATTTCCAACTTATTTCCTTTTTTCTCAACAACCTTGAATTAATTCACTTTAGTCCTTAATGCAGACTTTAACCATATAAATAACCTTCAAAATTTGGTAATTTTCATCAAATTCTAACTAAAATCCCATATATACTAAATCTGGACATTTTTAGAAATTTTACTCTTTCCTTCCAACTTTTCATTTCATTCACTTAGGTCTTCAAAAATTATTTTTCCCATATCCTTTTCATGATCTAAGACCATATTCAATTTCATCTAAGTCCATAGGTCATAAATATATCTTGTTCCAAAATTATAGCTACTGCTACAAACTTTTAATTTTATTTACTTTAGTCCTTGTCATGCATGCATACATCTAAACTCCATGTTTTTCCATTCTTTGTGCTGCATGGCTCTCCCAAACTCATCTAAGGACTATATAAGCTATGTTTAATCATTTCTAAAACACATGCATACCTAAAAGAAAGGATTTAAGGGTTACCCAAGATCTCAAGTTCACTTTTCTCCTTGAATTTTCTGCACTATACTTTATACTCTCTTGATGCTATGAAAGTATGATTGGGACCTCAAATTCCTCTGCTAAAATGTCCCTTTGGTCAACACCAATGTTACCCAATGTTGCTTGTTCTTTTGAGCAAGAAAGAACCTTGAAAAACCACTCAAAACATCCTCGGTTTCCTCTGTTTTTGAGCAGTAAAACAAAGGTATTTTTCTAATTTGCTAATTTCTTCTTGAAGCTCATAGGTAGTACTCCAAATCCTCAAGGAAAACTAAGGTTTGATGATAGCAGAACCTCACACTCTTCCTCTCGGTTTTGATAGTAGAAAATACAACTAAGGGTCATATTTTAATGACATAAGAGGTACCTCACGTGGCTGCAGAAAAAGGAGAAGAAAATCACGAGTTTACTGCACCAAATTCCTCTCTCTCTCTCGGGTTCACACTCTCCACAAAGATAGCTCAAAAGTTGGACAGCATGGATGAAGCTTAGGTGTCATTTAGAGATTTCTGTGGCTGCCTAACTTGAAGACAACTCACCCAAGCCTTCCACGGGTTTAAGAGTAGCATAACATAGGAATTGAAGCTCTCTCACGTGGCTACCAACATTCTTCTACACTTAGCCGAGAATCACTACAGAAGTTGGTGCCCATGATGTGCTACTGCCAAAAGGGAATGTGGTCGAGAGCTTCACATGCTCATGTGCCTAAATTATTCCATCTTCTCCATCATGTGGTCTAACTTCCTATGCTGGCTGAGAGCATCAAAGTGTTGCACAATGGAGAGCTTAGGTGGCGCCACATGGATGGAAGGGATTTGGAGTGGCTGCTCTTCGTGTAAGAAGAGCAGCCAACTCTTCCCTTGTGGCAACAGTTTTAACTGTTGCCACAAGTTTCAGCAACGGTTTAAAACTGTTGCTATAAGTGTTAATTGTAATATTTTTTTTACAAAATTTATAGCAACGGTTTTAAACCGTTGCTGAAACTTGTGGCAACAGTTAAAACTGTTGCCACAAGGGAAGAGTTGGCTGCTCTTCTTACACGAAGAGTAGCCACTCTAGATCCGGATGGAAGAAAGCTAAGGCGGATGGGTGATGTGTGGTCTTCTCCTATTGGTGCAAGGCTATAGTGAAAGGAGTAATGGAGTGACATGTGTATGCCTTCTTGCATAGCTTAATAATGAAATGACATCTCAAATGGCTTAGCTAAAATTCTAGATAGGCCCTAAAATTCTAGACAGGCCCTTCACATTTTTCTATCCTTGCTAGTGTGTCCTTGGTCCTCAAGGAAAAATTTCAATTTGATACCCAAAATCATTTCCAACATTTCCTTATGTTTTCTTTCAATTTCATCTATTGCATATCAAATTTATTTTCGTTGTTTTTTTATTTACATATATATATATATTTTTTTTTCTAGAAATATTCTTTTCATAATAGTCCTTCAAACACTAATCTACCTATATTAATAAATATAAGAATTTGGATGTTACAGTGTGGACGTGGCCCTAGTGGGTGTAAAAGTTATATATGTAAAGAGAATCAATTCAAACCAATTACAGAATAGATAGGCTTGGAAGAATTATTCAAAATGATATGTACTTTCGCCCCATGACACTTGCGACTGTTATGTGCATACAAATTAGTTATCCTTATCCGAGTCCAATGGAAAAAGGGGTTGCAAAAATCTCTAAATTATTCTTTTTAAGTAAAATTACTAAATTATTGATGAGAAAATAGTGGCATGTCTAAACACATATAGACATAGCTCATTTGATGTTTTTAACATGTAATTTTAACTAGACAAAAAAAAATTTAGGTTTATATTACCATTTTACCATTATAAGTATGTTAAATAGACCTATTTACCATTATTTTAGTTCTGTACTTTTTTAATCACCCACTTGGTATGTGGAAACTTGGAGCCTATTTATATGTGCTTTTTTTCTCTTTATATTTTTTAAACAAGTTTTGTGAAATTGTTTAAGATGCTAATTTTGGAAATTTAAAAACAAAATCTGTTTGTAAAAAAGGCCTTTGGACGATTTTTTTTTTTTGTATGATACAAAAGTTTTAGTGTTGTGGTAAAGTCAATATAATGAAAATGATTAATGATGATATTTTAAAAGAGGATAAAAAATAAGTGTCAAATATATTAATTGTCATAGTCTAGTTACATTTTAATGAATTTATTAAATCTATTATTCAACTACATAAATTATTACGAATGTCTTTATAAATTGATTTAAAATAATTTTAGATTATGATGAATTGGATTGTTGCAAATTAGTAAAAAAAGATCTATAAAAATGAAGAAAGATAAATACTAGAAGTGATAGCTTCTCAAAAATTAGATAGAAAACACAATTCTTTTCATAAAAATTAAAACAAAAAATGGTAGAACTAGCATCGCTTTCTAACCGTGGCAATTCGATTTTTTTTAAAAAAAATTCTAGCAGTGGTTAAAGCTTGTTAAAAGTATTTTTTTTTTCTATGATAGCTCAACTTTACATAAATGTGATTAATGAACTTACATATTTACGAATATTCTACCTCATCTTTTAATTATTTGAAATAACAATGTTTTCAAGAACATATAAAGTATGCTTTGTTTTTTCCATTTTAAATATAAATTTTCAAAAAATTGGTTCCAAAACATATTTCTTCAAAATAATGTACCACTAAATTTTTATTTTTATATTTTTAAAAGCAAAAAAATATTTTTAAAAATAGGAGACAAATAAAGCCCTAAATTTTATTTTATTTTTACTTTCACATGATTATATATATGGGTTCAATTCCAATTTTGTACTCTCTCAATGTTTTGTGTTTTTTAGGTGGCCTCCCATTTTTTTCAATGTAATTTATTTTTTTAATCATAATATCTGAGAAAGTTTTTAAAGTGCAATATCAAATTATTGTTTGTAACAGTAACATTAAAAAATAGAAAAACTGGTATAATAATGATGACAAAAATGATGAATTCATTCATTTAAAAGTGCAATGAAACCTATATCTTTTGCAAACCAAAAGAAATTTATAGTCTTTAATAATGGCTGATTTAAATTAGAATAGTCAAAATTATATTGAAAGATAGAGGGCATACCCTTTGGGATGATGTATGCATCAAAGAAAAGGAGGTCCACTTTTGTGAAGAGGACGAATATTGAAAAGGAGACGAAAGCAAAATATGAGAGAAATACAAAATTTTGAGATTATGATATAGGTTGTGACTTGTGTGGCGTGTGAATGTAGGAGGGAGTGGATGAATGGTAGAAAGAGAGAGGGCTGTGTGGGGGCATTAGAAAGCAGAGAGAGAAGGCAATAGGCATGGTGGGTATTCAAAACGTATCTCAAACAAATCTTATCTTTTCGACCGTTGGTAGTGGAATAAGTAAAAAAAAGAGGTATTGCAAAAAGTTAGAAAGGTCTTATAGAGAACGGTACATACTTGCGTGTGTAAGTGGGAAATGTTTACTCATAATTTATGATTTGTAATTTATTATACAATATTTTTTTATATTTAAAAAATTAGTGCTTCAATAATTTTTATATGTAATAATATTTTTAAAAAAAGAAGAATAATTTTTTTTAGATTAAAAAATGAATGAAAATTAGTTATTATCGATTATGTTTAATTTAGTCCTTTTAATTTAAAATTTTATAAATAAATTCTTAAAATTTTATAAAATTTTAATTTAGTCCTTGTCACTGTACTTCGATAGGTTTTCCTTTAAAATTTAATGACACAGACTGTTATATATGTTTACATTGATACTTTAAATATGTATGACTTAGGCATAAACAAAAGTAAAAATAGATAATGAAGGGAAATTAACTCACATATATGGAATGTGATGTAAATTAAATGTCCAATAATTTAAGCAATTAGCTCGAATGCACTATATAGTTGACCATGCCAGCAAAATCTACCAAAAATTAACCAAAGTATAATTAGTAGGGACTAAATAAAAAAAAGTTTTAAAATTATAAGGATTGAATTATAATATTTTAAACAAGAAACACCAAATTAAAAAAATAAAAATATAATGCATATAACAGTTCACCTCAGTTATTTATTTGCTACTGTAATGTGTGTAAATATTTAATTGATTTTTTTTTTTGGAAAAAGGTTAGATTAATTTCTAAAGAAGGTTGAAATATAACTCCCAGTTCAAGCATAAATTAACAAGGTTGAAATATATGTCTCATTTCATTTGAAAACAGTTTGATTCATTTCTAAACTAACTTGGGTTTTGATAAGGGGATTGATCCGTAAAATAATTTATTCGTTTAAAAACAAAATTAAAACTTACACAGTTACACCAAACATAAAAGGTAATATATATATATATATATAACATTTGGTATAAGTCCTAATTTTATCTTTCATATTTCTTCTGTATGAACTTCATCTTCACTATTTACAAAATGGGTCAAATTTCATCTTATATATGGTCAATTTCGTCCCAATCAATTATTAACACTATCTAAATCACAGACAGAAGATGCTGACATGTTCAAATATGTGGACAAGGACTTATCAATTTTTGCCATTGTTTAATTTTAAATTTCAATTGAACCTTTATAGTTGGGATAAATTTCAATGTGGTCCTTAGTTATAGCAAGTGCCAATTTCATTCCAATTTTAAAGTAAAATGCCTAAATCATTATGAGAAGATACCGACATGTCTAAATATATGTAAAGTGCCAAAATTTTTTTATTATGGTAATGTTTTAATATATAAAATTAAAAATATACAATTATATATATGTATTTAATTACTACCGGTTTGACTATAGTTGAACCAATAAACTTTGAACCAGTGCCTTCTCTGTTTAATAATCAGTCCGATTTTTAAAATAATGATATTCATATATATACATACATTCTTAGTTTGATACCAAAAGGTTTCAAAATAATTGAATAAATTGCTGATTTGCTCATTAAAATATTACAACTATTTTAATTTAGTACTTAAAAGGTAGAATCTTTGAAATTTATATTTGATTTAAGTTAGTCCTTTTTATTGTTATTATTAAATATCAAAATGTTTATAACTAAAAGCTATAAAATAATAAACAAAGGGACCAAATTGATATAAATACCATTTTCAGAGACTAAATTAAAATACTTAGCATTTTAATAACTAACTTGAGACTTCTATATAAGTCAAGCAGTAATTTATACAAAAATAACTCTATTTTACAAATGAAATATCATGTTTCCAAATTGATGTATATGGCTTAAGCACTTATCGGTGTAATAAAAGTCATATATCCACAATTTTAGAACATATTCTGTAGAAAATATATTCCACATATTTTTTTTGTATGACATATCTATAGATCGGAGTGAGAGAATTATTTAAAATGATATATACTCTGTCTTCATTCTTTAGTATTTTATGGTTAAATTAATTTTTATATTCTTATAATTTTACTCAATTTTCAATTAGGTCCTTATAGTTTCAAATTTTATAAATAGGTTCTTAAAATTTTATAATTTTATAATTAAGTCCTTTCACTAATCTTCTATAAGTTTTCCTTTAAAATTAAATGATATAGACTATTATATATGTATATACTAATACTTTAAATATGTATGACTTATGTATAAACAGAAGTAAAAATAGGTAATGAAGGGAAGTTAACTTACATATATGGATTGTAATGCAACTTAAATTTCAAATAATTTGAGCAAGTTAGCTCGAATCGATTATTTAGTTGACCATGCCAGCAAAATCTACCAAAAATTAACTAAAATATAATTAGTAGGGACTAAATTAAAAAAGTATTGAAATTACAAGGATTCAATTATAATTTTTTAAACCATAAAGACCAAATGTAACTCCCAATTCAGGCACAAACTAACAAGGTTGAAATGTGTCTAAGTGCATTTGAAAATGATTTGATTAATTTCTAAACTACTTGGGTTTTGATAATGAGAATGATCCGTTAAGGAATTTATTCATTTAAATACAAGAAGTCAACATGGGAATTGTCCCCTTAGATATCTTAAAGGCAAAAAATATTTCTTTTATATTTTAGATATTCAAAGGTGACAATTTCATCCCAATTATTAACACCATTTAAATCGTAGATAGAAGATGTTGACATGTTCAAATATGTGGTCAAGGACATACTCAGCAAATTTTGCCATTGTTTAATTTTATATTTCAATTCAACCTTTATGTTTGGGATAAATTTTATATTTTAAAGTAAAATGCCAAAAACTTAGGGCATTAGACAAATGACAATTTAGGTTATATATTACCATTTTACTATTTAAAGTATATTAAATTGATCTATTTACCCTTATTTTAATTGTATGCGCTCTTTATCTCTAACATGGTACATAAAAACCTACTTCTTTGTTACTTTATTTGTATTACCATTTGTTATTTTATTTTGAAATAAATTTTGTGAAATTGTTCTAGAAACTAAATTTGAAAATAAGAAAAAATTCGTTTGAATAATGTATTCTGAAAACAGTTCTAAATAAGGTGTTTGAAGAGCTGTTTTTCAAAAAAAAAATAAGATTTAAAAATTATTGGATACAAAAGCTTTTTGTGTAATGTTGTGATAAATTAAATACAATGAAATATTCACAAACCACATTTTAAAAGAGAATAAAAATAAATATACATGTCAAATATATTCATTGTCATAGCTTGAGCTATATTATAATGATTTGTTAAATTTATTATCTAACTATATAAATTATTAAGAATGTATTTACATATTCACTTTTAAAGTTATTATATAATATGATAAAATGGATTGTCACAATGTAGTAAAATAATCCATAAAATTGAAGACAATAAAGAACCATTATGTAATATTGTTGGTCATAGTGATAACATCTGTTTTAATTTCAGGAAAACAAAAAAAATTTAATTTTTTAAATGAAATTAATTTAAAAAAAATTGCGCTCAATAAATTATTCTTTTACGCTTTTGAGTGAAATAATTTGGGCATCAATTGAGTGAACATTAATTAATCACGCTTCATCAAACACGTGTTTCTTTTATATGGATATATATTTACTTTGATATCAAAGAAGTTTGAAAATAACTGAATAAATTGCTAATTTATTCATTAAAATATTACAATTGTTTTAATCTTGTCCTCAGACAGAGTGTCTGAATTTAATCTTCCAAAAGTTATATTTCATCCATTTGGTCCTTTTTTACTGTTAAATCAAAAAATCTACTATAATTGAATCTCAAAATATTTGTAACTAAAAGCTGCTGAGTAATTAATAAAGAAATCAAATTGATACAAACACTATTTTTTAGAGACTAAATGAAATATTCAATTTTTTAAAAATACATTGAGACATGGGTATAGTTCAAACAGTAATTTATTCAAAATAATTATTCTCTTTAGATGAAATATCATGTTTACAGGTAAATGTATATGGCTTAAACACTTGTGGGTACAATAAAAGTCATATATCCACAATTTTATAACAACTCAAGTCAACTTGTATTGACGTATACTATAGAAAATATATTCCACAAATTTTGTTAGTAATCCATGAAAGAGAATCAATTTGAACCAGTGACAGAATAGATAGATATGAAAAATATTATTTAAAATGAAATATATTTTATAGGACAGTCTATCAATTATCCTTAATTCCAACACATGTTGAGATAAAGGATTTTCTTTACCTCATGAGGTTCACTCACTGATCAATCTAAAATCAGTGGTTACCATAAAAACTGCCATATGTAGTTACTGCAGAAGATTCATACTCATATATAATATGCAACCAAGTTTCACTGTAGGGTTTCATCATGGATGCTTTGTAGGGATTTGATCAGTCCACACAATTCTTTTTAATTAACATGAGCCTCAATATATACTCTTGATCAATTATCTGATTGTGGATAATTAGAAACAAAATGTGTAGAGTGTATTTTTCCTATGTTGCAGTGTTAAAAGGGAAAATTAATTTGGTTGGACCGAGGAAACAAAATAAGTTCTTTTTAATTTTTAAATATGAGTCAAAGAATAGCATGATAAGAAAAGAAATCATTTTCCTTCAAAATTTTCAAATGAATTATAACGTTATGCTTTAGTGATAATATATAAATATAAATGAAATATTTACAAGCATGAATTTCCTTACCTTAACATTATTAGAAGTATAGATCAAATATATTTTACGTTAATTCAACATTAGCTGGTCATAATAATAGACGCTGAATCTTAAAAAAAATGATATAAATTTATTTCAGGAGGCATTAATTTAGGAAGAGTTGTACAATTCAAATGATCATATTAGTGTTAGATTATTTTCTAATATGTAGCCCATGTAATTAAGTTTAATAACATTAATTATTAAATTCACATATTATAACATTAAAGGACCTAAATGATAAGTTTTTAATATATTTGAACTTTTTTGCGATAGTTGAGATGCTATTAAGTAATTAAAAACTTTATAGAGGTCAAAAGGTAATATTCCCTTTTTACTCTGATTTCAATTTTAAATTAACAGTAATAAAAAAAGAATGTTGATTAAGAATACGCCGTTACTGTTTTCCCTTCTAACCATCAAAGAGATCTAAAGGAAGAAATTTAGACAAAAGAACATGGATTCAAACTGACAAAAGAAAGCATGGATCCATATAAGTGATTGTAATGTTTTGAGTGTCTATTTGTATGAATCATAAAAGTCAAAATCTTTAATTGTGAGATTTTCGACTTACAATTAATCTATCATTCATTTCAGGAAGGGATATCCTTAAAAGCCCAATATATATATATATATATAAAATAAATAATTTACATGTAAATTTTACAATTTAAAGTCATAAATGTCACGACCCGTTTTCTGGGCATATGACCGGAATAATGATGAATATCCCATCACTGTAAGCCTTTCGATAAATTCTACCCATGAGTTAAATTATTAGTCATTATCTCTATATTATCAAAATAACCATTTCTGAAGAAAATATATCAAAATTTTCTTAATTAAAAATTCATAGAGATTATTTGCATATAATAATAGATCCTCAATATAAAATACATTATTGTACTGAAATACAAGCCAAATACCAAACCCCTGACCTAGATGTCTGATGAGTCCTTTATTTTGGTTAAGTTAGGTTGCTTTCTTAGGACTTTTTCCTCTCCTTGATCCCGTTTTTGTTATCTTTTGCTTGCTTTGTTCTTTGTTTTTGGCTTTCCTTGCTTTTTCTTGTTTTAATCTCTTTCCTTACCTTTTTATGCTTTTTGTTGTGTTTTCCTTGTAGGCTTTCTTTTCTGGTTTGCTGCTAGCTGGTGTGCTGATGAGATTCTGAAGCAAATTGCTGATTGAGGCATGTTTGGAGGCTGGTGCCCAGGCGCCACGCATGGCGCCTCAGGCGCCAGGTGCTTTACCCTCGGTCTGAAGAATGAATGGCTGGCGCCCCAGGCGCCACACGGGGCGCCTAAGGCGCCAGTAGCCCAACTCTCTGCCTCGAGGAATGAAGGTGGCGCCCAGGCGCCACCTAGGGCACCTAGGCGCCACACATTGTCTTCTCTCTTCCTTTTCTGCATGGCGCCCAGGCGCCACACAGGGCGCCTGGGCGCCGGGGTCCTAGCATGCACCTATAAATAGGATTTCTGAAGCATTTTGGGGATCTTTTTGGCTGGAGCTCTGATAGGGCAAAGTCGGGGAAGAAGGGAAACCTACTCTCCATTGAGTTTGATGCTTAATTCCTTCCCTCTTTCCTCTTGTATCATGTTTATCTATGTATTTGTGATGTTTTTCTCTTCTTCCACCATGTGTAACTAAGTTTCTAGGGTTAGGTGTTGAGTTCTCAATTTAGTGTCATTTTGATGTTAAATACCCTCTCTTTTGATCTCTTTCTTGTTGTCTTGTAATTCTTAGCTCATATTTTGAGTAGTTTAGATTAGTTTTAGTTTTCTTTGATCTTTTAATAAATGGAGTGATTTGATGATTCTTTTATGCAATTTAATGGGTTTATTTGCTATTTTTGGTGTAGGTTGAGTTGGTAAAAAGTTCGTGTTAGAAGATGGAATGCTAGAGCTGAAATTCTGAAAATGCTGAATTAATTGCTGTCTCCCACAGCTATAGCGGTAAAATTTACAGCTATAGCGGTGGATTGCTGAAAAAAAGATTTTGGTGCCTTCTTCTCTGCCAGACACCGCTATAGCGGTGGATATTCACCGCTATAGCGGTAAAACCTAAAAAAACTCAATTTTAAGCCTTCTTCTCTGCCTCATACCGCTATAGCGGTGGGTACGTACCGCTATAGCGGTAGTTCGCGATCCTGCACTGATATAAAAGCCTTCAGATGAAATTTTTAGGGCATTCTGGAGTTGGAGACTGAAGGGGGGCGCCGTTTTGGCTGAGAGGAGCAAGGGGAACCTGATTCTCAAGGCTTGGGGAGCTCAATCCATCATTCCACCTCAGATTCATGGCCAACTTCATCTCTTTTTCTGCTTTCTGCTGTTTATTTTCTATGAGTAGCTAGATTTTCTATCTAGGGTTACTATGAACTTGACTCCTGAATAGATTTTACATTCTCTCATGTATTTGCAACCTTATTTCAATTAATATAAGTCTTTCTATCCATTTTATTGTTGCGTTATATGGACTTGATCAATCTATATGTATGCTTGTTGCTGTCTTCGAACTCGGGAGAGGGAGGTGAGAGTAGAACACTGAATAGGAAGGACGAGTGCGTGAACCTTACTAAGTGTTTTCGCTTGTTAGCTAATAGGAATGTTAGTTAATCTCGTTTAATCAAAGCTAGGTTGGTTGTGTTAGGCTTAACCCACACAAGGAATTGCGTAGGAGTTGAGCAACTTAATTGAGATTCGGGAGGATTCTTTTAAGTTATTAGAATAACCTAGGATTAACTTATATAGTTGAATAAGTTGCGAGTGCATGAGAGGGGTTTTGTAATTTCTAAGATAGAGGAGAGGGATTAGTGACCCTAGGCTTTAATTAGACTATTTCATCAGTTTTTGCATTGTTTACTGTCATTAAAAGAAAATCTATAAAAATTTACTGTCATAGTTCACTTTTATTGTTAGTTCTTCATTAGAGTTGTCCTCAATCCAATTGCTTCGTCCAACTAATTCAATTAAATTTCTTGGGTACTTAGTCGCTTAGTCCTCGTGGGAACGATACTCTTACTCTCAAATCACTATATTACTTGTGCGATTGGTGCGCTTGCCAAATCGACTAACAAGTTTTTGGCGCCGTTGCCGGGGACTAAGATTTGTGCTAATATTCAAAGAAATTTGAAAGTGTTAGCTTGGACGCTTTGTTTTATTTTCTGTTTTGTCTTGATTTCTTTCATTTTTCTCTTTACTATTCTATTTGAGTATTTAATCATTTAAGCTTTTCTTATGTCAATTTATTTTTAGCTATATTTTTCATTGTTAACCGGTGTTTCTTATTGTGTAGGTGGCCGACATTGGACAATCCACCTTGAACAAGCATCGGTAAAGTCTGGCTGAAGACTATAAACTTAGCGCTCTTGGGAGGCAACCCAAGTTTATTGCTTTCGTAATTTTTTTTCTCTCCTATTTTTTTTTGTTGTGGTTTGATGTGCTGCTATTAGTAATATTTTAACTGCTATTTATTATTTATTTTGGAGTTGAATTGATAAATGCTGATTATGGTCATGTTTATTATCTTGGTGAATGGCAGTTAGGATGTTCGTAATAGCATTTTGTTTTGTTTTGTTTGTGATGTTGTGTCTTCTTTTCCTCTATTAGGCTGATCTGGGACAGTGAGGACACTGTCAAATTTAAGTTTGGGGGAGAGGTTTGTTGATGGGTTTCCTCTTTGAGAAAATTTTGGTTAATTTTGTGTTGTCCATACGTATGTGTTGTAGGAGGAAATTTTTGAAAATTTTGAAATCTGAAAGTTTGAAGTTTTTGGCAAGTCAAATCATGTCAAATGCAATTCTTTTTAAGAGTTACCTCTTGAGTTTGCTAATCTTAAGTTTTCATATTTTGTAAGTGTTAGCTCTATCACTTCAAAATAACAGGAGTTTTATTTTTGTCTCTTTTAATGGTTTTTAGATCATTTTCATATTTATATATAAAAAAAAAGTTCAATAAGAGGCTAGTGAAAAAAGGATTCAATAAGGGGATAGCTGAAAGTTTCAATAAGGGATAGGCTCATGTAATTAAACTAAAATGAGAAAATTAAAAAAAAAATTTCCAAAGGAAATAAGGAAAGTTAGGAAGCTATATCCTTGAGAACAAAACAGTGAAGCCCTTGAGAATCGAAATAAAACGATGCCTTTGAGAACAAAGAAGTAATTTAATTTTGGAATTTTTGTGAATTTGGTTTTATAAACTGTTCCAAGAGGTGAAGCTTTGATTTCAAATTTTCTTGTGGTTTGGTTAACATTTCTTATTGAATCCTTAAGATTGCAAACTCTTGAGTTAAATCTTTTGAGTAATGGTTTGATGAGACTTGGTTTGCTTTAATTCACATTTTCATATCTTTACCCCTCCTAGTTGCACATATTCATGGTCACACATATTTTTCTCAAAAATTTTTCTCATTGAAAGTTTTTGCTTGAGGACAAGTAAAGGTTCAAGTTTGGGGGAGTGTTGAGTTCTCAATTTAGTGTCATTTTGATGTTAAATACCCTCTCTTTTGATCTCTTTCTTGTTGTCTTGTAATTCTTAGCTCATATTTTGAGTAGTTTAGATTAGTTTTAGTTTTCTTTGATCTTTTAATAAATGGAGTGATTTGATGATTCTTTTATGCAATTTAATGGGTTTATTTGCTATTTTTGGTGTAGGTTGAGTTGGTAAAAAGTTCGTGTTAGAAGATGGAATGCTAGAGCTGAAATTCTGAAAATGCTGAATTAATTGCTGTCTCCCACAGCTATAGCGGTAAAATTTACAGCTATAGCGGTGGATTGCTGAAAAAAAGATTTTGGTGCCTTCTTCTCTGCCAGCCACCGCTATAGCGGTGGATCTTCACCGCCATAGCGGTAAAACCTAAAAAAACTCAATTTTAAGCCTTCTTCTCTGCCTCATACCGCTATAGCGGTGGGTACGTACCGCTATAGCGGTAGTTCGCGATCCTGCACTGATATAAAAGGCTTCAGATGAAATTTTTAGGGCATTCTGGAGTTGGAGACTGAAGGGGGGCGCCGTTTTGGCTGAGAGGAGCAAGGGGAACCTGATTCTCAAGGCTTGGGGAGCTCAATCCATCATTCCACCTCAGATTCATGGCCAACTTCATCTCTTTTTCTGCTTTCTGCTGTTTATTTTCTATGAGTAGCTAGATTTTCTATCTAGGGTTACTATGAACTTGACTCCTGAATAGATTTTACATTCTCTCATGTATTTGCAACCTTATTTCAATTAATATAAGTCTTTCTATCCATTTTATTGTTGCGTTATATGGACTTGATCAATCTATATGTATGCTTGTTGCTGTCTTCGAACTCGGGAGAGGGAGGTGAGAGTAGAACACTGAATAGGAAGGACGAGTGCGTGAACCTTACTAAGTGTTTTCGCTTGTTAGCTAATAGGAATGTTAGTTAATCTCGTTTAATCAAAGCTAGGTTGGTTGTGTTAGGCTTAACCCACACAAGGAATTGCGTAGGAGTTGAGCAACTTAATTGAGATTCGGGAGGATTCTTTTAAGTTATTAGAATAACCTAGGATTAACTTATATAGTTGAATAAGTTGCGAGTGCATGAGAGGGGTTTTGTAATTTCTAAGATAGAGGAGAGGGATTAGTGACCCTAGGCTTTAATTAGACTATTTCATCAGTTTTTGCATTGTTTACTGTCATTAAAAGAAAATCTATAAAAATTTACTGTCATAGTTCACTTTTATTGTTAGTTCTTCATTAGAGTTGTCCTCAATCCAATTGCTTCGTCCAACTAATTCAATTAAATTTCTTGGGTACTTAGTCGCTTAGTCCTCGTGGGAACGATACTCTTACTCTCAAATCACTATATTACTTGTGCGATTGGTGCGCTTGCCAAATCGACTAACAAGTTTTTGGCGCCGTTGCCGGGGACTAAGATTTGTGCTAATATTCAAAGAAATTTGAAAGTGTTAGCTTGGACGCTTTGTTTTATTTTCTGTTTTGTCTTGATTTCTTTCATTTTTCTCTTTACTATTCTATTTGAGTATTTAATCATTTAAGCTTTTCTTATGTCAATTTATTTTTAGCTATATTTTTCATTGTTAACCGGTGTTTCTTATTGTGTAGGTGGCCGACATTGGACAATCCACCTTGAACAAGCATCGGTAAAGTCTGGCTGAAGACTATAAACTTAGCGCTCTTGGGAGGCAACCCAAGTTTATTGCTTTCGTAATTTTTTTTCTCTCCTATTTTTTTTTGTTGTGGTTTGATGTGCTGCTATTAGTAATATTTTAACTGCTATTTATTATTTATTTTGGAGTTGAATTGATAAATGCTGATTATGGTCATGTTTATTATCTTGGTGAATGGCAGTTAGGATGTTCGTAATAGCATTTTGTTTTGTTTTGTTTGTGATGTTGTGTCTTCTTTTCCTCTATTAGGCTGATCTGGGACAGTGAGGACACTGTCAAATTTAAGTTTGGGGGAGAGGTTTGTTGATGGGTTTCCTCTTTGAGAAAATTTTGGTTAATTTTGTGTTGTCCATACGTATGTGTTGTAGGAGGAAATTTTTGAAAATTTTGAAATCTGAAAGTTTGAAGTTTTTGGCAAGTCAAATCATGTCAAATGCAATTCTTTTTAAGAGTTACCTCTTGAGTTTGCTAATCTTAAGTTTTCATATTTTGTAAGTGTTAGCTCTATCACTTCAAAATAACAGGAGTTTTATTTTTGTCTCTTTTAATGGTTTTTAGATCATTTTCATATTTATATATAAAAAAAAAGTTCAATAAGAGGCTAGTGAAAAAAGGATTCAATAAGGGGATAGCTGAAAGTTTCAATAAGGGATAGGCTCATGTAATTAAACTAAAATGAGAAAATTAAAAAAAAAATTTCCAAAGGAAATAAGGAAAGTTAGGAAGCTATATCCTTGAGAACAAAACAGTGAAGCCCTTGAGAATCGAAATAAAACGATGCCTTTGAGAACAAAGAAGTAATTTAATTTTGGAATTTTTGTGAATTTGGTTTTATAAACTGTTCCAAGAGGTGAAGCTTTGATTTCAAATTTTCTTGTG
The DNA here is from genome assembly GCA_037074585.1 of Biancaea sappan. Classification (NCBI taxonomy): domain Eukaryota; kingdom Viridiplantae; phylum Streptophyta; class Magnoliopsida; order Fabales; family Fabaceae; genus Biancaea; species Biancaea sappan. The sequence goes on from CM073493.1 coordinate 30,303,943, forward strand.
GTTTGGTTAACATTTCTTATTGAATCCTTAAGATTGCAAACTCTTGAGTTAAATCTTTTGAGTAATGGTTTGATGAGACTTGGTTTGCTTTAATTCACATTTTCATATCTTTACCCCTCCTAGTTGCACATATTCATGGTCACACATATTTTTCTCAAAAATTTTTCTCATTGAAAGTTTTTGCTTGAGGACAAGTAAAGGTTCAAGTTTGGGGGAGTGTTGAGTTCTCAATTTAGTGTCATTTTGATGTTAAATACCCTCTCTTTTGATCTCTTTCTTGTTGTCTTGTAATTCTTAGCTCATATTTTGAGTAGTTTAGATTAGTTTTAGTTTTCTTTGATCTTTTAATAAATGGAGTGATTTGATGATTCTTTTATGCAATTTAATGGGTTTATTTGCTATTTTTGGTGTAGGTTGAGTTGGTAAAAAGTTCGTGTTAGAAGATGGAATGCTAGAGCTGAAATTCTGAAAATGCTGAATTAATTGCTGTCTCCCACAGCTATAGCGGTAAAATTTACAGCTATAGCGGTGGATTGCTGAAAAAAAGATTTTGGTGCCTTCTTCTCTGCCAGCCACCGCTATAGCGGTGGATCTTCACCGCCATAGCGGTAAAACCTAAAAAAACTCAATTTTAAGCCTTCTTCTCTGCCTCATACCGCTATAGCGGTGGGTACGTACCGCTATAGCGGTAGTTCGCGATCCTGCACTGATATAAAAGGCTTCAGATGAAATTTTTAGGGCATTCTGGAGTTGGAGACTGAAGGGGGGCGCCGTTTTGGCTGAGAGGAGCAAGGGGAACCTGATTCTCAAGGCTTGGGGAGCTCAATCCATCATTCCACCTCAGATTCATGGCCAACTTCATCTCTTTTTCTGCTTTCTGCTGTTTATTTTCTATGAGTAGCTAGATTTTCTATCTAGGGTTACTATGAACTTGACTCCTGAATAGATTTTACATTCTCTCATGTATTTGCAACCTTATTTCAATTAATATAAGTCTTTCTATCCATTTTATTGTTGCGTTATATGGACTTGATCAATCTATATGTATGCTTGTTGCTGTCTTCGAACTCGGGAGAGGGAGGTGAGAGTAGAACACTGAATAGGAAGGACGAGTGCGTGAACCTTACTAAGTGTTTTCGCTTGTTAGCTAATAGGAATGTTAGTTAATCTCGTTTAATCAAAGCTAGGTTGGTTGTGTTAGGCTTAACCCACACAAGGAATTGCGTAGGAGTTGAGCAACTTAATTGAGATTCGGGAGGATTCTTTTAAGTTATTAGAATAACCTAGGATTAACTTATATAGTTGAATAAGTTGCGAGTGCATGAGAGGGGTTTTGTAATTTCTAAGATAGAGGAGAGGGATTAGTGACCCTAGGCTTTAATTAGACTATTTCATCAGTTTTTGCATTGTTTACTGTCATTAAAAGAAAATCTATAAAAATTTACTGTCATAGTTCACTTTTATTGTTAGTTCTTCATTAGAGTTGTCCTCAATCCAATTGCTTCGTCCAACTAATTCAATTAAATTTCTTGGGTACTTAGTCGCTTAGTCCTCGTGGGAACGATACTCTTACTCTCAAATCACTATATTACTTGTGCGATTGGTGCGCTTGCCAAATCGACTAACATTAGGGGATTGATGTAATTGACTCCTATGAAGCTTTGTTGTTGAATGCTTTAATGTATTTGCAATTTCGATTTTTGGAGTAGACTTTACCGTTTTTTATCACTCTTGGATGCTTAGTTACCATCTTCAATGAATCTAGGGTTTATATTGGTGCTAGACATAGCTTGATATGGACTTGCCTTTGTAATTTCTACCGTAATTCGGGTTAGTCTAGACATAGATAACCTTAATTGCGTGGTTTTCATGAGTTCTTACGCTTAAACGCCAAATCAATTAATTTGACTAAGACATTAGCTAATTAATTGAGTGAGGTAGTTTTGTTTCACCAAGACATTGGGTTCAAATATCTTTGTGAACTTAATCAACAAAAAGAGGAATTTGCAAATGTATTGAAGTAATTTCTAATGACTCAAAGATTAGTTTGTCTATGAATTAATCGGATTATGAGCTAAGTAAAATCAATCCCCTATGCCCGCTTTGTTCTCGTATAAATTTCGTTGTACTACCCAACTTAGTGTCTTAATTTAATTTGCTGTCTTTAACTATAGACTCAACCACTCTACCTTTTCAATTGTCCAAATATAATTTGTGCTAGTGAAATTGGTAATTGTTAAAGTCAATCCCTGAGGACGATAACTCTTTCTCTCTCACTTTACTACTTGTGCGACCCGATACACTTGTCGGGAAATAGCGCATCAAGTTTTTGGCACCGTTACCGGGGATTGACGGTGTTAACAATCTTAGGAGTAGCTAGTAGGGTTGTAGTTTGGACCTTACTTTTTCTTTTTATAGTTATACTTCAAATCATACTTTTATACTTGTTTATACTGTTGTTTTTGTTTATATTCTTTATCTTACACAAATCTTTGGTTTATGTGAGGTACCACCGACCCAAGTTCGTTAGAATTTGACCCGGAAATTGAAAGGTCGGCTCCCGCACGCCGACGGCAAACCAGAGAAATGAAACGAGCTCAGCAAGCTCAAACCGCATTGATGGCTGAACATAATCCTAATCCTCAACAGAATGCTCCAGTTCCCCCTCCCGCAAGAACACTCATGGATTATAACATTCCAACTGTGGAGGGGTATGGTGCTAGCATTGCACAACCACCGGTGGAAGCTAATAATTTTCAACTAAACCCAGCCCTTCTTCAATTAATTCAGAGCAACCAGTTTGGTGGGCATCCCTTTGAAGACCCCAATTCACACATCTCACGCTTTCTGCAAATCTGTGATACTATTAAATTAAATGGGGTACCTGAAGAAGCGATCAGACTCTGATGTTTTCCTTTTTCCTTGAAGGATAAAGCACTTATTTGGTTGGAGTCCTTACCAAAGGGAAGTGTTACAACATGGGTGGATTTGGTCCAAAAATTTCTGACAAGGTATTTTCCCCCATCTAGATCTTCAAAGATCCGAGAAGAGATCACCACTTTCAGGCAACAAGAGAACGAGTCCTTAAGCGAAGCCTGGGAGAGGTATAATGCAATTCTGAGAAAATGCCCCCACCACGCATTTGAGCTTTGGATTCAAGCTTAGAGTTTTTATGATGGACTTCTCCCTCCAACAAGAACAGTAGTTGATGCAGCAGCTGGTGGAGCTCTAAATCGCAAGACTCCTGAGCAAGCAATGGATTTGTATGCTACCATGGCTTGTAACGATTATCAATACCATGGGGAAAGAACATCGATGAAGAAAACTGCGGGAATGTTGGAACTAAGCACCTTGGATGCTCTTTTGGCCCAAAACAAGTTGATCTCTCAACAGATGGCTGAATTAAACAAGAGACTTGATGGAGCAAAGGTGAATTCCATCAACCATCCAACTATAACCTGTGATTTTTGTTCTGGTAGCCATGCGAATGAAGAGTGCCCTGGCAATATGTTTAGCCCTTCTTCAGAGCAAGTAAACTATATGGGTAATCAACACAAGGGGCAAAACAATCCTTATTCGCAAACTTACAATCCAGGATAGAGGAATCATCCAAACTTTTCCTGGGGGAATCAGAATCAAAATCAGAACACGTTTCATAAGCCACAACAGTCATATCAGAGCCCTTCCTCTCAACCTCAGTCGAGTGAGAAAGTCTCTTCTTTGGAAAGTGCTCTAGAAAAGTTAACTCTACAGACTACATCCTTCATGCAACACACTTCTACATTCATGGAGGAGACAAGAAGTGGCTTTCGAAACCAAGAAGCTTTTATTCGCAATTTGGAGACTCAAGTAGGCCAAATTGCGAGACAACTAGCTGATAGACCTCAAGGTTCTCTCCCAAGTGATACAGTAGTCAACCCAAGGGAGCATATCAAGGCTATCACTACCAGAAGTGGGCGGATAATAGACCCGAGTCCCAGAAGAGAGAGGATGATTGAAAAAGAGAATGAGAACCTAGTTGAAAGTGAAGGCTCGAGAAGTCGTGACACTTCTCCAAAGGTTGTGAGGGAGGAATAGAAAAAAGAAAAGATAAGTGTGGCCAAACCTCCCATACCACCACTCAAAGCGCCATTTCCCCAACGCCTCCTCAAGCAAAAGGATGAGCAACAGTTTAGTAAATTCTTGGAGGTTTTTAAGAAACTTCATATCAACATACCGTTTGCTGAGGCTCTGGAACAAATGCCATCTTATGTGAAGTTCATGAAGGAACTTCTATCCAAAAAGAGAAGGATTCCGGATGGTGAAACAATCATGCTAACGGAGGAATGTAGCGCCATAATCCAAAAGAAATTACCTCCTAAGCTCAAAGACCCGGGTAGCTTCTCTATTCCTTGCACTATTGGAGAGGTAACTTTTGGTAAAGCTTTATGTGATTTGGGGGCAAGCGTTAGCCTTATGCCTCACTCTATTTTTGAGAAACTTGGGATAGGGCAGGTCAAGCCCACAATGATGACTCTCCAATTGGCCGATCGCTCAATTAAGCATCCTTATGGGATAATAGAAGACGTCTTGGTTAAGGTTGACAAATTCATATTTCCGGTGGACTTTGTAGTTTTGTACATGGCAGAAGATGAATAAATACCCCTCATTTTGGAAAGGCCATTCCTAGCTACTGGAAGAGCATTGATCAATGTAGCCGATGGAACGTTGACCTTGAAGGTTGGTGATGAAGAAGTGATCTTCAATGTTTTTAACGCAATGAAGCACCCCATGGGAAAAGAGGAGTGCTTTAAAATTGATGTGCTTAATTCCGTAATCTATAGCACATTTGTGGGAAATTCCTATGATTCCCATCTTGAGAAGGTATTGGTGCAAGGTGCAAGTGAAACTAAGGATGATGAAGACCCTCAAGTCACTGAACACATAGGATTGCTTGAATCCATTCCGACATACTTGTTGTCATCTCCTCCCCCTAAGGTTGAAGAACTCCACAAGGAGGAATCAAAAGTAGAAACTTCCAAGTTGGAGCTCAAACCCTTGCCTCCTAACCTAAAGTATGCATTTCTTGCTGAGGACAACTCCTCCCCCATCATTATGAATGCAGAGTTAAATAGTTTAGAGGAGGAGAAACTGTTAAGTGTCCTTAGAGAATTCAAAAGTGCAATGGGGTGGTCCATTTCTGATTTGAAGGGAATAAGCCCCTCCATATGTATGCATATAATCCTCATGGAGGAACATTATAAGGAAGTTGTGTAACCACAGAGGAGAATGAATCCCACAATGAAAGAAGTAGTGAGGAAGGAAGTGTAGAAGCTTCTGGATGCCGGTGTGATTTATCTTATTTCAGACAACTCTTGGGTTAGCCCAGTTCATGTAGTGCCTAAGAAGAGTGGAACAACAGTTGTGTCAAACGAAGACAATGAGTTAATACCTACAAGAACTGTAACTGGATGGAGGGTGTGCATAGACTACAGAAGACTCAATGATGCCACTCGGAAGGATCACTTTCCTCTTCCATTCATTGATCAAATGTTGGAGCGGCTAGCGGGCCATGATTACTATTGCTTTCTGGATGGTTATTCTGGATATAACCAAATAGCAATTGCTCCTGAGGACCAAGAGAAGACCGCCTTTATTTTCCCATACGGAGTCTTCGCATACCAGAGGATGCCTTTCGGACTTTGCAATGCTCCGGCCACTTTCCAAAGGTGTGTGCTTTCCATATTTTCTGATATGAATGAGAAATTTATTGAAATCTTTATGGATGATTTTTCAGTTGCAGGTTCTTCTTTTGATAACTGTTTGCACAATTTGTCTCTGGTTTTAAAAAGATGTCAGGAAACTAATTTGGTCCTAAACTGGGAGAAATGTCATTTTATGGTGAGAGAGGGAATAGTGTTGGGACACAAAATCTCTTCTAAAGGAATACAAGTAGACAGAGCAAAAATTGAAATTATAGAAAAACTTCCCCTTCCCATTAATGTCAAAGGAGTACGAAGCTTTTTGGGGCATGCTGGATTTTATAGGAGGTTTATTAAAGACTTTTCAAAAATTGCCAAACCTCTGTGCAACCTCCTAGTTAAGGATGTGCCTTTTGTTTTCGATGAAGCATGTTTGTTAGCTTTTAACACCTTGAAAGAAAAATTAATTAGTGCTCCTATAGTTACTCCACCTGATTGGAATCTCCCTTTTGAATTGATGTGTGATGCTAGTGAAATAGCTGTTGGTGCTGTGTTAGGACAGAGAAAGAATAAGTTGCTGCATGTGATTTATTATGCTAGCCATGTTCTCGATACCACCCAACTGAATTATGCCACCACTGAAAAAGAACTTTTGGCTATTGTTTATGCATTTGATAAATTTCGTTCTTATTTGGTAGGAACTAAGGTGGTTGTTTATACTGATCATGCAGCAATTAGGTACTTATTCGCTAAACAAGACGCCTGGGCGCCAGGGTCCTGGCATGCACCTATAAATAGGATTTCTGAAGCATTTTGGGGATCTTTTTGGCTGGAGCAGAAGGAGCTCTGCTAGGGCAAAGTCGGGGAAGAAGGGAAACCTACTATCCTTTGAGTTTGATGCTTAATTCCTTCCCTCTTTCCTCTTGTATCATGTTTATCTATGTATTTGTGATGTTTTTCTCTTCTTCCACCATGTGTAACTAAGTTTCTAGGGTTAGGGGATTGATGTAATTGACTCCTATGAAGCTTTGTTGTTGAATGCTTTAATGTATTTGCAATTTCGATTTTTGGAGTAGACTTTACTGTTTTTTTATCACTCTTGGATGCTTAGTTACCATCTTCAATGAATCTAGGGTTTATATTGGTGCTAGACATAGCTTGATATGGACTTGCCTTTGTAATTTCTACCGTAATTCGGGTTAGTCTAGACATAGATAACCTTAATTGCGTGGTTTTCATGAGTTCTTACGCTTAAACGCCAAATCAATTAATTTGACTAAGACATTAGCTAATTAATTGAGTGAGGTAGATTTGTTTCACAAAGACATTGGGTTCAAATATCTTTGTGAACTTAATCAAAAAAAAGAGGAATTTGCAAATGTATTGAAGTATTTTCTAATGACTTAAAGATTAGTTTGTCTATGAATTAATCGGATTAAGAGCTAAGTAAAATCAATCCCCTATGCCCGCTTTGTTCTCGTATAAATTTCGTTGTACTACCCAACTTAGTGTCTTAATTTAATTTGCTGTCTTTAACTATAGACTCAACCACTCTACCTTTTCAATTGTCCAAATATAATTTGTACTAGTGAAATTGGTAATTGTTAAAGTCAATCCCTGAGGACGATAACTCTTTCTCTCTCACTTTACTACTTGTGCGACCCGATACACTTGTCGGGAAATAGCGCATCAATGTCCTAGACGGTTACAGAGCAACATAATCTATAACAAAAGAGGGGCCTACCCGACAGCGGGAATGTCCAAAGTGATCTACTCCTCTAGCGGATGTTCTTCGTTGGCAACCTGATCTGAACAAAAAAATTTGTACATAGAGTGTGAGCTTTTAAACTCAGTGAGCGAATCGGCCTCGCGTTAATAAAATTCAAATACATTACCAGTCATGCAAGTATATCCAAAGGCTCAAATTCAACCAATAGACATAGTTAGAAATTACCTACAAGAAGATAAAAATTCATCCAATTCAACAAACGTTACTAGTACTCATCAATGGCAATATATCCCAGAGAGCGCATAGGCCAGCTCACCAATTCTGTATATTTCCGCCATGATACACAACCTCATTCTCTTAGCTAGGGCGCCTCACGGATTTATCACAAATCCGGGCTATATCCCTACTGAGGGAATCGTTGTCTCCACACTCATTGGTCAAGACACCTTTTCAACCGGGTTTTCCGCCTTGCCTTGAGAGGGGGTACTGTCCCGCTCAATCACAATCAATAGTAAAGTATTTCATATCATAATCAGAAGCACAATATAATATTCATCCATATAACAGGTATAGTATATAACTATATTATAGGTTTATAAACCACAAATCAACATAACAATTAAACTGTTTTTGAAAAGATTCAAACTTCACATCATCATGAGATACTTGTTTTGTCTTATCCATACTTTTGGATTAATTATCTCATTAGATTCGTCATTCTGAATCCACTTTCACCCTATGAATATTGGGAGTGTCCTACGACATACTTTTTATCACCAGTAATGCTAAAACTCTATTAAAACGGGGTCGTTTCACTCACCTGAATTCCGTACGAGTATCGCTTCTCTAAGTTGTTACGGACAAGAGTACTCAGGTGAATTTCAGTGTTCCGCTACGAAGATTTTCATGAAAGATTAGAGAAAATACGTTAAGATTGTTTTCGTACATATATTGTTCATACATACGGTTACTATTTATACATACGGTTACTATTCATACATATGGGTACTATTCATACCAGAAATAGAAAATACAATCTGTAAAAGAGTACACCAAATAAGTTTTCAGGAAAGAGTGGAGGGTCACATGGACACACTTAAAAACCAGGTCTTTCCTTAGCCAGAACTTTCCTAGACATGTATTCTTCACAGTTTACATCCTATTTTACTAATCAGAGAATTAAAATAATATGTAAGAAACTAAGGACAGTTTTTTTGATGTGGAAGATCAGCCAAAGCCGCAACCACAGAGCATACTTAAGAAAATAACTTCTAAAATTTGAAAGACATAGAAAGGACGTGGTATCCTTACCTAAGCAGAAAAGGAAAGTCCCAAAATCTCATAGGCCTAGCGTCGGAGCAAGATAAACTTAAGGAGAGAAGAAGAGAAGTTTGAAGGTGTGAGTTTATAAGTGAAATGGAATGGCCTATTTATAGGAAAAGTCAAGGGTACTATTTGACATTATGCGCTAATAAAATATTCAAGTTACTATTTATGAAAATTTACTGTGCATCTTAATAATTCGACTTACTGTGCAAAACGCGGCTTTGAATTTTTTTATTACTATTGAAACTTAAAAGGAAAACTATCCTTTCACCTTAAACCTTTAAGTTTCTTTTCAATTCAGTCCTTTCGCTTTAGTCCCTGAGAGTATTTTTACACATAAAACGTCATTTTCTCCTACAAATTTCTTTCTAGTTTTCTCTTATGATCAAACCACATCTAGTACTTGACATTTTGATTGTATAAATGAACAGTACTATATACGTAAATAGTATTATATGGGTGAATAGTACTGTATACTGAAATAGTAACAGTAGTTTGTAAATACGCATTTATATTTTATTTTTCATGGGTATTACAATAAACATCTATAATAATTTAAACATAAAGTCATAAATATTCATAAAGTCATAAATAAAATCATCCAAATATAATAATTCATACATTTAAAGTCTTAAACATGCATAATAATTTATAAAGTCATTAATAATTAAGAAAAATTACGTAATTTTTAAGAAAAAAATTAATTTATCCTCTTTAAATTAAAAATAATAATTTTGATATTTTATTTTATAGTATTTTCAATTTTATTAAAAAAAATCCACCACTTGTAGAATTCAAATTAATCCTTCAAATGGCTTGTTATAAATTTAAAGGACTATTTGAAACCAATATTTGTTATAGACTACTTTGAAAACGTTTATTGTCTAACGTAATACTTTGGCATATTTTAACCTTAAGGAGTTAACTTCAATTTAAATAAAATTTATGAAAATGAAAGAGGAATTTAACTAATATTTTTAGAGAAATAAAGTGAGAATATTATGTTTCAATTTGTTTGTAGTGGAACGGTGTAGATATAGAGAAAAAGAAAGCATTAATTTTTAGAGTAAATAAAACAAACTTTTTTTGAGGATTATTAATCAATTTTAGCCATAAAAAATTTTTAAAAAAATTAAAAAAAAAAAAGAAATCCGGGTCAATGGGTCGTCCGGGTTTTGACCGGGTCGACTGGGTCATGAGCATACCGGTCTAAAGTATTGACCCGGATCGGGTCATACCCCGGGTCGCCGGTTTCTGGGTCGATCCGGCCAGGTCGGTTCGGGTCATACAACACTGTATCTAACTACAATGTATTGAAATCAGGTTATTGAATTAATTGAATTTTATTGGCTATTGTTTATGTATTTATTTAGTTTGTTTATAATTATGGTAAGGAAAGAAGGAATCAACTCTCCTCCTTAGCTTTTCACAGTCATTGGATGACTATGATATTGATTGTTTATTTTGTTTAAAATGTCCAAGAACTTGAAAAAGAATCCAAAATAATTAATAATAATATTTTAAAAGAGGATACAAAAAAACGTGTCAAATATATTAATTATAATATTCTGAGCTACATTTTAATAAATTTATTAAATCTATTATCCAACTACATAAATTATTAAGAATGACTTTATAAACTGATTTAAAATAATTTTATAATATGATGGATTGGATTGTTGCAAAATAGTAAAAAAAAATCTATAAAAAGGAAGAAAAATAAATACTAGAAGTGATAGCTACTTAAAAATTAGATAGAAAACACAATTTTTTAATAAAAATTGGAATGAACATATTAAAATTATCATCGGTTAGTAACCATTGCAATAAGAATTTTCTTTTAGAAAATTTTAACAGTGGTTAAAGGTTGGTAAAAGTTTTTTTTTTTGGTAATAGCTCATCTTTATATAAATGCCATTAACGAACATACATATTAACCAATATTCTACCCCATCATCTAATTGTTTGAAATGACAATATTTTAAAAACATATAAAATATGTTTTGTTGATTCCATTTTACAAATAAAATTTCAAAAATTTATAAATTAGAATAGTCAAAATTATATTGGAAGATAGAAGGAGAGTCTAATGTGTGGGCATATCCTTTGGGATGATGCATGTACCAAAGAAAAGGATGTCCATTTTGGTAAAAAGGATGGATATTGAAAAAAAGACGAAAGCAAAATATGAGAGAAATACAAAATTTTGAGATTATGATACGTTGTCATATGTAGTGTGTTAATGTAGGAGGGAGTGGTGAGTATTCAAACCGTATCTGAGACAAATCTTATCTTTTCTTTAAGGAAAATGTTTTGCCTCCTAGGAGGTTCCTATACACATGATACACTGATTTAATGATTTTTTTAATTATTTAATTATTTTGTTATTTTTTAAATAAGTTAAAAAAATTTACAATTATTATTTTATGTTTATTATTTTACTTATAATTATTATTAAATCAATTGATACTTGTAAAATTTTTATTTTTTCAAAAAAATACTCAATAAATAGAAGCTGTTGGATTAAATTGATCCATTTCCATCTTATAGACTGTTGGTATCTGTAAAAAAAAAAAAAAAGACTTCATTTATGTCTTTTATTTAATTTTAGCTGCAACTTGTGCCCCACTTGTCTATGCGTATTTTAAAGTCTTGAAATAAAGTTTAACCCAAAAACAAAATGAAATGAAGTAAAAGGAGGTATTGGAAAAGGTTTAACCCAGAATATGAATTGAATCCAATTTGCTTCTGGAGCTTCTCTCCTTAATGGGATGAGAAGAAACATTAAGGCAACTCTACCACTCTGCAAATTGAGGCAGTGGAATAAGTAAAATTTTTGGAAAAAGTTAAAAAGGTCTATTGAGAAACAAATTTTGTGGAGTGTATTTTTCATGTGTTGGAGTTTTAAAAGCGAAATATGAGAAATACAGAATTTTGAAATTATGATAGGTTGTGTGGTATGTGGTAAAGAGGGATTGGGTCCGCTCCTTGACTTATTGGTCAAGGAGAATTCTTAAAGAACAGTGTCTGAATTTAGTATTTAAAAAAATTATAATTGCATCCATTTGGTCCTTTTCTGTTATTAGAAAAATCTACTATAGTTGAATCTCAAAATTTTTGTAACTAAAAATTGCAGAGTAATAAATAAAGAAATCAAATTGATCAAACACTATTTTTTAGAGGATATATTGAAATGCTTAATTTTTTTAAAATTTAAATTGAGACATATGTATAGTTTAATCAGTAATTTACTCAATTTAATTTTTAAAAATTATATTTGATTCAATTTAGTTATTTTTTATTGCTAAATCAAAAAAAAAATACTATTACTAAAACTCGAAATTTTCGTAACTAAAAGTCATAAAATAATAAACAAAGGGACCAAATTGATACAAATATCATTTTTAAAGAATAAATTAAAATACTTAACTTTTTAATTACTAAATTGTGAGTTCTATATAAATCAAGCAGTAATTTACACAAAATAACTCTATTTTACAAATGAAATAATGTGTTTCCAAATAGATATATATGGTTTAAGCATTTGTGGGGGCAATAGAAGTCATGTATCCACAATTTTACAAGTCAAGTCAACTTATATAGACATATTCTATAGAAAACATATTCCACACATTTTGTTTGTAGTGTCATAATAGAATAGATAGACGTGGAAGAATTATTTATAAGTGATATGTACTACATGGTCTCATAAGTTAAAAGAAGTCAACTTTAAATGTCGTGTTAAATTATAAATGTTTATAAGAATTTAAACTATTCACACAATTCTTATCTCATTAAAATAAACACACATTTTGTTGCATTAGTTCTTTAATATTTTTCTGGTTAAATTATGTTTTAGATTCTTATAATTTTACTCAATTTTCAATTTGATCCTTATAGTTTAAAATTTTATAATAAAGTTCTTACAATTTTATAAATTTTTAATTCAGTTCTTGTCACTAAACTTATTTAATGATAAGGCCAATTATACATGTATATATTGATACTTTAAATATGTATGACTTGTGTATAAACAAAAGTAAAAAATAAATAATGAAATGAGCTTAGATATTTGGAAAGTGATGTTTACCTTAAATGTTAAGTAATTTGGACAAGTTAGCCTGAATCATGTATATCTAGAGTGATCTCAAAATACATATTGACCATGCTAGCAAAATATACCAAAATATTAACCAAAATTTTAAAATTACAAGTATTCAATTATAATTTTTTCAAACTATTATGACCAATTAAAATTAAATAAAAATATAATGCTTACCTCAAGCATTTAGTTGGTACTGTTATGTCATAGATACTTTAATTGTTTATGGGAGAAAGGTTATATTAATTTCTAAAAAAGGTTGAAATAGAACTCCCAATTCAGACACAAACTAACAAGGTTGAATTGTATGTCTCAGTTATTTTGAAAAGGGTTTGATTAACTTTAAAGAAAAATGGTTTGATTTATTTTTAAAATATTTGAGTTAAATTTATTCTTTCAAATACAACAGGTAAATATAGGGAGTGTACCCGTAAGATATTTTACCCTATAAAAAAGAAAAAGAAATAATAAAGCTAAATCATTTAAGTTACTAGAGAAATTTTGTCTGGACAAGTCAATTGACAAGATAATATTAAAAGTAAAATGATTTTCGTTGAGATGCTATAGTTTTTATAATGAATTTCTAAAATTTGTTGAAATTAATAATTTTTTTGGTATATTTAATTAATTTCCCCTTCTAACACTCCTGTAAATAACAAATCTAGTCCATAATTTTTCAAATCAAGTCAACTCCTACACATTGCGTAGAGGAAAAGTAAGCGGAGTATGAATAGTTCACACAATTTTTTTCTTATTACAATTCAATTTGGAGCGTAAAAATAGGCAATTAAAGAGGCATTGAATGCAATTAGTTTAATGGTGACTTTGGTTAAAATCTTTTCAATAGTACACTAAATTCAAAGTTGTTTCAATTCATGTATCAAAATAAAAATAAAAAATGAATTAGATCTAGTAAAAATAGTTAATATTTATAAAATGATGAACTATGGTTTAATTATCTTTTTAGAAAAAATACTCATATTTAAGTTTAATAGTAACTGGAGCATGATTATCTTAGTGGAGGATGCCTATGAAATATATATATATATATATATATATATATGCACCAAAATAAATGTAACATGTAAGGTACTTCTTAGTTTATATCTCATTGATCAATTATCTGATTGATTGCAGATAATTTGAAACAAAATGTGTGGAGTATATTTTTCATGTGTTGTAGCGTTAAATTTGGTTGGACTGAGGAAACAAAATAAGTTTTTTTAATATTTAAAATGATTTCAATAATAGTATGATAATAAAAAAAATCATTTTCCTTCAGAATTTTCAAAATAATTAAAATGTTATACTTTAGTGGTAATATATAAATATAAATGAAATATTTATGAGCATGCATTACCTTTATTTCAAAAGTAACTCTGGCAGATCTGTAGGAACATGATAATGGGGAACAATTTGATGATTAATTTAACATTTTAACATATAGTTTTTCTTTTTATTCTTTTGTTGTTGTTGTTACGATGTTGTTACTAAATAAAATTATAGGAGGATTAGGTATCAACTATTATTTATTAGGGGAAAAAAAACTTATCTAGCTATCTTTCTCCTCCCTCCTTTTTTGTGCGAATTAAAAAAATTAAAATGAAGTTTTCTTAAAGTATACTTTGGCCATGATACCTTTTTTTTTTTTAAGTATAATTTTAAGTTCAAAAGTTTGGACCCTTCGAATTGCACAGTTTTGTCCTCAAATTTAGATTAGATTAATCGGATGATTCACATAATAAGAAGAACTACTGCAAAAAGCTTTCTTTTTTTTTTTGTTCTTCCAATTGTTTTGTCTTGTTTTCTTTGATCTGGATAGTGGATAGTTGAACGAATTTTACAGTTTTTGATAAAAGTGCAGAAGAACTAAGTTCATTGGCTTCGAGCCAAAAGAAATTTACAGTCTTTGGCCGATTTAAATTAGAATAGTCAAAATTATAATGAAAGATAGAAAGAAAGAGTATATTATGTGGGCATATCTTTTGGGATGATATAAGGGTCGAAGAAAAGGAGGTCCATTACTGTAAAGAGGATGGATATTGAAAAAAAGACGAAAGCAAAATATGAGAGAGAGACAAAATTTTGAGATTATGATAGGTTGTTGTGTGATGAGTATTCAAAACGTATCTGAGACAAATCTTATCTCTTACACTGTTGATATATGCAAAGCCAAGACTTCATTTATGTCTCTTATTTAATCTTAGCTGTAACTTGTGCCCCTCTTGTCTGTACCTATTCTCAAGTCCTGAGACCCACAATGCTAGAATCCAATTTGATCTGTCCACTCTGTTCTACTTAGCCTTTTGCGTAAATTCCTAAACAACTAGTCTTTAAATTTCCGATTTATTATCCATTACGCAACAAGTGAACCTTGAAATAAAGTTCAACCCAAAAAAGACCATGAAATAAAGTAATAATTTAGATTTTGAATTTTTTAATTTAATTAAAAAATAAAAAATTTGATTTTAGTATACATCAATTTAGGAAGAGCTCTACACTTTGAGCTTAGTAAGATCAAAAGACTATATTAGCCTATCATAAAATTACGTGAGCGATATCCTTCAAAGCAAGCCAAAAATTTAAAAAAGAAAAAAATACCAGAAAAATATATGCTGTTTTGAGTGGAGTCATTTGAGCATCAATTTTATTACCTACCTTTATATGAAAGGCTTCAAAAAAACTCTACTTTAAAGACAAGAAACATCAAGGCAACTCTACCACTCTGCAAATTGAGGCAGTGGAATAAGTAAAAGGAGGTATTGGAAAAAGTTAGAAAGGTCTATGGTGAAGGGCAGAGACTTGCTTGTGTAAGTGGAGGACAAGGACATTACCTATAGTCATGTTGACTAAATGACATTATTTAACATTTCCTTATAATTCCTAACCGGGTAATTGTTTCCCTGAAGGACATATAAAATATATATATATATATATATGTATATATCTTATAGCTTTCTCCTTCTTCCATTTCAATCTAAGAGGCCTTAAATCTACTAAACATGGCAAACCTTTGTTTTCATTTCATCTCCTTTATGTTATCACTACTTTTCCTCCTGGCCTGTTCCGTTTTGTGTAAGACGAATTTTAGTGTAGATGAGTTTGCACTTCTCGCTTTTAAGTCTTCTATCACTAGAGACCCAAATAATCAGTTGGCTAATTGGTCTATCTCTTCTTCCTTTTGCAATTGGGTTGGAGTTACTTGTGATCCTCTCCATCAAAGAGTAACGTTCTTGAATCTTGGTGACATGGGTCTTAAGGGCACCTTACCCCCACAACTAGGAAATCTATCTTCCTTAGTTGAACTTGATCTTTATGGCAACTACTTTCTTGGTCACTTGCCAAAAGAGTTACTCCAATTACACAAATTGGAAATACTCAACTTGAGCTACAATCAATTCAACGGAGAAATTCCATCATGGATAGGAGGCTTATTCACACTTCAACAGTTGATTCTCCGAAATAATAGTTTTGAAGGTTTTATTCCTCCAAGTGTATCTAATTTGTCAAAGTTAGAGACCTTGGATTGGGGATTTAATTCTATCGAGGGATCCATTCCACTAGAAATTGGAAGACTTCAACGATTAAAGATCTTATGCATTGCAGGGAATAAGCTTTCAGGAATTATACCTCCAACTATTTCTAACTTATCTGCACTTGAGTTGATTAATTTCTCCTACAACTCTTTAATAGGTATGTCTTAAAAATCATGTGATATCAATTTTGGTCTATCTATAACAATGATACATTATCGAATATTTTTTAAATATTTCTATTCCATCTTTTTATATTATGTTTTAGAGAATTCATTTTGTATGTATGTTTTGTGTACCAAAGTTATTTACTATCCTTCAGGATTAAATATTTCATATTTTTTTGTATTTTTTATCATTTTAAATTAAAAAAACAAAATAATAAAAATACAACAGGAATGAGTTTGCTAACTTTTTAAAACAATCATTGTCATGAAGTTATTCTTATTTCCTACTTTACTTCTGTAAAATAAAGTATACTTTTACTCTCTATAATTTTACTTAAATTTTTAAAGTCATGTGTTTTTCTTGGTCAGCTATTTTCTTAAAAAATATGTTCTTTCTTTTAAATCAACCGAGTATTGTAGAAAAACTCATAATAACATTAGAACTTTTTTTAATAAATGTCTTTTAAAAAATATCTATTATTAACTAAAGAAACATAAATCTGATGTAAATTTCTTTCGTCTTTTATTTGTATCTCCTTTATTGAATGGTTCGGAAATGAAGAAAACAGTACCAAACATTGAAGTCGTACTATATGATGTGTTACAATGCTATAAGGAATTAAGGATTAAGAAATTGTACTATATAAGTCTGAAAAAAATACAACTCAATCTTTAATAACAAAAGAGATGAAATTGAAATATAAATCAAAGCAGCAAATAAATACAACTCAATCTCCATGCAGGCCTAGCTATTTGAGTTCTCGCTAGCGAAAATTAGGAATGATGTTTCAAGGATTTTATGTCGTTAAAATTTCTCGATTTTAATTGTAGAGAATTTATTGTGATAGGTTAATAGTTTAAGAGGTTAAACGTAATTTCACTTTTTATAAATATTGATATCATTAAAATATAAAATACATTTTTATGTAGTAATTTATAATAAAAGAACCCAAAAAACAAAAATAACATTCATAATGAAATATAAGCAACTGAATTTGTTAAAAGCAAGTGACTTATTAAAAAATTGAATATTCCTCCCGCATGATATTGTTCCCCATTGTTAAATATGAACTTAATATTTGTTGACATTACAAGGTATAATTAGGAGCTAATCAATTGCTTGGCCCCATACCATCAACTAACTTCAATATATTAAAGTTGCAACAAATTTATTAGGGTCAAAATAATTTAGTTTGGGAAACAAGCAAAAGTTGTTCTATGCAAGCATAAGAATAATGCTTTAATGATTTTTTCTTGTTAAAGTTTCTCAATTTAAATGGTAGAGGGTTTATTGTAATAGGTTAATAATTGAAGGGGTAAAATGTAGTATTTTATTATAAATGATCCAAAGAAAATAATTTTTTTTATGAAACATGCAACATAATATTTAAAAGTAATTAAATCAATTTATTTAAAAAAATTAAATATTCCTCACGCATGATATTGTTGACTCATTGTTAAATCTGAGCTTAATATTTATTGATATTTCAGGAACTATTCCGAGGGAATTGGGTGATATTTCAAAACTACAAATTATATACTTGGGAAATAATCAATTGTCTGGCATCATACCGTCAGCTATCTTCAATTTATCGGAGTTGCAACAAATTGAATTGAATCTAAATATTTTGGCGGGAAGCATCCCTTCAGATATATGCCATCGGCTTCCAAATTTACAAGAATTGTCTCTTTACTCCAATCAACTATCTGGTCCTATCCCGTCTGGTTGGCAGCACTGCAAAGGGCTCAAAGTGTTAGTATTATCCTCCAATAGATTTAGTGGACTTATACCAACAAACATTGGCAACTTGACTATGCTTCAAGAGTTATATTTATATGATAACCTTTTGACAGGTATGTCCTATTGGTTATATCAAATCTCCATTTATTACTATTTGTTAGCAGAGCTACATTGTTAGACTAGACATAAATTCCAAATCATTTCTGTATCAATATATTGCCTCAGTTTGATTAGCGGAAGAGTTATTTTTCAGCCAAAACTGTTACATAATAAAACAATATGTTTTTCTAATACACACACATAAATAAATTGAAATGAAAAATATAATATAAAAAGAGAAGTTAGAATTAAAACTGTCATTATAATATAAACGAATTAAAAACAATAGCAGTTTGTTCTTTGTCACTGATTAAACAGTGTTTAGTTTAAACAGTTAATACTATATTACTCTTTAATTTTTATATTTGCTTATATGACAAATATAATTTTTTTAGAATTTTTATATGCATATAACTCACATGTGTGTATATCATTAATTATTTGCTAGAAAAAAAAATTGCGGAGCTTTATATATTCTTAGTACTGTGAAAGTATATACTGCGTCAATTTGATTTAGCCAAAAAACTTTTACATAATAAAACAAGATGCTTTTCTACATTTCTCTCTCTCTCTCTCTCGCTCTCTCTCTCTCTCTCTCTGTCACACACACACACACACACACACATAGATTATGATGAACAAGACGCATTACTTAACTAAAAAATAACAAAGGGTTATAATTTTCTAGGTTGATATTATTAATGTGTACATTTATAGTTTACATAATATAGTTGGAATAATAATTTGATATCCAGTGAGATGCTACTATTTATAATGAATTTCTAAAATTTGTTGGAATTTAATTTTTTTTGGTAAATAAAATATCTATTCCACACATTTTATTTCTAAATTCATAAGGATAATTGATTTGAATCTATGAACATATAAAAAAAAATTGAGCAACCAACCTTCCGTCATTTTTAATGAATTATTTTAACAAATTTACTTTCATAATTTCAATCATCCGCACTAGTCAGTAGTAAAATCTTTTGTCAGAATAAGATTATATGTTTTTGTCCTTCTAATGTTGACCTTTCTATCTCTAGCTATCATATTGATTTATATGTCTTTTCAAATCCGAATGATAGTAATTTTCTATAGCAAGTAGATGAATACACCTAAATTATCAAGAGGAGGACGAAGCCATTGCCTATAGTGATGTTGACGAAATGGTATTATTTCACATTTTGTTACCCCTACAACTCGAAAACCTATCCTCTTTAGTTAAACTTTATCTTCATAATAACTACACATATTGTAAATACCCAACTTAAGCTAAAATGAATTTACTGAGGGATTTCTATCTTGAATTTAGAAAAAATGTGATATTAACAACGATCTATCTAACACAGATACATTTCGTAAATTTTCTGCATATCTTTCTATTCAATATTTTCAAATTATGTTTTATAGAATTGATTTTGTATATGTGAGTTTGTGTCTAAAAAGTAAGTGTACTATTTCTCCTTCAACATTCAATTTTCCCTTTATTTTGTATTTTTTTATCTTTTAAATTATATATAAAAAACGAAATGAGGACAATACAACTAGAAAGGGTTTGGTAACTTTTAATTTAACAATAATTATTGTCATCATAATTTTTTATTTCTTTGATTACGCTTTATATATGCATGTTTTGTGTGTGTATATATGTATAGATTTCTCTGTTTACTTGGTGCTTATGCGATCATCATTCATGTGGGTTTTGTGACAAAGCCTGGTTTTCTTCCGTCTTTCCATTTTATAAAGGTTCATCATACTACCAATTATTTATTTTCTTACAAATATTTCTTAAATATAACTTTTGATATAATTTGTATAGTTAAAACAGTTTCAACATTTAAATCATGTGTTTTTTCTTAGTTAGCTATTTTCTTTCTGTAGTCAATATTGCTAGCTTATATTTTTATACAAGTTGTTATATAATCTAATTAAGAAATAAATTTTTAAAAGTAATCAAATCATTTTATTTAAAAATTTGAATATTGCTCTTGCGCGATATTGTTGACTCACTGTTAAATGTGGGTCTAATCTTTATTAACAATGGAGGATATATTCCAATAAAGATGGGTTTAATGAATTGTTTGGCCTCATACCGTCAACTATTTTCAATAATATACAAATTGAATTGAGTAAAAATAACGAAAAGAATATAATTAACATTCTTTATAAAATATAAGCAACTAAATTTGTTAAAAGTAAATCAGTTTATTAAAAAGCTGCCGCATGATATAGTTCTTCGATTCTTAAATGCGAACTTAATTTTGTCGGTATTGTAGGACATATTCCATCAACTATCTATAATATGTTGGAGTTGCAATACATTCATTTGTATCAAAATAATTTGTGGGGAAGCATCCCCTCAAACATATGTCATGGGCTTCCAAATTTACAAAAATTGTCTCTCGATGAGAATGAATTATCTGGTCTCATCCCATCTGGTTGGCATCAATGCAAAGGGCTCTACTTTTTATCATTAAGTTCCAACAAATTAAGTGGACATATACCAAGAAGCATTGGAAACTTGACTATGCTTGAACAGTTATACTTAGGTGATAACCTTTTGACAGGTTTGTCGGCTATATCAAATCTCCATCTATTACTATTTTTTATATATTGAAAACTTAAATAATAAAGCCATATGATAAAGTACGGTCACTACAGTATAAATTTGAATAAAAAGTAACAACAGTTTAGTCTTTGTCATTGATTAATAGTTTGAATGTTATACAGTTATTGTTACATTATTCTTTAGTTTTCATATTTGCTTATAATAATTGTAATTTTATAAAATTTAGTTATGCATACTAATTACACATGTGCATATATATAAACACACACAAACACACTATACAATTATGACATTTTGAAACATTCCAAAATTCGGATACTTTTTAACTTCATTGCAAATTTTCTACAATTTAATTATTTCAAAGCTTTCGATCAATTACATTTTTAAAGTCAAATTATCACGAAATGAAAATTATAATATGTACTTGAACTAAAAAAATGAAAATTTGTAAATTTATCAGTTATAGCACTTTTTTTTTTAAATGACAAGCTAAATCAAAAGTTATTAGCGAAAATTTATTGTTGAGCCACCAATTATGTTACATAATAAAACAATGTTCTTTTCTAATACACACACATATATATCCTTCCAGTGTTATTCGAATTAGATGTATATGTTTGACCTTACTATTAAATTTATTTCTATATTTTTATATATGACTTGAAGCCTTATGTGATCATTAGTCTATGTATTACTAGATAAATGAGCTGAAATACAAAATATAATATAAAAAGAGAATTTAGAATTAAAACTGTCATTATAATATAAATTTAAATTAAAAATAATAACAATTTGTTATTTGTCACTGATTAATAGTGTATATTTTAAATGCTATATTACTCTTTAATTTTTAAAGCTTTCAATTTATTATTGATTTAAAATCAAATTACATGATAAAATGAAAATTATAGTGTGTATTTAAATTTAAAAAATGGAAATTTGCAACTTTATATTTTTTTTAAAAAGTTACTTTATCAATTGTAGCACTGTTTTGTAATATTTTATAATTTACTTATTTATTGCTAGGAAAAAAAAGTTAAAGGAGCTATATATGTTCTTGGATATCTCTAACAAGATTCTTTGCAAGATACTTTTCTACTATATATACATGTATATTTTATGATGAACAAGATGCATTACTTAACTAATAAACATAAAGGGTTTTCATTTTCTAGGTTGATATTATTAAACTGCACATTTATAGTTTATATATATATATATATATATACACATGTAATAAAAAAATGTTTATACAAATATAACTGTGGCCAACAATTAAAATGTATTATCTCCACTCTAGCATTGTGTTTTACAGTGTCCCTTTATTAAAACGTATATCATAGGTAAAATTAATTATCTTGGTATTGCTTATTTAATTTATATATCTTTTAGTGACTTTTATTGAGACTAGAAAGATAAAAACTAATCTATCGACCAAATCAACTTATATAACTTCCATATATAATTTTCTTTGTTTATTAAACTTCGTATTTTCATTTCTAGGTCCTATCCCAAAGGAGATTGGTAATCTTAATAAACTTGAAGTCCTATTGTTGAGTAATAATTCTCTCTCCGGTAGCCTTCCATCCAATTTTGGATGTGGCCTTCCCAACCTAAAAGAGCTATACTTGTGGGGAAATGAACTTTCTGGAAGAATTCCAAATACTATATCCAATGCTTCTATGCTTAAAGTTATATCCTTGGCGGACAACAAATTCACTGGAGTAATACCTAGTACACTTGGGAATTTAAGAGATCTTCAACTGCTAACTGCTTATAGTAATAAGTTGACCATTGAAATCAACTTTTTCACTTCCTTGACAAATTTTAGGCATCTTCAAGTATTGTCTTTATCTGAAAATCCTTTGAATACAAAACTTCCCAAGTCCATCGGAAATCTATCGAATTCTCTAGAAGAAATTATGGTAGATTCTTGTGGAATTTTTGGTAACATACCATTAGAAATTGGGAATGTTAGTAACTTGTTTAGACTTACTTTGAGCAACAACAATTTGAAGGGATCAATACCTACTACAATAAACAAGTTACAAGATCTCCAGTATTTGAGTTTGGCTAACAATGGGCTGCAAGGTTGTATGTTTGATACGCTCTGCAAAGTTAGAAAATTGGGCTACATACATCTAAGTAGAAACAAGCTTTCGGGGAAATTGCCTACATGCTTGGGAAATCTAACCTTTTTAAGAGAGATTTATTTGGACTCTAATTATTTGATTTCTGAGATACCTTCTTCTTTTTGGAATTTGATTGACATTTTGGAAATAAACGTATCTTCCAATATGTTATATGGACATATTGAGATAAGAAATTTCAGAGCTCTTATAAAGTTAGATTTATCAAGAAATCAAATTTCTGGAAACATTCCTGCCTCTATTGGTGACTTGCAAACTCTTGAATATCTTTCCTTAGCTCATAACAAATTGCAAGGAGATCTTCCCGAATCAATTGGGAATTTGGTGAGCCTAGAATACTTAGACTTATCCCAAAATAATTTGACTGGTGAGATCCCCAAGTCCCTAGAATCACTTCATTATCTTAAGTTCGCAAATTTTTCTTGCAATGGATTGCAAGGAGAGATTCCTAATGGTGGGTCTTTTGTAAATCTCACTGCAAAATCATTCTTCATGAACAAAGCTCTTTGTGGAAAGCCACAACTACAAGTTCCACCTTGCCAAAAAAGAATGAAGCATAAGTTAGCTAAGGGGATACTCCTACTAAAATACTTATCTCCTATATTGTTAATTGCTATTGTTGTTTCTTGTATAATAGTGATAATATATAAAAGAAAAAGGGCCAGTGATCCAATCCATAAGGAGTTATCCTCTCTTGGAACTATAGGAATGATATCGTACCATAAACTTCTAGAAGCAACAAATGGATTTAATGAAAGTAATTTCCTTGGCAGAGGAAGTTTAGGTTCAGTGTTCAAGGGAGTACTTTCAGATGGGATGATGGTTGCTGTTAAAGTATTTGACTTGGATAGAGAATCAACTTCAAGGAGTTTTGATACAGAATGTGAGGCAATGCTCAGTTTACAGCATCATAATCTCATTAAGATTATGAGTTGTTGTTCAAATATAGATTTCAAATCTATAATAATGCAATTCATGCCAAATGGAAGCCTTGAAGATTGGTTACATTCTGATAACCTTTGTCTTGATTTCTTGCAAAGATTGAATATAATGATAGATGTGGCATCTGCATTGGAATATCTTCATCATGATTCCCCAAGACTTGTTGTTCATTGTGATATAAAACCAAGTAATATTTTGATGGATGAAGAAATGTTCGCTCACCTTAGTGACTTTGGCATTTCAAAACTCTTAAATGAAAGGCAATTTGAAACACATATAAAGACATTTGCTACACTTGGCTACATTGCACCAGGTGATGGATGACTTGCACTTATAACTTCTTATGTATATACATTTCTTTGTCAATTTTTTCTACTTATAGATACTACCACAATTAGTAGTAATGATGCCAAAATGTTTAGAATTGGGTATATTATACATAAATATATGTATATACAAATTTGAAGAAAACTATTAGTGGCCTAGTATTTTTTCTTATCATTAAAATCATGCTCACCTTATTTGATCAAACAATGTAATCATTTCTTTTTATACAAATTGGTATACAGAGTATGAATCTAAAGGAATTGTGTCCACAGAAGGAGATGTGTATAGCTATGGTATTGTGCTTTTGGAAACATTCACGGGGAAGAAGCCAACAGATGATTTGTTTGATTCAAGATTAAGCTTGAAAAGATGGGTTGGTGAGTCAGTGCCTAACAAAGTGATTAAACTTGTGGATTCTACTTTGATACAAGAGGATGAAGAGTATAATAGTATGATAATATCGGTAATCTCATCCATATTGATCTTAGCTTTAAATTGCTGTGCAGACTTGCCTGAAGAGCGATCTATCATGAAAGATGTAGTAGCTTGTTTAAATAAATTTAAGGTCAATTTTTTACAAAAGTCTTAGAGAGAGCTCAGTGTCAAAACATAAAGTTAATTGAAAGTTTGAATGTACTTTACTTTATTCTTTTTTGTTTATGAAATTAAGGTCCAAATATGTAGAATTTTGAGGTGTCAATAACCTTCAAACAATTTCCTACTATTGATCTTTATTTATTTCATTATATTGTTACTTAAATCATTTTTATTGTTTTATGTTCTTTGAATTTTATTTGATTAAAGTCTTCTCGTTATTTTGGACCAAAAACAAATGTCCCTTTTTTTTTTGGTTAGGGAAAATGTCCCTTTTTCTTTACATTCAAACATGCCAATTTGGAAAATTTGAATATATTAACATTAAACAAGGCAATTAATTAGTGGATTAGAATCATGACTTGCTATTCAAATTGACATGCATACTATGGTGTCCTGCTTTTGAAACTTAAACAAAAGAACAAATTTTATGTGTTTGTGAGCATTTGTGTGCATATATTTGGTTAATTCATATTACTTTGACAATTGAAAACACAAAGGTAAGGTATCTCTTATATATTAATATATATCAAAATCATCAAACAATGAACAAATTTTAACCTTTTCTTTATAAAATCATAACATTCTTTTTTCTTAATTATGATTACAATTACGTTGAATTTTTTATTATTTAAATTAGACATCCTCAAACACTACAAAAAAAAAACACGATATTAGAGACAAAAATTACAGACGAAATGTGATCCATCTTTGATTCCATCTCTAACACATTGCAAATCTATCTTTGATTTGCGCCAGGTATCAGAGATAGATTCTAGGACAAAAATATTCCATCTCTGATATATTCCATCCCTAATTTCGAAACTAGAAATAAGAGACGGATTGGTTCATCTCAAAATTTGCGTCATATTTTTTTTAAGTGATGAAGTTTTTTTAAAAAATATCGGAGATGAAAATCTGCAACAGGAAATTCGTCTCTAATTTTTTGAATTTTTCAAAGATGGAATTTCCTATGAAAGAATTTTGTCTCTATTTCAACTTATTCTAAACAACGTAGTTTTAACATTAGAGACGAATTCACCCGCCTCTAAAATCCCTCTCTAGTGTCTTAATAACTAAGCCCTCGTTCCCAAAATCTCATTTTCAGCAACCATCATCTCTATGCTCCCTCTCATTTGTCATCCCTTTCTTCTCCTTCAATATGATGGTCGTGCCTCCAAAGCTGTCTCATTCTTCCATTTCGATCATCTCTTTCATCCTTGTCTCTCCTCCCTTCGCGGTCCATCTCGGTCGACGTGTAAGTATATTTTTTTTTTTGTGTTTTTTTCTTTGGTAGTCTCTCTCTATCTCTAGATGCTCTTTCTCCCACACTCTATCTCTTCCTTCCCCTCCATTATGATTCTTAAAATCTACCTTGCTGTAGCTAGTTTTCCTTTAGTGTTGTATGTTTTTCATCTATCTCGTCCTAGTCATCGCCTCTCCTTCCTCCGTGGTGCATCTCGTCTGGCTGGGTAAGTTAATTATTTTTTTCTATGTAATTTTCTTTTTCTAGTAGTCTCTCTATCCGTTGATGTTGTTCACCAGCCCAATATAATAAAAGAAATTGAAAATTTTGTGAGCAAAGAGAAAGTGATAATGGTGATGGGAGAATTGGGATTGGGTGCCAAGAAAATATATATTTATTGTTTTTTAAATGATTAATTCAACAATAGGGATGGAGTAATTTAGGTATCTTGTATCTCTAGTAATCGCTGATTGAATTGCTCCTTTTAAAGAGCACTGCTTTGGTTGCAAATGAATAGAAGTTGTTCTAAGTTTCCTAGTGCAATCAGTACACCACAACTTTTAATTCTCACTTGAACTAATAATATTGCTCAAGATTTGAATAGTTGAGACTGCATATGTGGAAAGGAAATGAAAAGTTCATTGATACTCTTTTTTTTAATGTTTTTAAATAAAGAGGAGTGAAGGATAAAGAATTTTCAACTGACGTTTTAAATTTTTTTTTAAGTTCTTTTAAGTCAAATTATTATAATTAATGATTTTAGAAAAAGAACATTTGTTAAAATATAAGATTTGTTAATTTTTTTAGTTCATTTACTGCATTCCTGCCTCAGAGCATATGCGTATGGTAAGATCTCTACAATCATTCCACTTTTAAATCAATGATTAAGGTTAATTAAATTTTTAAGTATATAACATTGACTGTCACGACCCGCTACCTGGGGCTGTGAATGGCACAGTGACACTACTCCCTATCACTGTAAGCCTCTTATTTTACTACGATTTTTGTATTATTCACTTATGTGGAAGCATCATGATTCTATTTATTTAATCATTAGTAACCACATGTTTCTTACTAACATACAATTCATATGATAGAAATTCACTAAATCATTCATTCATCTATATAATAAATTTGATATCAAACAATTTAATTATCATCTATTTTAATCAACTTAATAACGTCATAATAATAATTATATGAATTATGAAAATTTCAACAATTATATATGTTCACGAATTCCAATAATAATCCCCATATGATTCCAACTGTTCTAATGACTAAGGTTTCAATGAACCTTCCAGCAAATGAAAGGTTAACAATACTCCTCGAGTGAGGGTTTCACTTCTTCTGTTGCATAAAAAAAAAGGAAATAGAGAGTGTGAGTTTATCGAAACTCAGTGAATGTATCAACTCAGTGTTAAAATCAAAATTACATACCAAACACAAACAAGTCTAAATTTCAACTAAAAGCATAGTAGGAAAATTACTAGATTAATTTAACACATAATATCACAAAATCACAATCCACACAAGGTGTGGTACTCGTCACAAGGCGAGGCCACCCCGGAAGCAT
This sequence comes from Biancaea sappan, assembly GCA_037074585.1. NCBI lineage: Eukaryota > Viridiplantae > Streptophyta > Magnoliopsida > Fabales > Fabaceae > Biancaea > Biancaea sappan. The sequence continues at coordinate 30,331,728 of CM073493.1, forward strand.
CACTTTATCTCCGGTCCCACTCGCCCTTAGTGATGCATGACCTAACCATCTCACTAGTAGGGAGCCTCTCGGGTATGGCAACGCCACCTAGGCTTCCATCAACCTATTGTGACTAAATTGTAACATCCCAAGTTTTCGAGTGTTACTGTTGCTATGATATTGTATAGATGTGAAAAAAAAAATTATGTGGGAATTTTTTTTTTTTGCTTCTACATATGTGTGAGTATGTTGTTTAATCTAATGGAAAAATCATTTGTAGGTTATGTGTAATGAGCTAGAGAAATTTAATTTTTCATTGAATAATGTAACACCATAGAATTGTAATCTTATGTCATGAAAGTCAACTCTATCATGGCATGAAGGTAGACACTGGTACCTACAGTTGTATTGGTGGTCAAGGAGGACTATACCCCTTGTAAAGTGTGGCTACAGTAGTGTTCTGGGGAAAGGTTCACAAGTTTGGAAGCTGGTATAGTACGAGAGGTTATAGTGAGGCGAAGGTATAAGGGAAGCGTGTTTATTAAAATGGTTAAGTGCAGTGGAATTAAGAAATTTGCAACAGTTAAGAAGAGAAGAGTTGGTATTAAAAAAAAAAGGAATGTTCTTGTTGGTAAGATAGGCTTATAATCAAAATTATATGGTGATGCACTAGTGAGGGATGTATTGAGGAAGAAGAAGGATTTCTATTGTGGTTAAGAGGAGAGTTTTGGTAAAATGTCTGTTGCTATATCGTGGGTTAGAGATTGATACTTGGCTTAACCACATGGATGGTTTCCTTTAGCCCAAGGATCTTGAAGGGAAATCAAGTTGAGATTGGGGGTGGAAATTCGTAGGCTGAATTTCTTTAAAGGGAAGTATTGTAACATCCCGAGTTTTCAGGTGTTACTGTTGGTAAGATATTAGTATAGATGTGAAAAAAAAATATGCGGGAAATTTTTTTTCGCTTACTTATACATATGCGTGAATATGATGTTTAATATAATGGAAAAATCATCCATAGGTTATGTGTGATGAGCTGGAGAAATTTAATTTTTCGTTGAATAATTTAAGAGAGGGACCCATGTGGTAAAATTACAATTTCTAGAAAATAGGATTGTTGGGGGACTAAATATAATGTAAGGTGAAGTTTCCTAAGTGTGGCGAATATTTTGAAAAGGAACTAATTTAATTGAGTAGATTGGAGAAAATATTTGATTTTGCATTGAAGTCCCTATCTAAAATTCAATGAAGGAATTAATAGAGGACTAAGTAGCAATTTTTGAGAATGCACCCCAACACTTGAACAAATTTCAGACCTTTTACTCTCTCATTCTCCTCATTTTCCTCTCACCGTCCTCTTCCTCTCTTTCTCGCCTCTCGCACTCAACCCCATGGAACCATGCTTCCTCAGCCTTTGGCAACTGTCCTTGGACATGACCCTCTAGCAACCCGAGCATCACTGGAGAATCTCTAATGAGGTAAGGTTCCCAAAACTTCTCCATTTTATCTTCTTTTTGGACTCAAGAATTTTTTTGGCAGATTTATGGGTTTAAATGGTGAAATTTGAGTATGGGTATTAATTTAAAACATTCCTACATGATTAATGATGTTAATGGAACAAAAAATTTGGAGAAAACTAGGAGAAATTCATGGATTTGGGGCTGATGAACATAAAATTCAAATTTGTTAGAAAAAAGTCAGGTTTTGAGTAGAAAGGTTGGGATTTGGTGATGAATGTTTGAAAATAATTGATTCATCTTGTTTAGGATGATTCCTAGTGATTAAGGGTGTGATTTAGAGCTAAAAATCATGGATTTTGATCAAGATTTAAGTTAGGGATGAGAGAAAGCTGAGATGGGATGCAAAATCGCGAAACAAGGGAGGAAGTTCTGCATGTCACTACTGTAGCGCTAGCATTGTGCACTACAACAGTGGTTCACAGAATGCCTTCTGGTCAATTTTCAAAATGTCATAACTCTCTCATTTGAACTCCTTTTAATCTTATATCATTGGAAAGTTTTTTAAGTCTATTTTCCAATGGTATAAGTTTTATTGGAAAGTTATTTACTGTTTAGGAGTTATCATTGAAAGAGTAACTAAAGGTCAAAGTTGGTATCAAGTTTTTCCCTATTTAGTGACCTTGACATGTTTTTATATGGTTGTTTCATAGGAATGGATTCTTTGATGTGTCTTCCACATCTTTTGGGGATGTAATGGATAGCTTCATGTTAAGGTGAGGGAATTCTCTACCTTGCTCTTGTTAGTTTCCCTTATATTATTTCCCTAGCATAATTAGTGATTAAAATAAATTGTCTTGTTATGAAAATGTGAATATGAGAACGTATATGTATTAAACCCCTCGCCTATAAGGTATGCTTAGGTGAATTTCAATATGATTGTGAATTTGGATTGGGGTGCCATAAAATAAATTATATGCTAGGAAGATTTTATGAAACCGTTCTCTATATGGATTTTGATCTAAGGCCACGACTACAAATTAATATATACGGATTGAACTATGGGGTGATGTCATTGACTATATGTGGAAACATGCACAAATCCCTATGTCAATGAACGAAGGTACCTAGTAAGCGTGTGTATTCTTGTAGACCTATTTTCACCGTTAAGTAGAGTTGAGGCAACACCTACATATATGCCTACATATATAAATTCCATCACACCTTTTACGGTGGTGCAAATTGGTTAAGGATCATGTAAGCATGTGTGAGGTCTAGCCAACCAATAAGTTAACACCACGAGTACACATGTATGCACACCTATTAATTTTCCAGTTTGTAATGACTTCTTTATATCCAATTTTTGTGTGTGGAGAATTTGTACATTTTCTTGCATACATCACCATGCTAACCTTAGAAAGAGTTGAAAGGAATATGTCTTTATGTGGATTAGAGCATCGTATAGCGTTTATCGAACAGGGTCGATATATGATATTGTCATAGTAATGTATTATATTATAATTGTGGTCAGAATAATGCATTATACTATGAGTAGAACACCTCATATATATATATATATTATGAATCCTTTTGGATCTTGATTGGATGAAAGTTATGTTTTTATTTAATTTAGATTCAAGAGCAGTTAGCGAATGAGTAATAAGGTTTGTATTTTGAATCTTGATGGTATTTTTGAGATTTCCAAGAGGGAATGAGAGTTAACAAATTTGATTGTGCTACTTGGATAATGTTGTTGTCTATTAATTTCCTTGTTGTGCGGTGATGACATGTAAGATGCCGGAGTTTTTTGTGCTGGAGTTATTGGCACTCAAAATATCTTCAATGTGTTGGAGTTATTGGCACCTAAATTATCTTTATTGTGCCGGAGTTTTTGGCATCTAGACTATCCTTTTTGTGCCGGAGTTATTGGCACTCGTATTACATGAGATATACCGAAGTTTTTTGCATTTATCTTAATCCTTGTGCCGGAGTTATTGGCACTTGTGAATACCCCTTTTTTATGCTAGGGTTATTAGCACCTAGACTATCTATACCTTGCTAGAGTTATTGGTACTTGTTATGATCCTAAATTTAATTGTGAACTATATCAGCTATTGAAAATTTATTGGTACTTTACTCTAATTTATTGTGTCTTTTTTGTGGATCGGTATGATTGGCTGAGGGTGAATATCTATTGTTATGAGTTGATATGAATTGTAACATATTTTTGCTTGTGTTATATAATCATTGACAATTTATTTAAGATTTAGTGTAATGTGGAATTATTTTTATGTCGGAGCATATATACATATATACTTGGTATGTATAAGGATGAGATATGCAAGAATGATAGTACCGGGAAGCCAAGGTTATGTGGTTCAGTAGAATGGATAGTGTTTGGCAAGTGTCGAATCGAGGCATCAATAATCATACTTTAATGACATTACTTGTATGAACTTCTATTGCAATATGGATATATATATATATATATATATTTAAGGGCTGGGAAGAATTGTTGGGTTCTTTGTGGTATATTTGTGAATACCTTTTGGTTATTTAATTTTGATGTCTTAATTTGCTTTTATGTTTGCATGGATGTATGATTATGTTAGGTAGTGTTTTATTGGTGAGTCTTGTAGATTAGGCTTACCTCCTCACTGGTTCACGCCACTACGATGCCAAATCGCCCAGAATTGAATTTGTGGTAATTTGCAGTATAGTGATCCCCAGGTCGTATTCACTCAAGGAGCCTCACTTCTTGATACTAATTAATCATTCTAAACACCTAAACACTAATTAAGAGTACATAAACGTGGGGGGGGGGTTTTGTAGCAGTACTAACAAAATAAAAAAAACAGAACAGCAATTAAATACTACAACAGCAGCAAAATATGCAGCAACAGCAGTAACAACAGTAACAGTAGAAGCAGCAAAAATTGCAAGATATTGACAGTAAAGAGACTATGTAATCAGCCACTAGGATTCATGGGAGTGTAACTATCATTACCTAACTCATTGATTCAATTTTATTCTCATTCCATTGTTTGGTTCTTTATGCAAATGGTTCTAGAATAACATCTAGAATTTAATGCTACTAATTACAGTCAAGAACATCTCTCTACTATAACTAGATGCATTCAGTGGGAAATCTCAACCAAACCAAGTTAAATATATCATCTAACTAGTCATTTCGCCTTCCTCATTTTCCTAATCAGTCAAGCAAGGTTATGTCTTATATAAGTCAGTTTATGTTACATTCTCAAGCTCTAATCAAAATTTGACAGCAAAATAAACATGACAGCAAAACAGAAATGAAATGAGATGAAAATGGAGAATAAAACACTTAGCTTGCATTCTTAGTTCAAGCTACAACATCCCAGTGGTCTAGTGACTAATTACAATGGAAACTTAGCCCTCCATGAGAGCAAAACAGCAACCAATAGAAGTAAAAACAGAGAGGAAGAGAGAGCTGCGAATTTTCTAAGTCTGGTTACAAAATAAAAGTGTTCTCCTCCTAAAAACTGATGCCCCTTCAATGCCTTAGAATATTCTACCCTAGATGCTTTCTTCCATGATGTGGCAGCACTTTGACAGCAAAACAGCAGCATAATTAATGTTTCTGCAGCAGCAGATAGGCATGGCAGCAGCAGATTTAATATTTCTGCAGCAGAAAGTAACAAACAGCAGCAGAATATAGGTATGGCAGCAGCAGAACAGCATGGAAAAATTAATATTTCAGCCTTGCTTTCAGACCTACGAAATTTAATATTCATGCCCAAAAATTCTGACTACATGGCATTGAATAAGAGTTCAAGTAGGCCCTACATCCAGCATATCCTAGTCAGCATCTGCATCACCCAAAAAGTGCCACATTAGCATCCAAATCAGCATCTTTGTCCATGTCAGCATTTTTCTCTCCAAAATTAAGATTTGTAGGAATTAGATTGAGCATTTTGCAATTCAAGTTCTAAAAATATAAAATTGAAACACATTCAATCCATAAATAGTTTATCCCCAATAAATTCCAAAGCATAATAAAATTAGAGAATTGGCAACATTGAAATAGCCATAGGACTAAGATAGGGACTAAAAAGTATATAAAAATGCCTGATATCACTCACAGTTTCAAGTTCTGGAGACGATTCGGTTTGATGATTTGAGTAGTGAAGATGCCTCCCCCTTGGTCTGGGTTAAGGTATTTGCCTTTTTTTTTTCTATGTTAACCTTTAGTATTGGCCTGTAATCAGGTAGGCCACCTAGGTTTTATATATGTCTTGTTTGGTTTAGTTGGTCAAATAATAGGCTTGCGGTGGTATGGGAGACATGCCGTCCGTGCTGGTCACATGCTCGGTCTTGGGAAGTGACAAAAATTCATTGCCCCGAAATTACTCCTGAGACTTTCTAGATTACTCACACATGAATGGGGGGATACCAGGCCATTTTCACAATCAAAGCCACCAGGGCACGTGCAATTATGCACCAACACATTCTCATGATTCATTACACATCATCAATTCTGATATCGTTATATCATTTACAATCTTGTTAACTTACGATATAGAGGTAACACTTTCCTTTTTATTTAATTATCATTAAATTACCATTTTAGTTTTTATTCCAACCTTCGTTTCCTAATCTATAACTTCTGAAAATTCTTCCGATACCAATCCATGATTAGTTGTACCATGATTAAATCAACAAGGTGTTGTTTGACATCTAGCATTTTACACTATTTATTAGTCCCTAACTTAGTTCTTTTACTACTTTCATCTTACAAATTATCCAATTTTGCTATGTTTTGAGATTTATTAGGTATAAATTAATTACGGATTGAATATGTTTAAAATTGATAAATTTAGAACTTAATTGATTTATGGCCCAATTTAATTCCATTGTTTATTTTAGACTTAAATTCATTAGAGAATATATGCTGGCTTGGACGAATTTGATGACAAGGACGATGATGTGCCAACTTTCTGGTGACATAGAAGTAGACTGGGCATGTTCCTTGATTGTTATACTGATGTGGATGTTGTAGGGCCCATTGTTTTCCAATGACAATATGCACTCAATTTTTTTGCATTTCTGAGTTAGCCAAAAACAGCTTCTGCAATGGACAGTTTTATGCAGCAAAATTTATTAGACTTTGCAGCACCTATTTCATGAACTCCTATGCACAATGCTACTGCATAATATGAATTACAAAATTGAAAGAGCTTTTATACTCCTTTTGCCTTTGATGATATTCCTAAAACGTTAAATTATTTTTAACTAGCAAGAGTTTAAATTGTTTGTTAATCATCAAAATTCAAGTATTAGCTATGAATACAATGGGGTCAACATACTTGTTGTAGGTTTGCTTTTACCTTTATTGGTAATAGGCTATGTTTTTTTGGCCTAGCTATAGAAACAATCTTTTTAGCCTTGAAAGAACTTTTAACTTGATTTCCCATTTGACGAGCATCACAAAGTCTATCCTTTTTAAATTTAATTTTGGGTAACCCAATTACAAGTTCTTTTGAGACTAGTTTGTCTAAAAGGCTCATGCTAGCATGGGCTAAACTTCTATGCCAAAGCTAACTTTCATCATTAATACTAATCAAACAAGCAGAGTCTATAGAATGATCTTCATCAAGATTTATAACATAAAAATTATTGATCCTTTGACTAACAAGCTTAATTTTCTTATCATCAATGTTTCCAACTATGCAATGAATTGAATCAATATAACTTTGTTTCCTTCGTCACATAATTGACTAATGCTAAGCAAATTATGGTTGAGGCCTTCAACGTATAATTCATTTTCAATAGATGTTGAAGAATGCTTACCAAATGTACCTAAAACTATGATTAAGCTTTTGTCATTTCCTTCAAAGGTCACTTTGCCTCCTTTTGGAGCTAAGGAGATGAACTTGGATTAATCACTGATCATGTGTTTGGAGCAACTATCCAAATACCATTTCCTACTCCTAGATTTGAGGCAAACTTACAACACAAATTCAAGGCTTCACTTTAGGTACCCAAACTTATTTGGACCCTTCTTTGTTAGAGGTTCCTTTTGGCACCCACTTCTTCTTGTTACCATTTAGGATATTCTTTTTATAACAACAAGAGTAAGAGTTATGTCCTTTCAATCCACAATGGAAATAAGTAGTAAAGGGACTATTTGACATAGTTGCATGTACAAAGAAGTTTTTATAGTATTTTTGACTAGCTTTGGATTTATAACCCCATCCCGCTTTGTCAAAGACACATCTTTGGTTACTAAGCAATATGTTCAGATTGTCTCTTCCTTAAGTAAATTTATCAAGAGTAGATTTAAAATCCTCAATTTTTTTTTCAAGAACAATGCATTTATAATAAGGACAATCTTCTTTTGAAGAGATAAGCAATGATTTCAAGCTTGCATTTTCTTCTATCAACAATGATTTTTGATTTTCAAAAAACTAGATTTTCTTCCTTGAGTGTGGTAAGATCATTTTTCAAATTTAAAATTTCACTCTCAAGCAAGGAGATCTTTTGCCTTGAAATATTTTTGGCAAGCTTCAAGTATTCATTGTGTAGCTCTTCAAAAGCTTCTCGCAATTTATCAAATGAGTGTAAAGGTTTAAGAAGTTTTACGTTTTCATTATCTCTTGCATAAGACAAAGGTTTGCCTCTTCATTTTCTTCTTCATCGGATTCATTTTCTCCCCAAATTGAAGAGATTCTTTTTACCTTTGTCATAAGTCTTCTTTCTTCTTGCTGAATTGTGGACAATCCCATTTGATGTGTCTAACCTTTTACCATTCATAACAATTAGGTCCTTCTTTGTTGTTCTCTTGATCTCTTCTCCATCTTCTTGTATTTTTCTTCCTTAGAAATTTACTAAACTTTTTGACAAAGAGACCAAGGTCTTGATCATTGATGTCAAGTTCATCTCCATTCTCATCACTATCAACTTCTTGATAGAAATGGCTAGCACCCAAGAGGGGGGTGAATTGGGTTTTTAAAAAAAAATTGCTAAGACTTGATAGAAGTTTAAGAAGTTTTAAAAACAATGCCAAGCTTTTTATGAAAGTAAAATAAGTATGATCAAGATGAATAAATATAGAGTACAATTAATCAAAAACAATTAAAGAGATGAATAAATATAAAATGCAAGAAAGTAAAGAACATATAAATAATTAAAGAGAAAGGGAAGAGAAAATCAAACAGCGAGATTTATACTGGTTCGGCTTAAACCAAGCCTACATCCAGTCCTCAAGATAACTTCTTGAGTGTTTCACTATAGACCACAAGTTTATGCAATTGGGCACTTGTAAGCCACTACAACATAGAGATCTTTTCTTCCTCAAGGGTGTCTCTCCCCCTTACAATGTGTTTTCTCTCAAACACTAACTCAAGGAACCAATCCTTGAGCAACTAAATTTAAAGGCTTAAGGAAAATAATGGTGGACACTCTCAAAATATAGATAACGCAGAAATTAAGCTCAGAATATTTCTCTAGCAATTTAGAGAGAATGAAACTCAAGATAATATGAGAAATGAACAATTGAAGCTTGATGCAAATGGTGTTGTGAAGTCTCTTTTATATAGTGAAACCTTGCTGCTACAGTGACTGCTTTAGTCAAAATTGCTACAGTAAGCTTCATCATCATTTTTCAACCTTTCTACAACAAAAAAAAAAAAAACTTTATCAATCTTTTTCAACAATCAATATTCTTTTTCAAATTTGCTACAGTAAAAAGTATTCTTTTTCAAAGTTTATTACAACAACCAATAAACTTTATCATACTTTTTCAACAATCAAAATTCTTTTTCAAAAGTGCTACAGTAAAAGATATTCTTTTTCAAAATATATTACAACACCCAATAAACTTTATCATACTTTTTCAACAATCAAATTTCTTTTTCAAAAGTGCTACAGTAAAAGATATTATTTTTCAAATTATATTACAACACCCAATAAACTTTATCATACATCAATTTATATTACTATATATAAATATATAAAGCATTAAATATATTTGGGCCAAGAAAAATTGAATCATGCATTTGGGCCAATAAGATTAAATCATACATTTGGGCCAAGAAAATTAAATCATACTATAATTCTTACATATTTGTCATCATCAAAACTTATAGCATAATACATTAGGGCTAACATGATCTAACTCAATGCTGTCAACTCCCATGCATCCCATGCATGCATACAAACCAAAATATATACAATTATGTGATCACAACCACATAACACATAGAGGTCATGAGGGAGCACACAAGGTAAGGCTATTGTCATTCTCCGAATATGGTATCTAAATCTCTCAATTATGAGTGTACAACAACCCATTCCCAACTTCTCATGATCTTATCCCTTATCCCTTGTCCACTGTCAAGCCTGACTAGATCTTTCTGCTCTTGAAGGTGTGGAGGAAGTTCTAGAAATAGAGAGGAAGAAGGAGACTCTTGCCTCATCCCTAATGCCGACTAAGGGCATTCTTCCTCCAATGCGACCTGCTCAGCTACATCAACTATATACAAACCTCGCATAAAGACACACTCTATAATAAAATTCCCCAACATTGAGCATTCTGGGCCAACCTCTCAATTGGTTCCATAGAAGTTCTAGTAACTTGTATTATTTTCCCCTTTACTATCTGTATTGGTCCTCTTTTCATCGATCACAGGTTGCACTATCACTGAAGGTTCCCCTTCCACAGCTCCTCACCTCTTTCCTCTATTATGCCATTTGTCCTATCCTACCTTTACAAGCTCCACCAAATTAGTCACTACCTTAGATATGGGGAACATCTATGTTCATGGCCCCACAAGCTGGCACAATAATGGACAGAAGCCCTAAACAGGCCTCTTGTTTCCTTCTTTCATCTGGGAGTATGCGTAGGGCATCTCATGCCAATTGAATGAACGCAGTGCCATACTCTCGCACTACCATGAAGTCTTGCTTGAGAACCTCGATCTTACAAGCATTTCCCAAGTAAACACTCAAAGTTACATGTTGTAAGAACGTTCTCTAGAACCCTTCCGATTCCTTTAATGGGGACTTTGGGACCCTAACACCCCTCATTGTGTTCCCTTGATCATGAGCTCTTCCTTCCCAACTGGAACGAAGCTAATCTTCCATGTATCTCTAATCTATTATTTATGTAGTCTTTGTACTCTATGAGCATATCTCTACTCTCATCAAACCACTTTCCCTCTTAGCATCTTTACGATTAATAGTCCCAACACTAGTATCCCTCCACGGAATCATACCTTTGTCTCCCTTTTTCCTCTTGGTAACTCTTACTTCCCTTTCCGCCACTTCATGGTCCATGCCCCTCTTCCTCATAGCCTCTACTCTTCTCAAAATGATTACCTCATCTCTTTCCCGCTATCCTACCACATCCTTCTTCATGGCTTCGAAATATAAATGCCTTGCACTATTTGGGATGCATCTCGAACCCATACACGATAAACATACATGTTAGAGTCACTCAAGAACTCCAATGAATCCTTTGAAATGAACCTGATTCTCTCTATAGTTGTGCTTAGGTTTACAATGATAGAGGAGGACCCACTAAGGTTTCCTTACTTTGTAATTAATAGGAGACCTAACTTTTCCTCTGATACAAGCTTGTCACAACCCGGAACCATGGCCTAGAATTTCCATCATTTCCCAAAAAAGTGGCCGTGATCGGTGAGGTTAATATGATATTTACACCGCTACAAGCCTAGATCCTTTCTCTATCAACCCTAATCATATACATTATATCCTAGATGGCTTATTTGATCATAAAGCATACTAGAGTAATTAACTTAAAAGTAAACAAATTTACCTTACCCTGAGCAGTGAGAAGGCATCCTTATCTACGTCACATCAGTCTAAACATATTTTCTATACTTACAACTATGAAGAGGGTGAGTCTAACCCACAGACTCACCCCAGACTCACCCAAACTAGCCCTACTCTACATAAACATACGATATTAAATATTTATATAGAAATATATACGTATACACACAGAAACCCAACCCATGAAACTTCAAGTTGCACTAAATATTTATACATGGCATTACGTCCTCGACTCTCATAAGGTATACTCCAAATGCCACTACGCCCAACCCCCGATTTCAACCTCCTTTATTGCACATATACATACCATCACATATCAATCTACACGTACTTATCAAATACCAACATAACTTCTCATAGGTCTACTTTCCCATGCATCCACTTCTCAAGAGCGTCATCAACATGCATCTGCATTCCCATGAATTATCGCCCAAGAGCCCTGTCACGCGGGTCTATGGTCTCACAAACTAAATATCCATATCTCAAGAATAGCTTTGTTAGGGGTCTACATTCCCTCAGATGTTCTGCTCAAGGATTTCACCATATATCTATGCATCTCCATATTTGTATTTCTCAAGGCTTCATCAATGTGGGTCTACATTATCACATATTGTCACCAATATCCATCCCATACTCAAGTGCTTCATCATCATGGGTCTAGGTTTCCACAATATATCTAGATTACCCTCATGCATAATTTAATTAAAGATTTATAATTGGCATCCTAATAGAGTGGTAGCACTTATACCATCTCCATTCATGCTTTTTAGGTCCCAATCATTCCTACTCAATCACAAATAAGAACCTTCATAACCCCTTTTGTGCTAGTTCCTACTTTATCCTTTCCGTAGATACATATTGTCACGACCCCTATCTCGGTACATGACTAGCACAACGAGGGTACCATAGCCTACTGTAAGCCTACTCTAAGAGATATATAGATAAAAGGAATCATTCAGCAGACAATAATATCACAAACGATGAGGATCACATTCATAAGTTTTTAAAGTTAACCAAGTCAAGAATACAATAAATAGATCTTTTACAAAGGTTAAACTTCATGACAATATTCGTTTTCAAAAAAAAAATTACACTCAACCCTCACCTATCCAATTTATAAAGCATTACAAAAGCTACTACAAAAGAAGTAGGGAACAAAAACATGTATAATACCCCAAGAAGGGGTGCGGGCACAAATCATACCTCACTAGGGACACCCTCTCCAGTAGTCTCAGAATCTGAAATATTGGGAAAAATAAGAGGATGAGATAAGGCATCCTCGTCAGAATAACTTACAACTTATATATATATATATATCACAATGGAGAGAAATAAAATAGTTATGCAACATTTCTACCACTCATGTAGGATGAGCCCAATTGACTCCCAAGCAACTCAAGACCACAATGTATGGGCCCTTTGTGCTTGTAACAACGTGAGACCGGGAAAATCGAAGCCAATCATACCTAGACAATATCACATGTCACTAATATTAATTGGAAGCCAATTGATTCCCAAGAAACTCACGACAACAATGCATGGACCCAGGTGTGTATTCAGCAACGTGAGGCCAAGGACACTAAGCCCAACCATATATTTAATCCACAATACATATACAACGACTCAATAGTCAATAGACATGTATTTCATAGTAAATAGCACATAACTTAACCATATTCCTGAATTTCTCATTTCAGGCATAATAATTTCACAACTAGCTAGAGCATATCAATATCTATTTCAAATTCAATATCAAATTCAATAGCCATCAAACTTAAAAAATTTCCCAATATCTCATAAGAATTTTACATAATTCTAATAAAAGAGAAATTTTGTTATCCTCACATTAGCCAAACCTTTCTTATCGAAGTTTCTCTTATTTAAGATTGTTTGAGTGCCAAAAAGAGAAGCAAAAGAGCTCTTAAAACTCTCCCAAGCCCATTGACCAAAAGGTAAGAAGAAAAATAACCAAATTTGTAGGACAAAAACTAGGAGTTGATTGGGCACCCAGAGCACCAAGGGAGTAACTATCGGGTGTAGCCACCTATGTTACCAGGCCAAGGCGCCTTGGGCACTAATTATGATGCCTATGGCTGGTCAGCCATGGGTGGCTAGGACAAGCTTCCCCCAAAAGGCTAAATGCTTCATTTTTTAGTTACATAACACATACAACAGATATAGGGAAAATAGAGAGTTTAATGCACCCATTTATAATTCAAACGCCCAATAACCAAATTAAGGCATTATCCAACCTAAAGCATAACAATCTCACTGAAAAGAAATGGCTTAACCCCCTTAAATCAAAGAAATTGAGAACCTCTATAAGTCTACTAAAATTTGCTTGAGAGAATAGTAATTCTAGGTTGAGGAATTCAAATACATTACTCAATTTCAACTATAAAGCCATCTCCCTATGGAATCTCCTAAAACTTCCTCTAGGGTTTCATGATTAGAAAAGAGGAAAATGGGAGAACATACCTCAAGTAAGGTAGTGTAGCACACAATAGGGATTGGAGGGATGAGGCTTGCCAAGAATCTGAAGTGTGAGTGTGTGTGTCTTCGTGAGTGCAGAAGGGTTAAAAAACCAAAAGAGAAGGAGATGTGCGAAAGTGGTGAATGAGAGAGAATCAGAATATTAAGTTCTGAAGAATAAGCCACCCAAAATGCACCATTTAGAAAATACCCCTATGTCCTTTTTGAAATAAAATAATCAATAAAATATGAATTACCCTTTGGACACCAATAAAGTTATAATACAATTAATTTCCTTGTGCACACATAACTTATACACTTGGTTAAATTTTCCACTTATCAGATTAAACCATAATCATGCTTGTTAAGTTCATTTTAAATTGCACTCATCAATAATCACACGCATCAATATTCTACCCAAGAACAATATTATTATGCTAAGTCACATAAGAACTTTTAAATGTAGCAATCAAGACAACAAGTAACACTTCCCTTACCTATGGAAGGGATTGGGGTATAACAATCTTCCCCCCTCAAGAAATTTGGTCATCTAAATTTTTGACTACTGAACTCAAGAATCGAAGAGGTAAGGGTATCTAGACTTCATATCATCTTCAATTTTCCATATTGCCTCTTCTTGAGAGGGGTTTCTCTATAGGACCTTTACCGAAGGTATTTCCTTCGATTGAAGCTTCTTCACTCGGTGATCTAAAATGGCTACAGGGATTTCTTCATAAGCAAGAGACTCATCAAGCTGAATCTCTTGGAATTGAGCATATGGGAAGGATCATGGATGTACTTCCGTAATATAGACACATGAAAGACTGATGATTCGAGCCACTATGATGGCCGAGTCCCCAAAATTAGATTTATGGGAACTTGCAGTATAGTGATCGTCCCATATCGTATTCTCTCAAGGAGCCGTGCTTCTAAATTGCCTAATCAATTGCTCTAACACTAATCTATACTAATTACCTGCTGATTAACCACCTAATTACCACAAGGGTGATTGCATAATTAAAGCATAAATTAGAATTAAGACAGAACACAACATAAAATAGATTCAGAACAGTGAGATATAATAGAAATGCACATAAATGCAATCAGCCATAGAGTCTTAGAATTACAATTATCATCATTCTTGTCTTCAAATTAATTATATTGTTCTCTCTCATTAGGTTTTCTAACTAATATTTCCAAAAGACTTCCTAGAACTAGACTACACATAAGTTAAACCAAGCCACATACAATTTGATTAAGCCTTAACCTAATCAAGTCAGATAACCATCTAAGCAAGCCATTTCCATATACTTATTACACTAACTCATATCAAAGCAAGTATTAACATAAAAACTAAAGGAAATATAAAATGGGAATGAAACAGAAGAACAAAAAGAACACTTATCTGATTAAGCTCTAAAAATTCAGCTTACAATAATAGTTCATCCATGAACTAATTACAAGAGGCTTTTAGCCTTCCATGGTAGCCAAAATACAACAAAAATGAAGTAGAAAATGGGGGGTAACCTACGGATTACAGCAGAAAGGTAGAAAAAGAAAGTCTTCAATAGTTGAAAATGGTGGTCCGAAGGTGTCTTTAACCAACCAAGAGATAGGGATGAATTTTCATTTCAAAATTGACTTAGGTGTTGCCCCCTTCTTCTACTGCTATATTGTTGTTTTCTGTCTACTAGTTGCTTTTTTCTGCTGTCATGCATGCTATTTTACAGAACCTTTTTTTTTGTCTGTCTTGCTGCTTGAAAGTGCAGAAACAGTGGGCTCCAGTCCAGTCAGCCCTAGAATGCCGTGTCAGTGCCTAGGTGGCCTCTAAATCAGAAAATTACTCTCCAATAATTTATCTAAAAAATACATAATTGAATTAATTGGAATAAAATTATGAAATTGAAGCATATTAATTCTGTAATTAATTTACACCCAATAATCCAAAACATAATAATCTTAAAGGGTTGGCAATATTAAAATGGCAATAGGACTAAGATAGGGACTAAATTGCATATAAAATTGTTTGATGTCAATAAGATGTACCCCTTCTAAGCTCGATGGTAAAGCTAAGCAATAGACTACTCGGCCTATTCTATCCAGAACCTCAAAAGGTTTGATAAACCTCAGACTTAATTTCCCTTTTTGTCCAAAACTCATAACCTCTTTAATGGGCGATACCTTTAAGAACACCATGTCACCCACTGAAAACTCAAGGTCTCTTCTTCAGTGGTCGGAATAAGCCTTCTGTCTAGACTAAGCCATTAGTAATCTTTCCTTAATGAGCTTCACTTTTCTAAAGCCTCGTGAACTAAATTTGGACCCAAAATTCTAGCCTCTCCAACCTTAAATCATCCCATTGGGGATCTACACCATGACCATAAAGGGCCTCAAAAGGAGCCATCTTAACACTGGCCTGATAACTATTTTTATAGGTGAATTCTACCAAGGGAAGAAGCTTCTCCCAACTACTTCTAAAGTCCAAAACATATATTTGGAGCATATCTTTGAGAATTTGAATGGTTTTATCTGATTGGCCATCTGTATGGGCATGGAAGGCAATACTCAAATCCACCCTCGTGCCTAATGCTTCTTGACAAGCTCTCTAAAAATGAGAAGTAAATAGTGGACCATGATATGAAATAATGGAGACTAGCATGCCATGAAGCTTAACAATTTGATTAAGGTAAATCTGTGCATAATCTGCTACATTAAAGGTAGTCTTTACCAGTAAGAAATATGCCATTTTCATCAAGCGGTGCACAATAACCCAGATAGAATCTTATCTCGATGGAGTATGCGGTAAGCCAACTACAAAGTTTATAGTAATACGCTTCCATTTCCATTCTAGTATTGTTATCTCTTGAAAAGGGTCAGTTGGTCTCCGATGCTCATCTTTAACTTGCTGACAAGTTAAACATTGAGAAACATACTCTACAATGTCCTTCTTTATACCTTCCCACCAAAAGACTTGTCATGATACATTTTAGCTGCACTAGGGTGGATGGTATATTTCATCTTATGAGACTCATCGAGAACTTCTTTCCTTATTGAATCATTATATAGAACGCATGCATAAGCATTTTTCATACTAAAGGATCCCTATAGAGTCCACCTGAAAACTGGTATGTTTACCCTCCGTTGTAACGTCCACTGCAATCTTTGTAAGTCCAGGATCATCCTTCTAAGCTTTTTTAATCTTTTCAATGAGTGACCATTGAACTGGTATGTTGGCCAAAAGGGAGCCCATTGAAGATAGTTCAAAACAAGTACTACTCCTTTGTAGCTCCTATAATTCCTTGATAAGAGGTTTCCGTTGCACCACAATGTGGGCCAAACTCCCGATATACTTCTTACTCAAAGCAACTGCCACCACATTCACCTTCCCATGATGGTACAATATAGTACAATCATAATCTTTTAACAGTTCGAGCCATCGCCTTTCCCTCAGGTTTAAGTCTCTTTGCTCAAAAATATATTTGAGACTTTTATGATCTGTATAAATTTCATAGGTCTTGCTATAGAGATAGTGTCTCCATATCTTTAAGGTGAAAATAACTGCTGCCATCTTGAGGTCATACATAGGATAATTAAGCTCCTGCTTCTTAAGTTGATGTAATGCGTAGGCCACAACCTTCCTGTGTTACATTAAGACACAACCAAGGCTGAACTTTTATGCATCACAGTACACCATGAATCCATCATGTCCTGAAGTCAATGTGGGAACTGGAGCTGTTGTCAAACACTCCTTTAGACTGTTAAAGCTTTCTTTGTAAGCATATGACCAATCAAACTTTACTTTCTTTTGTGCTAACTTAATGAGGGGAGCTGCAATATGGGAGAAATCCTTTAAAAGCGGAGGTAATAACCTACTAAACCTAAGAAACTATGAGTTTTAGTGGCTGAGGTGGGCCTTGGCCAATTTTGTACGACCTTAATCTTACTCGAATCAACTTGGATCCCTTCCTTCATGACTACATGACCTAAGAAGGCAACCTGATTAAGCTAGAACTCACACTTGGAAATTTTGGCATAAAGACTATGTTTTCTTAGGTTTTTCAAAACAATCCTCAAATGTTCCTCATGCTCTTCAATACTCTTGGAGTAAACCAAGACATCATCAATGAATACTATTACGAATCTATCCAAGAAATGTTTGAATACCTAGTTCATGAGATCCATGAAGGCTGCTAGAGCATTGTGAGTCTGAAGGACATTACAAAAAATTCATAATGGCTGTATCTTATTCGGAACACAGTCTTCAGAATATCCTCCTTCTTGATCTTTAGTTGGTGATAGCCCCTGAATGGAGGTCGATCTTGGAGAAGCACTGAGCCCCTTATAGTTGATCGAACAAGTCATCTATTTGGGGCAACGAATACTTATTACAAATTGTCACTTTGTTAAGTTATCTATAATCAATGTAGAGGCGAAATGACCTATCCTTCTTTACAAAAGTATTGGTGCACCTTAAGGGGATGAGCTAGGCTTAATAAATCCTTTGTCCAAAAGCTCCTGAAGTTACTCCTTAAGCTCTTTTAGTTCAATGAGGGCCATCCTATAAAGAGGAATGGAGATAGGTAGAGTTCCCATAATAAGATCAATGTTGAATTCTACTTCTCTATCCAGGGGTAGGCCGAGTAATTCCTCAGGAAAAACATCTACAAATTCCCTCACCACTGGCACTTGTTCTATATTAGGCACTTCTTTTTCAACATCCCTTACATAGGCTAAGAACCCTGAGGACCCCTTTCTCAAAGTCTTCGTGCTCCTATGGCAGAAATCAAATTAATTTGAACTTCACCCTTATAACCTTGGAAAACAAAAGCTGATTCTTCTAGCACTCCAAATCTTAACAATCTAGTGTAGCATGACATGACGCTAGCCAATCCATTCCCAAAATGACATCGAAGTCTGACATCTCCTGCTTAGCCATGACCTCCTGATCCGCATCCCACCCTTCGACCTCCATTTCCTCTATCGAATGATATGGAGGATACTCTAAACACTGGAGTTGCTTTAGACTGACGAGCCAAAGGATGTAATGAGACTTGTACCAATTCCCTTTTTGCTTGAGGACATGCTTTCTTAACATGTCCCACATAGCCACAAATGTAATAAGTATACGTCGCCGCCCTGCATGGGCCAAAGTGGCTTCTTCAGCAAGAATTACACTTCGACCGGTGAGGCTCATATTACATAGAACTATGTTGTGTTAAAGAATGTCCCTGACAAATTGATGTATTTCCTGAGGATTGTACTGACGTCGAAGGTGTCATTGAGGATGTAGGATAGTTCTGGGTGGAAGATTTAAAACCTCCCCACACTTTGGAACCTGAAGGTCCACCGCTCTGCTCTCGTCCCCTCTTATTAAGATTATAGCCCTTGGTCTCTGACCATATTCTACCATTCACGTTACCTCCACTGCCACAGCATATGAAGGGTAAGTATTCACTTGTGGGGATATTACATCATAAAACAGTTGTTGAAGACTCAAGATGAACTGCCTTATCTGACATCTCTCATATGGTACCATGTGGCATATGTAGCTAGCCATATGGACAAACTTCATATTATACTCATCGATAGACATGTCAAGGTCTTGCTGCAACCTTTCAAATTCTTGTTCCGTAGCCATCCAGACTGTCTCTAGGAGAAAGCACTCTAGAAATGCTTCATGGAATTTATTCCAAGTAGCCAACTATGTTTCCATAAGTCGGCTCGCCAACCACATTTCTTACCAATCACTAGTATCATCCTTGAATTGCAAGGTGGCCAGGTCAACCATACTATCTTTAAACCATCCCAGAACAACTCGAATCCTCATAATCTGATAGAGGAACTCCTGAGGATCATCATCATCGGATCCTAAGAAGGTAGGGATTTGTAATTTCAAAAATTCAGAAACCTTTCTAGTAGGGTGGTCCCCTCTTCTAGGATCAGAAGGTCCCCCTTGAACCGCAGGTGCTGTCTGAAGAGGGATCGATATAGATGTAGTAGCTGCTAGAGGATTCATCTCAATACCTTGTCTTGTTAAGAGTGCCACCACAATTTGAAGTATTCCTTGAACGCATGCCATTAAGGCTTCCATAGAACCTTGCATCCCTACTAGGACAGACATGAGAACTATCGCTTTAGATTTAGGAGGCACCTCTACCACGAGGCATTCCTACAGAAAACTCAACTCAAGGCCGTCTACACTAGCACCCTATTCCCTATTTCTCTAACAATTTCTTCATTTCCTTGAGGGAAACCAATCAACAGGTTGTTTCCCTCCCCTTCTTGTACTTTGGAAAGTGTTTAAGTCATCTTGGCTCTCTAATGGAAAATTTTTAGTTAGACTAAGAATTCACAATCATATCATATATATATATTTTCCAAATTTAAGACATCTTGAGGACACAAATCGTACGACAACCTACAAGGTCTTTAAAATAACCCTCTCTATGGCCACGCCTAGGTTCGTAACAATGGAGGGGTGCCATAAAGGTCACCTTGCTCTGTAAATTGATAGGAGACTTCAACCTACGCTCTGATACTATCTTTGTTACAACCCCTATCCGGGTACAAGACCAGCACATCAGGGGCACCATAGCCCACTATAACCATACTCTAAGATACATGTGGATAAAAGGAATCATTCAATAGACATCAATATCACAAACGATGAGGATCACATTCATAAGTTTAAAAGTTCACCAAGTACTGGTATCGGGCATTTTTATGTACAATGTAGTCCCTATCTTAGTCCTTTTTGCATCTTAAATATTGTGAACTCTCTAATTATATCATATTTTGGTAATTATAACATCTAAAATAATTATAGAACTAATATGTTTTAATTCCATATTTTTGTGAGCTTAATTGATTAGAGACCCATTAATCATTGTGCTTAATTTACATATTTAATTATTGGAGAATTAGTTTGCTGACTTGGAGGTCACCTAGATGCTGACATGGCATTCTAGGGCTAACTGGGCCTCGTTATTTCTACACTTTACACTAGCAGAAAAAAAGAAAAAGATAACAATAAACTAGTAGAAAAGGTTCTGCAGAACAACATGCATGACAGTAGAAAAAACAACCAGCAGACAGAAAGCAGCAAGGTAGCAGCAGAAGAAAGGGACAGCACCTAAGTCAACTCTTAAATGCAAATTCGTCCTTCTCTCTCCTAGTTGGTTCAAGGGACATTCAAACCATCATTTTCAGTGGTTAAAGACTCCTTTCTTCTTCCATTTCTTTGCAATTTAGTAGGTCTTCTTCCCTCTCCCTCCCCCTTTGTGTATTTTAGCCTCCATAGAAGGCTAAAGAGTCTCTTGTAATCAGTCCATGATGAACTAGAGACGTAACCTAAATTCTTGCAGCAATTATTAAGTTTTTCTTGTTGTTTCTCTGTTTCATTTATGTTCTTTAATTGCCTTTGTTTTTTATGTTGATATCTACTCTGATATGAGTTAGTGTGACAAGCATAATAGAAATGGTTTCTTAGATAATTATCTAATATGATTTAGGTTAGGGCTTAATCAAATTGCATGTGGTTTAGTTTAACTTATATGTAATATAGTTATAGGAAGTCTCTTGGAAATATTAGTTAGAAAACCTAATGATAGAGAACACTGGAATTAATTTAAAGACAATAATGATGATAGTTGCAACAATAGGGATTCTATGACTGGTTGTATCTCTGTTCTTCTTTAATTTCGTTTATGTTTCTATTAGCTTGTGTTCTATTTTGTATTCTATTCTGTTAGTGTTTTGTTATTTATATTTTGTTTTTTCGCTTAATTGTGCAATCACCCCCATGGTAATTAGTAGTTAATTAGGCTTGATTAGTGTAAATTAGTGTCATAACAATTAATTAAAGATTTATAATTGGCATCCTAATAGAGTGGTAGCACTTATACCATCTCCATTCATGCCTCTTAGGTTCTAATCATTCATACTCAATTGTAAATAAGAACCTTTATAAGCCTTTTTGTGCTAGTTCCTACTTTATTCTTTGCGTAGATACATATTGTCACGACCCCTATCTCGGTACATAACCGGCACGGCCAAGATGCCATAGCCTATCGTAAGCCTACTCTAAGAGACATGTAGATAAAAGGAATCATTCAACAGATAATAATATCACAAACGATGAGGATCACATTCATAAGTTTTAAAAGTTAACCAAGTACCTATTTGTTTGCATTCTACAACCACAAGTCAAGAATGCAACAAATAGATATTTTACAAAGGTCAGACTTCATGACAATATGTGTTTACAAAAAAAAAAATTACACCCAAACCTTACCTATCCAATTTAAAGAGCATTACAAAAGCTACTACAAAAGAAGTAAGCAACCAAAACATATATAATAGCCCAAGAAGGGGTGCGGGCATAAACCACGCCTCACAAGGGACGCCCTTTCTAGTAGTCTCAAAATCTAAAATGTTGGGAAAAATAAAAAGGTGGGACAAGGCATCCCAGTGAGAATAACTTACATTATATATATATATATATATCACAATGTAGAGGAAATAAAATAGTTATGCAATATTTCTACCACTCATGTAGGACGAGGCCAATCAACTCCCAAGCAAGTCAAGACCATAAGGCACAGGCCCTTTGTGCGTGCAGCAACATGAGACTGGGGATACCGCAGCCAGCCGTACCAAGCCAATGTCACATGGCACTAATATTAGTTAGAAGCCAATCAATTCCCAAGCAACTCACGGCCACAATACACGAGCTAAGATGTTTGTGCAGCAACGTGAGACTGGGGACACCAAAGCCCAACCATATATTTCATCCACAATACATATACAGTGACTCAATAGTCAATAGACATGTATTTCGTGGTAAATAGAACATAACCATATTCCTGAATTTGTCATTTCAGGCACAATCATTTCACAATTAGCTAGAGGTTATCAATATTTATTTCAAATTATACAGCCATCAAACTTAAAAAATTTCCCAACATCTCAGGATAAGAATTTTACATAATTCTAATGAAAGAGAAATTTAGTTATCCTGACCATAGCCAAACCTTTCTTACCAAAGTTTTTCTTATTTAAGATTGTTTCAATGCCAAAAAGAGAAGCAAAAGAGCTCTAAAACTCCCCCAAGCCCACTAACCAAGAGGTAAGAAGAAAAAGAACCAAATTAGTAAATTGGGACAAAAACTAGGAACTAGCTGGGCAAGCCCACCCTAGCACCCAGAGCCCTAAAGAGGCACCCTTATTGCTAAGCTGGGGCACCTTAGGCACCAGTTGTGAGGCCCAAGCGCCCATGGCTAGGCAGCCAGAGGTGGCTTAGCCAAGCTTCCCCCGAAAGCCTAAATGTTTCCTTTTTCAGCTACACAACACTTACAACAGATAAAGGGAGAAAATGGAGAGTTTAATGGACCCATTTCTTATTCAAACATCCAATAACCAAAGCAAGGCATCATTTAACCTAAAGCATAGCAATCTCATTGAAAAGAAATGGCTTAACCCTCTTCAATCAAAGAAATCGAGAACCTCTATAACACTATCGAAATTTGGTTAGAAGAATAGCAATTCTAGGTTGAGGAGGTCAAATACATTACTAAATTTCAACTATAGAGCCATCTCCTTATAGAATCTCCTAAAACTTTCTCTAGGGTTTCATGATTAGAAAAGAAGAAAATAGGATAACATAACTCAAGTAAGGTAGTGTAGCACACAATAAGGATTGGAGGGATAAGGCTTGCCCAAAATCAGAAGTGTGAGTGTGTGTGTCTTCATGAGTGCAGAACGGTTGAAGAACCAAAAGAGAAGGAGATGTGCAAAAGTGGTGAATGAGAGAGAATTGAGAGATTAAGTTCTGAAGAATAGGCCACCAAAAATGCACCATTTAGAAAATACCCCCATGTCATTTTTGAAATAAAATAATCAATAAAATATGAATTACCCTTTGGACACCAATAAAATTATAATACAATTAATTTCCTTGTGCACACACAACTTATACACTTGGTTAAATTTTCCACTTATCAGATCAAACCACAATCATGCTTGTTAAGTTCATTTTAAATTGCATTCATCAATAATCACACGCATCAATATTCTACCCAAGAACAATAATATTATGGTAAGTCACATAAGAACTTTTAAACACAGCAATCAGGACAACAAGTAACACATTCCCTTACCTATGGAAGGGACCAGAGTATAACACATATCACAATATGTATCAACATTTTACAATTGTCACTCAATGGAAAATGGTAGCACCTATACCATTTCTGTTAGTGCCCCATGATTTCCAATGGGTTTATAAAATATACCTTAGACCTATTACTCAAACATGTAAATATAATGAAGGCAATCAAAAATTAAATATGTATATAAACATTCAGAGAAGAGCTAGATCCCTCACCTCAACTTCAAGCTAGCCATTTCATCCTAAAAGATGTACAAGATGCATCAAGGGATCCATTCCTTGTTTCTTGCTTTTCCAGTGGTGGTTATTCACTGGTGATCCACCCTACTGCTGAATGATGCTTACTGAAAGTTTGGACGATATAAGGTTGAGAGATGATGGAGAGAAGAGAGAGTGAAAGTTGGGAGAGGGGAGAGCATTTTGAGAGGGAGGGAGAAAACTAAGAGAAATAGGTATAGGTCACATATATTGTCACATTCCCAAAAATAGGATACTGACCAGCATGATATGGATCCCATACCACCACCGTAAGCCTTACCAAACCATGCTAATGTTAGAAAGGTGCTCTAAATGTATTCAGCTTTAGAATTAGATGTACAAACTCAGTTATTAATTCAAAGAGGTTTTGTTCATTATTTATGTTCATATTTATAAACTCAAGATTAGATCGTAATATAAGTAATGAAGTTCATGACGCAAAACATAACATAAAGGAAATTATGATGGCGATCATAATGTGAGATTCCTATCATGTGTAATTATGCATGTATCTAAACTATCTCTAGTCGTAGGATCACCTAAACTGGATATCAATGATCCAAATAGACTAACAAATGTTATGTTTCTTAATTTCATCAAGCAACTGTCCTCATAAGACGTAAGCATAAGATATTTTGAGTAAACATGTGAATTCTTGTTCAAGGTAAAAAGTACATTGGATGACCTGCAGGAGACATTACATAGATACTTATTTAAATGTCAATGATAGGTCTCATAGCAGCTAGTAGTGTAAGTATTCTTGGACTTGAAAAACTCAAGTTATCTTGGATATGGATCCTATATTTTGACTCTGTTGCTTGTTACCCACCATGGGTTACTCTTAGAGTGGTGGTTAGACATAGCACAAAGTATTGGAAGATATTTGAGTAGTCAACAAAGGATTCACCACTCCTGATAGAATGAAGTATACCTATGGCCACATGTCATGATAATCGCTAATAAGTCTTTGGCCAAAGCAGATTTGTCATGAAGGTGGTCTTTGGTAATATAGTTTAAAGTGATTGATCCCACAGGACAAGGAACTAATACTTGGGCTAGATTTGACATAATCAAGTATAGTGGGAGTTGACACATAGGCCATACTCTGAACTAAGTAGGTATAAGATGATGAAAGGACACATTACATAGACATGATTTAGTTGCAGAAAAGTTTAAATTCAAACAACTAACTTTTTGGTCAATTAGGGGTCATGATGTATTGGTAGATACCACTCATGATCTATTTATAATCAAGTGTTGATTGTGAATGGCCAACATAGCTGGAAACCTAATTGGTCACACATATAGAAATTTACTAGGAATATGAGATGGGCTTGACGATTTGATTCTAAATTGGAGAATTCATTAAAAGGAGATAAGTGAATAAAAAAAATACAAATATGTTCCTATTCCTACCCAAACAAGGAAAAACCCAAATGATAACCTCTTGGCTGCCCCCTCTCTCAAAGAGATTGGGCTTCTTAAGGTGCCATCTTAAGAAGCCCAATAAGGGAATGGCACCTACTAAGTGAATTTGGGCTTTAGGGTTTGAGGTAGCACCTATCACTTTAAGAGTAATAGTGAAAGCCACATGATATATTCTCTCTCTCTCAGTTGTTGAGAATCTTGTTTAGGAAACACTCTTGTTTTCTTTTCCTTTATCTAAGAGGGTTTTCTCTATAGCTTCTTCATGCTTGCTAACACAAGAATAAGAAGGAACCCTGTTACCTCAAGAGGTTTTTTCTTAGTGTATTTCGCATTGATCAGCATTAGAGGTATCCCATTTTGGATACTTGCTTTGGCTTAGAGAGTTGCTGCACTACAAGAGGTATTTCTGTTTGTCTTGATTACTTGGTTAATGTAATGGTAATATAGGTAGAAAAAGTTTTAAATTATGTTGTGTTCTATAATCTCTAAAATGCTATAGTAAAAACGATAAATCAAATACTAAATAACCATCAGAATACCAATTGCCAGAATAAGACAAGAGATACATATATATAAATGACATTCTCCCTCAATACATTTTGAGACAAAATTTTAAAAGCTAAAACAAATCAACATCAAGTCACACACATCCATCCTTCACAATCCTAAGTGTTCTACATTATTTCCACTCTTACCAACCTAAAAATATAAAGGGTCTGGAACTTGGAGGCTCTGCCATTCCTTGTACAGAGACTTGCTAGGTACACTGAAGACTTGCAAACATGCACAAGAGAGAAGAAGTGAGTATAAAGTACTCAATGAGAATTAGACAAATGACTAGAAAAACAAAAACAAAATATGAACAGCTCGTGGGTATAGGGTCTCGATTAATTCTACCCTTCACCAAGGACCTACCTCATATATACAACCAAAGCACAATCTATAGAACATTAATGTTATACCTGCCTAAAAATTTTTTAGTTTTATTTTGCTTGTTTTTGTTTTGTTTTGTTGTTTGATTTGGTTTACTTCCATTGCATTCTTATTATTGTGGGGAAAAGAAGGCATAATGGACCTATAGTTAAAATAACATTAATAATAATAATAATAATAATAATGAGGGAAGCCTAACTAAAAATAGGTGCAAGAGGATATTAGTATAGTAATAAATAATAAAATAATCAAGGAAAAAGATGGAGTAAATAAAATAAATAATAGTAATTATATCTTTGATAAATATGTAGTGTAGGCGCAGAAGATATATAAGAATGATAAATAAGTATATATAACATGATAATAATAAAATGTATGATAAACAAAGATAATTGAACAAATATCAATGGGATAAATAATAAGGATAAACAATAGTAGTAGTAAGATAAGGAGGAACCAAATATAATCAATAAATAGGGCAAATAATAATTTAACAATTCAAATCAAGCTAAATAAAGTCACATTCAACTCATAAAATATTTCCATAATGAGTAGGGAACCCATGGTTTCTTAGGCGAACAGTTTAGGCTTTCAGTGACGTAAGGATTCGTTACTGTGCCATCAAGTGTCTGGAGTTAGATCATGACAAAGTTGGTATCAAAGGGAGGATGTTAGGTCCCCTATGAACTACCGAGCAAGGCATCCTTGTTAGACTTCTCCCTCTTGTCGTGAACTGTGGCATGACCGTAGGGTGAAGGTCTGTAAGAGGCCCTATAGAGTCTTCAGTGTCTTTCTTTCGTGTCATACTCCTCGATAGTATTTGTATAGGCTTCTCTCTATCATGAGCAAAGTACTCATAAAGCAAAAGCATTGTCACCTCCAATGAGACACAAGAGGCATCCGTTCTAGGTAAAAAAAGTAGCCTGTAAGGAAACACCTACGTGGCCTTTGTTGCATCGGTGAAAGAGCAACTTGGTTAGGGGTTAGACAAAATTACACCAAATGGGACCAAAAGGTGCAGATTAACTTAATACAAATAAAGTGAGGCTTTAAGAAAGGAACTTGTTCATTTAAATGCTAAAGCCAAAATGACAATTGTTAGTGCTTTAAGTCAAATGAATACTTTAGAGTTTCTAGTTATGAAAGTGCTAAAGAGATGGAGGGTACTTTTGAAATTGCACATGAAGGAATTTTACGAGTCAAAGAATAAAAAATAAGTACTCTCACAATTGAGTATGAAAATTTCAAAATGAGGAGTGGTGAAAGCGTTAGTGAAATGCAATTAAGATTTACTCATATCACTAACCTTTTGAGAGCTCTTGGTGTGACTTATGCAGAAAAATCTCAAACCACCAAGATCTTAAGGTGTCTCACTCCGGAATGGGAAGCAAAGAGGACTACAATCATAGAGGTTAAAGAAGAATCCATGAGTTCTCTTACAGCTCAATTTGGAAATCTTCAAAATTATGAATCCATGATTGTCGAAATAAGGCAAAAGGAAGAAGCCAAGAAAAAGAATACTCCTTCCTTAAAATCATCTTCATCCAAGAGGGTAGAAGTGAAAGTAATGGTTAGAACCCAAGAGGGGGGGTGAATTGGGTTTTATAAATTTTTCACAAGAATTAATTGGAAGTTAAAATGATTTTCTGTAAAAGTACAATGCTTATGATAATAAATACAATACAGAAAATCAATGTGCTGTCAAGATAAATAATTATAAAGATCAAGGAATTAAAGAATAGATATCAATATGCACAAATTAAAGAGTAAGGGATAGAGAAAGCAAACTCGGAGATTTATACTGGTTCGGCTAATCCAAGCCTACATCCAGTCCTCAAGAGACCACTTGAGTATTTCCACTATAATTGCAAGTTTAATCCGGGTACTTGCAAACCACTACAACCACACAAATTCGATCCGGGTATTTGCGAAACCACAATGAAGAATTTATGAATCCGGGCTCCTCCTCAACCCAAAGCAAGTTCTTCCAACACCGGTACTTGCGAACCTCAACTCAGAATAATATATGTGTTGATCAAAATCAACAATGCAAAGAAACTCTCTCTAAAGAGTAGATGAAAACAAATGAAGCTCTAATAACTCTAATGATAGAGAATATGCAAGATTTGGCTCAAGAATGCTTTCCTTTCTCTCAAAGATGATAGAAGAAGTTAATATCACATTGGAGGACTTTGTTCTTGCTCAAAATCGTGTATCTAAGGTCATATATATAAGATTTTACAAAACTAGCCGTTATATAGCCGTTATATAGCCGTTATAGTGCAGTCCAGATTTTGAGCTTTCTTTAAAAATTCATAACTCCCTCATTTGAACTCCGTTTTAAACAAATAATATACCGTTGGAAAGCTCTTGGAGTCTAGTTTCAAATGAGCCAAGTTTTACTCAAAAATTATTTTTCTTTTAAAAGATATAATCAAAATACTGACTATAGGTCAGAACAGAATAATTTTTTATTACAGTAAAATCAACTTTCAGTTTTTCAAACTATATTTTGAATAGTCATATATTTCTCATTTGGACTCCATTTTGAATAAATAATATACCGTTGAAAAGATCTTTGAGTCTACTATCAAATGAGATTAAGATACTTGAAAAACTGATTTTTCATTTATGAGATATGATATAAGGAGTGACCAAAGCTCAAAAAATAACTTTTGTAAAACTTCATATCTCACTATCTTCTTGTTCAAAAATGCTTGAGCCAATGTATGCAAATCTAAATCATTGAGTTGCACAAATATACTAGCCTATATAAAATATACCTAATGTAAAAACATAGGCTATCTTGATACATCCAAGCTTCCAAGACTTCAAATCTTCTAATTCTTCATTTCTTGGAGCTTTGTTCTTGTATGTTGCTTTCCTTGAATGAGGCATGATGTTACTTTTCCTTGTTCTTCAATCCAATGCTCACTCTTCTTATTTTGAACCAACCTATAAAATATATCTTACTTACAAACCAAATGGTTAGTTCAATTCATGATAAATAACATGATTAATGTATAAGACATTACACATTAAATAACATAGTCATGCTTAAATACTTGTAGCATGTATATGATAATTAACCTTTATATATATCAATGCTACAATTCAAATACATTTGTCATCATCAAAACTTATGGTATAAAGCCTTAGGGTCAACAGATCACCCTTGGGGGTACATAGTGGGTTGATGCTTGATGTAGCCTTGGCCCAGCTTGTTGCTTTTGTGATGGACTCCGTTAGGGGAGGTGAGTTCTTTAATAGTGGCCTTGGCTTGGGTGATTGCTAGGGGGTTTTTGAGGTCATGTTTTGGGAACACTGGGACTTTGCTTAAGGTAGTTCAGTATGTGAGGTAGGGAAACCTCTGGTTGAGGTGACCCCTGGTTATAGTAGATTTGTATTGGAGGAACTTGGTGAACCTTATCAACAGTACCTCTTCAAAGGTAAGAAAAAGGAGTTGAGCTAGGGTATGGCGAGGCAGATATCCAAGGGAGCTAGTTTTAGCTCATTAAGGATTCTTTAGTCTTTTCGAGACTCATTTTGGTCTGGTGAGACCATGAGGAGGTGGCATCTCTTAGGAAGGAGAAGACATTGTTGGGTTTGAGCCAACAAGGAACTTGATAAGTACGTGTTACAGATTTTGATTTTAGTACCTAGTGTTGAGGCCATTAGAATATTGTAGTCATGGCGAATAGGACTTTCCTTGAGGATAGCTCTGAGTCTAAGGGAGAAGTTTCATGAGAACTCTACTACCATTCACCAGGAAGAGAGGAAGCAGGTCAGACGGGTCTGATTAGACGAGGCAAGCATAAGGTAAATGCTCTATAGTCCATATGGAAATAATAATGGCGTGAAATGAGAATAAAACCTATATATGGACTTCTATGTCTCACCTTTCAAGAGAGCTAATAGCTTTCCAAGAGTGCATCGTTAGAGAGGCATCACAAATAGTGTGACTGAGAGAGGGGGCCTATCAGCACATGAATTACGCAACGGGATTAATACAGGATCGATGATCGATTGGCCCACTCTCACTCAATAGCTCACAAAACTTATTAAGAATGGCTTGGAGAATAGGAGAATAAGGAACTCATAGGCAAGTGATGATGTTTTAGAGATGAAGATGCAAGATAGCCTGGATGTGGAAGAAGATATAGAAAAATGGATGGGACACAATCAGTAGGCAGAGATGGTTTCTCCTTCTCCCTTACTTTGGCAAGGCAAGAAATGGACGTTAGTCCTAAATGTCCCTTTGACATTCCTTATGAGACACCCTAAGGGCGAGGTAGGAAAGAGATATGCCAAGGAATGACATGAATGGTGTAATCCCATCCCTCTAAATGGATGTAGGTGTACTATGCTATGATTTAGAGAAATATTTTGGTGTAGTCAAAAGGGGAAGAGACCCCATTTGATCATAAGTGAAGCCATCATAGGAGTAGAGAACACTAATGTAATAGCCCTTACTACTGAGAACATTCCTCTTTTTGCAAGAGCTTACTTAGGATTACAATTAGGTAATGATGTCAAGGGTTTTAGTAGGGCGTTGGGTGCTCGAGGCATGAGAGAGAGGTCATGAATGATTGCCACGGGGTCGCTATCAGTACACAAGGAAAATGTAAGGGGTGGGTGAGTTATTAAAGGTTGTTGAAATTCGAGGACTAAACTTCTTTTAGGGAGAATTATTGCAATACTTATGGTTCTCGGGTATTAGTTTAATTTGATTTTCAGGAAAATCTGCTCATAGAAAAATTTTTCCTTTGCTTAATAGAGGAATGTGAGATTAAGAAATGGCAAGATGTGTAATTAATTAATGACTGGTGATTAGGGAAGGATACACATGGCATTGAGGGAGCCATATGATTACTAAGTTCGAGGAGAGATAAAAACATAATAAGGAAAATTGTTGGTGCCTAGAATATGAGAAATACCCAAGTTAGAGAAATTAAGTATTTGCCATGAATAGCATTGACCGGGGGTTAATCGGAGGGTAATATAGTACTCTCTCCCTAGCTCTCACTCTCTGTTCTCTCTATCATCTTCAACCCTCCACCATCCAAACTTCTGGCAAGCATCCTTCGACGATGAGGCTGGTCTTCGGTGACCAACCACGACTGGAAAAGCAAGGAAATAAGGAATGGATCCCTTGATGCATCTTCCAAATCTTTTGGGATGAAATGGCTAGCTTGGAGTTTAGGTGAGGGATCTAACTCTTCTTTGAATGTTTATATACATATTTAATTTATGATTATCTTCATAAATGTAATTTAATTATATTTATGTGTTTGGGTAATAATATGTCTGGTGTCAATATTATAAACCGAATGGAATCATGGGGCACAAATGGAAATGATATAGGTGCTAACATTTTCAAATGAATGCCAATTGTAAAATGTTGATACATACTATAATATGTTTCTACGCAAAAGATATAGTAGGAACTAGGGTTGTAATGGTTCTTATTTATGAGTGAGTGGAAATAATCAGGACCTAGGAGGCATGGATAAAGATGGTATAAGTACTACCATTCTATTAGGATGCCAATTATAAATCTTTAAATAAATTATGCATGAGGATAATCTAGTTATATATTGTAATTATGGATGTGATTGGTGGAGGATTAGTCCGTGGGAATGTAGACTCATGTGATAACTCTTAAGCGATGAATCTGTAGGAAAGTAGACCGAGGTTGATGAAGTTCTCTAATATGGGATGGTATCTCAATGATGAATTCGTGAGAATATAGACCCAAGTTGATGAAGCCTTGAGAAATAGAAATATGGGGATGCATATCCATATAGTGAAATCCTTCAGCAAAACATTGGGAAAACGTAGACCCCTAGCCAGTGGCTCATGAGATATAGGTATTTAGTCTATGGGAACGTAGACCCATGCTACAAGGCTCTTGGGTGATAATTTGTGGGAATGCAGACCCACGTTGATGAAGCTCTTGAGAAGTGGACGCATGAGAATGTAGATCTATTTGGAGTGATGTGTATTCAATAAGTCTGTGTAGATTGATATGTGATGGTATGTGTGTTATGTTATGTGTGCAATCATGGAGGTCGAAACTAGGGGTTGGGTGTAGTGGCATCAAGAGTGTAACTTATGAGAGTTGAAGGTGCGATTCCATGCATAAATATTTAGGGCGACTTGAAGTTGCGGGTTGGGTTTATGTATGTGTGTATATATATTTCTATTTAATGATTTTATTTTGCATATTTGTGTAAAATAGGGCTTGTTTGAGTGAGCTGTTGATTAGACTCACTCCCTCACAGTTGTTGGTATAGAAGGACTTTTAGACTAATGTCGAGCAAATCGAGAATGTTTCCCCATTGCTCGAGGTAAGGTAATTTTATTTACTTTTAAGTAAATTAATCTAGTATGCTCTATGATCAAATAAGTTATATAGGATATAGTTCGTGTAGTCAGGGTTGATAAGGATCTAGGCTTGTAGTAGTATGAATATCACCTTGCCCATTGATATTGAGTATTTTCATATGCAATTTAGTCCATATCTTAGTCATATTCTCATTTTAATGTTGCCAACTCTTTATGATTTGGATTATTTACTTATAGGCTTAATATGTTTTAATTTTATATTTTTATGAGCTTTATTAATTAGAGACCCATTAATCCTTGTGTTTAAATTACAGATTTAATTATTAGAGAGATAATGTAATGACTTGGGCGCCACCTAAGCACTGACATGGACATATTTGATGACTTGGCACTGACTGAAGTTGACGAGGATTGACTTGATTTTGTGGGCTTTACTGTTCTGCACATTTCTGCACTTTTTCTATGTAATATCCTATATTTTTTTAAATAGTATAGTGAATTTTTTTAAAGTAAAAAAAAATAAATAAATAACATTATTTTGGGGAATTAAAAATTTTAAAAATGAATTAAAGTAGTAAATAAATAAATAAGTAGATAAAAGGGGAAGAAAATAATCATAAACTAATTTTGAGATGTATAAATAGAATTTTACCTAATAAATTAGCGACCTAATTGAAAGGAAAAATATTGCAATTTCGTCCCTCTTTCTTGTTGCTAGTTTAAAGGCACTTTAGAAGGCATTTTTTTAAGTTGCTGAAGAGTTTCTTCTTCTATTTCTTTCTCATAATTTCGTAGGTTACTCCCCCTCCCCCTAAATTTTCTTTTTTGTTTTGGTGTATTTTAGCCTCCATGGAAGGCTAAAGTGTGTTGTAATCAATCCATGGATGATCTGGAGTTATAAACTGAATTCTTGGAGCTTAATTAGGTAAGTTTTCTGGTTGTTTCATTTATTTTATTTATGTTATAGCCTTCTTCCATGTGTTCAGATTCATATTTGTGCTGGTTAGATTATATGGATGTGATTACTAGTTTGAATATTTCTATCTGTGATGCTTCCTTGTTATTACTAGTTAGTGTAGGAAGTAGAATAAGAATGGCATATCAGTATGTGGTTGCAGGGCATGATTTAGGTTAGGGCTTAATCAGGTTTCATTAGTTTATAAATTAGTAAAGATCTTTCTAAGCATAATTGTAATGAAGTCTAGTTCTAAAAGAGCTCTTGGAAAATTCAGAATTGAAAAAATAGTGAATTAATTTACAGATGAGAACGATGATGGTTGCATTCTAACGAATCCATTACTGATTGCATTTCGTTTTTGTTGTATGTTTCTATTCAGTTATGTTTATGTTTTGTATTATGTTAAGGTAGGTTTATGTTTATTTATTTAATTATGAAATCACGTTTTTTACTGAAGTGGTTTACAAGTTTTCGATTTTTCAAGTTAGGTTACTATTCATGCACTATTCATTTTTTTTTTTGCAAAGTAACTCAATTGACCTGGAAACTAGTAGTCCACTAAATTTTGACCTTCTAAGTAAGGCTCCCTAGGCAATTTCATTTTTTGGGCACCCCGCCCTATTTCGGCCAAATTCTATCATTTAGACCCATTTTTCCATTTCACAATGTTTTTCTTAATTTTTCTAATATATTGTCATTTTTGGTGTGTTTTTTGTAGATTATATTTTTGAGTTTTGTTTATTGTTTTTGTGTCTCCAACTTATGAAGGATTTTTCCAAGAAAAATCAATTAGTTCTAAGTTGGTCTAATTTTGGGGTCTTTTATAGGCTGAAGCATAGAAACAACATTAGAAGTGTTGCTTTTGGTGTTTTTCTTGTATGTTTCATCGTTCTAGTCAATAAGAAGGTTTGTCAAAAAATTTGGATCAATAATTGGATAGGCCATGTTTATGAGCTAGCGAGAATAATTGTCATGACGCAATTCCCAGGCATAGGACTGACACGTTGACACTAACTCCATGTCAACGTAAGCCTAACCGCTATCTCAATTTCTACCCCTTTTTGTTTATTTAGGAATATTTATAACATGCATCATTTCCTTTTTATTTATTAAATAATATAATTTTTATAATTATTTAGAATTCAACAAACAGGCGAACCAAAATCAAGCAAATAAGACATGCTTATTTTAAACAATCTAAATAGTCTCAATTGTTTAGATTTTAAAGACATCACATGAATACCTATTCAAATGTCAGTGATAGGTCTCATAGCAGCTAACAGTGCAAGTATCCTTGTACTTGAGGATCCTATGTTTTAACTCAGTTCCTTGTTACCCATCATGGGTCGCTCTTAAGGTGGTGACTAGGCACAGTGTGAAATTTTCAAAAATATTTAAGTAGTCAGCAGAGGATTCGTCACTCCTGATAGAAGGAAGTATACCCCTAGCCACTTATTGGAATAATTGTTAAAAAGTCTTTCGCCAAAGCAAACTTGTCATGAAGATGGTATTCAATGACATAGTTTAAAGTGATTGATCCCACGGGACAAGAAATTGACTACTTGGGTTGGATTTGATGTAACCAAGTATAGTGGGAGCTGACACATAGGCCATACTCTAAACCAAGTAGGTATAAGATAGTGAAAGGACACATTGCATGTACACACTTTAGCTGCAGAAAGGTTTAAAATCAAACAACTGACTTTCCAGTCAATTAGGGGTCACGATGTATTGCTAGATATTGCTCGTGATCTATTTACAATTAAGTGTTGATTGTGAATGGCAACATAGCTATAAACCTAATGGGTCGCATGCATAGAAATTCACTAGAAATGTAAAACAAACATGCAGATTTGATCCTAAATTGGAGAATTAATTAAATGAGATAAGAGAATAAAAGAAATAGGAATATGTTCCTATTCTTACTCAAATAAGGAAAAGCCTAGATGAGAACCTCTTAGCCTTCCCCTCTCTCAAAGAGATTGGGCTTCTTAAAAGTGACCACCTTAAGAAGCCCAATAAGGGAATGATGCCCTATCTCTCTCAATTGTTGAGAATCTTGTTTAGGAAACACTCTTGTTTTCTTCTCCTTCATCCAAGAGGATTTTCTCCATAGCTTCTTCGTGCTTGCTAGCATAAGAATGAGAAGGAACCCCGTTACCTGAAAGGGTTTTTTCTTAGCGTCTTTCGTGTGGATTACCATTAGAGATATTCCATTGTGGATACTCGCTTTGGCTTGGAGGGATTGCTTGTCATGACCCCCGACCAGGTACATGACTGACGTGGACGATGCTTTAACCACACCGCCGCAAGCCTAATTTCCCTTAACCCACATTTACTTTTTAAGAAAACAATACAAATATTCCTCAAACGAAACCAAAATGAAATTTTATTAATACAATTCATGAATACCATTTTACATTCTCAATATACCATCATCATATAGTTTTATTCAATAAACATTTCATATAATTGTTTACATTAAGCAGTGTAACCAACCTAATTTCAGAGCCTTTCTAGAATTTGCTATTCCATACTTAAATAAATAAGTCTACCTAAGATGTTACCGTACCCCGAACAAAGGTGAGGTCTCGAAGCACATGCACCTCTAAATAACAGAAACCACCAAACCTAAAATTGTGAGGGGGTGAGTCTAAACCACGAGACTCACCATAAACCCTACCTATTTTCAAACACAAGACCTATATTTACTGCGTGTCACATCTTGCCTAAGAGACATGACCGGCACGAGAGAGAGTCTGACTTCAGCTCGGAAGCTGATTCATTTTAACAAGTCAGCATATATAATATTATGGAATACACCATTAAATATAAGTTTTTATTTTACGTGTAGAAGCATTTTTTTAAAAAAAACATACCTGAATACTCAAATATAAATAATCATACCACTATATACATGTTTCATACATTCCATAATGAATAATAAATTTAATAAATACTTAGAAACATATCTTTACATAATTAAGTCATTCATATACATTATTCCACATCTTACAATAACCAAAATTCCAATCCCTAAACTACCTATGCGATCACAGAGCGACTCTAGAGAAGAAATTCAAAAAAAAAATATAAGAATAAGACTTTAAAATCATCCCTCCATATTCAAGTGGGTTCTTGAGTTGAGGATCTATTACTCCCCATTCAAATACTTGTTTTCAAGAACTAACTCAAAAAATATTAATAAAAGGGGCATGAGCAAACCACGTGCCCAGTGAGGGGATAACACTATACTATGACAAAAACAGATATAAGGCATCATAATGATAACATGTGCCAATTATTCACAAACCAAATAGATCACAAAATACACAATTCAGAATAACTTATAACGCCAAGAGATTCAACCAATCATACAATTTCAAGATCCATCAAATACATAAATTTCCCATACCAACTGGGTCATCCAGGGTACCTCTAGATTGTTGCCTGTGGCCTTAGCCGCATTCGCCCTTATCCCTTCATTTATAGATCTCCACCCTTATGACTCCGTGTAGATATTCCCATGGGGTGTACTACCATGTCTTTCCTTTCAGATCAAGCACAAACATGTCCATGACAATTCATAATCATTCACAAATCTAAACACAGCATAATCAGTACAATTCCAGTGTCACAACAAGTATGCAGCATAATTCACCTCAAGAAAATCATCATTCACAATGATATTTATACATAATCATAAATGAATAAGTCAAACAACCAAAATATATCGCATCTACCTTATCTCATTATTCTTTTTAAAATTTAAATATATAAATGCTTTCACTACGATGCAAATTTTAATAGAAAAACACTAGCCATAGAAAGTATCAACCTACTCACCTTAACTTTGAGCTAAATTTGTATATTTCAAATTGGAGAAGAACGCCAAAGATCTTATTGGAGCCCTGAGATTGTTACTAACGCCAAAGATTTTCTACACTTTCCATGTTTTCTATTCTAAAAGTCAAATTTACTGGCAATAAATTCACTTATCATATTCATTGATAAAGTAATGAAGCTTCCTTATAATTTGCCATTTTAAGTGTCTAACTTGGAAATTCTTATCCTCGGTTTAGATAAATTACATGTAGCTGCTGATGTACGTATTCACAGTAGTATGTAAAATCCTGGTTCTGTTCATTCAATTCAAACCCAAAATCTTAAATTAAATTAGATTATAACATTTCAATTAATTCTACCCAAATATAATACGAAAGGACCCCTTTAATGGAAGAATAGAATCAGAATTTGAACTTGTTAACTTACATCGTCCTCCACTCTATTTCTGCGCTCCCATTTTTCTTTCGGTTTCTAGCTTGAATTATGACCTGATCTTCATGTTTTATGGTCAGAAATTAATCGTACAACTGCTACCATAAAGCCCAGAAAAATTCGAGCTCCCATGGTTGGATTCTCTTGTCGGTTTTTCTTTCTTTAGCAGTGAAAATCTCCTCTGTTTTCAGTTCAGAAAAACAGAGGTTTTGCTGGCGGAGAATGGAGTTGAAGAAGGAGGAGGTGATGAGCTTACATGAGTGGAAGAAGACTCACGGGATGGGAAAATGGGAGAATCCCGAATTTTTTATCTCTCTTATAATTCAAGGCGGCTAAGTCAGGGAGAGAAAGGGATGGTTACACGTGTGTAGTTCTGAATATGCCAACATAACTCCTTTGGGTTCAATTGTTCAAAGACTCATCTCCATTTATTATTTTTTTTGTTTTTGTAATTGTTTAGGCCCGTAAGTGAAAAGAAAAATCGAATTCCATTCTTATCTAAGATTTTCTTTATGACTTTTTCTTTCCTTATTTTCTTAGTTATTTTCTTATTTTATTTCTCTTAATTGTTCTCTTTTGTTCTTATTAAAACTCTCTTCTTTTTTTATAATAGTCTCTTTAAATATTTAATATTAGAAATTTTAACAACAACAACAACAATATTAATAATAATAATAATAATATTTATAATTTAATCAATATATTACATTTTACTCACCCCTCAATTTGAATTTTGTTCTCAATATATTCAAAATTTAGAGTTTTTTTTTTCAATTTTTTTAACTTTGAAAATTCACCTTACTATTTTAAAATCTGGGATATTACACTGTGATATTAAGAAAAATGATGAATATAATTTCAGACAAACCAGTTCAACATATATTCAAATTTTTTTTTGGGCCACATGAATTTATTCCATATTTATTATATCCGTTGCAAGGAAGTTATTTATATCATTTAACTTTAGCCACGTCTCGTCATTTAGCAACTGGAAATAACCCTCAAACATAAGAGTATGGTCACATAACCATGTTTACACACGGATCGGAAGCCAATTAACTCCTCAGTAACTCAACGACTACAACGCGTTGGCCCTATACTTGCAGCAACCTAAGACCAGGGACATCGAAGCCCGACTGTATATTTATGCACATAACACTCAATGCGCAACCTAGGCTTTTACATGACATCATAGACAATCACAATTCATAACATCCATATGGTCCTTTACTCTTAATCATCATACAATACTGATAATTTGATAATCATAAGCACATTATTTTACGTACTTAACACGGTAACAACATTTGTGAACAAATCATAAAAATTGCTTTTATTTTTCTTTCAAGTATGTAAGTCATGGAGATTTCATATGCTTTCACATTCTTGTAACTACACTCTTCTCATTCACATTTTCAAAATAACAATGGTGTTCCCTTCAAACTCGTTTACACAACTTAATAGCAAAAAAACAGTACACATAGACACGTAAGACATAATAACATAGTCATAATTCATAATGTCACTAAACACGGAACTTAATCATAAAGAATGTATCCTATATTCTACACTTCGTCAACACA
This sequence comes from Biancaea sappan, assembly GCA_037074585.1. NCBI lineage: Eukaryota > Viridiplantae > Streptophyta > Magnoliopsida > Fabales > Fabaceae > Biancaea > Biancaea sappan. The sequence goes on from CM073493.1 coordinate 30,371,424, forward strand.
ATGATTTTGAACATGCCATTCTTTATCTATGCACCAGACTATGGTGCCTTGGGCGCCAGCTCTAGCCCTTCGGTCACCACATGCCCTGTACATGAATGACTCCCTCAGATCTGGGCATTGGGGCGCCATGGCCCAAACTCTCGATCACATGGGTGCCTTGGCGTCTCGAGTACGCATGATTGGGCAGCCTATCATGATTTGAAGATGATTCCTAAATCCATGATCCTACGTATTACTTCATTTTAATACTCATTTTTACTCCTTTATGATCTAAATACTTGGTTTGGCATCCAAAAATATTTCAAAGACCAAATTGGAACATTGATCCATGATAGTTACAATAGCATATACATTCTCCCTTTAAAATTCCTATTTCTACTCCTTTCCTCTTTAAAGCTTTCAATTTAATTCTTCCTTCCCTTATCTCATAGCACATACTTGTAGTTTCTTTTATCCCTTGCTTAGAAACAATACCATATGTCTAGACCTTAGATCATACTTACAATAGAATCTCTATGTCTCTGTAGCTCACTGTTCAGTCATTAACAATACCCTCTTCTTGATTACTTCATGGAACTAAAATCCAACATGTTATCTTTTATTCTTCTAACAAAAGTACTAACTTGGCTTCCCATACATTTCTATTCTAGGAAACCTCCTTTCGATTTCCTAACTCATGGGCTTCAAACACAGGACATTGTGAATTAACACAGGTAAACATAGTCCTTTAGTCACTAACAGACTCAGCACATTCCTCAAAGGGGTAAAACATGAAAGGAAATAGGGAAAACATCCTATATGGCCTTTGGTGGAGCCATTTCTCTATAGTTAAGTGCTGGGACAGTTTGCAAAATTTCTTGCTCCCAAACAAAAATATATCACTTTGATCCCAAGTTCTATGTAGTTCTAAAATTTTTCCCTTGTTCTCCAAGTTCTATGTAGTTCTAAAATTTTTCCCTTGTTCTCAAGTTACATGTCAAACTCACCATAAATAAAAGCATGGGCACTAGGATGTTATAGACTTGTCGCTGTAGCGACAACTACAGCAACAGGGATGTCCCTTTTTATCCTTCATCGCTACAGTGACAGATCTAGTCACTGCAATGACAATGATTTTGCATGTTTGTGTCTTTATCTTTTTCATCTCCATTTGTTATGGATAGATCCTAGAAGTTTTGACAACCATAGCTTAGCTTCCATGGGACCTTAGAACCCAAAATTCCTAAGGTGAGTGCCTAACCTCACATAATTAAAGCTATGAATTAAGCTTTTGCATACTAGCCTTTATTCACTTATATAATTGTTGTTGTGAACAATATGTATGCTTTCAAATGTATGGCTTGCAAATAAAAAAATGCTATAGAAAGGGAAGGGAATATTACCAATAGGGGACTACCCCTTTGGTTTGAGGGTGTAGGTGGGATTGCTTTGTTTGCCTCCTTTTAACGTCTACTTGTACAAGACTGCATTATGTGTGAGATGCAATTGTTTAGAGTATGACAAATAATAAAGGATATATCATCCCTCCCATCTTAAAGATGTAACCACATGATACTTCTTATTGACAATAAATTCCTTGTAGCTTATATTAAGAGGGTATGGTAGATTAATACATGACCTAATAATTAGAGAACATTATAGTAAAACCTTGAGGGTGAGGATTTAACTCTACTATTACTCATCATATTGAAAATAGATCTTTTTATGACCTTGTACTAAATTAGAAAACTAATATTGGCATGTGGAAATGACATTAAGGATGATTTAGTAGATTAATAAACAATGATGAGTATGCTTTTACTTGTGAAACTCATTGTTTTTGTTGAGATTATTGAAGAATAGGTATGTGTTCCCTAGATGAGAATTTTGCCATTCATAATGAGGTTGTGTTGAGGTGTTGTGTGTGCCAAATTTATTTTTCTTACTTGTGGATGATTTATATGTAGCGTAATTCAAGTAAATACTTATGTGGTCTTTTGTTGATGGGAAACGGGAATGATGCCCATTAAGTTATATTGTATTAATGAAGCAATATTCATTTGTTTATCATTGTGTATTGTTCAATGAATTACTTAGTTAGATGACGGCCTTTGTTGCACTACCTAAGGGTATTCTATACATATACATATACATATGCGATGTACAAATTGAATTTTATTGGTATTAAGTCAGTCATTGATTGTGATCAATATTGTAAAATTGTAATGTAATATATATAAGATGACCAGATGGCCCTATGATTTATGATAGATTATTGCTAGTATGAAGAGCCATGTGGCCCTTTCGCACTATGACTAACAATGAGATATATGAAGCATGTTGGCTCTGTGGGAAATGATAGATGACTATAGTACTAAGAGTCATGTAGCCCTCTCGTACCATGACTAACGATAATAAGAGCAACTTGTGTGGCCTCTCTATTATGGAAAAATGAGGATGGATAAGGAGTCGAGGGGACCCTCTAAGATTGTGACATATGAGCATATGGTAATTGATGAAAACCTAGTAAGAAGCCTAGGTGGCCCTCTTAACTGTGGTAATTTATGAGAACATAATAAGAAGCTTGTGTGGCCCTCACCATTATGGAAGATATGAATATAATAGGAAGCATATATGGCCTTCCTAACTATGAAAATGATGATGGACTGGAATCCTTATTGTGTGAATAATATGAAAGCCCTTGTGGCGAGGATAAAGGCTATGAAGAGAGGGCATAATTTAATTCCTATAATGGATGATATGAGTCCATTGATGTTTAGTGGCATTATATTGAAAGCTTTGAGAATGCTTATGAGCTGATTAAATGTGTGTGAACATAATTGCGTGGAATATATCTGTGCTTTGGTTGTGATAACTTAGTGTTGTGTAGTGCTAGTTCACGCCACTACGATGCCGAATCGCCCAGAATTAAATTTGTGGCAATCTTACGGTATTAGTTGTCTCTAAGTCATATTTACTCAAGGAGCCTCACTTCTAATCACTAATTAGTTATTCTAAACACCTAAACACTAATTAAAAGCACATAAATGCGAAGAGGGTTTGTCGACAGTAATAGCAGAAGCAGTAACAAAACAGCAACAATGAACAACAACAGTAGTAAATCAGCAGCAAAACAAGTTTGACAATAATAGAAGACCATGCAACCAGCCACTAGGATTTATGGGAGTGCAACTATCATCACTTAACTCATTGATTCAGTTTTGTTCTCATTTCATCATTTGGTTCTTTATAAAAAAAATGATTCTAGAGTAACTTCCATAATTGTAATGCTACTAGCTATAGCCAAGAACATCTTCACTAACTATAACTGGATGCATTTTAAAAGAAAGCCTTAACCAAATCAAGTTAAATATCATCTAACTAGCCATTTCGTTTCACTCACTTTTCTAATCAGTCAAGCAAGGTTATGTCTCATATATAAATCTGTTTATGCTCTTTCAAGTTCAAATCTGACAACAACATAAACATAAAAGCAGAACAGAAATGAAATGAGATGAATAGAGAATAAAACACTTATTTTGCACTTTCAATTCAAGCTAAAACATCCCAAGGTCCTAGTGATTGATTACAGTGGAGATTTAGCCCTCCATGAGAGCAAGACAATAAAACAGAAAAAGGAAAACAGAGAGAAAGAGAGAGTTGCAAAAATTACTAAGTTACAGAAAATAAAAGTGTCATCTGATTTTTAAAACTGATGCCCTAAATGCCTTAGAATATTCCACCCTAGATGCCTCATTGGATGCCTCCTTGGTGCTTCTTCCATGATGTGGGCAGCAAGACAACATCAAAAAAGTGGCAACAGTAGTAGACAAGTTACTCTACTGCTTTGTTGTTTCTGTCTGCTGTTGGTTGCTGCAGAAGGCCTATGCTGTCAAAACAAAAGCTACTTTTCCCTTTGTTGTAAAGTGCAGAACAGTGGGATAGAAATCTAGTCAACCCTAGTTAACCAGTCAATGCCAGTCAGCATGTCCAGGTAGCCTCCAAGTAAGTAAAATGTCCATGTGATCATTTTTCTCTCCAATAATTTAATATGAAATTAAGAATATGATTTAATTGGGATAAAATTATGAATTTGAATCATATTAATTCTATAATTAATTTACACCCAATAAATTCATAATATAATAAAATAGGAGAGTTGGCAACATTGAAATAGCAATAGGACTAAGATAGGGACCAAATAGCATATAAAAATGCCCGATATCAAATTCCCCACACTTAGCCTTTTGCACTACTGGGCAAAATAATATTCAGAACACCAAAAGACACCAAAGGAAAAGCGTGGAAAGCATGCTAGAATGGAATAATTATAATTTTGAAAAGATTTAGCACTTAAAGAAAATGAATCTTAAATTTCTAAGATTCCAAGCATCATGGTAATTTAATTTGACACGAATGAATTCAAGTAATTAGCCTCCTCACAAGGAATGTGTTTACTCTCTATTCTCTCAAGTGTATAGGGTAAATCACTCAAAATTCAACTTATAGAATTCACTACCATAAGCTTGTCAAGTATCTAAAATCTCCACTACTTGGTTTCACATGCATGCTTGAATCAAAAGGACTTTACACGAACGTAACGTTGGGTGGAAAACAATGAAAAGAGAGGGAGAAAATAGAGCAAAGTTGGAAAACAACTCAAGAAAGTGAAGGGAAAAACAAGGATAAAGTGTGGAAACAATTTGGGGAAATGAAGGAAACAACTTAAGAACATGAAGAGCATTAGCTATGACATTACAAGAGATTGAAATAAATTTTGGGTATAAAAAGTTCTATCTACTCCTCTATTTCTTTCTTTCTATTCTTTTTTTTTTCTTTTTAACGTCGATGCAAAAAATTTTTTTTTTCAACCACAAATTTTTTTTTGAATGGCCACATTTTTTTTTGCTAAAGAGTAGGGAGAAATATTCGTTTCAAAATATCCAAAAATTTTACAAGAATTTTCAGCACATCAAATCTCTAAAAGAATTTAAATTATCTTCACTTCTCAAATTGTGAAGTAAAGTTCTAGTTTGGGAAGAACAATGGTGGAGAGTGCAAGAAGAAAAGTGGAAACAAAGCACAAAATTGCACACAATGGAAATAATACATGGGATGGCTATTTGGCTAAAATTGGGTCACAAAGAAATGTCTAAATCATCTCCAAATATGCACATGTAAAAAGTAGCCTCAACAAGATTCAAGACAACTTCTAGAGTAAAAATTCATGATAAATGCAACACTCAACAAGAAAGAATAGCATATTTGCAATTAAGGCTCAAAATCCTCACAGTTTAAAGACTATCACTAAAAATTCATTGAAAACAAATTTATTTCCATTTAAGCTTGAACTCTAGAAAAGCAAGATTAAATTTCTAATCATGTTAAAACAATTCAAAACTAAACTATTTCATCACGCATGCTTTTCACAAAAATTTCATCAAATGTTCAAAAAGAGAGCATCAAATTCAGATAAAACTGAGTAGCAAAATTCTATACTGCAGAAATTCTGGCGACTCAGCTTTACCGATACAAAACTACACCAAAATAGATGCGAAAAACACCAAATAAAATTTTACAGCTAGAAGACATATAAAGTTTTAAAAACATGTAAAGAAGGTAGCAAAATTCTTGCCAATCAGTATAGAAAATTAGTGCAAGACAGCTCAAAAATTATGGATAGAAACAAAGAAAACAAAGGAGACAGCAAAATTTTTTTTTTTTAAAATCAGCTCCAATTAAATTCTTTCCCCCTACACTTAATCATTGCATTGTCGTCAATGCAAATTAGCACCAAACATCAAATAAAACAAAGAGGAGATAAATTAAAAAGAGGGAAAGAGTATGGCCTTATCATGGAGCTGGAACATTGTAGAGTTGGATTTCCTCTACAGTTTCCTCTTTGAAGCCCTCATAGAACTTCTTCAACCTTTACCCATTTACCATGAATTGCTTGTTGGTGGCCTCATTTTGAATTTCTACTGCACCAAAAGGAAAGACATTAGTAACAACAAAAGGGCCAACCCATCTTGAGCGAAGCTTACCGGGCATTAGCTTGAGGCGAGAATTGCAAAGAAGGACTTTGTCTCCTACTTGGAATTCTTTTATCTTAATTTTCTAATCATGTAAAGCTTTTGTCCTTTCTTTATAGATTCGTGCATTCTCATAAGCTGCTAGCCTTAGTTCTTCTAATTCTTGAAGTTGTAACTTCCTTTTCTTATCGGCTAGGGTTATGTCCATATTGCATTGCTTAACTGCCTAATATGCCTTGTGAGCAATCTCCACCGGCAAGTGACATGCTTTACCAAATACCAAACGGTATGGAGTCATACTGATGGGTGTCTTTAAGGCTGTTCTATAGGCCTAAAGCGCATCTTCAAGCCTCTTGCTCCATTCTTTTTCTATTGGGCTGCACGGTTTTCTCTAATATTTGCTTTATCTCTTAATTGGAGACTTCTGCTTGCCCATTAGTTTGGGGGTGATAAGGTATAGAGGTTTTGTGCACCACCCCATATTTCTTTAAAGCCCTTGCATGTTTCTATTGTAAAAGTGTGATCCTTGATCATTGATTATTGCCTTGGGGACACCGAATCTGCAGAAAATATATGAACAAAGAAAGTCTATAACAACAATAGAATCATCAGTTCGGGTAGCTTTTGCTTCCACCCACGTTGACACATAATCCATAGCAACTAAGATATGTATAAAGCCAAAAGAAACAGGAAAATGACCCATATAATCTATACCCCAAACATCAAAGATATCAAAAAAGAGGAGAGGTTGTTGAGGTATTTTATTTCTTCTAGACACATTTCCAGTTCTTTGACACCTAGAACAGTTCTTGCAAAAATCATAGGTATCCCTAAACAAAGTAGGCCAATATAAACCAGAATCTAACACTTTTCTAATTGTTCTTTGGGGACCAAAGTGTCCAATACATGCAAGAGTATGACAAAAATTCATCACAGATGCAAATTCATGATTTGGAATACATCTCCTAACAATTTTGTCACTACATATCTTTCACAAATAAGGGTCATCCCACATATAGTACCTAGCCTCGCTTCTTAATTTGTTCAACTGATGTTTATTTTCGCATGCAGGCAATTCAGATGCAACAAGATAATTCACTAGATTAGTATACCAAGGTTCACTAATACCATGCAAAAGGGAAAACACTCATCTAGGAAGTTATCTCTAATAGGAAGATGCTCCAAAGGAAGCTCCGAAAGCCTATTCAAATGATCGGCTACTACATTCTCCACTCTATTCTTATCCTTAATCTCCACATCAAATTCTTGGAGAAATAGAATCCATTTAATCAATTTGGGCTTCTCATCCGGTTTATTGAGCAAGTATTTCAATGCTGCATGGTCAGAAAACACAATCACTTTAGAGTTAAGCCAATATGATCTAAATTTATCCAAAGCAAAGACGATTGCTAAAAACTCCTTTTTTGTGGTTATGTAATTTGATTGAGCTGAATCAAGGGTGCGAGAAGCATAAGCTATGACATGCAACTTCCTCTCAACTCTTTGTGAAAGTACCGCTCCCATAGCATAATTCAAGGCATCACACATGAGGTCAAAGAGGAGTTCCCACCATGGAGGTTGGATGATAGGAGGGGAGGTAAGTTGCTACTTCAACTCATCAAAAGCTAACCTGCAAGCATCTTTAAAAACAAAATCAGTTTCTTTTTGGACAAGTTTAGAAAGAGGTAGAGCGATCTTACTGAAGTCCTTGATGAATCTCCTATAAAATCCTGCATGGCCAAGAAAAGAGCAAACTTCCCACATAGAAGTGGGGTAAGGCAAAGAGGAGACAACATCAACTTTAGCTTTATCTACTTCTATGTCACGTGATGACACTATATGGCCTATGACTATCCCTTGCTCTACCATGAAATGACATTTCTCATAATTCAAAACCATATTCTTTTCTATGCATCTCTCAAGTACTCTCTCCAAATGTTTCAAGTATGCATCAAATGAGTCTCCATAAACAGAAAAATCATGCATGAACACTTCCATGCAATCTTCTAGCAAGTCAGAAAATATACTTATCATGCATCTCTGAAAAGTGCCAAGTGCATTGCAAAGACCAAAAGGCATGCGTCTATATGCAAAAGTACCAAAGGGACAGGTGAAGGTGGTCTTTTCCTGATCTTATGGTGCAATGTAAATTTGAAAATATCTAGAAAAACCATCAAGGAAACAATAGTGAGACTTTCCATAAAGTCTCTCAAGCATTTGATCAATAAAAAGAAGAAGAAAGTGATCTTTTCTAGTTGTTTGGTTCAACTTCCTATAATCAATGCAAACACGCCAAGTATTTTGCACTCTAGTGGGTACTATCTCATTATTTTCATTTGCTATAACAGTTACCTGGTTCACGCCACTATGATGCCAAATCGCCCAGAATTGAAATAATGGCAATTTTGCAGCACAATGGTCCCCAGGTCGTTTTCACTCTTAGAGCCTCACTTCTAACTACTAACAATTTGTTCTAAACACTTAAACACTAATTACAAGTAATTAATATATCGGGAGGGGGGGTTGGTTGTGACAGAACAAAAGAAATTACAATTAAGGATAGTAACAGCAGACAACAGATGTGGAACAACAATGGAAGAACGCAACCAGCCTTGGTTTTTCTTGTAGGTGTAACCTTCCTAGTTCTTGTTCAGATGCTAAGTTTCATTCATTTATTATTTGATTCTTAACTAAAAAGTCCAGAAATCTTCTGATATGGATTACACTAAAACATACTCAAAGAAAGCCTTCTCTGACTACATATTGTTGTAATCACAGTAAACATAATCAAATCATGTAAGAAGATCTTCATTACATTCCATTTTCATCTCTTTCTACCATTCCAATCAGTCATGATAGATAAATCCTCATATCCAGCAATTAAAACTAATTGTTAAGTCTATGAAACTCTAATCAGAAGCATTCATAAGCATAACAGAACAGAGGCTATAGAAATATATGAATACTGGAATAAAATGAATAAATCTTATCTTATAAAGCATGGGAACTCAAATTACAACATCCAGTATGAACCAAGGCTGATTACAACAGAATTCGCCCCTCCATGAGAGCAAAAATCATAAAAACAGAAAGGAGAAAGGAGAAGGGAAATGGTCTACAAAATCTGTCTAAGTTACAGCAAAAAAACTAGAACTAAAGTCTGAAACTAGACTAAACTAATGCCCCCAAAAAGCTGCTAATGGAAACTGACTGCTACCTTGCTTTTTGCTGATTTATGGTATGGAAGACACGTCTTCTACAGAATGGTGGTTGGCCTTTTCAGAAAATGGCATGGCTGCTACTTCTTTCAACAAGGCCAGAGGCATGGGAGCAAAAAGTTGGTCTGAAGTGCTACAGAATGGGTCCCACATGTCCATGTCATCAGACAAATGGAATAAGCTGCCAAGTCATCCAAGAATGTGCCAAATCAGTGCCAACAAGTCATACTTTCTTCATTTATTGTTGTGTTCCTTTGGTGCCATATCACCAAGAAATCTCCAAAATTAATTTTAAAAATTACACAAGAGGGATTAAATTGAGTCTTTAATAATTTAAGTTCCAAATGATGAAAATAGTTCATTTTCCATCTAAAATTAACTTAGACCCAATGAAACACAAAGTGTAATAAAATTGGAGAAATTCTAAAGATGAAAGTGTAATTAGACCAAGATAGTGGTTAATATGTATATAAAAATGCTAGATATCAAATTCCCTACACTTAGTCTTTTGCACTCCTGAGCAAAATCAATTAAAAGCACAAAGGCACCAAAGGAACACAACAATAAATGAAGAAAGTATGCAATTATGAAATAGTTCAAGCTTGAAAAGGTTTAACGCTCAAAGAAAACTAATCTTAAATTTCTAAAAAGTTCAAGTATCATGGCAATTTTGTTGACAATAATGAATCCAAGTAATAACCACTGACAAGGGAATGTGTATGTGCTCTATTCTCTCAAGTGTTTAAGGTAGTGCATTCCTTTCAACCTATCACAAATTCACTACCATAAGCTTGTCAAGGAACTAAATCTCCACTACTCAAATCACATACATACTTGAATTATTAGGACTTTACTATGGATGTAAGGTGGGAAAAAGAATGATTGGAAGATGGGGGAAATGCAAGAAACAAGGTTTACAAAGACTTAAAGAATTGAAGAGCATCAATCAAGCCATAAGAAATTGAACCATGAAACTTGGGCACAAACTTCTTTTTCCTTCTTCTTTCTTTCTTTCTCATTTTTTATGCTTCTTTTGTTTTTACTTTTCAAAAAATTTTTTTTTTCTTCATACAGTATATTTTTCATGAAGAATTGTCAAAATTTTCTTTTTTTTTGAGTAGCAAAACTAAGTTTCACAACAGCCCACAAATTCTTCTTTTTGCACATGATCAATCTCTTTTTTTTCAAAAGAATTTTCTAAAGCTCTTCAAATCCTAAGTTTAGGGAAAAGAAAGAATTTGTTTTAAGGTGGAAAAGGGATTGGAAACATAAGAAAGAAAGGTGGAAGTAAGGAACAAAGTGGGTACACAATGGAAACAATGATAATGGATGACTATTTGGTTGAACGTGGGTAACAAGAAACAAATGCCTAATTCATTTCTAAGCATGCATATGTAATGTAGCCTCAACAAAGATTCAAGACAAATTCTAGAGTGAAAATCATGATAGGGAATACTCACAACAAGAAAGAACATTCTTTTGCAATAAAGGCTCAAATTCTCATAGTTTAAAGAAGACTACTAAAAATTCATTAAAAACAACGTCATTGCTACTTTACTTGAGTTCCTTATAAAAATAAGATTAATTTCTTTTCATGCTAACTCAATTCACACACTTAAGCTATTTCATCATGCATGCTCTCACACCAAAAATCCATCAATTTATTCAAAAAGTGGGTAACAATAAACATTGCATTGTCCTCAATGCAAATCAGCACTAAACATCACATAAAATATAGAGGACATGAATTAAAAATGAGGGAAAGAAAACGGCCTTATCACGGAGCCGGTACACTGTAGAGTTGGATTTCCTCTACAGTTTCTTCTTAAAAGCCCTTACAGAACTTCGTCAATCTTTGCCCATTTACCATGAATTGTTTGTTAGTGGCCTCATTTTGAATTTCTACTACACCAAAAGGAAAGACATTAGTAACAACAAAAGGGCCAATCCATCTAGAGCGAAGTTTACCGGGCAGGAGCTTGAGGCGAGAATTGTAGAGAAGGACTTTGTCTTCCACTTGGAATTCTTTCTTCTCAATTTTCTTATCATGTAGAGCTTTGGTCCTCTCCTTGTAGATGCAGGCATTCTCATAAGCCACTAGCCTTAGTTCTTATAATTCTTGAAGTTGTAACTTCCTTTCCTTACCGGCTAGACTCATGTCCATATTGCATTGCTTGACCGCCCAATATGCCTTGTGTGCAATCTCCACTGGCAAGTGACATGCTTTGCCAAATACCAAGTGGTATGGAGACATGCCGATGGGAGTCTTGAAAGCGGTTCTATAGGCCCAAAGTGCATCATCAAGCCTCTTACTCCAATCTTTTCTATTGGGCTACACAGTTTTCTCTAATATGTGCTTTATTTCTCGGTTGGAGACTTCCGCTTGCCCATTGGTTTGGGGATGGTAAGGTGTAGAAGTTTTGTGCACCACCCCATATTTCTTCAACAACCATTGCATGTTTCTGTTGCAAAAGTGTGATCCTTAATCATTGATTATGGCTTTGGGGACACCAAATCTGCAGAAGACATGTGAACGAAGAAAATCTACAACAATAGAAGAATCATCAGTTCAGGTGGCTTTAGCTTCCACCCATTTTGACACATAATCCACAGCAACAAGTATATACATGAAGCCAAGTGAAACTGGAAAAGGACCCATAAAGTCTATACCCCAAACATAAAAAATATCACAAAAGAGAAGAGGTTGTTGAGGCATCTCATTTATTCTAGACACATTTCCAGTTCTTTGACACCTAGAACAATTTTTACAGAAATCGTAGGCATCCCGAAACAAAGTAGGCCAATATAAACCAGAATCTAACACTTTCCTAACTGTTCTTTGGGGACCAAAGTGTCCACCACATGCAAGAGTATGACAGAAATTCAACACAGATGCAATTTCATGATTAGGAACACATCTCCTAATAATTTGATCACTACAAATCTTCCACAAGGGTCATCCCATACATAGTACCTAGTGGTTCACGCCACTACGATGCCAAATTGCCCAGAATTGAATTCGTGGCAATTTACAGTATAGTGATCCCCAGGTCGTATTCACTCAAGGAGCCTCACTTCTTAATACTAATTAATCGTTCCAAACACCCAAGCATTTGATCAATAAAAGGAAGAGGAAAATGATCTTTTCTAGTTGCTTGGTTTAACTTCCTATAATCAATGCAAACACGCCAACTGTTTTGAACTCTAGTGGGCACTAACTCATTATTTTCATTTGCTATAACAGTTACCCCAGTTTTCTTTGGCACTACTTGTACCGGACTCACCCACTTACTATCAGAGATAGGATAAATAATACCAGCTTGGAGGAGCTTACTTACCTCCTTCTTGACCACATCAAGAATCATGGGGTTGAGTCTTCTTTGGGGTTGCCTTATTGGTTTTGTCTCTTCTTCAAGGAGAATTCGGTGCATGCACACTGAAGGACTAATTCCAGGAATGTCTGCTAGAGTCCACCCAATTGCTTCCTTGTTGTTTTTCAGCAAACTCATCAATTTTTGTTCTTGATCAGGCTCTAGATTGTTGGCTACAATCACTAGAAGCTGGTCTCCTACTTCTAAGAAAGTACACTTGAGGTTTTCTGGTAAAGCCTTCAACTCCAATGCAGGTGGTTGGATGGAGGATGGAATCAGTTTTTGTGGAGTCATATCCAATGAGGCACCTACAAATTCAGATTGCTCAAAGACAGAATCCTTGGCAGAAGAGGAGGAAGGGTTAGCAGCACAAGAGGAAAGAGATGAAGAATGTTCAACATTACAGTTTAAATCACTACACCTACAACTACCTAAAACATAAATAGAATCTAAATCTAAGCTAGAGAAAATTGCAGAATCAGAATGCACATCAAAATCCAAATCACTATGCAAATCAGAATGCAACTCAGAATTGTCAGCATTTAGAGAGTTTTCAATTTCAGTGCAAGCATGACAAAATTCAAAACCAGCACAATTGCATTCAAAGGCATCTACCAAATCAGAAAATTCAGGAAAATCTGAAATTAATTCAGTTTGGAAATCATCACATGCCTCATCAATTAAGTAATCCAAAAAAGTTAACCACATGCACATTGGAATGATTTTCTATAGGATGTTTCATGGCATCCAAAATGTTAAAATCAATTTTGTTACCAGCAAACTCCATTGACAAAGTCCCTTCATGCACATTAATAATGGTTTTTGCAGTTTTCAAAAAAGGTCTACCAAGTATTAAAGGTGCATGGCCAGGAGTATTATCATTTTCCATATCAAGCACATAAAAATCAGCAGGAAAAATGAGATCTTTGACTCTTACCAGGACATCTTCTAGAACTCCTGCTGGATGTGCTGTGCTCCTATTGGCAAGTTGGACAATCACTCCAGTTGGTGAAAGAACACCAATCTTGAGGCTCGAGTACACTGATTTGGGCATAACATTGATTGAGGCTCCCAAATCCAGCATAGCATTGGAGAACTCCATGTTGCCTATTGTGCATGGTATTGTGAAAGTTCCAGGATCTTTGCACTTGGGTGGCATGGGTGGTTGGATGAGTGCAGACACATTTCTCCCCAAATTGACTCTCTCATTACCCCTTAAGCGCCTCTTATGAGTGCACAACTCTTTGAGGAACTTGGCATACTTGGGGATTTGCTTAATGGCTTCCAAAAGTGGGATATTGACCTCTATTTTCCTGAAGGTTTCCATGATCTCTTTATCCATGTCAGATTCAGAAGCTTTCCTTGACTGAGTCTGTCTATTGGGGAAAGGAAGAGTAATTTTCTGAACCACTTCTTCATCCTTTTTATTTTGCTCACTGGTTGAGGATGAAGGAACACTTTGCTGGACATTTGATTTTTCTGGTTCAGATTCAGAAGCTGGACTGTCTACTTGCTTGCCACTCCTCAAGATGATGGCAATCACATTGCCTCTTGGGTTGATCACTGGTTGGGATGGTAAACTCCCTGAACCTTGACTTTTTAGCTCATTGACTGTTGTGGCTAACTGGCCAATCTTAGTTTCCAAATTTTGCATATTTGTTTTTGTCCTCTGCTGGAACTGAAGAGTATTGGCAGTCAGTTGCTTCATTAGATCCTCAAGACTAGGCTCAGGTTTCTTGGGTGCTGGAGGAGGTGTATGGCTAGGTTCAGGTTGATTGTATCTTGCATGGGGTGGCTGGTAAGGGGGGTTGGATGTATTCCCATACTTGAAAGTTGGATGATCACGCCACCCAGGATTGTAGGTGGAGGAATATGGGTCATATCTCTGTTGTTGTGGCTGCATGGGTCTACCAGGGAATATACCAGCACATGACTCAGTTTGGGTCTCTTGCAGCTGAGGGCACTGATCAGTATGGTGGGTACTCAGGGAACAAATACCACAGACTGAAGGAGGAAGGGGTTGTTGTTGTGTTCTCTGATTTAATGCCAATTGCCTCACCATTGAAGCTAACTCTTTCAAATTATTTTCTATCCTTTGTTGCTCCATGGGAGGTGTCCTCACCTCATTGACAGTAACTGTTGGATCACTCAGTCTAGTGCCAAATTGCTGAGCATTTTGGGCCATCTTGGCCAACAATTCATTTGCTGCAGCAGGAGTCTTATCCACCAATGCCCCCCTAGCAGCTGCATCAACTATGTATCTGTCCATAGGTAGTAATCCTTCATAGAAATATTGGATGAGAAGCTGCTCTGAAATCTGGTGGTTTGGACAGCATGAGCAAAGCTTCTTAAACCTCTCCCAATATTCATGCAGAGACTCACCATTCAACTGTCTAATCCCACTGATATCCTTCCTGATTGCTGCTGTTCTTGAGGCTGGAAAGAATTTTTCTAAGAACAACTTCTTCAGCTCATCCCATCTTGTTATCAAGGCAGTGGGTAGATAGTAAAGCCAATCCTTGGCTGCCCCATCAAGAGAGAAAGGAAATGCTATTAATTTGATCTGTTCTTCTCCAACTCCATGTGGTCTCATGGTAGAGCAGACAACATGGAACTCCTTTAAGTGCTTGTGCGAATCTTCTCCTGCAAGACCATGAAACTTAGGCAACAAATGGATTAGACCATATTTTAGTTCAAAATTAGCATCCAACTCAGGATAATTTATGCACAATGGTTGATAATGCACATCAGGTGCAATCAACTCTTTAATGGATTGTTCTTGCCTATTTTGAGGCACTTGTGCATTTTGGTTATCCATCCCAGTTATCCCAGTTGACTTAGAATCTGTAGACTCCAACACAAAATCAGATTCGGAATCTGATTCAACTTCTACACTGTTGACAGCAAACTCAACAATTTCAGCAAGAATTTCAGAAACTATACTAGTCCTAATGCTATTGCTTCTTACTAGACTATGGAAGGTCCTATCAATTTCCGGATCAAACGGTGGTAAGTCCACTTGACCAGACCTTCTCATATACTGGAAAGGGCATAAATTCACAAGAAAACAACAAGAAAAACAACAAAAACAACTAAATCACTACAAAAGACTCCAACCGTGAAAATTACCAAAAATTTAAGTATCTCAGAAAAATCTGATTTTTTGTGGAAAAATTCTTGACAAATTGGAGAGACAAACACAAAAAACAGAATTCAAAAATTCAAACTACAAAAATCACACTAAAAATCACAATTAATTAGAAAAAATAAAAAAAATTAAAAAAATAGAAAAGGAGACCTAAACGATGGAATTTGGCAAAATGGCCACCCGAGAAAATTGATGAAAATCACCAAAAAAAACTTGCTTAGAATATTGAAAACTAGTGGTATACCAAGTTTAAGGTCAATCGGGGGTAGTTAATTTTTTTGCCTATGAATAGTAACTGAAAAAAACTCAAAAACTTGTAAACCGTTTCGACAATACAAGATAACTTAAAATTAAACAAAGAAACACTTAAACAACTAATTAGATAACTTGGAAGTGAATTGGCTCCCCGGCAACGGCGCCAAAATTCAGGTTCACGCCACTACGATGCCAAATCGCCCATAATTGAATTCGTGGCAATTTGCAGTATAGTGATCCCCAGGTTGTATTCACTCAATGAGCCTCACTTCTTAATACTAATTAATCATTCCAAACACCCAAACACTAATGAAGAGTACATAAACGTGGGGGGGGTGTTGTGGCAGTACTATAAAAAAAATAGAACAGCAACCAAATAAATACAACAACAGCAGCAGCAAAATTTGCAAGGAATTGACAGTAACAAGACAATGTAATCAGCCACTAGGATTCATGGGAGTGTAACTATCATTACCTAACTCATTGATTCAGTTTTGTTCTCATTCCATTGTTTGTTTCTTTATGAAAATGGTTCTAGAATAACATCTAGAATTTAATGCTACTAATTATAGTCAAGAACATCTCTCTACTATAACTAGATGCATTCATTGGAAAATCTCAACCAAACCAAGTTAAATATATCATCTAACTAGTCATTTCGCCTCCCTCACTTTCCTAATCAGTCAAGCAAGGTTATATCTTAAATATATAAGTTAGTTTATGTTACATTCTCAAGCTCTAATCAGAATATGACAGCAACATAAACATAACATCAAAACAGAACTGAAATGAGATGAAAATGGAGAATAAAACACTTAGCTTGCATTCTTAGTTCAAGCTACAACATCCCAATGGTCTAGTGACTAATTACAATGAAGATTTAGCCTTCCATGAGAGCAAAACAGCAAAAACAGAAGAGAAAAATAGAGAGGGAAAGAAAGCTGCGAATTTCCTAAGTTACTCCCAATCAAAGTGTCTTCTCCTTTTTAAAAATGATGCCCTCAATGCCTTGGGATATTCTACCCTAGATGCCTCCTTGGATGCCTCCTTGGTTGCCTCCTTGGTTGCTTTCTTCCATGATGTGGGCAGAAAAATAGCAAACAGCAGCAGAAGACAGCAGACAGCAGCAGAAAAACAGCAAAACAGCAGCAGAAAAATAGCAAACCAGCAGCAGAACAACAGCAGAAAAATATGGCAGGAAAACAGCAAAACAGCAGCAGAAAAACAGCAAACCAGTAGCAGGAAAATATGGCAAGAAAACAGTAAAACAGCAGCAAAAAAACAGCAAACCAGCAGCAGAAAAATAGCAGCAGGAAAATATGGCAGAAAACATGGAAAAGGGAGGTGCATAGTTAATATTTCAACCATACTTTTCTGACCTACAAAAAGTAATATTTCTGTCCAAAAATTCTGACTATATGGCATTAAATAAGAGTTCAAATGGGCCCCATATCCAGCACAACCTAGTCATCACCTAAAAAGTGCCACATTAGCATCCAAATCAGCATCTTTGTCCATGTCAGCATTTTTCTCTCAAAAATTAAAATTTGTAGGAATTAAATTGAGCATTTTACAATTCAAGTTCTAAAAATATAAAATTGAGACACATTCAATCCATAAATAGTTTATACCCAATAAATTCCAAAACATAATAAGATTAGAGAATTGACAAAATTAAATAGGCAAAAAGGACTAAAATAGGGACTAAAATAAATGGAAAAAGCATGTTATCACCTAGCTTCACTTTTTAATTTATTCAATTGATGTTTGTTTTGATATGCAGGTAATTCAGATGCAACAAGATAATTTACTAAATCAGAATACCAAGGCTCACTAGTACCATGCAAAAGGGAAAAATACTCATCTGGGAAGTTGACTCTAATAGGTAGATGCTCCAAAGGAAGCTCCAAAAGTGTACTCAAATGATCCGCTGCTACATTCTTCGCTCTACTTTTGTCTTTGATCTCCACATCAAATTCTTGGAGAAGTAGCATTCATCTAATCAATCTCGGCGTTGCATCCGGCTTCTTCAGCAAATATCTCAATGCTGCATGGTTAGAAAACATAATCACTTTAGAGCCAAGCAGATATGATCTAAATTTATCCAAAGCAAAGACAATTGCTAAAAACTCTTTTTCTGTGGTTATGTAATTTGATTGAGCTAAATCAAGGGTGCGAGAAGCGTAAGCTGTAACATGCAACTTCCTCTCTACTCTTTGCAAAAGTACCACTCCTACAACATAATTGGAGGCATCACACATGAGCTCAAAGGGGAGCTCTGACGGTGGAGGTTGGATGATAGGAGGGGAAGTTAGTTGCTTCTTCAACTCATCAAATGCTAACCTGCAAGCATAATCAAAAATAAAATCAGTCTCTTTTTGGAGGAGTTTGGAAAGGGGTAGAGTGATCTTACTGAAATCCTTGATGAATCTCCTATAGAATCCTGCATGGCCAAGAAAAGAACGAACTTCCCGCACAGAAGTGGGGTAAGGCAAAGAGGAGATAACATCAACCTTAGCTTTATCTACTTCTATGCCACGGGATGACACTATGTGGCCTAGAACTATCACTTGCTCTACCATAAAATGGCATTTCTCATAATTCAAAACCAGATTCTTTTCTAAGCATCTCTCAAGTACTCTCTCCAAATTTTTCAAGCATGCATCAAATTAATCTCCATAAACAGAAAAATTATCCATGAACACTTCCATGCAATCTTCAAACAATTCAGAAAATATACTTATCATGCATCTTTGAAAAGTGCCAGGTGCATTGCAGAGACCAAAAGGCATGCGTCTATATGCAAAAGTGCCAAAGGGACAGGTGAAGGTGGTCTTCTCCTGATCTTCGGGGGCAATATGAATTTGGAAATGTCCAAAAAAACCATCAAGAAAGCAGTAGTGAGACTTTCCAGCAAGTCTCTCAAGCATTTGATCAATAAAAGGAAGAGGAAAATGGTCTTTTCTAGTAGCTTAGTTCAACTTCCTATAATCAATGCAAACACGGCAACTGTTTTGAACTCTAGTGGGTACTAACTCATTATTTTCGTTTGCTATAACAGTTACCCCGGTTTTCTTTGGCACTACTTGTACCAGACTTACCCACCTACTATCAGAAATAGGGTAAATAATGCCAACTTGAAGAAGCTTACTTACCTCCTTCTTGACCACGTCAAGAATCAAGGGATTGAGTCTTCTTTAGGGTTGTCTCACTGGTTTCATCTCTTCTTCAAGAAGGATGTGATGCATGCACACCGAAGGACTAATTCTAGGAATGTCTGCTAGAGTCCACCCAATTGCCTTATTGTTCTTTTTCAACAGACTTATCAATTTTTCTTCTTGATGAGGCTTTAGATTATTGGCTACAATCACTGGAAGTTGGTCTCCTGCTTCCAAGAAAGCATACTTGAGGTTTTCTGGTAGAGCCTTCAACTCCAATACAGGTGGTTGGATGGATAATGGAATTAGTTTTTGTGGAATCACATCCAAGGAGGCACCTACAAATTCAGTTTCCTCAAAGACAGAATCCTTGGCTAAAGAGGAGGAAGGGTCAGCAGTACAAAAAAAAAATAGGTGAAGAATGTACAACATTACAGTTTAAATCACTACTACTAAAACTACAACTACCTAAAACAGAAATAGAAACAGAATCAATAGAATCAAAGTCTAAGCTAGAGGAAATGACAGAATCAGATTGTAACTCAAAAATGTCAAGACTTAAAGAATTCTCAATTTTAGCACAGGCATGACAAAACTCAGAACCAGCAGCACAATTACACTCAAAGGCATGAACTAAATCTGAGAATTCAGGAAAATCAGAAATTAAATCAGCTTGGAATTCATCACATGCCTCATCAACTAAATAATCTAGAAAATTAACCACATGCACATTCGAATGATTTTCCATAGGATGTTTCATGGCATCTAAAATATTAAAGTCAATCTTATTGCCAGCAAACTCCATGGACAAAGTCCCTTCATGCACATTGATAATGGTCTTTACAGTTTTCAGAAAAAGGTCTACCAAGTATCAATGGTGCATGACCAGGTGTGTTATCATTTTCCATATCTAGCACATAAAAATCAGTAGGAAAGATTAAATCTTTAACTCTTACCAAGACATCTTCCATAACTCCTGCTGGGTGTGTTGTGCTTCTGTTGGCAAGTTGGACAATCACTCCTATTGGTGAAAGAACACCAATCTTGAGGCTTGAGTACACTGATTTGGGCATGACATTGATTGAGGCTCCTAAATCCAGCATAGCATTGGAGAACTCCATATTGCCTATTGTGCATGGGATGGTGAAAGTTCTAGGATCTTTACACTTGGGTGGCATGGGTGGCTGGATAAGTGCAGAAACATTCCTCCCCAAATTCACTCTCTCATTGCCCCTCAAACGCCTCTTATGAGTGCACAACTCTTTAAGGAACTTGGCATACTTAGGGATTTGCTTGATTGCTTCCAAAAGTGGAATGTTGACCTCTATTTTCCTAAAGTGGAATGTTAGATTCTGAAGCTTTCCTTGATTGAGTTTGTTTATTGGGGAAAGGAAGAGGTATTCTCTGAACCACTTCTTCATCCTTTTTATTTTGCTCATTGGGTAAGGATGAAGGAGCATTTTGCTGCACATCTGACTTTACTGGTTCAGATTCTGGAGTTGGACCATCTACTTACTTGCTACTCCTCAAAATGATGGCACTAACATTGCCTCTTGGATTGATCACTGGTTAAGATGGTAAACTCCCTGAACCTTGACTCTTCATCTCATTAATTGTTGTGGCTAACTGACCAATCTTAGTTTTCAAATTCTGTATATTGGTTTCTGTTCTCTGTTGAAACTGAAGGGTA
This sequence comes from Biancaea sappan, assembly GCA_037074585.1. Taxonomy (NCBI): domain Eukaryota; kingdom Viridiplantae; phylum Streptophyta; class Magnoliopsida; order Fabales; family Fabaceae; genus Biancaea; species Biancaea sappan. The sequence goes on from CM073493.1 coordinate 30,392,275, forward strand.
TTGGCAGTCCGCTCTTTCATTAAATCTTCCAGACTGGTCTCAGGTTTCTTAGGTGCTAGAGGGGGTACATGGCTAGGTCCAGCTTGGTTGTATCTTACATAGGGTGGCTGGTAAGGAAGGGGATTTGGATTTGAGGTATTTCCATACTTGAAGGCTGGATGATCATGCCACCCAGGGTTGTAGGTGGAGGAATATGGGTCATATCTCTATTGTTCTGGCTGCATGGGTCTACTAGGGAATATGCTAGCACATGACTCAGTTGAGGTCTCTTGCAGCTGAGGGCACTGATCAGTATGGTGGGTATTCAGGGCACAAATACCATAGACTGAATGAGGAGGAAGGGCTGGTTGTGGTGTTCTCTGGTTTAATGCCAATTATCTCATCATTGAAGCTAACTCTTCCAATTTATTTTCTATCCTTTGTCGCTCCATAGGAGGTGCCTTCACTTTATTGACAATAACTGCCACTGGCTCATTTTGTCTAGTGCCAAACTATTGTGCATTTTGGGCCATCTTGGCCAATAATTCTTTGGCTGCAGTAGGGGTCTTGTCCACCAATGCCCCACTAGCAGCTGCATCAACTATGTATCTATCCATGGGCAATAATCCCTCATAGAAATACTGGATGAGAAGCTGCTCTGAAATCTGATGATTTGGATAACTTGAACACAGCTTCTTGAATCTCTCCCAATAGTCATGCAAAGATTCACCACTTATTTGTCTAATCCTACTGATATCCTTCCTGATTGCTGCTGTTCTGGAGGCTGGGAAGAATTTCTCTAGGAACATTTTCTTTAATTCATCCCATCTTGTGATCAAGGTAGTTGGTAGGTAGTAGAGCCAATCCTTGGCTGCCCTATCCAAAGAGAAGGGTAAGGCTATCAATTTGATATGTTCTTATCCAACTCTATATGGTCTCATGGTAGAGCAAACAACATGGAATTCCTTCCAGTGTTTGTGTAGATCTTCTCCTGGAAGGCCATGAAACTTAGGCAGTAAGTGGATTAGACCATATTTTAGTTCAAAATTAGCATCCAACTTAGGATAATTTATGCACAATGGTTGATAATGCACATCAGGTGCAATCAACTCCTTAATGGATTGTTCACGCCTATTTTGAGGCACTTGTGCATTTTGATTATCCATCCCAGTTATCCTAGCTGACTCCAAATCACTTGATTCTAACACAATATCAAACTCTGACTCAGACTCTACTTCTACACTATTGACAGCAAGATTAACAATCTCAGCAAGAATTTCAGAAACTATACTAGTCCTAATGCTATTGCTTCTTACTAGTCTATGGACTACCAATTTTCAAGTCAATCCGATTTATTTTTTCTGTTGATGAATAGTGGCTGAAATATAACTAGGAAACTTGAAAAATTGACTTAAAGAATTTGTAATCACTTCCAACAAGACCAGGCCACTTAAAATCAAACAAAAACACAATAGAACAACTAATTAACAACTCGTAAATGAATTGGCTCCCTAGAAACGGCGCCAAAATTCTGGTTCACACCACTACAATGCCGAATTGCCCATAATTGAAATCATGGCAATTTTGTGGCACAATGGTCCCCAAGTCATTTTCACTCTTGGAGCTTCACTTCTAACTACTAACTAATTGTTCTAAACACTTAAACACTAATTAATACATCGGGGAGGGGGGTTGGTTGTGACAGAACAAAAGAAATTGCAATTAAGGACAGTAACAGCAGCAACAAACAAAACAGCAAACAACAAGTATGGAACAACAATGGAAGAACGCAACCAGCCTTGGTTTTTTCTGGAGGTGTAACCTTCCTAGTTCTTGTTCAGATGCTAAAGTTTCATTCATTTATTATTTGATTCTTAACTAAAAAGTCCAGAAAATCTGCTGATATGGATTACACTAAAACATACTAAAGAAAACCTTCTCTGACTACACATTGTTGTAATCACAGTAAACATAATCAAATCATGTAATAGGATCTTCATTACATGCCATTTTCATCTCTTTCTACCATTCCAATCAGTCATGATAGATAAATCCTCATATCCAGCAATTAAAACTAACTGTTAAGTCTATGAAACTCTAATCAGAAGCATTCATAAGCATAACAGAACAGAGGCTACAGAAATAGATGAATGCTGGAATAAAGTGAATAAAACTTATCTTATAAAGCATGGGAACTCCGATTACAACATCCAGTATGAACCAAGGTTGATTACAACAAAATTCAGCCCTCCATGAGAGCAAAAACCAGAAAAACAGAAAGGAGAAAGGAGGAGGGAAATGGTCTACGAAATCTATCTAAGTTACATCAAAAAAACTAGAACTAAAGTCTGAAACTAGACTAAACTAATGCCCCCAAAAAGATGCTGATGGAAACTGACTGCTGCCTTGCTTTTTGCTGATTTCTGGTATGAAAGACATGTCTTTTGCAGAATGGTGGTTGGCCTTTTCAGAAAATGGCATGGCTACTACTTCTTTCAGCAAGGTCAGAGGCATGAGAGCAGAAAGTTGGTCTGAAGTGCTACAAAATGAGTCCCACACGTCCATGTCATCAGACAAATGAAATAAGCTGCCAAGTCATCCAAGAATGTGCCATATCAGTGTCCAGCTCATTAGGAATGCTATGTCAGCGCCACATCACCAAGAAATCTCCAAAATTAATTCTGAAAATTACACAAGAGGGATTAAATTGAGTCTTTAATAATTTATGTTCCAAAAGATGAAAATAGTTCATTTTCCATCTAAAATTAACTTAGATCCAATGAAACACAAAGTGTAATAAAATTGAAAAAATTCTAAAGATGAAAGTGTAATTAGACCAAGATAGTGGTTAATATGTATATAAAAATGCTAGAAATCATTACCCCAGTTTTCTTTGGCACTACTTGTAACGGACTCACCCACTTGCTATCAAAGATAGGATAGATAATGCCAACTTGGAGGAGTTTACTTACCTCCTTCTTGATCACGTCAAGAATCATGGGGTTAAGTCATCATTGGGGCTACCTGACTGGTTTAGTCTCTTCTTCAAGAAGAATGCGGTGCATGCACATGAAATGACTAATCCCAGGAATATCTGTTGGAGTCCACCCAATTTCCTTCTTGTTCTTTTTTAGCAAACTTGTCAATTTTTGTTCTTGATTGGGCTCTAGATTATTGGCTACAATCATTGGAAGCTGGTCTCCTACTTCTAAGAAAGCATACTTGAGGTTTTTTGAAAAAGCATTCAACTCTAATGCAGGTGGTTGGATAGACGATGGAGTCAGTTTTTGTGGAGTCACATCCAAGGAGGTACCTACATATTTAGATTTCTCAAAGACATAATCCTTGGCTAAAGAGGTGGAAGGGTCAGCAGCACAAGAGGAAGGAGATAAAGAATGTATAACATTACAGTTTAAATCACTACACCTACAACTACCTAAAGGAGAAATAGAATCTAAATCTAAGTTAAAGAAAATGACAGAATCAGAATGCATAACAGAATCCAAATCAGAATGTAAATTAGAATGCAAGTCATAATTGTCAGCACTTAGAGAATTTTCAATTTCAGTACAGGCTTGACAAATTTGAGAACCAGCACAATTTCCCTCAAAGGCATCAACCAAGTCAGAAAACTTAGGAAAATCATAAATTAATTCAGCTTGAAAATCATCACATGCCTCATCAACTAAATAATCCAGCAAGTTAACTACATGCACATTGGAATGATTTTCTATATGATGTTTCATGGCATCTAAAATGTTAAAATCAATTTTGTTACCAGCAAACTCCATGGCCAAAGTCCCTTCATATACATTAATAATGGTTTTTGCAGTTTTCATAAAAGGTCTACCAAGTATTAATTGTGTATGGCCAGGAGTGTTATCATTTTCCATATCCAGCACATAAAAATCAGCAGGAAAAATAAAATCTTTAACTCTTTCCAAGACATCTTCCAGAACTCCTACTAGATATGCTGTGCTTCTGTTGGCAAGTTAGACAATTGCTCCAGTTGGTGAAAGAACACCAATCTTGAGGCTTGAGTACACTGATTTCTGCATGACATTGATTGAGGCTCCCAAATCCAGCATAGCATTGGAGAACTCCATGTTGCCTATTGTGCATGGTATTGTGAAAGTTCCAGGATCTTTATACTTGGGTGGCATATGAGGCTGGATGAGTGCAGAAACATTCCTCCCTAAATTCACTATTTCATTGCCCCTTAAATGCCTCTTATAAGTGCACAACTGTTTGAGGAACTTAGCATATTTGGGAATTTTCTTAATTGCATCCAAGAGTGGAATATTGACCTTTATTTTTCTGAAGGTCTCCATGATCTCTTTATCTATGTCAGATTCAGAAGCTTTCCTTGATTAAGTTTACCTATTTGGGAAAGGAAGAGGTATTCTTTGAACCACTTCTTCATCTTTTTTATTTTGCGCACTGGTTGAGGATGAAGGAATACTTTGCTATACATTTGATTTTTCTTGTTCAGAGTCAGGAGGTGGACCATCTACTTGCTTGCCACTCCTGAAAATGATGGCACTAACATTGCCTCTTGGATTGATCACTGATTAAGATGGCAAACTCCCTGAACCTTGACTTTTTAGCTCATTGACTATTGTGGCTAGCTAACCAATCTTAGTTTCTAAGTTCTGCATATTTGTTTATGTCCTTTGCTGAAATTAGAAGGTGTTGGCAGTCAGCTCTTTCATTAAATCTTCCAAACTAGTCTTAGGGTTCTTGGTTACTAGAAGAGGTGTATAGCTGGGTCCAATTTGATTGTATCTTACATGGGGTGGTTAATAAGGAGGAGGATTAAAGGTATTTCCATACTTAAAGGCTAAAGGTATTTCCATACTTAAAGGCTGGATGATCACGTCACCCAGGATTGTAGGTAGATGAGTATAGTCATATCTCTGTTGTTGTGGCTGCATGGGTCTATTAAGGAATATGCCAGCACATGACTCAGTTGGGGCCTCTTGTAGTTGAGGGCACTGATTAGTATAGTGGGTATCTAGGGAACAAAGACCACAGATTGAAAGAGGAAGGGCTTGTTGTTATGTTCTCTAATTTAATGCCAATTGCCTCACCATTGAAGCTAACTCTTCCAATTTCTTTTCTATCCTTTGTTGCTCCATGGGAGGTGTTCTCACTTTATTGACAATAACTGCTGCTGGATCATTCAGTCAAGTGCCAAACTGTTGTGCATTTTGGGCCATCTTGGCCAATAATTCATTTGTTGCAGCAGGAGTCTTGTCTACCAATGCCCCACCAGTAGCTGCATCAACTATATATCTGTCCATAGGCAATAATCCCTTATAGAAATACTGAATGAGAAGCTGCTCTAAAATTTGATGGTCAGGACATTTTGAACATAGCTTCTTGAATCTCTCCCAGTATTCATACAATGATTCACCAGTTGCTTATCTAATCCCATTGATGTCTTTCCTGATGGCTGCTGTTCTTGAGGCTGGGAAGAAATTTTGTAAGAACATCTTCTTTAGTTCATCCCATCTTGTAATTAAGGCATTGGGCAGGTAGTAAAGCCAATCCATGGCTACCCCATCCAAAGATAAAGGAAAGGATATCAATTTGATATGTTCTTCTCTAACTCCATGTGCTCTCATAGTCGAGCAGACAACATGAAACTCCTTCAAGTGCTTGTGCGGATCTTCTCCTGCAAGGCCATGAAATTTGGGTAGCAAATGGATTAGACCATATTTCAGTTCAAAATTAGCATCTAACTGAAGATAATTTATGCGCAATGGTTGATAATACACATCAGGTGCAATCAACTCTTTAATGGATTATTCTTGCCTATTTTGAGGCACTTGTGCATTTTGATTATCCATCCTAGTTGTCCCAGCTGACTCAAAATCAGTTGACTCCAACACAATATCAGATTCAGAATTTGATTCCACTTCTACACTATTGATAGAAAGCTTAACAATTTCAGAAATAAGTTCATAAACTATACTAGTCCTAATGCTATTGCTTCTCACTAGCCTATGGATGGTCCTATCAATTTCTGGATCAAAAGGTGGCAAGCCCACATGACCAAACCTTCTCATATACTAGGAAGGGCAAAAATTCACAAGAAAACAATAAAAACAGCAAAAACAACTAAATCACTACAAAAGGCTCCAACCAATGAAAATCACCCAAAATTGAAGTACCTCAGAAAAATTTGATTTTTCTTGGAAAAATCCTTCGCAAGTTGCAAATACAAACACAAAAAATAGAATTCAAAAATTCAATCTACAAAAATCACACTAAAAATCACAATTAATTAGAAAAATCAAAAAAATATTAAAATAGAAAATGAGGCTTAAACGATGGAATTTGGAAAAATAGCCGCCCAAGATGATCCTTTGGATCATCGAGGGGTTGGAACTTGCTTAAAATGTCGAAAACTAGTGGTATACCAAGTTTGAGGTCAATCGGAGGTAGTTTTTTTGCCTATGAATAGTAACCGATAAAAACTCAAAACTTGTAAACTGTTTCAACAATACTAAATAACTTAAAATTACACAGAGACATACACAGACAACTAGGTAGATAAGTTAGAAGTGAATTAGCTCCCCGGCAACGATGCCAAAATTCTGGTTCATGCCACTACGATGCCGAATCGCCCAGAATTGAATTCGTTGTAATCTTGTGGTATAGTAGTGATAACATGCTTTTTCCATTTATTTTAGTCCCTATTTTAGTCCTTTTTGCCTCTTTAATTTTGTCAATTCTCTAATCTTATTATGTTTTGGAATTTATTGGGTATAAACTATTTATGGATTGAATGTGTCTCAATTTTATATTTTTAGAACTTGAATTGTAAAATGCTCAATTTAATTCCTACAAATTTTAATTTTTGAGAGAAAAGTACTGACATGGACAAAGATGCTGATTTGGATGCTAATGTGGCACTTTTTAGGTGATGACTAGGTTGTGCTGGATATGGGGCCCATTTGAACTCTTATTTAATGCCATGTAGTCAGAATTTTTGGACAGAAATATTACTTTTTGTAGGTCAGAAAAGTATGGTTGAAATATTAATTATGCACCTCCCTTTTCCATGTTTTCTGCCATATTTTCCTGCTGCTGTTCTGCTGTTTTTCTGCTGCTGGTTTGCTGTTTTTTTGCTGCTGTTTTGCTGTTTTCCTGCCATATTTTCCTGCTGTTGTTCTGCTATTTTTCTGCTGCTGGTTTGCTATTTTTCTGCTGCTGTTTTGCTGTTTTCCTGCCATATTTTTCTGCTGCTGTTTTGCTGTTTTTCTGCTGCTGTCTGCTATCTTCTGCTGCTGTTTGCTATTTTTCTGCCCACATCATGGAAGAAAGCAACCAAGGAGGCATCTAGGGTAGAATATCCCAAGGCATTGAGGGCATCATTTTTAAAAAGGAGAAGACACTTTGATTGGGAGTAACTTAGGAAATTCGCAGCTTTCTTTCCCTCTCTGTTTTTCTCTTCTGTTTTTGCTGTTTTGCTCTCATGGAAGGCTAAATCTTCATTGTAATTAGTCACTAGACCCTTGGGATGTTGTAGCTTGAACTAAGAATGCAAGCTAAGTGTTTTATTCTCCATTTTCATCTCATTTCGTTTCTGTTTTGATGTTATGTTTATGTTGCTGTCATATTCTGATTACAGCTTGAGAATGTAACATAAACTAACTTATATATTTAAGATATAACCTTGCTTGACTGATTAGGAAAGTGAGGGAGGCGAAATGACTAGTTAGATGATATATTTAACTTGGTTTGGTTGAGATTTTCCAATGAATGCATCTAGTTATAGTAGAGAGATGTTCTTGACTATAATTAGTAGCATTAAATTCTAGATGTTATTCTAGAACCATTTTCATAAAGAAACAAACAATGGAATGAGAACAAAACTGAATCAATGAGTTAGGTAATGATAGTTACACTCCCATGAATCCTAGTGGCTGATTACATAGTCTTTTTACTGTCAATTCCTTGCAAATTTTGCTGCTGCTGTTGTTGTATTTATTTGGTTGCTGTTCTATTTTTTTTATAGTACTGCCACAAAACCCCCCCCCCCCACGTTTATGTACTCTTCATTAGTGTTTGGGTGTCTGGAACGATTAATTAGTATTAAGAAGTGAGGCTCCTTGAGTGAATACGACCTGGGGATCACTATACTGCAAATTGCCACGAATTCAATTCTGGGCGATTTGGCATCGTAGTGGCGTGAACCAAGTAGTCTCCAAGTCGTATTCACTCAAGGAGCCTCACTTCTAATCACTAATTAGTTATTCTAAACACCCAAACACTAATTAAAAGCACATAAACGTGAGGAGGGTTTGTTGACAGTAATAGCAGTAGCAGTAACAAAATAGCAACAATGAACAACAGCAATAGGAAATCAACAACAGAACAAGTTTGACAATAACATAAGACCATGCAACCAGCCACTAAGATTTATGAGAGTGCAATTATCATCACTTAACTCATTGATTCAGTTTTGTTCTTATTTCACCATTTGGTTCTTTATAAAAAAATGATTCTATAGCAACTTCTAGAATTTAATACTACTAGCTATAGCCAAGAGCATCTTCACTAACTATAACTAGATGCATTTCAAAAGAAAGCCTCAACTAAATCAAGTTAAATATCATCTAACTAGCCATTTCATTTCACTCACTTTTCTAATCAGTCAAGCAAGGTTATGCCTCATATATAAATTTGTTTATGCTCTTTCAAGTTCAAATTTGATAGCAACATAAACATAAAAGTATAACGAAACAAAATGAAATGAAACAGAGACTAAAACACTTATCTTGCACTTTCAGTTCAAGCTAAAACATCCCAAGGTCCTAGTGACTGATTACAACGGAGATTTAGCCCTCCATGAGAGCAAGATAGCAAAACAGAAGAAGGAAAATAGAGAGGAAGAGAGAGTTGCGAAAATTGCTAAGTTACAAAAAATAAAGTGTCCTATGATTTTTAAAACTGATGCCCTAAATGTCTTAGAATTTTCTACCCTAGATGCCTCCTTGGTGCTTCTTCCATGATGTGTGCAGCAAGACAACAGCAGAAAAGTGGCAACAGCAACAGACAAGTTACTCTACTACTTTGCTATTTCTATATGTTGTTGGTTACTGCAGAAGGCCCATACTGTCAAATCAAAAGCTACTTTTCCCTTTGCTATAAAGTGCAGAACAGTGGGGACCAGAAATCTAGTCAGCCCTAGCCAACTAGTCAATGCCCAGTCAACATGTCCAGGTAGCCTCCAAGTAAGCAAAACATCCATGTCAGTATTTTTCTCTCCAATAATTAAATCTAAAATTAAGCACATGAATTAATTGGGATAAAATTATGAATTTGAATCATATTAATTCTATAATTAATTTACACCCAATAAATTCAAAATATAATAAAATAGGAGAGTTGGCAACATTGAAATAGAAATAGGACTAAGATAGGGACTAAATAGCATATAAAAATGCCCGATATTAAGTGCGTACTCTGGTTATATGTATGGAATAGGTCAAATATGGAAGGTGAGGCTATTTAGGATCCTACCTCTGTGAGCAGTACATGGTTTGGCATTTATTTATATTGATTGTTTTGGCTCTCACTGAGTACCTTTATGCTCATATTTATCATGTACCCTTATAAGTCTTCAAGTATCTTATGAGCCTTCATATGAGGAGTAGCGAAGCCTTCAAACTCCCAACCCTTCGGGGTTAGAAGGATGGCCTAGTTGTAGTAATAGGGTTATGAGTCGCTTTGTAATTAAATAGAACACTTAGGTATTCTTTATTGGCATTGAAGCGGATTGGTTTATGATGTATATATATAGATATGTTTTGATTATTGTTCATCCTTTAATTATTTCCTCTAGTGTTCGATGTTGTTAGGGAAATGATATTTCATAAAATAATGTGGTGTCTTAAATAAATTGTCATTTTTTTTTTTGCAATGGAAATCTTGGAGTTTATTATTTGATGTGTGTTTTTAGGCTTATGGTAGAGGACAAGTCCACCTCCGTGCTAATCATGTTCTAAATTAGGGCATGACAACCACCGCCTGTGTTACTAGCAACCTTCCTCCCACTCCTATCACCAACCCATACCCCCTTTCTTTACCATACACCTTCCTCACGTTCTCCTTCTTCTCAAACAATCCCTTGAACAACACCCCCTACGTGTCGCACCCTCCTTGTAGTTGTCCAGCCTCTAATGGGTTGTCATACTTTACCCTCACTGCTATCCGATTGAACCCAATTAGTAACTACGTGCTATACACATCGAGGGAGCTTTAAAGAGACTAAAAGGAGAGAGAGCATATGATAGAGGATGAGAGAAAAATAAAGGGTGGGAAAGAGGAAGAAAGGCAGTGAACAAAAAGCAATGAGAATTAGTGAGAGAGCATAGATGAAATAAATGACAAGAGGTTAAGGCGCAGGAGCTAATTTGGGTTCCCTTGTATTTGGCCTTATTCACAAATAAATAATGGTACTACAACCTCGTTTTTCAAATCTTTCTTTCAATAATTGTTCTTTACTTTTCAAGTGCTTACTACAAGTAAACAATGATATAATGACAAAAAAAAAATCCAAAGCTATTTCTTCACACGTCTATATCATTCCTCATACACACTTCACACTCTATTTTTCTTCTTTCCTTCCACCATACGCTCTCTTCATTCCTTTCGCCATACCCTCTTGTACCGTTACTCCAGCTGGTCCCCTGTAATTTTTATCTTAAGCATCTTCATCTAATAAAGGAGAGATTAAGGTAAGATCAATTCTCTTCTTTTCTCTTTCTGTCTTTCACTTCTTTTATCCTTTTTCATGTCATTTTGGAACCCTGGCTAGATTTTTGGAGAGTGTGATCAAGGTTGGGACTATATCTTATATCTGAGTTCTTCTTCTGGCCATTTTTTTTTATAGGGTGAAGCGTATTCATAATATGCAGAGAAATTGTGAGATTTGAGTGAGAAATTGATGCCTTTGGGTTAATCATCTGGAGAGAATATTTTAGAAGAAAGTTGAGTTACTGTCACAACCCCATCTTATTTCAATAACAGGCATGAGGTGACTCACTTATCACCACCATCAGCTTAACTCTTAACACAAAACACAACACCTTTAAAGAATACTATGAAAATTGATCACCAATATAACAATGGAAATTTCTTAAATAAATTTTGAGTAAGGCCCGAAACATAAAAGACATCATGAATATATTTTTGCAGGTCAATTTTTGTTTTTACTACTATAATGCCTTTTCCTTCAACTCCTTGAATTTTTGCATCACCAGCTGTAACTTGGGATCTTATATTTTCATCTAGATTGACAAAGCAACTTTTGTTGCTTGTTATATGGTTTGACCAACCACTATATAAATGCCAAATATCCATTGATTTTTCTTGAGTAGAAAATACATAATAAAATATTTTGATCGAGGGGTTGGTCTTTTTCTTTAAAATTTGGTTCGTCTTTCTATCAATACCAATAATCTTTCTCAAGATTTGTGTGCCTTTTGCACCTTTTGCATTTATATCAGTAATCTTTTGCATCATGATTATTCTTTTTACATAAATTACAGTAAGAGCTAGATCTATTTTTGCTCCCTTGTTTTTTATTTTTTTTCTCCTTTCATGGTAATTAGATCATCATTTATCTCGAGGATTTTGCTTATAGTCATGTTTTTTATCTCCATTACTTTTGCAGATATTTACTTTTGTTTGAAAAGCTTGCTTTAGTGGTTCCTCAAATATTTGCATTCTCTTAAATAGTGTCTTCATTTTTGTACTCCAAAAATTGTAAGCTTCTTTTTTAAATGTGTATAGTTGAAGGTAGTTTGATTAGAGTTTAATGTGGAGGCTATTAGGGTTTATGAATAGGATATTATGATAGGGTGGCTGGGATATGGCTGGGAGGTTTTTGAACCAAAGCTCTTATATCACTGATGGGTTTGAAGTAAAATGGATATGATGTAGTTGGTGGCAATTTCGTAATTGCCTAAGATGTGAGAGTAATTATTAATGTTGAATGAGAGATTATATAGAAGAAGTGATGATGACAGGAAGTGAGAGAGAGAGATAATGGATGAAGACTTGAAGAGTAATTGCTTCTTCCAGTGCCATTTCCCTTGAGTCTTCATTTGCACATTGCAACACATATATATAGGCTTTCAAGGTTGGCAACATCCAATGTCTAGAGAATTCGTTTCATTCCTGCCATTCAAGATTTTTCTTCAAAATCTTCCTCTTCGGAAATCTTTCTACACAATGCATTGCCACCTATCATGTATTATCTAGTGGGTTCTAGTATTCTCTTTCACATTATAACTTATATTTATCACATTAGCTTTTTTTTTAGATTATTTTCTAACTTGAACAATATTGATTAATCACATGACTTATGTAACCCAAAATTTTATTGATGAAGAAATGTTTAAATATGCTTATCGTGTAGTCATCTCAACCATTAAAGTGACTATATCATTTCTAAAGTAATTGTTTGATTTCTTAACTAAATTCACATACGATACCCATATATAAATTAGATTATAAGTTCCTGTAGCATAAACAAAATGTTTGGATCCTTTTATATTTTGCATTTGAGTAATTAGCCCTTTCCAATAGTTCTCCCTCCCTTCTTTTGTTCACATGATTTATGTAAGAGTGGCTTCCTCTATGATCTCATGTCTCAATGTTTCACACACATAAACACAAAATATTCAAATGGCTTTCAAATGGCTTAGACGAAGAACACAGTAAACAGATATATGAAAATGAAATAGACACAGCTTTGGAAAGAAAACTTTGGTTGAGTCAAATTGGTTTTTTTTTTTTGAGTTATACAGTAATGCTTTAAATAATTCTATTGGTATGATATTCAACTCATTGATTAAAGAACCTTTAGAGCATAATTTTATATCACTCTTGAAATTGGATAATAAAGAAAGCGCATGAACAAGTTAGTGATTCTATTATCTACAAAGTTACACTTATTAGAGCATAATTGCATCTCACTCCTCAATCTATTTCCTGCTCTGACTGTTAATTTCGAAGAGTATAATCAAATACAGAATCAGAGAACATTAATTGAATTAAAACATTAACTTAATCTATTTGACATCGTGTAATAGTTAAAGACCATTTATGTATTCTATTTTATTATGTTCAAGTTTTAAAACATTAATGTTGATAATTATATCATTCCCTATTAGATTTGATGATCTTGTGTTAATTGAATTATAATATTGTTATGGTTTATTGTTAGTAATTGCTTAATGTTTGTTAAATTTACTTAATTTTATGTGGATTAGCATTAATTAAGGAATTTATTATCTTAATTATGGATTTAATCAAGCAATTAATCTTTTACCTAATACTAAACCTATAATAGATCAGATCTTGATTAGTTGAGAGTAATTTGTAACAAGTTGGATTACTTACAAGCCTATTTGGGCTAGAGGCCCCAACTTGCAACTCATTTATAGTTAGTTGATTTTCTATCATATATTATTGGTTAAATTAAATAAGAGAGTTATTATTTGGTTATTTTAATGAATTAAAAACAATATTCAATAAAGAGATCGTAGCAACTAGGATTTCCAAAAGAGACTTATTATATATCTCATCTTACAACTCTATTGATGCTAGACTCCTCTTATTCTCTATTATAACCATTCCAAAACCCTAATCTAAAATAACTCTTTTTTTTTAATTCTTGATTGGATACTGCAGGTTGAATACATAGTTTCTTTGAGTTCATCAATAAGTACGTACAATTATTATCAATTTATTTTGATAACAATCTCTCAATCCTTTGCATAAAAACATGATGTTATTAAATTGAAAGAGATCTTATACAAATAACTATACGTTGTTATTGAGGTACTGGAACAAACAAGTGATAGAGCGATCCATCTCTATTCAATTTAAATTTTTGTTTTAAAAAAGAAATTATTGAGTGGCCGTAGGAAGTTATTTTCTTTTTTGTAAATTTTGAAATCTAAAATAAATCTCTCTCTCTCCTTCCCCCCCTCCTTCCTTCCTTTTCTCTTTCTCTTAATGTAAAAGAGATTTGGTTTATGTTTAAAGTCACTTATAATACTGATGAAAATATCAAATCTAATATCATAGATATTTATTTCTAAATTTTTATTGAATTAAACAGAAAAAAAAAAAGAAAGAACCATCCTCATAACTGGTATTTGAGTCTACTCTTTGCTTATTAAGCCTTTTGAAGTAGGTGTTTGCTGTCACTTTTGAGACATATGTTTACGAAGATTTTTTTGTCTAACCAGGATCCAACAACAAATTTGTAAATGTTAATTTGTTAACGGGGATATTTCGATCGAAAGCCAAATCCAACAATAAATACTTGATTCTATCAAGTGTGATTATGTTTTCAGAGTTAAGCCATAATCTCGTTTATGGTGGGAATGTGTTGAATAAAGAATGAGCAATTTACTTCATGAAAGAACGTTAAGCCAGAAATGTACTTGTTTGTAGAAAAGTTAAAAGAAAATGGTAAAGCTTGCAGGAAAGTAACTTACAGAAAAGTAAAGAACAAGAAGTAAATTGCATGAAAGTAGATTGCTGAAAGTTAAAGTGCAGAAAGTCTAATGAAAGCAATTAAATTGCTGAAAAATAAATGAAAGTGCAGTAAATTGCTAGAAGATACATGAAAGCACAGTAAATTGTTGGAAGATAAATGAAAGCATAGTAAATTAATAGAAGATAAATGAAAGCATGGTAAATTAATAGAAGATAAATTAAAGTACATAAATTGCTGGAAGATAAATGAAAGTGCAGTAAATTGTATAAGTAAAGGAAAGCGATGATAAAAGACTTTAATTGAAATTGACTGTAATGTAAGGTAGAAATTATACTTTGATGTTGATCCTTTAATCTGCTCATGTGAGATATTAGGATTTTTAATCAAGAGCTATCAACCCTTTAACAATGATTAAACCAGTATTTATAAGCAAATAACCGACGGAACTGCCTATCTAACCATTTGCCACATATTTGATGATTTATAATTACATTTCATTAACTACCTAAATACATGTACATAGCAATTTACATTATTTGACAAAACTACTCTAGCTGTCTGATGGCTGTGCAACTGTCCTTGACAGCTCTAACCCAACAAATTACTTTTTCTTTGACATTCAACAAACAATTTATGTTCAAATGATAGACCTTTGTCTTTCGACATAAATGTCTTACTCATCAATCGTGCATGAACTTGCTTGTCGAGTAATGAGCTTATGAAAGTTGTACTTTATCAAACACACACGTGTTGTCATAAAGATGTCCATTTAACCCTTCTATCAAATTTTGCCCCTATCGAATAATAGATCTTTGTCAAGTAGCTAGACTTGCTTTGACAATTAGACAATCGACACCAATTTGCTGCAACCTTGAGGATGATTACTTATCGACCAAGCAAACTTGACTGACACAAATATATATTACTTTTTAAAATAATCATCCAACAGATGCCCCCCAAAATTTGTTTCTCAATGGACATGGAAAGGATTAACATTTTAAACGGCCTCATAACTCACACCGAATTTCTAGGGATTTGGCTTAGGATCATGATTATCCTAACATGATAGGTTTTTTGGCACATGAACCATCACTGCCTTCATTTCGTTTTGTATTCCACAAGCCTTTAAAACCCTAAACCCTAGTCGTCAAGCTGTTTACTATGCTATTTGTGCCATTTGCAATCTATTCCTCTTCTCAGTATTTTCATAAACCTTCGTCCCCAAGTTAATCTCAACAATGGCCACTTCATCCAAAGTCAGAACTTCTTCTTCTGCCAAGCAAGCTACTGTTACCAAGAACAAAAACACGATTTGTGACCCGGTTGTGGATCCTTGAGAGATGTGGCAGAAATCAAAGGTAACCATCCCTATCTCTGATTCTTCCTCTACTCCATTTGCTTTTCTAGGACCTATGCTATCTCCAGAAACTTCCCCAGAGACTCAACCCAGTGTTCCCCTGCAAGACTTCTGGTGAGGCCATTCTTGTCTCGGGCTTATTGATACCCATTCATTAATTCAAGAAGGCTCAAAGAATGTTTAGGAGTCCACTTTCACGAGTTGATGGATACCACACCTGGCTTGACAAAGTACAAGCAAGAAAGGGTAATTTCTGGAAAAAGATGGGCACTTACAACTTTATCCAACTTTCTCGCCATACCATTAAAATAGACTTGGCTATAATGGGGGATTCAATCTTCTTCTGGAATAAAACCACCAATAACTTTCATTTTTCATATGGTATGATGGGTCCGATAGTGTTTGATGTATTGGCCATCACAAGCCTTTAACCGGATGGGAAGATTATTGATCCGTTCATTCAACCTTGTCAGGTTATGGAGGCTTATTCTTCCAAACACACCTCTTTTTCATCCTTTATCAGTCTTCACCACAAGGATTCGAACGATGTGTCAGATGAGGAGCATGTCGCCTTCCTTCTACTCTGGTTGTCAGCTTACGCATTCGGTTTGAAGTCTATCACTATTCAACCAATGGCTACTCGCCAGTCTCTTCCAAAGTATAAACCATATGGTTGACAACATCAGGGCTCAGACACAGAAGGGAAAGGTTGGAGGCCCTATCTGGTTACTGTAACTATGGTTGAATGCAATTTTGGAGCAACAATTGTCTATAAAACCCATACTCAACAAGTTAGTTATTTACATGTTATGCTCATATGGGCCTAAACTCTGTTATCTAACATGTGATGCTTTTACCACAGAAGAGAAGAAGAATTTTTCCACTTCCTCAAAATCTTTTACTCTATTGCCCTAAACTCGATGACAATAAATTTTTCTCCTTTCGCTAGTCGTCAATGAGGGCCTAAATGGCTTACCTGACCAATATCTTCTGACAAAGAAAGAATCTCGATTTGGTCAAACTTTATCTATTGATAAGTGATTTTTGGAGGCATCCCCAACACAGAAGATGCCAATTTTTATGTGTACCTACCTAACATAGTTGCTCAACAAATGGGCCTTTGTCAATCCATTCCAGCCCCTTACTCATTAGCACTAGAAGACCACTTTGTCAATACCTACATCTTTAAAGAAAAAGATGTTAAAGAGCTGATGAGGGAGAATGATAGGAATCAACAGAGCCGCGTACTAGTCCCTTACGAAGTTTCACAAGGAACATCAAGTTGCTTTGTTGACTAGTGGTCTAAATATTATCGGTCTTACCAATAAAGCATTAGAACCTATTTTTATATACTTATAGATTCTCCTATGGAGGAATGCAATATGACAACAAAAACCAAAGGTGAACACTTGAAGGAAATTCAAGCTTTCGAGAAATATTACAAATAAAGTGGGATCCTCGTTACGCTCATTAGATTATTCTGAATATGGAGGAGATTATAACCAAATGAAAATAATAGCATAGGCTTTGACACAGGTTCTAATATTTAGAATTTTTAAACATCAAAACTCCATAAGAGTTTGTTAAAAGAGTTCCTTTTCCAGACTTAGTGCCCTTGCCTTGTGCTCATTTGGTTTGGCTAATGCATTTCCTAGGACACCGACGAGGGTAGGCAACTTTAAAACTATCGAAAGACACGGATCGGCCACAAATATTTCTCAAACAAAGAGCAAGTGGTATATGATATTTTTAGTCAAAGGCAACAAACGTTTCCAACCACTAACATTTATGAATTTACTTGGAGCACTCCCTCTAAAGGAACCCCTGGCCTACAAGCAACCAGTAGATCAAGTGGTGGTCATCGAGTCAAAGGAAGAGGAAGAGGATTGCCAACCTCTTCAACAGAGGAAAAGGAGATTAGTCAAGGAGAGCGACTAATTGATGACTGTAACAGGTGACTGTCCAGCTGCTGCTTCTCTTTGAAACGACATATCTAAAGCAATTACTATGCCAAAGGCTCTAGCAAAAAGAAAAAATAGTATTTTCTAATGTTGATTATGCTGTCAAGAAATCCAAAGCAAGTAAAGGCTTAGTAGTACCTGACCCAACTGTCGAGTCTTAGGTATATTTATCTGTTGGGTGTTATAATCTGTTGAAACAAAATGTACTCACTTCATTTCTTTTGGCAGGACAAAGAGTCCACTCCTGAGTACTTGTCTTCGCTTGCAACATCTGATGAACCAGACCTTCACACCTAAAGAGTATGATCCCTGAACAAAATTTATTTTTACATTGCGTATGTATACTATCTTACACCAATTTGTTTCAGGATATGGGTCGAAAGGTCTTGAGCTCAATTGTTGAGGAATCTTTTGGGACTCTTTAGGGTAAAGCTCGTGCTACTAAAATAGATTGGGTAGTCAAAGAATCTGATATAGCTTTTCAAGATAAAGCTCCTATCGCTGATACTTTCGTCGAAGTCCCTTAGATTGAGGCTTTGTATATTGAAACTCTTTAGGTGGAGTTTCTAATATTGTCACTTGGTCTGGAACCACTTAGTCTAGAACGGCCTGTCAAAACTTGTCAAGAAGAGCTTACCATTGAATCAACTAGAGCTTTTCTTGTCAAGGAATTGATAGCTGTTCATTCTTTGCCTTGACAATCTCCATCTCCTAAAGAACATGGGTAGAATCTTGTGTCCTCCACTTCTCAGCAGTCTGAACAGAGCCATACTACTATCGACTTACCTTTACAAGGTGATCCGCCACTTATGATCAGGGATAATTTCGACATGGAGGCTCTCTGAAATTCCTCCTATATCCCATATTCCTAGTCTAATCCATTCAACAAATCAAGTGAGACCTTCTAAACGTCCAAGTATTGGTGAATTGGACCTAGATGCAATAATAAGTCTTCAGTTGGGTGACCCAACTCATTCTGTTTGTTTGATTCTAGAGAAGTCTTCAAAAGATCCAAAGGTTGATGTACTACTAAAGGAACTGAAGAACTTCTTGGATTATTCCTTTAAGGCTCTTGCGTCTAACGAGTCTTTGAGAGGTAAAGTTCAAGTTATTTTGAAGGAACTTGAGCCAGTAAGGTCATAGCTCCTTATCTCTGGCTGAAGCCTCTATTCAAATTTTAAGGATTTTATTGATGACTTATCCGACAAAGCTCCTATTTTCAATCATATCGTCTCTTTTTATAAAAAAGATATGTCAGAAAATGAGTAAATTCTTGACCAGTTACGAGACATAAGGCTAACAGAGACTGGTAGGATAAGAGGATTGTTAAATGTAAAGAAACTCGAGACTGTGTTATTGTAGTATTGCCATGTCAAAACAATTCCTCAATGATTTGGAAAATGGAATCCAAAAGGCCAGGAAGAATTGGCATCACTCAAGATGATAAGGGGAAGTATTGATAACAATATAGTTGAACATTGGCAAGATGGGAGAAAATCAATGAAGATGCTACGACCATTGAGGTCAAAGCCCAAGCATTTATCAAGAAAATGGAACTTTTGGAGACTGACTACCTAACTGCCTATACCAAAAAAGAAACATTGGCTTCTGTCTGGGATTGACTTCATCAGGTGTGAAGGTGTTAGTTAAACTCATATGATAGATTAATTGTATTGTCAGTCTTTTTATTCCGACAAATTTTATTTTTACTTTTTTTTATATTTAGCATTTGATATTTAGCATTTTATATACATTTTAACCCCTATCTTGGTCTATTTGCATTTTCATCTATGAAAATTCTCCAATTTTATCACACTTTGTGATTTATTGGGTCTAAATTAATCTTGGATGGAAAATGAATGATTTTTATATTTTAGGATTTAAATTATTAAAGACTCAATTTAATCTATTTAGCTATTTTACAGAAATTAATTTTAGAGATTTCTTGATGATATGGCACTGAGGTGGATGTTCTTGCTGACATGGCACTGATGTAGCACCTTTCTGATGAATAAGATGCTAACTGGGACTCCATTCTGTGTTTTTTGCTGAATTAGACATGTGGGGCCCTCAATCCAGATCTATTCAGCCTTGCATGTAGTCCAACTCTTGCACATTCCCTAAACGTAGAAACACTTTAGACTTCTGCATGCACAAAAGAAGTCTTCTACTGTGTCTTTTTCATGTTTATTGCTACTGTCTACTGGTTGCCTCCTCTACAGAAAAACCAACCACCTCAGCCCTCCTTTTGAAAGTCAACTAAGCATCTAGGGTAGAATATTCTTTAGGTTTTAGAGAGGCATCAGTTTTGCATCGCAGACAATACTCTTCACTTCGTTAACTTATAATTTCATATATCTCTCTTCCTCTCTATTTTTCCTCTTCTGTTTTGCTGTTTTGCTCTCATGGAGAGTTAAACTTCCATTGTAATTAGTCACTAGGACCTTAGGATGTTGTAGCTTGAACTGAAAGTGCAAGATAAATGTTTTATTCTCTATTCCATCTCATTTTGTTTTCTGTTTTGATTCTTATGTCTTTGCTGTTGTTAGATTCTAATAGGAACTTATAGGAGCTTAGACTGATTTGTATTTAAGATATAAACTTGCTTATCTGATTGGAAATGCAAGTAAAACGAAATGGCTAGTTAGATGACATTTAACTTGATTTGGTTAAGGTCTTTGTAGTTGCATTCAGCTATAGATTAATGAAGTTCTTCTTAACTAAAGTTATAAGCATTAAATTTCTACAAGTTTCTCTTGAAATCTTTTCATAAAAAAACAAAATGGTGAAATGAGAATAAGACTAACCCATGAGTTAAGTAATGATAGTTGCATTCTCATAAATGCTAGTGGCTGGTTGCATGGTCTTCTGTTACTGTCAAACTTGATATGCTATTGATTAGCCACTATTGTTGTTCATTGCTACTGTTTTAAGTTTTTATTTCTATTATTATTGTTATAGCCATAACCAAACCTTTCCCCCTCCCCGTTTATGTGTTTATTTAGTATTTGAGTGTTTAGAACAATTAATTAGTGATTAGAAGTGAGACTTCTTGAGTGAATATGACCTGGATATCACCATACTGAAAAATTGCCATAAATTTAATTTTGGGCGATTTGACATCATAGTGGCATGAACTAGAATTTTGACACCGTTGTCAGGGAGCCAATTCACTTCTAAGTTGTCTAATTAGTTGTTTATGTGTGTCTTTGTTGAATTTTAAGTTATTTAGTGTTGTTGAAGTGGTTTGCAAGTTTTGAGTTTTTTCTCTCAGAAACTAGTCATTTTCAAAATCAGCAAAAACCTAACTATTTCCGATTGACCATAAACTTGGTCGAGCACAAGTTTTCAATATTTTAAGCAAGTTACAACCGCTACTCCATCTATGGCCTTATACAGGGTTGCCTTTTTTTCCAAATTCCATCGTTTAGGCCTTATTTTCTATTTTTTAATTTTTTTTAATTAATTGTGATTTTTGGTGTGATTTTTGTAGATTGAATTTTTAAGTTCTGTTTTTTGCATTTGTTCATCCAACTTGAGAAGGATTTTTATGAGATACTTCATTTCTTTGTGATTTTCATCGGTTGGAGCTTGTTGTAGTATTTTTTTCCGTTTTCAGTGTTTTTATTGTTTTCTTATTAATTTTGCCCTTCCTACTATATGAAAGGTCTTTTAACGTGGACTTACCACCCTTTGATCCTAAAATTGATAGGATCTTCCATAGGCTAGTGAGAAGAAATAGTATTAGGAGTAGTATAGTTTCTGAACTTATTTCTGAAATTGGTGATCATGCTGTCAACTGATTTTGAGTCGGCTGGGATAACTAGTATGGATAATCAAAATGCACAAGTGCCTCAAAATAGGCAAGAACAATCCATTAAAGAGTTGATTGCATCTGATATGCATTATCAACCATTGCGCATAAACTATCCTAAGTTATGTGCTATTTTCAAATTAAAATCTGGTTTAATCCACTTGCTACCCAAGTTCCATGATTTTGTAGGAGAAGATCCGCACAAACACTTGAATGAATTTCATGTTGTCTGCTCCACTATGAGACCACATGGAGTTGGAGAAGAACAGATCAAGCTTATAGCCTTCCCTTTCTCTTTGGATAAGGCAGCCAAGGATTGGATTTATTACTTGCCAACTGTTGTAATAACAAGATGGGATGACTTGAAAAAGATGTTCTTAGAAAAATTCTTCTCAGCCTTCAGAACAGCAACAATAAGAAAAGACATCAGTGGGATTAGGCAATCAAGTGGTGAGTCTTTGCATAAGTATTGGGAGAGATTTAAGAAGCTATGTTTAAGCTGCCCAAACCACTAAATTTTAGAGCAACTTCTCATACAGCACTTCTTTGAGGGATTAACGCCAATGGATGAATATATAGTTGATGCAGCTACTAGTGGGGCATTGGTAGACAAGACCCCTACTGTAACAAATGAATTATTAGCCAAAATGGCTCAAAATCCACAACAATTTGGCACTGGATTGAATGAGCCAACAGCTAGTGTAAATGAAGTGAGGACACCTCCCATGGAGCAACAAAGGATAGAAAATAAATTGGAAAAGTTAGCTTCAATGGTGAGGTAGTTAGCATTAAATCAGAGACCATAATTGCCTCTTTCCACTTTAGTGTGTGGTATTTGTTCCTTGAATACCCATCATATTTATCAATGTCCTCAGCTACAAGAGACCCTAACTGAGTTATGTACTGGCATATTCCCTAGTAGACCTACACAGCAACTACAACAATAGAGGTATAATCCTTACGCCTCCATCTATAATCCTGGCTGGCGTGACCATCTAACTTTTAAGTATGGAAATACCTCTAATATTCCTTACCAGCCACCGCATGCAATATATACTCAACCTGGACCTAGCCATGCACTGAGCCTAGTATTGAGGATTTAATAAAGCAACTAACTGCCAATACTCTTCAGTTCCAGCAAAGAACATAAATAAATATATAGAACTTGGAGACTCAAATTGGTTAGTTAGCCATAACAGTAAATAAGCTAAAAAGTCAAGGTTCAGGGAGTTTGCCATCTCAACCAGTGATAAGCTCAAGAGGCAATGTTAGTGCCATCAGTTTGAGGAGTGGTAAGCAAGTGGATAACCCACCTTCTAAATCTGAACCAGTAAGGTTAGATATACAGCAAAGTGTTCATTCATCCTCAACCAGTGAGCAAAATAAAAAGGATAAAGAAGTGGTTCAGAAAATACCTCTACTTTTCCCACAGAGGCAAACTCAATCAAGGAAAGCTTCTGAATTTGAGATGGATAAAGAAATCATAGAGACCTTCAGAAAAATAAACGTCAACATTCCACTTCAGAAAAATAAAGTTCATTGTAAATTCATAAATATGCCAAGTTCCTCAAAGAGTTGTGCACTCATAAGAGGTGTTTGATATCTAGCATTCTTTTATATATTTTAGCCCCTAATTTGGTCTATTTGCATTTTCATCTATGAGAACCCTCCAATTTTATTACACTTTGTGATTTATGGAGTCTAAATTAATCTTGGATGGAAAATGAATTATTTTCAAATTTTAGAACTTAAATTATTAAAAACTCAATTTAATCCATTTGTGTGCTTTATAGAAATTAAATTTGGAGATTTTCTGATGATGTGGCGTTGAGGTGGACAGTCTTGCTGACAAGGCGCTTATGTGGCATTTTTCTGATGAGGAGGATGCTGATTGCACTTGTTGCTGTATTTATGCTGACATAGAGACATGTAGGGCCCTCAATCCAGATCTGTTTAGCCCTTGCACGCTATCTAGTTCTTGCATGTTTCCCAAACTTTGTTGAAAAAGGCATTTCAACTTTCTGCATGGTTAAAGAGACCTTCTGCTGCACCATTTTGATGAATTCCTACTGCTGCCTACTGCTCCCTTTCTACAGAAGAAATCAGCCATATTTTAGTCCTCCTTTTTGAAAGTCAACTAAGCATCTAGGGTAGAATATTCTAAGGCATTTTTAGGGCATCTATTTGTAACATTCCAGACATTCTTCTCTTGCTATAATTGAGTATTTTTTGTAGCTCTGTCTTCCTCTCTGTTTTCTCTTCTCTTGTTTGATGTTTTGCTCTCATGGAGGGCTAAGTCTCTATTGTAATTAGTTACTAGGCCATTGGGATGTTGTAGCTCGAACTAAGAATGCAAGATAAGTGTTTTATTCTCCATTTCATCTCATTTCATTTCTGCTTTGCTGTTATGTTTATGTTGCTGTCAAATTCTGATTAGAACTTGAGAAGGAACATAAACAAATTTATATATAGGAGATAATACCTTACTTGACTGGTTAGGAAGTAAGTGAAGCGAAATGGCTAGTTAGATGATATTTTGGTTAAGGGTTTCTATTGAATGCATCTAGTTATAGTTAGGGAAGATATTCTTGACTGTAGTTAGTAGCATTATATTCTAGAAGTTATTCTAGAACCACTTTCATAAAGAACTAAACAATGGAATGAGAACAAAACTAAATCAATGAGTTAGGTAATGATAGTTGCACTCCCATGAATCCCAGTGGCTGGTTACATAGTCTCTTTATTGCCAACACTTTGTCATTTTTGCCTGCTGCTGATTAGTTGCTGATTTTGTTTGCTTTTCTGTTTTGATTTATACTGTTACTGCCAACAAAACCCCCTCCCCTTTTATGTGCTTTTAATCAGTGTTCATGTGTTTAGAACAACTAGTTAGTGATTATAAGTAAGGCTCCTTCAGTGAATACGACCTGGGGATCACTATACTGAAAAATTACCACGAATTCAATTTTGGGCGATTCAGCATCGTAGTGACGTGAACCAGAATGCGTCGTTGCCAGGGAGCCAATTCACTTCTAAGTTGTCTAATTTGTTGTTTATGTGTGTTTTTGTTTGATTTTCAGTCATTTCTGTGTTTTTGAAGTGGTTTGCAAGTTTGGGTCATTTTATCGGAAACTAGTCAAAAACTAGTCATTTTCTTGCCGATAAAAAACCTAACTGTCTCCGATTGACCTGAAACTTTGTAGACCACTAGTTTTCGACATTTCAAGCAAGTCCCTACTTTGCTTTGCCTAGTACGGGGTGGCCATCTTTCCAAATTCCATTGTTTAGACCCTCTTTTCTAATTTTAATGTTTTTTTAATTTTTTAATTAATTGTGATTTTCTGTGTATTTTTGTGGATTGAATTTTTAAGTTCTATTTTTTGCACTAATCCATCCAACTTAAGAAGGATTTTTCCAAGAAAAATCAGATTTTTCTAAGATGCTTCAATTTTTGCGACGGTTCTCGTCGATTGGATCATAGTGTGCCGATTTTTCCGATTTCAATGTTTTTGTTGCTTTTGTTGTTTTCTTGTGATTTTTTCCCTTCCTAGTGTATGAGAAGGTCTCATAATGTAGACTTACCACCTTTTGATCCTGAAATTGATAGGACCTTCTATAAGCTAGTAAGAAGCAATAGCATTATGACTAATATAGTTTATGAACTTCTTGCTGAAATTGTTGAGCTTGCTGTCAATAGTGTAGAAGTATAATCAAATTCTGAATCTGAAATTGTGTTGGAGTCAATGATTGTGAGTCAGCTGGGATAACTGGGATGGATAATCAAAATGCACAAGTGCTTCAAAATAGGCAAGATCAATCAATTAAAGAGTTGATTACACCTGATGTGCATTATCAACCATTGTGCATAAATTATCCTGAGTTGGATGCTAATTTTGAACTGAAATCTGGTCTAATCCATTTGTTGCCTAAGTTTCATGGCCTTGTAGGAGAAGATCTGCACAAACACTTAAAGGAGTTTCATGTAATCTTCTCTACCATGAGACCGCATGGAGTTTGAGAAGAACAGATCAAATTAATAGCATTTTCTTTTTCTCTGGATGGGGCAGCCAAGGATTGGCTTTACTATCTACCCATTACCTTAATAACAAGATGGGATGAACTGAAGAAGTTATTCTTAGAAAAATTCTTTCCAGTCTCTAGAACAACAACAATTAGGAAAGATATCAGTGGGATTAGACAGTTAAATGGTGAATCTTTACATGAATACTGGGAGAAGTTTAAGAAGCTTTGCTCATGCTGTCCAAACCACCAAATTTCAGAGCAGATTTTCATCCAGTATTTCTATAAGGGATTACTACCTATGGACAGATATATAGTTGATGCAGCTACTAGGGGGCATTGGTGGATAAGACTCCTGCTGCAGCAAACAAATTATTGGCCAAGATGGTCTAAAATGTACAGTAATTTGGCACCAAATTAAATGATCCAGCAGTAAGGTGAGGATACTCCCATGGAGCAATAAAGGATAGAAAATAAACTGAAAGAGTTAGCTTCAATGGTGAGGCAATTGGCTTTAAATCAGAGAACATAACAACCAGTCCTTCCTCCTTTAGTTTATGGAATTTGTTCCCTGAATACCCACCATACTAATCAGTGCCCTCAGCTGCAAGAGACCCCAACTGAGTCATATACTGGCATATTCAATAGTAGAGCCATACAACCACAACAACAGAGATATGACTTATATTCCTCTACCTACAATCTTGGGTAGAGTGATCATCTAGCTTTCAAGTATGAGAATACCTCCAACCAGCCTTACCAGCCACCCCATGTAAGATACAATCAACCAGAACCTAGCCATGCACCTTCTCCAACACCCAAGAAACCTGAGCCTAGTCTTGAGGATCTAATGAAGCAACTGACTGCCAACATTCTTCAGTTCCAGTAGAGAACAGAAACAAATATGAAAAATTTAGAGACTAAGATTGGTTAGTTAGCCACAACAGTCAATAAGCTAAAAAGTCAAGCTTTAGGGAGCTTGCCATCTCAACCAGTGATCAATCCAAGAGGCAATGTTAGTGCCATCATTTTGAGGAGTGGCAAGCAAGTAGATAGTCTAGCTCCTAAATCTGAACTAGAAAAATTAAATGTGTAGCAAAGTATTCCTTCATCCTCAACCAGTGAGCAAAATAAAAAGGATAAAGATGTGGTTCATAAAAGACCTCTTCCTTTCCCCAATAGGCAGACTCAATCAAGGAGAGCTTCTGAATCTAACATGGTAAAGAGATAATCGAGACCTTCAAAAAAAATAGAGGACAACATTCCACTTTTGGAAGCAATTAAGAAAATCCCTAAGTATGCCAAGTTTCTCAAAGAGTTGTGCACTCATAAGAGGCAGTTAAGGGGTAATGAAAGAGTCAATTTGGGGAGAAATGTGTCTGCACTCATCCAACCACCCATGCCACCCAAGTACAAAGATCCTGGAACTTTCACAATACCGTGCACAATAGGCAACATAGAGTTCTCCAATACTATGCTGGATTTGTGAGCCTCAGTCAATGTTATGCCCAAATCAGTGTACTCAAGCCTCAAGATTGGTGTTCTTTCACCAACTGGAGTGATTGTCTAACTTGCCAACAGGAGCACGGCACATCCAGCAGGAGTTCTGGAAGATGTCTTGGTAAGAGTTAAAGATCTTATTTTTCCTGCTGATTTTTATGTGCTTGATATGGAGAATGATAACACTCCTGGCCATGCACCATTAATACTTGGTAGACCTTTTTTTTTTAAAACTATAAAAACCATTATTAATGTGCATGAAGGGACTTTGTCCATGGAGTTTGCTGGCAACAAAATTGATTTTAACATTTTAGATGCCATGAAACATCCTATAGAAAATCTTTCTAACGTGCATGTTGTTAACTTTCTGGATTATTTAGTTGATGAGGCATGTGATGATTTCCAAGCTAAATTAATTTCTAATTTTCCTGAGTTTTCTGATTTGGTAGATGTCTTTGAGTACAATTGTGCTGGTTCTAAATTCTGTCATGCTTGCACTGAAATTGAAAATTCTCTAAATGTTGACAATTTAGAGTTGCATTTTGATTTACATAATGATTTGGATTCTGATGTGCATTCTGATTCTGTCATTTTCTCTAGCTTAGACTTAGATTCTGTTTCTGCTTTAAGTAGTTGTAGTTGTAGTGATTTAAACTGTAATACTGTACATTCTTCATCTCTTTCCTCTTCTGCTACTAACTCTTCCTCCTTTTTAGCCAAGGATTCTATCTTTGAGCAATCTGAATTTGTAGGTGCCTTATTGGATGTGACTCCATAAAAACTGATTCCATCGTTCATCCAACCACCTACATTAGAGTTGAAGGCTTTACCAGAAAATCTCAAGTATGCCTTCTTGGAAGTAGGAGACAAACTTTCAATCATTGTAGCCAACAATTTGAATCCCAATCAAGAAGAAAAATTGATCAATTTATTGAAAAAGAATAAGAAGACGATTGGCTGGACTCTAGTAGACATTCCTGGGATTAGTCCTTCCGTGTGCATGCACCAAATTCTTCTCGAAGAAGAGACAACCAGTGAGGCAACCCCAAAGAAGACTCAACCCCATGATTCTTGATGTGGTCAAGAAGGAGGTAAGTAAGCTCCTCTAAGCTGGTATTATTTATCCTATCTTTTGATAGTAAGTTGGTGAGTCTGGTACAAGTAGTGCCAAAGAAAATCGGGTAACTGTCATAGCAAATGAAAATAATGAGTTAATGCCCACTAGAGTTCAAAACAGTTGGTGTGTTTGCATTGATTATAGGAAGTTGAACCAAACAACTAGAAAATATCATTTTCCTCTTCCTTTTATTGATCAAATGCTTGAGAGACATGCTGGCAAGTCTTATTACTATTTTTCTTGATGGTTTTTCTGGATATTTTCAAATTCACATTGCACCTGAAGATTAAGAGAAGACCACCTTCATCTGTCCCTTCGGTACTTTTGCATATAGACGCATGCCTTTTGGTCTCTGTAATGTACCTGGCACTTTTCAAATATGCATGATAAGCATATTTTCTGATTTGTTAAAGGATTGCATGGAAGTGTTCATGGATGATTTTTCTATTTATGGAGACTCATTTGATGCATGTTTGCAAATTTTGGAAAGAGCACTTGAGGGATGCATAGAAAAAAATTTGGTCTTGAATTATGAGAAGTGTCATTTCACGGTAGAGCAAGGAATAGTCCTAGGCCATATAGTGTCATCACATGGCATAGAAGTAGATAAAGCCAAAGTTGATGTTATCTCCTCTTTGCCTTACCCCGCTTCTGTGTAGGAAGTTCGCTCTTTTCTTGGCCATGCAAGATTTTATAGAAGATTCATCAAGGACTTCAGTAAGATCGCTTTACCCCTATCTAAACTCCTCTAAAAAGAAACTAATTTTATTTTTAATGATGCTTACAGGCCAGCTTTTGACGAGTTGAAAAAGCAACTTACCTCCCCTCTTATCATCCAACCTCCACGGTGGGAGCTTCCCTTCGAGCTCATGTGTGATGCCTCAAATTATGCTATGGGAGCAGTACTTTCACAAAGAGTAGAGAGGAAGTTGTATGTCATAGCTTATACGTCTCACACCCTTGATTCAGCTCAATCAAATTACACAAACACAGAGAAGGAGTTTTTACCAATTGTTTTTGCTTTAGAAAAATTTAGATCATATTTGCTTGACTCCAAAGTAATTGTGTTTTCTGACCATGCAGCATTGAAATATTTGCTGAAGAAGCCGAGTGCAAAGCCAAGATTGCTTAGATAGATGCTACTCCTCAAAGAATTTGATGTGGAGATCAAGGATAAGAGTGGAGTGGAGAATGTAGTAGCGGATCACTTGAGTAGGCTTTCTAATCTCCCATTGGAACATCTCCCTGTAAGAGACAATTTCCCAAATGAGTGTTTCTTCCTTTTGCAAGGTATTAGTAAGCCTTGGTATGCTGATTTAGTGAATTATCTTGTTGCATCTGAATTGCTTGCATACCAAAATAAACATCAATTGAATAAATTAAGAAGTGAGGCTAGGTACTATGTGTGGGATGACCCTTATTTGTGGAAAATTTGTAGTGACCAAATTGTTAGGAGATGTGTTCCAAATCATGAATTTGCATCTGTGCTGAATTTTTGTCATACTTTTGCATGTGATGGACACTTTGGTCCCCAAAAAACAGCTAGGAAAGTATTAGATATTGCTTTACATTGGCCTACTTTGTTTAGGGATGCCTATGATCTTTGTAAGAACTGTTCTAGGTGTCAAAGAACTGGAAATGTGTCTAGAAGAAATGAAATGCCTCAACAACCTTTTCTCTTTTGTGATGTTTTTGATGTTTAGGGTATAGACTTTATGGGTCCTTTTTCTTGTTTCTTTTGGCTTCATGTATATCTTGGTTGATGTGGATTATGTGTCGAAGTGGGTGGAAGCTAAAGCCACTGAAACTGATGATTCTATTGTTGTTGTAGATTTCCTTCATTCACATATTTTCTGCAGATTCGGTGTCCCCAAGGCTTTAATCAGTGAACAAGGATCACACTTTTGCAATAGAAACATGCAAGGGCTGTTGAAGAAATATGGGTTGGTTCACAAAACCTCTACACCTTATCACCCCCCAACCAATGGGCATGGGGAAGTCTCCAACCAAGAGATAAAGCAAATATTAGAGAAAACCGTACAGCCCAACAGAAAAGATTGGAGTAAGAGGCTTGACAATACGCTTTGGGCCTATAGAACCACTTTGGTAATGCATGTCACTTGCTGGTGGAGATTGCACACAAGGCATATTGGGCGGTTAAACAATGCAATATGGACATGACCCTAGCCAGTAAAGAAAGGAAGTTGCAACTTCAAGAATTGGAAGAACTAAGGCTAATGGCTCATGAGAATGCATGCATCTATAAAGAGAGGACATAAGCTTTACATGATCAGAAAATTGAGAAAAAAGAATTCTAAGTGGGAGACAAAATCCTTCTCTACCATTCTCGCCTTAAGTTAATGCCCAGTAAGCTTCGCTCTAGATGGGTTGGCCCTTTTGTTGTTACTAATGTCTTTCCTTTTGGTGCAATAGAAATTCAAAATGAGGCCACCAATAAGCAATTCGTAGTAAATGGGCAAAGGTTGAAGAAGTTCTACAAGGGCTTCAAAGAAGAAACTGTAGAGGAAATCCAACTCTACAATGTGCCAACTCCATGATAAGGACGTATTCTTTCCCTCCTAATTTATGTCCTCTTCATTTTATTTGATGTTTGGTACTAATTTGCATTGAGGACAATTCAATGTTTAAGTGTGGGGGGAGAGAATTTAATTGGAGCTGATTTAAAAAAAAAAATTTCCTGCTGTCTTCTCTGTTTTCTCTGTTTCTGTCTAGAATTTTTGAGCTATCTTGCACTAATTTTCTGTACTGATTGGCTACGAATTTTGCTACTTTCTTTACATGTTTTTAAAGCTTTATATGCCTTCTAGCTGTAGAATTTTATTTGGTGTCTTTCGCAGTTGTTTTGGTGAAGTTTTGTGTCGGTAAAGCTGAGTCGCCAGAATTTCTGTAGTGCAGAATTTTGCTGCTCTGTTTTGTCCGAATTTGATGCTCTATTTTTGAAAAATTTGATGAAGTTTTTGTGTGCAAGCATGCATGATGAAATAGCTTAAGTTTTGAATTAACTTAGCATGAAAATAATTCAGTCTTCTTTTTCTAAGGAACTCAAGTAAAATGGCAATGAAGTTGTTTTTAATGAATTTTTAGTAGTAGTCTTTAAATCGTGAGAATTTGAGCCTTCATTGCAAAATAATATTCTTTCTAATTGTGTGTATTCCCTATCATAATTTTTACTCTAGAATTTGTCTTGAATTTTTGTTGAGGCTACATTACATGTACATGCTTGGAAATGATTTAGGCATTTGTTTCTTGTAACTATTCTAGCCAAATAGCCATCCTATGTGTTGTTTCCATTGTATGCCACTTTGTGCCTTAATTCCACCTTTCTTTCTTGTGTTTCCTAATTCTCTTCCACTTTAAAACAAATTCTTTCTTTTCCCCAAACTTAAGATTTGAAGAACTTTAGAAATTTCTTTCTTTTGAAAATAGATTGAATTGAGCATGTGCAAAAAGAAGGATTTGTGAGCTATTTTAAAATTCAATTTTGCTACTCAAAAGAAGAATTTGACAATGCTTCATGAAAAAAAAATATACCATATGGAGATCAAAAAAAAAAGAGCAAGAAAAAAGAAAAGAAAAGTATCATTTTTGTGCCCAAATTTCAAAGTTCAATCTTTTGTAACCTTATTGATTGATGCTCTTCATTTCTTTAAGTTCTTGTTAAACTTTGTTTTATGTGTTTCTTTCTACCTCCCAATCATTCCTTCACCCAACCTTACATCCTTGTAAAGTCCTAATAATTCAAGCATGTATGTGATTCAAGTAGTGGAGATTTAGATTCTTGATAAGCTTATGGTAGTGAATTTATGATAGTTGAAATGAGAGCCTATTACTTTAAACACTTGAGAGAATAGAGTGTATACACTCTTCCTCGTGATTAGATTATTACTTGGATTCATTCTTGTCAGCGAAATTACTATGATTCTTGAACTTTTTAGAAATTTAGGACTTATGTTCTCCTAGCTTTAAATCTTTTCAAGCTTGAACTAATTCATTATTGCATACTTTCTACACTACTTGTTGTGTCCTTGGGGCCTTTGTTGCTTTTAACTGATTTTGCCCAAGAGTGCAAAACACTAAGTGTGGGGGATTTGATATCTAGCATTTTTTTATACATTTTAGCCCCTAATTTGGTCTATTTACATTTTCATCTATGAGAATCCTCCAATTTTATTACACTTTGTGATTTATGGAGTCTAAATTAATCTTGGATGGAAAATGACTTATTTTCATATTTTAGAACTTAAATTATTAAAGACTCAATTTAATCCATTTATATGCTTTGCAGAAATTAAATTTGGAGATTTTCTGATAATGTGGTGCTGAGGTGGACAGCCTTGCTGACATGGCGCTTACGTGACATTTTTCTAATGAGGAGGATACTGATTGGATTTGCTGCTATGTTTTTGCTGACATGGAGACATGTGGGGCCCTCAATCCAGATCTGTTTAGCCCTTGCATGCTGTCTAGTTCTTGCATGTTTCCCAAACTTTGCTGAAAATGGCATTTCAACTTTTTGCATGGTTAAATAGACCTTCTGTTGTACCATTTTGATAAATTCCTGCTGCTACCTGCTGCTCCCTTTCTGCAGAAAAATTCAGCCACATTTTAATCCTCCTTTCTGAAAATCAACTAAGCATCTAGGGTAGAATATTCTAAGACATTTTTAGGGCATCTGTTTGTAACATTCCAGACATTCTTCTCTTGCTGTAATTGAGTATTTTTCACAGCTCTGTCTTTCTCTCTATTTTCTCTTTTGTTGTTTGCTATTTTGCTCTCATGGAGGGCTAAGTCTCTATTGTAATCAGTCACTATGCCATTGGGATGTTGTAGCTTGAACTAAGAATGCAAGATAAGTGTTTTATTCTTCATTTCATCTAATTTCGTTTCTGCTTTGCTGTTATGTTTATGTTGCTGTCAGATTCTGATTAGAACTTGAGAAGGAACATAAACTAATTTATGTATAGCAGATAATACCTTGCTTGACTGGTTAGGAAGTAAGTGAAAAGAAATGGCTAGTTAGATGATATATTTAACTTGGTTTGGTTAAGGGTTTCTATTGAATGCATCTAGTTATAGTTAGGGAATATATTCTTAACTGTAGTTAGTAGCATTATATTCTACAAGTTATTCTAGAACTACTTTCATAAAGAACCAAATAATGGAATGAGAACAAAACTGAATCAATGAGTTAGGTAATGATAGTTGCACTCCCATGAATCCTAGTGGCTGGTTACATAGTCTCCTTATTACCAACACTTTATCATTTTCGCCTGCTGCTGATTAGTTGCTAATTTTGTTTTTTGTTCTATTTTGATTTCTGTTGTTATTGCCAATAAAACCCCCTCCCTATTTGTGTGCTTTTAATCAGTGTTCATGTGTTTATAACAACTAGTTAGTGATTATAAGTGAGGCTCCTTGAATGAATACGACATGGGGATCACTATACTACAAAATTGCCACGAATTCAATTCTAGGGGATTTGGCATTGTAGTGGCGTGAACCAGTGTTTAAGGGGCAATAAGAGAGTAAATTTAGGAAGGAATGTTTTTGCACTCATCCAACCACCCATGCCACCAAAGTGCAAAGATATTGGAACTTTCACAATGCCATGCACAATAGGCAACATGGAATTCTCTAATGCTATGCTGGATTTGGGAGCCTCAATCAATGTCGTGCCCAAATCAGTATACTCCAGCCTCAAGATTGGTGTCCTCTCACTAACAGGAGTGATAGTTTAATTGGCCAACCAGAGTATAGCACACCCAGCGGGAGTTCTTGAAAATGTCTTGGTAAGAGTAAAGGATTTAATTTTTCCTGCTGATTTTTATGTTTTGGATATGAACAATGATAACACTCCTAGCCATGCACCATTAATACTTGGTAGATCTTTTCTAAAAACTGCAAAAACCATTATTAATGTGCATGAAGGGACTTTGTCCATGGAGTTTGCTGGTAACAAGGTTGATTTTAATATTTTAGATGCCATGAAACATCCTATGGAAAATCATTCCAATGTGCATGCGGTTAACTTTCTGGATTATTTGGTTGATGAGGCATGTAATGATTTCAAAACTGATTTAATTTCTGATTTTCCTGAGTTTTCTGATTTAGTTGATGCCTTTGAGTGCAATGGTGTTGGTTCTAAATTTTGTCAAGCTTGTACTGAAATTGAAAATTCTCTAAGTATTGACAATTCTGGGTTGCATTTTGATTTGGATTCTAATGTGCATTTTGACTCTGTCATTTTCTCTAGCTTAGATTTTGATTTTGTTTCTGCTTTAGGCAGTTGTAAAGGTAGTGATTTAAACTCTAATGTTGTACATTCTTCATCTCTTTCCTCTTGTACTGCTAACCCTTCCTCCTCTTTAGCAGAGGATTATATCTTTGAGCAATCTGAATATATAGGTGCCTCCTTAGATGTGATCCACAAAAATTGATTCCATCCACTATCTAACCACCTACATTGGAGTTGAAGGCTTTACTAGAAAACCTCAAGGATGCCTTCTTGGAAGTAGGAGGCAAACTTCCAGTCATTGTATCAAATAACTTGAATCCCAATCAAGAAGAAAATTGATAAATTTGCTGAAAAAGAATAAGAAGGTGATTAGGTGGACTTTAGCAAACATTCCTGAGATTAGTCCTTCCATATGTATACACCAAATTCTTCTTGAAGAAAAGGCTAAACTAGTGAGGCAACCCCAAAGATGACTCAACCCTATGATCCTTGATGTGGTCAAGAAGGAGGTAAGTAAGCTCCTTCATCCTAAATTATTTATCCTATCTCTGATAGTAAGTGGGTGAGTCTGGTAGAAGTGGCACCAAAGAAAACCGGGTAACTGTTATAACAAATGAAAACAATGAGTTAGTGCCCACTAGAGTCTAAAATAGTTGGCGTGTTTGCATTGATTATAGGAAGTTGAACCAAGCAACAAGAAAAGATCATTTTCCTCTTCCTTTTATTGATCAGATGCTTGAGAGACTTGCTGGAAAATCTCCTACTATTTTCTTGATGGTTTTTCTGGTTATTTCTAAATTCACATAGCACCTGAAGATCAAGAGAAGACCACCTTCACATGTCCCTTTGACACTTTTGCATATAGACACATGCTTTTTGGTCTTTGTAATGCACCTGGCACTTTTCAAAGATACATGATAAGTATATTTTCTTATTTGTTAGAAGATTGCATGAAACTGTTCATAGATGATTTTTCTGTTTATGGAGACTCATTTAATGCATACTTGAAAATTTTGGAGAGAGTACTTGAGAGATGCATAGAAAAGAATTTGGTTTTGAATTATGAGAAATGTCATTTCATGGTAGAGCAAGGGATAGTGCTAAGCCACATAGTATCATCACGTGGCATTGAAGTAGATAAAGCAAAAGTTAATGTTATCTCCTCTTTGCCTTACCCTACTTCTATGCAGGAAGTTCGCTCTTTTCTTGGCCATGCAGGATGTTATAGGAGATTTATCAAGGACTTTAGTAAGATCGCTTTACCCCTCTCTAAACTCCTCCAGAAAGACACTAATTTTTTTTTTAATCATGCTTACAGGTTAGCCTTCGATGAGTTAAAGAAGCAACTCACCTTCCCTCCTATCATCCAACCTCCACAGTGGGAGCTCCCCTTTGAGCTCATGTGTGATGCTTCTAATTATGTTGTGTGAGCGGTACTTTCACAAAGAGTATAAGGGAAATTGCATATGGTAGCTTATGCTTCTCGTAATCTTGATTTGGCTATGTCAAATCACATAACCACAGAGAAGGAATTTTTAGCAATTGTTTTTGCCTTAGATAAATTTAGATCATATTTGCTTGACTCTAAAGTAATTGTGTTTTCTGACCATACAGCATTGAAGTATTTGCTAAAGAAGCTGGATGCAAAGCCAAGATTAATTAAATGGATGCTACTTTTCCAAGAGTTTGACGTGGAGATCAAAGACAAAAGTGGAGCAGAGAATGTAGTAGCTAATCATTTGAATAGGCTTTATGAGCTTCCTTTGAAGTATCTCCCTATTAGAGACAACTTCCCATATGAGTGCTTTTCCCTTTTGCATGGTCCTAGTGAGCCTTGGTATATTGATTTAGTGAATTTTTTAGTTGCATATGTTACCTGCATACCAGAATAAACATCAGTTGAATAAATTAAGAAGTGAAGCTAGGTACTATGTGTGGGATGACCCTTATTTGTAGAAGATTTGTAGTGACTAAATTGTTAGGAGATGTGTTCCAAATCATGAGTTTGCATATGTGCTCACTTTCTGTCATACTCTTGCATGTGGTGGACACTTTGGTCCCCAAAGAACAGCTAGAAAAGTGTTAGATTCTGGTTTTTATTGGCCTACTTTGTTTAAGGATGCCTATGATTTTTGTAATAATCGTTCTAGGTGTCAAAGAACTGGAAATGGGTCTAGGAGAAATGAAATGCCTCAACAACCTCTTCTTTTCTGTGATATTTTTTATGTTTGGGGTATAAACTTTATGGGTCCTTTTCCTATTTCTTTTGGCTTCATGTACATTTTGATTGTTGTAGATTATGTGTTGAAGTAGGTGGAAGCTAAAGCCACCTGAACTAATGATTTGGTTGTTGTTGTAGGTTTCCTTCGTTCACATATTTTCTGCATATTCGGTGTCCCCAATGCCATAATCAATGATCAAGGATCACACTTTTGCAATAGAAACATGCAAGGTATTGAAGAAATATAGGGTGGTGCATAAAAATTCTACACTTTACCACCCCCAAACCAATGGGCAAGTCGAAGTCTCCAACTGAGAGATAAAGTAAATATTAGAGAAAACCGTGCAGCCCAATAGAAAAGATTGGAGCAAGAGGCTTGTTGATGTGCTTTGGGCCTATAGAACTGCCTTCAAAACTCCCATTGGCATGACTCCATACCATTTGGTATTTGGTAAAGCATGTCACTTGCCAGTGGAGACTACACACAAGGCATATTAGGTGGTTAAACAATGCAATTTGGACATGACCCTAACTAGTAAAGAAAGGAAGTTGCAACTTCAAGAATTAGAAGAACTAAGGCTAGCGGCTTATGAGAATGCTTGCATCTATAAAGAGAGGACAAAATAAGAAAAATAAGAAGAAATAATTTCAAGTAGGAGACAAAGTCCTTCTCTACAATTCTCGCCTCAAGCTCATGCCCGGTAAGCTTTACTCTAGATGGGTTGGCCCTTTTGTTGTTACTAATGTCTTTCCTTTTGGGTGCAGTAGAAATTCAAAATGAGGCCACCAAAAAACAATTCATGGTATATGAGCAAAGGTTGAAGGAGTTCTACGAGGACTTCCAAAAAGAAACTGTAGAGGAAATCCAACTCTACAATGTGCCGACTCCATAATAAGGTCGTACTCTTTCTCTCCTTTTTAATTTATATCCTCTTTATTTATTTATTTTTTTGATGTTTGGTGCTAATTTGCATTGAGGACAATGCAATGTTTAAGTGTAGGGAGAAAGAATTTAATTGGAGGAAGCATTGGTTTTTGATTTAAAATTTTTCTACATGTTTTTTTTTCTTTGTTTTCTCTGTTCTGTCAAGAATTTTTGAACTGTCTTGCACGAATTTTATGTACTGTTTGGCTATGAATTTTTCTAGTTTCTTTACATGTTTTTAAAGATTTATATGTCTTCTAGCTGTAGAATTTTATTTGATGTCTTTTGCATATGTTTTGGTGTAGTTTTGTGTCGGTAAAGCCGAGTCACCAGAAATTCTGCAGTGCAGAGTTTTGCTGATCTGTTTGGTCCGAAATTGATGCTCTCTTTTTGAAAAATTTGATGGAGTTTTTGTGTGAAAGCACATATGATGAAATAACTTAAAGTGTTGGATTGATTTAGCATGAAAAGAATTCAGTCTTCCTTTTCTAAGGAACTCAAGTAAAAAAGCGATGATGTTGTTTTTAATGAATTTTTAGTAATAGTCTTTAAAACATGAGAATTTGAGCCTTCATTGCAAAATAATATTCTTTCTTGTTGTATGCATTCCCTATCATGATTTTCACTCTACTATTTGTCTCGAATCTTTGTTGAGGCTACATTGCATGTACATGCTTGGAGATGATTTAGGCATTTGTTTCTTGTAACAATTCTAGCCAAATAACCATCCTATGTGTTGTTTCCATTGTGTGCCACTTTGTGCCTTACTTCCACCTTTCTTTCTTGTGTTTCAACCCCTTTTCCACCTTAAAACAAATTCTTTCTTTTCCCCAAACCTAGGAATTGAAGAGCTTTAGATTTCTTTTGAAAAGAGATTGAGCATGTGCAAAAAGAAGAATTTGTGGGCTGTTTTGAATTTTATTTTTGCTACCCAAAAAGAAAAGAACAAAATTTTGACAATTCTTCACGAAAAATATATTGTATGGAGATAAAAAAAGAATTAAAAATGAAAAAAAGAAGAGAAAAAGGGCAAGAAAGAGCAAAAGAAAAGTAGCATTTTTGTGCCCAAGTTTCATAATTCAATCTCTTTTGACTTGATTGATTGATGCCCTTCATTTCCTTAAGTTTTTGCTAAACTTTGTTTTGTGTACTTCTTTCCACCTTCCAATCATTCTTTCACCTAACCTTACATCTATAGTAAAGTCCTAATAATTCAGGCATGTATGTGGTTCAAATAGTGGAGATTGAGATTCTTGACAAGCTTATGGTAGTGAATTTGTGATAGGTTGAAATGTGAGTTCATTACCATAAACACTTGAGAGAATAGAGCATATTTACCTTTCCTTGTGACTAGATTATTATTTAAATTAATTCTTGTCAATGAAATTGCCATGATTCTTGAACTTTTTAGAAATTTAAGATTTGTTTTCTCCTAGCATTAAATCTTTTCAAGCTTGAACTATTTCATTATTGCATACTTTCTACACTTCTTGTTTGTGTCCTTTGGTGCCTTTGTTGTTTTTAATTGATTTTGCCCAGGAGTGCAAAAGACTAAGTCTGGGGATTTGATATTTAGCATTTTTATATACATTTTAACCCCTATCTTCGTCTATTTGCATTTTCATCTATGAAAATTCTCCAATTTTATTACACTTTGTGATTTATTGGGTCTAAATTAATCTTGGATGGAAAATGAATTATTTTCATATTTTAGGACTTAAATTATTAAAGACTCAATTTAATCCATTTGGCCATTTTGCAAAAATTAATTTTGGAGATTTCTTGATGATATGGCGCTGAGATAGACGTTCTTGCTGACATGGCGTTGATGTAGCACCTTTCTGATGAGTAGGATGCTGACTGGGACTCTTTTCTATGTTTTTTACTGACTTAGATATGTGTGACCCTCAATCCATATCTGTTCAGCCTTTGCATGCAGTCTAGCTTTTGTATATTCCCCAAACTTTGCTGAAAATGGAAATAGAGACACTTCAAACTTCTGCATGCACAAAAGAACTCTTATGTTGTGCTTTTTTCATGTTTGTTGGTGCTGTCTGCTGGTTCCCTCCTCTACAGAAGAAACCAGCCACTCAACCCTCATTTTGAAAGTTAACTAAGCATCTAGGGTAGAAGATTCTTTAGGTTTTAGAGAGGCATCAGTTTTGTATCACAGACAACACTCTTCCTTCGGTAACTTAGAATTTTGCAGACCTCTTTTTCCCTCTGTTTTCCTTCTTCTGTTTTACTGTTTTGCTCTCATGAAGGGCTAAACTTCCATTGTAATCAGTCGGTATGACCTTAGGATGTTGTAGCTTGAACTGAAAGTGCAAGATAAGTGTTTTATTCTATATTCCATCTCATTTTGTTTTCTATTTTGATTATTATGTCTTTGCTGCTGTTAGATTCTGATAAGAACTTATAGGAGCTTAGACTGATTTGTATTTAAGATATAAACTTGCTTAACTAATTGGAAATGCAAGTCAAATGAAATGGCTTGTTAGATGATATTTAACTTGATTTGGTTAAGGTCTTTGTAGTTGCATTCAGCTATAGATTAATGAAGTTCTTCTTAACTATAGTTAGAAGCATTAAATTTCTAGAAGTTTCTCTAGAAATCTTTTCATAAAAAAACCAAATGGTGAAATAAGAATAAGACTAACCCAATGAGTTAAGTAATGATAGTTGCACTCTCATAAATCTTAGTGGTTAGTTGCATGGTCTTCTGTTACTATCAAACTTGATCTACTGCTAATTAGCAGCTGTTGTTATTCATTGCTCTTGTTTTAAGTTTTTATTTATGTTATTACTATTACAGCCATAACCAAACCCCCCAGTTTATGTGTTTGTTTTTAGTATTTGAGTGTTTAGAACAATTAATTAGTGATTAAAAGAGAGGCTCATTGAGTGAATATGACTTAAGGATCACTATACCGCAAAATTGCCACAAATTCAATTTTGGGCGATTCCACATCGTAGTGGTGGGAACCAGCATTCGACAATGTAATGTGCAAATTTTAATGCAATAAGGATTCATTCAAGTTTTACTTTACACATTGTCAGTCTATATGGCTTTAAGTATTTGTCATTGATTGATTTTACTTTATTCCCAGTGTTAACATCATCGAGAGCATAAGTGTTTCCTAAGAATAGTTGTGTAATTATAAATGGTCTTTCCCATTTCGGAGACCACTTACCATCTTCTCGACACTGTTTCTCAATTGGCAAAATTATCTTCCACACTAAATCGCCTAAGTTAAAAGTTTTAAATTTAACACAACGTTCACAAAATTTCGCAATTCGTTCTTTTTGTCAAATTAAATTTTCTAAAGCAATTAATCTTTCATCAGTCAATTTGTTCAACTCATTGAACATTAAATCCTAATAACTTTCAATTGCAATTCATCTTGTTTCAGAATACGAACTGATTGGAGATTAATCTTGACATGCAAGATAGCATCACATAATTTGATCAAGGGTATTATGTCAATTTCTAGGTTGTCAGCCAATATGCTTTTTGATTAAGCTTATGAGAATTTTGTTAATGGCCTCTACTTGGCCATTTGTCTGCACATAGTATGGCATCAATGTAATTAACTTTATTTTCCTAAAATCAACATATTCGACAAAGTTCCATCCGGTGAAGACAGTGCCTCAATCAGTTGTCAGAGTTTGAGGTATCCCAAATCTGCAAATGATGTAATTTTCAATGAAATGAATCACATCTTGTTGGGTGACATCTTTTAGCACAATTGCTTCAACCCACTTAGTGACATAGTCAACTCTAACTAAAATATATCTATGCCCCTTCAATGAATGAGGGTGTATTTGGCCAATTAAGTCTAGAGCCCGTTCTCAAAATGGCCAAAGTTTAACAAGCGAATGTAACTCACTAACTGGAATGTTTTGTATATGGCCATGTCTTTGACATTCTTCAGAAGACTTGGCAAATATTATACAATCCTTAGCTAGTGTTGGCCAATAAAATCTTCGTCATCTGAGGATCCACTTCATTTTTTCACCTGCTTGATGAGGTCCACAAATTCCTTCATTGACTTCTGACAAGGCAATGTATGCATCTAACTCACTCAAGCATTCTTCCACGTGACAACATAAAATTTACTCTGTATTTGAGTTTCCGTTCTATGTCAAAACTTAGATTCTCTAAATAGTCAATGATTGCTTTTCTCCAATCATTACTTGTATGAACATTATTTTGTAACATGTCCCTTTCTTCTAAAGGGTACAAAAGTTCCCTGATTTCTATTAAATCTGACAAAACCTTTTGAGAAATTTTGTATCTAGAAACTATTTGAGCCAAGTCATTAGCTTCTTCGTTTGACTCCCTAGGAACATGTTGAACAGTCACTTCGTGAAACTTTTTCATTAACTTACTCACTACAACACAATATTTTATCAGATTTTGATTAACACATTTGTATTCCTGAGTAAATTATTTAATGACTAACTGGAATCTCCAAGTATATGCACCCTTTGTGATTTTATTTGAAAAAGTATTTCTAACCCAATAATTAAAGCTTCATACTCAGCCTCATTATTAGAACAAGAATACTTAATTTCAAACATAAGTTTAGTTGGAGTTCCCTGAGGGGATATAATTAAAATCCCAATGCCACTTCCTTTTTTATGCTTTGAAACGTCGAAATAAAAACACCAAGATTTTAATCCAACAAAATTTATCTCTAACCATAATGGTCAACTAAAAAGTTAGCCAATGCTTGGCCTGTGATGGCTTTTGCTAGAACATATTTTAAAGAAAATTCTAATAATGTAATCGTCTATTTACCAATGCGTCCATTGAGAACATGTTTGGATAACATAATTTTTTTTATATTAGTCTTTGACACGGAAAATACATTACAAGGCATTATATAATATTTCAGCTTGGTACAAGAAAAATACAAAGATAAGCATAAATTTTCAATTACACTATATCTTGTTTCTGCATCGTTTAGGACTCAACTGAGGTAGTAAATAACTCTTTCAACACTATTCTCATCATCTTCAGCCAATAAACATACTATCATTTCCTTAGAAGCTAAAATATATAACTTCAGTGGCTATCATGGTATTGGTTACATCATAACTGGAGGATTCGTCAGGCAATGCTTAATTTGATCAAAAGCTTCTTGGTGAGAAGACTCCTAGACAAATTCTTGCTTGACTTTCAACTTGACCAAAGGTGAAAAGATGGTCATGCCGATAAATTAGATATAAATATTCTTAAAAAGTTCACTTTCCCCAAGAAAGATTGTAATTCCTTCTTATTTGTCCTTGCAACAGCTTCCAAAACTGATCTATTTTTATTCCTGTCCACTTCGATGCCTTTTTTATGGACTAAGAATCCTAAAAATTTAGCAGCCGACACTCTAAAAGCATATTACTCCAAATTCATTTTAAGGTTGTTCTTTCGTATTCTTTCAAAAAGCCTGCTTCAAATATATCAATTGGCTTTGCTTATCTTCTGACTTGACAATGATGTCATCGATGTAAACCTCCATAAACATCTCTATCACATCATAGAAGATGGTGTTCATCACTCTTTGATAGGTGGCCCCTATATTCTTTAAACTTAAAGGCATGACAATTGATTCATATGTCCCAATAACTACTGGGCATCTAAAAGTAGTTTTTGACACGTCCTCCTCGGCTATAAAAATCTAATTATAACTTGCATGGCCATCCATACAACTTAAGATTTCATTCCCAGATGCGGCATCTACTAATATATCCACTATAGTCATAAGATATTCATCTTTAGGAGTTGCCATATTTAAATTCCTAAAATCAATGCATACCCTTAACTTGCCATTTTTCTTAATAATTAGAACTACGTTAGAGAGCCATTTGACATACCTAGTAGTTCTGATGAACTTAGCTTTGAGTAGCCTTTCGACCTCTTCTTTAATTTTCAGCACCACTTCAGGAGTAATGTCTTAATGCCTGTTTGATTGGTCTGCATTCTTCTTTGAGTGGTAGACTGTGTTTGACAATGTCTCTACTTAAACCAAGTATTTCGTTGTAATCCAAGCAAAACAATCTCTATATTCAGAAATAAGCATGACAAGTTTTTCTTTGAACTCCTTTGGTAGAA
This sequence comes from Biancaea sappan, assembly GCA_037074585.1. Taxonomy (NCBI): domain Eukaryota; kingdom Viridiplantae; phylum Streptophyta; class Magnoliopsida; order Fabales; family Fabaceae; genus Biancaea; species Biancaea sappan. The sequence continues at coordinate 30,436,067 of CM073493.1, forward strand.
ATGTGCTTATAAAAATAGGTCTCTTATTTTCATCAGTGCCTAAGTTCACTTCTTACAAAGGATCTTCTGCTTCGACATTCATTTTTTCATCAGGCCCTTTTTCAAATCCCAAGGGGCTATTATCAATAATACAGTCTGACAATATACCTTCTGTTGTTTTGACTGCTTTGTCAGCCAGATAGGTTGACAACCTATCTAATTGAGTCTTAAGACTCATGGCTGTCACTTGGCTGATTTTCGTTGGCATCTTCCATACTTGGCCAATTTTTGTCGGCCCTATCTATCAATTTGACACCACATTGATCCATTAACAAACTTCTAAAGTATCTTTATTAATCACCCTATCCTCTGTCATGACTGGTCTAACATTTGGAGCATAAATCCTGAAGTCAATATAGAGTTACTACAAGTAACATGGACTGTCATCTACTTCAACGACCTCCACTTATCCTTCACTATTCCAAAGGATCAATTTCTGGTGCACATTCGACGGGATAGATCTGACGGTATAGATCCAATCTCTCTCCAAAAGTATATTGTAACTAGACTTAGAGGGAATTACCACAAAAAGAGTAACCCTTTCAATCGATCCGACACAAATGTTTAGCATTACTACTCTGTCGAAAGGAGAAGATTTGCCACTAAAATTAGTGGCAACCATGTCTGTCTGAATTAAGTTAGATTCATCTTTCCTTAGCCTCTTAAATATGGCTTTTGGCATCAAATTAATGGTAGTTCTGCCATTTACTAGGACCATGTTGGTTGGTTTTCCTTCCACTAAGGCCTTGATATGCAGAGGGCATAAGTGAGTCTTTTGCATGTCAGTTGGTTTCTCAAACTTGGCAAAGTCATCAAGTCTTACATCCCAATCATCTCCTAGATTACCAAATCTTGAATATATGTCATCTTTTGTAAATAACCAATCTTCTATCAAATCTTCAAGGTGCTCCTCATTCTCCTTGACATAGATCTTATAATGATCTTCATACTATGGCAGTATCATAGAGATAAGATTCTAACTCATGCTGACAGGGCGTTCATCTATATTCTCTTTCTCTTCGACATCCTCATCTTCGATACCTTTAAATTTTTGTTCAACTGCGTCCTAATCATCTTGATCCATGGATAATGCATATTCATCCATGAATGGCCCAAGCTTGAAGTAATCTTTGTCCATTGGACAATCATCAGATCCTGCTTTTGACAAAGTCATTCGCATAGACATGATCACATTGTCCAGATCCATGTCGAAGTCTAGATCTAACTCTTCATTGTCATTGAGACCTAAAGGGTCTTTAGGATCGTTAAGGGCTTTGATAATCTCATCAATCGACAAATCCATGTCAGTCGCATAACATTTGGGCTTAAACTGAATGAGTTGGCCCCTTGTTTGACCTTAGATAAGGTTTCTCTTTTCTGCTCCATGTCGATTATGGGATCCTTTAAGATTGCCTTGATCTCTTTATGAGACAAATCTTCAAAGTCTTTCCCTTTTACTTCTACCATGGCTATTTGTTTTCCTTTATCACATCTACCTTTTTTAGTCTTAACTAGCCTGACTGGCCAACTTTTTTTAGGAAGAGAGAGAAGTATATTTATTGTCAACATTTGATCTTGGAGGTGTCGGCTGCATCGATTTTTGAACCTTTGCAAACTCTGCCTCAAGCTATGCACTCAAAAGGTTTAACTATGGTTATGCATTCTCCTCTTGTAGCTTAGAAGTTTCTTGTCGAGTTGTCTCAATATTCTAAACTCTTGGCTTGGTTCCAGCCACCAAACACTTTTCCCTAGAACCCGATAATTCATATTTCACTTGAAGTGCATCTATCAAGGCTCTTCTTTTTTGTGCTTTTCTATATCTTTGTAGCCTACATTTCTGGCTTTTTAACAACAGATGGCCAGATGTTTCAAGCTTATTGTTGTCAATTAATTTGCCATTACGATAGTCCTCGTTCCAGAAAGGCTGATTCTCTTAGAATCTTCTCCTCTTGGAATAATCTTTGTTTTCCATTACAAAGTTTTTACACCATTGGCCAACCTTTATGTTTGCAAGTGGCACTTGAGTTTTGACAAGCCAAAAGTGACTATGTAGGGCCAAATTGTTCCCAACGGATTCTTTTGGCTTTTTAGTCCACGAACCATTAGAATTCAGCCTATCTGAGTGATGCGACCGAGATCTTGGTTTATAAGATGGTATCTGTCAGGAATTCTTCTTGAAAAATCTCTTTTTCTTATGATCTTTGAGTAATCAACAACCATTGCTTTTCAATGAGAATCTACGACCTATGGATCATATAGGTGAACACATCTTGGACACATCTCGATTGCCTCTTTGTCTCTCTTTCTAAACATGAACTCTTCATATGTCTCCCATGACATTTGATAATTATCAAAATTGTCTATCAAAGGATTATCACTGTCATGCAACTCATCTGATGCTATTTTAGCATTCATTTTCCCTTTTCTTTTTACGTAGACCATGCCAATATTCGAGGGAATTTGGCTATCAATCTCAGCAACATTTGGATGAAAAGGATTGGTGTCAACCTTTATATCTACCTTTTTATTAGTAAACTTCAGTCCACCTTTTGTCAAAGCCTTCTGAATTAAGTCCCTAAAATGTACATATTCATTAGTCATATGACCGAATACATTATGAAACTCACAATATTTTTAGTCTTTAATTCGTCAGGCTTCAATAGCCTATGATTATCCGACAATTTTATCTGTTTTTCTTTTAATAAAACATCAAAAATTTGTTCGACTTTCATTATGCCGAACATATACACTTTTCTATTAATATAGGTCATCTTCTCTTTATCCCTCATTGGCTTTATAGCATAATAAGTGTAGGCAGGTCTATTTTTTAGTTCAGCAAGATTTATATCATACTCAGTGCTTTCTTCCTCTTCATCAGATATTTCTATCCCAACATAGTTTACTTTTCTCTTTTGAGGAATTTCTTTTGTTTTTGCACCTTTTCAGCTTTTAAATATTCTATCTGTAGAACTTTGCCCCCTAGTTGGGCAAGGTCAACTAAATGTTGGTTTACAAGCTTCTTTCTGATATAATAATCTAGGCCTTCGATACCCATTTTGACAATCTCAACTTCGAGAATTGGAGTAAAACATCTACTCCTCATCTGCTTAAATCTTGCCAAATAATCCTTGACATATTTGTTATATAGTCTTTTAATATTGAACAAATCTATCAGACTAACTTTCATATCTCTTCTGAAGAATTAGTTATGAAAGCTTCTTTCCATTTGTGCCTACGAATGAATGGAATTTGGTCTCAATATCGAGAACAAATAAAAGGCGTTCTTTGTGAGTGAACTAGGCAAGAATCTCATTTTTGAGTCTTTTATCTGTCGCTAGGTTTGCCATTTCGATGGTAAACTGTGCGACATGTTCGATAGTCGATTCACCACTTTCTCTAGTGAACTTAGATAATTTAGGAACCTTGACCATTCCTCTAGGCACTTTTGCCTGTTGAGCCCAATCAGGGAATGCTGAGGCAAAATAAGGCTGATTAGTATAGCCTACATTGAAACCAAATCTATTAAGGACCTTTTCGACTACTTGGTTTACATTACGTTCAACTTGATTCCCTATAAGGTTTTGTCATAACTCTCTTACTACATTATTTACTTGTGGCTCATTCTGATGCAACATCTATACTTGACTATGTCTCAGCTGAGGTTGAGGTTGGTCTTGTCCCTATACTAGGTTATTTTGTTGATTCTGGCCCTAATCTTTAGCCATAATAACCTGTTCTTGCTAGCATTCTCAGGCATAACAATCCCTAAGGCCTAAGTTAGTCTACCATTTGTAGGGCTAGCGTATTACACGCATTATTTATATTTTCCATTAAGGGCTTGAGCACAACACTCATTTACAATGCTAGCATGCTCACCATGTCATGATTACTTTCATCCATTTGCTGTTGAATGTTAGCCAATGAACTCACAGTAGATGTAATGCCAGTATTCGGCATATCTCTTGACATATTTGGGAAAATAGGTCCCAAATTCAATCTTTCCTGTCAGAACACAGTGGGAGTGTTTGTTCCTACCATATTTACCAATGCAAAACTTACTGCTTGGCTTTGATCTGTTTAGCATGAAGGATTAGTTAATTGATTTTCAATCACAAGTTGGTTCGTTATAAGAGGGACATACTCTTGAGGCAATCCATATTGAGAAGCAAGCCTTGTTGTTTGACTGCCTACTGGGTTTGGTGAAACTGGTGTCAACCCAGACACTTGTTCCAATACGGGGTTTCTCAAAAATGATATGTTTGGCACAACATCTATAAGATTAGCAGTTATTGCAATTGCTAGTACATTTGTCGTGATTATAGTAGTTAGTGAACTTGTAACTTGATTAGCATCGTTTACGTTACTCATGATTTCAGAATTATGAGTATGAGAGGAACAAGGTATGAATTTACCACTTCTCAAATGCATACAGAAAACAAGTTTCTCTGAACTCATCCCACCACGAGCACCAATTTGTTTACAGTGATTTTTTAGTCTAACCAGGATCCGGCAACAAATTTCTGAATGTTAATTTATTAACAGGGTGTTTCGGTTGAAGGCCAAATCTGACAACAAATACTTAATTCTATCGAGTGCGATTGTATTTACAAAGTTAGGCGGTAATCTCATTTGCGGTGGGAATGTGCCGAATGAAGAATGAGCAACTTACTTCATGAAAGAACGTTAAGCCTTAAATGTACTTGTTTGCAGAAAAGTTAAATGAAAATGGTAAAGATTGCAGGAAAGTAACTTGCAAAAAGGGTAAGAAGTAAATTACATGAAAGTAGATTGCTGATAGTCAAAGTACAGAAAGTTTAAACAAAAGCGATTAAATTGCTGGAAGATAAATGAAAGCACAGTAAATTGCTGGAAGATAAATGAAAGTGTGGTAAATTTCATAAAGTAAAGCAAAGTGATGATAAAAGACTTGAATTAAAATTGACTGAAATGTAAGGTGGAAATCATACTTTAATATTGATCCTTTAATATGCTCGTGTGAGATATTAGGATTTTTAATCAAGAGTTGCCAACCCCTTTTACAATAATTAAACTAGTATTTATAGGCAAATGACCAAAGTAATTGCCTATCTAACCATTTGCAACGTACATAACGCTTTATAATTACATTTCATTAACTACCTAAACCCACGTACATAGCAGTTTACAAGATCTGAAAAAACTACTCTAGCTGTCCGATGGCAGTGCAACTATCTTTGACTTCTCCAACCTAACAAATTCCTTTGTCTTTGACATTCAACAAACAATTTATGTTTAAATGATGGACCTTCGTCTTTCGACAAAAATGTCTTACTCATCGACCGTGCATGAACTTGCCTGTTGACTGACAAGCTTTTGACAATTGTACTTTATCAAACACACACGTGTTGTCACAAAGATGTCCATTTAACCCTTCTGTCAAATTTTGCCCCTGTCGAACAATAAATCTTTGTCAAGTGGCCAGGCTTGCTTTGACAATTAGACAATAGGCACAAATTTGCTGCAACCTTGAAGACGATCCTTGTCGACCAAGCAAACTTGACTGACACAAATATATATTATTTTTTAAATTAATTGTCCATCAACTTCATCAGATGAAAATTCTACTAATTTTGTAATAATATTAAAAAAATTTCATTAGCTATAACAATTATCATATACTATATTTTAAATTTTTCTATCAAAAAGAAGAAAAATCACAAGCCCTACTAATATTAGAAAAGATACCACAAAGTCAAGTTTAACTGAATAAGTCGAAATGATTAAACATTTAGGGATTTGTTACAAGGAATTTTACAAATATTTTTGAGAATATTCTTTTATATGTTTTGCAAATATGACATTTATATGTTTGGTTCATGTCAATATTTCTAATAATATTTGGTAATTTTTTGAAATTATCCCTATCAAATTTTAACATATATATTGTTGTTAAATTGAGCCAACTTGATAACATATTGACAAAATGACATTATTGATAATATATTTATTGTGAGGGATTAATTTAAAAAATATTCATATGTAACGGACCGAATTGAAAAGATAAATTTATGGGTGACAAAATTGATAAATATTTCATGTGAGGGGCCAAATTGAAAAGACAATTTTTAAAGGGACCAAATTGTGAAATATCCTTTTTGTTAGGAACCAAAATAGAGTTTTAAGTTTTGATAATTAAAAGTAGAAAATATATGGATAAAATAGTAATTTTATGCCGAGAAAATATTTTCACTACATGGGAATTTGTCATTCCCATTGGGGTTTTGTAGGATTGTTTGATTCGAATAATGATTTTTTAAAATCATATACCAAACGTGAGAATGTAATGTTTTCATAAAACATTTTTTATGATGATTCACTAGAAAAAAATGAGTTTCGATGGTGAAAAGTCTTTGGTGGTGACTTTTAGTGGCGACTGAAGATGTTGCTGAAAGTCCGTGGTTGAAAGTTTTCGTGGCGACTAAATGGGTCGCCACTAAAAGTTATTTTTTTTGCAAAATTTTTTTTGGTGCCAAAAAAAACTATTGGTGGCGACTTGCCTTTTTTATTTTTTATCCAGATTAGTCGTTCGGGTTGACTTGAGACCTATTCGACCCATGTGAGTCTTTGCTAGTCCACTAACTCGATGCCCTAGGGAGACTCTATTTTTTTTTTGGTGTAATACGTAAGTTTATTTAAAATTAAACCAAATACATGCATACTTGAAATTTGAATTTGGGTCCCTTGCTTACAACCATGTGTGTCTTGTCATCTTGCCTCCACAGCATTTGTATTATAAAAGAGCAAAATATTATGTATATATATATATTTATAATATAAAATCTGTTAAAATTATTTTAAGTCAAAAAGTTTACAAAACTAAAATGGAATATCTACTTTAACCCAAAAAAAAATTCTCTCATTTTTATTAATTTTATAAAAAATTGTTTTAAGTATATTTTTACTAATTTAAAAAAATTGACTTTTGGTGGTGACAAAGTTCGATTTTTATTTAATTTTAATAAAAAATTGTCCCAAGTCAATTTTAATTAATTTTACAAAAAAAAATAAACTTTTGAGTCACCACCAAAGGTCTAATTTTTTTTAATTTTAAAATAAAATTGTCTTCAGTATGTTCTTGTTAATTTTTTTTTAAAAAAATTAACTTTTGGTGGTGACTATGGGAGTCGCCACCAAAAGTTTAATTTTTTTAATTTTAATAAAAAATTGTCTAAAGTCTGATTTTTATTAATTTTAAAAAAAGAAGGACTTTTGGTGGCAATTCTCAAAATATTTACCAAAAGTTTATTTTTTAATTTTAAAAAAAAAAAGAAAAAAAATTGGACTTATGAGAGTCACCACTAAAAGTTAAATTTTTAGTGACGACTATTGGAGTCACCACCAAAAGTCCAATATTTTTTTTAATTTAAAAAAAATTTGACTTCAATAATCACCACCAAAGGTGGAAATTTTAGCGGAAACTTTGGAAGTCGTCACCAAAAGTTAACTTTTAGTGGTGACTTCCAAAGTTGCCATCTTTTGGTGGCAACTCTCATAGTCGTCATTAAAAGTCAATTTTTTTTAGTTATTTAACATTCTCAAATACCAAATGTGCCTATCAAAAAAAAAAATGTTAAAATCTATTACCACAATGATATTTCTTTCTTACCCATTGACGTTTTTATAATATATATATATATATTATTTTCATTTAACATCATCTTATTTTCCAACATATAATTTATGAGCATTTTTAACATTTTCAACATTTATTCTCCCACTACAAGAATTAATAATGATTCTTACAGAAAATTTTCAAATGACTTCTACTAAACGTATTTCTGACTGCCAATCTTTCTCTTTCCAACTGAAAAGCAGTAGTTACCCGTATCGATCCACCAAGAATATGTATCTTATTGAAAAATAGCAAATAAGAGTCAGTCGATAATATTTACCTGCTACGCTTCAACTAGTTATTTGTCATTAAAATATATAAATTTTGAAGTTTTTTCCTAACGTATATATACATATATATTAGAAATAATTTTTTTAATCTTTTCTAAATATTTTTCTTAAACTAGTTCTTTGGTCGCAAGTTCTACATGTAATACATGTAATACAGTATATATGGCCCACACCATATATATTTATATGGCGCGGGGAGTCAAGCCTTATGCCATATAATATATATGGCGTCGGAGTTGACCCCCGAACAATGTCTAGAATGATTTTTTTTTTTGTTAAACAATTTTTTTCATTCATTTTTGTTAATTTTTATTTCTGTATGTAATATGATACACAAAGTTAATGTTAACATGTCATTCATTTCAAGCAACATTGTTTTGAGCCTTTGAAATTTACAAAATAATAAATTTGTGATGCAAGTATATAATTAAACAAGAAAATTGGTGAATAAATATTATGAAGTGAATCAATCGATGGGCACTTGAACATGAAAAAATCAAAAAAGTGATCTCTTTTCTAGTAGATTAGACCATTTTAAGCTTCACATAATATACCTTACAAAAAACTTAGTAAATTAAACCCGTTCAACCCTATTAAAGCCTTTACAACCCGTATAAATTAAAATGAAACAAATCCAATGTATTTATTAACTAGTAATATTATTTTATTTAGATATTTTTAATACTCATTTTTTTAATTCCATAAATTAATTAAAATGTGGCCAGATATAAATTGTGGCCGCATATTTGATGTAAAAGATCTTAAAAAAATTTTGTATGATAAATTTGTTGAGCCAAATATTTACCCTGCTACATATATTGAGAATATTAAAAAAATATATTTAAAAGAAAAGAACACTTTTATTAAGAAGGTTTAAATATACTTGAAATCCTTATAGTTTTATTGAAAAATGATTTTAGTCCTTATAGTTTGAAAACAATGAATTTAGTCCTTATAATTTTTAAAATCATAAAATAGGTCCCCGAAGTTAGTTTTTGGTTAGTCAATTGTTAGTTAACACTGACTGGGATGCTGATGTCATTATTAAAATTCATATCAGCACTGACTATGTACTACTTACGCTGATATGGACCAGCCAAAAATGAAGTTTCAGTTTATTCACTTAGGTCCTTGGTCAAAATTTCACTTTTGTCCGATTTTTTATATAAAATTGTCTTCTACTTCGTCTACCTCCCTAGTTTAAGAATATATTTTTTTATTTGTCAAAATCATCCCCTACAAACTTTTCAATTTGTTCATTTTAGTCCTAGTTCTTCACTTTCATATTTTTTTCTCAAGGTTTGGTCCTCCAAATCAGTCCATAATTTTTTTTAGTCATGATGTGATTCAATCTATTATTTATTCCCAAGAACAATACAAAAAAGAATTAAAATTCAAGTTTCAAAGCTTATCTTTTATTCACTTAAGTCCTTGGTCAAAAACTTTTTTTGTCCAATTTTTTTATATAAAATCATTTTCTAATTTTTCTAGGTCCCTAGTTTAAGAATATATCTTTTTATTTGTCAAATTCATCCCCTACAAACTTTTTAGTTTGTTCACTTAGTCCCGATTCTTAATTTTCATGTTTTTTCTCACAGTTTGGTCCTCCAAATCAATCCATAATTTCATTTTTAGTCATGAGATGATTTAATATGTCGTTCTTACCCAAGATCAATGCAAAAAACGAATTAAAATAAATATTAGGAGAAAAGATCAATATCATTTGCTATTAAAAATTATTGCTTGCTATTTTTTGGAAAAATAACTCCTAATAACATTTAAATCTGCCTAATGAGTTTGTCTATATAATTAAATTAAAGACGAAAGAAAAAAGATCACAGTAGTTTTAATTAAAATGACGAGACATGAAATAAGAATGACTTTAATTCATTTTTCGTATTGATCTTGGGTATGAATGATAGATTGAATCATATCATGACTAAAAATAAAATTATAGACTAATTTGGAACACTAAATTGTGAGAAAAAATATGGAAGCTAAGAATTGGGACTAAAGTGAACAAATTGAAAAGTTTGTAGGAGATGAATTGACAAATAAAAAGATTTTTTCTTAAGCTAGGAAGCTAAACAAATTAGAAGACGAGTTTATATAAAAAAAAATTGGACAAAATATTTTTAACCAAGGACCTAAGTGAATAAAAAATAAGGTTTGAAACTTAAATTTTAATTCTTTTTTTGTATTGTTCTTTGGGTATAAATGATAGATTGAATCATATCATGACTAATTTAGAGGACCAAATCGTGAGAAAAAAATATGACAGTGAAGAACTGGGACTAAGGTGAACAAATTGAAAAGTTTGTAGGGGATATTTTGAAAAATAAAAAAATATATTCTTAAACTAGGTACCTAGATGAAGTAGAAGACGAGTTTATATCAAAAATTGGACAAAAGGAAAATTCTAACCAAGGACCTAAGTGAATAAGTTGAAACTTTTTTTTTTGCTAGTCCATGTCAGCATAAGTAGTACACAGTCAGCCCTAACATAGATTTTAATAATGACATCAGTATCCCAGTCAACGTTAACTAATAGTTGACTAACCAAAAACTAACCCCAGGTACCTATTTCATGGTTTTGAAAATATAGGGACTAAATTCATTATTTTCAAACTATATGGACTAAAATCATTGTTCAATGAAACTATAGAGATCTCAAATATATTTAAACCTATTAAGAAATAATCACATCATGTATAATGGAATAAATAAAAATAAAAAATAAAAAATAAAAAAGCATCACTTTATTTAAGTTATACATAAAAATAAATATTATATTGAAATGGTAAATTGTATAACATAAAAAAAGAAGAATCAGTCATCAGTATTGTCCAAATTTTCTTCTTCTCTTTTATCTTGGTGTTCTTCTTCTTCATATGCATTTGTATCGTGGTCCTCCTCTTCTTCTCCTTCTTCTTGTTGATATCTATCTTCTCCTTCATCTTCACATGTTATTTTTCATAGCATCCTTCTTCTTGTAAATTGTCATTTAATAAATCATTATATACAACAAAAACAGGGGGTTCTTCATCCTGTTAGTGAACTTCTAGTATGTCTTGAATGTCTACCAGACATCTTGGGTGGTTCGGCAACCATAGTGATGTGAACCAGTACCATAGAAAAAGGAATTGCAAAGAGAACCTACTAATTTAAGTTATTTTTCCAAACTCATTAGAACAAGATTGATCAGAGATGGGTTGGCAAAAAATCTGAGTCAATATTTGTAAGTGTTGTTTTTTGTATAATTGTATATGGTATTTGTATAATACAACCTAATATAACTTCACTTTCCTCAAAGGCCGAATATCAAAGGCTCCATCAATCTTCAAGCAACTCCAAGCAGTAATTAATGGATGTTGATCTATGGATGAAAGCAGCCGAAGGGAAAGAAATGACACATATATGGTTTAGGAGTTTAGACATAAAAAATAGTTGATACCACATTCTTTGGATTTCACATATAAAAAGGCTCATTGGTGCTTGATCGGACTCTCAACCAAGAATTTCAAGAGGTTTTAAAAGATACACTAGTTCAGAGTCTAAGTATATCTTAAGAAGAAAATTTAAAAAGATATGAAGAAAGCATGAAAGAACTAAGTAGTCAGATCACTAGCATGGAGACCATATTAAATAGTGCAAAGCAAGGACCTTATCTACCCTATCCACCTCGATGTGGATTTTATGCGAGTTCAAGTGATAAAAAAAATGCAAGTATATTGACTAGATATGACTTCTTTGTACAATGATGCAAATTTATATATTCCACTCAATATTTTATGTGAGGGACCAAATTGAAAAGATAATTTTGAAAGTAATGGTTGCAACCCAAGAGGGGGGTGAAGTGGGTTTTATAAATTTTTCAAAAAACTTTATTGGAAGTTAAAATGATTTTCTGTAAAAGTACAATGCTTAAGATAATAAATACAACACAGAAAATCAATGTGCTATCAAGATGAATAATTATGAAGAGCAAGGAAATAAAGAATAGATAACAATAAGCACAAATAAAGGAGTAAGGGATAGAGAGAGCAAACTCAGAGATTTATACTGGTTCGGCTAATCTCAAGCCTACATCCAGTCCTCAAGAAGTCACTTGAGTATTTTCACTATACTTGCAAGTTTGATCCGGGTACTTACAAACCACTACAAAGAATTTCGTTAGCCAACGCTCAGGAGAATTTATGAATCCGGGCTCCTCCTCAACCCTCCGGAGAATTTCTGCTAAATTAGCTTCTCTACAACCCAAAGGAATGCTCTCTCAATAAATACTCCATCAAGGAATACTCTCCTTGATAATACAACTCAAGATAATATTTGTGTTGATCAAAATCAACAATTACAGAGAAACTCTCTAAAAACAGAGTATATGTTACACTTATAAGCTCACAAGGGTATAATCTGCATAAGAGAGAATTTACAGATGATGCTCAGCAATAGAAGTGTTCTCTCTTCTATTTTGATAGCCCCCAAGGTTGATATATATAGCCCAAGGACGAATAAGACCGTTGGAGACAAATCCAAGATGGTTCCATAATGATGTCAGCAAAAACTAGCCGTTACAGCACATTTTCTGATGTCGGTGGTCGACCAGTGTGGCACGTTGGTCGACCAGTGTGGCACGTTGGTCGACCAGTGTGGCACGTTGGTAGACCAGTGTGGTACGTTGGTCGACCAGTGTAGTACATTGGTCGACCAATGTGGCACGTTGGTCGACCAGTGTGGCACGTTGGTCGACCAGTGCTCAAATATTTTTGCTTCTGGAGCTCGTTGGTCGACTAGTCAGCATAGGGTGGTCGACCAATGCTCAAATACTTTGCCTCTGGAGCTCGTTGGTCGACCAGTCAGCATGGGTTGGTCGACCAATGCTCAAAGACTTTGCTTCTGGAGTTCGTTAGTCGACCAGTCAGCATGGGGTGGTCGACCAGTCACTTGTTATCTTCAAAATCTTTGTTTTTAGAGCATGGTGGTTGCTTTCTTGATGCATCCAAGCTTCCAAGACTTCAAATCTTCTAATTCTTCATTTCTTGGAGCTTTGTTGTTACATGTTGTTTTCTTTAAGTAAAGCATGATATTTATTTTCCTTGTTCTTCAATCCAATGCTCACTCTTCTTGTTTTGAACCAACCTATAAAATATATCTTACTTGCAAATCCAATGGTTAGTTCAATTCATGATAATAGCATATTAAGTAACATAAACATGCTTAAGTACTTGTAGCATATATATGATAATTAACCCTTATATATATCAATGCTACATTTCAAATACATTTGTCATCATCAAAACTTATGGCATATAGCCTTAGGGCTAACAATCTCCCCCTTTTTGATGATGACAAATCACCAAAGAAAAATATGTATTTACAAGATAATGAATGCAATGTTATAAGCACATACACATATTTTTCTACTGTTTTTTCTCCCCCTATTTGACATCAACAAAAAGGTATAAGGAACACAATATATAGAAGTTAAAGCACATACCTTCTTTAAGCCAGGATGTCAAAAGATGTCAATATAGCATGGGGTTATGATACATCAAAACATATCATTATTTTCATTGACATGTAAAAATAATTTAAAAAAAATTTTCACATGTCAAATGAAATGAGCCAAAAGATAAGACTTGAAAGAGTTTGAGGCTCCCCCTTAAACCTTGCATAATTTGAAAAAGAATAATGAATAATGAATATCTAATTTTCCAAAATATATTCTTTTGCAAGAACATCTAGATATATTCAAGAGAGACAAAGCTCCCCCTGAATTTCATAACCCTTTTGATTTGCAGAATTTTGAAGTAAGACTTTTGAAGAAATTTCTGCAATATTTCTGTTGAAGATGATTTCTGCTTATTTATGAAAAGGCATTTTAGTAAATAGCATAAATATTGAAATCTTTGAAATATGTAACAAAAAAAAATAAACATCATTTGCTGTCATATGATAGAAATATTTGCAGCACACAGCATAAGTATGATATATGGGTTAGCATAACAATATATAATCAAGGATATAGTTCATAATCCATAAATCAAACATCAATATTTTTCATCCCCTTTGTCATCTACAACAAAAGAGATCTTTAAGACCTTTTCGTTTTCAAAAAGAATATTGCTTCATATGATAAAACATATTTGCATTGCGGAAGCATTTTTTAAAGTCCTTTTTCAAAACAAATTTGCTTCATAAAGGATAAGATAAATTTCAGCACAAAGGAAGCAATTTATATATCCATTAAAAAAATATCAAACATTATAACTATGATATATATATATATATATCATAGATCACAGCGGAAGTAATTGTCAAATGGATTGATTGAAAGATATAAACATAAGAATCCATAATCCATGAACTATTAAGTGCAAAGAGTGAATGATATATATTTGAAGAAGATCAATCAAGTATTCAATATAATATCTATTTTGATATGAGTAGTCATTCCTCTCAAAATTCTTTTATCCAATCGACTAATCTTTCTTACCTTTCTTTTGCAAGAGCTTGTTCATCCAAGAATTGTCTTGGCGTAGAGACAATTTTTTTTTTGTAACTCTTGACTGCTTGACCCTTGATGAAGATTTTAAACTTGTATACCTTGACTATCCTTTTGAGAAAGTCATTTGTATCTTTAAGCTTCTTCATCAACTAAGAAGTATCCTTGCTCAAGATGTAATTAATAGATCCAAAAATCCTATAATCATTTGATAGATGATAGGCAAGGAAAGTTACTTCAAAGAATTTTAGTGGCAAAAGAAATGTTTTTCTCCTTTGAAAGATGAGCCACTATAGTTCCTATTTAGCTTGAGGTGCAAAAGAGATATTGAAAATAATATATGAGTTTTCAAAGTATTTTTCAATCAGTTTAAAGACTATTTTTTGCCATTCTTCCAATCTTCACATAAAGCTCATAATATTTGATGGATTAACAATCTATTTCAAGCAAGGCTAGATAATACCAATGTTTTGAATGTGCATGCTTGATTAGAATCACCATCTTCATCGTTGAGTCCTTCATCCTCAAGCTTGGTTGGTTGTCATTGCAAGCTCTAGCTTGAGAATACTTTTTCTCACAAAATAATTTGATTCTTAATTTTAGGTACCCAACCAAATTGGGTCCTTGATAGGTTAGTTTATAAATCTCAAGCAAAGGAGACAACATATATTATATCAATAAGAATGCTATGCCTCCATGAAATACACTATTTATAGAAAAATCATTCTTCCTTAAAGATTGATACCATAAAAAGCACAAGAGAATAAAATCTTTTGAAATAAGGATTTCCAAATCCTTTTCTTTTCAAAATGATTTTTACTTCAATATGATAAAACAATTTTTTTGAAACAATCTCTTCCCTTGAAAGAATGATTCTATAAAGAGCTTATCAGAAAAACTTTGTCAATAAGAATTTCCAAGTCCTTTTATTTTGAAAAACAAATTTTGCTCCAAAAAGGATTTGGAAAGAGATGCAGCATAGCAGAAGCAACATATATATCCTTTTAAAGATAATAACAGATGATATTATAACAAGATATATATCACAACAAATGCAAATGATATACTCATACAAGATATACCATATTATAATCAGAGTATATAATAGCACAAGGGAAGCAATTATGGATTAGCAAAAGATATAGCTATTATAAAGTATGATACATAACAGAGGAAGATTTCAAGTGAATACCCATTGAGATGCATCTTCAATGATGAGTTCCTTAGGATGACTTTTGGCATACCTCAAATCCTTTGAAAAATCATTATTGTTGCTTGATGTCTCCTTCTCATGAGGTAATTTTTCTCCTTGAGGCTTTTCTTCTTCTTGAGGTAGATTGGCATTCTCTTCAATGCCATTATCATCCTTTGCAATAAGGGTACTCTTTTCTTTTTCAAAGCTTTGAAAATAATTTTCTGCTTATGTATAAAAACATTTTTGTACACAGTAGGTGAATTTGAAATAAGGATTTTTAAAATCCTTTCTTATCAAAACACTTTTTGCTTTAACATGATAAAGCGATTTCAAATCATTTTCCAAAACCTTTTCAAAATAATTCTTCTTTAAAGAATGACATAAAATTTAGCACAATAGAAGAAAATATATATCCATTTTCATATATAAAACATTTTATATTCAAGATATATCATATCATCTCAGTAGAGGCATAACGTATTTTGAAAAGTATACATATATTCATTTAAGGCTAGAAAGCATTTTATCACATGAAAATATATATATTCATTACATAGCGGAAGCAAGTTACATACTCATTCAAGATAAAGCATATTATAACCAGAGTATGTAGTAAAATAATTGAAGTAATATGGATTAATAAGATATAATCAGATATAAACTATAATCCATAAACAATTGTTCATAAGCCATAGCTTATGCAAAGATATGACATGTATAGTGCTCAAACCATGATGAATGGTATAAATACAATTTAAGCATTTAACATATCTTTATATGCAATGATATGATCAAGTATGTAAGATATGAAAGAACAATATGTCATTGCAATGGAAGTATGTCAAAAAAAATATGCCAATATAGCCAATTATGAGTATGGAGTATCACTCAATTAAATAGTATAGTGGTAAAGGATAGAGATACTCATCAATTTTGGCAAACTCTTATTGTTTCTTGAAGTTCTTCCTTAAGATTTTGATATCCTTGTTTTCCTCATTGCCCTTCTTTTGATCCTTTCTTCTTGCAATTGTAATGATCTTCATTGATTGATTATTTGCCAGATCCTCTCAAAAATAATCTCTTATAAGATCATCTAAGAAGCTTTGAAGAGATTATTAAGTACATATTAGTAAAATTTAAATCCTTCATTTGCTGTCATCCGCTGGTCGAGCAACGTGTCCACACTGGTCGACCATCATAGGGATGCGAAAGTGCGAGAAGCTTACTGTCAAGCATTGGTCGACCATTGTGAATTAACTGGTCGATCACTCCTTACCATAATAGTCTTATTTACTCACTGCCTCGAGTTGGTCGACCAGTCTGAGGACCTTGGTCGACCACTTGTCTCAGCTTTCAGCATTCTTCTCCTGGCACTGGGTGTTAGTTCATTATAGCCTTCGTTGGTTGACCACTGATAGGAGCGTTGGTCGACCAACCAACTTCAAAACTAAAAATCTTACTGATTTCGGAGAGCAGAGGAAAGAATGTGCCTTAGAAGATAAATTTGAGGATTAACTCCTGCAAAACACTTTTGGTGGAGCACTTTGATGTTCAAATCAGTAATGTTCAAATAAATCTCGAGCACTAGGAGCAACATTATGTTCAAGATATGTCATATTAATAAAAGTGCTATGCTTCCATGAAATGCAATTTTGCAAGAAATTTGATTTCATTGAAATATTTGAATAAGATTACAATAAGGATAAATACTATAGGCAAGAGTAATCTTATTGTTGTGAAAGCAAGAGAAATATGCATGTAATGGAAGCGAGTTTTCGTGATGCCGTAAAAAGGATAGTTTGAGTAAAATTTAAAAGAAAGATTTTGGCTCAAAACAAGATTTGAATCTATAGGTCACATACATAAGAATTGTTTTTAGATATAGCATGCATGAATATCAAAGATAGATGAAAGGCATGCTAGAAAACAAGCATAATCATTTGATACAGTAAACATATCAATCAAATTTCTTACAATACATTCCAGCTTATATGTTTACTTGTTCATTGCCTCCTTTTGATGCAAGAGAGTGGAGTTTGAATGATGTAGCCACTGAAAATTCAATTCCGCTCCTTGCTTTGAGGCGAATCTGTAAATTAATCTTTTGTTTTTGGTACCCAAATTTCTTTGGGTCCGCCTGGGTCATGAGTTCCTTTTTGAACCCATTTCATTTTTACTCCATGAACAAGATTTTTCTTATAAAAGCAGGAGTAAGATTTGTGTCCTTTCAGTCCACAATAAAAACAAGTGCAAGTTGGACTATTGGACATCTTTGCAGAAACAAAGAAGTTTTTAGAATGCTTTCGGTTTGATTTACTTTTACAAGCAAGATCAACTTTTTTAAACCTTCTTCTTTGTTTCAAAACTGAAGTATTTAAAATTTCTCTACCTTGAGAAAATTTTGCAAGTGTGTTTTTAAGATCATCATTTTCCTTTTTCAAAGAATCACACTTGGTGCAAAAGCAGCTTTTATTGGTAGAGATACTTCCCTTCAAAATCAAATTCTCTTCTTGCAAAGTTTTGTTTTGAATTTCGAAACCAAAATTCTCTTCCTTGGAAATAGAAAATTCAATTTTCAATTTTTCTAATTCATTTTCAAGAGAAGAGTTTTTCTGTTTTGAAGCATTTAATTTCTTTATAAGTTTTAGAGATTCTTCATGTAAATCATCAAAGGCATCTTGTAATTCATCAAAAGAATAGTCAAATGAATTTACTTCATCTTTATCTCTGGCCACAAGACAAGTGTTGGCTTCTTCATTTGTGTTCTCCTCATCAGAATTGCTATTTCCCCAAATGGAAGATAGGTAAGCTTTCTTTGATGATTCAGCTTTTGGTTGTGGTTTCTCTTTTTCTCCTTTTTCTTTTTCTTCTATCTCCTTGGTGATTTGAGATTTTCCTGTAAGTTCAACACCAAGAGCTTGCAATTGATGAAGCACAAGTTGTATCTCATTAATGGTTTTGTAATTGTTCATTTGAGCAATTTCAAGTTCATTAATGAAACTTCTATACCTTAATTCCTCAGCAATAAGATTTTCCTCATGTGCAACTTCAAGAATTTCCCACATTTCTTTTGCAGTTGCACAGTTGGAGATTTTGAAAAATTCATCTTGACTCAATGCACAAGAAATAATCAATTTTGCCTTAGCATTGAGTTGCATTAAACTTCTTTCAGTATCATTCCATTCACTCTTAGGTTTTGGAATGCATTTTCCTTGTTCTTCCTTGACAGGCATATCAAAACCATTTTCTATAACTTCCCAGAGTTTATGGTCTACTGAAATTAAAAACATTTTCATTTCATACTTCCAATATTGAAAATGATTAGCATAAAAAATTGGAGGTTCTGTGAAAGAACAATTTTCAGACATAAACCACTCACTAGATCCAACCATATTTACTCTTAGACGGTTAAGTCTTAAATCAAGAGCCCAAGCTCTGATACCAATTGAAAGTAATGGTTGGAACCCAAGAGGGGGGTGAATTGGGTTTTATAAATTTTTCACAAAACTTTATTGGAAGTTAAAATGATTTTCTGTAAAAGTACAATGCTTAGGATAATAAATACAACACAGAAAATCAATGTGCTATCAAAATGAATAATTATGAAGAGCAAGGAAATAAAGAATAGATAACAATAAGCACAAATAAAGGAGTAAGGGATAGAGAGAGCAAACTCAGAGATTTATACTGGTTCGGCTAATCTCAAGCCTACATCCAGTCCTCAAGAAGTCACTTGAGTATTTTCACTATACTTGCAAGTTTGATCCGGGTACTTGCAAACCACTACAAAGAATTTTGTTAGCCAAGGCTCCTCCACAACCCAATGGAGAATTTATGAATCCGGGCTCCTCCTCAACCCTCCGGAGAATTTCTGCTAAACTGGCTTCTCTACAACCCAAAGGAATGCTCTCTCAATAAATACTCTATCAAGGAATACTCTCCTTGATAATACAACTCAAGATAATATTTGTGTTGATCAAAATCAACAATTACAGAGAAACTCTCTAAAAATAGAGTATAAGTTACACTTATAAGCTCACAAGGGTATAATCTGCATAAGAGAGAATTTACAGATGATGCTCAGCAATAGAAGTGTTCTCTCTTTTGTTTTGATAGCCCCCAAGGTTGATAGGTTGATATATATAGCCCAAGGACGAATAAGACCGTTGGAGACAAATCCAAGATGGTTCCATAATGATGTCAGCAAAAACTAGCCGTTACAGCACATTTTCTGATGTCGATGGTCGACCAGTGTGGCATGTTAGTCGACCAGTGTAGCACATTGGTCGACCAGTGTGGTACGTTGGTCGACCAGTGTAGTACGTTGGTCAACCAGTGTGGCACGTTGGTCGACCAGTGCTCAAATATTTTTGCTTCTGGAGCTCGTTGGTCGACCAGTCAGTATAGGGTGGTCGACCAATGCTCAAATACTTTGCCTCTGGAGCTCGTTGGTCGACCAGTCAGCATGGGGTGGTCGACCAATGCTCAAAGACTTTGCTTCTGGAGTTCGTTGGTCAACTAGTCAGCATGGGGTGGTCGACCAGTCACTTGTTATCTTCAAAATCTTTGTTTTTAGAGCATGGTGGTTGCTTTCTTGATGCATCCAAGCTTCCAAGACTTCAAATCTTCTAATTCTTCATTTCTTGGAGCTTTGTTGTTACATGTTGTTTTCTTTGAGTAAAGCATGATATTTATTTTCCTTGTTCTTCAATCCAATGCTCACTCTTCTTGTTTTGAACCAACCTATAAAATATATCTTACTTGCAAATCCAATGGTTAGTTCAATTCATGATAATAGCATATTAAGTAACATAAACATGCTTAAGTACTTGTAGCATATATATGATAATTAACCTTTATATATATCAATGCTACATTTCAAATACATTTGTCATCATCAAAACTTATGGCATATAGTCTTAGGGCTAACAAATTTTAGAAAGGGACAAAATTGAGAAATATCCTTTTTGCTAGGAACCAAAATAGAGTTTAATTTTTGATAATTAAAAGTGTAACATACAGGTAAAATAATAATTTTATGTTGAGGAAATATTTTCATTAGATGAGAATCTATCATTCCCATAAGAGTTTTCTACGATTGTTTGATTCGAAGGATGATTTTTTAAAGCCATATACCAAAAGCGAGAATGTAACATTTTGATAAAATATTTTTGAGGATGATTTAACTTTCTCAAATACCAAATGTGCCAATGGAATTTGTCAAAGATAATAAGAAGGTTAAATACTTTCCAAATTTGCTTTTTTATTTAGAAAAAAAAGACGTTAAAATCTATTTATCCCAATTTTAGCAAGGACCACAACCAATACTCGTGATATTTCTTTCTCAAGCATTGACGTTTCTAAATATATATAAATATACATGTTCCTTTCATTTTACATTATCTTATTTTCCAACATAAAATTTATGATCATTTTCAATGTCTATTCTCCGTATAAAATTATGGAAAAAGAAAAATAATTAAATAAATGAAACGCAAAGCTTGACTTTGCCTCGTCAATTTCACTGGCTTGCGTCAACGTTCTCCATTATCAATCCCTTTTCTGCCATTCGAATATATTCTTCCTCATTTTTCATTCTATTAGACACCAATCACCATTTCCTTTCTTATGACTTCCTACAAACTTTTCATCCTCTTCTTCTTCTTCTTCTTCTTCCTTATTCACTTTCTCTATTCGTCTGATACTGAAGTTGCTGTACCTACTTTTGTAGACCGGATCTGCAACACCACCAAAACTTTAACCTTGTACAACGAAAACGAGCATGCATTCTATTACTACCGCCTTCTTGATAACTTAACTTCCAAAGCCGGAAAAACTGAGTTCTACAATACCACCGTCACCAACACAAAAGATCCCTCCGATGTCATCTACGGCCTCTTCATGTGCAGCGGTTACGTGAACCTTCCACTCTGCCGCCTATGCGTCCTCAACGCAGTCAACGAGCTCCGGTGGTCGCTTGGAAGTAACTCAAGTGAGGATTGCCGCAATTCGAAGGAGGCTATAATTTGGTATGAGGAGTGCATGGTTCGCTATTCTGATCGTTATTTCTTCTCCACCGTCGACACAACGCCTAGTATCGTCAATGTCTTCAGCAGTAATACTTTCGAGCATTCCTGGATAAATAATATGAGCGCAATGGCGGATGAGACGGCGAAACCCGCTTTAGGGAAAAAGAAGTATGCGACGAAGCAATTAGATAACATCCAAGGATATCAGACTCTGTATTGTCTTGCTCAGTGCACGCCGGATCTTTCGCCCTACAGTTGCAGAAGTTGTCTTTATGTTGCTATTGAGACATTCTATCATTCAGAAACTGGAAGAATACTATATCCCAGCTGTAACGTTCGCACTGAATTTTACCCTTTTTATCTTGATCAAGCTGTATCACCAAATATTTCAGGCGACCAAGGTAAAGAAAATATTTATGATATAAGGATGTTAATAATTATTTATTTTTGAGTTTAATTTTTTTGTTAGTACGGATCTATGAAAAAAGGTAATTTTGCAAGAGATTAAAATAAAGCTTTAGTTTTTTTTTTCTTTTGTACTATCAAAGTAAATCTACTAATAGAAAGAATCTTATTCACCATGTTTTTATTTTTTTAATAAAAAAATTTCTGAGATGGGTAATTTGATAAATTAGAAATGCATGTAAGATGTTAAAAAAAAAATCATACTTCACTCCTTGTCAATAATATGTGAGTGACACATACCAAGATGCTGGTTTTTATGCAGGAAAAGAGAAAATCAAATCAGAAAGCACGATTGTGGTTGTTGTCATTTCTATTGCTGTTGTGGCCATACTTATTTGTCTCGGCTGCTGTTTTTTATGGCATAAAGTGAGAAAGAGTTATAAGGCGGCTGCTCTCAGAAAAAACTATTGTAATATTCATCCTATTACTCACATTTCCTTTTTTATTGTAAATTTTATACCTTTTTATGAGAAGAATGGCGCTAAAATAAGCTATAAATAAAAGAAAAACTCTCCGTAAAATAAGTTAAATAAAAGGTAGATAAGCAATTACTCATAACATACTTTGAATTTTTTATATCTTTCTAGTTGGACGCGAAAGCACTACTCTAGAGTCTTTGCAATTCAGTTTGGCTATAATTGAAGTTGCAACAAATAAGTTTTCACACGAGAACAAAGTCGGCAAAGGTGTATTTGGAGAAGTTTACAAGGTGACAAATTTGTTCAAATATGTGGTTGTGTATGATTATTTTCTTTTGTTTAATGTGATTTATTTTTTCAGGGTATTCTTCCTGATGGACGAGAAATTGCTGTAAAAAAACTTCTAAAAAATTCTGGACAAGGTGCTATAGAATTCAAGAATGAGGTCTTATTGATAACCAAACTTCAACATAGAAATTTGGTGGCACTATTAGGATTTTGTCTCGAAGCAAAGGAGAAAATACTTGTTTATGAATATGTTTCCAATAACAGTCTCGATTACTTTTTATTTGGTATATTAAAACTCATTCATTTTAACTTAGTTGATGTTAAATCATCTTTAACTATTCATCTAAATACGTGCACTCACTTATTTGCTCATTTGAGTACTTTTGACATTATTTATAGGTTTTGAAAAGAGAAGAGTATTAAATTGGTTGGAGCGTTATAATATTATAAAAGGAATTGCTCAAGGAATTTTGTATCTTCATGAGCATTCTCGACTTAAAGTAATACACCGTGATCTTAAGCCTAGTAATATTTTATTAGATGATCAGATGAATCCAAAAATATCAGATTTTGGCTTAGCCAAGATGGTTGCTATTGATGAAGCAGAAGGAAGTACAAATCGAATTGTTGGAACAATGTAAGTTAACAATTTATATTAATTTTCTTCTTTTATTCAATTTTTACATTTATCTTAAAATGGGACCTAATACTTTATCTAAAATGCTTGGTACATGTTGGAAAGTTTCCCATGCTAAAGAATATTAAATGTCAAAAAAAAAATATTATTCTTATTATTATTGGGAAAATAAATAACAATGGCATTGCTTTTTCAGTGGTTACTTGTCTCCAGAATATGCAATGCTTGGACAATATTCTGAGAAATCAGATGTCTTTAGCTTCGGAGTTATGATTTTGGAAATTGTTAGTGGAAAGATGAATACTAGTTATCATGAATCACGCTATGTTAATGGCCTCTTAAGTTATGTAAGTAATAAATTATGATCATTACCTTCTTGTTAGTATTGCTCAAATATATAATCATCTTAACTTTGTAGAAAAATGAACGTATACAATTAATCGGAATGGAATGATCATTATGTTGCAGGCTTGGAAGCAAATGAGGGATGGAAAGTCATTGGAGATATTGGATTCAAACATGACAGAAATTGTTTCATATACTGAAGTGATTAAATGCATTCAAATTGGTCTGTTATGTGTTCAAGAAAACCCTAATGTTAGGCCTTCCATGGCTAGAGTTGTTCAATATCTTGATAGTGTTTCAACTCAATTGCCATTTCCTCAACATCCGGCATTCTTTATGCATGGTGACATGGAACGAACCATTGGAGCAATGGAATCTAGTTCTTGTCATGGTGTCAACAATTCCAAACCATGCTCTGTCAATGAAATATCTACGAGTGAATTTGTTCCACGCTAGTATTAGGCTTTCATTTATCATTTTTTCCTTTTTTTTTTATCTACTAGAGTTGTACAGTCTTTTGAACATTATACATCAATTGTAATTTTATAGTTAAATTATGTGTCTGATAACAACTTGATCAATTTACATAAAAGAGATAAGGAAACCACTAGGCTTGTAACTCAAGTGGTATAGGGTTGAGCATTGTAAGGTCAATGGCCAGGGTTTGAGTCCCTTGTCATCAAACCAAAAAAAAAAAAATGGGGATAATGATATATTTTGTCCATTTTGCTTTTTTAATTCTTTAAGATTAAAATTATCAAATGAGCCAGGCCAGGCTGGACTCAAGGTTTTAAATTGCGGTTGCGATCGCGGTTGCGGTTGCGTTGCGGGTTACTGCGATTGCGGGTATTGCGGATGCTGCGATGCGGTTGCGATCACTGTGGCTGTGAATATGTTTTTTGAGTTGTACAAAATGTAAAAAAATATAAAAAATGTATATAATTGTTATATTTCTTAATTTTAATTATATAATATATTATATTTAATATCTAAATTAATTTAATAAATATATATTCTATGCAAATATATTAAAGACATTTGTGAAATTTATTTAAAAGATAAATAATTAATATGTTAATAAGTCTCAAAAAATCTTTTTCTCTTTCAATTTTTTTTATTTTCTTCAATTTTTAAAATTTTTCCTTCTATTTTTTTGGGACAAATTTTCCCTCTTATTTTTCTGATATCCCTTTTCTAAAATTTACAAATATTTCCCTCCAAAATTTACTAAATTTTCTTTTCCCTCCTTAATTAATTGTTATTTATAATTAAGTTTTAATTTAATTTTAATTTCTTTTTCTTTTTCTAACTACACCAATCATCTCACGCCACAATTCTCCTGAGAGTCACACTCTCACACGCTAACTCATAAGTCAGATTGAGCCATCAGACCCTTCACTTTCACGGCTTCGGTGTCTAACTCTCAGTGTCTCAACTGACTCTCAAGTCTCATCCGATAAGCTCATCTTCCTTCTCTCAGTTCTAGACTCTAGAAGTCGCTTTGTTCTTCTCTTCTAAGTTCTATTCTAAATCTCTCTCAACTTTCAGATCTGACTGCCCACTATACCAGAACATAACGAAACAGAAGTACAGAACAGAGAGAAACCGGTGAGGCACTGAGGCTGTGAGGACGAAGGCAGCATGGGTCACTGGTCACGGGAGGACGAATTCGAGGGGAGGTTGGGAGGAGAGGCCGAGAGTCGAGAGGCATGGAACTAAACAGAGATCACGAACTCCACCACACCAGAGTCCAGATGGAGGAAATCAAGCCACAGAGGATGAGAGGAGAAGAGGTGCGACTGCGAACAGCAACCTCTGAGGCTTCAATGGACGACAGCCACAGCAAGATAAAGTGGTTTCTCTCTTCTCTGGATTAGATCTAGGGCTGTTTCGACTGAAATCTGTGTGCTCTGTTGTTTTTTTTATCCTTTTCTTCAGAAAACGCAACAGAACGCCGTGGTGGCCACAACTCCGTTTCGTTGCGGCCATAATGGCGTTCTATTATGTCGCAACTCGGTGAAACTTAATCACCCCGCAATTGCGGGGTGATGCGGATGCGGATGCCACCGCATCCGCAATATTGCGGCCGCATCGCGATGATGCGGCCACAATTTAGAACCTTGGCTGGACTAGCCCGTTTACAAATAAGCTTTGAATATGATGCCCAAGCATGCGGGGCCAAGTACATCTTTTTCTTTTTTCATTTTAAATTTTTGTTCTAATTTTTTAAAAATTTTCTTAAATAAAAATAAATATTACTTTTAATGTTCCTAAATTATAATTTATTTAGTTGGCAACATATTTCTTTACTTAAATTTTGAAATAAAAAATAATTATGTATATTTTATATATTCTTTATTTTATTTTGTTTACAAAATATACAGAAGCAAATTTAATTAGAAATAAATAGATATATAAACATATATACATATATATCATAAATCAAAATTGTAAAAAAAAAAGGGCGAACCCACCCATTTAGCAATAGGCCAACCCATTTAACACTAAGACTAGATTGGCTTCCTAGAGGGGGGACAGGCACGCTGCCTATCCAAATCCTGATCGTCCAATCTTTATATCGGATGGTCCAAGTTCACCCAAAGTGAATTTTTTTGTGGATATTGGATCTTGGAGATCCTTTTTTTAAAATAAAAAAATAAAATTCGCCAGCAAATCATAGCGACAACGTTTGCCCACACCCACCCATCGCTTGACCTACTTACTCCACACTGACCCTCTTGGAGACCTTCTTCTTCCCCTTCACACGTTTGCTCTGTCCAAGTTAGAGGCCAGTCTCCGGTGACTGCTCCATCCAAGTCACCAGTAACTTTGACTTCTACAGCACCAGTGGAAGCACCTTTGAAGCCTAAATCAGGGGAAAATGTTATGAGAAACAGTGGAAAATGTCAACCTATTAGTAAAAGATAGTGGATTAGGCACGTATATACATTAGAACTAGAAATACAAGCATAAAAATAAAAAATCAATTATAAGAAAGGAAAGAAGAAAGCTAAATCATATGAATGCTCTAAAATCAGTAGATTATGAACGACGAGTGCACCAATAGGTGACTATCAAATGAGAAATCTAAGAATCAATAATTGATATTTCCTAAAGAAATTGGGTGTTTTGTCACCTGGAAAATCATGAAGTGAACAAGAGCATAACCTATGAGAAAAAGGACATTGTGGTAACTGGATTTCAGTGCAAGATAATGGAGTCAGGGGTTGAAGCATAGGATTGAAGGTGATGGCACTAAAGAGTACACGTTAGGAAGAGATGTAGAGATGTACTGAGAGATGTTACCATTGCGAGTGCAGGAGGAGATTTGGCTAGCGACGAGCTCACTAGACTAGGAGCAAGTGGAGAACTGACCGGAACTGGCCTTGGTGGTGAGCTCACTGGAGTTGCTACAGCCTTTGGTGGAGTCGAGGTTGGAGACAAAACGGGCAATGCCGACTTGGGAGACAACTTGGGAGATGAAGGAGGAGGTGCAGATTTAGGAAAAACAGTTGATGTCGGTGATTTAGGCTTCAAGTCAAGTTGTAGGGGAAGAAGAAGGTCTAACATGTGTCACATGGTAATTCACTGGCGAGTTTTATTTTTTGAAAAGACTATTTCCAATCGTGGCCAATATCCAACGGCCATGAAATGATTCACTTTGGGTGAACCTGGACCATCCAATCTTAAGATCAGATGGTTAGCATTCGGGATAGGTAGCATGCATGTCCCCCTTCTAAGCAGCCAATTTGCTCTCTAAATTATTAAACCTAAGTCCGTCCATAAACGGGTGGGGTAAGGGTTAACCTACAGGCCATGGGCTTTATTGACAGTGCTATTTAAGATTCTTTCTATTTCGAGTTTTTCTACTTTGTTGCATATACCAAATTTTATGAATCAGCACAAAATTTTTAAATTATATATAATTATGCTAATTTAAAATGCTATTATAAAAAAATTTATATCATGAATAATTTAAATAGCATTGTAACACCCTCAGATTCCCAGGTGTTATTGTGGTTGCTATAATTGTGTGTGTATGGAATTATGAGGGAATTTTTTTTTTTTCGTTTGGATAAGGGAAAAATGGGATGAAGAAGTTTGGCACCTTGGAGAAATTCGGTGAGTGATCAAGAATGAGAGAGACAGAATGAGCTATAAGTTTGTGGAGGGACTAGATTGAAATATAATTATTTTATAAAACCCTTTAGTGGAGAAGGAAAAATAAGTGGAATTTAGTAAACGAGTAATGAGGATATGGGGTGCTGTGGAAATGCAGAAAATATCTAAGTCGAAGGAAGTTGCAATGTTGCCCGCGCGAGAGGTCCAGTCATGTGATTGACTTAAGGGCAATTTTGTAATTTCCCTCAAAGTGTATATATATATATATGTTATGACCTATATGCCTTCAACACTCATTCTCTCATGCTCTCCTCTCTCTCATGTGTCTCTCTTGTCTCTTACCCCGGCTCCATGGAGTGTCTCTCTCTCTCTCTCAAGCTTTGGGATGTGGTCCTCCGGCAGCCAAGCATCACCAGAAAGGAGAAAATTAGAGGTAAACTCCCAAAATCCTTTTCTTCCTACTCATTTTCTGATATAGGGAAAAAGGGATGATTTGGGACTTTAAAAGAATAAATTGAGTGTGGATGTTGGTTTAACACATTTCTGAATGTTTGATAACAATAATGGAACAAGAAATTTGGATAAAAGTAGGATAAAAATAATGGAACAAGAAATTTGGAGAAAACTAGGATAAATTCATGGTTTTGAGGCTGATGAACATAAAACATGAAATTGGAAAAGGGTCAGTTTTTTATTAGAAAGATGAAAGATTTGATGGAAAATCTTTATTGTAGTTGAGTATTCTTGCTTGAGAATGGTTCCTAGTGATTAGGAGTGTGGGTTAGAGCCAAAAAAACATGGAAGATGATATCAATGAAATTTGGAAAAGAATTGAGAGGTTTTAACAGTAAATTTTTTATGTCTATTGGGCGACCGGTAGACCATCGAGTGAATAGCAGTCAAATGGCTGCCTCTAGTGCTCTCTATCCATATTTGGCTGAGATGCACCAATCGACTGGTAAGGTGTCACTAGTCAACCAGTTGCTCTCGGGTTGGGATGGCAATTCTGGCAGTGATGTAGCAATCGACTGATAGGGTATCATCATTTGGCATGGAACCTTAATCATTTTATTTTCTCATGTGTTTTCCATTCCAATTGGCTAGGATGCTTCTCCAAAGGATTCAAGCAAGGTTTGCACATCCAAACACCAAGTATTGGGATGGGATATATGGAAAGCTTGGTGTAGAGGTGAGAGATTTCTCTTCATCTTTCACGAGGTAGTGAACATAGGTTCAAATTATTGCTAAAAGAAGTATTCACATTTAGTGTCTAACAATATTTCGAGTAAAAGAACAAAAAAAAAATCTTTTGTCAGGGTCTTCTCTAAAAAAATTGTTAGACTGGTATAACAACGTAAAAAGATTGTGTGGCATTAATTTTCCAATATGTTGAAATTAATTTGACTAATATCATACATAATTATTAAAATATTATAGTTGTGTCTTATTAACTCTTGAAAAATTATATTTGCTCCAATTTAATTTTTTATTGTTAAATGACAAAGTTACTGTTGCTAAATCTTACAATTTTTGTTGCCAAATGCCACAAATTAAAAATAAAGAGATTAAATTAAAGTAACAAAAATTTTATAGATTGAATTAAAACACTTATCATTTTAAAAATATTAAAACATATATATATATATATATATATATATATATATATATATATATCAATCAAGCACTTGCAGTTGTTGGTGCAAGAGTTATGCCAAATCAGCTCATAAGGACATACTGTAAAAAATATATACACCAAACATTTATAAAAATAGATCATTTATAGAAATTAATTCATATATATGAAATGTGATTCAACATAAATATTAAATAATTTAAACCATTGGACTTCAACCACGTATATTCATATTTGTAGTGGAAGCATGACTCATTTTATTATTTATAATCATTCATTTTAGATTTAACGGTTTACGGTTTAGTCAAAGAAAAAAGTTAAAAGATAAAAAAATATACTACATGAGGTAATTATTTCCTTTAATCTAAATTCATGCAATAAGAAATATGCGGGTGGACAAACAATTGTTGTGCTGTTATAATATTAACACCAGTTAGTGAAAAAATGCGAATAAGTTGGCATATAATATAATATTATATGCCAACTTTTGTTGAGGGTCTTTTCTAAATCGTATTGACTCATTTAAGCTAAAAAGAAGATAACTTTCATTAATTTTGAGCTTTGATATGACGATGAACAAAAGTTAAGTTAAAGTGGTTTAAAAATTTTGATATTAAATAAAGATGAAAATGGTACTATAAGTACTGATTTATGAGGAAATTTTTAACAATTTATAGTAAGTCAATATTACATAAATTATTATTTTATCCTTTTCTAATTATTATTTTTTTAAAAAAATTGATAACTAATATTTATTTATTTTTTTGTTGTTATGGGCATATAAATAATGCAAATATATTTTATAAAATGTTATTACTTACAATGATAATAAAATATACAATTTTGTTATATCAATTGCATTTTATTATGATTTAATGTATCTATTTATTTTATTTTCTTTCTCGATAACCATGCATCGCACGTGTCAACATTCTAGTTCATACCTCTAAAAATGAAAAAAATAAAAACTAAGTCATTAATTTAACAAAGTGTTCTTGCCTGGATAAGTTAATTAACAATATAATATTAAAAAAAGATTTATGGTAAGACACTTTTAATTTTAATGAATATCAATTTTTTTTTTGGAATTTAAGTTTTTCTGTTGGCATATTTAATTAATTTCTCCTTCTCACAACAATGCAAGTAAAATATCTACCTCTCATATTTTATTTCTAATATCGGAGAGAAAAATGATTGAATAATTGTCCAAATTAAAACAGCTAACCTTTCTTACTTTTAATGAATTACATTAACAAATTTGTTTACATAATTTCTGTATCAAATTCAATGATAATTTTTCTCTCTATCATTTTCATTTATATGCCCTTTCAAATTCAAATGGTAGTAATTACACAAATTGAAAACACTAGAGTTTAACTACAAAGAATTTAGTGGAGAAATTCTATCATGGATATGAGAATTGTTTACACTTTGACACTTGATTCTCTTCATTAATAATAGCTTCAAGCATTTCATTCTTCCAAGTGTATTTAATTTAATTTGTCGAAATTATTGACTTTGGATATTGGAATTTTAATTCAAACAAGGGATCCATTCTACAAAAAATTGGACGATTTCATCACTTAAAGATCTCATGCAAAGTAGGGAATAGGCTTTCCAGTAGCATATATCTCCAAATATTTCCAATTTATCTTCACTTGAATTAATTAAAAAAATTAATTAGTTTCTCCATCAACTCCTTAACAGGCCTATCTTAAAAAAATTTGTGACATCGGTATTTAGTGTATTTAACAATGATACTCTTCAAATATTTCGGAGAATGGGTTTGCTAACGTCTTCTTATCATTTAACTTATAAAAAACCAAATAAGAAAAATACAAAGAGAATGAGTTTGCTAATGTTTTTATAATCATGTTAGTTGTATTAAAAAAAAAGGTTAAGTTTTATAGAATTTATTTTGGATTATGAGTTTGTGTCTCAAAAGTAAGTTCACTATTTCTCCTTGGACATTAAATATCCCTATGTTTTAAATATAATTTGTTATTTTGGTTATTAACAAATTTTCCTCCCTCAACTCGTCATCTTTACACTACTGATAATTTTCAATCATGTGTTTTTTCTTAGTTAGCAATTTTCTTTGCATAATTAATATTGTTAATATATATTTTAGAACAATTATTTATATAGTTAAATAAAAAATAAATCCTTTCTTATAAAATAATGAAGAATTCTAGAAAAACTCGTAAAGAATTAGAATTTTTTTTTAAATTTATCCGAATAAATATTTAATTTCTGACAAAGAAACTTAACATTGATGTATATGAATGTGTTATTGTTGCATTCGTTCATATTAGGATTAAGGAATTGTATTATATGAATCTTAAATAAATACAAATCAATCTCTAACAATAAAAGGGATGAAATTGGAATATTTACTTGGGAATACATGCAAAAGTTGTTTTCCATAATGCAGACATAGTTGCTTGAGTTCTTACTTACTTCAGAGCAAATGTAATTTAAGGGGTCAAATGTAATTTCTTTTTAAATTAATATCAGTATTATTAAATTATAAAAAAATATTTTATGCAGTAAAATTATGTTAAAAATAAACAATTTGTTTAAAAACTTGATATTCATTCCGCATGATATTGTTGACTCAATATTGCAGGATATATTCCAAGAGAGATGGGTGATACCGTAAAACTAAAGTTTATATACTTTCGAGCTAATCGAATTTTTTGACCCCATAGTTTTTTAGGGCTTCCAAATTTATAGAATCTGACTATTTCCTGCAATCAACTATTTAGTTTCATCCCATCTGGTTGGCAACAATTTGAAGAGCTCAAAGTGATAGATTTATCCAACAGACATTGGCAACTTAACTATGCTTCAATTATTATATTTATATGATAAAAATTAAATAATGAAGTCATCTGATAAAAATACCGTCACTATAGTATGAATTTGAATAAAAAATAACAAAAGTTTAATCTTTGTCACTGATTAAATAGTCTGAATTTTATACGGTTACTATTATATTATTCTTTGATTTTCATATTTTCTTATGATAATTGTAAGTTTTTTTGAATTTTTATGTACATGTCACTCTCTCTCTCTCTCTCTCTCTCTCTCTCTCTCTCTCTCTCTCACACACACATATATATATATGTATGTATGTATGTATAATTATTAATTATTTAATATACAATTATGACACTTTGTAGCATTCAAACAATATTCCTCTGGTACCTTGCAACTTTTTTAACTTCGTTGCAGCAAATTTTCTCTGGAACATTTTATTTGATACGCAGCGTTGAAAATTGTTACAAAAAAAAAAAAATCCTTGCCTATACTTTTTGCAACATTTTTAGGTATTACATTCGCTGCCATTGCTTTTACTTTTAGGAAACAGTTTTCAAAAGCAAATGCAATGATTCTTTGCAACACCATTAAGCAACAATTTTTTAATATTTTGCAACGTTTTTTATTTTACTGTAGCCAACAATTTTTATCATTTTAAGCAATATTTTTAAACTGTCACAGTAAAGATTGCAACACTTTTTTTATCATCTTAGTTGACATTTTTAAGTTGTTACAATAAGGATTGCAACATTTTTTATAAAATTTAACCAATATCTTTTAACCGTTGACAATTCATAAATCTCAACAATGTTTTAAAAAATGTTACCTTCAGGATGCCATTAATATTTTCATTTCATTTTTTTATGCTAATATTTTTTATTGATTTTATTCTAACATCAAATAATAAACACAAGTTCAAATAAATTAATAATTTTTTACTGATTCTTTCCAGGCAAAATATTCACCAACAATACCATCAAATATCCATTGTTTGTCACTAATGTTAGCATATATTTATTCTTTTTTATAAATATATCAAGTGTTAACAATTATTTAGGTGGACTTACATATTAGTTATTGTATAAGTGTAAATATATTGGGACATAGATGTTGCTATCTATAATTAGATCCAAATCCGTGATCTTTAGAAAATATATTTTGGGCTAGACCTATCTTATATATTAAAGTTAGTTTGGAGTATTTATGAATTAATATTATTATATGTATAGATATTTGACTCAAATTAATAACGGATATGGGGCATTATTAATAGATGGGGTCAATTTATTTTATATTTAAAGTCAAATTATATCACAAAATAAAAATTATAATTTGTATTTGAATTAAAAAAGAAAAGGAAACTTTTAACTTGTTGCACCGTTTTGTAATATTTTATAATTTACAGAGTTTTTGCTAAAAATAAATGTTACAAGAGCTATATTCTTATATAGAGGTGTGTATTAGGCTAGGCCACCTTATCAGTCCATTCAGTGCAAACCAATCCACAAAATTGGCTTGGTTTTGATAGGTTTGTATTCGATATATTTTTTTTTTAAACCCGCAATTGATTGGTTTAGTTAATAGGTTTCTAAATTTTCAACTCACTCAATCTAAACCACCTGTGAACCAGCCCCCTCTGTTTTTTTTTTTTTGGTTATAAAATTGTTCAGCACCATTATTTTGCATATAGTAGAAGGAGAATTTGAATAATTTACGTCAAGGTAATATAAGACCAATTTATGTTGTAAAAGATTAGAGATGTGAAAGAGAATTCATAATTTACTAAAAAAAACCCAGATTCAGAGACGGGATTTAGAAATAGAAAATGTCCATCCAATATTTCATCTCTAATCTAATGCAAATTTCATTCCTGAATTCAGATTAAAAAGCATGAAATCAGAGATAGATTTTGGAAAGAAAAGTTTCCGTCTCTGATTGAATTTTCATCTTCAATATTAGGGATGAATTCTAGCATGTCAAAAGTCCATCCCTAAAATTTTTTTAATTTATTTTAAGGCTGAAAATATTTGAGACTGAATTTTTTCGTGTCTGACATCTGCCTTTAATTAATTTAATTGCAATGATGTCGTATTGGTACTAGAGACAAAGTTTCCCTTCTCTGAATTCCGTCTCTAATAATTTAATCCTAAAACCCCCCATTTCTCTTCCCCGCGTTACTCACCCTCTATAATTTAAAGTTGCCTTTTTGGTTCAAGGTAATTAAAATATCTCTTCTCCTTCCTTTTTGGTTTCTTTTGTTCCATGTCTCTGTCTGTCCGAACTGCATAAGGGGATGTCTGCATAATAATGAAGATGGGGTTAAATAAGAACAAAGTGCATTATTAGGATTTTGGCATTCATAAATTAAATGGAGATAAAATAGATTTCAATTTGAGTAGCAAATATTAATTCATCGAAGAGGCAATTGAATTGGACCAAATTAGTAAAGTATATACCTAAACTGTAATTTGTCATTTTTTTTTTCATCATTCAGTATCATGGTTACATATAAAAAATCTATTAAGGGCTAGCCATTAATCCAATAAGCATGCCCTTTGATTTAATTATTCAAGTTTAAATTTTAGTGTTAACATCTAAAAAAAATTATTATTCTAAACACATAAGCTCAATGTAAATGGTGAAATCTTAATTAAAATTGTTTGAAAAAGAGAAGTTTAATTTGGGTTAAGATACAAGCTTGACCGAGAATATCTTTATTCTGAATAACAAATATATAAAAGGAGGGTTTTTTTTTTTTACCTTATAGTTCACTCAAGTTTAAATTTAGACCTGATAGTTTAATTTTTACAATTTAGTCCTTTTAGTTTTAGAAATTTCTATAATAGTTCTATCATGAAACTTCATTAATATGCTGTTTATTTCTTTTGATTTTGTCAACTATAGGCTATTTTAATACCCAACGTATGCATAATTCATGTCAAATAAAAAAAAGTTAATAAATTGAAATTCATTCATCCATACTACATGTTATATTACATATATTAAAAACTTGGAATGAAATGGGATCATGCATATTTGATCTTTGAAGTTATAACAATATAATTACAAAGTCAAGAAGGATATTATACTACATTTTCTTATATTTATTGCTGGTATCTTTTAATAAAGGTAATATTGTTTGAGTAATTATCGAACACTAAATGTAGGTATCTCTCACAGTGAGAATTTAAACCATACTCCATCACATTTTCAGAGACCAGCTCCTTTTGATAGAGCAAACCCCTTTGGTATATGCTGATTTAGTTTCTAGAAGGTTATACTTATCTCAGTTTGCTCCTTAAAATATTAATTGTCTCATTTTAGTCCCTAAGAAATTAATTTTGACACACATTGGTATTTTTTTATGCTAAAATTGTAAAACATATCATTTTCAAAATTCAAACTTTTTTTGTAGTTGAAAAGCACCTTGACAAACAAATAGACAAAATTGGTACTTGTGAATATTATCTTAATGTTGCTATCGGTACTCATTTGTACTATTGTTGCTGTTGCTATTGCTTTTGTGTCACCCAAGGTATTACGTAGTAGGTAAGAGAAGGTATTTCGCATGTGTGAAATTTTTTCACAAACAAATGAGTACTTAAGAGAGAACTTGAGTAGTGAGAAAAGGACTACAGTCAAAAGGAAGGAAAATGTTTAGTAATCCCAAGAGTTTGGGATAAGTATGGATCCTTGAAGGGACAAGAGCTTGGTGAGGTTGCGCTATGGAG
The DNA here is from genome assembly GCA_037074585.1 of Biancaea sappan. Lineage (NCBI taxonomy): Eukaryota > Viridiplantae > Streptophyta > Magnoliopsida > Fabales > Fabaceae > Biancaea > Biancaea sappan. Next base: position 30,472,239 of record CM073493.1, read on the forward strand.
CCAGTGCCCTAAGGGCAATAGAAGTGGAGCCATAGTTGGGTATGAGACACTGAGAGCGACTAAAGTGAACAAATATAAGATTTTTGTATTTTTATTAAAATATGTTGTGAGATAGAATTTTTATGTATATGTGTGGTGTTTTTATTATGTTGTGGTTTCAATGCTTAAACAAATTATTTAAAAAAGAGTCCCCAAAATTTTCCTTGAAGTTCTAATTGAAATTGCATCATTTAGAAGGGTGAAATTGAAAAGAAATTGGGCCCTACTGTTATAAAAACACACACACCAAATGGCAAAGGGAGTTACACTCATCATTTGTGGTCTCTCTAATCCCTCTCATGTTCTCTCATCCTCCTTGTAAATCCTTCCTTCTCCATGGCCGAGGGTGCTCAAAGGGTGGCTCCACCACCGATTTGGGTGAGATTTCTGGCCACCACAAGCCCTCCTCCATGTTGAAGAGTCCAAAGTTGAGGTAAAAGTAGAAATTTTATCTTTCCTTCCCCATTTTTGAATTATGAACCCTAGGTTGCATTGTTGGAGAAAATTTTGGATAATATCACTACAAGAAATTTGACTTTCCGTGACAACTTTTTAGTAGCAACTTTTAAAGTCGCCACAAAAAGTCGACTTTTTGGTGCTGACTAAATAAGTCGCCACTAAAAGTTGAGTTTTGGTGACGCTCGCCACTAAAAGCCATTTTTTAAAAATAAAATTAAAAAAATTAGACATTTGGTGGTGACTCTTATAGTCGTCACCCAAAGTCAACTTTTTTTAAAAAAATAAAACAAAGTCAGATTTTTAAAAAAAATTAAAAAATTAGACTTTTGGTGGCGACTATGGGAGTCGCCACCAAAAGTAAATTTTAAAAAATAAAAAAATATTAGAATTTTTTTGAAACAAAATTAAAAAATCATACTTTTTGTGGCGAATATCATAGTCACCATCAAAAGTCGATTTAAAAAAAGAAAAAGTCAATTTTTTTAAAATGAAATTAAAAAAAACATACTTTTGGTGGCAATTCTCATAGTCGCCACTGAAAGTCAATTTAAAAAAAATAAAAAAGTCAAAATTTTTAAATAAAATTAAAAAAATAAAACTTTTGGTGGTGAATCTTATAGTCACCACCAAAAGTCTATTTTTTTAAAAAAATAAAAAAGTCATTTTTATTTTATTAAAAAAATTCCAATTTTCTTAATTTTCTTAATTTTATTTAAAAGAAATTTGAATATTTTTATTTTTTAATTTTTTAAAAAAATCAGATTTTTAGAGGCGACTAAAGTCTGATTTTTTAACTGAAGTCATTTTTTTTATGAAATTAGTTGAAGTTGGACTTTTTGTGGTAACTCCCATAAAAGTTAAATATTGTTTTATTTTTGTTTTGTAATATTGTTGACTTAAAATCATTTTAACAGGTTATATATATATATATATATATATGTATATAAAATATTTTGCACTTACATAAAACAAATGAAGTGGTGGCAGGGTGGCAAGACACATATGGTTACAAGCAAGGATCCAAGTTTCAATATTAGGTATGCATATGTTTGGTTTAATTTCAAATAAACTTGAATATCGCATAAAAAAAATTGAGTCACCTTGCGATAGTGAGTATTGAATCAGTCAAAATCCGCACGAGTCGAATGGGTCTCATATAAACCTGTCGGCCCAATCTGGATCCAAAAATATGGTGAGTGACTTTTCATGGAGACTTTTAGTCACTATCAAAGATCTTTTTGGTGGCGACTTTGAAAGTTGCCACTAAAGGAGACATTTAGTGGCAACTAAAGTTGCCACCAAAAGTCACTTTTTTCTCATGAAATTTTTTTTTGTAATAAAGATGACTTTTGTGGCGACTTTTGAGAATTGCCACCAAAAGACAATCAGCCACGGACTTACACCAACAACTTTAGTCACCACCAAAGTCTTTTGGTGGTGACTTTTAGACTTTTGATGGCGACTTTAGTCCCCACCAAAAGTCTTTCTTTTTTTTTTTGTAGTGTATGGGTGTTTGATGCTTCCAAATTGTGCTCTAAGCTCCCAAACTCCCTTCCTCTTCGTTCTATGTGATTTAGGAAAATGGATTGGACATAAAACTGAAATTTTAAGGTGAAATCTACACTTGGTGAGTTTTAAACAAAAAACATAAAAAGATTTGGAAAAATGGTTTGATCCTTGAACCCAACTTGTATTTGATGTTTCAAAGTGTTTTGAGTTGGTAAAAACCTTGCTTTTGTTGGCTTTAGTCATTGAGAATGAACCGTACATGGTTTGGGGTAGAAAGATTGGGGTTTGGAAGCTAAAATAGACTTTTTTCATGTTTTTCCTAAATGCCAGCACTGAATGCCGGCGTGACAGTGAAATATGTGTTGAGTTATAGAGCCCAGTGCTGAGCGCCCGATTGAGCGCTGGGGCTCTAGAGTAAAATTTTAAGGATTTCAAAAGAGCATATCTCTTTTGTTTGAACTCCATTTTTATCAAATGGGATATTGTTGGAATGCCCTTTGAGATCTAATTTCAAATGAGATAAATTTCAGTTGGAAATGTTTTACAGTTTAATAGATATGGCAAATGTAGTAACTAAAGGTCATAATTAGTGTAAGCATTTTTCCTATTTTATAGTTATGACATCTTTTGCTCTCTTTGCTCAATGGAAGCAATAGGAATGATTCCATAATCATCTAGGATCATTCAATATTTGCTCAAGATGAAAGAGAATGGTAGTCTTAGTTCGGAGAAAAGTAAGTAGCTACCCATGTAGAAGATAAATTCGAGTTATTTGATATATGTCATTATATATAAGTAATTGAATGTATGACACATGAGAAAATTTTAGGCCTTATGAAAAATGAAGTAAACTCCTTTTTATTGATTTGGGTTAGAACTATAAGAGATAGAAATTTAACATATATCATTATTTAGGTTTCATGAGAGTATGTTGCAAACCCATATGAGAGGAGTTAGACACATGGGATGAGATAGGCATCTATTTATGTCATGATTGATGAGTTTTGCATGGCTAGCGGTATATGACACTAGGAACAAGTCTTACCTAGTATAACTAATTGGTAAAGTAAGAGAAAACATGAATATAACATAGCGATTATGTTGTCTAGAAAGAAAGGAATATAGGTGAGACATGTGTAAATAGCATATTGTTCAACAACACGAGAGGGGTATTGAGAAATAGTGTAATTGCTAGAGTACATAGGGTGACCTTGGACAAGGTTGATCATGACTTATAAACTAAAGAACTATTTTCCATGTGCAAAGATCACAATATAAAAGGCATGTTGCTCTAGGTTAATGCCTAGATAAAGAACTTTATTTCCAAGTTGGTCAATGTGGAAAGAACATCACCTAGGTGTGGAAACCCACTTAGCCATGACCTAGACATGGAGAGAGTATGGCACTATGTGTGAATAGCATGAGTTGTTACATATATATGTAAGTCTTTGTATGTGTTACATAGAGTAAATAACTTGCACAGAAGACCTAAGACCAAGAGACCTTAGAGTAAGGGCGTGACTAAAGCTCAAGCTAGCAAGCACATATGACCAAAAGGCCATAGAGCAAGGGAGTGGTCAAGAGCTAGAGCTAGTAAGAGAGTGAAGCCCAGAGACCCTAAAGTAATGGTGCGATCTAGAGTTAGTAATGCAAGAATGTAGAACCTGTATGAGGTGCATGGTGTTTAGCTATGCTAAGATCTTGTGTATGCTTGTTGGACTATGTCATGCCCTAATTTGGGAACATGACTGGCATAGTAGTGGACTCTATCCACCACTGTAAACCTTAACTAACATCATAAATAAATTATATGAAAAGTCCTTTTTTTTCACTATTCACTTATACAAACTTATAAGCAATTATCTAACCTTAACTAACATCATAATAAGTGAATAAGTGAACTCAACCCAGAAACTACTACTACATTTACCAGCTCGACACCAGAAGGGGATCGAGGACTTGGAGGCCCCATTACTTTATGTACGGAGACTCGCTAACTACACCAAAGACTTGTAAGTGTACATGAAGAGAGAAAGAGTGAGTATAAAATACTCACTAAGGGACCATAATAGATAATTGAAAAAAAAGAAAAGGGCAAGGATCTTGGTTTGCCCTACCCTTCACCAAATACCTGTCCACACACTATGCCATAGTACATTTTAGCATATATAAGAGATGACTCAAAAATACTATCCAGCATCCACCTAATTCTGAATTATACAATACCATACCGCTCAAGCCTCCATAAGGTTAACCAGCAAATCATAAGAGAGAAAGATACAGTAAAGAGTCACACCACTATATTGAAATATGTTTTATGGGCGTTCATGTCATCTTGTCATCATGAATAATAGATAGGAGGGCCACACAAGCTTCCCTTAATATTCTCATGAATCATAGTGGAGTGAACCACACTGGCTTCTCATTATGTTCTCATACACTGTAGTGGAAAGAGGCACACAAGCTTCTCACTAAGTTATCAATAATTACCATATGCATATGGTCACAATCTGAAAGGGCTCACACTAGCTCTTCTTACACTAATCCATAATAGTGGCTACACAGGCTCCTGTTCCAATCAATAAAAAGAAGGCCACACAATTTCCTCTTCCAATCAATAAAAGAGGGCCACACAAGCTCATATTCCAATTCATAATAGAGAGGGCCACACAGGGTTCTCTTCCAATCATTAGTCATAGTGTGAGAGAGCTTATCAACCCTTCATACTACCACTAATCCAATTTTTATCGAATGAGCCAACTAGGCTTCTTGCGCAATATCCAAAATAATTATTATCAAACTTAAGGAGCATTATATTTACAACGCGTGTTGATATGGCACTGTATACATTCAATGCATTAACAAGGAATTAATATTCAGATACGACCACATTCCAGTACAATCAAGATATTCCAACACAATATCATTAAGACAAGAATCAAGCTTTCTAATAGGAGCAAGATTAAGACAGACCACTACTTTTGACACACAAGGAACTTTCAGCTTACATGATGGAAATAAAATGTTTAAATACAACATAATAAGGAAGTTTCCGTCCACATTATATGACCCGTCCCACAATACTTAACAATAACGTAAAAGTATAGTATGTCATTCGTTTATAGATTAAATCAAACAATTATCATTTCCAAATTTACTCCAGGACTCTTCCACAATGCACCCTTTCCCGTAATTGTGGTCATCCAAAACAATTCTAGGAAGAACTACATAGTTCCTCCTTTTCCTTATCCTAAGAATATGCACTAGTCATGATTGACAAAATAAGTTCAACACTTCTAAACACTACAATGCAACATGTTATTTAAAAAGGTGTCGCACACATAATTTCTATATCCTCTGCCTTACGATAAAATAAATACTCATTAATTTTCTCACGATAGCACATAACAGTATCTCGTCCATGTACATATTTTATTGGACTCCATTTTATTTATACAAACATGTAGTATGCATTAAAGTTCAAGAAAGTAAGTAGCAAAATTGTCTACTCATATACAGGTACAAATCTTGGAAATCAAACTTAATTTCATGAAGGTTCAAGCATGAAATTCATAAAATAGAAGAGTTAGTTCCTCATCTTGATGTTCAGATCTTCAAATCTTGATGAAAAGTCCATAAATGATTCCCATAATGCTTTAGGATCACTCCCTAACAATTAGAGATGAAAGATAGTGTTTAAGATCACTTTTAAAGAGAGTGAGTCACTGCCGATACAGTGACCATATATGTCGTTGTTGTGGTAGAGAACAGAAAAGAAATCCTAGTTGCAGGACTTGTTGCTACAGTGACCATTTTTGCCACCGCAACAATAGATGGAAGCTGTAGTAGCTTTTGTCTCCTACTGTTGTAGCAGTCTGTGATATCCACTATGACAAAAGAATGCTATTTTTAAGCTTCTTGTCTCCCTCTAATCTTTTTCCTTCAATTCCAACCCAAAATCAAATATTTCCTTCATTTTTTGGCCATCCAAACATGCATTTAATTCATGGAAACACATTTCAAAACTTATTCTCATCTTTCATTTCAAGAATCATACTCAAAATCATTTGAAACCTTACCATTTTCATTTTATGTTATAGGCATAGATTTGACTATGGAAATCAAGTATCAAACCCATTTTGGGACTGCCAGAACATCTAGGATTGAGACAGGGAAGATTAAGAGATCGTAATATAGTAAAATACTCCAAAATTGTACCAAAATCTCTCCAAACCCAAACTTTTAGTACTTAGGGCATAAAATCCAAAAAATGCGAGGGATTCTTTGGATTGTGGTGCTTACCTTGGATTTTGATATTTTCCATAGTGATGGTGGTTTGCCAATGACAGGAAAGGTAAAACTCACCAGAGAGGAAACCAAGATTTGGGAGGCTTTGGTATTTAGAGCTCTAGAGCACAATGGAAGAAGAAAGAGAAGAGAAAAGAGAGAGATGAGGGTTCAGATTTGCTTAAGTATGGGGAGAGTAAATTTTCAAAAATTTCATTTTGGTCCCTCATATATTCCTTTCTCAAATATTGAGTGTTAGTTTAGGTGAAAATTTTGGTATTTTTTTCTTTCCAATACCAATCAAATTATCATGCTTTCCAATTACTCCCCAAAATTAGCAATTATCACTACTAACACCCCAATCACTTACCTAACATCCCATTTTCAAAAAATTCCAACTTTGCCCCAAAACTTTAGATTCTTTCACATAGGTCCCTCTCTTTGATTTCATGACAAAAATCAGACTTCTCTGACTCATCACATATGTCCTATGAATTATTTTCCAATGGTTAAAACACCATAACTCCCATATGCTAAGATTTAAATCCAAACACATAAATCCATTATAGCACCATGTCATGAACCATAAAAAAAAAATCATCCACCAATTAGTAAATCCATGCTCTGTAATATGTATAGGTCACCTAGGCTTACGAGGTTGTATCATACTAAGTAATGTATAAATGTTGAACATTTTTGTGTATGTATGAAAAATATCTTTTTTGAAAAATTTATGATTTGCATATTTGTGGATATTAGGAATGTTTAAGGAAATTAATGGGTATCGCGGAGGTACACCTTAGGCTCTTATGACGCAAAAGGAAAATCATCCCTAATTACCCCAGGGCCTTCAATGGAACCACAACCTATGGTTATGCCACAGTTCACAGCAATAGGGGAAGGACCACATGGTTACCATGCTTTATAGTAAATAGAAGACATCTATCTAAAGCTCTATTACCAACTTTGTCATGCCCCAATTTGGGAATATGACTGGCACAATAGTGGACTTAATTCACCACCATAAGCCTTAACTAACATCACAAATAAATTATATGAAAAGTCCTTTTATTTTCACCATTCACTTATACAACCTTCTAAGTAATTGTCCAACCTTAATATCATACACAACTTACACAACATTCCTAGGTGTTCTATTCTACTACAAAAAGACCTAACCAATAAACTACTACTACATTTACCCTCTCGACACTAGAAAGAGGTCAAGGACTTGGAGGCCCCACTACTCTATGTATGAAGACTCACTAACAACACCGAAGATCTGCAAGTGCACATGAAGAAAGAAAGAGTGAGTATAAAATACTCAGTAGGGACCATAATAGATAACTGAAAAAAAAAAAGGGCAAACCATTACAACTTGTAGGGGAAGGGTCTTGATTTGCCCTGCCCTTCACCAAATACTTGTCCACACACTATGATCACAGTACATTCCAACACATAATAAGAGAGCATTCACACATATTATCCAACATCCACCCAATTCTAAATTATACAATACCACACTACTCAAGCCTCTATAAGGTCAATTAGCAAATTAGAAGAGAGAAAGATACAACAAAATGTCACACCATTATATTGAAATATGTTTTATGGGCATTCATGTCATCTTGTCATCATAAAGAATAGATAGTAAGGCCACACAGACTTCCTTTAATATTCTCGTGAATCATAGTGGAGTGGGTCACATAGGCTTCTCACTATGTTCTCATACACCATAGTGGAAAGAGGCACACAAGCTTCTCACTAAGTTATCAATAATTACCATATGCACATGGTTACAATTTGAGAGGGCTCACACTGTCTGCTCTTACACCCATAATAGAGGCCACACAAGCTTTTACTCCAATCCATAAAGAAAGGGCCACACAGGCTCCTATTCCAATCAATAAAAAGAGGGCCATACAGGTTCCTATTCTAGTTCATTATAGAAAGGGCCACATAGTCTCCTCTTTCAATCAATAAAAGAGGGCCACACATGATTCTCTTCTAATAATTAGTCATAGTATGAGAGAGCTTCTCGGACTTTCGTATACTACTAATCCAATTTTTATCGAATGAGCCAACAAGGCTTCTTGCACAATATCTAACATAATTATTATCAAACTTAACATGCATTATATTTACAATAGATGTTGATATGGCACCGCATGAATTCAATGCTCCAACGAGGAATTAATATTCATATACGATGATATTCCAGTATAGTTAAGACTTTCCAACACAATAACATTAAGAAAAGAATCAAGTTTTCTAATAAGGGCAAGATTAAGACAGACCACTACTTTTAACATACAAGGAACTTTCATCTCAACAATGGAAATAAAATGTTAAAATACAACATAATAAGGAAGTATCCATCTACATTATACGACCCATCCTACAAATACTTGACAACAACATAAAAGTATAGTGCATCATTTATTTATAGATTAAATCAACCAATTATCATTTCCAAATTCACTTAAGGACTTTTCCACATTGGATCTTTTCCCGCAATTGTGGTCATCCAAAACAATTCTAGGAAGAACTACACAATTCCTCCTTTTCCATATCCCAAGAATATGTACAAGTCATGATTAAGCAAATAAAAAAGTTCAACATTCCTGAACACTACAATGCAACATGTTATTTAAACAGGTATCTCACACATAATTTCTATATCCTTTACCTCACAATAAAATATAAACTCGTTAAGTTTCTCACCTACATGTTTTCGATAGCACACAACAATATCTCATCCATATACATGTCCTATTAGACTCCAAGTTCTTTATACAAATATGTTGTAAGCATTAAAGTTCAAGAAAGTAAGTAGCAAAGTCATCTACTTATATACAAGTACAAATCTTGGCAATCAAACTTAATTTCATGAAGGTTCAAGCATGAAATTCCCAAAAATAGAAGAGTTAGTCCTTCACCTTGATGTTTAGATCATAAAATATTGTTGAAAAGTCCATAAATGATTGACATACTACTTTAGGATCAATCCCTGACAGTTAGAGATGAAAGACAATGTTTAAGATCACTTTTAAGAAAAGTCTCCAGCGGTGGAAAACAAAAAAGAAATCCTAGTTGCAGGACTTGTTATTGCAGTGACCACTTTTATTGCTATAGCAACAGAGAAAGCTGTAGTAACTTCTGTCTCCTACTGTTGTAGTGGCCTGTGATAGCCACCGCGATAGAAGAATACGATTTTTGAGCTTCTTTTTCTCCTTCTAATCTTCTTCCTTTAATTCCAACCCAAGATCAAATATTTCCTTGATGTTTTGGCCATCCAAACATGTAGTTAATTCATGGAAACACATTTCAAAACTTATTCTCATCTTGCATTTCAAGAATCAAACACAAAATCATTTGAAAGCCAATCATTTTCGTTTTTCTATTATGGGAATGGATTTCACTATGGCAATCAAGTATCCAACCCATTTTGGGATAGGTAGAACATCTAGGATTGAGAAAGGGAAGATTAAGAAATCATAGTATAGTAAAACACTCCAAAATTGTACCAAAATCTATCCAAACCCAAACTTTCAGCATTTAAGGCATAAAATCCAAAAATGCGAGGGATTCTTGGGATTGTGGTCCTTACCTTGGATTTTGATGTTTCCCATATTGATGGTCATCCATCGATGACTTGAAAAGCACAACTCACCAGAGAGGAAACCAACATTTTGGATGGCTTTGGTGATTGGAGCTCTAGGGCACAAAGTAAGAAGAATGAGAAGAGAGAAGAAAGAGATGTCATAAGAGATGAAGGAATGAGGTTGAACGTTTAGATTTCCTTAAGTGTGGGGAGAGTGGATTTTCAAAAATTTCATTTTGGCCCCTCATTTATTCCTTTATGAAATATTGAGTGTTAGTTTAGGTGAATTTTTTGGTATTTTCCCTATCAAATACCAATTAACTCATCTTTCTTTCCAATTACACCCTAAACTTAGCAATTATCACTCCCAACATCCCAATCACTCACCCAACATCCCATTTTCAAAAAATTCAAAATTAGCCCTAAAACTTTAGATTCTTTCACATAGGTCCCTTTCTTTGATTTTTCGACAAAGATTAAACTTCTCTGACTCATCACACATATCCTATGGATTATTTCCAATGTTTAAATATCACTACTCCCATATGTTGATAAGGTTTAAACCCAAGCACACAAATATTATAGCACCATTGCATGAACTATTAAAATAATTCATCCTCCAATATCATATTCATCTATACCAATTTAATATTGGATACACCCAGTTAATGATAGATTAATTATATTTTGTGGTTTGTTGTCTTTAAATGCATGTCAATAATATTTTGTGATTACTAATGTTTTATATATTTGTATTGTGTAGTTTCTTTCTGGTTGTTCATGCAGTACAAGTGATTTCCTCGATCATACAGGGGAAATACGAGGCCCTATCATTCAATCGTAAGACCACTCTTGATTAGTTGTGGGATTTATGGTTTCAGAAATAGGCAGTAAGTTATTTTTATGACTCAACCATGTTTTTTTTTTCTATTTACAGATATTAACTTAAGTTTACTTGTTGTAGAAACAAAATAAGTGGTTGCTCGAATATGCAACCTTTATAAAAAGGAATTGGAACATGAAGTGCGACCATGTCTTACACCGCATAATGGGCTGTATTTGTAGTATATACCATAAGAAGCAAGTGAAGCCTATAAGGATTAGTAAGGAAATCATGCAACAGCTAGTCCAGGTGTCGGAGAATGATGATTACAGGAAAAAGTGTGACCAGGCACGAAAAAATAGGGCCTCTACTACTAGAGGCAGCATTATGGCCTCTGAGCACATGCACCACCTAGTAAGACTAGATCTAACTCCTTCTTTTAATTTAATTTTTTTAATGCAATTCATTTTGAAAATTTATAATCTTCTTTTATATACAGGAGAGTCAAATCGGGAGGAAGCGTAGGCTGTTGGACTTGTTCATGCGTACCCACAAAAAGAGAAGCATATGAGACTTTATTGATGAGTGGTCGCGGGAAGTATTCGTGAGTATATCGAGTTATTTTTCTTTCTAATGATATTTTTCAGTTTTGTATTAAACTCACTTTGACTTATGAGGTTAAATGTATGGATGTTTGACAGAAGTAGTACACGCAGTTGAAATCCTAGTAGGCATCCATGACCGGTGTGGGTGCCAAACTAAGGATGACAAGGCCGATGACACAATATTATGGCTTCATGAAGTGGAAGGGAAGAACAAAAAGACCTCATCTTTTTCACGAGATCTGAGGTGTGTGAGATTGATTCATTGAGTCGCCTCTCTGATAATCTATCCAGTCTCCATCATGACTTCAAGCAGGAGTTGCAGCACTGCATGGAGCCTGTGTTCGAGTAGCTTAAGAATCAATAGGATTAGCTCAGCAATACTGAGAAAGTGCTTATCAAGGCAACCCAATGGTTGCAGGAGCAGTCTGCATAAATACAAAGTCAAGCGTCCATGCTGGATGACATATGGCACATGATGGATTGCTACATCGACTCTATGGACAGATACGTGGGTCTTGTGACTGATGATGATGAGACCTAGTCCCCAGATCACCCCTTAGACTAGGTTTTATGTTTGCTAGACATTTATTATGTATGCTTCATTTATTTTCTAGCCATTTATCATGTAATTAAATAGTTCCATTTTTTTTAATATGAAACTTGATTTTTTCATGTGTGCTTCTTAATAATTGTTGGATTACTCGTTTAAATTGCTACATTGCTAGGTACATTCACAGGTTTTCCAAACAGACTAGGTATTTTTTATATAAATAAAAAAAAAGATGTTGGGAAATTAGAGACGAACTAGGGATGGATAAATTCATCTCAAATTAGAGACAGAACTAAGGATAGACAATTCATCCCTAATTAGAGATGGAAATAAGCATTCCAGATGCCATCCCAAAATAGAGAAGGATTCCTTTGTCCCAAAGTCCGTCTCTAATTTTAAACAGAATGTACCATCTCTTACTCCGCCCCAAATCAGAGATGGATTTTGGGACAAATGAATTCGTCTCTGACTGAAACAAATTGGAGACAATATTCCATCGCAAAATTGAGACAAAAGTTTCCGTCTTTGAATAGAAATGGCATTAGAGGTAGAATTATGTGTCATATTGTCCGTTCACCATCTTAGATACCCAAATTTTGACTGAGATAGATTTCTTTTTCTAAGATAAAAATATATCCGTCCCAGACATCTAGGATGGAACATTTAGACGTCTCAGAAATTAGAGATGTCTGTCTCAAATATGAATTAAATAATTTGGGCAAAATAATAGATGATAGGTTGTGTCAATAAAATTTAACCAATTTTTAATTTATAAGGACTAAATTAAAAATTTTAAAAATTATATGAAATTAATTATAATTTTTTTAACTAGAAAGACCAAAATGAAAAAGAACAAAACCATTGTAATTGAAAGAATAATTTAACCATTATTTTTGGCTTCGGCTTTGCTGGGGTAAGTATCCAGCATTAGCATATAGCAACCTACCTTAAGCATTCACTCACTTGTCACTTTTATGTGCATACAAATTAGTTTCAATCACAAACACCGTCTAAATTATCAATAAAAAATATTGACATGTTTAAATATGTGGACAAGAACTTATCAGATTTTGACATCTTGTAACTTTCAGTTCGAATTCAACACTTACGTTTGAGATAAGTTTTTGTTTGGTCCCTGAGACTTGTAGTAAGTTTTCTTTTATACTTATTTATAAAAGTGTCAATTTCATCCCAATTTTAAAGTAAAATACCTAAATTATTGGTAAAAAAATGCTTGCATGTCTAAATACATATAGACATAGATCATTTGATGCTTTTAACATGTACTTTTAACTAGAAAAATGATAAATTAGGTTCTACATTACCATTTTACCATAATAAGTTTGCTATAGACCTATTTACCGTTATTTTAATTGTGCACTCTTTTAATCGCTCACTTGGTATACTTGGAGCCTATTTGGAATTGCTTATGTTTTTTGTTTTTTTTATTTGGTATAAAAAGTTTTGTGAAATTGTTTTAGACACTAATTTTATAAATTTTTTTCAAAAAATCTATTTGTAAAATTCGATTTGAAAACAATTTTTAAACTTTAGAAAACAAAAAAAAAAGCCTTTGGAAGATTTTTTTTTGTGTATGATACAAAATTTTTAGTGTTGTTGGGGTAAATTCAATACAATGAAATGATTATTGATAATATTTTATAAGAGGATAAAAAATACGTGTCAAATATATCAATTGTAATAGTTTGAGCAACATTTTAATGAATTTATTAAATCTATTATCCAACTACATAAATTATTAAGAATGGCTTTATAGATTGATTTAAAATAATTTTATATTATGATGAATTGGATTGCTGCAAATTAGTTAAAAAAAACTTATAAAAATGAAGAAAAATAAATACTAGGAGTGATAACTTCTCAAAAATTAGGTAGATTATAAAAATTGGAATGAAAAAAATTAGAATTAGCATCCGTTAGTACCCATTGCTATTATAATTTTCTTTTTTTTTTTAGAAAATTTTAGCAGTTGTTAAAGCATGGCAATTTTTTTTTCGTAATAGCTCATCTTTATTATATAAATGTCATCAATGAACTTACGTATTACCAATATTCTACCCCATCTTTTAATTGTTTGAAATAACAATGTTTTAAAAAGTATATAAAATATGTTTTGTTTCTTCCATTTTAAAATAAAATTTCAAAAATTTATAAACTAGAATAGTCAAAATTATATTGAAGGATGGAAGGAGAGTATAATGTGTGGGCATGCATATCCTTGGGAATGTATGCATCAAAGAAAAGGATGTCCATTTTGGTAAAGAGGACGGAGATTGAAACGAAGACGGAAGCAAAATGTGAGAGAAATACAAAATTTTGAGATTATGATAGGTTGTCATGTGTGGTGTGTTAATGGAGGTGGGGAATGGTGATGGTGAGTATTCAAAATTGTATCTTAGACAAATCTTTTCTTATCTTTTAGACTGTTGGTATCTGCAAAAGGAAGTCTTCATTTATGTTTTTTATTTAATCTTAGCTGCAACTTGTGCCCCTTTTGTCTGTTCTCAATTCTTGAAATAAAGTTTAACCCAAAAAAAAATCATAAAATAAAGTAAAAGGAGGTATTGGAAAAAGTTTAACCCAGAATATGAATCCAAGTTGCTTCTGGAGCTTCTCTCCTTAATGGGATGAAAAGAAACATTATGGCAACTCCAACTCTGCAAATTGAGGCAGTGGAATAAGTAAAAAAGAGGTATTGGAAAAAGTTAGAAAGGTTTTTGGAGAAGGGTACAGTCTAGCGTGCGTGAGTGGGAAGTGTGTACTCATAATTTATGATTCGTAATTTATTATACAACATTTATTTTTTATATTTAAACATTAGTACTTTAATAATTTTCATATAATATATATAACAATATTTTTAAAAAATGAAGAATAATTTTTTTTTAAATTAAAACATGAATGAAAATTAATTATTATCTATTATGTTCAATTTTAAATATGTAAAATTAAAAATTTATATTTTTATATATTTTTTTAATTATTACCGATTCAACCACGGTTGAACTAGTAAACTTTAAACCACTACCTTCTCCGATTTAATGACCGGTCTAGTTTTTAATACATTGATATACACACACACACACATTCTTACTTTGACACCAACAAGTTTGAAAATAATTGAATAAATTGCTGATTTGCTCATTAAAATATTACAATTATTTTAATTTAGTCCATAATAGATACAATGTCGCAATAGTCTTTTAAAAACTATATTTGATTTATGTTAATCCTTTTTATTTTTAAATCGCAAAATCTACTATTATTAAATCTCAAAATTTTTATAATTAAAAGTTATAAAATAACAAATAAAGGGACCAAATTGAAACAAATACCATTTTTAGAGATTAAAATACTTGACTTTTTAATAACTAATGAAAGAACATGTTTGCAAATAGATGTATATGACTTAAGCACATGAGTCATGTTTCCACAATTTTACAAGTCAAGTCAACTCATGTGGACATATTCTCTAGAAAATATATTCTGCACAATTTGTTTGTAATGACTTAATAGATAGGCGTGCATGGAAGAATTATTTAAAGATATATATATATATATATATATATATATTGTATCATGGCCTCCTAAATAAGAAAAAGCTAACTTTGAATGTCTTGTTCAATTATGAATACTTTATAAGAATTTGAATTGTCCACACAATTCCTATTTCATTAACTAGAAATAGCTAAATCATTTAAATTAACACAAATTCCATTACCTTCATTCTTTTAACATTTTTAGGTTAAACTATTTTTTAAATTTTATAGGTTTACTCAATTTTCAATTTGATCCTTGTGGTTTAAAATTTGATAATTAAGTTCTTACAATTTTATAAACTTTTAATGTAGTCCATGTCACTAAACTTCTATGGAAGCTAACTTTGAATGTAGTGTTTCATTATGGATGCTTTGGAGGAATTTGAGTACTCCACAAAATTCTTTTCTCATTAAAAAGAAAGACCAAAATAAAAATTGAACAAAACCATCATGATCAAAATAATAATTTAACCGTTATTTTTGGTTTCGAATTTTATTATGCATGTTATAAAAGGTATTAATTTCATCACAATTATTAACACCATATAAATTTTAGTTTGGCCCCGTAGACTTGCAGAAAGTTAATTTCACTTTGTACTTGTTTAAAAAAAGTGTCAATTTTATCTCAAGTTTCAGCTAAAATGCCTGAATTATTGATGAGAAAATACTAGCATGTCTAAATACGCATAGACATAGCTCATTTGATATTTTTAACATGAAATTTTAACTAGAGAAATGGCAATTTTGGTTGTATACTACCATTATAATTATGTTAAATAGACTTAATTATTTTTATTTTAGTTGTGCCCTCTCTTAATCACTCACTTGGTATGTAGAAACATGGAGCCTATTTTAGATGTGTTTATGTTTTCTTAATTTTATAATCAAGTTTTGTGAAATTGTTTCAGATACTAAGTTTGGAAATTTAAAACCAAAATCTGTTTGTAAAATTTGTTTTGAAAACAGTTTTTAAACTTTAGAAAAAAAAGGCTAAAAATATTCAGTAGGATTTGTTTTCAGTAAGAAGTCAGTAGAAGAAATTTTAGCAATTGGTCTATTTCCGACTGAAATTTTTTAGTAGACAAGCAGTAGGAAATTGATATTTCTTACTGAAAATTTCCATTTCTCTTCTAAATTGGCGGTCGGAATTTGTGGTCTTTGTTGTAGTGAAAAAACTAGGGCAAGAGACCTATCAAGGGATCTTTAGAGGAGAAGTGTCACGTCCCACCTAGCACATATGACTAGCATGAGAATGAGCCTTATCTTCACCTCGGAACCTAACTTATTCTATTAATCCAGCATAAACAATATCTGAAAATAAACAAACAAAATAAATAAATATAATCAATTAAAGAAATCTTTCTTTCATACTTTTGTAACTATCATATCAAGAAAATTAAATACAGGATTTATAAACATATTCTTCATGATTATTGTATCATTTTTATACATCATTTATCAATTTGTGTTGATAGTGACCTAAATCCTAAGCTACTTATACGATCACGAAGTAACTCTAGAATAACAAAACAAAGATACAAGAATAAGTAAATCATCCTCGGATTCAAGTGGGGTCTTGAGCTAAGAAAATATCCACGACTCTCTGCACAAAGATTCTCTTTATTTGTCAAACCACTTGAGCAAACCACTTGCCCACTGAGGGGACAACACTACACTACGAAAAAAAAAATAGTTATCAGGCATCATAATGATAACATGCATCAGACAATCATAAACCAATTATAACACGATACAATATAGTCCAAAATAGTCTTTCAACAACATCCAAATAAATCAATCACATTTCAATATAACATAGTTTAGAACAATTAATATTATAATATGTACCCAAATTCACTATAAATGTGAAACAGGCTTCAAGATTTGATCCTAAAATGGAGAATTAAATAAAAGGAGATAAGAGAAAAAAAGGAATGGGAATATGTTCCTATTCCTACCCAAACAAGGAAAAGCCCAAATGAGAACCTCTTAACCCCCCTTTCTCAAAGAGATTAGGCTTCTTAAGGTGCCACCTTAAGAAGCCCAATAAGGGAATGATACCTAATAAGGGAATTATGGTTTTAGAGTTTAAGGTAGCACCTATCACTTCAAGAGTGATAGTGAAAGCCACACACTATAGTCTCTCTATCAATTATTGAGAATCTTGTTTAGGAAACACTCTTGTTTTTTTTTCCTTCATCCAAAAGGGTTTTCTCCACAGCTTTTTCGTGCTTCCTAGTACAAAATTGAGAAGGAATCCCATTATCTAAAGAGGTTTTTCCTTAGAATATTTCGCATGGATTACCATTTGAGGCATCCCATTTTGGATACTTACTTTGGATTAGAGAAGCTACTGCGCTAAGAGGAATTTCTCTTCGTCTTGATTATTTGGTTAATATAATGGTAATATAGGTTGATCCTTTGGTGAATGGTTTTAGAGAAAAAGTTTTAAATTCTGCTGTGTTCTATAATTTCTAAAATCCTACAGTGGTATTAGAGCCTACCTATAAATACCATACTTTAAAACGAAGAATGTATGAGTATAATAGAAATCAACATGCTTAGGTTTTGTGTTTTTGAAACTTAAACACGGCATGATGCTTGTTTTCTTTTTCTTCAAAATTTTGTATAAAAGAGCATGAGATGTTCTTATGAATTTTGTTAAGAAATATGTTTTGAATTTTTGCTTTGTTGAAGAATATATTTTAATGCCAAACATGTACATTTTTAAAAGAAAAATCTTTTGTTTTCATCAAAAGGGTTTTTTAAAAGAAAAATTGTTTTGATCCATAAACCATATTTTTGTCTCAAAGATTGGGTTGTTCGACTCTCTCCAAGCCTGACTTTAAGTTGAACATGTTCAAATCATTGAGATATGATCTTATGATTAATGGGTTGGCTTTAACTAGAACCGTTGATTTATTGGACTCTTTCCAAGGTCAATGTGGACAGAGACTGCGTTGGGCTATGTACATATGATGTGTGAGTCAAGAGTTGATATGCCCAATGATTAGTGCTTATATCAACAGTTGATAACATTACTTGATGGTTTCATACATGATGCAATTGGTGTGAGATACCTACCATTTAATCCAAGATGTCTTGTTGGACTCTCTCCAAGGTAATTCAAGATGAGTTTTAGACATTGAGCATACATGATGCAATTGGTGTGAGATACCTACCATTTAATCCAAGATGTCTTGTTGGACTCTCTCCAAGGTCATTCAAGATGAGTTTTAGACATCGAGCCCACTAGGATAACTTATAACGGGTTCTGTAGGATCCAAAATGGGATTTTTGTTTTTTGTTTTGGGTTCGTAATAAAATAGTGGGAGTAATAATGCGCTATATTAAAAAAATTGTATATCATGAATTCATGTACATACTTTAACATGATCATGTTTTTACATCTAGGTTGATAGAATCATGAAACCCATCGTGAATTTATGATCAATTTGCGAGTCAAATAAGTTGACTGTGGCAAATTTCTTGGACTGGTTAAGAAACTTGAGAATCATTCTCAAGGCTGAACGCATAGCTTATTTTCTTGATGAGGCATTACCTAAACCCCATACTAATGATGCTGATAAGGACCAAGTGTTGGCCTATAAAAAGTGCATGGGTGATGGTGAGCTAACAACATATATCATGTTGGCTTCTATGGCACTCAAGCTTTAAAAGTAGCACAAGGCCATGGACGAATGGACCATGATCTTCCATCTAAGGGAACTATTTGATGGGCAAGCTGGAACCGAAAGGTTCAATGTCTCATGTTCGCTCTTTTGTTCCAAGATGCAAGAAGGGGCATCTATATTGAGAGGTTAGCAGCGCTAGGTTTCACAATGGATCACGAATTAAATATTGACTTAATTTTCTTGAGTTTAACAGATAATTACGCACCTTTCTTGAAGAACTATAAGATGAATAAGATCTCATCTACTATACCAGAACTGATCAACTTACTCAAGGCAACTTAGCCTTCTATCAAGAAAGAGAAGAAGGCTATGATGCTAGTGGATTCTTCTACGATTAAAGGGAAAAGTTCCATGAAGAAGAAACCCATTAAGACCGAGCGAGGTAACAAGAAAAAATAGGCCAATAAGGCAGAGAAAACTGCAACCAAAGGGACTTGCTTCCATTGTGGCAAAGACGGCCATTAAAAAGGAACTGCAAGACATATCTGGAGTCCCTAAAGAAGAAAAAGGCATATGATGCCTAAACTACTTCAAGTTTTTTCATTATTGAGATAAATATTGTTTCTATTAAAACTTGGGTATCAGATACTGATTGTGGCTCACACATATGTAATGATATGCAGGGCTTAAAGAATAGTAGACAATTGACCAGAGGAGATACAGAACTACGAGTCGGAAATAGAGCAAGAGTTACTACATTAGCTGTAGGAACTTATGTATTGCCTTTGCCTACTAGTTTAATTTTAGAAGTAGACAGCTGCTATTTCGTTTGATCTTTGATTAAAAACTTTGTTTCAATGTCGAGTTTGAAAAAAAAAAGGGTTTTCATTTGACATTTAGTAACAACTATTGTCACATAATGTTATATGGTATTCTTTATGACATTGGAATGTTATGCAATGAGATTTATGTATTAGGTACATCTGACCTGATTCTCAATATCGAAAACAACAACCCTAAATGCCTAAAACAAGATAATTAACTAACCTCGTATATATGGCATTGTTGTCTAGGTTATATAAGTGAGAAATGCATGAGCAAGTTACACGAAGGAGGTAACTTAGGGTCGTTTGATCATGCATCATATGACACATGCATCGCTTGCTTAAAGGGCAAGATGACTAAATCACCTTTTTGTGGAAAGGGTGAACGTGCTACTGACTTAATGGATTACACCACTATGATGCTGAATCGCCTAGAATTAAATTCGTGGCAATCTTGCAATATAGTGATCCCTAGGTCATATTCACGCATGGAGACTCACTTCTAACCACTAATAAATTGTTCTTGATACTTAAACATTAATTATAGAACACATAAATAGGGGGTTTATATTAACAGAATTCACTACAAAAAATTTGACTTTTGGTGGCGACTAAAATTGCCACAAAAAGTCTAAAAGTCATCACCAAAGGGTCTTTGGTGGCTACTATAGAGTCGTTGCTGAAAGTCCCATTGCTGAAAGTTTTTGGTGGCGACTAAAGGAGTCGCTATCGAAAGTCACCTTCAGATGGCGACTCCAATCGCCACCAAAAGTTATCTTTGTTGCAAAAAAAAAAGTTTCATAGCCAAAAATAACTTTTTGTGGCGACCAAAGTTACCACTGAAGGTCAACTTTAGTGGCGACTTTGAAAGTCGCCACCAAAAATAACCTTTGGTGGCAACTAAAAGTAGCCACCAAAACCGACCTTTGGAGGCGAATTTAAAAGTCAGTCGACCTTGTTATTTGACCCGGATTGGCCCGACAGGTCAACCTGAGACCCAACAGCCCGGTCAAGACTCATGTGGGTCTTGGTCGACCCATTGACTAGTGGTCCCGGGGTGACTCAATTTTTTGTTTGTGCAATATTCAAGTTTATTTGAAATTAAACCAAACAAATTCATACCTGAGATTCGACCCTGGGTACCTTTGCTTGAACCATATGTGTCATGCCATCTTGCTACCATTTCGTTTGTGTTATATAAGGGAAAAATATTATACATATATATATATATATATAATATGTTAAAATTATTTTAAGCCTAAAACCTAGCAAAACTAAAATGGAACAACATCTAACTTAACAAAAAGCAAATATATTATTACAAAAAGATTAAGATAAGAAAAAAATATAATTATATTTTGGTGGTGACTATGGGTGTCGCCACTGAAAGGTCTTACTTTTGGTGTAAAGGTCTTACTTTTGATGGTGACTATGGGAGTCGCCACTGAAAGTCCCACTTTTGGTGGTGACTTTTGAGAGTCACCACCGAAAGTTTAAGATATTTTAATTTTACAAAAAAAAATTGACTTTCAGTGGTGACTATTGAAAGTCGCCACTGAAAGTCCCACTTTTGGTAGCGACTTTTAAGAGTCACCACCGAAAGTTTAAGATCTTTTAATTTTACAAAAAAAAAATTTGACTTTCGGTGGCGACTATTGAGAGTCGCCACCGAAAGTCCCACTTTCTGTATCGACTTTTGAGAGTCGCCACCAAAAGTTTAAGATCTTTTAATTTTATGAAAAAATTGACTTTCAGTGGCGACTTTTGAGGGTCGCCACAAAAATTACCACTTTCAGTGACGACTTTTGAGAGTCACCACTGAAAGTCCCACTTTCGGTGGAGACTTTTGAGAGTCGCCACAGAAAGTTTAAGATCTTTTAATTCTACAAAAAAAAAATTAACTTTCGATGGTGACTTTTGAGTATCGCCACTGAAAGTCCCACTTTTGGTGCCAATTTTTGAGAGTAGCCACCGAAAGTTTAATATCTTTTAATTTGACGAAAAAATTGACTTTCAGTGACGACTATTGAAAGTTGTCACTAAAAGATGTACTTTTGGTGGCGACTTTTGAGAGTCGCCACTAAAAATTTCACTTTTCGGTGGCAACTATTAAAAGTCGCACCGAAAGTAAGGCTTTCAGTGGCGACTATAAAAGTCACCACTGAATGTGAGACTTTCAGTGGTGACTCTAAAAGTCGCCACCAAAAGTTAACTTTCAGTGACGACAGCAAAAGCACCACCAAAAGTCGACTTTCAGTGACAACTTTAAAGGTCGCCACAAAAAAGTCACAATTGAAAGTCAATTTTTTTTGTGGTGATTGCAGAATTGAAAACTATACTGTAAAACAACAACAATAGCGAAAGAGATTGACAACAACGCAGAAGATGCAACCAGCCACTATGATTTATGTGAGTGTAACTATCATCACTTAACTCATTGATTCAGTCTAGTTCTCATTTCACCATTTGGTTTTTATGAAAAGAAATCTAGAAAAACTTCCAGAATTTATATTGCTTCTAACTATAATCAAGAAGAACTTTATTAGTCTATAGCTAGATACAACTTTAATATACCTTAACCAAATTAAGTTAGGTAATCATCTAAGCAAGCCATTTCATTTTACTTATTCTTCCAACCAGTTAAGCAAGATTATATCTCAAATGCATATATTAAAACACAGTTCATATTCCTATAAATTCATATCAAAATCTAGTATTAACTTAAACACAAGAGTAGAAGAGAAAATGAAAATGAGATAAAATGGAGAACAAAACATTTATCTTACACTGAAAGCTTAAGTTACAACATCCCAAGTTCCGAGTGACTGATTACAATGAGATTTTAGCCCTCCATGAGAGAAAAATCACCAAGAGAGTAGGGAGAAAAGTAGAGGAAAATAGAGCTGTGAATTTTACTAAGTTATAGAAAGTGTATAATATATTTTGAGTTACAAAACTGATGCAAATATGCCTAATGGAATATTCTGCCCTAGATGCCCCCTTTAGTTGAATATTGGATATGTTGTTTTCTTTTGCATAAGTGGTAGCATCTTTGAAAGCAATGCAGTAGCAAAAAGCATAAAATAAGTGTGACAATTCTTTTGTGTACAGAATCTAAGGCGCACTTGCAGCTTCCATTTCTATGTGGTTGTGTAATTTGATTGAGTTGAATCAAGGGTACATAAAGCATAAGTTATCACGTGCAACTTCTCTTCTACTTTTTGTGAAAGTACCATCCCCACAACATAATTTGAAGCATCACACATGAGCTCAAAAGCGAGCAGCTTCCACTGTGGAGGTTGGATGATAGGAGGGGAGGTGAGCCACTTCTTTAACTCATCAAAGGCTGACCTGTAAGCTTCATCAAAAACGAAATCAATTTCTTTCTGGAGGAGTTTATAGAGGGTAAGAGCAATCTTTTTGAAATCCTTAATGAATCTCCTATAAAACCCTGCATGGCCAGGAACAGAGCAAACTTCCCGCTCATAAACGGGGTAAGGTAAAGAGGATATAACATCAACTTTTCCCATATCTACTTTTATGCCATGTGATGACACTATAAAGCCTAGAACTATCCCTTGCTTTACCATGAAATGACATTTTTCGTAATTCAAAACCATATTCTTTTCTACGCAACTCTCAAGAACTCTCTCCAAAATTTTCAAGCATGCATCAAATGAGTCTCCATAAATAGAAAAATCATCCATGAATACTTCCATATGATCTTCTAATAAATTAGAAAATATACTTATCGTGCATCTTTGAAAAGTGCCAGGTGCATTGCAGAGACCAAAAGCATACGTCTACATACAAAAATGTCGAAAGGGCAAGTGAAGGTGGTCTTTTCCTAATTTTTGGGTGCAATGTGAATTTGGAAATAACCAGAAAAACCATCAAGAAAGCAATAAAAGGAAGGAGAAAATGATCTTTTCTATTTACTTGGTTCAACTTTCTATAATCTATGCAAACAGGTCAACTGTTTTGAACTCTAATGGGCACGAATTCATTATTTTCATTTGTTATTATAGTCACCCCGATGTTCTTTGGTACCAGTTGTACCAGACTCACCAGCTTACTATTAGAAATAGGATAAATTATTCAAGCTTGAAGGAGATTACTTACCTCCTTGTTGACTATATAAAGAATCACAGGGCGAAGCCATCTCTGGGTTTGCCTCACTGGTTTAGCTTCTTCTTCAAGGAGAATTTGATGCATACACACAGAAGGACTAATCCTAGGAATGTCTGATAAAGTTCACTTAATTGCCTTCTTATTTTTCTTCAGCAAACTTATCAATTTTTCTTCTTGATCGAGACTCAAATTGTTGGCTATAATCACTGGAAGTTGGTCTCCTACTTTTTGGAAAGCATACTTGAGGTTTTCTAGTCATGCCTTTAACTCCAACCCAGGTAGTTAGATGGTAGACAAAATTAATTTTTGCGAAGTCACATCCAAGGAAGTACCTACACATTTAAATTGCTCCAAGACATAATCTTTAGCTAAAGAGGAGGAAGGGTCAACAGCACAATAAGAAAGAGATGAAGAATGTACAACATTACAGTTTAAGTTACTACACCTATAACTACCTAAAACATAAACAAAATCAATATATAAACTAGAGAAGGCAACAGAATCAGAATCAGAATTCAAATTAGAATTGTCAATACTTACAGAATTTTTGATTTTAGTACAAGCTTGACAAAATTCATAACCAACACAATTGCACTCAAAGGCATCCACCAAATAAAAAAAATTGAGGAAAATCTAAAATTAATTCAATCTAAAAATCCATGCAAGCATCTTCAACCAATGAATCCAATAAATTCACAACATGTATGTTGGAATGATCTTCCAATGGATGTTTCATGGCAATTGAGATATTGAAATCAATTTTGTTACATATAAAACCCCTTCAACACATTGATAATGGTTTTTTTGCAGTTTTTTGAAAAGGTCTACCAAGTATCAATAGTGGAAGACCAGGATTGTTATCATTTTCCATATCCAGAACATCAAAATCAGTAGAAAAATTAAATCTTTAACTCTTACCGAAACATCCTCAAGGATTCCTACTAGGTATGTTGTGCTCTCATTGGCAAGTTGGACTATTACTCCGGTTGACGAAATGACACCAATCTTAAGGCTGGAGTATATTGATTTGAGCATTACATTGATTGAGGCTCCCAAATCCAGTATAGCATTGGAAAATTCTATATTGTCTATGTTGTATGGTATGGTGAATGTACCGGGATCTTTACAATTTGGTGGCATGGGTGGCTGAATGAGTGCAAACACATTCCTCCCTAAATAGACTCTCTCATTTCCCCTTAAACGCCTATTATGAGTGCACAACTCCTTGAGGAACTTGTGTATTTGGGGATTTGCTTAATTGCCTCCAAAAGTGAAATATTGACCTCTATTTTTCTGAAGGTCTCTATAATTTCCTTATCCATCCCAAACTCGGGAGCTTTCCTTGATTGGGTTTGCCTATGGGGGAAAGGGAGAGGTATTTTCTGAACCACTTCTTCATCCTTTTTCTTTTGCTCTATACTGGATACGGATAAAGGAACACTTTTCTACATATCTAATTTTTCTGGGTTAGGTTCAGAAGGTGGAGCATCCACTTGCTTACCACTCCTCAAAATATTGGCACTAACATTACCTTTCGGATTTATTACTGGTTTAGAGGGCAAACTCCCTGAACCTTGACATTTTAGCTCATTTATTGTTATAGCCAATTAACCAGTTTGAGTCTCCAAGTTCTGCATATTTGTTTCTTTTCTTTGCTGAAACTGGAGAGTGCTGGTGGTTAGCTACTTCACTAAACCCTCAAGAGTAGGCTCAGGTTTCTTGGTTGCTGGAGGGGGTACATGGCTAGGTCCAAGCGAAGTGTATCTTGGTTGGGGTGGCTAGTAAGGAGGATTAGATGTATTCCCATATCTAAGGTTGAGATGGTCATGCCATCGAGAACTGTAAGTGGCAGAGAATGGGTCATACCTATACTACTATGGTTGCTACATAGGTCTATTAGGGAATATACCAGCACATGACTCAGTTGGGGTCTCTTGCAGCTAAGGACATCAATCTATATTATGTGTGTCTAAACGAGCATATACCACACACTGAAGTGGAAAGAGGTAATTGTGATCTCTAATTTAATGTTAATTACCTCACCTTTGAAGCTAACTCTTCCAATTTGTTTTCTATCCTTTATTGCTCCATGGGAGGTGTCCTCACTTCATTCACATTACTTGTTAAAGCACTTAATCTAGTTCTAAATTGTTGTGCATTCTGGGCCACCTTGGCCAACAATTCATTTGTTGCAGTTTGAGTCTTATCTACCAATGCCACACCGAAGCTGCATCAACTATATGTCTATCCATTGGCATCAATTCCTCATAAAAAAATTGGATGAGGAGCTGGTCTGAAATCTGGTGGTTTAGACATCTTGAACAAAGTTTCCTAAATCTGTCCCAGTACTCATGCTATGTCTCACCATTTGATTATCGTATCCTACTTATGTCTTTCTTAATTGTTGTTGTTCTAAAGGCTGGAAAGAATTTTTCCAAGAACTTTTTTTTTTTCAGGTCATCCCATCTCGTTATTGCAGCAGAAAGCAAGTAGTAAAGCCAATCATTGGCTACCCCATCTAATGAGAAAGGGAAGGCTCTTAACTTGATTTGTTCCTTTTTCACCCCTTGTGGTCTTATGGTAGAGCAAACAACATGAAATTCTTTCAAGTGCTTATGCGGATCCTCACTTGGAAGACCATGAAACTTTGGTAGCAAATGGATTCGCTAGACTTTAATTCAAAGTTAGCATCCAACTTAGGATAATTTATGCAAACTGGTTGGTAATGAACATCAAGTGCATTAAACCCTTTAATGCTTTGCTCAAGAATATTTTGAGGCACTTGTGCATCTCTATTATCTATCTTAATTGTCCTAGCTGACTCAAAACTAGTTAAATCTACCACAATAGACTCAGAATCTAACTTTAATTCTATACTACTAACAACAAGATCAATGAATTCAGACAAAAATTCAAAAATTATGCTACTCCTACTGCTATTCCTTCTTAATAGCCTATGGAAGGTCTTATCAATTTCAAGATCAAAGATGGATAAGTCCACTTAAGGAGACCTTCTCATACACTAGGAAGAGCAACACACACAAGGAAACAACAGAAACACAGAAAACAACAAAAACACTATAGTATGCTCTAGCTAATGAAAAACACCCAAAAATGAAGTATCTCAGAAAAATATGATTTTTCTTAGAAAAATCTCAATTTTTTGGGAAAAATCCTTTACAAGTTAGAGGCACATAAACAACAAATAGAACTTAAAAATAAGATCTACAAAAATCAAACTGAAAATCACAATTAATTGAAAAAAAGAGAAAAATATTATAAAATATAAAAAGTTGTCTAAACGTTGAAATTTGGCTGAGATAGGGTAGTGCTCCTCACGATAAAGTGGTGAGGAGTTCTGCTCAAAAAGGCCAAATTTGGTGGACTACCAATTTTGAAGTCAATCTAATTTAGTTTTTAGGCTGATTAATAGTAGCTAAATAAGAACTCGGGAAACTGAAAATTTGACTTGAAAAAACTGTAACCCACTTCCTATAGGAACGAACCACTTAAAATCAAACAAGAACACAGTAGAACAACTAATTTAACAACTCAAAAGTGAGATGGCTCCCTGGCAATGGCACCAAAATTTTAGTTCACGCCACTACGATGTCAAATTGCCCATAATTAAATTTGTGGCAATCTTGCAATATAGTGATCCCGAGGACTTATTCACTCAATGAGCCTCACTTCTAACCAGTAATCAATTGTTCTTGACACTCAGACATTAATTACATAAGACATAAATAAGGGGGTTTGTATTAACATAATAATTGCATAATTGAAAACTAGACTATAAAATAGTAACAATAGCAGAAAAGATTGACAACAAAATAGAAGATTCAACCAGCCACTAGCATTTATAAGAGTGTAACTATCATCAATTTAACTCACTGATTTAGTCTTGTTCTCATTTCACCATTTGGTTTTTATGAAAAGAAACTAGAAAAAAACTTCCAAAATTTATATTGCTTCTAACTATAGTCAAGAAGAACTTCATTATTCTATAGCTAGATACAACTTCAATTGACCATAACCAAATCAGTTTAGATGATCATCTAAGCAAGCCATTTCATTTTACTTACTCTTCCAACCAGTTAAGCAAGATTCTATCTCAAATGCATATATTAAAACATAGTTCGTGTTTCTACAAGTTCATATTAGAATCTAGTATCAACATAAGCACAAGAGTATAACAAAAAAAGAAAATGGGATAAAATGGAAAACAAAACACTTATCTTGCATTAAAAACTTAAGTTACGACATCCCAATTTCCTAATGACTAATTACAATGAGATTTTAGCCTTCCATGAGAGAAAATCACCAAGATAGCAAGGAGAAAAATAGAGGAAAATAGAGTTGTGAATTTTGCTTAGCTACAGAAAGTGTAGAATATGTTCTAAGTTACAAAATTGAAGCCAAATATGCCTAATGGAATATTTTTCCCTAGATGTCCCCTTTATTTGACTCCTGCATGTGTTATTTTCTTCTGCATAAGTGGTAGCACCTTTGGAAGCAATGCAGTAGCAGAAAGCATAAAATAAGTGTAGCAAAAGAGTTCTTTTAAAATTTGAGGTGCACTTGGAGTTTTCATTTCTATCAATGTTTGGGGAAGAGGAGGTTGCATGCATGGCAAAAAGGGGGGATAAATTTGAAATGAGGGCCCCCCATGTCCATGTCACTAAGAGAGAGGAGAACATGCCTAGTTAGCAAAAAGGTGGTGTCCAATAGCAAAAACGTCCACCTCAGTGCCACATTATCAACCATGCCATATCAACAAGAATTCTCCAAAATTAATTTCTGTAAGATACGCAAATAGATTAAATTGAGTCTTTAATAATTTAAGTCTTAAAATATGAAAATAATTCATTTTCCATCCAAAATTGATTTAGACCCAATAATTCACTTAGTGCAATAAAATTGGAGAATTTCCATAGATGAAAATGCAAATAGGCTAAGATAGGAACTAAAATGTATATAAAAAATGCTAGATATCACTTATTGGGTCCAATACATACCGATGTATGAGGATCAATGTCAACACACGACTAGAGTGGTTATGCCAACTTCATTACCTTTATCGATGACTATTTTAAATATGGGTATGTGTATCTAATGAGATACGAATCTGAGTCCTTTGATGTCACGTCCCACCAAGGACACGTGGCTGGCACGAGATTGAGGCAGGCCTCACCTGGGAACCTAGACCATTTTATCGAATCAACAAACATAACATTTTAATATAGACAAATAAAATAGATAATCAATTGAGAAAACCTTTCTTTCATGCATTCATATCCATCACAACAAATAAATTAAATGAAAGTTTAGAAATATATATTCTTCAATGTAGTTGTATCACATATAAACATCATTGTCAATTCATATTGACAATAAACCAAATCCCAGGCTACCTATGCAACCACAGAGAAACTCTAGAGTAGCAAATAAAAATACAAGAATAAGAATTGAATCATCTCCGAATTTAAATGGGGTCTTTCAAAATAGTTTGTTCACTTTTCACGCAAAATTCTCCATCAGACATATATTCAAAAAATAAAAATAAATAAATAAATTATACAAATGAGTCACATACTCGGTAAGCAAAACATTAAACTCAAAATAAAGTTGTCAATGATCTTTTTTATAATATGCATGTAATAAATAAATAATGATAAAAGAGATTTCAGTAAAGTATATAACATACCTGTACATCCCATTGTTTCTTTCAGTGCGCATCAAAACCTATTCGTATCATTATATAGAGCATTACTAGGTTAACGACAACAATATGCATACATAGATATTTACACACACATATACATATAATCATGCTCAACCACAACCATGATAGTTGCAACCTCAGAAATATTACATTCCAATCAACCTCTCACAATTCATGGAAATCAAGATGGATCATCCACATTCAAAACAAAGGCACACAACAATCAACTAATTCAATCAATTGCATACATTTCCCAAACCAACCGGATCGTCCAAGGTACCATTGGATTGTTGCTCGTGACCCCCGCTACACCTACCCTTATCACTCCATATATATATATATATCGCCACCCTTATGACTCCATGTTGATTTCCCATTGGGTGCACCACCATGCATTTTCTTTCTTTCTCAATCACAAGCATAGGCACATACACCGATCAAATCTTATATCATAAAACAAGTACTCATACACAACATGCCTCAACGTCCACAAATGAATAAATTTAACAATTAAGATATATCAAACATCAACTCAATTCACAAAATATTCATTTAGTTTATGCTCTTATCGTAGCATCATTCAAGTTATATGATGACATACACATAAAGGTAGTTGTATATGACTCTTAATATCGAGATTATAATCAACTTTTCATGCTTCTCAATCATAACGGAAAGATGCATCTAACATTAGCATAAACAATTATAGTTGAAAACTTGGAAATCAAAATATAGCTCACAAGTATCAATTTAAAGTTCATATCACAACAATCTATTATATAATGATATTCTTAAACTAGCATATTTTACTACTATTTATTAATAATCCCATACTTTAGATAAACTTTTTCACAGGCAAATGCAATTGCCAAAACTATTCTTATAACAAATATTGTTATAAATACTATCAAGCAACTATGAAAGAACTCATTTCATAGATATCTAATTAAGCATAACATCAAGTTGATAAATTACAAATATGGAAATAATAATATTCACAAAATAATTTAAATAATCAATTTAAACAAAATAAATTATTTTTCTTATTTGATACATTCATATGAAATTAAAACCTAGTTTGGTCCCTTTCTATACAGTTTATAATTTCAGTTAAAACCATTTTATCTTAAATTTTATTTTCCTATTAAGAACTATTCTATTTATTCACTTTGGTCCATGGTCTAAAATTTTTCTTCTATCTTTTGCATGAATCATATTTAGCTTCATATAGGTTCCTAGTCCCAAAATATATTTTTTCTAAAATTAAATCAACCCCTGTAAATTTTTCATTTTGTTCAATTTAATCCCTATCATGTATACAACATGTCCAGCTTTCAGTTTTGCTTTCCAAACCAGTCCAAAACTGCATCTTAGATGTTTTTAGGACATGTTTGATCATTTCCAACTCAAAGCAAGTCAATTAGTGAATTTAAACCAAGTTTTAGAAATTTTTAAGCTTCTACATAATACATCACGTTAATTGCCTATATTTTTTCTGCAGTTTTTTGGTTTTCTTCCTAGCTCTAAGGCCTGAATCAAATTAGGCTATGGTCATTTAATCCTCTCTATCCATGAAAAAGACTAAAACATGAAGAAAAACTCACCTTTCACACTAAATGCTCTATTTTCGTGTTCCTTCTTATCTTCTTAGTTCTAACTTTGGTTTTGCTGATACTCCACACTTTCAACCATGAAATTTTGCTCCTTAGATGCCCAAAAATTTTCAAACACTCTACTGCTGAATCCTTCCTTTTGGCTACACTTTAAAGACTAAAAAAAAAAATCTCCCTGTATTTACAAGTGAAAATAGAGTAGTATTTGCTCTCTCTTTCTCTCTCTCTGATTTGTTTTCAGAGGTGAAGAAGGAAGGTCTACGAAATTACTGGAGATGAAATAGTCATAGTATGCACAATGAAAGAATTGGATTTCTCTTCTCTATTTTTTTTCCCTATGGATGTTTCTCGGCTAAGTGAAGATAAGAGCAAGAATACACATGTATGGTTTTCGATTTGCCAACACAAGAGAGTACGTGCAGTCTGTTTAGTACTGCCATGACATTTCCCCTTAGTTCAAATGTTAAAATGCTCTTTTATCTTTTTTTTTTCTGTTGTCTCTTACTTAATAAGTAAAAAATCTCTCAATTGCTCATTGATAACATGCTTTTTCCATTTATTTTAGTCCCTATTTTAGTCCTTTTTGCCTCTTTAATTTTGTCAATTCTCTAATTTTATTATGTTTTGGAATTTATTGAGTATAAACTATTTATGGATTGAATGTGTCTCAATTATATATTTTTAGAACTTGAATTGTAAAATGCTCAATTTAATTCCTACAAATTTTAATTTTGGAGAGAAAAGTGTTGACATGGACAAAGATGATGATTTGGATGCTAATGTGGCACTTTTTGGGTGATGTAGATGCTTACTAGGATATGCTGGATGTGGGGCCCACTTGAACTCTTATTCAATGCCATGTAGTCAGAATTTTTGGGCATAAATATTAATTTTCGTAGGTCAAAAAAAAAGCATGGCTGAAATATTAATTCTGCTGCTGCCATACTTTTCTGCTGCTGTTCTGCTGCTGTTTACCATGCTGTTCTGCTGCAGAAATATTAATTTTACTGCTGTTTTGCTGTCAAAGTGCTGCCACATCATGGAAGAGGCATCTAAGGAGGCATCTAGGGCAGAATATCCCTTTAGGCATGTGTTAGATCAGTTTTATATTTGCAAAAATTGAAATTTATTAAGGAGGCTAAGTCATTTTTCAGAAAATGAGTCCTAGCACCATTTTTCTGCCTTCCTTGGGCAGCAGTGGTTGGGAGCAACATAGAGGCAACTCTCTAGCTTGGTTAGAGGGAAAGGAAGCCTTCCCACTTGGGAATGGCTCTCCTTCTCCCATTTTCCTTCATTTTCTTGCATTTTCCTTCATAGTTTCTTAGATTTCTGTTGTATTTTCTGTTTTCTGTCATGTTTTTCCTTCTCTTCCATGTAATTCTCTAAGTTTAAGGATTGATGCAGTTTGGTTCTATGATGTTTTGTTGCTGAACAATTTCAATTTTAATGCATTTTCGTTTAATGGAATGGATTTTACTGATTATTCTTCCTCTTGAATGTTTGATGAACCTTCAATGAGTTTGGGATTTTTATGTCTATGCTA
The DNA here is from genome assembly GCA_037074585.1 of Biancaea sappan. Classification (NCBI taxonomy): domain Eukaryota; kingdom Viridiplantae; phylum Streptophyta; class Magnoliopsida; order Fabales; family Fabaceae; genus Biancaea; species Biancaea sappan. The sequence goes on from CM073493.1 coordinate 30,505,146, forward strand.
GAGTTAGCTAGATATTGAGCTTGACCTTGTAATTTCCACCATAAATTAGATTATCTAGATATGGATAGTTTTATTTATGTGGCTTGAATAATTTTCTTGAGCTTCATGACTTAATTGAATGGTTGATATTGAATGGATTGTAATTTCAAAGCTTTTGGATTCAATCATATTTTAGAAAATTGGCCGATATTGAATGGATTGTAATTTAATTGAATTGTTCTTCAATAATTCAAAGATTAATTTGTCTATGAATTAATCGGATTAGACCAACGAAATCAATCTCATTTTCTTGTGTAGTCGGTCATTTGATGAAATGGAAATTGTACTTTAATTCATTTGGACCAATGAGTATTTTCTTTGCCAAAGTTCTATTTTATTTATTGTCCTATGAAGCTTGTTATTTATACCTGCATGCGATTGCTACGTATTTGTAATGAGGAGGACAAGAGATAACATGTCATATGCGATTGCGGGGCATTGATGTGATTAGGACTTGATCGGATTATATTTGAGTTATAGATTAGTGAAGATCTTCCTAACTATAATTTTAATATAATTCAGTCTTAGAAGACTTTCTAAGAATTTTAGATTGAAGATTACATAATAGAATTAGCCAAGAATATTCAAAGGAAAGGATGATGATGTACAATTCCATGGAATTTGTGACCAGTCCACATCTTTTCTCTGTTTTGTTTTCTATTTAGTTATTTAAATTTCAGTTATTTATATTGTGTTGTTTCAATCATCACCCCCCCTTTTTGTGTAATTTCTGAAATTTCCTTCATAAGTCTTAATAGCATTTCACTTAGCCTAATTGAATTTTATTTGATACCTCAATCTCTGTGGGACGATACTCTACTTATCACTTTATTACTTGTTGCGACCCAGTATACTTGCTGGAATTTTATATGTGCTATAAATTATACGCACCACTCATATGTATATATATATATATATATATTTAATTTCTTCTTTTCATATTAATCCTTTTAAATAATGATATTCCTACGTTCTAAAATTTCATTTTTTATAATCATAATAATATTAATAATAATTATCTAGTCGGGATTTTACACTTTGCTCATCCTTCAAATTGAACTCTGTCCTCAATATATCCAAAATTTAGAAATTTAATTTCTCGAAAAATTTTCTTTTTAACTTTAATGGTTCACCAAACTATTTTAAAATTTGGGATATTTCATTTGAGAAGTTTAAAGAATTCAGAAATGAAGTAGAGAAACAACTTGGTGAAAGTATCAAGACACTAAGATCTGATCAAGGTAGTGAATACTTAAACCTAGAATTTCAGGATTATCTTAGGGACAATGGGATATTGCCCCAGTAGACTCTACCTTACACACCACAACATAATGGTGTGGCTTAAAGGACAAACCAAACCTTGCTAGACATGGTTAGGTCCATGATAAGTCATGCAAAACTCCCAAAGTCCTTTTGGGGCTAGGCACTCGAGACCGATGTTCACATCCTGAATAGATCGTCCCAACCAAGGCAGTTAATATTACTCCATTTGAGAAATGGTATAACAAGAAACCCATATTATCTTACTTAAAGATATGGGGTTGTCCAGCTTACCTAAAGTGGATAATGTCAGATAAACTTGAGGCAAAATTTGATAAATATCTGTTTGTGGGATATCCTAAGGAAACAAGAGGATGTCAATTCTACCACATTTTTGTTTGTTTCAAGGCATGCTGTCTTCTTAGAGAAAGTGTTTCTCTTAATGAAAAAACAATGGGAGTATGATTGAACTTGAGGAAGATCAAGATACTTAAGCAGAAATAGAACAATTGCCTGCTCAAGAGTCGATAGACATAGAACATCTACTAGCTCAAGAGCCAGAGCCATTAAATTATTCAAGAAGAGTAAAGACCAAACCTTCCGTACAAGCACAAAATGCTTTGTAGATCTAGTAGGGTACATAGGGCTCTTGAGCGATATAGACTTCTCATAAGTGAACACAATGATGTACTACTTATAGAAAATGAGGAACCCATAACCTACGAAGAAGTTTTGAAGAGTTCAGAATTTGATAAATGGCTCAACGCCATGAAATCAGAAATGGATTCAATGTATGATAACCAAGTATGGACTTTAGTTGACCTATCTGAGAGGATTAAGCCCACCGGGTGCAAATATGTTTTCAAGAAGAAAACTGACATGGAAGGTAACATTGCAACTTATAAAGCAAGTTTGGTTGCAAACATATATCGCCAAAAATAACATGTTGATTATGATGAAACCTTTTCATTAATAGCCATGCTTAAATCCATTTGGACACTCCTGGCCATGGCAGCTCATTATGAATATGAGATTGGTTTGCGCCACTACAATGCCAAATCCCCCAGAATTGAAATCATGGCAATTTTATGGTATAGTGATGTCCCCAAGTCGTTTCACTCTTGGAGCCTTATTTCTAATTCACTAATTAATTGTTCAAATACTAAAACACTAGTTACAAAACACACAATTGGGGGGGGGGGGTTGTTTGACAGAAATGAAATTAAATTAAAAAATAAATACTAGACTATAAAACAGTAATAAAATAGATCTTCAACAAAATAGAATATGTAACCAGTCTTAATCTTTCCTGGAGATGTAATCTTCCTAGTTCTATTCAGATGCTAAGTTTTATTTCGTTTATCATTTGATTTCTAACTAAAAAGCTTAGAAAATCTTCTAGTCTAAATTACACTAAAACATAATCAAAGAAAACCTTCTCTGACTATATATTATTGTAACCACAGTAAAGATAATCAAATCATGTAAGAAGACCTTTGTTACATGCCATTTTCATCTCTTTCTACCATTCCAACCAGCCATGCTAGATAAATCATTATACAAAGCAATAAAAACTAATTGTCAAGTTCATGAAACTCTAATTAGAAACATTCATAAACATAACAGAATAGAGGCTTAAAGAATAAGATGAATACTGGAATAAAGTGAATAAAACTTATCTTATAAAGCTTAGGAACTCAGATTACAACTCCAATATGGACCAAGACTGATTACAAGAGGTATTTTGCCCTCTATGACAGGCAAAACCGTTAAGAATAAAGGAAAAAAATGCTGCTGCAACTTTAGATCTGAAAATAACTCAGCTACCTCTAAAATATTTTAGTTTCGCAATATAAAATTGCTCTAACAGATGCCTAAAGGAATATTCTATCTGAGATGCCTCCTTGGTGCTTCTTCCATGATGTGAACAGCAATACAGCAGCAGAAATCCAGTAGGAAAGTAGCAAACAATAGCAAAAACCAGTAGGAAAGTAGAAAATAGCAGCAGAAAAATGATATGCAGAATTAATATTTCTGCCAATGCTTTTTTATCAATGAAAAGTAATAATTCTGCCATAAATTCTGACTACATGGCATTGAAAAGGAGTTGAAGTGAGCCCCACATCCTAGTCAGCATATTCATCACCCAAAAGTGCCATATCAGCATCCAACTCAGCACTTTTCTCTCCAATGATTTAATTCCTACTGCACCATAAAATTATGACCAGAGATTTTTTTACCGTTGGATCATGCTCAAATTTGGACAGCTGGTTCATCATACGTGATTCTTAGTTTTCAACGGTCAGATTGGTTATTAGAGGTCAAGAGTGCGAGATATATTCCTCGAAACAGTAGCTCTGATCTTGTAGTCTTTTGAATCTTCTTGTTTTTCAATTATAAGTATAGTTTTATGCACTTGTTGGAGTTCTTCTCAGCATATGAATTTTCTAATATTTATTTTTCTGTAAGATAAAAATATGAATTAATTTAGGTCTTTGTCAATTAAGCTCTTAAAATTTTAAATTAAAACATATTAGCTCCATAATTAATTTATACCCAATAAATTTCAAATTATAATAAAAATTAGAGAATTGGCAAAATTAAAAAGGTAAAAAAGACTAAAATGGGGACTAAAATAAATGAAAAATGCATGTTATATTCAAAAAGAGAAACTCTAGGCTACCTATGTAATTAAAATGAGGACTAAACATCATTGTCAATTCATATTGATAATAAACCAAATCCTAGGCTACCTATGCAACCACAGAGAAACTCTGGAATAGAAAATAAAAATACAAGAATAAGAATTGAATCATCTCCGAATGTAAATGGGGTCTTTCAAAGTAGTTTCTTCACTTCTCACGCAAAGTTCTCCATCAGACATATATTCAAAAAATAAAAATAAATAAATAAATTATACAAATGAGTTATAGACTCGGTAAGCAAAACATTAAACTCAAAATAAATTATGCAAATGAGTTATAGACTCGGTAAGCAAAACATTAGACTCAAAATAAAGTTGTCAATGATCTTTTTTATAATATGCATGTAATAAATAAATAATGATAAAAGAGATTTCAGGAAAGTACATAACATACATACATCCCATTGTTTCTTTTAGTGTGCATCAAAACCCATCCGTATCATTATATAGAGAATTACTAGGTTAATGACAACAATATGCATACATAGATATTTACACACACATATACATATAATCATGCTCAACCACAACCATGATAGTTGCAACCTCAAAAATATCACATTCCAATCAACCTCTCACAATTCATGGAAATCAAGTTGGATCATCCACATTCAAAATAAAGGCACACAACAATCAACTAATTCAATCAATTGAATACATTTCCCATACCAACCGGATCGTCCAAGGTACCACTGGATTGTTGCCCGTGACCCCCGCTGCACCTACCCTTATCGCTCCATATATATATCGCCACCCTTATGACTCCATGTTGATTTCCTATTGGGGCACCACCATGCCTTTTCTTTCTTTCTCAATCACAAGCATACGCATATACACCGATCAAATCTTATATCATAAAACAAGTACTCATACACAACATGCATCAACGTCCACAAATGAATAAATTTAACAATTAAGATATATCAAACATCAACTCGATTCACAAAATATTCATTTAGTTTATGCTCTTATTGTAGCATCATTCAAGTTATATGATGACATACACATAAAGGTAGTTGTATATGACTCTTAAGATCGAGACTATAATCAACTTTTCATGCTTCTCAATCATAACGAAAAGATGCATCTAACATTAGCATAAACAATTATAGTTGAAAACTTGGAAATCAAAATATAGCTCACAAGTATCAATTTAAAGTTCATATCATAACAATCTATTATATAATGATATTCTTAAACTAGAATATTTTACTATAATTTATTAATAATCCTATACTTTAGATAAACTTTTTCACAAGCAAATGCAATTTCCAAAACTATTCTTATAACAAATATTGTTATAAATACTATCAAGCAACTATGAAAGAACTCATTTCATAGATATCTAATTAAGCATAACATCAAGCTGATAAATTACAAATATGGAAATAATAATATTCACAAAATGATTTAAATAATCAATTTAAACAAAATAATTTATTGTTCTTATTTCACACATTCATATGAAATTAAAACCCAGTTTGGTCCCTTTCTATACGGTTCATAATTTCAGTTAAAACCATTTTATCTTAAATTTCATTTTCCTATTAAGAACTATTCTATTTATTCACTTAGGTCTATGGTCTAGTGTATTCATGTAAATCAATGCCAGTACCAAATTTCTTTTGATAATTCTCATATCTTCTCTTGTTTGGTTTCTGCTGCTTTGAACTTTTCTACTATTCACACAAAAAATTTGTTTCCCTCATGACAAACAAAAAAGTCAAATGGCAGATTTTTGAAATTTCAAATCCATTAGAATCTTTTGAAAATAACTCTTCTAACCCATGTTTGAATCAAACTAAATCTTAAAATTATTTGTTTGATGAAACTTTATCCTCGTTAAAACAAATTGGAAAACAATGATCAATTAATTCTTAACTCCCCTTTGATAATAAATACTTTTGATAAAATAATGCTAATCCATCTCTACTACCTACTCCTCGTTTACTTTCTTTTGACTACCCCAATCTCCTAAATTTGGCCTTTCAGGCATTTACTAATCAGCCTATTTATGGCCAAGCCCCTCCTCTTACCATAAAGGATATAATGATCTCAGAGAGTGATCACTTGTAAAGCATTAACAAGCTCTGTACCTCACAAAATGCAAATATCACCATCTCATCCTCCTCCTCCTTAGTCACCTCTGTCTAAGAAATGAGGAGAATCAAACCACCTTGAACCTCCCCTTTGCATCATTACTAAGCCCTGCTGCTCCACTACCCCATTAACTTAGGGAAATCCTCTAATTGGCTTTATCATCCTAATTTAAGGTCCACCCCTTCTTTTCAGAAACACAGACCCAAATCTTCCTCCCCAAGAGAAAAAATCCATTCTTTAGCAAATCTCTTCCAATCATACCAAAGCCACTAGCCTCACAATTCTAGTTCAATTATGAGTTGGGAAAACCCAATGATAAAATTGCTAATCAACTTTTTGTGGCTCTGTGATTGGAGCTACCTAATGAACAAAGCCTTAATGGAACATTACCAGAGCACCAGTTGTGAGACATGATAAATAATTGAGCAAATAGGAACTTTCTTCTTCTTCTTCTTTCTTTACCAAAAATAAACAATCTAATGCCCCTTACATTTGGTTCCCTCTCTACTCGATCCACTCTCCTTGCAATCTAATGAAAAAATCCTAAAGCCCTATAAACACATCTCTTGTGAAAATCCTAATATAGGGGGATAACCATAGAGCTAAAAGGAGACCTGGTCCTAACAATTTCTCTTAATCCTCACCCATTACTCACCACTCTAAATATTGCAATAATATGAAATCCAATTTTTTAGATTGGAACATTAACTTCTAAGAGTTTTCATACCCTGTTTCCTTTTCCAACCTTTGCCACCTTTTGATGTCATCTTTCAACTCTTCTTTGATCCCATGAATATCATTTCTTGGAATGCTAGAGGCGCAGTGCAGATTTTATATATGCCTTTAGGGATATGAAAAATAGTTATTGTCCAGACCTGTTCATTATTATCGAGACATGTTTAAGTATGGGCTACTTCTATTATTAGCTCTTTGGGGTTTGAAAGATACTCTAAAGTTGACACTATGGGCTTCTCGGGTGGTGTATAGATTCTATGGAACTCTACTAACATCTTTGTTGATCCTATTGTGTTAACATTCCATGAAGTTTATTTTATGGTTCAGATAAACTCTTCTTCATTCCTTTTAACTGCTCTTTATGCCAGCCTTGTTTTTCAAATTAGAAAGCTTATTGGGATAGATTAACTCATGTTTCATCCCATATTAATTTGTCGTGGCATATTATGGGGGACTTTAATGAAATATCTCATCTTAATGAAAAATTTGGTAGAAATGTATCCAGTAGGATTAAAATGAAAACCTTTAATGACTTTCTTAATGCTACTAGCTTAATTGACCTTGGCTTTGTTGGTCTTAAATTCACATGGACTAATTGTAGACTACCTAATAATATCATTAGGATTAGAATTGATAGAGCTTATGCCTCTGCGGACTGGATCAAACTTTTTCCCTGAAAAAATAATTCTTCATCTCCTTCGCATCACTTCGTATCGCTCTCCCATTCTTTTAAAAATTGATCCAAACTTATCTTATGGGGTTAAACCTTTTAGATATAAAGTCTTTTGGATGAATCATCTATCTTTTACCCCATTAACCTACAAAATCTGGCATAATCCCTACTTTGATCTCCCTTTAATTGTCTTAATTTTCAAAAAGAATTGCATGTTTGGAATACCAAACTTTTAGGAATACCTTTAAAGAAATCAAGAGAACTAAACATAGGCTCAAAAGGCTTCAAGAGTGTTTTGATTATAAAACAAATAACCAACTTCTCAATCTGGAAAAATACCTTCAAAACCATCTAAAAAAACCTCCTTGAAAATGAAGAGAGTCTTTTGGTTAATGAAATCTATAATACAATGGCTAACTCTAGGGGACAAAAATATAATTTTTTTTGCAAGTTAGTGCTCTTAATAGAAGAAGAAAAAATAGAACTTGTTCCATCCAAAAAGTTGACTAATCTTGAGCATCAAATCCTTTGGAAATTGAAATGGAATTCCTAAATCACCTTTGACAGTCTTATTTCACCTCTTCAAATCAAACTGTAAATCTTGTCTCCCTCTCCTATAATGTCCTAACCTCCCCATTCTCAATAATTTCTCTCATCATAGCCTTATCTCCATTCCCAATGAGGATGAAATTAAATTTAATTTGTTTAGTTTTGGCACCTTAAAAACTTCAGCTGAGGATGGTTTTCATGCTATTTTTTTATCAAAAACATTGGGAGTCAGTCAAACATAAATTAATCCTTCCTATCTAGCATATTTTCCTCACAAAGTCTATTCCTTCATCCTGGGGAAAAAATTTAGTTGTTCTTATCCTTATAAATCTTCTAAATTATGACCTTTAGGACTTGGTAATACCTATTACAAAATGTTGGTAAAGCTTCTAGCCAACCGTCTTAAACCCCATCTCCATTCCATTATCTCTCCTCTCTAAGGTGTTTTTTACATTGGACGGCATGCTTCTGACCTCTTCCTTGTGGCTTAGGAAGCAATGCACTCTATGAACATATCAAAACCAAAGAATGGGTGGACTTTTTTTAAAATTGATTTATAGAAAACTGTTGAAACCATTTCTTGGAACTTTATTGAGGAAATCCTACCTCTCTTTAACCTGCCACAAGCTTTCACTGAAATCCTTATCTCTTGTTTAAAAATGGTAAGCGATACCCCCTTTATTTAATGCTAAAAAGTCTCAGTCTTTATTTCCTTTTAGATGTATTATGCAAGGTGACCCCATTTCACCTTACCTTTTTATTTTAGCTAGCTATGGAATACTTAACCGATTTAATCAATGACCAAATTAACCTAGAGAAAATTGATCCCCTTCAAATTTAAAAATTGTGATACTCCAATTTCTTTTCTTTTATTTGTGAATGACATTTTGTTATTGAGTAAAGCCACTCCTGAAAGTATAGATGCCATTCATTATTGCCTAACTACTTTCTCTAATGTAAGTAGACTATCAATTAATATAAAAAAAATCCAAGGCTTGCTTCTCTAGAACTGCTTCTGCTTAGTCCAAAGCTATGCTCAAAATGTCTTAAACCTAAGACATTGTAGTGATCTTGGCTTTTATTTGGGATATCCCCTAAAACCTATGTATAAACATAGAGACTTTAACTTTATCATTGATAAAATTAATTCAAGAATTCAGGGATAGAAAACCAATCTTTTCTCTAAAGGTACCAGAATTGAACTTATTAATTCTTCTATTTATGGTCTAGACTATTATATGAAGCCCTTTTTGATCTCGGGGAAAATAATCAATTTTGTAAAAGAATATAAGAAACTTCTTATAGGGTTATAATTCTAACTTGAGAAAAATCCACACTCTAAGATGTGAAGGAATTACTAATCCTAAAATATTGGGTGGTTTGTGGAAAACTAATCTTCTCCCCAAAGGAATCAAAATTGAACTTATTAATTCTTCTATTTTTGGTCTAGACTATTATATAAAGCCCTTTTTGTTCTTGGGGAAAATAATCAATTCTATAAGAGAATATAAGAAACTTCTTATGGGATCATGATTCTAATTTGAGAAAAATCCACACTCTAAGATGGGAAGGAATTGTTAAACCTAAAATATTAGGTGGTTTGGGGATTAGACAAGTGGCATAACAAAATAAAGCAATTTTTCTTATCAATGTGGAGAATTTATAGTTCCTTAAAATCTTTCCTTTCTTATACTTTCCTTGCCAAATATGGCCCCAAATTTCATAATAAAAATATGAATCATCTCTTACTTTCAGAAGTATTCACAAGATGGCTCATTTATTCTTGTTTTACACCAAAAAGTCATTAGGGATGCTAATTCAATAAACTTCTAGTATGCCAATTGCTTGGGAAAAAGTATTGGGAGTTAAGTCATTGGTCCTCTTCTTCTATCTAAAGAAGACAGAAATATTAGCTCATATTTCCCTGTTATAAATTTAGGGTGTAGTTGCGACCTTATCAATCTCTCTTTATTTGGCTAAACTCAATCTCCCTCAATTCTTCTTGTGTCCTCTATGTACTCTTGCTTCTTCTTTTATGCTTTTGGTTCTTTAGTGTTGCCCAGAAATGTGTCCTCCAGACAAGCATTTAAACAATCTCTCCTTATTAAATTGAATCTTTACAAACGTCAATGCTCTCCAAATCCACTTTGCCTTCTCTGCAACAGAAATCAAGAATCACATTTACACATCCTCAGGGATTGCACCATTATAAAACGAATTGGGATTTGGCTTCAACCCCCTCCCTCCTTCTTTGAAAAATATTTCAAAACCTGGATTAAAGATAATATGCTTAACATCAGCACTTACTTTTATGGTATACTGGTTCATGCCACTACGATGCCAAATCACCCAGAATTGAATTCGTGGCAATTTGCAGTATAGTGATCCCCAGGTCGTATTAACTCAAGGAGCCTCACTTCTTAATACTAATTAATCGTTCTAAACACCCAAACACTAATGAAGAGTACATAAACGTGGGGGGGGGGGTTTGTGGCAGTACTAATAAAAAAAATAGAACAACAACCAAATAACTACAACAGTAGCAACAGAATTTGCAAGGTATTGACAGTAAAGAGACTATGTAATCAGCCACTAGGATTCATGGGAGTGTAACTATCATTACCTAACTCATTGATTCAGTTTTGTTCTCATTCCATTGTTTAGTTTTTTATGAAAATGGTTCTAGAATAACATCTAGAATTTAATGCTACTAATTACAGTCAAGAACATCTCTCTACTATAACTAGATGCATTCAGTGAAAATCTCAACCAAACCAAGTTAAATATATCATCTAACTAGTCATTTCGCCTCCCTCACTTTCCTAATCAGTCAAGCAAGGTTATATCTTATATATATAAGTTAGTTTATGTTACATTCTCAAGCTCTAATCAGAATCTGACAGCAACATAAACATAACAGCAAAACAGAAACGAAATGAGATGAAAATGGAGAATAAAACACTTAGATTGCATTCTTAGTTCAAGCTACAACATCCCAGTGGTCTAGTGACTAATTACAATGAAGACTTAGCCCTCCATGAGAGCAAAACAGCAAAAACAGAAGAGAAAAACAGAGAGGGAAAGAAAGCTGCGAATTTTCTAAGTTACTCTCAAAATAAATGTGTCTTCTCATTTTTTAAAAAATGATGCCCTCAATGCCTTGGGATATTCTACCCTAGATGCCTCCTTGGTTGCCTCCTTGGTGCTTCTTCCATGATGTGGGCAGCAAGACAACAAAACAGCAGCAGAAAGACAGCAGACAGCAGCAGAAAAATAGCAAACAGCAGCAAAAAAAAGCAAACAGCAGCAGAAAAACACTAGACAGCAGCAGAAAAATATGGCAGAAAACATGAAAAAGGGGGGTGCATAATTAATATTTCAGCCATACTTTTCTGACCTACAAAAACTAATATTTCTGCCTAAAAATTCTGACTACATGGCATTGAATAAGAGTTCAAATGGGCCCATATCCAGCACAACCTAGTCAGCATCTGCATCACCTAAAAAGTGCCATATTAGCATCCAAATCAGCATCTTTGTCCATGTCAGCACTTTTCTCTCAAAAATTAAAATTTGTAGGAATTAAATTGAGCATTTTACAATTCAAGTTCTAAAAATATAAAATTGAGACACATTCAATCCATAAATAGTTTATACCCAATAAATTCCAAAACATAATAAGATTAGAGAATTGACAAAATTAAAGAGGCAAAAAGGACTAAAATAGGGACTAAAATAAATGGAAAAAGCATGTTATCAAATCCCCCACACTAGGCCTTTTGCACTCCTGGGCAAAATAATATTCGGAACACCAAAAGACATTAAATGAAAAGAGTGGAAAGCATGCTGGAATGGAATAGTTAAAATTTTGAAAAGATTTAGCACTTGAAGAAAATTATTCTTAAATTTCTAAGATTCCAAGCATCATGGCAATTTAATTTGATACGAATGAATTCAAGTAATTAGTCTCCTCAACAGGAATGTGTTTACTCTCTATTCTCTCAAGTGTCTAGGGTAAATCACTCGAAATTCAACTTATCACAGAATTCACTACCATAAGCTTGTCAAGAATCTAAATCTCCACTACTTGAATCACATACATGCTTGAATTATTAGGACTTTGGAAGGGTGTAAGGTTGGGTGAAGGAATGATTGGGAGGTAGAAAGAAATACACAAAACAAAGTTTAACAATAACTTAAAGAATTGAAGAGCATCAATCAATAAGGTTACAAGAGATTGAACTTTGAAATTTGGGCTCAACAATGCTACTTTTCTTTTCTTCTTCTTGCTCTTTTGTTTTGTTTTATTTTTTTTTATTCTTTTTTATTTTTATCTCTATATGGTATATATATATATATTTTTTTTGAAGAGTTGCCAAAAAAAATTTTTTTTTTTGAGTAGCAAAACTGAAATTCAAAACAGCCCACAAATCCTTTTTATTGCACATGCTCAATTCAATCTATTTTCAAAAGAAAGAGGTTTCTAAAGCTTTTCAAATATTAAGTTTGGGGAAAAGAAATGATTTGTTTTAAAGTGGAAAAAAGCTAGAAAACACAAGAAAGAAAGGTGGAAGTAAGGTACAAAGTGGCACACAATGGAAACAACCCATAGGATGGCTATTTGGCTAGAATAGTTACAAGAAACAAATGCCTAAATCATTTCCAAGCATGTACATGTAATGTAGCCTTAACAAAGATTCAAGACAAATTCTAGAGTAAAAATCATGATAGGGAATACGCACAACAAGAAAGAATATTATTTTGCAGTGAAGGCTCAAATTCTCACGGTTTAAAGACTATTACTAAAAATTCATTAAAAACAACGCCATTGCCATTTTACTTGAGTTCCTTAGAAAAAGAAGACTAAATTCTTTTCATGCTAAGTCAATTCACAACTTAATCTATTTCACCAAGCATGCTTTCACACAAAAACTTCATCAATTGCTCAAAAATAGAGTATAAAATTCGGACAGAACAGAGCAGCAAAATTCTGCACTGCAGAAATTCTGACGACTCAGCTTTACCGACATAGAACGACCCAAAATGGATGCGAATAATTCCAAATAAAATTCTACAACTAGAAGACATATAAAGCTTTAAAAACATGTAAAGAAACTAGCAAAATTCGTAGCCAATCAGTACAGAAAATTCATGCAAGATAGCTCAAAAATTCTGGACAGAAACAGAGAAAACAGAGGAAACAACAGGAAATTTTTTTTTTTAAAATCAGCTCCAATTAAATTCTTTCCCCCCATACTTAAACATTGCATTGTCCTTAATGAAAATTATTACTAAACATCAAATAAAATGAAGAGGACATAAATTAAAAAGGAGGGAAAGAGTACAGCCTTATCATGGAGCCAGAACATTGTAGAGTTGGATTTCCTCTACAGTTTCTTCTTTGAAGCCCTCGTAGAACTTCTTCAGCCTTTTCCCATTTACCATGAACTGCTTGTTGGTGGCCTCATTTTGAATTTCTACTGCACCAAAAAGGAAGACATTAGTAATAACAAAAGGGCCAACCCATCTAGAGCGAAGCTTACCGGGCATTAGCTTGAGGCGAGAATTATAGAGAAGGACTTTTTCTCCTACTTGGAATTCTTTTTTCTCAATTTTCTGATCATGTACAGCTTTTGTCCTTTCTTTATAGATGCGCGCATTCTCATAAGCCGCGAGCCTTAGTTCTTCTAATTCTTGAATGTGTAACTTCCTTTCCTTACCTGCTAGGGTCATGTCCATATTGCATTGCTTAACCGCCCAATATGCCTTGTGTGCAATCTCCACTGGTAAGTGACATGCTTTACCAAATACCAAACGGTATGGAGACATGCCGATGGGAGTCTTGAAAGTGGTTCTATAGGCCCAAAGTGCATCTTCAAGCCTCTTGCTCCAATCTTTTCTATTGGGCTATACAGTTTTCTCTAATATTTGCTTTATCTCTCGGTTGGAGACTTCCGCTTGCCCATTGGTTTGGGGGTGATAAGGTGTAGAGGTTTTATGCATCACTCCATATTTCTTTAATAGCCCTTGCATGTTTCTATTGCAAAAGTGTGATCCTTGATCACTGATTATGGCCTTGGGGATACCGAATCTGTAGAAAATATGTGAACGAAGAAAGTCTACAATAATAATAGAATCATCAGTTCGGGTGGCTTTTGCTTTTACCCACTTTGACACATAATCAACAGCAACCAAGATATACATAAAGCCAAAAGAAATAGGAAAAGGACCCATGAAATCTATACCCCAAACATCAAAGATATCACAAAAGAGGAGAGGTTGTTGAGGCATTTCATTTCTTCTAGACACATTTCCAGTTCTTTGACACCTAGAACAGTTCTTGCAAAAATCATAGGCATCCCTAAACAAAGTAGGCCAATATAAACCAGAATCTAACACTTTTCTAGTTGTTCTTTGGGGACCAAAATATCCACCACATGCAAGAGTATGACAAAAATTTAGAACAGATGCAAATTCATGATTTGGAACACATCTCCTAATAATTTGGTCACTACAAATCTTCCATAAATAAGGGTCATCCCACACATAGTACCTAGCCTCGCTTCTTAATTTGTTCAACTGATGTTTATTTTGGTATGCAGGCAATTCAAATGCAACAAGATAATTCACTAAATCAGCATACCAAGGCTCACTAATACCATGCAAAAGGGAAAAAGACTCATCTGGAAAGTGATCTCTAATAGGAAGATGCTCCAAAGGAGGTTCCAAAAGTCTACTTAAATGATCGGCTACTATATTCTCTGCTCCACTCTTATCCTTGATTTCCACATCGAATTCTTGGAGGAGTAGCATCCATCTAAGCAATCTTAGCTTTGCATCCGGTTTCTTCAACAAATATTTTAGTGCTGCATGGTCAGAAAACACAATTACTTTGGAGGCAAGCAAATATGATCTAAATTTTTCTAAAGCAAAAACAATTGCTAAAAGCTCCTTCTCTGTGGTTGTGTAATTTGATTGAGCTGAATCAAGGGTGCGGGACGCAGAGGCTATGACATGAAACTTCCTCTCTACCCTTTGTGAAAGCATTGCTCCCACAGCAAAATTTGAGGCATCACACATGAGCTCAAAGGGAAGCTCCCACCGTGGAGGTTGGATGATAGGACGGGAGGTAAGTTGCTTCTTCAACTCATCAAAAGCTGACCTGCAAGCATCATTAAAAATGAAATCAGTTTCTTTTTGGAGGAGTTTAGATAGGGGTAGAGCAATCTTACTAAAGTCCTTGATGAATCTTCTATAAAATCCTGCATGGCCAAGAAAAGAGCGAACTTCTCGCACAGAAGCGGGGTAAGGCAAAGAGGATATAACATCAACTTTAGCTTTATCTACTTCTATGCCATGTGATGACACTATATGGCCTAGGACTATCCCTTGTTCTACCATGAAATGGCATTTCTCATAATTCAAAATCAAATTCTTTTCTATGCATCTATCAAGTACTCTCTCCAAAATTTTCAAGCATGCATCAAATGAGTCTCCATAAACAGAAAAATCATCGATGAACACTTTCATGCAATCTTCTAACAAGTCAGAAAATATACTTATCATGCATCTCTGAAAAGTGCCAGGTGCATTGTAGAGACCAAAAGGCATGCGTCTATATGCAAAAGTACCAAAGGGACAGGTGAAGGTAGTCTTCTCCTGATCTTTGGGTGCAATGTGAATTTGAAAATATCCAGAAAAACCATCAAGAAAACAGTAGTGAGACTTTCCAGCAAGTCTTTCAAGCATTTGATCAATAAAAGGAAGAGAAAAATGATCTTTTCTAGTTGCTTGGTTCAACTTCCTGTAATCAATGCAAACACGCTAACTATTTTGCACTCTAGTGGGTACTAGCTCATTATTTTCATTTTCTATAACAGTTACCCCGGTTTTCTTTGGCACTACTTGTACTGGACTCACCCATTTACTATCAGAGATAGGATAAATAATGCCAGCTTGGATGAGCTTACTGACCTCCTTCTTGACCATATCAAGAATCATGGGGTTAAGTCGTCTTTGGGGCTGCCTGACTGGTTTAGTCTCTTCTTCAAGAAGGATGCGATGCATGCACACAGAAGGACTAATCCCAGGAATGTCTGCTAGAGTCCACCCAATTGCTTTCTTGTTCTTTTTCAGCAAACTTATCAATTTTTGTTCTTGATCAGGCTCTAGATTGTTGGCTACAATCACTGGAAGCTGGTATCCTACTTCTAAGAAGGCATACTTGAGGTTTTCTGGTAAAGCCTTCAACTCCAATGCAGGTGGTTGGATGGAGGATGGAATCAGTTTTTGTGGAGTCACATCCAAGGAGGCACCTACAAATTCAGATTGCTCAAAGACAGAATCCTTGGCTAAAGAGGAGGAAGGGTTAGTAGCACAAGAGGAAAGAGATGAATAATGTTCAACATTACAGTTTAAATCCCTACACCTACAACTACCTAAAACAGAAACAAAATCTAAGTCTAAGCTAGAGAAAATTGCAGAATCAGAATGCACATCAGAATCTAAACCATTATGTAAATTAGAATGCAATTCAGAATTGTCAGCAATTAGAGAATTTTCAATTTTAGTGCAAGTATGACAGAATTCAGAACCAGCACAATTGCATTCAAAGGCATCTACCAAATCAAAAAATTCAGGAAAATCAGAAATTAATTTAGTTTGGAAATCATCACATGCCTCATCAACTAAGTAATCCAAAAAGTTAACCACATGCACATTGGAATGATTTTCCATAGGATGTTTCATGGCATCTAAAATGTTAAAATCAATTTTGTTGCCAGCAAACTCCATTGACAAAGTCCCTTCATGCACATTAATAATGGTTTTTGCAGTTTTCAAAAAAGGTCTACCAAGTATTAATGGTGCATGGCCAGGAGTATTATCATTTTCCATATCAAGCACATAAAAATCAGCAGGAAAAATGAGATCTTTGACTCTTACCAGGACATCTTCTAGAACTCCTACTAGATGTGCTGTGCTCCTATTGGCAAGTTGGACAATCACTCCAGTTGGTGAAAGAACACCAATCTTGAGGCTTGAGTATACTGATTTGGGCATAACATTGATTGAGGCTCCCAAATCCAGCATAACATTGGAGAACTCCATGTTGCCTATTGTGCATGGTATTGTGAAAGTTCCAGGGTCTTTGCACTTGGGTGGCATAGGTGGTTGGATGAGTGCAGACACATTTCTCCCCAAATTGACTCTCTCATTACCCCTTAAGCGCCTCTTATGAGTGCACAACTCTTTGAGGAACTTGGCATACTTGGGGATTTGCTTAATGGCTTCCAAAAGTGGGATATTAACCTCTATTTTTCTGAAGGTCTCTATGATCTCTTTATCCATGTCAGATTCAGAAGCTTTCCTTGATTGAGTCTGTCTATTGGGGAAAGGAAGAGGAATTTTCTGAACCACTTCTTCATCCTTTTTATTTTGTTCACTGGTTGAGGATGAAGGAACACTTTGCTGGACATTTGATTTTTTTGGTTCAGATTCAGAAGCTGGACTGTCTATTTGCTTGCCACTCCTCAAGATGATGGCACTGACATTGCCTCTTGGGTTGATCACTGGTTGGGATGGCAAACTCCCTGAACCTTGACTTTTCAGCTCATTGACTGTTGTGGCTAACTGACCAATCTTAGTCTCCAAATTCTGCATATTGGTTTCTGTTCTCTGCTGGAACTAAAGAGTATTGGCAGTCAGTTGCTTCATTAGATCCTCAAGACTAGGCTCAGGTTTCTTGGGTGCTGGAGGAGGTGTATGGCTAGGTTCAGGTTGATTGTATCTTGCATGGGGTGGCTGGTAAGGGGGGTTGGATGTATTCCCATACTTGAATGCTGGATGATCACGCCACCCAGGATTGTAGGTGGAGGAATATGGGTCATATCTCTGTTGTTGTGGCTGCATGGGTCTACCAGGGAATATACCAACACATGACTCAGTTGGGGTCTCTTGCAGCTGAGGGCACTGATCAGTATGGTGGGTACTCAAGGAACAAATACCACAGACTGAAGGAGAAAGGGCTTGTTGTTGTGTTCTATGATTTAATGCCAATTGCCTCACCATTGAAGCTAACTCTTCCAATTTATTTTCTATCCTTTGTTGCTCCATGGGAGGTGTCCTCACCTCATTGACAGTAACTGTTGGATCACCCAGTCTGGTGCCAAATTGCTGAGCATTTTGGGCCATCTTGGCCAACAATTCATTTGCTGTAGCAGGAGTCTTATCCACCAATGCCCCACCAGCAGCTACATCAACTATGTATCTGTCCATAGGTAGTAATCCTTCATAGAAATATTGGATGAGAAGCTGCTCTGAAATCTGGTGGTTTGGACAGCATGAGCAAAGCTTCTTAAACCTCTCCCAATATTCATGCAGAGACTCACCATTCAACTGTCTAATCCCACTGATATCCTTCCTGATTGCTGCTGTTCTTGAGGCTGGAAAGAATTTTTCTAAGAACAACTTCTTCAGCTCATCCCATCTTGTTATCAAGGTAGTGGGTAGATAGTAAAGCCAATCCTTGGCTGCCCCATCCAGAGAGAAAGGAAATGCTATTAATTTGATCTGTTCTTATCCAACTCCATGTGGTCTCATAGTAGAGCAGACAACGTGAAACTCCTTCAAGTGCTTGTGCGGATCTTCTCCTGCAAGACCATGAAACTTAGGCAACAAATGGATTAGACCAGATTTTAGTTCAAAATTAGCATCCAACTCAGGATAATTTATGCACAATGGTTGATAATGCACATCAGGTGCAATCAACTCTTTAATTGATTGTTCTTGCCTATTTTGAGGCACTTGTGCATTTTGGTTATCCATCCCAGTTGTCCCAGCTGACTCAGAATCAGTAGACCCCAACACAATATCAGATTCGGAATCTAATTCAACTTCTACACTATTGATAGCAAACTCAACAATTTCAGCAAGAATTTTAGAAACTAGACTAGTTCTAATGCTATTACTTCTCACTAGCCTATGGAAGGTCTTATCTATTTCCGGATCAAAAGGTGATAAGTCCATGTTATGAGACCTTCTCATACACTAGAAAGGGCAAAAAAATCATAAGAAAACAACAAAAAGAACAAAAACAGCAAAATAAGCACAAAAGGCTCCAACCAAGAAAAATGACCAAAAATGAAGTATCTCAGAAAAATCTGATTTTTCTTGGAAAAATCCTTCACCAATTGGAGGCACAAAATCAAAAAACAGAACTCAAAAATAAGATCTACAAAAATCAAACCTAAAATCACAATTAATTGGAAAAATGGTTAAAATCATTGTAAAATGGAAAAAGTAGTCTAAACGTTGGAATTTGGCCGAGATAGGGCGGTGCTCCTCATGACAAAGTCGTAGGAGTTATGCCCAAAACGGTCGTGTTTAGTGGACTACCAATTTTTCAAGTCAATCCGATTTACTTTTTTTTAGCTGATGAATAGTGGCTAAAATATAACTAGGAAACTTGAAAATTTGACTTGAAGAATTTGTAATCACTTTCAACAATACCAAGCCACTTAAAATCAAAACGAACACAATAGAACAACTAATTAACACTTAGAAATGAATTGGCTCCCCGGCAACGGCGCCAAAATTCTGGTTCACGCCACTACGATGCCAAAACGCCCAGAATTGAATTCGTGAAAATTTGCAGTATAGTGATCCCCAGGTCATATTCACTCAAGGAGCCACACTTCTTAATACTAATTAATCGTTCTAAACACCCAAACACTAATGAAGAGTACATAAACGTGGGGGGGAGTTTTGTGGCAGTACTAATAAAAAAATAGAACAACAACCAAATAACTACAACAGTAGCAACAGAATTTGCAAGGTATTGACAGTAAAGAGACTATGTAATCAGCCACTTGGATTCATGGGAGTGTAACTATCATTACCTAACTCATTGATTCAGTTTTGTTCTCATTCCATTGTTTAGTTCTTTATGAAAATAGTTCTAGAATAACATCTAGAATTTAATGCTACTAATTACAGTCAAGAACATCTCTCTAATATGACTAGATGCATTCAGTGAAAATCTCAACCAAACCAAGTTAAATATGTCATCTAACTAGTCATTTCGCCTCCCTCACTTTCCTAATCAGTCAAGCAAGGTTATATCTTATATATATAAGTTAGTTTATGTTACATTCTCAAGCTCTAATCAGAATCTGACAGCAACATAAACATAACAGCAAAACAGAAATGAAATGAGATGAAAATGGAGAATAAAACACTTAGCTTTCATTCTTAGTTCAAGCTACAACATCCCAGTGGTCTAGTGACTAATTACAATGAAGACTTAGCCCTCCATGAGAGCAAAACAGCAAAAACAAAAGAGAAAAACAGAGAGAGAAAGAAAGCTGCGAATTTTCTAAGTTACTCTCAAAATAAAAGTGTCTTCTCATTTTTTTAAAAATGATGCCCTCAATGCCTTGGGATATTCTACCCTAGATGCCTCCTTGGATGCCTCCTTGGTTGCCTCCTTGGTACTTCTTCCATGATGTGGGCAGCAAGACAACAAAACAGCAGCAGAAAAGCAGCAGACAACAGCAGAAAAATATGGCAGAAAACATGGAAAATGGGGGCGCATAATTAATATTTCAGCCATACTTTTCTGATCTACAAAAAGTAATATTTCTGCCCAAAAATTCTGACTACATGGCATTGAATAAGAGTTCAAATGGGCCCCATATCCAGCACAACCTAGTCAGCATCTGCATCACCTAAAAAGTGCCACATTAAAAAATTAAAATTTGTCCATGTCAGCACTTTTCTCTCAAAAATTAAAATTTGTAGGAATTAAATTGAGCATTTTACAATTCAAGTTCTAAAAATATAAAATTGAGACACATTCAATCCATAAATAGTTTATACCCAATAAATTCCAAAACATAATAAGATTAGAGAATTGACAAAATTAAAGAGGCAAAAAGGACTAAAATAGGGACTAAAATAAATGGAAAAAACATGTTATCATATACCATGGTAAACAATTTTTTCTTTGCTTTAACACTGATATGATTATCAAGAAATGATAACGTTTTTAAAAGCATAGCCTTCATTGCCTAACTCTTAAAAAAATCCATTCTCTTTAAAGCAGCATAATTTCAGCATAACTTACCAACAAATCTCATGGTTCATTTATCAAACACTTTCTATCCCCCTCAAATTTGTTACTAGCTTGGAAAAAATCTAAGTATGACTGGAATAAGCTTAATACAGATGGATCAAAAAAAATGCAATCTCTGTGGGAGGAGTCATAAGATCCCACAATCGTTCCTAGATCATAGGCTTTGGTAAGTTTATTGGAAGTGGGACTTGCACTATTGCAGAATCCTAGGCTCTCTACATTGGCATCCACCTTGCTATTGATCTGAATATTAAAAAAAAAATTGAAATTGAAACTGATTGTCAAGATCTCTTTGATCTCATGAATAGGCATGAAACTGATTTTCACCTACTTTTGACAGTAGTTAATGACTGTAGGTTCCTCTCTCCAAGTTTGAAAATTTCAAGATAACAAGATTTGGAAGGACCCAGAATAATCGCGCATGAAAGTAATGGTTGGGTCCCAAGAGGGGGTGAATTAGGTTTTATAAATTTTTCACAAAACTTAATTGGAAGTTAAAATAATTTTCTGTAAAAGTACAATGTTTAGGATAATAAATACAATACAAAAAATCATGTGCTATCAAGATGAATAATTATAAAGAGTAGATATTAAAATGCACAAATTAAAGAGTGCGGGATAGAAAAAGAAAACTCAGAGATTTATACTGATTCAACTAATCCCAAGCATACATTTAGTCCTTAAGAAATCACTTTAGTATTTTCACTATAATTGCAAGTTTGATCCAGGTACTTGTGAACCACTACAACCACAAAAATTCTATCCGAGTATTTGCAAAACCATAATGGAGAATTTATGAATTCGAGCTCCTCCTTAACCCAAAGCAAGTTCTTCCAACACCAGTACTTGCATACCACAACTCAAAATAATATTTGTGTTGATCACAATCAACAATACAAAGAAACTCTCTCTAAAGAGTAGATGAATACAAATGAAGATCTTATAACTCTAATAATAGAGAATATGCAAGATTTGGCTCAAGAATGCTTTCTTTCCTCTCAAAGATGATAGAACAAGTTAATATCACATTGTAGTACTTTGTTATACCCAGAATCGTGTATCTAAGGTCATATATATAGCCTTCATTGAAATATAGCCGTTTATAGTTGTTACCCACTCTAAAAGTGAGTTCCTAGTGTCATTAGTCGACTAATGTAAGCCACTAGTTGACTAATGGCTAAAATATGATTGTTATACAGTGTTTCTGGGCATTAGTCGACTAATTAGGGTCCATTAGTTGACTAAAATCTTGTTGACTTGGAACTTTTAAGCTTACTTTAGAAATTCATAACTCTCTCATTTAAACTCCATTTTAAACAAATAATATATCATTGGAAAGCTCTTGGAGTCTAGTTCCAAATGAAACAAGTTTCATCAAAAATTATCTTTTGTTTAAGAGATATGATCAAAATACTAACCGAAGATCAGCATAAAATAATGCTTGAGTGCAGCCAAGTCAACTTTTAGTTTTTCAGAGTTTAGTTTAAATGGTCATATCTTTCTCATTTGGACTTCGTTTTGAATAAATAATATACCATTTGAAAGCTCTTTGAGTCTACTATCAAATGAGGTTAAGATACTTGAAAAATAGATTATCAATTTAAGAGATATGATATAAGGAGTGACCAAAGGTCAAAAATCAACTTTTGTCAAACTTTATATCTTAGTATCTTTTTGTTCAAATCATGTGATACTTGTTCAAAAAGCTTGAGCCAATGTATGCATATCTAAATCATTGAGTTTCACAAGTTTAATAGCCTATTGTAAATATACCTAATATAAGCACATAGGCTATCTTGATGCATCTAAACTTCTAAGACTTCAAATCTTCTAGTTCTTCATTTCTTGGAGCTTTATCCTTGCATGTTGTTTTCCTTGAGTGAAGCATGATGTTGGTTTTCCTTTTTCTTCAATCCAATGCTTACTCTTCTTGTTTTGAACCAACCTATAAAATATATCTTACTTGCAAACCAAATGGTTAGTTCAATTCATAATAGATAGCATGATTCAACATATGAAACATTACATATTAAATAACATAATCATGCTTAAATACTTGTAGCATATATATGATAATTAACCTTTATATATTAATGCTACATTTCAAATACATTTATCATCATCAAAATGGCTCTGACATTCCTACAGGGCCTTTAGAGGGACCTCTTCCTATTGTAGTGCTACAGTTTACAACATTAGGAGAGTGCCTACCAATAACACCTTTTCTCTATAGTCTATAGGGGACCTAATGAACCAGATGCTTTGATACCAACTTTGTTACAACTCAAAATTGGGCACATGACCAGCATGGGATATAGAGGTAATACCCCCCATAAACTGTAAGGCTCGAAATATATCGTTGGCATATCTTCTTATAACCTGAATGTCACTTTCTTAAATTCATTCGACAATCCTTATTAATTGAAAATGTCCACATAACATTACATAACCTGATGGGACTCAGTAAATTCAAGAAATTTAAATCTTCTTTGAAGAAACACATTAGTTGTTAATTTTTTTTTTGTATAGCCATTTTCCCAAGACCTAGGTGACCTATATGACTACAGAGCTTTGTAGACAAGATGAGCATCAAACTTTTTCATAAAAACCTACATGGACCAAAAGGGCAAGACAAGTGAATACTCAATACTCTTCCAATAGTTGCGCTTCACCTGCGAAAAGAAGGTGAAGCTGAACTGACCTTGTATCATCTGACAGAAACTAAAACTATAATGGCATGAGTTAAAACTTAGTGTGGATGGGCTACCCTATAACTATATGTGTATATAGAATATGACGCACTTAATAAAAAGAGGCAAAATACAATCATGTACATATATCAATATATGCATATATAATCCCACATACACATTGTTTACAGTGATTTTTAGTTTAACCAGAATCCACCAACAAATGTCCTATGTATCAATTTGTTTACGGTGATTTTTGGTGAAAACTAAGTTTCACAACAAATAATGAAAATCGAGAGGCTTGAAATGTACTGTTTGTAGAAAATTTAAATGAAAAATAGTAAAAAGCAGAAAGAATGTGTATAAAGGAAATTACAGAATGTAACTGCAAAAAGTAAAGAGCATAAAGTAAATGACGGAATGTAAATGACAAAAAGTAAATTGCAAAAAAGTTTAAATGAAAGCAATAGTGGTAAAATTATAGGAAGTTAAATGAAAGAGATAAGGATTGGAATAATAAAAGATTTTGAATTAAATTTGACTGGAATGTAAGGTGGGAAGCATACTTTGATGTTGATCTTTAATCTGCTCATTTGAGATGTTAGGATTTTGATCAAGAGTTACTAACCCCCTTTACAACAAATATCTAGTGTTTATAGGAAAATACAAAGACAACTACATATCTACTTAATCGCCACATAAGTGAGGGTTTACAATGCTCAACACAACTACCTAAACCCAGGTTAGTGACGATTTTCATTTTTTGACGCAACTGCCTTGAATTTGAGGGATTAACTGTCTTCGACGTCTTCTATTTGACAACATGTCTTGCCTTCGATGTTCAACAGCTAGGTCATATCGTTAGTCAGCATATCCCCATCATTTGACAATTTTGGTCTCGACTTGTTTGTCGACTAACTCTTTGATCTCGTTTGTCGGGTGATGTGCTTCTGACAATGTAATTAAATTATTTCGAATTCACATCCATTCTACTATTTTTGCTATCGAGTTTGTCTCTGTCAAATTACTGACCTTTGTCGAATTTTTGTGCTAGATCATTATTTTGATACTTGTACAATCATCACTATTTTGTTACATTACTGAGGACGATTACTTGTCAGTCAAGCTACCAATCTTTCATTAGCAAAAAAATATATTTTATTTAAAAATAATCATCTAATAGATCCCCCCCTAAATTTTTATTCTCGACGGACATAAAGAGATTTGAATTTTAAATGGCCTTGTAACTGACACCGAATTTCTTGTGATTTTATCTCAGGATCATTATTATCTCTAATATGGGAGCTTTATCTTAATACTAAGCCGTCACTGCCTTCTTGACATTTCGTGCTCCTCAAGTCCTTTAAAACCATAAACCCTTGTCGTCAGGCCACTTACACTGTTGTTCACGCTATTTGCATTCTTTATAAGTCGTTCCTTTTCTAAGAAACTTTCAAAAAACCTTCAACCTCAAGTTACTGTCAATAATGACATCTTCTAATGTTGGGCAGTCCACTATTGTCAAGACACATGAACATAATTTATGACCCAATCATGGATTGTTTGGAGTTCTGGCAAAAACGAAGGTAATCCTCCCTGTTCCTAACTTTTCTTCAACTCATTCTCTTGTGCTTATGGGACCTGTGCTATCTCTAGAAACTTTCTTGACAAATCTTCAACGGTGTTCCCCTGCAAAACTCCTAAAGAAACTATTCTCGCTTCAGGTTCGACAATACCTATTCACTACTTTCAAAAGGCCAAGAGGATGTTTCAGACACAGTCTTCTCGAGTTGATAGATATCACGCCTGGCTTGACAAAATGCAAGCGCAAAAAGGTGAATGTTGGAAAAATACAGGCCTTTTTTATTTCATTCAGCTCTCCCGACACACTATCAGAATTGAGTCTGCCATGGTCAGAGCATCGGTCTTTTTCTGAAAAAAGACCACAAACAACTTCCATTTTTCCTATGGTATGATTAGTCTAACGCATTTCAATGTGTCAACCATTACGTGCCTTTGACCAGATGGAAAGGTTATTCATCTATTCCTTCAACCTTGCTAATCCATAGATGTATATTCCCCTAAACACATCTCATTTTATTCTTTTCTAAATTTTCATCATAAAAGTTCATTCACTATGTCGAATGAAGAACATGTTTCTGTTCTTCTCTTTTGGCTGTCGGTTTATGCCTTTGGTTCAAAGTCTATAAATATAGCCAAATCCATTCAACCTTTGGCCAACCTCATCCACGAGGGTACCCAGCTTATCCTAAGCCAATGGCTACTTGCCAACCTTTTCCAGTGCATAAGCCAAATGATTGACAACATTAGAGCTTAGTTAAAAAAGGGAGAATGTCGAAGACCCTATTTGGCTGCTTCAGTTGTTGTTAAATGTAATTTTGGATCAACATCTAATTGATAAGCCTCTGAATGACGAGTTGGCTAGTCACATTTATAGTTTGTATAGACCAAAGCTCTATTATTTGACATGTGACTCCCTTACGAAGGACAAGAAGCAAAACTTTTTTCATTTTTTTAAGATTTTTCATGTTATTGCAATTGATTTGACCAAAATAAATTTTGCCCTATTTGCTCAGCATCAGAAAGGTCCCAAATGGTTCACCCGACCAATAGCATCTGACAAAGAAAGTCTTTTGATCTGGTCGAATTTTCTCTGTCAACAGATCGTTTTTGTAGGTGCTCATGAAATAGAAGACACCAGTTTTTATGTCCATCTACCAAATAAGGTCGCTCGATAGATGGGCCTCTACCAATCGATTCCAACATCCTACTCATCAGCTCCAAGCAACCATTTCTGTTTTGACATCCTTGTTGATTCTCCTATGTAAAAACACAACCTAGTGTCGAAAACTAAAGATGGGCACTTGGAGGAAATCCTGGCATTTGAAAAATTTTACAAGATAAAATGAAATCCTTGCTATGATCATTGGATTGTTCAGAATGTAGAGGAAATCATAGCCAAATGAAAATAAGAGCACAGGGCCCGACATGGTTTTGGGTATTTATAATTCCCTGATATTCCACCTAAACTTATTAAAAAAGTTTCCTTTTCGGACCCAGTCCCATTGCTTTGTGCTCGTTTTGGTTTGGCTAATGTATTTCCTGGGGAACCGACAAGGGCAGGTAACTTTAAATTTGTCAAAAGGTGTCTATCTGTCACAAACCTTTTTCAAAGAAAGAATGATGAAGTTACTTTCACTCATCGGTTTACCCTTCCATCTAAATAAACTGATGCTGTAAGGATTACTACTAAATTTCCCCAAGGTATATTATCTTGTTTATTCAAAGGCAAGAATCATTTTTTACCACTCAAATTTTTTTAGTTTATTTGCAGCTCTCCCCTTAAATGAGACTTTGACTTGTAAGCAGCCGGTGAAGCAATTAGTCATTGTCGAGTCCAAAGAAGAAGAAGAGGAAGATAGTCAACCTCTTCAAAGGAAAAGGAGATTGGTCAAAGTGAGTGACCAATCAACAACCAAAATCAGTGACCAATCGGCTGCTTCATCACCACAATCCAACAAGTCCAAAAAGGAAACTACTAGGCAAACAAAGAAAATGCTCAGACAAGAAGAAAAATAGTTTTTTCCGATGTCAAGCATTCACCTAAGAAGCCCGAAGCACGCAAAGGCCTAGTAGTTTCTGACCCAACCACTGAGCCTTATGGTTCATGCCACTACGATGCCGAATCGCCCAGAATTGAATTCGTGGCAATCTTGCGGTATAGTGGTCTCCAAGTCGTATTCACTCAAGGAGCCTCACTTCTAATTACTAATTAGTTATCCTGAACACCTAAACACTAATTAAAAGCACATAAATGTGGGGGGGTTTTGTTGACAGTAATAACAGAAGTGGTAACAAAACAGCAACAATGAACAATAACAGCAAAATATCAGCAGAACAAGTTTGACAATAACAGAAAACCATGCAACCAGCCATTAGGATTTATGGGAGTGTAACCATCATCACTTAGCTCATTGATTCAGTTTTGTTGTCATTTCACCACTTGGTTCTTTATAAAAAAGAATGATTCCAGATTAACATCCAGAATTTAATACTACTAACTATAGCCAATAATATCTTCGTTTCACTCACTTTTTTAATCAGTCAAGCAAGGTTATATCTCATATATAAATTTGTTTATTCTCTTTCAAATTCAAACCAAAATCTGACAGCAACATAAACATACAAGCAGAACAGAAACAAAATGAGATGAAATGAAGAATAAAACACTTATCTTGCACCTTCAGTTGAAGCTAAAACATCCCAAGGTCCTAGTGACTGATTACAATTGAGATTTAGCCCTCCATGAGAGTAGGACAACAAAACAGAAGAAGGAAAATAGAGTACAAGAGAGAGTTACGAAAATTGCTAAGTTCATAAAATAAAAGTGTCCTCTGATTTTAAAAAACTGATGCCTTCAATGCCTTAGAGAATATTCTACCCTAGATGCCTCTTGGATGCCTCCTTGGTGCTTCTTCCATGATGTGGGCAGCAAGACAACAGCAGAAAAGTGGCAACAGCAGCAGATAAATTACTCTACTGCTTTGCTATTTCTGTCTACTATTGATTGCTGCAAGAGGTCCATGCTGTCAAAACAGAAATTACATTCCCCTTTGCTATAAAGTGTAGAACAGTGGGGACCAGAAATCCAGTCAGCCCTAGTCAACCATTCAATGCCCAGTCAGCATGTCCAGGTAGCCTCCAAGTAAGCAAAACGTCAATGTCAGCATTTTTCTCTCCAATAATTAGATCTGAAATTAAGCACATGAATTAATTGGGATAAAATTATGAATTTGAATCATATTAATTCTATAATTAATTTACACCCAATAAATTCAAAATATAATAAAATAGGAGAGTTGGCAATATTGAAATAGCAATAGGACTAAGATAGGGACTAAAAAGTATATAAAAATGCCCGATATCACAAATCAATACCAAACTCAATATCTCTTTCTTGTGGTAATCCGGGTAAATCTTCTGAGAATACGTCTAGGAATTCATTAACTACATGTATATCTTCTAACTTCTATTCCTTCTTTTCTAAATCTTTGACAAAAGCTAGGACTCCCTGACATCCCTTTCGTAACATATGCCGAGCACTTAACATAGATATCATGTTGTAAGGTGCATCACTTCGATCTCCTTGAAACACAAGATTACTCCTCCCTGATATATTAAAGGAAATAACCTTGTCACGACAATTTATAGTTGCATGACAAGAAGATAGCCAGTCTATCCTCAAAATCACATCAAAATCTAACATGTTGAGAATCATAAGATCTGCTCAGTTTCCATACCTCTAATAATTATATTACAAGAATGATAACTTATTTTAACTACCCAGGTTTCTCGCATCAGTGTGGAAACCAAGAATAGTTCCTTAAATGTTATAGGATCAAATTCAAACTTCATGGCAAATAGAGGTGACACATACGAATGAGTTGAACTGGGATCAAACAAAATATATGCAACAAAAGCATTAATAAATAATATACTTGGAACTACAACATTGGATGTTTGAGCATCTTGTCGGATTAGAGCATATACTCTTGCATTTCCTCTGCCAGCAGCTTGTTTTCCATGGTCTCCTTGGCCTCTTCTAGAACCTATTCCCATAATACCCCCTATTGAAGGGGTCGTTGTTTGAGTAACAGAAGTAGAAATAGATTGTGGTCGAGGTGGCCAAGTAGACCCTTGACCTAGTTCTGTCATGAGCTGAGGGCAGCCCTTTATAAAGCATCCCTTTTGTCCACTGTTAAAACAGCCTGTACCAATAGTATTTAACCTGCATTCTCTGAAGTAAAACTTTCCACATTCAGGATACTGAGGTTTTTCCCTTATAGTTTGAGTACCTCATCTACTAGACGAACTGAAACTGCCCCTAATCTCTGAACGAGGCTTAGCCACACTGGCTGTGGAATAAGATGACTCAGAAGGAATTGTTGGAGCATGCTATGATGCAGTAAAGGGTTTCAAAGTCCCTGAGTCTTCCCCTTGATCAAAAGATCTCCTATATCTAGCTTTCTTCTTTTGTCGGTATTCTTCCTTATCCTTTGACCTATTTTCCATCCTTTGGGCCACATCAACATCTTCTGAGTATGAAGGGTAATCGTTCATATTGGAACCAACTTGATCATATAAGGCGTCGTTCATATTGGAACCAACTTGATCATATAAGGCGTCACGAAGTCCTTCCATAAACTTTTCTATTTTTTTTCTTTCAGAAGGAATGATTTCAAGGGCATACACAGATAATTTAACAAATTAAGCAGAATATTCATCAACAGTTATGGGTCCCTGCCTTAGATATAGAAAATCCCTTGCCTTAGATGATCATACACTTGCTAGGAGAATTTCATCCATAACCAATCTGTAAAACTCCGTCCACACAACTGGTGGTGCACTTTGAATTCTCGCTTTCTTCCAGTTCCTCCACCATTTACCAGCCCTACCCTTCAGCTGAAAGGAAATGAATTCTACCTTTTGAGTAAGAAAACACCCTATAACATCATAGATTCCTCACAATCTTCAAGGAAACATTGTGGGTCCTCTTTGGGATCTTCCCCTGAAAAAGTAGGAGGCCTCATTTTCTGTAATTTAGACATTTTTACTTCCGTTACATTAATCCCTCCAGCTAACTGAGCTGGTGGTACAATTTCAACTTTAACAATAGGAGGATCCACTGGTAAGTTAGCTTATGCTGCTTAACCTCTCATTTCAGTCTCAAACCGGTCAAATCGTTCATTCATTAGATTAATCATATGTGCAATAGTTGCATTATCAATCTGAGCGACTAGTTCGACTCTCTTTGTTTGGCCACTAGCTGCTCCCTCAGTATTTTGAGCATGTAAACTTTCAGTATAGTTAGGATCGTCTTGCACATGTACTGGTGGAATTATAGCGCTCCTTGGACCCACGTGCTCATTATTATTAGAAGATCCTTCTGACATTGAATTGTCAACGATCTACACACATAACAAATACTTTTTAGGCATATATAAAATATCACTTACTAGCCCCACTGAAAAGTTATCTATGAAATGACATTATACTCTACAAGGTCTTTTATGGAACCTAATCCTATGGTCATGCCGCGGCTCATGACAATAGGGAAGGCCCACAAAGATCACTTTGCTCTGTACTCTATAGGGGACCTGTAGAACCTATCCTCTGATATCAAATTGTCATATCCTAAAATTTGAACATGTGAAAGATACTATTTTTAGGAAAATCCTTAGTGGTATCCCGAAATCCTGGATAATCTCAATGTCCACAACTACTCATTTGATAAAATTCTTAAACATGAGTTATTTATATAAACTCCAAAAAGTTTTACAATCAACATTTATCATTCATTCCACACAACTGAATTATAATCATCGGATAAACAAATACAGGCATACATAATCTAATATGTTTATCTCATCGCAAGCCTAGGAGACATATACAAAGTACAGAGTATTCCTAATATTCACATTAATCAGTATTGGTATCCCATCAGACAGAATGGAGAATAACTCCAAGAGGTTTCTAATCTTCAATCGGATACTCTTTTTCCTTGTTTACTGTGTCTGAAAAGATAATCATAAGGAGTGTGAGTTTATTTAAAAACTTAGTAATTAAATAACTGTACTATATAAACTATCAAAAGTACAAATACCACATTTACTCATATAATCAATTGTCTTATACATCGAGTAGTATAGGACTCTAACCCTTTGAAACTTGTGAATAAGGTTTCATAGATATACACCGAGTAATATGAGACTCTAACCCTTTCAAACCCGTATTTATAATTTCATCTCTTTACACTGAGTAGTATGGGACTCTAACCTTTTCAAAGTCATGCATAGGTTATACATTGAGTAGCATGGGACTTTAACCCTTTCAAACTCATGTATTATATCCCGCAGATCGTTGATCATTAATAAAATAGTGAGAATTTATCACATAGTACAATTACCATGAAATAAATTAATTTATACATACTTTTATTCCTTTGAATTTCTGTAAAAAAAATACCAATCATCATATACTGTCACCTGAAAGATTGATTGCTTAATATCCAACTAGCTGAGCAAGGTTATTCACTTACTTAATATTTGTCCAAATTTACCTTGTTCCACACTAGAATTTGTGTAGAGAAATTTCTTAGTAAAAGATATGACAAGGAAAAATAAGAAAGGGAACAAAATTATGAAAATATGCAATATTTTCTGATTGCTACAGTAACGGTCAACAGTCAACATAGCTACAATAACTTTGATCAAAGTCAATGCTACAGTACTGTTGACCAAGTCAATGCTACAATAACCGTGAAAATTTATAAATTTTTTCTCAATGAACAGTATTTTTCTACAAAATTTCCAGAATGAATAGTGGCATTCTTCATGTTCTTCACCCAAAAATCCCAAAATCACATCCAAGACACTATTTCTCTTGATTTCTTTCATGGGTTTTTATCATTGATATTTAAGGAATCTTTTGACACAAAAATGCCCAATTCTAACCTATAAACACAGTCTCAATCTTCATTTTTTCATCTTAAACCCTAAAAACCAAACTTCCTCTAAATCTAGGGCATGGACAAATTCAAGAATTTAGAGGAGATTAATGAGAAGTAATCTTACCTTTAGTCCTAGAATTGTCCAGAGATGTGAATAGCAACTAGAAACTGAAGTTTAATCTGTAGAAAATAAACTTGAATGAGGAGAGAGAAGAGAGAAAATGGGTTTTCACCAAAACCTCAAAATTTCTAAGTTTGAAAATGAAGGAAAACGGGTGAAAAACCCTTTTATAGTGTGGTGGATCATGGGTTGACACATAGACCCATACCCGACCCACTTAACCAACTTCAAATAAAATCTCAATTAACTACATTAATTCCAATGAATCTAAATAGCATTATACACACATATAATTTCAAAATTAGGGGGTATTACAAAGATAGTAGCTAGAGAACTCTCTAAAGGCTTTGTAATCGAGTAGGCTCTGCTACGTCGTGTTAAAGAGTTCTCAGAAATTATTGTAAATTTTATTCAAGAATAGTATAATGTTTGTATAATTATCTATTTATGAAGGATCTTCCTATGTTTAATAAGGTATGGGATTAGAGAAAGTTAGGCTTGCGATGTTGTAGTCAAAGCACCGTCTACACCAGTCATGAACCCATGTTGGGGGTTGTGACAACAGAACATGATGAGTGAGAGAGCTTTACACCAGTTATTCTAGCCCAAAGTATTGAGCGACCATGAGGCATTTAAGTGTAGTCTAAATTGACAATACAACAGTGCATTTGGATGTTTATAGGCATCCATTTACAGCAGCAAAAAGATGATAAATTGCAGAAAAATAAGCTAGAAAATTCGAGTTAGTTTTGGAACTAGTTTTATTCTTAAAAGTATCTCTTTGGCTTAGGTTATGGGTGGAAATGATCAAATAGGTTCTAAAAACATCTGAGATGAAGTTTTGGGCTAGTTGCCATACTCATGATAAAAGAACGTGACTTGCATGATAGGGACTAAAGTGCAAAAATTGAAAAAGCTTATAGGGATTGATTTAATGTTAGAAAAATTATATTCTAGAACTAGGGTCCTAGATAAAGCTAAACATGAATTGAAATCATGTAAAAGACAAAAGGAAAATTTAGACTAAAGACCTAAGTGAATAAACAAAAATTTCTCTTAATTTCCATTTTTGACTTGTTCTTTTCATTCCTTTTCGATTTAATTATAGGAATCATATTGGGAGACATCTTGAAGCATAAATTATGTGAGTAAACAACATTTAGTTGGTAATTTAAATACCAATTCAAGGTGAGCGGGTTGATGCTTCCTATAGCTAAGTTCTTTCCTTATTAATCTCTTGCATCATAGTGAGAATATGTAACATATCCAATTCAAATAATGGTGATGTTTAATACATAAGAGTATGTTTGAATTCATGTTGTTAATACCCTTTGAATATAATGATGGGATATGATTTATTCGATTGTTGAATTTATTCAACTATGGATGGTTAAAGGATATTGTGGATAAATAATTGTTTTATGATATGAAATTGTGATTGAACTTGATAAGTGATATGAGTTATGTATAGTTGGATTTGTAAACAATGATGAGATTGTATTATGAATTATGAACTATATGTGAATTAAGTTGAGATGTGGGATACTTTGATTGTTGCATTTATTCTTTTATAAATGATTGAGGCATGTTATAAATAAGTGTTTGATTTGTGTCATAAGATTTTGACTTATGATTGTGCTTGTATTTGAGAAAGAAAGGGAAGTCATGGTGGTGCACCCCATGGGAAAACCTACATCGAGCCATAAGGGTGGAGATCTATAAATGAAGCAATAAGGGTGGATGTGGTCCGGTTGGTACGAAAAATTTGTGCAATTGATTAAATTACTTGTTGTTTGTGATTATCCTAAATTGTGTTATATTGAAATGTTGTTGAATTACTAGAATGTTGTTGAGAACTATTCTAGATTATATTGTATCGTGTTATAATTGGTTTATGTATGATTGATGCATGTTTTCATTGTGACCCATGATAACTATCTTTCATCATAGCATAGTGTTGTCCCTTCATTGGGCAAGTGGTTGCTCATACCCTCTTATTATAATTTTTTTATAGTTGAAAGTTAAAGGTAATTATTTGAGCAAGGAGTTATGGATCTTTAGTTTAAGACCCTGCTTGAATCCGGGGATGGCTTACTATTCATGCTTGTATTTTTATGTTACTACTCTAGAGTCACTTCGTGGTCTCGTAGGTAGCCTAGGAATTGGAATTCTGTCATTGTAAGTTGAGGAAATAATGAATGCAAATGACTTAATTGCATTAAGAATTTAGTTCTAGATATTTTATTGAATTCACTTCTTGTGATGGAATATATAAAATATATTTATGTAAACTAATTAATTATATCTAATTATTCATGGATGAGTAAAAAGGAAGCTCTTCTTGGATGAAATTTACTTTTATTTGTCTATTTTGAAATTTTAGGCGTACAAAATTGTTGAAATGAGCTAGGTTCCAAGGTGAGGTTAGGCTCACTCTCGTGCCGGTCACGTGTCATAGGTGGGACATGACATGTGTAAGGTATTGACTTTATGGGTCATTTTCCAAATTCTTTTGGCTTTATGTATATTTTGGTTGCTGTAGATTGTGTGTCAAAGTAGATGGAAGCTAAACCCACTTAAATTGATGATTATGTTATTATTCTTCATTCACATATTTTTTGCAGGTTCAGTGTCCCTAAGGCCATAATCAGTGATCAAGGATCACACTTTTGCAATAGAAGCATGCAAGGGTTGTTGAGAAAATATAGGGTGGTGCACAAAACTTCAACACCTTACTACCCACAAACCAATGGGCAAGCAGAGGCCTCCAACAGAAAGATCAAGCAAACACTGGAAAGGACTGTACAACATTGGAGCAAGAGGCTTGATTATGCGCTTTGGGCTTATAGAACCACCTTCAAGACTTCCATCGGCATGTCTCCACACCGCTTCGTATTTGGTAAAGCATGTCACTTGCCAGTGGACATTGAACATAAGGCATATTGGGTGGTGAAGCAATGCAATATGGACATGGCCCTAGCTGATAATTAAGGAAAGGAAGTTACAACTTCAAGAATTGGAAGAACTAAGGCTAGCAGCTTATGAGAATGCACACATCTATAAGGAGATGACAAAAGATCTCTATGATAAGAAAATTGAGAAGAAAGAGTTCCAAGTGGGAGACAAAGTCCTTATTTACAACTCTTGGCCCAAGCTTATGCCCTATAAGCTTCGTTCTAGATAGGTTGGCCCTTATGTTATTACTAATGTTTTTCCTTATGGCGTAGTTGAGATAGCAAATGAGGCTACCAACCATCAATTTACCATGAACGATAAAAGGCTCAAAAAGTTCTATGAGGGCTTCCAAGAAGAAACATGGACAAAATCTGACTTTATAGTGTACCGACTTCATAATAAGGCCGTATTCTTTCCCTCTTTTAAATTATGTCCTCTTTATTTTATTTGATGTTTGGTGCTAATTTGGATTGAGGACAATGCAATATTCAAGTGTGGGGGGAGAGAATATAGTTGGAGAAACACTGGTTTCTAATTTTACAAATTTTCTGCATGTTTTCTCTGTTTTGTCCAAAATTTTTGAGCTACCTTGCATTAATTTTCTATATTGATTGGCCAGGGCTTTTGCCACTTTCTTTGCATGTTTTTGAACATTTTATATATTTTATAGTTGTATAATTTTATTTGGTGTCTTTCACATCCATTTTGGTGTAGTTTTGTGACGTTAAAGCTGAGTTGCCAGTAATTCTGCAGTTTTGAATTTTTGTTGTTTTGTTTTGTTTGAATTTGATGCTCTCTTTTTAAATTTTTGATGGAGTTTTGGTGTGAAATTTTGCATGATGAAATAGTTGAAGTGTATATTGATTTAGCATGGAAAGAATTTAGTATTATTTCTCTAAGGAATTCAAGTAAATTAGCAAGGACATTGACTTTAATGAATTTATGGTAATAATTTTTTAGCTGTGAGAATTTGAGCCTTAATAAAAAATGCTATTCTTTCTTGTTTTGTGCATTCCTCATCATGATTTTCACTCTAGAACTTGTCTTGAGTATTGGTTAAGGCTACATATCATGTACATGCTTAGAAATGATTTAAGCATTTGTTCCTTGTAACCTTTACTTGCCAAATAACCTTCCATATGTTGTTTCCATTGTATGCCACTTTGTGCCTTACTTCCACCTTTCTTTCTTGTGTTTCTAGCCCTTTTCCACCTTAAACCAAATTATTTGTTTTCCCCAAACTTAGGATTTGAAGAGCAAAAAGAGATTGATGCTTTTCAAAAAGTAAGAATTGTGGGCTATTCTGAATTACATTTTTGCTACTCAAAAAAAAAAAATTTACAATTCTTGATGAAAAATATTTTATATGGAGAATAAAAAAAAAAAAGAACAAGAAAGAAGAAAAGAGAAGTAGCATTTTTGTACCTAAATTTCATGGTTCAATCTCTTCTATCTTGATTGACGTTCTTCATTTCTTTAAGTTTTTGTTACACTTTGTTGCTTGTATTTCTCTCCACCTTCTAATCATTCCTTTACCCACATTACAACCCTTGTATTGTTCTTTTGATTCAAGCATGTATATGATTCAAGTAGTGAAAATTTAGATTCTTGACAAGCTTATGGTAGTGAATTTCTGATAGGTTGAATTGTGAGTGAATTACCATAAACATTTGAGAAAATGGAGTGTATACACCTTTCCTTATGAGTTGATTATTATAACTTGGATTCATTCCTATCAACGAATTTGCTATGTTGCTTGAACTTTTTAGAAAATTAAGATTGCCAATTTTGCCAACATTTCAAGATTAAATTGTTGGTCAACAAAGGGGGTTAGAAAATGCAACATTGGATGGCATAGTTTTCTCTATTTTGTAACTTTGTCCTCTATAGTTTCTCTCTTCTTTTGTTTTGCCCCCTTCATGGAAGGCTTCTATTTTTGTATTCTGTGTCCTACATGGAAGGCTAATTTTCTTCGTGTAATTAGTCATATGGTGAACTAGAATTTGTATTTCGAATCCTTTGGCACAATCAAATAAGTATTTTCTCGATTAAAATTCTATTTTATTTCTTGTTCTATGAAGATTTATACATGTATGCGGTTGCTATTTCTATGTAGTAAGTAGGATAAAAATTGATATGTCAGTATACAATTATGGGACATGAATGTAATTAGGACTTAAACGAATAATATTAGGTTATGTCAATATGTGGTTGTGGGGCATAAATCTAATATAATCCAGTCTTGGAAGGTTTTTTGAGAATTTTAGATTAATAATTACATAGTAGAATTTAACCAGAACTAATTAAAAGACGATGATAAATATAATTCCAGGGAACCTATGGCTGGTTGCATGTTCTATTTGCTATTAATCTACTATGCTACAATTTTATAGGCTAGTGTTTCTTTCTGTAGATTATATTATTTCTATCATAACAAATCCCCTCTTCCCCAAATTTATGTGTTCTATTATTAGTGTTTAATCTTAGAAACGATTAATTAGTGATTAGAAGTAAGGCTCCTTGAGTGAATATGACCTGGGGAGACTATTATATTGCAAAGTTGCCACAAATTTAATTCTGAGCAATTTAGCATCATAGTGGCATGAATCAGAATTTTTGGCTCCATTGCCAAGGAGCCAATTTGTTTTTGAATCACTAATTAGCTGTTCAATTGTGTCTTTATTTGATTTTAAGTAGTTTAGTGTGGTTGAAGTGGTTTACAAGTTTTAGTTTTTCAATTACTATTCAAATTTGGATTATTAGCTGAATTAAGTAACTCTAATTGAGCTAAAACTTGGTATACTACTAGGTTTCAACCTATTGACCAATTCCTATCCACTACAATGATTTGCCTTGTACATGATCATCAAATTTGCAAATTCTTACATTTTGACCATTTTTTCAATTTTTTTTTTGATTTATCTAATTTCTGGTATTTTTTGTTTGATTTTTATTGATGTTATTTTGAAGTCCTATTTGTTGTCTTTATGCCTCCAACTTATAAAGAATTTTTCCAAAGAAAAATTATAATTTTCTGAGATACTTGATTTTTTGGTTACCATTCATTATAGGTTGGGCATAGAAACAATAGTAAAAGTAGTGCTATTGTGTTTCCTTGTGTATCTTGCTCTCTCTAATTTAAGAGAAG
This sequence comes from Biancaea sappan, assembly GCA_037074585.1. Lineage (NCBI taxonomy): Eukaryota > Viridiplantae > Streptophyta > Magnoliopsida > Fabales > Fabaceae > Biancaea > Biancaea sappan. Next base: position 30,543,782 of record CM073493.1, read on the forward strand.
GTCCCCCCAAGTAGATTTGGTCACTTTTGATCCTAAGAATGATAGAATCTTCCATAGATTAGTAAGAAGTGATAGCATTAGAAGTAGTATAGTTTCTGAAGTTTTGTCCTAAATTATTGATCTTGTTATTGATATTGTGGAACCTCAATCAGAGTCTGAGTCTAAATTTGTGGTTGATCTAACTGATTTTTATTTAGTTGGGATAACAAGGATGGATAACCAAAATGCATAAATGGCTGAAAATAGGCCTCAAAATAGGCTTGAACAAACTATTAAGGAGATGGCTGCACCTCTTGTGCTCTACCAACCTTTGTGCATTAATTATCCTAATTTGAATGCTATTTTTCAGCTTAAATCTGGTCTAATCCATTTGATGCCAAGATTCATGGTCTTGCAGGTGAGGATCCTCATAAGCACCTTAAGGAGTTTCATGTAGTTTGTTCTACAATGAAACCTCAAAGAGTACAAGAGGAACAAACTAAGTTGAGAACCTTCCCTTTTTCATTGGATGGTGCAGGTAAGGATTAGCTCTATCATTTACCTCCTGCAGTTATCACAAGTTGGGAAGAAGCAAAGAAGATGTTTTTGGAGAAGTTCTTTCCTGCCTCCAAAACAGCAACAATTAGAAAAGACATAAGTGGGATCAGACAATTAAGTAATGAGACATTACATGAGTATTGCGAAAGATTCAAGAAACTTTGTTCAAGCTATCCACACCACCAAATTTTAGATGAGCTCTTTATCCAATATTTCTATGAGGGATTAATGTTAATGGGTAGATGCATGGTGGATGCAGCTACTGGTGGCACATTGGTAGATAAGACCCCAGTTGTAGCAAGTAGTAATGGAAATACGGGCTTTGGCCAGTAGGACAAGCCTGGCCCACCCGCATTTAGGCAGGCTTTGAGATCTTAAAATAGGCTAGTTTAAAAACGGGCCAGCTCATTCCTGCTCTTTTTTTAAATAATAATTTGTATATATAATTATATTATATTAGATAGTATGTAAATAATCTTTACATTTTTTTATTTTATAACATTATATTTAATAATTATAATAAATTTGGAAATGAAACCTTTTATAATTTTGCAAAAATAAATATAAATTTATTAAAAAAATAGAAGAATAAAATTATTTTTAAAAAATAGTATTTCTTTTTAACTCCTTACTTATATTAATAACAATATAATATTATTAGTGATGTGTATGGATTACTAGAGTACTACATCACTGTAATTGACCAAGCCCTTATTCCCATGTCATTAGTTTTTCACTTTTTCCCTTATTTTTTTTTTTGGTTTTTTATACACTGCAGTATTTTTTAATTTTTTATAAAAAATTAGCCTGGCTCGCGAGCCTAGACTCCCTAGTCTAGGCTCATTTGAAAATGGGCCAGCTGGCTGTATTCCCATTATTAGCAGGAAGGGATTTGTTGGCTAAGATGGCCCATAATACACAACAATTTGGAACTAGTTTGAGTGATCCAATAAGCAGTATGAATGAAATGAGGACACATACGTGAAGCAGCAAAGGATAGAAAATAAATTGGAAGAGTTAGCTTTAATGGTGATGCAATTAGCACTATATAAAAAATCACAACTGCCTTCTCCCACTTCAGTATATGGTATATGCTCTTTGGATACTCATAATACTGATCAATGTCCACAACTACAAGAGGCCTCAACTGAGTCATGTGTTGGAATATTCCCTGGTAGACCCATGCAACCACAACATAATCCACAGAAAATGGAAAGATAAGTAAAAATAAAAATAAAATAAAATTTTTGAAGGTGATACTATCACTGTAGCTATAAATATGGTTGCTACAACAAGCTCCGTCGCTGTAGTGATAGACATGATCACTACAGCGAGGGACATGTAGAAAAAAATTCTGCAAAATGCGCCTTGCCCTATTTTTCGCTATACCTTTTATCCTTTAATTCCCAATTCCTCTAAACTCATTTTGGCCAAAACTTAAGGTTCCTGGTTCACGCCACTACGATGCCGAATCGCCCAGAATTCATTTCACGGCAATTTGCGATATAGTGATCCCCAGGTCATATTCACTCAAGGAGCCTCACTTCTAAACACTAATTAGTCGTTCTAGACACCAGACACTAATGAAAAGCACATAAACCGGGGGGGTTTGTTGGCAGTATTAGTAAAAACATAACATAACAGCACCCAAGCAGTAGGCAAAATTGGCAAAGTGTTGACAGTAAAGAGATTATGTAACCAGCCACTAGGATTCATGGGAGTGCAACTATCATTACCTAACTCATTGATTCAGTTTTGTTCTCATTCCATTGTTTGGTTCTTTATGAAAATGGTTCTAGAATAACTTCTAGAATTTAATGCTACTAATTATAGTCAAGAACATCTTCTCTACTATAACTAGATGCATTCAATAGAAAAACCTCAATCAAACCAAGTTAAATATATCATCTAACTAGTCATTTCGCCTTACTCACTTTCCTCATTAGTCAAGCAAGGTTATATCTTATATATATAAATCAGTTTATGTTACTTCTCAAGCTCTAATCAGAATCTGACAGCAACATAAACATAACAGCAAAACAGAAATGAAATGAGATGAAATAGAGAATAAAACACTTATCTTTCATTCTTAGTTCAAGCTACAACATCCCAATGGTCTAGTGACTGATTACAATGAAGACTTAGCCTTCCATGAGAGCAAAATAACAAATAATAGAAGAGAAAACAAAGAGAGAGAGAGAGCTATGAAATTCCTAAGTTACAGCAAAAAAAGTTAGTCTGGAATATTGTAAAACAGATGCCCTAAAAATCCCTTAGAATATTCTACCCTAGATGCTTAGTTGACTTTCAAAAAAGAGGACTAAAATGTGGCTGAATTGTTCTGCAGAAGGAGAGCAGCAGGCAGCAGCAGAATTTCACAAAAATAGTGCAGCAGAAGGTCTCTTTAGCCATGCAGAAAGCTGATTGCCATTTTCAGTAAAGCTTGGGAAATATGCAGGAACTAGTCAGCATGCAAGGGCTAACAGATCTAGTTTGAGGGCCCCACACATCTCCATGTCAACAAAAATGCAGCAGCAAGTCCAGTCAGCATCCTCCTCATCAAAAAAATGCCACATAAGCGCCATGTCAGCAAGACTATCCACGTCAGCACCACATCATCAGAAAATCTCCAAATTTAATTTCTGCAAAGCATACCAATGGATTAAATTGAGTCTTTAATAAATTAAGTTCTAAAATATGAAAATAATTCATTTTCCATCCAAGATTAATTTAGACTCAATAAATCACAAAGTGTAATAAAATTGGAGAATTCTTATAGATGGAAATGAAAATAGACCAAATTAGGGGTTAAAATGTATATATAAATGCTAGATATCAGTCCCCAATTTGGTAGTTATCAAATTTAAGCCATTGTTTAACATTCTAGAGTCCCATTCAACAATATCTACCATAAACACATCAGCTTCCTATTTGGTTCATTATTTCTTTTCAAAGCTTTTTAGGAATGTGGTTCATTAGAGTACTCTTTTCAAGCTCACAACAAAAACGAAAGACATTAGAATTATACCCATCATTCCTAACTCAAAATTCTCTCATCATCTACTTTGAGTTCCTTGACCACAAAAGAAAGAAAACAACAAAGAGAAAAGAAGAAAGCATGGAAGAGAAGCCATTTCCACTTACTTGGATGCTCAAGGAAGGAAAAGTCAGCCATATGGAAAGAGGATATGAGAGGGATGGAAGAGAGTAGTGGTAGCGATGTATGAGAGGGGATGGAGTGTAAGTGAATTAAAATAAGGCAATCAGGAGGAATTTTAAGTGTTTTAAAATAATTTATAAAATGCCACCCATGTCCCCCTTTGACTCCCTCATGCCAACGTCAACAAAGCCACACTTAGCCAAAATTTAAGATTAACACAATATTCCACGACAACATCAACCATCACCACCATGATTTTCCAATACCAATGATTTTATTCTGGCATCAACAAGGCACTCGTAATTATTCCAAGCAACCACACATATATAAGTAAAAAAAATGATTTTGGAGTTTCACAATGTAAGTACTACAACAATAGACAAAGACACATTCCCACAAGCATGAAAGCAAAAGCCCTTAAAACACAGATGTTACATTTACAATGAGAGATTATTGGTTCTTTCTATAATTTAGAGCCAACACCCTAGGTAGAAAGAAGAACCAGAAAAAAAAATTCTTCTCTCTTTCCTTATCTGACTTTATTATAGCAAGACTCAAAACTGAATCCATGTCAAGGGATACTAACATTGTCATAATCACTATTTCATATGTTAAGCATTTCCTTTATATAATGGATACCATGACCTCCATATATATTGATTTAGGATAAAACTGATACCAATAAAGAGAAAAAATAAATGGTACCTTTAGGGTGGTAGAAGAGTAACTTCATGTATTGGAATGAGAGTGGAGGTGGTTGTAGTTCTTCTAGTCGGGGTGGTCCTCAAGATAGAAGATGGCGATCTTAATGTTTGAAATGTGGGAGATTCTGTTCAAGTGAGTACTATTAGGAGGTAGTAGGCTAAGGCTGTTTCTTTTATGGCTAAAAGCCTTAAGAGGAATCTGGAGGAAAGAATGTGAGTTGTTAGAGTTGGGATGCGTACTTGAGTATGTATCACACAGAAATTTAGCAGTGTGAGGTTTGGTTGAGGGAACTGATTTAGATTATGTAGTTCTCCTAAAAGAGACACCATAGTGAGGTGGAAGGTGATATAGGAATGATTAGAGTGAGTTGTAAACCTTTTGGGGCAACGTAATTAAGTTACACCTGTTTGATTAGGGGTTCGTAAGTGGTAATACAATGTGGTGAGTGTTTTAGGTAGGTGAAATTAGTTTTGGAAAGAAGAAAATACTCACAATGACAAATTCTAGGTAGTTATCGAGTGGGGATACGATAGGGGAAGAGTGTGAAGATGCATGAGGTCCTTACACTGAGAAGGCCAGATGTGATAAAGGGTGGTTTATATGAGTTTCTACCATAGTGAGGGCATGGAAATCTCATGACCTTAAAATGGTCTGAGTGTTCTATGGGTAAGTTATTAGCTTGGGTGCCATCTCAGTTAAGTAGATGAAGTGGTGAAAGTGTAGTACTGGAGGTTAATGAGAGGTTTGGCCTACTTTTCTTGATAAGAGAGCCTATGAGTCTATAGTGTGTACATGTCAGTGGATATGTAAGATGCTTAGGTGTTTGTATATAACCAGGTGAGTTGGAGGATATAAGTTAGTCAAGTGAGCATCGAAGAAGGTTTTTATGGAAAATAAAGGAAGGGTGCCATTAATGTGGCTTGGGATGACTTTAGTTAAACCTAAGCTCATTGATGTTAGAATGAGCATTTTAGGAGCATGTACGTTAGTTTAAGAGTGAATACGTTTGGGTGCGTATGGAAATATGATGACTCACATATGAATATACATGAAGTGTGTATATATGTGTAGTTACGTAAGATCCCAAATATGAATTTATTTGGGGAAATATAAGGTAAAATCTTGACCAATAGTTTGTTGTGTTTGCAGCCATGGGAATGTTCCTGTTCACCTATTATTGGTTATGGACATGGCCTAATGGATCTAGATTTGGGATAAGTTTAGATACATAGGAGTTCGGTGAGACTCATTATGAGGGTTTCGAAAGTTAGTGGAGTGATTCATTTCATAACCTGATTTTCCAAGATAGGCCTTTTATTGATTTAGCTACTTGACAATGTAGAAACTTAAGTACTAAAGTCCAAAAAGGGATAGAATTTGGGATCGTCTTTTTGTGGGATTTATATTGGTTAGATAGTTATCAGTTAGCATTGTGGGAATGGTTCAGGTGTACTATAGAAGTCAGAAATCAATGTTTGCTGATGGAGGGTGCAGGGACAGCGATGAAGGGGGATGCACCTAAAAGAAAAAAAAGGTTGAGGAACAGGCATATGAAGATGTATACCTTACCCAAAAATCCCTATGGGGATTTCCAGTTCGTGAGATCACAGACTCATGTGACAGGACTCTTGAGTAGGAATCCAATAGAATCATAGATCTATGGGAGGACTGTTTGTGTGGTATATGTATGTGGCTTTATGTATAAGATAGAATAGGTTTTAGTTCGAATAATTTATTTTTACGTTGTGGCTATAGATAGTGGAATAATGGCAACATGGAAGCCCTGGTTCAGTTTGACTCATAGGGGATAACTTTCCATTCATAGGGTGACGCCTTTTCGGGCAAGGCACATATACTTTATATTATTGTGAAGTATGCGTATGGGTTATATTTATGGTATGCATAGTGTAAAGCATGGGATTGATTAGGTTAATGAATGAGAGGTAGAATACAATAGTATCAAAAATACGTTCTGCGTGAATCGCGAGCAAGATACCATGTTGTGTGTATGTTTTCAAGGTGACCAGATACTATGTAAGGTAGTCCTCGAGGGCATATGTATTTAAGAGGTAGTGGAATTTGCATGTGGTAAGTGTTTTCAACATTGACTGCTCATTGAGTTTGCTTATGGTAACACTTATTAGATTGAAACGTTTGAAACCACTAGGAATGAGACAGAGCTTTGGGATAAGTTTCCCAAAGAGAGATGGGAACGTGCTACTTTGGGATTTTATGGTAAGTTACACCAATCCTTATGGTAATATGTTCCTATATGGGTCATTGTGGTGAGGTTTGTATTGTATCACATAAAGGAAGTTATGGAGCTCCACGATATAATGGAGTTGTATAACAATTGGAAATCCTAGTTCTCGCTTTAGTTTTAGAGAATGCAGAGTTTTAATATTGGCAAGGTATATACTTTGGCTTTTGTTGAAAGGTGGGGAGTGTCGCTTCTCATTGATTATCATAGCACTTTTGGAGGCTTATGGTGATTTTTGAATTTAGGGGTCCAAATTCTTTTAATGGGGTAGAATGTAATACCTGCCAATTTTAGATCACGTGGTTGATGGTATTACAGTTTTTTATAATAAAAATTTTCATTATTTTTATGACATTATTTTTAATCCATTATTTTAATGGGATTATTTGGTTAATTTTAATTTTCTATATTTAATTTATTCTTTTTTAATATAATTTATGGAAGTGGAGATAAATAATTGGACCGAGTATTTTATTATGGTTAATATCTTTAAGAGTTGAGGAAAGATTAGAGGAAGAGGAAATTTCATTGAGATAGAGTTGGGAGACAAGAAATAGAGAGAGTAATCATGAGGCGTAGAGAGAACCGGGTGCTAATAGGGTTTGGAGAGAGACTAAAATGAAATGAGGAATTAATGTGACATCTAGAATATAGGAAATACTCTAATTGGAGATATTACGAATTTGCCACTATCAAGGTTAACCGAGAGTTACATAGAGGCAAAGTAATAATTTCATCATGGGTGGATATATGTAAGCAGTCCCACCTCTTTTTCTTCATTTCTCACTTTCCTTTCTTTTTCTTCTTACTTTCTCTTTCTCTTTCTCTTTCTCTCTTCCTTCTCTCTACCTTTCCACTCCAAATCCATCAACCAAGCTTTGAAGAGCTTTCTTCAATGATGGGGCAAGTCATTGGTAGCCAAGCAACCTAAGGAAGATGTCTTACCCCGTCAAGGAGTGGGAACGGCATGAGTAGAGTCCACCTCAACCCGTAAGCCTCATTTATGTTTCTCTCACAAGAAGAACACTGTTAATACACTTATCATCATAAATTAAGATTTTGTAGTAAAACATGCTGCTGAATTTCATAATACTTATATAACTTAATCATCTTTCTCCTTATAACAGAAAGTCATAAGGTTCATAAACACATATACTTGCCATTGATTACATCATATAATGATCCGTCACCACACTTACTATGACAGGTAGGGAACCTGCCTATGGATATACAGAGTTTATTCTAGAGTTCCATATATATATATATATATATATATATAACAGAGTACAAAAGTGATAATACTAGCCCAAGGGACTATTTGGGCCTTAACGGACCAAAGCTTATCTACTTTCACTCAGAGGAAGGGACCTTGGTGTTAGCACCACTATCTAAAAAAAAAATTTAAGGAATAGGTTGAGCTAAAAGCCTAGTGAGCGCAAAACTCATAACAACTCATGATCAATGAGACTAACCATCAAACATAGTTCATCATGTAACGTATCAATAGGCTGGTGAAGTAGCCACAAGGATTATAAAGATGTTGTATTGTCTTAAAAAACATATAGAACACACATATATATATATATCAAGGAACCTTAATTAGAATTGCTCATCATAACCATTCATTTCCATACTTGCCAATTGACCACCCAATGGGATCCCTTACATTATTTTCCTATACATTATATAGCCTCTCTCTCATGTGTGGCCTCCAATCATAGGGCTAGCACTCTCCTTAATCCTCTGCTAGCTGAGGTTCCTGAACACCAAGGCATGCCAAGGACTACACGTATCGTTGTAGTACTGTCGTTCCAAAATAGGTTCCTTTTAGTAACATGGAAATTATACATACATGTATACAATAGTGAAGATTGTTATTATCTCATATTAAATCTTTACATATATCATTGATATCACAACGTTGGGCATATAATAAAATTTTTAATTTATACTTGTAATTATAATTGAATATTAACAATAAAGAGAAAATATTTTTGTATAACTTTAAAATAGGATAATAATTACATAATAAATTAGTGAATAAATAATAATTAACTAGTAGAAATAAATCAAGAAATAAGTAAATAGGTAAATGACAAATAATTTATAATTAAATCATTGTCCAAATAGAAACATGAAACATAGTATAATTTAAATATTATCTCTAAGATCATAAAAATTGAACCAATATATTTAATCTTGGGTTATTCTCATTAAACTTGAGATTTCCACAAGTTAGGCACTCACGTGAAACTGGGTGCATGGTTCTTATCTTTATCTGGTCTAGAATGTATGGAACTTAGCCAACTTTGATTCAAACTAAAATTTACCACCGAGAAAATCACATCTCTCTTGAGTTTATGCTGGTTTAACTTATGGTTTCTTGTTCCTACTCACTACCACCATTTCCTCCACTCTTGAGTAGATATGTTGCACCACAACCTCCTCGAAAACACTAAAAAGATTGAGATTATATTGCTCTCTTTCTCTCTTTCGAAAAAATATGTTTTTACCGTAGGAAAGCATGGAAAATTTGCTACTGCTATACCCTCTCTCCCTTCACAGTTTACTGCAAAATTCTAGGAAGAAGAAAGATTGTTTATATATAAGACTCTCTCTTATGGAATGACAGAGAAAGGAATCTTATGACAAGCTAAAAGAATACTCTTTCTTTCTCTTGGTTCCCTGCAGTAAAAATGGTTCACCATTTTGCAGAACCCTACCTTCTCTCTGTCGTAGGTTCACATTCATGGCAATAAGGGAGTGAACCACGCGTCCCTTTAATATATGGAAAAAGATCAATGTGGTAGCTCACCATATATCGGAGTCACATTCTTTCTCACTTCTCACATGTACAGCTCACAGGTTTGGAACAGCAAAGAGGCAAAGACGGGTTCCTTATTTCCCATGCTCTTCTTTTTCAATTTCCTATGTCCTCCATTTCTCAATTTGATCATCCTCTTGTCCTCAAAATGGACGGTACCATACTACTGTAATCGAAAAAGAAAGGCTGGCTGAGCATGTGGAGATGGGAATAATGAGTCTTGGTACATCATGCTGGAAAAACTAAGAGATTTCCATTTCCGATATATACATACCCTTTTATTACTTTCAATGCATGGCTGAATACATGCAAGTCAGTGAGACTAAAATGGTTGTTAGTGATGAATATTCTTGCGGTATAGTGGTCTCTAAGTCGTATTCACTCAAGGAGCCTCACTTCTAATTACTAATTAGTTATTCTGAACACCCAAACACTAATTAAAAGCACATAAACGTGGGGGGGGTTTGTTGACAATAATAACAGAAGTGGTAACAAAACAGCAACAATGAACAACAGCAGCAAAATATCAACAGAACAAGTTTGACAATGACAGAAAACCATGCAACCAGCCACTAGGATTTATGGGAGTGTAACCATCATCACTTACCTCATTGATTCAGTTTTGTTCTCATTTCACCACTTGGTTCTTTATAAAAAAGAATGATTCCAGAGTAACATCCATAATTTAATACTACTGACTATAGCCAAGAATATCTTCATTAACTATAACTAGACGTATTTCAAAGGAAAGCCTCAACCAAATCAAGTTAAATATCATCTAACTAGCTATTTCGTTTCACTCACTTTTCTAATCAGTCAAGCAAGGTTATATCTCATATATAAATCTGTTTATGCTCTTTCAAATTCAAACCAAAATCTGACAGCAACATAGACATATAAGTAGAACAGAAACGAAATGAGATGAAATGAAGAATAAAATATTTATCTTGCACTTTTAGTTCAAGCTAAAACATCCCAAGGTCCTAGTGACTGATTACAATGGAGATTTAGCCCTCCATGAGAGCAAGACAACAAAACAGAAGAAGGATAACAGAGAGGAAGAGAGAGTTACAAAAATTGCTGAGTTCAGAAAATAAAAGTGTCCTCTGATTTTTAAAAACTGATGTCTTCAATGCCTTAGAGAATATTCTACCCTAGATGCCTCTTGGATGCCTCCTTGGTGCTTCTTCCATGATGTGGTAGCAAGACAACAGTAGAAAAGTGGCAACAGCAGCAGACAAATTACTCTACTGCTTTACTGTTTCTGTCTGTTATTGATTGCTGCAAGAGGTCCATGCTGTCAAAACAGAAATTACATTCTCCTTTTGTTGTAAAGTGTAGAACAATGGGGACCAGAAATCTAATCAGCCCTAGTCAACCATTCAATGCCCAGTCAGCATGTCCAGGTAGCCTCCAAGTAAGCAAAACATCCATGTCAGCATTTTTCTCTCTAATAATTAGATTTGAAATTAAGCACATGAATTAATTGGGATAAAATTATGAATTTGAATCATATTAATTCTATAATTAATTTACACCCAATAAATTCAAAATATAATAAAATAGGAGAGTTGGCAACATTGAAATAGCAATAGGACTAAGATAGGGACTAAAAAGTATATAAAAATGCCCGATATCAGATTGTTTTCATAAATTTTATAGCATTTCATTGTCCTAATAAATCCAAAAGAAAAGAATTTGCATGGATTTCATTTTAGTCTTGGGATATTACATCTTTCCCCCTTATGAAAATTCGGTCTTAAACATGTACTAACCTCAAGAATTAAAAAGATGAGGGTATTTCTCACACATCTCCTTCTCTATCTCCCAGGTTGCTTCCTCTTGAGAGTGATGACTCCAGATCACTTTAATAGTTGGAATATCCCTTGAGCATAATTTTTTGATTTGCCTATCCAGAACCACAATTGGTTCCTCTTCGTAGGTTAGTGCCTTATCCAATTGGACTTGTTGATCAAGGATAACGTGGGAAGGATCAAGCAAATACTTTCGTAACATTGATACGTGAAAAACAGGATGTACATATGGTAATTCAGGTGGTAACGTTACTCGATATGCCATCATGCCTACTCTTTCGAGAACCTCATAAGGCCCAATATAACTAGGACCTAATTTTCCTCTTATGCCAAATCGTAAAATGCTTTTCATAGGGGATACTCATATGAACTCATAATCTCCTTCAAAGAACTCTAATTGCTGACGCCTTTTGTCTGCATAGGATTTTTGTCAACTTTGGGCAGCTAAAAGTCTCTCCTAATTATCTTTACTTTCTCTTGAGCCTCCAAAACTAAGTCTGGTCCCAAGAGTTTATTCTCCCTAACTTTGAACCAACTTATGGGAGATCAGCATCGCTTACATATAAAGCCTCAAATAGGGCCATCTGTATACTTGCTTGAAAACTATTGTTATATGAAAATTCAGCCAAAGGTAAGTATTTCTCCAAATTTCCCCCAAAATCAAGAATGCACGCACAAAGCATATCCTCTAGGACTTGTATAACCTTTTCTGTCTGTCCATCTGTTTGTGGATGAAAAGCTATACTAAGATTAAGTTGAGTTCCTAGGCCCCTTTGAAATGCTCTTCAAAACCTCGATGTAAATTGTGGGCCCCTATCTGATACAATAGACAAGGGTATACCATGTAATTTTACCACTTTATCAATGTAAATTTAAGCATATTCAACTGCGTTGTAAGTGGACTTTACAGGAAAGAAGTGGGTTATCTTAGTCAGTCGATCCACTATAATCCAAATAAAGTCAAAGCCTGCTCTTGTGCATGGTAACCCTACGACAAAATCCATGGTCACTACTTCCCATTTCCACTGGGGTATTTCTAAGCTCTGCAAGGGTCTTAGTGGTTTATGATGTTCAGCCTTTACTTGCTAACAGGTCCATCCATTTTCATTCATTCCCACCAATATACTTGTTTTAAATCCTGGTACATCTTCACAGCTCCAAGATATATCAAATAGGGGGATTTGTGAGCCTCTGTTAGGATTTTCCTTTTTAATTCATTGTTACTCGGTATACATAATTGATGCCCAATTCGTATGGTTCTATCAACATCAGTAGAGAATTCATTCTCTAAACATTCCTTATCCCTAGATAAAAATGCTTGATAGTGGGGATCATTCTTCTGGGCTTCTCTAATTTCCTTCACCAAAGATGATCTAGTTTGGAAGTGAGCTAAGAGTGGCCCATACTCCCGAATTTTAAGGTGGACTCCACATCCCTCTAGCTCATTTTGTTCTTGACTGAGGGGGCATAGATAATTTGCAATGTGGGCTAAACTTCCCATTAACTTCATACTTAAAGCATCAGCAACAACATTAGCCCTCCCTGGATGGTAGAAAATATTACAATCATAATCCTTAAGTAACTCCATCTATCTTCTTTGCCGAAGATTTAAGTCCTTTTGCTGAAAAATTTATTTTAAACTTTTGTGGTTAGTATAAATTTCACAAGTTTCACCATATAAATAGTGTCATCAAATTTTCAGGGCGTAAACAATTATAGCTATTTCCAAGTCATGTGCGGGGTAGTTCATTTCATGTCTTTTTAATTGAAGAGATGAGTAGGTGATCACCCTTCCATTTTACATCAATACACACCCAACCCAACGCGTGATGCATTATAATACACTGCGAAGCCACCAGATCCAGAGGGCAAAAAAAGAACAGGAGCAAAAGTTTCTATTGTTGGACGTGGCCATCCTCGCACTGCTTTTACCTTACTCGGGTCTACCTTAATTCCTCCTTCCGACACTATGTGGCCTAGAAAAGCCACTTGGTTGAGCCAGAATTTACATTTAGAAAATTTAGCATAGAGACGATGCTCCCTTAAAGTTTGTAGTACAATCCGGAGATGCACTTCATGTTCTTCAGGACTCTTTGAATACACTAAAATATCATCAGTAAAAATAATGATGAATTTATGAAGAAACGACCTGAATACCTGGTTCATTAAATCCATAAAAGCAGCAGGTGCATTTGTCAACCCGAAGGACATCAATAAGAACTTGTAATGTCCATATCGAGTGCGAAAAGCTATCTTTGGAATGTCTATCAATCTAATCTTTAGTTGATGATACCCCGACTGTAAATCTATCTTTGAAAAATAGCTAGCACCTTGGAGTTGATCAAATAAGTCATCAATGCGAGGTAAAGGATATTTATTCTTTATAGTCACTCGATTTAATTGGCAATAGTCTATGCAAAGTCGTAATGATCCATCTTTCTTTTTAACAAAGAGAACCAGGGCTCCCCATGGAGAGGTGCTGGGTTTAATAAAACCCTTATCTAGTAGATCCTATAGTTGGCTCTTTAATTCTTTTAGTTTAGCTAGGGCCATTCGATACAGAGGCACTGTTGGCTGTGTCCCGGGAACAAGTTCGATCTCAAATTCAATTTCATGGTCTGAGGGTAGTCCTAATAACTCCTCAGGAAATACATATGGAAATTCTTTCATCACAGGTATTGAATGAACATCAGTCATTTCCTTGGTAGTATCTCGGATCAATGCCAGAAATCCTTGGTATCCCTTCCTCAGAAGTCGATAGGCCCCCAAGGCAGAAATTAAATGGTAAGATGCAACATTTAATCACCATAGAATAAGAGAAGAGGTTTTGCTAGGATGTCAAACCGTATTGTCTTTTCATCACAGTCTAAATTGGCATGACATGATGCTAGCCAATCCATTCCTAGGATAATGTCAAAGTCTAGCATATTCAGGATCAATAGATCTACTACAGTTTCTTTGTTTGATACAGAGACTGTACAAGCTTGGTACACATACTCCACCAAAATAGTTTCCACCGTAAGGGTAGCAACAACAATCAACTCACTCAATTTAACAGGAGAGGTATGCAAGATTTTAGCAAACATAGGAAAAAAATATGAATACGTGGATCCGGAGTCAAATAAAGCATAGGCTGCATGTGAGCAGACCGAAACAATACTTGATACAACAGCATTGGATGCCTGGGCATCTTATCAAGTAAGTGCATATACTCTAGTTTATCCCATGGCTGATGGTACCTGACCTCGACCTCTGGCCCCTCTATTGACACTTCCTCTACCAGCAAGATTAGTAGGAGTTATACCTGATGAAGCTACTAATGGGGATGGTTGACTAGGTCAGGCTGCAGCTTGACTAGGCCTTTGTTGGTACCGTGGGTAATCCTTTTTCTTATGTCCCGCTTGTCCACAAGAGAAGCATAATAAAGTCCTCTGATAGCAAGGCCCTATATAAGTCTTTTTACACTACTGGTAAGCTGGTTGATTGTTTCCTACTCGAGGAGCTCCTTGAAAGGTCAATGGTCGATTACTATGAAGATTGGAAGTTGTTCTTGAAACATCTGGCCTTGAAAGAACGAATGAATTTGCAAGTAAGGCTTGATCTTGCTCAAATTACCTCAAGCCCCTAGCCATCATTCCTGGGGCAGACACATTTCTTTCTCCCATCCTCCTCTTTTTCTTAGTAGTATACTCTTCTGTATCTAAGGGGAGGAAATGCTCTAAAAAAACTTCCTGAAATTCATCCCAGGTTAGGGCTGGCAACCCAGTCTTCCTTCCTGTTATCCATGTTTCATACCTTGCATAAGCTACAGCTTGCAATTGATAAGTTGCAAATTCAATTCACTGCTCCTCTGTACACTTAAGGCCTCGACAAATCCTTTTAATGGCCTTAAGAAATTGTTGGGGATCCATCCAGATGAAGTATGTTAAAGTTACCAATTTATTCTTTCTTTCAGGTGACAAAGATGATGGTATAAAAGGACCTGGTTGAATTTGAGTAGAGATAGAAATGGTTGGTTGGCCTACTCCTCTAGTCTCTATGTCATCTGAGGCTGTAGATTGATTGGGTTTGATCCCCTCGATAGCAATTACATCAGTTAGAGTTTCCACGACCCCTCTCAACCCAGCTAGAATAGCGGTGAAATCGTCTGTCTATGAAAAAGGTAGTGGTGCTTGAGTTTCAAAAGTTTCATGCAGGGCAGAATGAACAGTATCACTATTATCCCTCCTTTCCTCACTTTGGCCATTGCTGCGGCCTAGTGGTTCATGCCACTACAATGCCAAATCCCCCAGAATTGAATTCGTGGCAATTTAGAGTATAGTGATCCCCATGTCGTATTCACTCAAGGAGCCTCACTTCTTAATACTAATTAATTGTTCTAAACACCTAAACACTAATGAAGAGTACATAAACGTAGGGGGGTTGTGGCAGTACTAATAAAAAGCTAGAACAGCAACCAAAAAAAAACTACAACAGCAGTAGCAGTAGCAGCAGCAGCAGCAGCAGCAGAATTTGCAAGGTATTGACAGTAAAGAAACTATGTAATCAGCCACTAGGATTCATGGGAGTGTAACTATCATTACCTAACTCATTGATTCAGTTTTGTTCTCATTTCATTGTTTGGTTCTTTATGAAAATGGTTCTAGAATAACATCTAGAATTTAATGCTACCAATTACAGTCAAGAACATCTCTCTACCATAGCTAGATGCATTCAGTGGAAAATCTCAACCAAACCAAGTTAAATATATCATCTAACTAGTCATTTCGCCTCCCTCACTTTTCTAATCAGTCAAGCAAGGTTATATCTTATATATAAGTCAGTTTATGTTACATTCTCAAGCTCTAATCAGAATATGACAGCAACATAAACATAACAGCAAAACAGAAATGAAATGAGATGAAAATGGAGAATAAAACACTTAGCTTGCATTCTTAGTTCAAGCTACAACATCCCAGTGGTCTAGTGACTAATTACAATGAAAACTGATCCCTCCATGAGAGCAAAACAGCAAACAACAGAAGCGAAAACAGAGAGGAAGAGAGAGCTACGAATTTCCTAAGTTTTTCTTACAAAATAAAAGTGTTCTCCTCTCCAAAACTGATGCCCCTTTAATGCCTTAGAATATTCTACCCTAGATGCTTCCTTGGATGCTTCTTCCATGATGTGGTAGCACTTTGACAACAAAACAGCAGCAGAATTAATATTTCTGCAGCATCAGATAGGTATGGCAGCAACAGATAGGTATGGCAGCAGCAGAATTAATATTTCTGTAGCAGAAAAGTAACAAACAGCAGCAGAACAGCAGCAGAATATCATGGCAAAATTAATATTTCAGCCATGCTTTTCTGACCTACGAAAATTAATATTTCTGCCCAAAAATTCTGACTACATGGCATTGAATAAGAGTTCAAGTGGGCCCCACATCCAGCATAACCTAGTCAGCATCTGCATCACCCGAAAAGTGCCACATTAGCATCCAAATCAGCATCTTTGTCCATGTCAGCACTTTTCTCTCCAAAATTAAGATTTGTAGGAATTAAATTGAGCATTTTGCAATTCAAGTTCTGAAAATATAAAATTGAAACACATTCAATCCATAAATAGTTTATACCCAATAAATTTCAAAACATAATAAAATTAGAGAATTGACAAAATTAAAGAGGAAAAAAGGACTAAAATAGGGACTAAAAAGTATATAAGAATGCCCGATATCAAATCCCCCACACTTGGCCTTTTGCACTCCTGGGCAAAATAATATTCAGAACACCAAAAGGCACCAAAGGAAAAGTGTGGAAAGCATGCTAGAATAGAATAATTAAAATTTTGAAAAGATTTAGCACTTGAAGAAAATTAATCTTAAATTTCTAAGATTTCAAGCATCATGGCAATTTAATTTGATACGAATGAATTCAAGTAATTAGCCTCCTCACCAGGAATGTGTTTACTCTCTATTCTCTCAAGTGTCTAGGGTAAATCACTCGAAATTCAACTTATCATATAATTCACTACCATAAGCTTGTCAAGAATCTAAATCTCCACTACTTGAATCACATACATGCTTGAATTATTAGGACTTTGCAAGGGTGTAAGGTTGGGTGAAGGAATGATTGGGAGGTAGAAAGAAATACACAAAACAAAGTTTAACAATAACTTAAAGAATTAAGAGCATCAATCAATAAGGTTACAAGAGATTGAACTTTGAAATTTGGGCACAACAATGCTACTTTTTCTTTTCTCCTTCTTGCTCTTTTGTTTTTGTTTTTGTTTTTTGTTTTTTTTTTGTTTTTGTTTTGTTTTTTTTTAACAGCTAAACTGAAATTCGAAACAGCCCACAAATCCTTCTTTTTACACATGCCCAATTCAATCTATTTTCAAAAGACAGAGGTTTCTAAAGCTCTTCAAATCTTAAGTTTGGGGAAAAGAAATGATTTGTTTTAAAGTGGGAAAGAGCTAGAAAACACAAGAAAGAAAGGTGGAAGTAAGGTACAAAGTGGCACACAATGGAAACAACACATAGGATGGCTATTTGGCTAGAATGGTAACAAGAAACAAATGCCTAAATCATTTCCAAGCATGTACAAGATATGTAGCCTTAACCAAAGATTCAAGACAAGTTCTAGAGTGAAAATCCATGATAGGGCAGCACACAAAGAAAGAATAGCGTTTTTCATTTAGGCTCAAATCCTCACAGCTAAAAGACTATTACTACAAATTCATTAAAATCAACATCATTGCCATTTAACTTGAATTCCTTAGAGAAATAAGGCTAAATTCTCTTCATGCTAAGTGAATCTACACTTTAACTATTTCATCATGCATAATTCCACACCAAAACTCCATCAATTTTTTTCAAAAATAAAACATCAAATTCGGGCAAAACAGAGTAACAAAATTCTGCACTGCAAAAATTCTGGCGACTCAGCTTTACTGACATAAAACTACACCAAAACAAATGCGAAAGACACCAAATAAAATTCTACAGCTAGAAGACATATAAAGCTTTAAAAACATGTAAAGAAACAAGCAAAATTCGTAGCCAATCAGTACAGAAAATTCATGCAAGACAGCTCAAAAATTCTGGACAAAAACAGAGAAAACAGAGGAGACAGCAGGAATTTTTTTTTTTTTTTTTGAAAATCAGCTCCAATTAAATTCTCTCCCCCCACACTTAAACATTGCATTGTCCTCAATGCAAATTGTTACCAAACATCAAATAAAATGAAGAGGACATAAATTAAAAGGAGGGAAAGAGTACGGCCTTATCATGGAGCCGAAACATTGTAGAGTTGGATTTCCTCTACAGTTTCTTCTTTGAAGCCCTCGTAGAACTTCTTCAACCTTTGCCCATTTACCATGAACTGCTTGTTGGTGGCCTCATTTTTAATATCTACTGCACCAAAAGGAAAGACATTAGTAATAACAAAAGGGCCAACCCATCTAGAGCGAAGCTTACCAGGCATTAGCTTGAGGCAAGAATTATAGAGAAGGACTTTATCTCCCACTTGGAATTCTTTTTTCTCAATTTTCTGATCATGTAAAGCTTTTGTCCTCTCTTTATAGATGCGCGCATTCTCATAAGCCGCTAGCCTTAGTTCTTCCAGTTCTTGAAGTTGCAACTTTTGTTCTTTACCGGCTAGGGTCATGTCCATATTGCATTGTTTAACGGCCCAATATGCCTTATGTGCAATCTCCACCGGCAAGTGACTTGCTTTACCAAATACCAAGTGGTATGGAGACATGCCGATGGGAGTCTTGAAAGCGGTTCTATAGGCCCAAAGCGCATCTTCAAGCCTCTTACTCCAATCTTTTCTGTTGGGTTGCACAGTTTTCTCTAATATTTGCTTTATCTCTCGGTTGGAGACTTATGCTTGCCCATTGGTTTGGGGGTGGTAAGGTGTAGAGGTTTTGTGCACCACTCCACATTTCTTCAATAGCCCTTGCATGTTTCTATTGCAAAAGTGTGATCCCTGATCACTGATTATGGCCTTGGGGACACCGAATCTGCAGAAAATATGTGAACGAAGGAAATCTACAACAACAATAGAATCATCAGTTCGGGTGGCTTTAGCTTCCACCCACTTCGACACATAATCTACAGCAACTAAGATATACATGAAGCCAAAAGAAACAGGAAAATGACCCATAAAATCAATACCCCAAACATCAAAAACATCACAAAAAATAAGAGGTTGTTGAGGCATTTCATTTCTTTTAGACACATTTCCAGTTCTTTGACACCTAGAACAGTTTTTGCAAAAATCAAACGCATCCCTAAACAAAGTAGGCCAATATAAACCAGAATCTAACACTTTTCTAGCTGTTCTTTGGGGACCAAAGTGTCCACCACATGCAAGAGTATGACAAAAATTCAGCACAGATGCAAATTCATGATTTGGAACACATCTCCTAATAATTTGGTCACTACAAATTTTTCACAAATAAGGGTCATCCCACACATAGTACCTAGCCTCGCTTCTTAATTTATTCAATTGATGTCTATTTTGGTATGCAGGCAATTCAGATGCAACATGATAATTCACCAAATCAGCATACCAAGGCTCACTAATACCATGCAAAAGGAGGAAACACTCATCTGGAAAATTGTCTCTTATAGGGAGATGTTCCAATGGAAGATCAGAAAGCCTACTCAAGTGATCTGCTACTACATTTTCAGCCCAACTCTTATCCTTGATTTCCACATCCAATTCTTGGAGGAGCAGAATCCATCTAAGCAATCTTGGCTTTGCATCCGGTTTCTTCAACAAATATTTCAGTGCTGTATGGTCAGAAAACACAATTACTTTGGAGGCAAGCAAATATGATCTAAATTTTTCTAAAGCAAAAATAATTGCTAAAAAATCCTTCTCCGTGGTTGTGTAATTTGATTGAGCTGAATCAAGGGTACGGGATGCATAGGCTATGACATGCATCTTCCTCTCTATTCTTTGTGAAAGTACTGCTCCTACAGCAAAATTTGAGGCATCACACATGAGCTCAAAGGGAAGCTCCCACTGTGGAGGTTGGATGATAGGAGGGGAGGTAAGTTGCTTCTTCAACTCATCAAAAGCTGACCTGCAAGCATCATTAAAAATGAAATCAGTTTCTTTTTTGAGGAGTTTAGATAGGGATAGAGCAATCTTACTGAAGTCCTTGATGAATCTTCTATAAAATCCTACATGGCCAAGAAAAGGGTGAACTTTCCGCACAGAAGTGGGGTAAGGCAAAGAAGAGATAACATCAACTTTGGCTTTATCTACTTCTATGCCACGTGATGACACTATGTGGCCTAGGACTATTCCTTGCTCTACCATGAAATGACATTTTTCATAATTCAAGACCAAATTTTCTCTATGCATCTCTCAAGTACTCTCTCCAAATTTTTCAAACATGCATCAAATGAGTCTCCATAAACAGAAAAAATCATCCATGAACAATTCCATGCAATCCTCTAACAAATCAGAAAATATGCTTAACATGCATCTTTGAAAAGTGCCAGGTGCATTACAGAGACCAAAAGGCATGCGTCTATATGCAAAAGTACCAAAGGGACAGGTGAAGATAGTCTTCTCCTGATCTTCAGGTGCAATGTGAATTTGAAAATATCCAGAAAAACCATCAAGAAAACAGTAATGAGACTTGCCAGCAAGTCTCTCAAGCATTTGATCAATAAAAGGAAGAGGAAAATGATCTTTTCTAGTTGCTTAGTTCAACTTCCTATAATCAATGCAAACACACTAACTGTTTTGAACTCTGGTGGGCACTAACTCATTATTTTCATTTGCTATAACTGTTACCCAGGTTTTCTTTGGCACTACTTGTACCGGACTCACCCACTTACTATCAGAGATAGGATAAATAATACCAGCTTAGAGGAGCTTACTTACCTCCTTCTTGACCACATCAAGAATCATGGGGTTGAGTCTTCTTTGGGGTTGCCTTATTGGTTTCGTCTCTTCTTCAAGGAGAATTCGGTGCATGCACACTGAAGGACTAATTCCAGGAATGTCTGCTAGAGTCCACCCAATCGCCTTCTTATTCTTTTTCAGCAAACTGATCAATTTTTCTTCTTGATTGGGGTTCAAGTTGTTGGCCACAATGATTGGAAGTTTGTCTCTACCTCCAAGAAGGCATACTTGAGGTTTTCTGGTAAAGCCTTCAACTCCAATGCAGGTGGTTGGATGGAGGATGGAATTAGTTTTTGTGGAATCACATCCAAGGAGGCACCTACAAATTCAGTTTGCTCAAAGACAGAATCCTTGGCTAAAGATGAGGAAGGGTTAGCAGCACAAGAGGAAAGAGATGAAGAATGTGCAACATTACAATTTAAATCACTACACCTACAACTACCTAAAATAGAAATAGAATCTAAGTATAAGCTAGAGAAATTTACAGAATCAGAATGCACATCAGAATCCAAATCACTATGCAAATTATAATGCAACTCAGAATTGTCAGCATTTAGAGAGTTTTCAATTTCAGTGCAAGCATGACAGAATTCAGAACCAGCACAATTGTATTCAAAGGCATCTACCAAATCAGAGAATTCAGGAAAATCAGAAATTAATTCAGTTTGGAATTCATCACATGCCTCATCAACTAAGTAATCCAAAAAGTTAACCACATGCACATTGGAATGATTTTCTATAGGATGTTTCATGGCATCCAAAATGTTAAAATCAATTTTGTTACCAGAAAACTCCATTGACAAAGTCCCTTCATGCACATTAATGATGGTTTTTGCAGTTTTCAGAAAAGGTCTACCAAGTATTAATGGTGCATGGCCAGGAGTATTATCATTTTCCATATCAAGCACATAAAAATCAACAGGAAAAATGAGATCTTTAACTCTTACTAGGACATCTTCTAAAACTCCTGCTGGATGTGCTGTGCTCCTATTGGCAAGTTGGACAATCACTCTAGTTGGTGAAAGAACACCAATCTTGAGGCTCGAGTACACTGATTTGGGCATAACATTGATTGAGGCTCCCAAATCCAGCATAGCATTGGAGAACTCCATGTTGCCTATTGTGCATGGTATTGTGAAAGTTCCAGGATCTTTGCACTTGGGTGGCATGGGTGGTTGGATGAGTGCAGACACATTTCTCCCCAAATTGATTCTCTCATTACCCCTTAAACGCCTCTTATGAGTGCACAACTCTTTGAGGAACTTGGCATACTTGGGGATTTGCTTAATTGCTTCCAAAAGTGGGATATTGACCTCCATTTTCCTGAAGGTCTCCATGATCTCTTTATCCATGTCAGATTCAGAAGCTTTCCTTGATTGAGTCTGCCTATTGGGGTAGGGAAGAGGAATTTTCTGAACCACTTCTTCATCCTTTTTATTTTGCCCACTGGTTGAAGATAGAGGAACACCTTGCTGGACATTTGATTTTTTTGGTTCAGATTCAGAAGCTGGACTGTCTACTTGTTTGCCACTCCTCAAGATGATGGCACTCACATTGCCTCTTGGGTTGATCACTGGTTGGGATGGCAAACTCCCTGAACCTTGACTTTTTAGCTCATTGACTGTTGTGGCTAACTGACCAATCTTAGTCTCCAAATTCTGCATATTGGTTTCTGTTCTCTGCTGGAACTGAAGAGTATTGGCAGTCAGTTACTTCATTAGATCCTCAAGACTAGGCTCATGTTTCTTGGGTGCTGGATGAGGTGTATGGCTAGGTTCAGGTTGATTGTATCTTGCATGGGGTAGCTGGTAAGGGGGGTTGGATGTATTCCCATACTTGAAGGCTGGATGATCACGCCACCCAGGATTGTAGGTGGAGTATGGGTCATATCTCTGTTGTTGTGGCTGCATGGGTCTACCAGGGAATATACCAGCACATGACTCAGTTGGGGTCTCTTCCAGCTGAGGGCACTGATCAGTATGGTGGGTATTCAGGGAACAAATACCACAGACTGAAGGAGGAAGGGCTTGTTGTTGTGTTCTCTGATTTAATGCCAATTGCCTCACCATTGAAGCTAACTCTTCTAATTTATTTTCTATCCTTTATTGCTCTTTGGGAGGTGTCTTCACCTCATTGACAGTAACAGTTGGATCACTCAATCTGGTGCCAAATTATTGAGCATTTTGGGCCATCTTGGCCAATAATTCGTTTGCTGCAGCAGGAGTCTTATCCACCAATGCCCCTCCAGCAGCTGCATCAACTATGTATCTGTCCATAGGTAGTAATCCTTCATAGAAATATTGGATGAGAAGCTGTTCTGAAATCTGGTGGTTTGGACAGCATGAGCAAAGCTTCTTAAACCTCTCCCAATATTCATGCAGAGACTCACCATTCAATTGTCTAATCCCACTGATGTCTTTCCTAATTGCTGCTGTTCTTGAGGCTGGGAAGAATTTTTCTAAGAACATCTTCTTCAGTTCATCCCATCTTGTAATTAAGGCAGTGGGTAGGTAGTAAAGCCAATCCTTGGCTGCCCCATCCAGAGAGAAAGGAAATGCTATTAATTTAATCTGTTCTTCTCCAACTCCATGTGGTCTCATGGTAGAGCAGACAACATGGAACTCCTTTAAGTGCTTGTGCGGATCTTCTCCTGCAAGACCATGAAACTTAGGCAACAAATGGATTAGACCAGATTTTAGTTCAAAATTAGCATCCAACTCAGGATAATTTGGTTATCCATCCCAGTTATCCCAGCTGACTCAGAATCTGTAGACTCTAACACAATATCAGATTCGGAATCTGATTCAACTTCTACACTGTTGACAGCAAATTCAACAATTTCAGCAAGAATTTCATAAACTATACTAGTCCTAATGCTATTACTTCTCACTATCCTATGGAAGGTCCTATCTATTTCTGGATCAAACGGTGGTAAGTCCACGTTATGAGACCTTCTCATACACTAGGAAGGGCAAAAATCACGAGAAAACAACAAAAAGAACAAAAAAAGAGCAAAATAAGCATAAAAGGCTCCAACCAAGAAAAATGACCAAAAATGAAGTATCTCAGAAAAATCTGATTTTTCTTGGAAAAATCCTTCACCAATTGGAGGCACAAAATCAACAAACAGAACTCAAAAATAAGATCTACAAAAATCAAACCAAAAATCACAATTAATTAAAAAAATGGTTAAAATCATTGTAAAATGGAAAAAATGGTCTAAACGTTAAAATTTGGCCGAGATAGGGTGGTGCTCCTCACGACCAAGTCGTAGGAGTTATGCCCGAAATGGTTGTGTTTAGTGGACTACCAACTTTTCAAGTCAATCCGATTTAGTTTTTTTAGCTGATGAATAGTGGCTAAAATATAACTAGGAAACTTGAAAAATTGACTTGAAGAATTTGTAATCACTTCCAACAATACCAAGCCACTTAAAATCAAACAAGAACACAATAGAAAAACTAATTAACACTTAAAAATGAATTGGCTCCCCGGAAACGGTGCCAAAATTCTGGTTCACGCCACTACGATGCCAAATCACCCAGAATTGAATTCATGGCAATTTGCAGTATAGTGATCCCCAGGTCGTATTCACTCAAAGAGCCTCACTTCTTAATACTAATTAATCGTTCTAAACACCTAAACACTAATGAAGAGTACATAAACGTGGGGGGGGTTGTGGCAGTACTAATAAAAAGCTAGAACAGCAACCAAAAAAAAACTACAATAGCAGTAGTAGTAGCAGCAGCAGCAGCAGCAGCAGCAGCAGAATTTGCAAGGTATTGACAGTAAAGAGACTATGTAATCAGCCACTAGGATTCATGGGAGTGTAACTATCATTACCTAACTCATTGATTCAGTTTTGTTCTCATTTCATTGTTTGGTTCTTTATGAAAATGGTTCTAGAATAACATCTAGAATTTAATGCTACCAATTACAGTCAAGAACATCTCTCTACCATAGCTAGATGCATTCAGTGGAAAATCTCAACCAAACCAAGTTAAATATATCATCTAACTAGTCATTTCGCCTTCATCACTTTTCTAATCAGTCAAGCAAGGTTATATCTTATATATAAGTCAGTTTATGTTACATTCTCAAGCTCTAATCAGAATATGACAGCAACATAAACATAACAGCAAAACAAAAACGAAATGAGATGAAAATGGAGAATAAAACACTTAGCTTGCATTCTTAGTTCAAGCTACAACATCCCAGTGGTCTAGTGACTAATTACAATGAAAACTTAGCCCTCCATGAGAGCAAAACAGCAAACAACAGAAGCAAAAACAGAGAGGAAGAGAGAGATACGAATTTCCTAAGTTTTTCTTACAAAATAAAAGTGTTCTCTTCTCCAAAACTGATGCCCCTTCAATGCCTTAGAATATTCTACCCTAGATGCTTCCTTGGACGCTTCTTCCATGATGTGGCAGCACTTTGACAGCAAAACAGCAGCATAATTAATATTTCTGCAGCAGTAGATAGGTATGGCAGCAGCAGATAGGTATGACAGCAGCAGAATTAATATTTCTATAGCAGAAAAGTAACAAACAGCAGCAGAATATCATGGGAAAATTAATATTTCAGCCATGCTTTTCTGACCTACGAAAATTAATATTTCTACCCAAAAATTCTGACTACATGGCATTGAATAAGAGTTCAAGTGGGCCCCACATCCAGCATAACCTAGTCAGCATCTGCATCACCCAAAAAGTGCCACATTAGCATCCAAATTAGCATCTTTGTCCATGTCAGCACTTTTCTCTCCAAAATTAAGATTTGTAGGAATTAAATTGAGCATTTTGCAATTCAAGTTCTGAAAATATAAAATTGAAACACATTTAATCCATAAATAGTTTATACCCAATAAATTCCAAAACATAATAAAATTAGAGAATTGACAAAATTAAAGAGGAAAAAAGGACTAAAATAGGGACTAAAAAGTATATAAGAATGCCCGATATCAAATCCCCCACACTTGGCCATTTGCACTCATGGGCAAAATAATATTCAGAACACCAAAAGACACCAAAGGAAAAGTGTGGAAAGCATGCTAGAATAGAATAATTAAAATTTTGAAAAGATTTACCACTCGAAGAAAATTAATCTTAAATTTCTAAGATTTCAAGCATCATGGCAATTTAATTTGATACGAATGAATTCAAGTAATTAGCCTCTTCACCAGGAATGTGTTTACTCTCTATTCTCTCAAGTGTCTAGGGTAAATCACTCGAAATTCAACTTATCACAGAATTCACTACCATAAGCTTGTCAAGAATCTAAATCTCCACTACTTGAATCACATACATGCTCGAATTATTAGGACTTTGCAAGGGTGTAAGGATGGGTGAAGGAATGATTGGGAGGTAGAAAGAAATACACAAAACAAAGTTTAACAATAATTTAAAGAATTAAGAGCATCAATCAATAAGGTTATAAGAGATTGAACTTTGATTAACTTTGAACTTTTCTCTCACAAGAAGAACACTGTTAATACACTTATCATCATAAATTAAGATTTTGTAGTAAAACATGCTGCTGAATTTCATAATACTTATATAACTTAATCATCTTTCTCCTTACAATAGAAAATCATAAGGTTCATAAACACATATACTTGCCATAGATTAAGTCATATAATGATCCGTCACCACACTTACTATGACAGGTAGGGAACCTGCCTATGGATATAAAGAGTTTATTCTAGAGTTCCAAATATATACTTATATACATATAACAAAGTACAAAAGTGATAATACCAGCCCAAGGGACTATTTGGGCCTTAACGGACCAAAGCTTGTCTACTTTCACTCAGAGGAAGGGACCTCGGTGTCAGCACCACTATCTGAAAAAAAAAATTAAAGAATAGGTTGAGCTAAAAGCCTAGTGAGTACAAAACTCATAACAATTCATGATCAATGAGACTAACCATCAAACATAGTTCATCACATAACATATCAATAGGCTAGTGAAGTAGCCACAAGGATTACAAAGACATAGTATTGTCTTAAAAATCGTATAGAACATATATATATATATATATATCAAGGAACCCCAATTAGAACTGCTCATCATAACCATTCATTTCCATACTTGCCAATTGACCACCCAATGGGATCCCTTACATTATTTTCCTGTACATCATATAGCCTCCTGTTGACCCTAAGGCTTTATGTCATAAGTTTTGATGATGGCAAATGTATTTGAAATGTAGCATTGATATATATAAAGGTTAATTATCATATACATGCTATAAGTATTTAAGCATGACTATGTTATTTAATGTGTAATGTCTTATACATTAATCATGTTATTTATCATGAATTGAACTAACCATTTAGTTTGCAAGTAAGAATTATTTTATAGGTTGGTTCAAAACAAGAAGAGTGAACATTGGATTGAAGAACAAGGAAAAGTAACATCATGCCTCACTCAAGGAAAGCAACATACAAGGATAAAGCTCCAAGAAATGAAGAACTAGAAGAATTAAAGTCTTGGAAGCTTGGATGCATCAAGATAGCCTGTGTTTACATTAGGTATATTTTATATAGGCTATTATACTTGTGCAACTCAATGATTTAGATTTGCATACATTGGCTCAAGCATTTTGAACAAAAAGATAATGAGATATGAAGTTTTACAAAAGTTAGTTTTTGACCTTTGGTCACTCCTTATATCATATCTCATAAATGAAAAATTGGTTTTCCAAGTATCTTAATCTCATTTGATAGTAGTCTCAAAGGTCTTTTCAATGGTATATTATTTATTCAAAACGGAGTCCAAATGAGAAATATATGACTATTTAAAATATAGTTTGAAAAACTAAAAGTTGATTTTACTGTACTCAAAAATTATTCTGTTCTGACCTATAGTCAGTATTTTGATTATATCTTTTAAACGAAAATTAATTTTTGAGTAAAAATTCATTCATTTGAAACTAGACTCCAAGAGCTTTCCAATGGTATATTATTTGTTTAAAACGGAGTTCAAATGAGGGAGTTATGAATTTTTAAAGAAAGCTCAAAATCTATATTTTGCTACTGCCAGACGGTGGTCGACCACCCCATCTACACTGGTCAACCAACGTGACTGATAAATCACTTCTGGACTACACTGGTCGACCAACGTGCCACACTGGTCGAGCAATGGACACTTGGACTGCACTATAAGTGTTGTAACGGCTATATAACGGCTAGTTTTATAAAATCTTATATATATGATCTTAGATACACGATTTTGAGCTAGAACAAAGTCCTACAATGTGATATTAACTTCTTCTATCATCTTTGAGAGAAAGGAAAGCATTCTTGAGCCAAATCTTGCATATTCTCTATCATTAGAGTTATTAAAGCTTTATTTGTATTCATCTACTCTTTAGAGAGAGTTTCTTTGTATTGTTGATTTTGATCAACACATATATTATTCCGAGTTGAGGTTCCTAAGTACCGGTGTTGGAAGAACTTGCTTTGGGTTGAGGAGGAGACTAGATTCATAAATTCTCCATTGTGGTTTCGCAAATACCCATATCGAATTTGCGTGGTTGTAGTGGTTTGCAAGTACCCGGATTAAACTTGCAATTATAGTGGAAATACTCAAGTGGTCTCTTGAGGACTGGATGTAGGCTTGGATTAGCCGAACCAGTATAAATCTCTGAGTTTGCTCTCTCTATCCCTTACTCCTTTATTTGTGCTTATTGTTATCTATTCTTTATTTCTTTGCTCCTCATAATTATTCATCTTGATAGCACATTGATTTTCTGTGTTGTATTTATTATCCTAAACATTGTAAACATGGTTGGATTTAGTGAATGGTTTATGTTTGAAAATTGTTCTTTCACAGAACCTCCAATTTTTGATGCTAATCATTTTCAATATTGGAAGTATGAAATGAAAATATTTTTAATTTCAGTAGACCATAAACTCTGGGAAGTTATAGAAAATGGTTTTGACATGCCTGTCAAGGAAGAACAAGGAAAATGCATTCCAAAACCCAAGAGTGAATGGAATGATACTGAAAGAAGTTTAATGCAACTCAATGCTAAGTAAAAATTGATTATTTCTTGTGCATTGAGTCAAGATGAATTTTTCAAAATCTCCAACTGTGCAACTGCAAAAGAAATGTGGGAAATTCTTGAAGTTGCACATGAGGAAGATCTTATTGTTGAGGAATTAAGGTATAGAAGTTTCATTAATGAACTTGAAATTGCTCAAATGAACAATTGCAAAACCATTAATGAGATACAACTTGTGCTTAATCAATTGCAAGCTCTTGGTGTTGAACTTACAGGAAAATCTCAAATCACCAAGGAGATAGAAGAAAAAGAAAAAGGAGAAAAAGAGAAACCACAACCAAAAGCTGAATCATCAAAGAAAGCTTACCTATCTTCCATTTGGGGAAATAGCAATTCTGATGAAGAGAACACAAATGAAGAAGCCAACACTTGTCTTGTGGCCAGAGATAAAGATGAGGTAAATTCATTTGACTACTCTTTTGAAGAATTACAAGATGCCTTTGATGATTTACATGAAGAATCTCTTATACTTGCAAAGAAACTAAATGTTTCAAAACAGAAAAACTCTTCTCTTGAAAATGAGTTGGAAACATTGAAAAATGAATTTTCTATTTCCAAGGAAGAGAATTTTGTTTTTAAAAATCAAAACAAAACTTTGCAAGAAGAGAATTTGATTTTAAAAACAAATATCTCTACCAACAAAAATTGCTTTTGTACCAAGTGTGATTCTTTGAAAAAGGAAAATGATAATCTTAAAAACACACTTGCAAAACTCTCTCAAGGTAGAGAAATTTTAAATACCTCAGTTTTGAAACAAAGAAGAAACTTTAACAAAGTTGGTCTTGTTTCTAAAAAGAAATCAAACCAAAAGCATTTTAAAAACTTCTTTGTTTCTGCAAAGATGTCCAATAGTCCAACTTGCACTTGTTTCTATTGTGTACTGAAAGGACACAAATCTTACTCCTGTTTTTATAAGAAAAATATTGTTCATGGAGTAAAAATGAAATGGGTTCAAAAAGGAACTCATGACCCAGGCAAACCCAAAGAAATTTGGGTACCAAAGATAAAAGAATAATTTACAGATTTGCCTCGAAGCAAGGAGCGGAAATGACTTTTCAATGGCTACATCATTCAAACTCCACTCTCTTGCATCAAAAGGAGGCAATGGATAAGTAAACATATAAGCTGGAATGCATTGTAAGAAATTTGACTGATATGTTTAATGCTCTCTAATGCTTTTGTCTGTTCTCTAATATGCCTTACATCTATCCTTGATACTTATGCATGCTATATTTGAAAACAATTGTTAGGCATGCGGCCTATAGATTCAAATCTTGTTTTGAGCCAAAATCTTTCTTTTAAATTTTGCTCAAACTATCCTTTTTACCGCATCACAAAAACTTGCTTCCATTACATGCATATTTCTCTTGCTTTCACAACAATAAGATTACTCTTGCCTATAGTATTTATCCTTATTGTAATCTTATTCAAATATTTTCAATGAAATCAAATTTCTTGCAAAATTGCATTTCATGGAAGCATAGCACTTTTATTTATATGGCATATCTTGAACATAATGTTGCTCCTAGTGCTCGAGATTTATTTAAACATTACTGATTTGAACATCAAAGTGCTCCACCAAAAGTGTTTTGCAGGAGTTAATCCTCAAATTTATCCTTTAAGGCACATTCTTTCCTCTGCTCTCCGAAATCAGTAAGATTTATAGTTTTGAAGTTGGTTGGTCGACCAACGCTCCTATCAGTGGTCGACCAACGAAGGCTATAATGAACTAACACCCAGCGTCCGGAGAAGAATGCTGAAAGCTGAGACAAGTGGTCGACCAAGGTCCTCAGACTGGTCGACCAACTCAAGGCAGTGAGTAAATAAGACTATTATGGTAAGGAGTGGTCGACCAGTTCATTCACAATGGTCGACCAATGCTTGACAGTAAGCTTCTCACACTTTCACATCCCTATGATGGTCGACCAGTGTGGACACGTTGGTCGACCAGCGGATGACAGTAGATGAAGAATTTAAATTTTACTGCTATGTACTTAATGATCTCTTCAAAGCTTCATGGGTGATCTTATAAGAGATTGTCTTTGAGAGAATCTTGCAAATAATCAATCAATGAAGATCATTAAAATTGCAAGAAGATAGGATCAAAAGAAGGGCAATGAGGAAGACAAGGATATCAACATCTTAAGGAGGAAATTCAAGAAGCAACAAAAGTTTGTCAAAATTGATGAGTATCTCTATCCTTTACTTCTTTATTAATTAATTGAGTGATACTCCCCGATCATAATTGGCTATATTGGCAAATGTTTTTTACATACTTTCATTGCAATGACATATTGTTCTATGATATCTTACATACTTGATCACATCATTGCATATAAAGATATGTTAAATGCCTAAATTGTCTTTATAACATTCATCATGGTTTGAGCACTATACATGTCATATCTTTGCATAAGCTATGGTTTATGAACAATTGTTTATGGATTATAGTTTATATCTGATTATAACTTATTAATCCATATTACTTCAATTATTTTACTACATACTCTGGTTATAATATGCTTTATCTTGAATGAGTATGTAACTTGCTTCCGCTATGTAATGATGATATATATATTCATGTGATAAAATGTTTTATATATGATAATGGATATATATTTTCTTCTACTGTGCTAAATCTGGTGACATTCTTTCAATAAGAATTATTTTGAAAAGTATTGGAAAATGATTTGAAATTGCTTTATCATATTTTGAAAAGAAGAGAATTTGGAAATCCTTATTTCAAAATTACATCTGCTAATGTACTTAAATGTCTCTATACATAAGCAGAAAATTATTTTTAGAACTTTTGAAAAGGGAAAGTGTACCCTTATTACAAAGGATGATAATGGCATTGAAGAGAATGCAAATTTATCTCAAGAAGAAGAATAGCCTCAAGAAGAAAAATTGCCTCATAAGAAGGAGCCATCAAGCAACAATGATAAGGATTTGAGGTATGCCAAAAGTCATCCTAAGAAACTCATCATCGAAGATGCATCTCAATGGGTACTTACTTGAAATCTTCTTCTGCCAATGGACTATGCCTTATATTGGTTATATCTATTGCTAATCCAAGAAAACTGTTGTGCTATTATATACACCAATTTTAAAATGGTATATCTTATATGAGTATATAATTTGCATTTGTTGTGATATATATCCTGTTATAATATCATTTGTTATTATCTTTAAAAGGATATATATGTTGCTTCTGCTATGCTGCATCTCTTTCCAAATCCTTTTTGGAGCAAAATCTGTTTTTCAAAATAAAAGGACTTGGAAATTCTTATTGACAAAGCTTTTCTGATAAGCTCTTTATAGAATCATTCTTTCAAGGGAAGAGATTGTTTCAAAAATTGTTTTATCATGTTGAACCAAAAATCATTTTGAAAAGAAAAAGATTTGGAAATCCTTATTTCAAAAGATTTTCTTCTCGTGTGCTTTTTATGGTATCAATCTTTAAGGAAGAATGATTTTTCTATAAATAGTGTATTTCATGGAGGTATAGCATTCTTATTGATATAATATATGTTGTCTCCATTGCTTGAGATTTATAAACTAACCTGTCAAGGACCCAATTTGGTTGGGTAGCTAAAATTAAGAGTCACATTATTTTGTGAGGAAAAATACTCTCAAGCCTACGTTTGCAATGACAACCAATCAATCTTGAGGATGACGGATTCAACAATAAAGATGGTGATTCTAATAAAGCATGCACACTTAAAACATTGGTAATATCTATCCTTGCTTGAAATAGATCTTTATTCCTCAAAGCATTATGAGCTTTATGTAATGATTAGATGAATGGCAAGAAAGAGTTTTTGAGCTGATTAAAAACTATTTTGAAAACTCTTTGAAAGTTGAAACAGAAAAAGTGCAGATAGAGACACAATGAATAAAAAGGGTCATATATTATTTTCAATGTCTCTTTTACACCTTAAGCTAAATATGGACTATAGTGGCTCATCTTTCAAAGGAGAAAAATGTTTCTTTTGCCACTAAAATTCTTTGAAGTAACTTTCCTTTCCTATCGTCTATCAAATGATTATATGATTTTTGGATCTACTAATCAAATCTTGTGCAAGGATACTTCTTTGTTGATGAAGAAGCCTAAAGATAAGAATGACTTGTTCAAAGGGATAGTCAAACTATACAAGCTTGAAACATTCATCAAAGATCAAATAGTTAAGGGTTGCAAAATAAATTGTCCCTACGCTAAGACAATTCTTGGATGAACAAGCTCTTGCAAAAGAAAGGTAAGAACAATTAGTCGATTGGATAAAAGAATTTTGAGAGGTATGATTACCCATCTCAAAATGGATATTATATTGAATATGCTTGACTGATCTTTTTCAAATATATATCATTCACTCTTTGCACTTAATGGTTCATGGATTATGGATTCTTATGTTTATATCTTTCAATCAATCCATTGAAAATTACTTTCACTGTGATCTATGATATATATCATATCTATCCTAGTTATAATGTGTTACATCTTGAATGGATATATATATTGCTTTCGATATGCTACAATTTTTTTATTGAAGCAAATTTTTTTTGTTGCTGTGTCAATATGGTTTATCATATGAAGCAACATTCTTCTTGAAAAAGAAAAAGGTTTTACAGATCTCTTTGGTTGTTGATGACAAAGGGGATGAAAAATATTGATATTTGATGTATGGATTATGAACTATAACCTTGATTATATATTGTTATACTAATCCATATATATTGCTTCTTAGATGAAATGTTTCTAAATTCTCTTTGAAGCAAATTGTTTTAGAAAAAAGATCATGAAACTTTTAAATTTCTTCCATTGTGCTAAAATTACTTTGTCATATTGAAGCAACATCTACTTTGAAAAGAAAAGGATTTGAATATCCTTATTTTAAATTACTTCTGCTATATGTTGAAATGTTTTTATGCATATAAGCAGAAATTGTTTTCAAAAATCTTGAAAAATATTATTATTTGATTTATGGATTATGATTAATATTCTTGTTTATATCATGCTTTGCTAATCCATATATCGTACTTCTGCTGTGTGCTGCAAATATTTCTATCATATGACAGCAAATGATGTTTATTTTTTTGTTACATATTTCAAAGATTTCAATGTTTCTGCTATTTACTAAAAATGCTTTTTCATAAACAAGCAGAAATCATTTTCAATTAAAATATTGCAGAAATTTCTTCAAAAATCTTACTTCAAAATTCTGCAATCAAAAACTGAATTTCCTTTATAATGATTTGGACAATTTTTTTCAAAGGAAAATGGTTATGAAATTCAGGGGGAGCTTTATCTCTCTTGAAAATATATGGATGATCTTGAAAAATAATACATTTTAAAAATTGAATATTCATTATTCATTCTTCTTTTTCATAACGTGCACAGTTTAAAGGGGAGGAGCCTAAACCTAAACTCCTTCTAATTTTATCTTTTGGCTCATTTCATTTGACATGCGAAATTTTTCTAAAAATTAATTTTACATGTCAATGAAATCAATAATAAGTTTTGATGTATCCTCACCCTATGCTATATTGACATCTTTTGACATCCTAGCTTAAAGAAGGTATGTGCTTTAACTTCTATATATTGTGTTCCTTACACTTTTTTGTTCATGTCAAATAGGGGGAGAAGAAACAATAGAAAAATGTGTATGTGCTTATAACATTGCATTCATTATCTTGTGATACATATTTTTCTGTGGTGATTTGTCATCATCAAAAAGGGGGAGATTGTTGACCCTATGGCTTTATGCCATAAGTTTTGATGATGACAAATGTATTTGAAATGTAGCATTGATATATATAAAGGTTAATTATCATATACATGCTATAAGTATTTAAGCATGACTATGTTATTTAATGTGTAATGTCTTATACATTAATCATGCTATTTATCATGAATTGAACTAACCATTTGGTTTGCAAGTAAGATATATTTTATAGGTTGGTTAAAAATAAGAAGAGTGAGCATTGGATTAAAGAACAAGGAAAAGTAACATCATGCCTCACTCAAGGAAAGCAACATACAAGGATAAAGCTCCAAGAAATGAAGAACTAGAAGATTTAAAGTCTTGGAAGCTTGGATGCATCAAGATAGCCTATGTGTTCACATTAGGTTTATTTTATATAGGCTATTATACTTGTGCAACTCAATGATTTAGATTTGCATGCATTGGCTCAAGCATTTTGAACAAAAAGATAATGAGATATGAAGTTTTACAAAAGTTAGTTTTTGACCTTTGGTCACTCCTTATATCATATCTCATAAATGAAAAATCGGTTTTTCAAGTATCTTAATCTCATTTGATATTAGACTCAAAGATATTTTCAATGGTATATTATTTATTCAAAACGAAGTCCAAATGAAAAATATATGACTATTTAAAATATAGTTTGAAAAATTGAAAGTTGATTTTACTGTGCTCAAAAATTATTCTGTTCTGACCTATAGTCAGTATTTTGATTATATCTTTTAAACGAAAAATAATTTTTGAGTAAAACTTGCTCATTTGAAACTAGACTCCAAGAGATTTTCAATGGTATATTATTTGTTTAAAACGGAGTTCAAATGAGGGAGTTATGAATTTTTAAAGAAAGCTCAAAATCTGTATTTCGCTACTGCCAGCCTGTGGTCGACCACCCCATCTACACTGGTCGACCAACGTGACTGATAAATCACTTATGGACTACACTGGTCAACCAACGTGCCACACTGGTCGACCAATGGACACCTGGACTGCACTATAAGTGCTGTAATGGCTATATAACGGCTAGTTTTATAAAATCTTATATATATGACCTTAGATACACGATTTTGAGCTAGAACAAAGTCCTACAATGTGATATTAACTTCTTCTATCATCTTTGAGAGAAAGGAAAGCATTCTTGAGCCAAATCTTGCATATTCTCTATCATTAGAGTTATTAAAGCTTTATTTGTATTCATCTACTCTTTAGAGAGAGTTTCTTTGTATTGTTGATTTTGATCAACACATATATTATTTCGAGTTGAGGTTCGCAAGTACCGGTGTTGGAAGAACTTGCTTTTGGTTGAGGAGGAGCTCGGATTCATAAATTCTCCATTGTGGTTTCGCAAATACCTAAATCGAATTTGCGTGGTTGTAGTGGTTTGCAAGTACCCTGATTAAACTTGCAATTATAGTGGAAATACTCAAGTGGTCTCTTTAGGACTGGATGTAGGCTTGGATTAGCCGAACCAGTATAAATCTCCGAGTTTGCTCTCTCTATCCCTTACTCCTTTATTTGTGCTTATTGTTATCTATTCTTTATTTCTTTGCTCCTCATAATTATTCATCTTGATAGCACATTGATTTTCTGTGTTGTATTTATTATCCTAAATATTGTACTTTTACATCAAATCATTTTAACTTCCAATAAAGTTTTGTGAAAAATTTATAAAACCCAATTCACCCCCCTCTTGGGTTCCAACCATTACTTTCACCTCCCTCCTGTATCTGGCCCCCTTGGCCTCCGATCAAGTTGCTGCCACTCTCCTTAATCCTTTGCTAGCTGAGGTTCCTAAATACCAAGGCATGCCAAGGACTACACGTATCATTGTAGTACCGTCGTTCCAAAATAGGTTCCTTTTAGTAACATGGAAATTATACATACATGTATACAACAATGAAGATTATCATTATCTCACATCAAATCCGTACATATATCATTGATATCACAATGTTGGGCATATAATAAAATTTTTAATTTATACTTGTAATTATAATTGAATATTAACAACATAAATAAGAGAAAATATTTTTGTATAACTTTAAAATAGGATAATAATTACATAATAAATTAGTGAATAAATAATAATTAACTAGTAGAAATAAATCAAGAAATAAGTAAATAGGTAAATGACAAATAATTTATAATTAAATCATTGTCCAAATAGAAACATGAAACATAGTATAATTTAAATATTATCTCTAAGATCAAAAAAATTGAACCAGCATATTGAATCTTAGGTTATTCTCATTAAACTTGAGATTTCCACAAGTTTGGATCTCACCTGAAACTGGGTGCATAGTTCTTATCTTTATCAATTCTAGAATGTATGGAACCTAGCCAACTTTGATACAGACTAAAATTTACCACCGAGAAAATCACGTCTCTCTTGATTTTGTACTAGTTTTACTTATGGTTTCTTGTTCTTACTCACTGCCCCCATTTCCTCCACTTTTGAGTAGATAAGTTGCACCACAATCTCCCCAGAAACACTAAAAAGAAACTGAGATTATACTGCTCTCTTTCTCCCTTTCAGAAAAAAAGGATTTTACCTTAGGAAAGCATGGAAAATTTGCTGCTGCTGTACCCTCTCTCCTCTCACGGTTTGCTACAGAATTTTATGAAGAAGAAAGGTTGTTTATATATAAGGCTCTCTCTTATGGAATGATAGATAAGGGAATCTTATGACAAGCTAAAAGAATACTCTTTCTTTCTCTCGGTACCTTGCAGTAAAAGTGGTTCACCATTTTGCAAAACCCATCCTTTTGTCGCAGGTTCACACTCATGGCAACAAGGGAGTGAACCACGCATCCCTTTAATGTATGGACAAAGATCTATGTGACAGCTCATTATATACCGAAGTCATTTTCTTTCTCACTTCTTACACGTACTGCTCATGGGTTTGGGACAGCAAAGGGGCAAAGACAGGTTCCCTATTTCTTATGCTCTTCTTTTTCAATTTCCCATCTCCTCCCTTTCTCAATTTGATCATCCTCTTACCCTCAAAATGGAGGGCACCATATTGCTGCAATTGAAAAAAGGAAGGCTGGCCAAGTATGTGGAGATGGGAATAATGAGTCTTGGTGCATCATGCTAGAAAAACTAAGAGGTTTCCATTTCCCACATATACACACCCTTTTATTACTTTTGATGCATGGCTGAATATGTGCAAGTCAGTGAGAGTAAAATGGTTGTTAGTGATAAATATTCTTCCCTTTACAGTTAGCTTAGGCACGTGGAATTAGATGAGAATGAATACTGTGCACACAAGGATCATCATCATCATATGGAAAGAGAAAGTAGCACCATAGTGGGATAGATGATGCCTCATTCCTATTGGTTCAAGGTTACGATGAAGACAAGGGAGGCACCACGTATTATGTAAACTTTCCTTCATGTTTTGTTACCATAAAAATTGCTTAGCTAAAATTCTAATAAGGCTATTCCAAACTTTTTTCGATTTACAATTGGGACCTTGGTCTTAAAAAGTAAAATCCTATCCATTTGCTAAAGATTATAGAAAAATTCTTCTGCATAAAATGGACTGTTTTCATGAATTTTATAGCATTTCATTGTGCTAATAAATCCAAAAGAAAAGATTTTGCATGGATTTCATTTTAGTCTTGGGATATTACAGAAGGCAAGGAATCAAAGTAAGAATTCTAATTTCCTGAACTTTTCCCTATTTTATAGTTTTGAGGCTATTTTGGGTAAAATCAAGATTGTGGCTTCATTTCTCAAATAAAATTATGGATTTTGGCATCTAAATACTCCTTAGACATCAAAGATGAGATCCCATGGAAGAAATCATTGAAAACAGTGAAGATTTAGCCAGATCTGGGCCTAATCATGTAGTTCACGATCGTGGCACAGTTTTTGGGGAAGAAGAACGTCTAGCGCTGAGGCGCTAGGCATGTGTGTGGTGCTCAGGTGCCAAATCTTTGATATTTCTTCAAACGGCTATAACTCTTTCATCCAGACTTCATTTTTAACAAACTTTATATCGTTGGAAAGCTCTTTGAGTCTAGTTTCCAATGGTATAATTTCATTCACAGATAATAGTTATGACTAAATGAATAGCCGAAGGTCAGAGTTAGCAATGAGAATTTTCCTCGTTTTATTTATTAATGGTTGTGGTTGGTTCCAGGTGTTTTAGGAGCTTCATTGGCTTTGTCTCCTGGGACTTCTTATACGATAAACCTTATCATAATCGAAGTGACTGGGTAGCATTGCCATTTAAGTTTTTATTAAATTATTTGGCAAAGTTCAATATAAATCCCATTCACACCATGTTAGAATTAAATAAATGAAATTCCCTACTTAGTGATAATAACTAGATTAAGGAATTTCATTGAATGATTGAGGGATTTATTTTGTGGGATTGGGAGTTCTTTTTATGAATTGCCTATGGGAATGTTGTAGGTTAAATTGTATTTAGATTTAGGAAATGTTTTGTGAATGTGTTTATGAATGATGAGTGGATTGTTGATTGTTATGTGCTTTACATTTTATCTTGTTAATGTATTGCATATGAAAAAAAAAAGAATTGTGTGGAAAAGAGTGGGAACAGAGGGGTAAAACTATGAACTAAACCCATTTAAGGGGTGGACTTCAATGTGGTAAGTGTGGAAAAGAGAAGGAAAAACATTGCATATTACATTTGCATACCGGTGGACCTTTGAATAAACCCATTGATAGTTGGTCTTCAATGTGGTAAGTGCTAGAAGATGTGGGAATACATAACATATGTTTATTACACCATGTATTTCAATGTGGATGTTTACTTATGCATTTATGTGTTTGATGATTGTTTTTTCAATCGTTTTACGAGAACATAGACTCGTATAGGGGCTGCTGGTTGTGGTTGTACAATATAGTACATTTTATTTTATTATTTCATGCTTTTTCATGCTAATTATGGTAGTGAGGCTAGTATTTGTACTTATGCTATGTTTTATTGCACAGTCACCTGCTCATTAAGTTTTCATAAACTCATACTCTCTATTGCTATTTTCAGATTTAGTAGCTAAGAATGATGGAAAAACCGCTGGAGATTAATAGCTTGGAGATATACTCCAATTTTGTCGAGGGTTATTTACAAACCAATTTTTGGGCTTTATGCCTCGTAGAATACTCTGTAATCTCATAGGCCACCTAAGTCCTATAGTGTTTTAGGAATTTATTTATTTGGCTATAGTTTACTTTGTAAATTATGTAATTTATAATTTACATAGTTGTGGATATTAGAGCTGTTCAGGGAAATTATGGGCTACCACTGAGATACGCCCTATAATATATGTATATTCATATGCCTATTTTCGTGGCATTACAATGTTGTACAAAATTAGAAGTTAAGCAAGGTTTAGAGTCAAGTAAAGTTAAAGGGGTAAAAATTCACATCCCCCTAAGTCAATGGGGGTTCTTCAAATTTTGACCAATCTCTTAATATAGGATAACAAAATAGTAAATGCTTACCCTTAAAACAAGTTCAATTCTAGCTTTGTAAGGCAACCTGAATAGAAGAAAATGGAAGAAAAAATAAAATAGACATTAAAAAAGGCTTGCTATAGTAGCATCATTATTCAACTGAGAAGAAACCCTGAAACAAGTTAAATAGTATATCATTGTACAATTTTGAATCAAAAAGGAGTGAGAGAAAACAGTAACTTTAGGTGCATTTAATGATAAAGAAAATTTTGGACAAATTGCCACTCAAAATCCAAAACTTATGAATCAAGCATTGAATCACTAACATTTGAAAAGATTTTAAAGTCTTGAATGGGTATTTGGTGCGTATATTTTATAGCACATAAAATATTCCAGCAAGTATACTGGGTCGCAACAAGTAATAAAGTGATGAGTAGAGTATCGTCCCACAGAGATTGAGGTATCAAATAAGATTCAATTAGGCTAAGTGAAATGCTATTAAGACTTACGAAGGAAATTTCAGAAATTACACAAAAAGGGGGGGCGATGATTGAAACAACACAATATAAATAACTGAAATTTAAATAACTAAATAGAAAACAAAACAGTGAAAAGATGTGGACTGGTCACAAATTCCATGGAATTGTACATCATCATCCTTTCCTTTGAATATTCTTGGCTAATTCTATTATGTAATCTTCAATCTAAAATTCTCATAAAGTCTTCTAAGACTGAATTATATTAAAATTATAGTTAGGAAGATCTTCACTAATCTATAACTCAAATATAATCCGATCAAGTCCTAATCACATCAATGCCCCGCAATCGCATATGACATGTTATCTCTTGTCCTACTCATTACAAATACATAGCAATCGCATGCATGTATAAATAACAAGCTTCATAGGACAATAAATAAAATAGAACTTTGGCCAAGAAAATACTCATTGGTCCAAATGAATTAAAGTACAATTTTCATTTCATCAAATGACCGACTACACAAGAAAATGAGATTGATTTCGTTGGTCTAATCTGATTAATTCATAGACAAATTAATCTTTGAATCATTGAAGAACAATTCCATTAAATTACAATCCATTCAATGTTGGCCAATTTTCTAAAATATGATTGAATCCAAAAACTTTGAAATTACAATCTAACTCAACCAAAATAATTGACTAAAATCTTAGATCAACCATTCAATTAAGTTATGAAGCTCAAGAAAATTATTCAAGCCACATAAATAAAACTATCTATATCTAGATAATCTAATTTATGGTGGAAATTACAAGGTCGAGCTCAATATCTAGCTAACTCTAGCATAGACATCAAAATCCCAAACTCATTGAAGGTTCATCAAACATTCAAGAGGAAGAATAATCGGTAAAATCCATTCCATTAAACGAAAGTGCATTAAAATCGAAATTGTTCAGCAATAAAACATCATAGAACCAAGCTACATCAATCTTTAAACTCAGAAATTACATGGAAGAGAAGAAGAACATGACAGAAAACATAAAATATAGCAGAAATCTAAGAAACTATGAAGGAAAATGGATGAAAAGGAAAGAAAATGGGAGAAGGAGAGCCATTCCCAAGTGGGAAGGCTTCCTTTCCCTCAAACCAAGCTAAAGAGTTGCCTCTGTGTTGCTCCCAGCCACTGCTGCTCTAGGAAGGCAGAAAAATGGTGCTAGGACTTCCCCCTGAAAAATGACTTAGCCTCCTCAATAAATTTCGGTTTTGGAAATATAAAACTGATCTAACACATGCCTAAAGGAATATTCTGCCCTAGATGCCTCCTTGGATGCTTCTTCCATGATGTGGCAACACTTTGTCAGCAAAACAGCAGCAGAATTAATATTTCTGCAGCAGCAGATAGGTATGGCAGCAGCAGAATTAATATTTCTGCAGCAGAAAAGTAACAAACAGCAGCAAAACAGCAGCAGAATATCATGGCAAAATTAATATTTCAGCCATGCTTTTCTGACCTACGAAAATTAATATTTCTACCCAAAAATTCTGACTACATGGCATTGAATAAGAGTTCAAGTGGGCCCCACATCCAGCATATCCTAGTCAGCATCTGCATCACCTAAAAAGTGCCACATTAGCATCCAAATCAGCATCTTTGTCCATGTAAGCACTTTTCTCTCCAAAATTAAAATTTGTAGGAATTAAATTGAGCATTTTACCATTCAAGTTCTAAAAATATATAATTGTGACACATTCAATCCATAAATAGTTTATACCCAATAAATTCCAAAACATAATAAAATTAGAGAATTGACAAAATTAAAGAGGCAAAAAGGACTAAAATAAGGACTAAAATAAATGGAAAAAGCATGTTATCAGTATTAAAAGAAACTTGCTTTTTAATTGACAAGGCTATTTAGGTGTTATCATCACTTTTGTGCTAAAAGTTCCTTTTCAGAAGGTATCAACAAACAATGAAATTTTTTAGAATTTAAACACCAAATTTTCAATTTTTGTCATGACGTTTAAGTGTTAACACAAGATCATAGAATTAATTATGCCTAGGTAGTTGGTAATTCAAATCACTCAACAAGATTGAAAGTCATAGATGATAAGAGTGTAATATTAACTCAATATGCACTTCATTAAAATTTCTTGGTCCACTGTTTTCACTATTTTTTCTCTTTACATTCAATAAAGTAAAGAGAAAAAATAGTGAAAACAGTGGACCAAGAACCAGAATAATATAATCAAATAAAAATAAATCAAACTTTAACATTATTCAAATATGGTGTTGACATATTATATTTCCCACTGCCACTATTTGTTCATTGTAAATTGAACGAAATGCATCTCACTGCACTATTTAAATCTTTTTGCCACAATTATAGAAACCCAAGTAAAGGGCAGAATATATAGTTTTTTTTTTCTCTCATATAATCAATTATAGACAAATTGTCAGGCATTAAAATAACCAAGAACTAAAACAACAATCAATGATGGGCTAAAAGAATTGCATATAAAAATGAGGTTGAAAAGTTTTTCTTAATTGAATATACATCATAAAGAATTTAATAATTTCAACTATCTTATAAAATTATTGTCTTGACTATATGGAAATTTTCATTTCTTTGCTCGTGTTCTTGATTGTTTGCTAGAGAAGGACACTTAAATAAGTACCAGAAAGAACAATAGAATAGTGATATCTAGCATTTTTTATATGCATTCTAGTCCCTATCTTAGTCATTTTTATAATTCAATCATGGACAACTCCCTAATTTTATGATGTTTTGTTATTCTTAGGGTCCAAATTAATTTTGAAACTAATATGCCTTAATTTTATATTTTTAGAACTTAAATGATTTAAGACCCATTTAATTCCATTTTTAATCTTGCAGATAAAATAATTAGAGAGAAAAAAGTGTTGATGTGGACACATTCACTGACTATGCGCTGACTTGGCATGCTTTCACTGACATGGGCGCTGACAATGTGCTAACTGGATTGGGCCCATTAATCTGCAATTGTTTAGAAATGTCTACCTTTAAAGGTGAAAATTTTCTCTTAGCCAAAAATTGCACAAAAGCAGCAAAATTCACAAGTCTTTCTTCTATAGCAAAAAAATTAGTTCTGCAGCCCCTTTTTTCATGCTTTCTTTTGCTGACTGGTAGCAAAAAGTACTACCATGGCTGAGAATGAAAGAAACAAGTGCAAAAGTCAACTTCTTTCTCTCTTAGACAAATTTAAAATATATCAGAACATCATCTCTATTCTCTTTTTGGTAGAAATTCGTAGGTCTATTTTCCTCTAGTTTTTCCTTTACTTTTGTAACTTCTTTTGCCTCTATGGAAGGCTAAACTTTCTGATGTGATCAACCACTTGGTGGACTAGATTATGTAGCTTGAGTTTCCAATCAAATAAGTATTTTTAGTTAATTTTTGTTCCATTTTTCTTGTTCCATATTTGCCTTTCTATTTTTATATTTATATATGTTCTGGTATGACTTGTATGAATATGATTTCTAGTTTAAATATTTCATTTAAGGTTTGACATTGTTATA
This sequence comes from Biancaea sappan, assembly GCA_037074585.1. Classification (NCBI taxonomy): domain Eukaryota; kingdom Viridiplantae; phylum Streptophyta; class Magnoliopsida; order Fabales; family Fabaceae; genus Biancaea; species Biancaea sappan. Next base: position 30,588,280 of record CM073493.1, read on the forward strand.
ACCAATTGGAGTAGCAACTACGACAGAAAAATGGCATGTAACCATGCAGTTGCGGTACATGACTCGGTTAGGGCTTAATCAAATTTCATTAAAATTGATGTTGCTGAAGATCTTCTTGACTTTAATCCTAATGCAATCTATTTATGATTGATCTCTTGGAAAAATTAGTTGACAGTTAATGATTGAACATAACTAAAATTAACTTTAAGATGGAACAGGGATAGTTGCAAGTCTAGGAAATCAGTGGTTGGTTATATCTATTCTGTTGTTGTCTTCTGTACCAACTATTATTCTGCCTGTATATAATGCTTTACATTTTTAAATTCTGTCAACACCCTTCCCCCCTTCCCGCATGGTAATTAGTTTTATTTTGTGTTGGAACAATTAATTAGACAATTAGAAATAAGGATCCACGAGTGAATATGACCTGGGGATCGCTATAGTACAAAATTGACACAAAATCTAATTCTGGGTGGTTGCAAGTTTTAAAATTTGTTCTTACGTAGGAAATTAGTGGTATCTTGAAAATCTTAAGGTGTTCTCATTGAGCACCAAAAAGATTCATCAAGTAGTCTTCTTTCACTTAGCATAACGAACATTAGGATGAGAAAATGTTTGAAGAAATGGGTGTAAGAATGTGGTGGAACAAACTTTAATTCAAAGGTGACATAGAATAACACATTATCTAACAGTTAACAACTACACTGTGTGATGTTTTATGTTCTTCCCCAAACATGATCAGTTAACAAGCTATACTATATAGCTCTTTGTCCTAAAATCAAATCCAACAAAAAGCTTATTATTTACAATAAAACAAGGCCAAAAAAATGGCGACCTACCCATTTACATCCCTTGAACCCAACTCTGATGAGCAATGGAAAGCATGGCCAAAGTACCAAAGATCATGTCAATACTCTAAAATTTACTCGATTATCAAGTTTAATAAACTCAATGATGGGCCTACAAATTCTAAATGTTAAAATAGAAGAAAAGGAGCTAGAGAGAGGAAATGGCACTAAAAAAAACTACATTTCCTAGCTATTTTTTTAGGCATTTTCTAGAGGTTTTAACCCACGCTCAATGCTTTGTGTGATGGTGGAAAAAATGTCACAATGCATGCTTCAGGAAGTATTTCCCAGCAATTTTTTTTCACCGATAGAATAACCGCACGCGAATATTTAATGGTGATTTTAGTGTCATTTGGTGACGATTTTGTTTCAAGTAGTTTTTAACGTGAGTTAGCAATTGGAAATGGTTTATAACCACCATTGATTGTCATTTAAAGGAGGTATATTGATTGTCATTTAGTAATGTCACTAAATGTTCTTTTCTCTGTTTTTGCCATCAGTGTTTTTGTAGTATCTCAGGCTTTTAAAACAGTATGGTGGACCTCTAAATTTAAAAAGAATTTTTTTAGGAACAAAAATTCAAATTTTGAATATTTGGAAGATTTGATTACAATAAAAGAAATAATAAAAGACTCTTGAGGACTTATTTGAAAATTTTTATTTTTGGTTGCAGAGTTAATTAAACGGGAAAGGTGAAGCTAAGAGTGGTAAAAGATTAATTTTTTGAATTTAAGGTAAAGTTTGGAAATTTTATAAAATTGTGAAGGACCCGTTTAAAAACTTAATTTAAAGAAGGTTATGTCGTATAATTTTATCAAGAGGGAAAAGATATAGCATTTGGAGATGGTGACATGTGTAATATTCCAACTAATTAATTATGGTGAAATATAGTTTTAATATATTTAGAATGATTACTATGAAAAGAAAAGGGACCAAAATGAAATAAAATTATGTAATAAAGGAAAATGCCCAAAATTAGTAAAAAGGATTTCATGATGCAAATTGTGCCATGGGGCTTCACCATGACCACAATAACTTGATTCTCACTTTAGCCACACCTTTTGCCTTAATTCCATCTATGTCCCTTACTTAAAATTTTAAAATACCAACCATGTCCCCCACAAATACATGTCACGCCACCTACTTGAAAGGCTTCATCTTCTTCATTCTAACTTGGCCGTGGTTCATGGAGATAAAAGCGAGTACAACGTGAAGAGCGAGAGAAGAAAGAATAGAAAGTGAAGGAAAAGGCAAGAAAATAGCGAAAAGTAAGTGGTTTCTTGCCTTTAGACATCTTCAAGCTCTATTTTCTCCTTCTTTAGAAGCTTATCCTTCATCTTCCATGGTGGATTCTAGAGAGAGAAGAAGGAACCCTAGGAAGAGAAAGTCATGGAAATATGAGAAAAACTTAAGGTAAGCTTCTATTCGTCTTTTAGCTTCTTGATGGTGAAATTCTAGAGAGAGCAAGAGAGAGGAAGATGAACCCTAGAGAGAGAAACTTATAGAAAGTTTGAAAGAAGACTAAATATGAAAATTTCTAGCTAGAAGATGCTCTCTGATATTAAGTGTTATGTTTTACAATTCAATTACCTCCATATATATGTAGAAATTCTTAAAAAAAGAAAGATAGAATTTTTAAAGATAAAATGTGATGGAAATTTGAAGAGAAGCTTAAAGGAAGCAAGAAACAAGGCAAATCTAATAAAAGGTAGCTAGCCCAACTCAAAAGCATGGTTTTTGTATTATGTATGATGTTTCTAAAATTAATTCCCTTGCTTTGGGTTGGTAATTATCAAACATGTCCTAAAAACATCGAGGATGAAGTTTTGGACTAATTTGGAGAGCAAAAAAAATGAGAGATAGACATGCTATATGTATGATAGGGACTAAACTGAAAAATTCAAAAAGTTTACAAGGGTTGATTTAATTTTATAACAAAATATATTCTGGGATTAGGGACCTAGATAAAGCTAAATATGATCTTAAATCATGTTAAAGACAAAAGAAAAATTTCGACTAAGGACCTAAGTGAATAAACAGAAATTCCTCTTAATTATGATTTTTGATTTGTTCTTTTCTTTTCTTTTTTCATCAAATCTTAGGGATAAATTTGGGAGATATCTTGGAGCTTAATTTTTGTGGGTGAGTTGCATTAAAAGGGGTCATTATAATACCAAACCAAGGAAAGTGGGTTGATACTTCCTCTAACTGAGTGTTTTTCTTTTATAACCCTTACATCATAGTGAGAGCATGTAATATATTTAATCTATGGAGAATGATGATTAACTTATACAATAATATGTTAAAGTCATATTGATATTGTCGAGTTGTGGAAAATAATTTATTGATATACAAGTGTAATTATGTATAAATATTCATGAATTTTCATGAGTGGAGATGTGAAGAGTAAAATTTTATATGTGTGTATATGTTTATATATATGTTCATGTGTTAAAATGGTGCACAAGAGAACTCTATGTAAGTATATACATCTTTTCTTTACCCTTTGGAAATGTGAAAAAGTGTATATATATATATATGGAAACTTATAAAGATCTTTGTCTTAAATTTAGAGAAATACATGAATGTGTATATATATATAATAAGTTAATCATGAGATGTATGTACATATATACATATATATATACCTATATCTACATTGTAAGGTATGGTTTGGAAGGTTTAGCTTTGATGAACGTATATATAAACATATGCACACATAGGGACATCTAAACCTTGAGATGGAAATATGGAAGTTATAACTCTTTTGTGTATTAAGTGAAGTATGATATATTGAAAACATATGTAGATGTAAACTCCATGTATATTGAATATTGAGATCATATTGTGATTTGTGTATGATATGGTAATTGTGTTGAAATGTGATAAGTTTTGATTGTTGAACTTGTTCACCCATAGATGGCTGATGTAATTTATGGAATGATGTTGTGTTATGATATGAGATCTTAAATTGTGATGCTGTAATTGTGTTGGAAATGTTGTGACTTGGAATGTGGATAAATGTATTATGTTCATGTTGCTTATGATTATAATTGTGATTGTGTTTGACTAGAAAAGAGAGGCATGGTGGTGCACCTTATGAAAAATTCTAGAAGGAGCCATAAGGGTGGAGACCTATAAATGGAATGATAAAGGTGGATGTAACGAGGGCTGCCGACAATGATCCAATGGTACCCTAGACAACCCAGCTAGTATGAGAAATTTATGCGATAGATTGAATTACTTATTGTTGTGAATTATCATGAATTATGCTATTGATTTAATTGGATGTTATTGAGAACTATTTTGGATTATATTGTATCCTGTTATTGTTGATTTATAAATAATTGATGCATGTTATCACTATAATGCTTGAAAACTATTTTTTTGTCGTAGTGTAGTGTTGTCCCCTCACTAGGCAAGTGGTTTGCTCATACCTTTCTATTAACATTCTTTTTAGATATGATAGTTAAAGGCAGGTATTCATTCAAGGAATAATGGATTCTCAGTTCAAGATCTCACTTGATTTCGGGGACGATTTAAATCATGTCCTTGTATCTTTTATTTTAACAATCTAGAGTTGCTTTGTGATCACGAAGGTAACCAAGGGATTGGATTTTTGTCATTTTAAGTTGATAAACAATGTATATGAATGATTCAGCTATATTAAATATTTGATTATAAGTATTTAATTAAATTTATTTGTCATGATGGGATGTACAAAATATATTTGTGGTGATAAATTAATTATATATTTCTATTCATGAATAATTAAAAAAAGTTTCTTTAGATGACAATTTATTTATTTATTTTTTGTCTGTTTTAAGAATGTTATTCATGTTAGTTCAATAAAATGGATTAGACTTCGAGGTGAGGCTAATCTCACTCTCGTGCAGGTCTTGTGTCCTCAGCAGGATGTGACATTTTTGAACCATCACTATTATATCATTTAGTGGCAATTTATTAGAGAATTTTTTTAAAAAAATTAATTTGTACTGTTTCTAAGTATTCATATACTTAAATTATGATAATCATAAACAAAATGTGCAAATATGATATACAATAAAAAAATTGAACAACAAAACGAGCCATACTAGGATGAAGTAAAATGCTCAATAAATAGCGAAACATAAACTCAACAAAAAATAGCTAAGATTCAAAACAGCTTGGCAGCAAAATAAATGGCCACCTAAGAGAGGCCTGGACAAAATATAAACAACAAAGAGTCAAATGACATCAAGTCATTAATAAAGAAAAAGAAAAACAACACATACCCATAGAATGAAGAAGAAAACAAGACAAGCTTAAAACATACATTAAAAGAAAGAGATGCAATTTTCCAACACTAGAATATCCAATTAGTAAAAGCTTGCAAACATAATCACAGCAGAAATCAGCATGTGATTATTACTATTATATATAGGTTTTGGCTACTCAAAATTGAGTGAATTTAGAGAACACTAAACTAATATGTTTCAGGATTATCTTTTAAGCCTTACAACTTATGTCAAAGTTTTATTCAAATTTGATGACGTATTAAGTCTGACAAAAATACTACAGCCTATCTTTTTTCAACTAGGTTGATTAAGATAAATTTCACCTATGCTATTGACAATCCCTGCTTCTTTATCCCAACTAGTGTAGTGACCCGTGTGATGCACGGGATAATTCACAACTCTACAGATTTTTATAACTTATAAACATAATAATAATTAATTGACAACAAACATATAGTGGTTAACAAAAGAGACAAATATCTTAGAATATCTACATGTAATGTGAATGAAAAAAATAAATTATTCAAACAAGGAAAATATTTCTTCAATACAAATACACCTTTAATGTGATATGTTGTTCATAAAAGCTTTTCAAATACAATAGAAAAAAAATTAACAAATGATATAAAATAACTTTGAATTAATATAATAATATTATAGAAAAGACAGAAAAGATCAAAAGAAAATTTGAGGATTCAAGGAACTCAGTTCAAAGAGGGAGCATAATAGAAAACCTTCTCCAATATCAGTGATAACCTTTGAACATTTCCAATGAAAGAAATGATAGATCTTTTTTTATAGGAGATTTACCACAACAATTTTTGTCACATCCCAACAATTTCTGTGAGGTCTTACATTCAACCTCTATTATTCATTCCACACGACAGAATTATATTCATATGATAAACATATATAGGCATACATAATTTGATGTTTTTATCTCATCGCAAGCCTAGGAGACCTATAGAAAGTACAGAGCGTTCCTAATATCCACATTAATAAGTACTGGTATCCCACCAGACAGAAATAGAGAATAATTCCAAGGGGCTTCTAATCTTCAAACAGATACTCTTCTTCCTTGTTTTCTGTATCTGAAAAGATAATCATAGGGAGTGTGAGTTTATTTAAAACTCAGTAAGTAAATAACTGTACTATATAAAATATCAAAAGTACAAATACCACATTTACTCATATGATTAATTGTCTTATACATCGAGTAGTATGGGACTCTAACCCCTTTTAAACTCGTGAATAAGATTTCATAGATATACACCGAGTAGTATGGGACTCTAACTCTTTCAAACTCGTATTTATAATTTCATCTATTTACACCGAGTAGTATGAGACTCTAACCCTTTCAAACTCGTATTTATAATTTCTTCTATTTACACCGAGTAGTATGGGACTCTAACCCTTTCAAACTCGTATTTATAATTTCATCTATTTACACCGAGTAGTATGGGACTCTAACCCTTTCAAACTCGTATTTATAATTTCATCTATTTACACCGAGTAGTATGGGACTCTAACCCTTTTCAAACTCGTGTATAGACTTTCATAGTTATGCATTGAGTAGTATGGGACTTTAACGCTTTCAAACTCATGTATTAGATCCCGTAGATCTTTATTCATTAATAAAATAGTGAGAATTTCTCACATAGTACAATTTCCATGAAATAAAATAATTTATACATACTCTTATTCCTTTGAATTTCTGTAAAAAAAATAAACCAATCATCATATACTGTCATATGAAAAATTGATTGATTAATATCCAATAATATTGTAAATGGGACTTATATTGTACTTTGACTAGTAATATCAAATTAGCTTAGTAAGGTTATTCACTTACCTTGATGTTTGTTCAAGTTTACCTTGTTCAACACTAGAATTTGTGTAGGAAAATTTCCTAGTAAAATATATTACAAGGAAACATAAGAAAGGAAACAAAATCACGAAAATATACAAAATTTTCTGATTGCTACAGTAACGGTTTGCTACAGTACGGTTCGCTACAGTAACAGTTTGCTACAGCGACAGTTCGCTACAGTAACATTGACTGCCGACACTACAGTAACTCGAAAAATTTTCTGTAACTTTCTGGTTGCTACAGTTATTCGAGTTTGCAGAAACTTTCCCAGAAAATTCATCCTTTCCTTTCTTGATTCAAAACCTGTATCTCAACTCTTTTAACCGACTATAACTCAATCCTAACTCAAATATAACCTCCAAAACAACTAAGATTCATGAATTATCATCAAAATCTTCAAGAACAAAACCTCCTCTAATCTTCCATATAAACTTAGATTTAAGGAAAATAATGAGATTAAAGCTTACCTTTGATCCTTACAAAGCTTTTGAACTGAACAATTAATCAAAATTCTGAAGATCAAGGAAAGGATTTGAGAAGAAGATGAAGAAATAAGAGAGAAAAATTGTCACTGCTCCTTTTGCTTCGCTTCAGAATCGTGAATTATGAGAGGTTACTATTGAAGTTTTATTTTAAATATTTCTAATGGGTTATTGAATAACCCATGGGTATCCATAACCCAACATCCAAACCCATCCAGTCAATTTACAATTAATGGACTAATTGACCATTCTTAAACCACTTTTCCATAAATTTCACCATTCTAAGAATATATCCTACATGGTGCAAATATTCAGTCCAGTCATTTAACTCAATTTTCATAAATAATATTCAAAGAGAACAATTAAATATGAAAATTAAAATGACCAAAATAAATAACTAATGTAACGTTGTAAAATTCTAAAATACTCTCAAGCGAATTATATTCTGAAATTAACGGGTATTACATTCTAGCCCCTTAAAAGAATTCGGTCCTCCGAATTAAAATCTTACCTCAAGTTTCAAACAAATATGGATATTTTATCCACATTTTATCTTCTGCCTCCCACGTAGCTTCCTCGTGAGAATGATTTCTCCAAAGAACCTTGACAGTAGGAATTTCTTTAGTGTGCAATTTCTTGACTTTTCTATCAAGAATAGCTACTGGTACCTCTTCGTAGGTGAGAGTTTCATCAAAATGAACTTCTTGGGGTTGAATGACATGAGAAGGATCAGGAAGATACTTTCGTAGCATGGACACATGAAATATTGGATGAACTCCCTCTAGGTCTGAAGGTAGGTCTAGGCGATATGCCACATTACCCACTCTGTCTATAACCTCATATGGGCCAACATACCTCAAACTAAGCTTCCTTTTTTTCCCGAATCTCATTACCCCTTTCATAGGTGAGATTCGTGAGAAAACCATGTCACCTATTGCAAATTCAAGATCACGTCGTCGTTTATCCGCACAAGATTTCTGTCTACTCTGAGCAGTTAACAACTTCTCTCTGATAAGTTTAACTTTATTTATATCGTCTTGTATTATCTCAGGTCCAAGTATTTTGGTTTTACCAAGTTCAAACTAACCTATAGGAGATCGACACCGTCTCCCATATAGAGCCTCAAAAGGTGCCATCAAGATATTGGCTTGGTAACTATTATTATAAGCAAATTTAATAAGAGACAAATGATCTTCCCAACTTCCACTAAAATCCATCACACAAGCTCTTAGCATATCCTCTAAAGTCCAAATTGTTCTTCCTGACTGTCCATCAGTTTGAGGATGGAATGCTGTGCTAAGATTCACTTTGGTACCCAAAGCCTCTTGAAAGACTTTCCATAACCGAGAAGTAAACTGAGGTCCTCGGTCTGATATAATGGATATTGGCACACCATGAAGTTTCACTATTTCTTTAACATAAAGTCGAGCAAGTTTTGCTACACTGAAAGTGGTATGAACAGGAAGAAAATGTGCTGACTTAGTAAGTCGATCCACTATGACCCATATTGAGTCATTTCCTTTTGTTGACCGGGCTAAACCTACTACAAAATCCATAGTGATTCTTTCCCATTTTCATTCGGGAATATCTAGTTTTTGCATCAAAGTAGGTGGTCGTCGATGTTCAGCTTTAACTTGCTGACAAGTCAAACATCGAGCTACAAAGTCAGTTGTAACGTCCTTATTTTACTACACTAAAATCTGAAATTATTTTTTTCAAATTCTAATGCTTAATACTCATATCTTCAAAAAGAACATTCTACAATTGTTCTCAGTACAAATCATAATTGGTTATACAAAATAATTGAAATTCTAAACATAAGATAATTTTACATTCGTTTGAAATAAATTACAAATCTGTCGTACATAATCTATAATTCTAATACTTAATAAACTTGAGTGCTCTAAAAGTGTTCAATCAATCTTTACACATTTCCTCTTATACTCAGCCCCTGAAATGGTCAGTTGGAAAAGCACAAAAAGGTGAGATAAGGGTATCTCAGTAACTAGCATAATTTTATAAACATTTATAAATATACCATTTCAGTCATAAAAGCACTTATATCATAAAAATCAGTCCATGTAATATAAATTCTCAGTTCAGTGTAATAGGTTGATGAAAAATTAGCAAGCTAATATATGAATAAATCATGGAATCAAGAATAGTTGGTGGCACACTCAACGACATGGAAAAGATAGTCTGCAGAACTACTTTTTCCAAGCTGAACATGACAGAAAGGCTTCTGCAGTCCTTTAACTCAAGCTAGAAAGATTCCAAACTAAAACATGGAAATAGAATTTCTAAGCTGACATGGAAATAGAATTTCCAAGCTGACATGGAAGCAGAACTCCCAAGCTGAACATGGAAGAAAACTTCCAAGCTAATATCATGCTAATTTCATCATGAAAACATATTTCACTTTAGATAAAACTTCATGGACATAAAATATTCAAGTAGTAAAACAAGCTTTTATGAATTGCTAAGCTACGCTACAAGTAGTTAAAATAAGCTTTTATGAAATGATAAACTACTAAATTCTCAATTCAGTGCAATAAGTTGATGAAAAATTAGCAAGCTGATATATAAATAAACCATGGAATCAAGAATAGTTGGTGGCACACTCAACGACATGGAAAAGATAGTCTGCATAACTACTTTTTCCAAGCTAAACATGAGAGAAAGGCTACTGCAGTCCTTTAACTCAAGCTAGAAAGATTCCAAGCTAAAACATGGAAATATAATTTCCAAGCTGACATGGAAATAGAATTTCCAAGCTGACATGGAAGCAGAACTCCTAAGCTGAACATGGAAGAAAATTTCCAAGCTGATATCATGCTAATTTAATCATGAAAAACATATTTCACTTTAAATAAAACTTCATGGACATAAAATATTCAAGTAGTAAAACAAGCTTTTATGAATTGCTAAGCTACCTGTACTTTGTAGTCTGACTTTTTAGCTCAAATAGCTATTCAATCTATCTTGAAATTCTTTTCACGATTTTTGACCGTTGACAGTGGGGTAGTTTGCACTGGTTTTGGTTCTGATTTTTACTTCCTATTCACTGCCACTTCTCCCTTAACACTTGTGTGGGTTAGTAATAGAAGAATCTCCTCAAAGTAGCTTAGAAAAATCGAGTTTAATGTTGCTATTTGCTTCTTCCAAAATCTCTATTTTATGGTTGAAAAACAAAGAATATTTTTCTGCTTCTGTCCAAGCTGCTGGATTCTCTTTTTCTCACTCTCTCTCTGTTGTGAATGATGCAAGGAAAGGGGAGGAAGATATTGCTATTTATAGCTAAGAATGGGACGCAACATCTCTCTAAAGCCTAGAAATGTTTAGAAAACTCAAGATACTAGACTAACCTATAATTGTCTAGAATTATCTATACTATAAATGTTTAGAAAACTCAAGATAATTCAAGATAATCCTAGACTAACCTAGAATTCTCTAGAATTATCTATACTACAATTGTTTAGAAAACTCAAGATAACTCAAGATAATCCTAGACTAACCTAGAATTCTCTAGAATTATCTATACTACAATTGTTTAGAAAACTCAAGATAACTCAAGATAAACCTAGACTAACCTAGAATTCTCTAGAATTATCTATACTATTCTACAACATTCTACACTTATCAAGGAAATTCAAGAATATACAAGATATCTCTAGAACATAACTAACCTAGAATTTTCTAGAATTATCTATACCATTCTACAACATTCTACACTTATCTAGGAAATTCAAGAATATACAAGATATCTTTAGATCATACAAGATTCCTCTAGAACAATCTAGATTCATCAAGGACATTCAAGAGATTTCTAGAGTCTCAAAAATAAAAATATTAAATATTTATTCCATAATAATTTGGGATGTTACATCAGTCACATCTCGTTTCATGCCCTCCCACCAGTAAACTTGTTTCAAGTCTTGATACATTTTTACAGCACCAGGATGTACAACGTAAGGCGAACCATGAGCTTCCACTAAGATTTCATTTTTCAAAGATTCAATGTTGGGGACACAAAGTCTCCCATTAAACCTTAAGACTCCTTCTTCATCTACCAAGAAACTTAGTGCTAAACCTTCCTTTGCCTTATCTCTAATTTTGATCATATCGATGTCGTTTTCTAAAGTTGCTTTTACTTTTTCAACAAGGGATGATTTAACTGTTAAATGAGCCAAAAATGTACCTGACTCAATGATCTCAAAGAATACTCCATTAGCTTCTAATTCTTCTAGTTCATGTATTAGAGACCTCCTTATAGTGGCAATGTGAGCTAAACTTCCCATAGACTTTCGACTTAGGGCATCAGCCACCACATTTGCTTTACCTGGATGGTAAAGGATGGTACAATCATAATCTTTCAGAAGTTCCATCCACCTTCGTTGCTTTAGATTGAGATCTCTCTGCTCAAAAATGTACTTAAGGCTTTTGTGATCTGTAAAAATTTTACAAGTCTCCCCATACAAGTAATGTCTCCAAATCTTTAGGGCAAACACTACCGCTGCCATTTCTAAATCATGAGTGGGGTAATTCAATTCATGCTTTTTAAGCTGATGTGAGCCATAAGCTATGACTTTATCATGTTGCATCAACACACACCCTAAGCCTATCTTTGAAGCATCACAGAATACAGAGTAACCCCCTGGTCCTGATGGTAGGATTAAGACTGGTGTAGAAGTTAAACACTCTTTCAATTTGGTGAAACTTTGCTCACATGAATCATCCCAAATGTATTTAACATTCTTTCAAGTTAACTTATTCAATGGGAGAGACATCTTAGAGAAATCTTTGACAAAGCGACGGTAATACTAGTGCGTATAATTTATAGCACATAAAATATTTCAGCAAGTAAACTGGGTCGCAACAAGTAATAAAGTGATAAGTAGAGTATCGTCCCACAGAGATTGAGGTATCAAATAAAATTCAATTAGGCTAAGTGAAATGCTATTAAGACTTATGAAGGAAATTTCAGAAATTACACAAAAAGGGGGGGTGATGATTGAAACAACGCAATATAAATAACTGAAATTTAAATAACTAAACAGAAAATAAAACAGACAAAAGGTGTGTAATTGGTCACAAATTCCATGGAATTGTACATCATCATCCTTTCCTTTGAATATTCTTGGCTAATTCTATTATGTAATCTTCAATCTAAAATTCTTAGAAAGTCTTCTAAGACTGAATTATATTAAAATTATAGTTAGGAAGATCTTCACTAATCTATAACTCAAATATAATCCGATCAAGTCCTAATCACATCAATGCCCCGCAATCGCATATGACATGTTATCTCTTGTCCCACTCTTTACAAATACATAGCAATCGCATGCATGTATAAATAACAAGCTTCATAGGACAATAAATAAAATAGAACTTTGGCCAAGAAAATACTCATTGGTCCAAATGAATTAAAGTACAATTTCCATTTCATCAAATGACCGACTACACAAGAAAATGAGATTGATTTCGTTTGGTCTAATCCAATTAATTCATAGACAAATTAATCTTTGAATCATTGAAGAACAATTCAACTAAATTAAAATTCATTCAATGTTGGCCAATTTTCTAAAATATGATTGAATCCAAAACCTTGAAATTACAATCTAACTTAACCAAAATAATTGACTAAAGTCTTAGATCAACTATTCAATTAAGTTATGAAGCTCAAGAAAATTATTCAAACCACATAAACAAAACTATCTATATCTAGATAATCTAATTTATGGTGGAAATTACAAGGTCAAGCTCAATATCTAGCTAACTCTAGCATAGACATAAAAATCCCAAACTCATTGAAGGTTCATCAAACATTCAAGAGGAAGAATAATCGGTAAAATCCATTCCATTAATCGAAAATGCATTAAAACTGAATATGTTCCACAATAAAGCTTTATAAAACTGAACTACATCAATCCTTAAACTCAGAAATTACATGGAAGAGAAGAAGAACATGACAGAAAATAGAAAATACAGCAGAAATCTAAGAAACTATGAAGGAAAATGCAAGAAAAGGAAGGAAAATGGGAGAAGGAGAGCCATTCCCAAGTGGGAAGGCTTCCTTTCCCTCTAACCAAGCTAGAGAGTTGCCTCTATGTTGCTCCCAGCCACTGCTGCCCAAGGAAAGCAGAAAAATGGTGCTAGGACTTCCCATAAAAAAAATGACTTAGCCTCCTTAATAAATTTCGATTTTCCAAATATAAAATTGTTCTAACACATGCCTAAAGGGATATTCTGCCCTAGATGCCTCCTTGGTTGCTTCTTCCATGATGTGGCAGCACTTTGACAGCAAAACAGCAGCAAAATTAATATTTGAAAATTAATATTTCTGCCCAAAAATTCTGACTACATGGCATTGAATAAGAGTTCAAGTGGGCCCCACATCCAGCATATCCTAGTCAGCATCTGCATCACCCAAAAAGTGTCACATTAGCATCCAAATCAGCATCTTTGTCCATGTCAACACTTTTCTCTCCAAAATTAAAATTTGTAGGAATTAAATTAAGCATTTTACAATTCAAGTTCTAAAAATATAAAATTGAGACACATTCAATCCATAAATAGTTTATACCCAATAAATTCCAAAACATAATAAAATTAGAGAATTGACAAAATTAAAGAGGCAAAAAGGAATAAAATAGGGACTAAAATAATGGAAAAAGCATGTTATCAAATACCCTGCTAAGCCAAGAAAACTACGTACTTCAGACACAGTTGTTGGTCTAGGCCATTGTTTTATTGCTTCAATTTTACTTGGATCTACATGAATACCTTCCTGGGAAATGACATGTCCCAAGAACGTCACATGACTCATCCAGAATTCACATTTTGAGAACTTTACGTACAACTGATGCTCTCTTAAGGTCTTAAGCACCATTCTCAAATGTGCAGTATGTTCTTCATGACTCTTTGATTATACCAAAATATCATCAATAAATACAATTACAAACTTATCAAGGAATGATTTGAACACTCTGTTCATTAAATCCATAAATGCTGCTGGTGCATTTGTCAACCCAAAAGACATTATGAGAAACACATAATGGCCATACCGTGTACGAAAAGTAGTCTTAGGTATATCATCATTCTTAATTTGTAACTGATGATATCCAGACCTTAGGTCAATCTTTGAAAAATATTTTGCTCCTTGAAGCTGATCAAACAAATCATCTATCCTTGGTAAAGGATACTTATTCTTCACCGTGACTTTATTCAACTGACGATAATCTATACATAATCTCATAGAACCATCTTTCTTTTTCACAAAAAGAACAGGAGCACCCCAAGGTGAAAAACTTGGGCGAATGAACCTTTTGTTCAACAAATCTTCCAATTGTCCTTTGAGTTCTTTTAGCTCAGCAGGAGCCATACGATAAGGTGGAATTGAAATTGTTCGTGTGTCTTGGACCAAATCAATACTGAACTCAATATCTCTTTCTGGCGGTAATCCAGGTAAATCTTCTGGGAACATATCTGGGAATTCATTAACCACATGTATGTCTTCTAACTTCTGTTCTTTCTTTTCTAAATCTTTGATAAAAGTTAGAAATCCCTAACATCCCTTTCGCAACATACGCCGGGCACTTAACATAGATATCATGTTGCAAGGTACATCACTTCGATCTCCTTGAAACACAAAATTACTCCTCCCTGGCATATTAAAGGAAATAACTTTGTCACGACAATTTATAGTAGCATGACAAGAAGATAACCAGTCCATCCCTAAAATCACATCAAAATCTAACATATTTAGAATCATAAGATCTATCTCAGTTTCCATGCCTCCAACAATTATTTTACAAGAATGATAACATGTTTTAACCATCAAAGTCTCTCTCATCGGTGTGGAAACCAAGAATGGTTCTTTAAGAGTAATCGAATCAAATGCAAATCTCTTGGCAAATAGGGGTGACACATACGAGTGAGTAGAACCAGGATCAAACAAAATACTTGCAGCAAAAGCATTGACAAATAATATACCTGTAACTACAGCATTGGATGTTTGAGCATCATGTCGGGTTAGAGCATATACTCTTGTATTTCCTCTGCCAGCAGCTTGTTTTCCATGGTCACCTTGGCCTCTTCCAGAACCTCTTCCTATACTACACCCTATTGAAGGGGTTAGTGTTCGAGTAATAGAAGCAGAAATAGATTGTGGTCGAGGTGGCAAAGTAGACCCTTGACCTGGTCCTGTCATGAGCTGAGGGCACTCCCTTATAAAATGTCCTTTTTGTCCACAGTTAAAACAACCTGTACCAACAGTGTTTAACCTGCATTGTCCAAAGTGAAACTTCCACATTCAGGACACTGAGGTATCTTCCTTCTACCTTGAGTATCTCCTCTACTAGAAGAGCTAAAACCACCCCTGCTCTCTGAACGAGGCTTAGCCACACTGGCTGTAGAATAAGATGACTTAGTAGGAGTGGTTGGAGCATGTTGTGATGCAGTAAAGGGTTTCAAAGTCCGTGAGTCTTCCCCTTGATCAAAAGATCTCCTATATCTAGCTTTCTTCTTTTGTCAATATTCTTCTTTATTCTTTGACCTCCTTTCCATAACCAATCTGTAAAACTCCATCCACATAACTGGCAGTGCGCCTTGAATTCTAGCTTTCTTCCAGTTCCTCCACCATTTACCAGCCCTACCCTTTAACTGAAATGAAGTGAATTCTACCTTTTTGAGTAGGAGAACACCCTATAGCATCATAGATTTCTCCACAATCTTCAAGGAAACATTGTGGGTCCTCTTTGGGATCTTCCCCTGAAAAAGTAGGAGGCCTCATTTTCTGGAATTCAGACATTTTTACCTCCCTTACTTTACCCCCTACAGCTAACTGAGCTGGTGGTGCAATTTCCGCTTCAACAATAGGAGGATCCACTGGCAGGTTAGCTTGTCCAGCTCGACCTCTCACTTCAGTCTCAAATCGGTCAAACCGTTCATTCATTAAATTAATCATATGTGCAATAGTCGCATTATCAATGTGAGCGTCAGGTTCGACTCTCCTTGCTTGATCACCAGTTGCGCCCCCAGTATTTTGAGCATGTAAATTATCACCACGGTTAGGATCATCTTGCACATATACTGGTGGAATTATGGCCCTCCTTGGACCCATATGTTCATTATTATTAGAAGATCCTTCTAACATTGAACTGTCAAAGATCTACACTCATAACAAACACTTTTCAAACATAAACAAAATATCACTTAGTAGCCCCACTGAAAAGTTATCTATAAAATGATATTATACTCTACAAGGTCTTTTATGGAACCTAATCCTATGGTCATGCCGCAGCTCATGACAATAGAGAAGGGCCCACAAAGATCACTTTGCTCTGTACTCTATAGGAGACCTATAAAACCTATCCTCTGATACCAATTTGTCACATCCCAAAAATTGAACATGTGAAAAGATACTATTATTAGGAAAACCTCAGTGGTATTCCGAAATCCTGGACAATCTCAATATCCACAATTACTTATTTAATAAAATTCTCAAACATGAGTTATTCACATAAATTCTGTGAGCTCTTACATTCAACCTCAACAGTAACTGCTACAGTACTCGAAAAATTTTCCATAACTTTCTGGTTGCTACAGTAATTCGAGTTTGCAGAAACTTTCCCAGAAAATTCATCCTTTCCTTTCTTGATTCAAAACCAGAATCTTAACTCTTTTAACCGACTATCACTCAATCCTAACTCAAATATAACCTCCAAAACAACCAAGATTCATGAATTATCATCAAAATCTTCAAGAACAAAACCTCATCTAATCTTCCATATAAACTTAGATTTAAGGAAAATAATGAGATTAAAGCTTACCTTTGATTCTTACAAAGCTTTTGAATCGAACAATTAATCAAAATTCTGAAGATCAAGGAAAGTGTTTGAGAAGATAAAGAAATGAGAGAGAAAAATTGTCACTGCTCCTTTTGCTTCGCTTCAGAATCGTGAATTATGAGAGGTTACTATTGAAGTTTTACTTTAAATATTTCTAATGGGTTATTGAATAACCCATGGGTATCCATAACCCAACATCCAAACCCATCCAGTCAATTTACAATTAATGGACTAATTGACCATTCTTAAACCACTTTTCCATAAATTTCACCATTCTAAGAATATATCCCACATGGTGCAAATATTCAGTCCAGTCATTTAACTCAATTTTCATAAATAATATTCAAAGAGAACAATTAAATATGAAAATTAAAATGACCAAAATAAATAACTAATGTAACGTTGTAAAATTCTAAAATACTCTCAAGCGAATTATATTCCAAAATTAACGGGTATTACAATTTTCTTCAGTTCTTCAACAACATGGTCAAGTTCCTGGTCAAAAAAGATAAAGCATGGCAACCAATTAGATTTATATAATGCTAGAATACAGAAATTCCACTAAGTGTATAAAGTGAGAGTGGAACATAAATCATCGTCATAATAACTTATTGCTAGTGGGAGCGGAACATAAATCATCATCATAGAAACAAAATACAAGATAACACTTATTGCTAGTGGGAGTGGAACAAAAAAGGTGAAATAGAAATACAGCAGAAAACCAAATGCAAAACAACAAAAGCAGGAACAGAAAAGGGAGATACAGACGAACTAGAAATGAACAACAAACAAAGAATAGTCGACCAACTTGAAGCCAAGCTAGTGGGAGAGAGAGATGAGCAATCAAGCAAGAGAGCAACAAAGATTGCAAAGTAAAACAACATATGCAAAAGTGAACAATAAGAAGAATATTTATAACAGAACATAACAAATTCGAATTCAAATTTACCCTAATTATTTGATTATTTGTATATAATAAATGCTAATTTGCCAAAGAATAATATATTATATTTCAGTAAAAAATTTACCTAACTTATAAATTATATAGTAATTATAGCAATTTACTCTAATTTTTTTTAAATTCATTTAATGTGATGTGATTAATTTATCAAATTAATTTACCTAATTTATTCATTTATATTGATTCTATCTATATATAATTTAATAACTTACGACAATTAATGATCTAGAGTAAAATTGTTTTCGTCTATTATATAGATTATTTAACATAACTATCCCACGATTTCAAATCTAATTGGCCTTATTTGAAATAATACTTTTTATATCGGAAAATAAAACTTCAACTAAATTCGAAGCCTAACAATATTTACAAAAAAATACAAAATCAAAAAAAAAATGAAGAAGGAAGAGAGAGAAAGGGAGGCAGGGAGGCAGGGAAAGGCTACTAGCTTAACAAATACTACATCATTAATTGAAGCTTATCATGTCCATTAATATTGAGAGACTTACAAAATTGTGTGCTATTCAACTCAAAAATCAGTCATCTTGTCAGCATATTGAGAAACTAAGTAACAACATTTTTTTTCTCTGTTTAACTTCACTTCCTTTTCTTAGCATTCAAGTTTAAGCATGTCTATGTACTACAAGAAAATTGACTTTCAGTGGCGACTTTTAAAGTTGCCACCAAATGTCTAACTAAATAAGTCACCACTAAAAGTTGAATGTTGGTGGCGACTCTTAGAGTCACAACTAAAACTCACACTTTTGATGGCTTTTATGAGTCGCCACCAAAAGTCAAATTTAAAAAAAAAAAATTTAGACTTTTGATAGCGACTATAGTTAATTTAAAAAATAAATAAAAAATATTAGAATTTAAAAAAATAAAAAAATAGACTTTTAGTGGCGACTATAAAGTCATTTAAAAAAAAAGAAAAAGTCAAATATTTTTGAAATAAAATTTGAAAAAATTTGACTTAGAAAGTCGCCACCAAAAGTCTGACTTTGTTGCCACCAAAAGTCTTTTTTTAAAAGAGTCAAATTTTTTAAAATAAAATTAAAAAAATAGACTTTTGGTGGCGACTCTCGTAGTTGCTACCAAAAGTCTATTTTTTTGGAAAAAAAAAATCAGATTTTTTAAAATAAAATTTAAAAAAAATAGACGTCGCAACCAAAAGTCTACTTTTTTAAAAAAAATTGTCATTTTTTATTTAAAAAATTCAAAATTTTTTTATTTTTTTATTTTCTTAATTTTATTTAAAAGAAATTCAAATATTTTTTTAATTTTTTTTAAAAAATCATATCTTCGATGACGACTAAAGTCTAATGTTTTTAACCGACATCGATATTTTTTTTTTATGAAATTAGTTGAGGTCAGACTTTTTGTGGTGGCGCCCTTCGCTTTTTGTTAAGTTAAATATTATTTTATTTCTGTTTTATAATATTTTTGATCTAAAATAATTTTAATAGATTATATATATATATAATATTTTGCACTTACATAACATAAATGAAGTGGTGGCAGGATGACAAGACACACAGAGTCCCAAGCAAGGGACCCAAGTTCGAATCTTAGGTATGCATATGTTTGGTTTAATTTCAAATAAATTTGAATATTACGTAAAAAAAAATAAGTCGCCTTGGGACTGCGAGTTATTGGATTGGCTAAGACCCGCATAAGTCGAATGGGTCTCAAGTCGATATGTCGGGCCAATCCAGATCAAAAAAGATGGCAAATGACTTTTGGTAGCGGCTTTTAAAGTCGCCAACAAAAGTTGTATAGTCGACTAAAGGGCAATCAGCCATGGACTTATGCCAATAACTTTAGTCGTCACTAAAAATTGCCACCAAAGACTTTTGGTGGAGACAAAAGTCTTTTTTTTTTGTAGTGACGGCCATATATTTCTTAAAATATTGAAGCTATCTCAAATAATAATACTAATATACATAGATACAGATATGAAAATCAGTTATTTTAGTATAAAGTTTTTTTTAAACAAAATTGTTTTAATGTCTAGGGCAGTTTGAATCTCAAGTGCAATGCTTGTTGTGTGGTTTTTTAAAGAACAAGTGTTTCAATTTAATTATTAAAGACTATAATTGTTTCAATTTAGTATTTTTTTTTAATTTTGTCAAATCTACTACTGTTAAATTTCAAATATTTCTTTGCAAAAAGTCACTTAATAAATAAAGGAATAGAAATCATTTTTACCATTTATTTTCTGTCAATGAAATTAACTTTTTGTCTAAAACTCATTTCATAAAAGCATATCTCTTCTCTTTTTTTTCTTTTCAGATCAATATTACATTTTATTTCCTTAATTTATTTTAATGTACATGTTTAAGTGTTAAAAGAAAATTGAAAGGCATATTAAGTGAAATTGGACGATATTTAATAGTTAAATAGATTCAAATTTCAATGTTGCTAATGAAGGCCAATCAAATTAAATATGATTCCAACAACAATAACAAAGTCTTTTCCCACTAGGTGGGGTTGGCTATATGGATTACACGATGTCATTGAGCTCTATCAATAACCAACTCTTTAGGTATCTTATTTACCAGAAAATCTCGTTCAATAACTTCTCTAAATGTCCTTCTTGGTCTCTCTTGACCTTTTTTCACAGGGCTCCAAACCATCTACTCAACTCTCCTTACTGGAGCTTTCAACGGTCTTTTTTGAACATGTCCAAACCACCTTAAACGATTTTCAATCATTTTTTCCTCAATAAGTGCCACTCTAACTCTACCTCATATACGATCATTAGGGATCATATCTCTTCTTGTATGATCACACATCCAATGCAACATCCTCAGCTCTGCTACTTTAATTTTTTCCTCTTGTTGTCTGATGCGATTATTTCCTGACAAGTGTATCAGGTCACACAAGTAGTAAAGTGAGAGAAAGAGTTATCATCCTCAGGAATTGACTTTTAACAATTACCAATTTCACTAGCTCAAGTTATACTTGGATAGAGGAAAAGATAGAGAATTCATTTAAAGAAAACTAAACTACGACAAGGAATTAACTAAACGATAAATGAAGAAATACACGATAACACAACGGGTATAGGGGATTGATTTTCTTGACTCCTAATCTGATTAATTCATAGACAAACCAATCTTTGAATTGTTAAAGAATACTTAGATACATTTGCAAATTCCTTTTAAGGTTGGTCAAGTTCACGAAATTATTTGAACCCAATGTCTTGGTGAAACAAACCTTCCTCACCAAAATAATTAGCTAATGTCTTAGTCAAATTATTTGGTTCAGAGTTTAAGCTTGAGAGCCTATAAGGCTATATAAACAAGATTATCTAAGTCTAGTATAACCCGGCTCACGGTAGAAGTTACAAGGGCTAAAATCATATCTAACTATTTCTAGCTTGGACAAGATAAATCCCAAATGCATCTAAGTTACATGATTGCAATCACATAAACGGAAATAAAACGGTAAATCTACTCTAATAATTAGAACTGTAATTATATTAAAGTATTCAACAACAAAGCTACAAAGGAAGTTAATATACATCAGTCCCCTAAACCCTAGAGTTTAGCTACAACACATGCACAAGGGGAAGAAAAACATAACAAATACACAACAAAACATGATCAAGAGGAAGGAGAAAAAGGAAAAAAAGCTTTAAACTCAGTAGAGAAGATGTTTCCCATCTTCTCCAGGAAACCCTAACAGAGCTCCCTTGCTCCTCCAACCAAAAGATCCCAAAAACTTCTGCAGAAATGCTATTTATAGCAGAAATCACACAAGTGCAGATGCGGGGCACCTAGGCGCCAAGCAGAAAATAGGCAAATAGAGAGTTCATAAGCTGGCGCTTGGGGTGCCTTGCGTGGCGCCTGGAGGGCCCTGCGTAGCGCCTGGAGTGCCCTGCGTAGCGTCAGAGGCGCCACGTTTTGAAGCTTGGATAGAGAGTTAAGGTGCTGGCGCCTGGGCGACAACCACTAGATTTACAGCAGATCAACACTTTGCTTCAGAATTTCCTCAGCTCACCAACAAGCATCAGCCCAGAATTATAAGCCTATAAGAAAAATACAACAAAAAGCATAAAAAGGCAAGGGAAAAGGAATTTAAACAAGGAAACTACAATGTATAAAGAGATAAGCTAAAATAAAGGATAAAGCATGCAAAAGGATAGCAAAATGGGATTAAGGAGAAGGAAAAGCCCATTAGAAACCACCTAAATTAACCAAAATAAAGGACTTATCAACTCCCCCGAACCAAGACTTTTGCTTGTCCTCAAGCAAAACAAAAGTCGAAAACTAAACAAGCCTTAAGGATTTTTCAGGATATAGTAGAAGCATTGAACAACATGAAACATTAGACCAAATCAAATCAATTTCACACAATTAACTTCATAAAACCAAACTTGGCATTGGGCAATTAAGAATTCAAAGATTGAACATGATACTTCTCAAGAATTTTTAAAGAAAAATTGCAAACACCCTCACTTTCTCAAATTGCTCTCCACAAACTTAAAAGAAAATATCTCTTATATAATGAATTAAGCTCCCAAGGAAAACTTCTCAAACAAAGGAACTTTTATGAAAAAGTGATCGAAGTGGAGACAGTGCGTCTAATCCACATATCTCCCCTTCAATCTATACAAGAAGAAATAAAAGCATGGTTAAGGAACAAAGAGGTGTCAGTGCGCCTAATCCACACAACACCTTGACCGTCACCTTTATTTGCAAAGAAGACATGATTCATTGGTTAGAACAAGTGCTGTGCGCCTAATCCATTCAACAATCCTCAACTTAAATCACACTTCTATTTTATTTTATTAAAATTGTTTTGCTTTTTGCTTTTCTTATTTTTTTTTGGAGAAAGAAATCCCTTATTGAGCAAAAAGTTGTCATAAAAAGAGATAGAAATTTTTAAGATTTTGAAAGAGTGCTTTAAGAAGGTTGAGAGGGTCGACAACCTTTGATTAAAAACCATGAACTTTCTCAAATAAATCTGGAAATTCTGAAAAAACCATATTTAAGGTAAATTTTAAACAAGATGACCATGCTAGGAATTAACTGAAAATGGAATAACATACAACTGTAAAGCACATTCCAATCTATCAAGAATAATCCTAAAAATGCAATGGTTTAACAAAAACAGAGGCACCCTTTTGAACATAAAGAAAGTTAAAGGTAACAACGTAAAACCATTCTTCTTAACCCAATTACGAAATTGATTACAAAGGCATGTCCATATCAAACTATGTCTAGCATTGATACAGACCCTATCAAGCTATGCCAAGCATTAATACAGACCCTAGTTTCATTGAAGGTGGTAGCTAAGCACCCAAGAGTAATTAATAACAGTAAAATCTTCTCCCCCAAACCTAAACAACACATTATCCTTAATGTTAAATCAACAGGGGGTGGGTTCCAAAAGGAAAGCTATGCACAAAAATAAAACCATCAACAAAGGCAATTAACAGCAACAGAACAATAATTACAACTGCAAACAAGCTAAGAACAAAATTAAAAAGAAGGAAGGGAAAGAAACTTGGTTTGTGTCCCAAGAGCACTAAGTTTATAGTCCTTATCTAGACTTTACTTGGTTTGTTCAGCTATGTCGGCACCATATCCCTCTACATATGGGATATTGCAATCCATGAAAGTTCTCACAGGTGGAGAAGGTGCAGGTGGGCTTTGATTGATTTCTGCCTTGGTTACAGGTTGAGCTTGCTAAGCTCGTATAGCATGTCAAACTTGCATTTGGCTTTTGCAAACCGACCTTTCAATTTCTAGGTAGAATACTAATGAGCTTGAATCGGTGGTACCTCGCATAAATGTTGGTCGATTTGGCAAGCGCACCAATCGCACAAGTAATATAGTGATTTGAGAGTAAAAGTATCATTCCCACGAGGACTAAGCGACTAAGTACCCAAGAAATTTAATTGAATTAGTTGGACGAAACAATTGGATTGAAGATAGCTTTAGCCAATGAATGATAAAATAAAATCAATAACAGTAAATATTTATTAGTTTTCTTTTAATAACAGTAAACAATGCAAAAACTGATGAAATAGTCTAATTAAAGCCTAGGGTCACTAATCCCTCTCCTCTATCTTAGAAATTACAAAACCCCTCTCACGTACTCGCAACTTATTCAACTCTATAAGTTAATCCTAGGTTATTCTAATAACTTAAAAGAATCCTCCCGAATCTCAATTAAGTTACTCAACTCCTACGCAATTCCTTGTGTGGGCTAAGCCTAATACAACCAACCTAGCTTTGATTAAACGAGATTAACTAACATTCCTATTAGCTAACAAGCGAAAACACTTGGTAAGGTTCACTCACTCGTCCTTCCTATTCAGTGTTCTACTCTCACCTCCCTCTCCCGAGTTCGAAGACAGCAACAAGCATACATATAGATTGATCAAGTCCATATAACGCAACAATAAAATAGATAGAAAGATTTACATTAATTGAAATAAGGTTACAAATACATGAGAGAATGTAAATCTATTCAAGAGTCAAGTTCATAGTAACCCTAGATAGAAAATCTAGCTACTCATAGAAAATAAACAGCAGAAAGCAGAAAAAGGGATAGAGATGGCCATGAATCTGATGTGGGTTGATGGATTGAGCTCCCCAAGCCTTGAAAATCAAGTTCCCCTTGCTCTTCTCAGCCAAAACGGTGCTTCCCTTTCTCCCTCGGATCAGAATACCCTAAAATTTCAGTCCAAACTGCCTTTTAAAGCCTGCTTCACCTGACAGTAAATTGGCTTTTGCGCTTAAGCACATGGTTTTCTAGCTTAAGCGCGATTTAGGCAGAAACGATTCTCCATCAGCAAGGTGTCACACGCTTAAGCGCACAGTATTCCCGCTTAAGCCTGTTTTGGACAGAATTGAGCCTCCAATGTAGCAAGCTTCATGCTTAAGCGTGAATATATCCCGCTTAAGCGTGCATGTGACAGCAAAGTCTTCATTTTGAGCCTCTTTTTCTTCTCCAAGGTTCCTCTTCACCTCAATTAACTCTTGGCTAATGGATTTCTCATATTTCAACAACACTTTCCTAGCTGAAATACCTGCAAAAGCAAAATCACCAACATAGTTACAAAAGTAACCTAAAAAGAAAGTGATAAAAAGTCCAAAAATTGCATTAAAGAATCATGAAATCACTCCATTTATTAAAAGATCAAAGAAAACTAAAACTAATCTAAACTACTCAAAATATGAGCTAAGAATTACAAGACAACAAGAAAGAGATCAAAAGAGAGGGTATTTAACATCAAAATGGCACCAAATTGAGAACTCAACACTCCCCTAAACTTGAACCTTTGCTTGTTCTCAAGCAAAAACTTTCAATGAGAAAAATTTTGAGAAAAATATGTGCGACCAAGAATATGTGCAACTAGGAGGGGTAAAGATATGAAAATGTGAATTAAAGCATACCAAGCCTCATCAAACCATTCCTCAAAAGATTTAACTCAAGAGTTTGCAATCTTAAGGATTCAATAAGAAATGTTAACCAAACCACAAGAAAATTTGAAATCAAAGCTTCGCCTCTTGGAACAGTTTATAAAACCAAATTCACAAAAATTCCAAAATTAAATTACTTCTTTGTTCTCAAAGGCATCGTTTTATTTCGATTCTCAAGGGCTTCACTGTTTTGTTCTCAAGGATATAGCTTCCTAACTTTCCTTATTTCCTTTGGAAATTTTTTTTTTCAATTTTCTCATTTTAGTTTAATTACAAGAGCCTATCCCTTTTTGAAACTTTCAGCTATCGCCTTATTAAATCCTTTTTTCACTAGCCTCTTATTGAACTTTTTATATATATATATAAATATGAAAATGATCTAAAAATCATTCAAAGAGACAAAAATAAAACTCCTGTTATTTTGAAGTGATAGAGCTAACACTTACAAAATATGAAAACTTAAGATTAGCAAACTCAAGAGGTAACTCTTAAAAAGAATTGCATTTGACATGATTTGACTTGCCAAAAACTTCAAACTTTCAGATTTCAAAATTTTCAAAAATTTCCTCCTACTACACATACGTATGGACAACACAAAATTAACCAAAATTTTCTTAAAGAAGAAACCCATCAACAAACCTCTCCCCCAAACTTAAATTTGACAGTGTCCTCACTGTCCCATATCAGCACAATAGAGGAAAAGAAGACACAACATAACAAACAAAACAAAACAAAGCAAAACAAAATGCTATTACAAACATCCTAGCTGCCATTCACCAAGATAATAAACATGACCATATTCAGCATTTATCAATTCAACTCCAAAATAAATAATAAATAGCAGTTAAAATATTACCAATAGCAGCACATCAAACCACAACAAAAAAATAGAAGAAAAGAAAAAAAAATTACGAAAGCAATAAACTTGGGTTGCCTCCCAAGAGCGCTAAGTTTATAGTCTTCAGCCAGACTTTACCGGTTTTATCCTGGATCACAATAACCCATTGAAGAGTCTTGAAGTTGAATCGACATTGTTTCTTCCCTATTATTTCCAGCTTCGTTTTCCATCAATGATTTTGTAATATCAAACACATTGAAAGTCTCTATCTCTTTCTGAACTGTCAGAGTTAATGTCCCATGAGCCACATTAATTACTGCTCCTGAAGTAGCCAAGAATGGCCTACCTAGAATGAGAGGGATTTCCTCATCTTCCGCCATGTCTAATACTACAAAATCCACAGGAAAGAAGAATTTTCTCACTTTGACTAGCACATCTTCTACTACCCCATATGGATGTCTCAAGGATCGGTCGGCGAGCTGAAGAGTTATCATAGTTGGTTTCACCTGACCAATCTCGAGTTTCTTGAAAATTGATAGTGGCATAAGATTGATGCTAAGCCCAAGATCACATAAAGTCTTATTGAATGTGACATCCCCAATAGTACAGGGGATAGAGAAACTCCCTGGATCCTTGAGTTTCGGAGGCAACTTCTTATGTATGATTGCGCTGCACTCTTCATTCAATGTGACTTTTTCATTATTTCCCATCTTCTTCTTTTTCAGCAACATTTCCTTCATGAATTTTGCATACATAGGCATTTGTTCCAAAGCTTCAGCAAAAGGTATACTTATTTTCAATTTACTCAATACCTCCAAGAATCTGCTGAACTGCTTCTCATTGTGCTTTTTGGGCCTCTGAGCCTGAGGATACGGTAGTGGTGGAACAAAACTTTCAGCCCTTTCAACTTTTACCACCCTTCCATATTTACCTTTTTTATCTGAAGCATCAGCTTCCTCAGTTAGAGGTTTAGCAACCTCATCTTTTCCCTCTTCAACAATCACATCTTTAGGTGGATCATGTGATGTATTAGTATCTGGAAGCTCCTTACCACTCCTTAAAGTAATAGCATTACAATGCTCTTTCCCCTCCCTTCTTGGGTTATTTTCAGTGTCACTGGGGAGATTACCTTGTGGCCTATTTTTCAAAGCAAGTGCCATCTGTCCGATTTGTGTCTCTAAATTTTTTATTGCCAAATTCTGAGATTGGAACATTGACTCGCTCCTTTCCATGAACTTCGTGAACATATCCTCCATTGAAGGTTTCTTTTCCACTTAAGGTAGTGGAGCTCTGTTTTGAGGAGGATAATTACTCTGATTATTAAAGCGAGGAGGGTGAGATGGCATACTAGAGGATGCAGCTGAAGGGTTCAAACAGTGATTATTGCTCCATGAAAAATTTGGATGACTCCTCGAACTCGGATGATATGTGTTGGAGTACTGGTTGTTCTGGTCCTTCTACAAATTACCCATGTAGTTTAACTGTTCTATTGAAGGAAATTCCTCACAACACCCATTGACATGAGCCTCTCCACAGAAATCACATTTTGCTCCCGGCATAGTTATCGCATTCACCTTCGCCGATTCATTCTGTCTTGAGCACAACAAGTCCACTTTCCTGGTTAATGCTTCATTCTGAGCTAACAAAGCATTTAAGGTGTCTAATTCCATGACTCCCCTTCTTGAAGCATTATTGGATCGGCTATATGCATTTTGGTTTGCTCCCATGGTCTCTATTATCTCTCTTACTTGCACTATAGATTTTGCCATCAAAGCACCTCCAGCTGCATCACTTACCCCATTCATCTTAACCATGTCACAGATATCTAAGAAGTTTGTGATGTGGTTGTTTGGGCCTTCTATTGGGCTCCCCCCAAACTGGTTCTGCTGGACCAAATTCATCAAGACTGCCTTTATTTCAAAGTTGTTTGGGCCAAGCGGAGGTTTCACTATACTGGAGGCATGTCCAGCATTGTTCGGTGAGGCATAGTCCCACACAGCTCTATTTTCATCTTGATGCACATTTGCAGCTCCATTTCCTCCATTGTTTTCAATACCACCCAAATTTACATTATCATCTGCCATTTCTTCTTGAGAACTTTGTCCTTCTTGGGTTCTTCTAATTCTAGCTTCTTTTAGAGTTCTCCTTGCATGCCTCTCGATTTCGGGATCAAAAAGAAGATCAGCTTGATTAATTGCACCTCGCATTCACAATAAGAAGATACCAATTAGCAATGGCAACAAATTCAGCAGCAAAAATCAACACAGCAAAAACTAAAAATGACTCTATAATAAAAAAAAAGAACAAAAGCAAAACAAAACAAAACAAAACAAGATAAAGCGTCTAAGCTAACCCTTTAAATTTCTTTGAATATTAGCACAAATCTTAGTCCCCGGCAACGGCGCCAAAAACTTGTTGGTCGATTTGGCAAGCGCACCAATCGCACAAGTAATATAGTGATTTGAGAGTAAAAGTATCGTTCCCACGAGGACTAAGTGACTAAGTACCCAAGAAATTTAATTGAATTAGTTGGACGAAACAATTGGATTGAAGATAGCTTTAGCCAATGAATGATAAAATAAAATCAATAACAATAAATATTTATTAGTTTTCTTTTAATAACAGTAAACAATGCAAAAACTGATGAAATAGTCTAATTAAAGCCTAGGGTCACTAATCCCTCTCCTCTATCTTAGAAATTACAAAACCCCTCTCACGTACTCGCAACTTATTCAACTCTATAAGTTAATCCTAGGTTATTCTAATAACTTAAAAGAATCCTCCCGAATCTCAATTAAGTTACTCAACTCCTACGCAATTCCTTGTGTGGGCTAAGCCTAATACAACCAACCTAGCTTTGATTAAACGAGATTAACTAACATTTCTATTAGCTAACAAGCGAAAACACTTGGTAAGGTTCACTCACTCGTCCTTCCTATTTAGTGTTCTACTCTCACCTCCCTCTCTCGAGTTCGAAGACAGCAACAAGCATACATATAGATTGATCAAGTCCATATAACGCAACAATAAAATGGATAGAAAGACTTATATTAATTGAAATAAGGTTGCAAATACATGAGAGAGTGTAAATCTATTCAAGAGTCAAGTTCATAGTAACCCTAGATAGAAAATCTAGCTACTCATAGAAAATAAACAGTAGAAAGCAGAAAAAGGGATAGAGATGGCCATGAATCTAATGTGGGTTGATGGATTGAGTTCCCCAAGCCTTGAAAATCAGGTTCCCCTTGCTCTTCTCAGCCAAAACGGTGCTTCCCCTTCTCCCTCGGATCAGAATACCCTAAAATTTCAGTCCAAATTGCCTTTTAAAGCCTGCTGCACGTGACAGTAAATTGGCTTTTGCGCTTAAGCGCATGTTTTTCCCGCTTAAGCGCGACTTAGGCAGAAATGATTCTCCATCAGCAAGGTGTCACACGCTTAAGCACACAGTATTCCTGCTTAAGCCTGTTTTGGACAGAATTGAGCCTCCAATGTAGCAAGCTTCACGCTTAAGCGTGAATATATCCCGCTTAAGCGTGCATGTGACAACAAAGTCTTCATTTTGAGCCTCTTTTTCTTCTCCAAGGTTCCTCTTCACCTCAATTAACTCTTGGCTAATGGATTTCTCATCTTTCAACAACACTTTCCTAGCTGAAATACCTGCAAAAGCAAAATCACCAACATAGTTACAAAAGTAACCCAAAAAGAAAGTGATTAAAAGTCCAAAACTTGCATTAAAGAATCATGAAATCGCTCCATTTATTAAAAGATCAAAGAAAAACTAAAACTAATCTAAACTACTCAAAATATGAGCTAAGAATTACAAGACAACAAGAAAGAGATCAAAAGAGAGGGTATTTAACATCAAAATGGCACTAAATTGAGAACTCAACAATAAACCCAAGGTTCGTGTAAGATAAAGAATGTAAACAAAAATAAAAATATGAACAAGTATAAGAGTAAATTTTACAGTATAAATATGCACAGAAAAAAGTAAGGTCCAAACTATAACCCTATTAGCTACTCTTAATATTGTTAAACATCGTCACTCCCCAGCAACGGTGCCAAAAGCTTGATGCGATTATTTCCCAACAAGTGTATCAGGTTGCACAAGTAGTAAAGTGAGAGAAAGAGTTATCATCCTCAAGGATTGACTTTTCACAATTACCAATTTCACTAGCTCGAGTTATATTTGGATAGAGGAAAAGATAGAGAATTCATTGAAAGAAAACTAAACTACAACAAGGAATTAACTAAACAATAAACAAAGAAATGCACAATAACACTGCAAGTATAAGGGATTGACTTTGTTAACTCCTAATCCGATTAATTCATAGACAAGCCAATCTATGAACCGTTAAAGAATACTTAGATATATTTGCAAATTCCTTTTAAAGTTGGTCAAGTTCACGAAATTATTTGAACCCAATGTCTAGGTGAAATAGACCTTCCTTACTAAAATAATTAGCTAATGTCTTAGTCAAATTATTTGGTTCGGAGTTTAAGCTTGAGAACCTATAAAATATGCAAACAAGATTATCTATGTCTAGCATTACCTAGTTCACGGTAGAAGTTACAAGGGCTAAAATCATATCTAACTATTTCTATCTTGGACAAGATAAATCCCAAATGCATCTAAGTTACATGATTGCAATCACATAAAAGGAAATAAAATGGTAAATCTACTCCAATAATTAGAACTGTAATTATATTAAAGTATTCAACAACAAAGCTTCAAAGGAAGTTAATATACATCAATCCCCTAAACCCTAGAGTTTAGTTACAACACATGAACAAGGGGAAGAAAAACATAACAAATACAAAACAAAACATGATCAAGAGGAAGGAGAAAAAGGAAGAAAAGCTTCAAACTCAGTAGAGAAGATGTTTCCTATCTCTTCCAGCAAACCCTAAGAGAGCCCCTTGCTCCTCTAACCAAAAGATCCCAAAAACTTCTGCAAAAATGCTATCTATAGCAGAAATCACGCAGGTACTGAAGTGGGGTGCCTAGTCGCCTAGCAGAAAATAGGCAAACAGAGAGTTCAAGGGCTAGTGCCTGGGGTACCCTGTGTGGCACCTGAGGTGTAGTACCTGCCAATTTTGAAATTTCGTAACTGACGGTATTACTGTCATTGTAATGAAATTTTCCATTATTTTAATGGATTTTTTGGGTTAATTTTAATTTTTTATAGTTAATTTATTATTTTTTGTGTATTATTTAGGGAAGCAGAGATAAATAATTGGACTGAGTATTTTAGTGCAGATGATATTTTTAAGAATTGAGGAAAGATAAGAGAAAGAGAAAACTTCGTGAAGATAGAATTGAGAGTCAAGGAATAAAAAGAGAGTAATCATATGGTAAAGAAAATGCCAAATACCTATAAGGTCTAAAGAGGGACTAAAGTGAAATGAGGAACTAGGTAGCATTTAAGATATAGAAAACATCCAAATTGGAGAAATTATGACTTTGCCACTATCAAGGTTAACCAAGAGTTACCTAGGGGCAAAGTAATAATTTCACCCTAGGCTGGTAAATATAGGCGGTTCCACGCCTTTTTCCTTATTTCTCACTTTCCTCTCTTTCTCCTCACTCTCTCTTCTTTCTTTTTCTCTGCCTTCTCTTTACTCTCTCTACCTTTTCAATCGAGCTTCAGAGAACCTTTCTCTAGTAGTGGGGCAAGCCCTTGGAGGCCAAACAACTTAGGGAAAGCAAGGAATCGAGGTAAGGATTCCGATTCACTGAATATTTCCTCTATTTTCTAACTTTAAGGGTATATAGGGTAAAATTGAGATTCCAACTTCGTTTCTCAATGAAAATTAGGGCTTTTGGTGTCTAAATGCTCCTTAGACATCAAAGATAAGATCCCATGGAAGAAATCATGGAAAACAATGAAGATTTGGCCAGATCTGGGCCAAGACAGACTAAATCATGTTCTGTCGTGATCGTGGCATCCAGGCTCCAGGTGTGGCACCTAGGCACCACACTTCTGAAAAGGAAGAGGAAGAAATAGGCTTGGTACCCAGGCACTAGGTGTGGCACCCAGGCACCAAGCGTGTGTGTGGTGCTCACTGAGTTTCTATAAAACTCACACTCTTTATATCTATTTTTAGATTTAGTAACTAAAGAGATTGGGAAACCACTGGAGGTTAGCAGTTTAGAGACATACTCCACGTAGTCAGAGAATTCTATCTGAACTAGTAGAAGTACTCTGTAATCCTATAGGCCACCTAGATCCTGCTATATCTAGAGGGGTTCATTTATTTAATTGTAATTTACTTTGTAAATTATGGGCTACTACTGAGGTATCTCTAGGTTTGTATGATTGTTAATATGCCCATTTTTCGGGGTGTGATAAAATGGTATCAGAGGGGAGGTTTGAGTTTAGGTCTCTTATAGATTATAGAGCAATGGTATTCTTTGTGGGCCCTTCACCATTGTCATGAACTACGCCGCATGACCTTGGGTTTAGGTTCCATAAAAGGTATTATATGATGTTAAGTTTTTCTTTTGTGACTTACTCCTCGGAGGGATGAGTCAGAAATAATCTTATTATCATAAGAAGTGCTAGTGCTTATATGCAAGTAGTTGGCTCTAGATAGAAGAGAAATCCTTAGAGCATAGAGAACTCATAAGCTCAGTCCAGATGTAGCTTTGCTACATTACCACCAAGGTGGTTTTAAATATTTTTTTTATCAGCATGTGTGGTTATGTATTGTGGAAATATGAGATTTTCATGTGATGTGTGGTTATCTGTCATAATTTATTTTTGATTTGGTATGTTGTGGTATGCAAACTTAGTTATTTACTGGAATGTATGTATATGTTTATATATATGTATCTGTAATGGGATTGTAAGTGGTAAGTGGGAAACCAAGATATCAATTATTAATTAGGATGGTATGACAAGACTTGTCTTGTCAATGTATGGTGGTTTTATAAGTACATTTATATATATTATGAAGTTAGAGAAAACTTGCTGAGATTTTTTTGGTGGTAGGATTCTGTTTATTTTCTGCACAAATTTTCATTTATATATATTTAATGAATTCTGGAAATTGGGTTATTAGGAGAAAAGTGGGAAATGGTTATATTATATTTATAACCTAAATACATGACATATATGCATGTATTGTATTGTATTTTGCTGTGGTTAGTAAACGCATACCCACGAGGTGTGTGGGCATTCTTTGTGGTTTGGGTTATTAGTTAAGTGGAGTGAGGGACTTCTTTTATTGGTTTTGCTACAATTTATTTCATGGTAGCAAACAAACTATTTTCATAGATTAAAAAAAAATTTTCTTGTAAGGAATTCTAGAGAATTTGGGAAAATTCATGAAAATTGTTTGTTTTGAGATTTAATTGCTCTAAATTGCCTCATAAATATTATTTTGACTTAGTAAGCCAAAGAAAGAAGAGGAAGAGTGCAAATAGATTTTTGGGGAATTATCTTCCCAAAATCCGTGAAGAGCGGAAAACCCAGGTTATCTGTTGAGGGTTTAGGCTTGGTGCCTTAGGTGCCAAGAGGGAGTTGGTGGCTGAGAGTTTGGGGATTTTTTTAGGTGTTTATATATGATTACTTGGGATTTTCTGAATCAACACCTATGTGGACAGGCGTATAGTCCATCCTCTTAAGTGGTGATGGCATTCTAGGTAGGCCGTGTGTAAGCAGGTACTTCAACCAAATTATTTTGAGATGAAGCTGGATGGTGGAGGTTGAAGTATATAGGAGTCGTTAGGAAGAAGGGAGTAGAAGAGGGGAGAATTAATATGTGTGAAGTGCTAAGGGTTAAGATATAGGTTCTATCCTGAGAGTTGAGGTCATTATAGTTCTTCTAGTTAGGGTAATTCTCAGGCTAGAAGATAGCGATCTTGATGTTTGGAATGTGGAAGTTCAAGTGAGTACTATTAGTTGGCAATAAGCTAAGGCTGTTTCATTTATGGCCAAAAGGCATAATTTAAGATGAATCTAGAGGAGAGAACATGAGTTGTTAGAATTAATAGTGTGGGATTCAGTTGAGGGAACTAATTTGAATTGTGTAGTTCTCCTAAGAGAGAAACCTTAGTGAAGTGGAAGGCAATATAAGGGTGATTGGAGTGAGTTGTAAATCTTTTGAGGCAACTTGATTAGGTTGCACCGTATGGTTGGAGGTTCGTAGGTGATGATACGGTGCGGTGAGTGTGCTTAGATAGGTAGGATTAGCCTTTGAAAGAAGAAAGGACTCATGAAACAAGTTCTTGATGGTCAGTGGGCGAGGATACAATCGGCGGGGAATTTAAAGATATGGAAGTCCTTACCCGAGAAGGTCAGATGAGGTAAAGGGTAGTTTATGAGTATTTCTATCTCAGTGAGAAGGGGAAACCTTATGACTTTTAAATGGCCTGAGTGTGTTGTGGGTAGGCTTTTGGCTTGAATGTCACTTGAGTTGGGTAGAATTGATGGTGGATGCTAGATGTTGTAAATTAATGAGAGGTATGGACCATGTGTGTACACATTGATGATTATGTAACACGCTTGGTAGGTTGAATTCCATCGAGGATGATTGAGGATCTTTGTATATTGGTAGAGTGAGTTTCAAGGGTGTTCTATATTGAGGGTAAGGAATGGTACCATGAAAATGGCCTGGGATGAGTTTAGGTTAAACCTAAACTCATTGGTGCTAGAGAGAGTACCTTAAGAGCTTGTTTGTCAGTTCGAGAAGGAATACGTTTGGGTGTGTGTAGAAATGCGATGACTCACATATGAACATACGTGGAGTGTGTATATATGTGTAGTTATGTAAGACCCTAAATATAAATTTCTTTGGGGAAGTATGGGAGTAGACTTAGTTTAGTTTCATAGACTAAGGTAAAGGCTTTGGTCTGTAAATTGGTGCATTTCAGTTGTGGACATATTCTTATTGACCTATTATTGGTCATGGACATGACCCAACAAACCAAGAGATGGGATAAGTTTAGTGTACACAAGAGTCTAGTAAGACATAGAGTGGAGAGGTTTACCTAGAAATCAATGGAGTGATTCATTTCATGAGCTAGATTTCTGGGGTAATCATTCTTGTCACTTTAACTACTATATTGTGGAAATTCAGGTATTAACGTCCAGAAAGGAATGAAAATTAGGACTTACTTTCCTTTGGTGAGATTTGTATTGATTAGATAGTCATTAATAGCGATGTGGTTATGGTTCAGGTGTATTCTTGAGGTTAGAAACTGGTGACTACTGATATAAAGCATAGCGACTATGAACATAAGAAATGCACTTGAAAACACAAAGGTTGAGGAACAGGCTTATGGGGATATCCAGTCCATAAAATCACAAACGCACATGATAGGATTCTTTAGTGGGAATCCCATTGGATCGTAGATCTATGGGAGGATTGGTTGTGTGGTATGTATGTGGCTTTATGTATAATTTATTTTCTTTTTTATTTATTTAAATTATTCATTTTTATTGTTGTGGCTGTGGATAGTAGATATGATGGCAATATGGAAGCCCAGGTTGAGCCTGATACCCAAAGGGCGACCTGCCAATCATGAGATGACGCCTTCGGGCAAGATGCATATATTTTATATTATTGTGATATATGCATGTGGATTATGTTCAAGGTGCATATAATATAACATGTAGGATTTATGAGGTTAATGATTGAAAGATAGTATATAATGGTATCAATATATGCTCTATGTAAATCACGAGCAAGATACCATATTGTACATATGCTTCTCGGGCAATCAGATATCATATAGGATAATTATCCCAAGGGCATTTTATTTGTTTATTTATTTATTTAATTTATTTGTTTATGCTTTTGGATGTGGGTGTTTTGAAGTTGAATGGTAGAGGAACTTATGTATGGTAATTACTTAAGCCACCCTAAGTTCTTTAACTTTGTTTGTGGTAATAATTATCAAAATGGCATAGATATGATACCTTTCCAAGCTTCATATGAGAGTTTATATGCTTTGAGTTTTGATCATTGGAGCATTTTATGCTCATCCTTGAGTGAGGAAGTTATGGAGCTCTACAGTATATTGGAGCTGTATAACTGCTAGGGACCTTAGTTTTTATTTCTATTTTTGTTCTAGAAAACGTAGGGCTTTGTGAGTGGTAGTATATTTATAATTTAATTTTCAATGGAAGCTTAAGAGTGCCACATCTCATTGATTATCGTGGTGACTTTTGCAGTTCCTAGTAAGTTTTTGAATTCGAGAGACCGAATTCTTTTAAGGGGGTGGAATATAATACCCGCCAATTTTAAAATTTCATAATTGGTGGTATTACTGTTGTTGTAAAGAAATTTTCCATTATTTTAATGGAACTGTTGGGTTAATTTTAATTTTCTATAGTTAATTTATTACTTTTGTGTATTATTTAGGGAAGTGGAGATAAATAATTGGACCGGGTATTTTAGTATGGATAATATTTTTAAGAATTAAGGAAAGATAAAAGAAAGAGGAAATTTCATGAAGATAGAGTTGAGAGTCAAGGAATAAAAAGACGGTAATCATAAGGTAAAGAGAAGGTCGAGTACCAATGAGGTCTAAAGAGGGACTAAAGTGAAATGAGAAACTAGGTGGCATTTAAGATATAGAAAATATCCAAATTGGAGAAATTACGAGTTTGCCACTATCGAGGTTAACCAAGAGTTACCTATGGCAAAATAGTAATTTCACCCTAGGCGGGTATATATAGCCGGTTCCATGCCTTCTCTCTACTCTCTCTATACCTTTTCAACCGAGCTTCAGAGAACCTTTCTTCGGTAGTGGGTCAAGCCCTTGGAGGCCAAACAACTTAGAAAAACAAGGAATTGAGGTAAGGATTCCGATTCACCGAACATGTCCTCTATTTTCTAGCTTTAAGGGTATATGGGGTAAAATCGAGATATCAACTTCGTTTCTTGATGAAAATTAGGGCTTTTGGTGTCTCAATGCTTCTTAGACATCAAAGATGAGATCCCATGGAAGAAATCATGGAAAACGGTGAAGATTTAGTCAAATCTAGGCCAAGACCAAGCAAGATCGCATTATGTCGTGATCATGGTGCCCAGGTGCCACACCACACTTTTGAAAAGGAAGAGGAAGAAATGAGCTTGAGCGCCAAGCATTTGTGTGGTACCTAGGCACTAGGAGTGGCACCCAAGCGCCATGTGGCGCCAAGGCGCTAGCCATTCCGAGGCTTTTGGTCTATTTTTCAAATGGCCATAACTCCTTCATCCGGACTCTATTTTTAACAAACTTTATTTCGTTGGAAAGCTCTTTGAGTCTAGTTTCCAATGGTATAAGTTTAATTTGCAAATGACTTACTGGATAAGATTTGTCACCAAATGAATGACCAAAAGTCAAGGTTATGGTGAGGATTTTATGTATTTATTTAGTTATTGATTTGGGTTTGTTTCAGGTGACTTGGAAGCTTCATTGGCTTTATCTCCTGTGACTTTTTATGTGATAAACCTTATCGGCATCGAGGTGAGTGGATGACCTTGCCATTTAAGTTTTATTAAATTAATTGGCCAAGTCAATATAAATCTCATTCACACCGTAGTTAAAAATTCATCAATAAAATTCCCTAATTAGTGGAAATAACTAGATTAAGAATTTCATTGATGATTGTGGAAATTAATTGTGGGATTTAATTTGTGGGATTTATTTTATGAATTTGGAAGTTTATGTTTATTTGTACTTCTAGTTAATTATATTAATTAGAAAGTGGAATGTTTATCGTTGTTATGGTATGGAATGTATACGGAATGAGTGGATGGATTATTGTATGGAAAATGCATCACATATCATCATCTACACATTTATATTGCTTTTAAAAAGAAAAGAAAAGAAAGAAATGTGGAAAGCAGATGGTTGGTCTTCTGCAAAGTGTAGATGTATTCAAAGGTGTGTGCCTTTCGAATACACTCATTGAGGGTTGGTCTTCAATGGGTAGAGAGGGGGGATAGGCCTTGCATATTGCATTTGTACACATTGCAAGAGGGAAAACTCATTAAGGCTCAGTCTTCAATGTGGTGTGTGCGAAAGGGTATGGCAAATGCAAACATACATCATGCATTACATAGTGCATTTTGGAGTGATTGTTTACTTATGCTTTTTATGAGTTTGAGGATTGTTTTATGGTTTGTTTGTGAGACTCGAGTTGATTCACAAGTTTTGGTTACGTGATAAGGTATGTTTATATATATATATTATATTTCGTATTTTTTTATGCTAATGGTTTTTATTTTGATTATGGTAGTGATGCTGGTATTTGTACTTGTTCCTTGTTTTATAGCACAGTCACTTGCTCACTGAGTTTTTATAAAACTCAAACTCTCTATTATTGTTTTCAAATTTAGCAACTAAGGAGATTGGGAAACTGCTGGAGGTTAGCGGCTTGGAGACATACTTCATGTAGTCGGAGAATTCTATCTAAACCAGTGGAAATGCTCTGTATTCCTATAGACCACGTAGGTCCTACTGTATCTAAAGGGATTTATTTATTTAATTGTAATTTACTTTGTAAATTATGGGCTACTACTGAGGTATCCCTAGGTTTGTATGATTATTAACATTCCTATTTTTCAGGGCGTGACATGAGGTACCACATTTTGAAGCTTGGACAGAGTTAAGGTGCTGGCACCTGGGTCACCAGCCACCAGATTTGTAGCAGATCAGGACTTTGCTTTAGAATTTCATCAGTTCACCAACAAGCATCAGCCCAAAATTATAAACCTACAAGAAAAATACAACAAAAAGCATAAAAAGGCAAGGGAAAAGGTATTAAAATAGATAAAACAAGGAAACTACAATGTCTAAAGAGATAAGCTAAAATAAAGGATAAAACATGCAAAAGGATAGCAAAATGATCAAGGAAAAGAAAAAGCCCATTAGAAACTACCTAAATTAACCAAAATAAAGGACTTATGAACTCTCCCAAACCAAGACTTTTGCTTGTCCTCAAGCAAAACATAAGCCGAAAACTAAACAAGCCTTAAGGATTTTTCAGGATACAGTAGAAGTGTTGAACAACATGAAACATTAGACCAAATCAAATCAATTTCACATAGTCATCTTCATAAAACCAAACTTGGCATTGG
This sequence comes from Biancaea sappan, assembly GCA_037074585.1. NCBI lineage: Eukaryota > Viridiplantae > Streptophyta > Magnoliopsida > Fabales > Fabaceae > Biancaea > Biancaea sappan. The sequence goes on from CM073493.1 coordinate 30,627,920, forward strand.
ACAATTGAGAATTCAAAGATTGAACATGATACTTTTCAAGAATTTTTAAAGAAAACTTGCAAGTCTTTTTGTTTACTCGATGTAATCGATCATAAGCTTTTTCCAAATCAATAAATGATATATGCAAGTCTTTTTATTTACTCTGATACCTTTTCATCTTAGTAGATAAATAACTTCCATAGTAGACCACCCTGGCATGAATCCAAATTGATTTTCAGAAATACTCGTCTCAATTCTTAACCTACGTTCAATCACTCTTTCCCATAATTTTAGAGTATGACTCATAAGCTTAATCCCTCGGTAGTTTACACAGTTCTGGATGTCCCCTTTGTTTTTATATGTGGGCACCAAAGTGTTTCTTCTCCACTCCTCAAGCATTTTCTTGGACCTTAAAATCTCATTAAATAGTTTAGTTAGCCAGATAGTACCCTTTTGCCCTAAACACTTCCAAACTTCAATAAGAATACCATCAGGACCAACGGCTTCACCATTATCCATTCTTCTAAGAGTTTCCTTGACCTTATCAACCTTAATCCTGCGATAATATGTCAAATTTTGTTCTCTCTCCAGGGTTGTTAAATCTTTCATATCACTAGTCGACCCTGCTCTGTCATTAAAGAGCTTGTGAAAGTAACCTTACCATATATTTTTGATATCTCCATTTGTAACCAAAACTTTTCCTTCTTCATCCTTAACACATCTGACTTGATCCAAATCTCTAGATTTCATTTATCTAGTCTTCGCAATCTTGTAAATCTTTTGTTCCCCCTTTTTCATTCCTAAGTCCTTGTAAAACTCTTCAAATTCTTTAGATCGTGCTTCACTTACTGCCTTTTTAGTCTCCTTATTAGCCTTCCAATACCTTTTCCAATTTTCTAAATTGTTGCACAAATGGATAACTTTAAAGCATTCTCTTTTAAATTTGATCTTCTCTTGAACGGTCTCATTTCACCACCATGATTCCTTATCTCTTTGTCCAAAACCTTTTGATTCTCCTAAAAGTGCTTTAGCTACCTTTCTAACCCTCTTGGCCATCTCCTTCCACATGATGTTAGCATTTTCTCGTAACTCCCAGGACCCTTCCTCCAATAGTCTGCTCTTGAAAGTCTACTGATTCTCTTCTTTTAGCTGCCATCACTTGATCCTAGGGTTCATCACCTGTCGATGCTTTTGTTTCCAACCCTTAATAATCACGTCAAAGACCGAAACCCTATCTTGAGTTGCCACGGGTTCTCTAGGAATAACTTTACAATTTTGACAGATTTTTCTATCTGGATTCCTTACCAAAAAGAAGTTAATCTATAACCTTGAAGCTCCACTCTTGTACGTGATTAAATGCTCCTCTCGCTTCTTGAAGTAGGCATTGACCACCTTGAAATTATAAGCCATTAAGAAATCAAGTATATATTATCCTTCCTCGTTAAGCTCCCCAAAACCAAAGCCACCATGACCCCTCTTATACTGTCCTGTTACTTTCCAAATGTGGACATTAAGGTCCCCCCGATGAAAATCTCCTCTTCTAAAGGTATGTTTCTAACTAACCCCTCCAAATCTTCCCAAAACTTTTCCTTAAGATATGCATCTGTCCCTACTTGGGATGTATAGACACTTATGATATAGATATTATCTCTTACATTAATCATTCTTAAGTATAGAATCTTATCCCCAATCCTTTTTACCTTCACCACACTCGGCGTCTATTCCTTATCAACCATAATACCTACACCATTCTTTGTCCTTACTTTTCCTATGTACCAAAACTTGAAACCTGAACAGTCAAACTTTTTAGCCTTTTCTCTAACCCATTTAGTATCTTGAAGGCACAAGATGTTAATTTTCCAGTACAACATAAACATATGCATATTTCACAAAAAGCTAAAGACTCAAGTAACATATATGTTTGCATCTAACAGTTATAACTTTAAGCCAATCCTCCACATATGAACTACACCAGTAAAATTAGTAAAACAAGGAAAAGAGAGAAGACCAAGCCTCCACTGCACAGGTGAAATTCCCCCTTTCTCTTCCAATATCTTATTCCCTAAAATAATAATATCAGTTCAATGTTCCAATTCCCTAAAATAATTAGTATTCTCAATATCTTCAGTATAGTGTTCCAATTGCAAGTAACTTGGACAAGTAAAATAATAATATTAGTTCACCACATGAAATATTTAGACCCAAAAAAAAAGCTTATGACTTATGAAGTATTGTTTCCAAAATAAGATCAATAACACAAACAAGAATGATAATTTAACGCAAGGGACAATGTAATTAGTTCAATCTAGAACTAGTATATTTCAAATTCCTTTTGAGAAGGGCGGGCCTTTAGTATATTAAATTAATAAATAACCCTATTGTTGTCGTTATTGTGTTACCATAGTACCACTTGTAAAAAAACACATTCCTAACATCATTACCGCAGTGTCAAGTGAACTCTATTGTATTATAAGCTCATTCAAATAAGTTTTCCAGGTCCCAAAAAATGTTAGAAGCATGAATAATAAGAAAAAGAAAAAAATTATGCTTATTCACTCGAAAGAACTTAAAAGGTCCTTCTAAATAGTTCCCATGAAGCATGAAGTATATATGCTCATTCACTTGACACTGGTGAACTTTCTTTTACTTCTCCAAAAAAGAAAAAAATATATTCTTTCTAATTCTAGGTTTTCATCAAGCACAACAGGATTTGGAGAATATATATGAGGTCAAAGTCCAGCAACTAAAGTGTCCTAAGATCTTGGTACAGTCAAGTAAAACGCAAGAACTGCTTTCAAAGGTATTGGCGCATCAAAGTTAATAAGAACTTAAAGGCTCCTCCTAGTTATTTGAGTTCCTACTACTCACTGAATTGAACATGAAGAAACAAATTATTATACACATCCAAATTATCAGCATTACAAAAAGTCTATCTTATGCATACAATAATACACATTCAGTCTCATAATCACTACTTGGTATTCCGTAGCTCAACCAAACTGTGAAATGAATGGAAATAAAGCTAGCACCTCTATTGTATTATATGCTCATTCAAATAAGTTTTCCAGGTCCCAAAAAAATGTTAGAAGCATGAAGCATCACATGGAAAAAGATGCTTGACTAATAATTAACCCCACAAAAAAAATTTTAGTTGCTCACTTTCAGCTCATTCTTGTCATTGTAATGATACTATTAAATACAAAAGGTAATTATATTGACACCTTTAGTCTTCATTGTATGAGTTAGAAGGCATTACCTCGACGTACCATGTCTGAGTGTTAGTAAGATTCCATTTGGAAATCTAAAGCTTGTCCAAAGGTCAAATTATTAATTTGGAAAATAGTATTCAATAGAATTAACATACTTCTTGCTACTGATTTAGACACCTGACACAACATTTTCCCCTAATATTTATACAAAGATAGGTTTATGACGAGTAATTCCAAAACATATAAACAACCTATACTCATCATTTACCTTACGAAGTTGAGAGGAGAGTTAAGACATAATCCTTAGGTTCTGTTCAATAATTAATTAATTCTATGTAGGTACTATAAAAATGCATATAAATAGTACAAAAGAATCAAAATAGCATTTTAGCAGAAATGTCAAAACTCATAAAATAGAAATTTTTTAATCTTGACTAATTGTTATTTTCACTCACACACACATTATATATACACATATAAGCAACATAAGTTCCATCATTAAAAATAATATACTTTCTTTTTTCATAAAAGGGGATGAAGTATGGGGAGGTAATCCCCAGCATGGACATATGAAAGAAGCGTTTAAATAAAGTTAGGATATATGAAGTATATATACATACTATTTTACAAGTTAGGGATCTGACTACTTGAGATTTTGCCTACAGACCAACTTGTACAAAAGGCTGGGAGAAAAACAGAATAACATAGCAATAAGGATAACTTCTACAATAAATGTGTGATAGAGTACTTGAATTCTATACAAACAAGACAAAATTTAATGCATTCAGCTGATTTGCTTTACATAATAAACAACTGTTTCTGCAAAGTTACTTTGTTTTTAACAACAATTGTATCCTAAACTAAGATGAAGACAAAAAGAAAAAACTTTTTAACACCCTTATAAATTAACTATTTTGATAATTGACAAGATAAATTTTTTTTATGTACTTTTCTTGCAAGCTCATCATACACATTAGTGACCTAATTCTTGATTATACATTCGTAACATTTGTGATTCTAATATATTAGAACTCCTACACCAAAACATATTGAAAAGCTAATTCAAGTTGATAGGATACTAGTGGTTAGGGTGTTAATTATAGTTTTTTAGATAATTAAAGGGAAATTAGAAGGGAGGAAGGAAAAAGAATAATAGTCTTGTGTCTATGATCTTTACTCTAGGAGAGTCTTGGACTCTAGGAGACTTAGTCTCTGTTTATCTTTCTCTTGTTAATCTTGTTGATTTTGTTCAATTTTCACGTTATATTGAATATATCTTTAGTTCTTGTTCTATAATCAAGTCATGGGTTCAGATCATTTGGTTCAACCTACTGGATTCTTCAAGGGGAGCTAGTGTATGTTGTCACTCAAAAATGTCAGAAGAAAGGTGGGAAGAAACAATAAGAGAGTTGGAGCAAATCATCACAAATGTGTTCACCCGAATGTGGAAAAAGATTGATGCTATTATGACAAAAGGAAAAGGGGGAGACTTGAGGTGGAAGAAAGGTTGGTATCTGACAAGAACAGAGGAGTCGCAATGGGTACAGCAAATACTTCTACCATAATGTCTTCATCTTTCACCACTGCAAAGAAGCCAAAACTTAAGTGTTGTCCACTATTGCTAGATAAGAGCAGAGGATTACGACACCTTACTGTGGATAGAAAATCAAAGAGTCAACATTTTTATTGTGAGAAAAAAATATCCAGCAAAGTTATCTATTGGCAGACTCAGAGTTGACGTGCAAAGACATTTAAGAACCTTCAAATCAGTGGGGTTTTTGTTTTCACATGGGTCTGTGATGGATCTCACCATTTATTTGATATTGTTGATAGCAACGTCTACTAGACGAAAGGAAAAGGACCTCTAAGGTTCATATCATAAAAGCAGATGCATGCGACATCTATCTTGCACAAACGGAGATAGGTTGTCAAAGGTTTATATTTCGCAACCTCAAAGCACTCAATCATCAACATCTTTGATAATAGCGATGCTAAGGAAGCATGATGGAGAGTGACAAACTAGGACTGAGAAAAATATAGGTATGAAACATTCTGTGTTTAGAGGTACTGGGACATAAGGCGTGATGTTTTAGGCCACACAACACCAATAGACCACTCCAGCTACAATAGCCACAAGGCCAAATCACCAGTAAAAACCTCTAAAGTAAATCGAGGAGGAAAGAATGACAACAATAAAGATGTGACTATGGACGAGAAATGAGGAAATGAAGTTGGCTAAAATAGAAAAAAAGAGAGAAAATTTAAGTAGGCTGTGAAATATATATATATATATATATATTAGTCAGCCTAAGTCTAGGAGGGAGTAATGATAGGATACTGGTGGTTGGGGTGCTAGTTATAGTTTGTTAGACAGTTAAAGGGTAATTAGGATATTATTAGAGGGTGAGTCTCTTATAAATAGGGGAGTAAAAGTGTGAGAAGGAACGAAGGAAAAAGAATAATAGTCTTGTGTTTAGGAGCTTTGCTCTAGAAAAGTCTTGAACTCTAAGAGACTTAGTCTCTGTTTAACTTTGTCTTGTCAATCTTGTTAATTTTGTTCAGTTTTCCCATTTTCTTGAATAAATCTTTAGTTCTTTTTCTATAATCAAGTCCTAGGTTAGCATCACAAGCCTTATCTTTACACTTCTTATTTCTTGATCATTTGAATGTTAACCTTCCTACCATATGAAGTGTTTAGAAAGTACAAGACAAATACATTTTTAACATAAAAGAGTTTACTACCATCATTTGTAGAAAAACTATAGTTAAAAAGAAACCATGTGTGTAGAATGAAATACTTTAGGGTTTATCCATTGAATCATTTTCCCATTCTTTCTGTCATGGTTCATTGTGTTTGTAAGAGCAGAGTTTTAGCTCTATATCTGTAATTCCAAGGAAGTTATTTTTATCTTCTATTAAGACAGTTTACAATGGGATTTCGTGGGATTGTTATAGAACCAAAAACTTTTGATTTAGTGGCTGAACAACCAGGAGAGTTTTTCAAGTTTAGCATCTTGGAAGCAAGGAGGGATTTTTGGTTTTCCCTCATATTAGGATGGCTTTCTGCTGGATGGCTTGTTTTTGCCCTCCATAACTCCGTAGATGCTAGGTGGAAGATTTTAGAGGAGAAAAGCTATCATGAGAAAGACAAGATTTTCCATGCTGAGGTAAGGAAAAATGTCAAGGGTGATTTTCTTGTTATTACAAAGTTCTTCAATAGAGCCAGGAGGATATCTGTTAGAATTCCTAAGGGAGGGGGAGGTACGTAAGGGATGGAGATCTTTTGGGAGAACTTTGGATACTTTACTGTTCCCAAAGGCTACTAATGTCCAAAAGTTTCAGGAAAAAATGTTTTTAGCACCTCCAACTTATGGTTATAGTGTGGCTGGTGCTAGGTCCTTCGTGGATATGCTGAGTAGAAACAAAGTCTACATATCAGGGTGCGATTGGTTCCCACGAGGCTCAGCGATGATTCTAGAGGTCTAAAACAGCCGATCATCGGCTGGTGAAGATGTTTCTCATCCTAAAAGGTCTTACGGGTACATATCAGGGTCACCATGTCTATCCACGTCTTCCCAATCTCTTTTATAGGTGGTGGCTGGTCATGATATGATAGAAACATCCAATAGCTTGCCAAGAAATTTACTAAGGCCCCCGAAGATCAAAAATGGTTACTCAAATGCCATTGGAGATTCAAGAATGTCGAAGGCCAGCTGTATAGCTCACGGGGCTTCTGATAATGAGTTTTCAAAAGTCACATGTGGTAGAGATAGGGGATGGTAGTTTAGAGAGGATTTTTGGAAAATAGAATAGGTGCAACGGGAAACAACCTATGGTGGTTCAAAGAAATAAGGATGCAGATTTTGTTTGATCTCAAAATACTTTTTATAGGCATGCTAAGAATTGGTTGCATGAAGATTCTCTATCCTCTTCTTTTTTTGAAGAGGAAGAAGGGCTTCTCATTGAGCAACTTGAGGAGGATATTAATGGGCAAGAGAAACAAGAGGATGTTCGGAGTAAGACTGATGACACCTTGGTTGATATTAGCTAACTTTTCATAGAAAATAAGGATGATAAGGTTGTATGTGGCTCGTGGAATTTGGAGCAGATCAATACATTATCTTTGGGGAATACTATACGTAACGACTTTTCATGGGAGGGTATCCTTCCCCTTCTAGATGTTCGCAAGTCAACTTATGCTGAAATGGTGGTTAATGGAATAGTGAAAGGTAGCGTTCACTTAAAGCCTTCAGGGGGTGAGAAAGATAACCATAACCCTCAAGCTTTGCTCGACATCTTTAATTTTCAACTCAAAGACAAGTTCGAGAATGAGGTTAAAGTGAATGTCGAGGACTTATGAGAGGAAAAAGAAGAAACTTATGTCGGAGCTGAAAAGGTGGTTCTTCGATAAATTATAGCAACCTCAAGGAAATGAAGGGCAGATCCACTAAATTATGAAGTTTTTTAGTTTGGTTTAGTTTTGGGTTAGGTATCCCATGCTAGAGGTAGTAAGACAAAGAGGTTTTTGGGCAGGTGGTTGTTTAAGGGGTTCCTTTTGGTTTTTGTTATTAGGGATTGGTGGGCCACTACTGTTTTAGCCTTGTTCTTTGAGTTTTTTTGGGTGTTTTCTTTATTTGCTTTTTGTTTTGTTTTCCCTAGGAAGATCCCTAGTCCTCTAGTTTTTTTTCTTTTTCTTTTGCATCTGTCATCTTCTCTTCTCTCCTTAATAATATTTCTTTTCTTATCCAAAAAAAAAGAATAAAATACTTTAGAATATAGGGGCAACAAGACTTGGATCAACCGTAGTCCCCAAGTAACCTGTCGTATTCGTAAAATAAGCATTCATTTGTTCCATGTAATTCAACATTAAGTAGGTTACTGGTCATCGAGAGATCAAAAACCTTTAATTCATAAAAGTTGTTGTAAAACATCCAAAAAAAAATCTAGATATAAGAGACAAAAAAAAGTCAACTGGCACTTTAAGTAGTTAAATTTTAATCACAAGCAAAATATTTATATTTTACAATTTATAAGTTATTAGTACAGTGAGTGAGTACGCATAGTAATTCAAACAACAATAATATAATTAACTGACAAATAAGGGAAATCACAAACCATATATTGCGGGATCAATGAAGCACCGAACTTTGTTTTGAATAGCCTTTCCAAGCAAGTAGTTAAGAGTATTTTCTAGGCCAGGTACATCAAATTTGGTTTGCACTCTAACCAAAAAATATAAATAAAGACATGAAATCAAGAATATTTTTAATGAAGACATGAAATCAAGAGCAATTTTCTCTAGAGGAACATTTAAATTTTTAAATATTAGCATCGAACAAAACTCTAACCAAATATATTTCAGGAAAAAAGATAGGTGAAAAGTTGTTGGGGCATTCTGGCAAGTGCACCAGTCGCACAAGTAATATAGTATAAAAATAAGTAAAGAGTTATCGTTTCCATAGGGACTAACGTGCTAAGTACTCCAGAAATTCAAACGCATTATTTAGGCAAACCAATTTTTGATTTTAGAAAGCTCTAATTAAAAGTAAAATCAAATTGCAATAGAATAGAATGGAAATAATTCAAATAAGGCCTAGAGTTACTAATCTCCCTCTTTCGTTCTAGGAATTGCTAATTCTCCCTAACACTTATGATTCAAATGAATTATACACATTAATCTTAAGTTTTTTAATGGCTTAAAGTGATTCTCCCGAACCTAAATTAAGCTACTAAACTCTACATAATCCCTTATGTGAGTTTAAGTCGAATTAATGTTAACCTAATTTGATTAAACGAGGTTAATTAATATTCCTATTAATTAACAAGTAAAACCCCTAAGTTCTATCACTCGCCCTAATCATTCAGTGTTCTACCAACTTCTCCCTCTCCCAAGTTCGACGAAAGCAACAAACAAGTCATAAAGTGGCCAATTTTATAACAAGTACAATAAACATGAATGATAGGTGTGTATTAAATTGAAAAGAATCACAAGTTTTAAGAGAAATACATATCCTAATCTGAAATTGAGTTCATAGTAACCCTAGAAAAGAAAATTAACCACTCAAGGCTCTAACACTACAAAAAGCAGTAAAGGAATGAGCAAACTCCATGAATCCGAGGTTGTGTTGATGGAATTCGGGCTCGATCGGCTTCGGGAATGGATTCCTCCTTTTCCTCCAACTCATAATTGACCTAAAAAAATGTTCTGACGCATTTTAAAATAGTACAAGATCACGAACCGCCGCTATAGCGGTGAATTCCCACCGCTATAGCGGTAGGAGGTAGAAAAGAAAGCTTAAAAATGAGTTTTTCCAGGTTTTACCAGTATAGCAGTGAAGATCCACCGCTATAGCTGTGGCTGGCAGAGAAGAAGGCTCCAAAATCTTTTTTTCAGCACTCCACCGCTATAGCTGTAGATTCTACCGCTATAGCTGTGGGAGACAGCAATCACATCAGCATTTTCAGAATTTCAGCTCTAGCATTCCATCTTCTAACATGAACTTTTTACCAACTCAACCTACACCAAAAATAACAAATAAACCCATTAAATCGCATAAAAGAATCATGAAATCACTCCATTTATTAAAAGATCAAAGAAAACTAAAACTAATCTAAACTACTCAAAATATGAGCTAAGAATTACAAGACAACAAGAAAGAGATCAAAAGAGAGGGTATTTAACATCAAAATGGCACTAAATTGAGAACTCAACACTCCCCCAAACTTGAACCTTTGCTTGTCCTCAAGCAAAAACTTTCAATGAGAAAAATTTTGAGAAAAATATGTGCGACCATAAATATGTGCAACTAGGAGGGGTAAAGATATGAAAATGTGAATTAAAGTAAACCAAGCCTCATCAAACCATTACTCAAAAGATTTAACTCAAGAGTTTGCAATCTTAAGGATTCAATAAGAAATGTTAACCAAACCACAAGAAAATTTGAAATCAAAGCTTAAACTCTTAGAACAGTTTATAAAACCAAATTCACAAAAATTTCAAAATTAAATTACTTCTTTGTTCTCAAAGGCATCATTTTATTTCGATTCTCAAGGGCTTCACTGTTTTGTTCTCAAGGATATAGCTTCCTAACTTTCCTTATTTCCTTTGGAAATTTTTTTTCCAATTTTCTCATTTTATTTTAATTACAGGAGCCTATCCCTTTTTAAAACTTTCAGCTATCCCCTTATTGAATCCTTTTTTCACTAGCCTCTTGTTGAACTTTTTTTATATATATAAATATGAAAATGATCTAAAAACCATTCAAAGAGACAAAAGTAAAACTCCTGTTATTTTGAAGTGATAGAGCTAACACTTACAAAATATGAAAACTTAAGATTAGCAAACTCAAGAGGTAACTCTTAAAAAGAATTGCATTTGACATGATTTGACTTGCCAAAAACTTCAAACTTTCAAATTTCAAATTTTTCAAAAATTTCCTCCTACTACACATGCATATGGACAACACAAAATTAGCCAAAATTTTCTCAAAGAAGAAACCCATCAACAAACCTCTCCCCCAAACTTAAATTTGACAGTGTCCTGACTGTCCCAAATAATCCCACAGAGGAAAAGAATAAACAACATCACCATAACCAAGAAAGAAAAAAAAATACCACAATTAAAAATAAGCAAAACAAGAACAAGATAATAAAAACTACGAAAGAGGGAAAGAAGGCTTGGGTTGCCTCCCAAGAGTGCTAAGTTTATTTTGTTTCTTGCATCCGCTCAGTTGAGTAACAGCATTCTGCACAATATCAGGATGTTTGAATCTTTGAGGATTGTCACGAAACTTTACAAGAACTTTTAAAATTTCTAGAGCTATCTTTGTTCTTTTCTTCTCATCTTCTTTATCTTCATCACGAACTTTACTCATCTTGTTATGACAATACCCATGAGATTCTTTATCAATCATCTTTACTATATAGCACTCCTCCGGGTCATCAGAAGTCTTCATTACCTTGTTCATGTTAAAGGTGACTTCTTGATCATTAACTCTCATAGTTAACTCACCTTTATGAACATTAATTAATGTTTTTTCGGTTGTAAGAAAAGGTCTTCCCAAAATGATTGGGATTTCGTTGTCTTCCTCATAATCCATGATAATAAAATCAGCCGAAAAAATCAACTTGTCCACCTTGACAAGCACATCCTCAATGATTCCGTTCGGATAGCACATCGAACGGTCAGCTAACTGCAGTGTCACTGTGGTAGGCTGAGCATGTCCTAGACCCAATTTCTTGAAAACAGACAATGGCATCAGATTCACACTGGCTCCCAGATCACATAGTGCCTTTCCAGAAAATTTGCTTCCAATGTTGCATGGGATCACGAAGCTACCTGGATCTTTCATTTTGCTAGGCAACTTCTTTTGGAGAATAGTGCTACATTCTTGAGTCATAGCAACAGTTTCAAACTCACCCAAGCTTCTTTTTCTTGACAAAACATCCTTCATAAATTTTGCATAACTGGGCATTTGTTCCAATGCCTCCACGAATGGGATGTTGATATGAAGTTGTTTCAAGATCTCCAAGAACTTCTTATATTGCCAGTCCAAATTAAACTTTTTATGCAAAGCAAGAGCTAGTTGTCCCATTTGAGTTTCAAGATTCTTGATAGCCACATTCTGAGTCTGAAACATCGACTCGCTTCTCTCCATGAATTTCATAAACATCTCCTCCATCGACGGCTTCTTCTCCACTTGAGGTGGTGGAGCTTTATTTTGAGGAGAAAAGTTATTCTGACTATTAAACCCAGGAGGATGTGATGGCTTACCAGAAGATGAAGTTGAGGGATTAAGGCAGTGATTATTGTTGACCCTAAGGCTTTATGCCATAGTTTTGATGATGACAAATGTATTTGAATTGTAGCATTGATATATATAAATGTTAATTATCATATACATGCCACAAGTATTTAAGCATGACTATGTTATTTAATGTGTAATGTCTTATACATTAATCATGTTATTTATCATGAATTGAACTAACCATTTGGTTTGTAAGTAAGATATATTTTATAGGTTGGTTCAAAACAAGAAGAGTGAGCATTGGATTGAAGAACAAGGAAAAGTAACATCATGCCTCACTCAAGGAAAGCAACATACAAGGACAAAGCTCCAAGAAATGAAGAATTAGAAGATTTGAAGTCTTGGAAGCTTGGATGCATCAAGATAGCCTATGTGTTTACATTAGGTATATTTTATATAGGCTAGTATATTTGTGCACCTCAATGATTTAGATTTGCATACATTGGCTCAAGCATTTTTGAACAAAAAGATAGTGAGATATGAAGTTTTACAAAAGTTATTTTTTGACCTTTGGTCACTCCTTATATCATATCTCATAAATGAAAAATCGGTTTTTCAAGTATCGTAATCTCATTTGATAGTAGACTCAAAGATCTTTTCAACGGTATATTATTTATTCAAAACGGAGTCCAAATGAGAAATATATGACTATTTAAAATATAGTTTGAAAAATTGAAAGTTGATTTTACTGTAATAAAAAATTATTCTGTTCTGACCTATAGTCAGTATTTTGATTATATCTTTTAAAAGAAAAATAATTTTTAAGTAAATCTTGGCTCATTTGAAACTAGACTCCAAGAGCTTTCCAACGGTATATTATTTGTTTAAAACGGAGTTCAAATGAGGGAGTTATGAATTTTTAAAGAAAGCTCAAAATCTGGACTGCACTATAAGTGCTGTAACGGCTATATAACGGCTAGTTTTGTAAAATCTTATATATATGACCTTAGATACACGATTTTGAGCTAGAACAAAGTCCTACAATGTGATATTAACTTCTTCTATCATCTTTGAGAGAAAGGAAAGCATTCTTGAGCCAAATCTTGCATATTCTCTATCATTATAGTTATTAGAGCTTCATTTGTATTCATCTACTCTTTAGAGAGAGTTTCTTTGTATTGTTGATTTTGATCAACACATATATTATTCTGAGTTGAGGTTCGCAAGTACCAGTGTTGGAAGAACTTGCTTTGGGTTGAGGAGGAACCCGGATTCATAAATTCTCCATTGTGGTTTCGCAAATACCCGGATCGAATTTGCGTGGTTGTAGTGGTTTGCAAGTACCCGGATTAAACTTACAATTATAGTGGAAATACTCAAGTGGTCTCTTGAGGACTGGATGTAGGCTTGGGATTAGCCGAACCTGTATAAATCTCCGAGTTTCCTTTCTCTATCCCTTACTCTTTAATTTGTGCGTATTGATATCTATTATTTAATTCATTGATCTTTATAATTATTTATCTTGACAACACATTGATTTTCTGTATTGTATTTATTATCCTAAGCATTGTACTTTTATAGAAAATCATTTTAACTTCCAATTAATTCTTGTGAAAAATTTATAAAACCCAATTCACCCCCCCTCTTGGGTTCCAACCATTACTTTCAATTGGTATTGGTTCACGCCACTACGATGCCAAATCGCCCAGAATTGAATTTGTGGCAATTTGCAGTATAGTGATCCCCAGGTCGTATTCACTCAAGGAGCCTCACTTCTTGATACTAATTAATCGTTCTAAACACCTAAACACCAATTAAGAGTACATAAACGTGGGGGGGGGGTTTTGTAGCAATACTAACTAACTAAATAAAACAGAACAGCAATTAAACACTACAACAGCAGCAAAATATGCAGCAACAGCAGTAACAGCAGCAGCAGCAGAAATTGCAAGAAATTGACAGTAAAGAGACTATGTAATCAGCCACTAGGATTCATGGGAGTGTAACTATCATTACCTAACTCATTGATTCAGTTTTGTTCTCATTCCATTGTTTGGTTCTTTATGAAAATGTTTCTAGAATAACATCTAGAATTTAATGCTACTAATTACAGTCAATAACATCTCTCTACTATAACTAGATGCATTCAGTGGAAAATCTCAACCAAACCAAGTTAAATATATCATTTAACTAGTCATTTCGCCTCCCTCACTTTCCTAATCAGTCAAGCAAGGTTATGTCTTATATATAAGTCAGTTTATGTTACAACTCAAGCTCTAATCAGAATTTGACAGCAAAATAAACATGACAGCAAAACAGAAACGAAATGAGATGAAAATGGAGAACAAAACACTTAACTTGCATTCTTAGTTCAAGCTACAACATCCCAGTGGTCTAGTGACTAATTACAATGAAAACTTAGCCCTCCATAAGAGCAAAACAGCCAATAACAGAAGCAAAAACAGAGGGGAAGAGAGAGCTGCGAATTTTCTAAGTCTGGTTGCCTAAAATGAATGTATTCTTATTTCTAAAACTGATGCCCCTTCAATGCCTTAGAATATTCTACCCTAGATGCTTCCTCCATGATGTAGCAGCACTTTGACAGCAAAACATCAGTATAATTAATGTTTCTGCAGCAGAAAGTAGGCATGGCAGCAGCAGATTTAATATTTCTGCAGCAGAAAGTAGGAAACAGCAGCAGAACATAGGTATGGCAGCAGCAGAACAGCATGGAAGAATTGATATTTCAGCCTTGCTTTCTGACCTACGAAATTTAATATTCATGCCCTCAAATTCTGACTACATGGCATTCAATAAGAGTTCAAGTGGGCCCCACATCCAGCATATCCTAGTCAGCATCTGCATCATCCAAAAAGTGCCACATTAGCATCCAAATCATCATCTTTGTCCATGTCAGCATTTTTCTCTCTAAAATTAAAATTTGTAGGAATTAAATTGAGCATTTTACAATTCAAGTTCTAAAAATATAAAATTGAAACACATTCAATCCATAAATAGTTTATACCCAATAAATTCCAAAACATAATAAAATTAGAGAATTGGCAACATTGGAATAGCCATAGGACTAAGATAGGGACTAAAAAGTATATAAAAATACCCGATATCAAATCCCCCACACTTGGCCTTTTGCACTCCTGGGCAAAATAATATTCGGAACACCAAAAAGACACCAAAGGAAAAATGTGGAAAGCATGCTAGAATAGAATAATCAAAATTTTGAAAAGATTTAGCACTCGAAGGAATTAATCTTAAATTTCTAAGATTCCAAGCATCATGGCAATTTAATTTGATACGAATGAATTCAAGTAATTAGCCTCCTCACCAGGAATGTGTTTACTCTCTATTCTCTCAAGTGTCTAGGGTAAATCACTCGAAATTCAACTTATCACAGAATTCACTACCATAAGCTTGTCAAGAATCTAAATCTCCACTACTTGAATCCAATACATACTTGAATCAAAAGGACTTTACTAGGTTGTAACGTGGGTAAGAAAAGTAGTGGGAAACAAATGGAAAGATTGAACAATGAAACAAAATATGGTAACAACTCAAGAAAATGAAGAGTATTTACAAGTGAAATATAAGAGACTGAGTATAAATAAATTTGGGTCTCAATGTTCTATATGTTCCTCTTTTTCATTATTTTCTCTCTTTTTTTTTCAAATTTTTTTTTTTTTGATTCTTTCTTTCTTTCTTTCTCTTTTTTTTTTTCTCTTTTTTTTTTTGAGAGGAAGTAGAAGAAATATAGTTCAAAACTCCCCAAAGTTCACAGGATTTTTTTTTCAGCATATCGATCTCTTAAAAGAATTTAAAATACTCCTCACATCTTAAGTTGAAAGAGAAAATGTTGTTTGTAGGCAGAAAAAGTGGTGGAAGGACGCAAGAAAGAAAATGGATAAGGCACAAAATGACATACAATGGAAACAATGATAATGGATGGCTATTTGGCTAAAAGTGGTTACAAGAAACAAATGCCTAAATCATTTCCAAGCATGTACAAGATATGTAGCCTCAATCAAAGATTCAAGACAAGTTCTAGAGTGACAATCCATGATAGAGAACACGCAACAAGAAGAATAGCATTTTTCACTTAGGCTCAAATCCTCACAGCTAAAAGACTATTACTACAAATTCATTAAAGTCAACGTCATTGCCATTTAACTTGAATTCCTTAGAGAAATAAGGCTAAATTCTCTTCATGCTAAGTCAATCTACACTTTAACTATTTCATCATGCATAATTCCACACCAAAACTCCATCAATTTTTTTTTTTTTTTTTCAAAAATAAAACATCAAATTCGGGCAAAACAGAGTAGCAAAATTCTGCACTGCAGAAATTCTGGCGACTCAGCTTTACTGACACAAAACTACACCAAAACAAATGCGAAAGACACCAAATAAAATTCTACAGCTAGAAGACATATAAGGCTTTAAAAACATGTAAAGAAACTAGCAAAATTCGTAGCCAATCAGTACAGAAAATTCATGCAAGACAGCTCAAAAATTCTGGACAGAAACAGAGAAAACAGAGGAGAAAGCAGAAATTTTTTTTTTTTTTTTTTTTTGAATAAACTCAAATTCTCTCCCCCCACACTTAAACATTGCATTGTCCTCGATGCAAATTATTACCAAACATCAAAAAAAATGAGGAGGACATAAATTGAAAGGAGGGAAAGAGTACGGCCTTATCATGGAGCCGGAACGTTGTAGAGTTTGATTTCCTCTACAGTTTCTTCCTTGAAGCCCTCGTAGAACTTCTTCAACCTTTGCCCATTTACCATGAACTGCTTGTTGGTGGCCTCATTTTGAATTTCTACTGCACCAAAAGGAAAGACATTAGTAATAACAAAAGGGCCAACCCATCTAGAGCGAAGCTTACCGGGCATTAGCTTGAGGCGAGAATTATAGAGAAGGACTTTGTCTCCCACTTGAAATTCTTTTTTCTCAATTTTCTGATCATGTAAAGCTTTTGTCCTCTCTTTATAGATGCGCGCATTCTCATAAGCCCCTAGCCTTAGTTCTTCCAGTTCTTGAAGTTGCAACTTTCTTTCTTTACCGGCTAGGGTCATGTCCATATTGCATTGTTTAACGGCCCAATATGCCTTATGTGCAATCTCCACCGGCAAGTGACATGCTTTACCAAATACCAAGCGGTATGGAGACATGCCGATGGGAGTCTTGAAAGCGGTTCTATAGGCCCAAAGCGCATCGTCAAGCCTCTTACTCCAATCTTTTCTGTTGGGTTGCACAGTTTTCTCTAATATTTGCTTTATCTCTCGGTTGGAGACTTCTGCTTGCCCATTGGTTTGGGGGTGGTAAGGTGTAGAGGTTTTGTGCACCACCCCATATTTCTTCAATAGCCCTTGCATGTTTCTATTACAAAAGTGTGATCCTTGATCACTGATTATGGCCTTGGGGACACCGAATCTGCAGAAAATATGTGAACGAAGGAAATCTACAACAACAATAGAATCATCAGTTCGGGTGGCTTTAGCTTCCACCCACTTCGACACATAATCCACAGCAACTAAGATATACATGAAGCCAAAAGAAACAGGAAAAGGACCCATAAAGTCAATACCCCAAACATCAAAAACATCACAAAAAAGAAGAGGTTGTTGAGGCATTTCATTTCTTTTAGACACATTTCCAGTTTTTTGACATCTGGAACAATTTTTGCAAAAATCAAAGGCATCCCTAAATAAAGTAGGCCAATATAAACCAGAATCTAACACTTTTCTAGCTGTTCTTTGGGGACCAAAGTGTCCACCACATGCAAGAGTATGACAAAAATTCAGCACGGATGCAAATTCATGATTTGGAACACATCTCCTAATAATTTGGTCACTACAAATTTTCCACAAATAAGGGTCATCCCACACATAGTACCTAGCCTCGCTTCTTAATTTATTCAATTGATGTCTATTTTGGTATGCAGGCAATTCAGATGCAACAAGATAATTCACCAAATCAGCATACCAAGGCTCACCAGTACCATGCAAAAGGAGGAAACACTCATCTGGAAAATTGTCTCTTACAGGGAGATGTTCCAATGGAAGATCAGAAAGCCTACTCAAGTGATCTGCTACTACATTCTCTGCCCCACTCTTATCCTTGATTTCCACATCAAATTCTTGGAGGAGCAGCATCCATCTAAGCAATCTTGGCTTTGCATCTGGCTTCTTCAACAAATATTTCAGTGCTGCATGGTCAGAAAACACAGTTACTTTGGAGGCAAGCAAATATGATCTAAATTTTTCTAAAGCAAAAACAATTGCTAAAAACTCCTTCTCTGTGGTTGTGTAATTTGATTGAGCTGAATCAAGGGTACGGGACGCATAGGCTATGACATGCAACTTCCTCTCTACTCTTTGTGAAAGTACTGCTCCTACAGCAAAATTTGAGGCATCGCACATGAGCTCAAAGGGAAGCTCCCACTGTGGAGGTTGGATGATAGGAGGGGAGGTAAGTTGCTTCTTCAACTCATCAAAAGCTGACCTGCAAGCATCATTAAAAACGAAATCAGTTTCTTTTTGGAGGAGTTTAGATAGGGGTAGAGCGATCTTACTGAAGTCCTTGATGAATCTCCTATAAAATCCTGCATGGCCAAGAAAAGAGCGAACTTCCCGCACAGAAGCGGGGTAAGGCAAAGAAGAGATAACATCAACTTTGGCTTTATCTACTTCTATGCCACGTGGTGACACTATGTGGCCTAGGACTATTCCTTGCTCTACCATGAAATGACATTTTTCATAATTCAAGACCAAATTTTTCTCTATGCATCTCTCAAGTACTCTCTCCAAATTTTTCAGACATGCATCAAATGAGTCTCCATAAACAGAAAAATCATCCATGAACACTTCCATGCAATCCTCTAACAAATCAGAAAATATGCTCAACATGCATCTTTGAAAAGTGCCAGGTGCATTACAGAGACCAAAAGGCATGCGTCTATATGCAAAAGTACCAAAAGGACAGGTGAAGGTAGTCTTCTCCTGATCTTCAGGTGCAATGTGAATTTGAAAATACCCAGAAAAACCATCAAGGAAACAGTAATGAGACTTGCCAGCAAGTCTCTCAAGCATTTGATCAATAAAAGGAAGAGGAAAATGATCTTTTCTAGTTGCTTGGTTCAACTTCCTATAATCAATGCAAACACGCCAACTGTTTTGAACTCTAGTGGGCACTAACTCATTATTTTCATTTGCTATAACAGTTACCCCGGTTTTCTTTGGCACTACTTGTACCGGACTCACCCACTTACTATCAGAGATAGGATAAATAATACCAGCTTGGAGGAGCTTACTTACCTCCTTCTTGACCACATCAAGAATCATGGGGTTGAGTCTTCTTTGGGGTTGCCTCACTGGTTTTGTCTCTTCTTCAAGGAGAATTCGGTGCATGCACACTGAAGGACTAATTCCAGGAATGTCTGCTAGAGTCCACCCAATCGCCTTCTTATTCTTTTTCAGCAAACTGATCAATTTTTCTTCTTGATTGGGGTTCAAGTTGTTGGCCACAATGATTGGAAGTTTGTCTCCTACTTCCAAGAAGGCATACTTGAGGTTTTCTGGTAAAGCCTTCAACTCCAATGCAGGTGGTTGGATGGAGGATGGAATTAGTTTTTGTGGAATCACATCCAAGGAAGCACCTACAAATTCAGTTTGCTCAAAGACAGAATCCTTGGCTAAAGAGGAGGAAGGGTTAGCAGCACAAGAGGAAAGAGATGAAGAATGTGCAACATTACAATTTAAATCACTACACCTACAACTACCTAAAATAGAAACAGAATCTAAGTATAAGCTAGAGAAATTTACAGAATCAGGATGCACATCAGAATCCAAATCACTATGCAAATCAGAATGCAACTCAGAATTGTCAGCATTTAGAGAGTTTTCAATTTCAGTGCAAGCATGACAAAATTCAGAACCAGCACAGTTGCATTCAAAGGCATCTACCAAATCAGAGAATTCAGGAAAATCAGAAATTAATTCATTTTGGAAATCTTCACATGCCTCGTCAACTAAGTAATCCAAAAAGTTAACTACATGCACATTGGAATGATTTTCTATAGGATGTTTCATGGCATCCAAAATGTTAAAATCAATTTTATTACCAGCAAACTCCATTGACAAAGTCCCTTCATGCACATTAATGATGGTTTTTGCAGTTTTCAGAAAAGGTCTACCAAGTATTAATGGTGCATGGCCAGGAGTATTATCATTTTCCATATCAAGCACATAAAAATCAGCAGGAAAAATGAGATCTTTAACTCTTACCAGAACATCTTCTAAAACTCCTGCTGGATGTGCTGTGCTCCTATTGGCAAGTTGGACAATCACTCCAGTTGGTGAAAGAACACCAATCTTGAGGCTCGAGTACACTGATTTGGGCATAACATTGATTGAGGCTCCCAAATCCAGCATAGCGTTGGAGAACTCCATGTTGCCTATTGTGCATGGTATTGTGAAAGTTCCAGGATCTTTGCACTTGGGTGGCATGGGTGGTTGGATGAGTGCAGACACATTTCTTCCCAAATTGACTCTCTCATTACCCCTTAAACGCCTCTTATGAGTGCACAACTCTTTGAGGAACTTGGCATACTTGGGGATTTGCTTAATTGCTTCCAAAAGTGGGATATTGACCTCTATTTTCCTGAAGGTCTCCATGATCTCCTTATCCATGTCAGATTCAGAAGCTTTCCTTGATTGAGTCTGCCTATTAGGGAAAGGAAGAGGAATTTTCTGAACCACTTCTTCATCCTTTTTATTTTGCTCACTGGTTGAAGATGAAGGAACACTTTGCTGGACATTTGATTTTTCTGGTTCAGATTCAGAAGCTGGACTGTCTACTTGTTTGCCACTCCTCAAGATGATGGCACTCACATTGCCTCTTGGGTTGATCACTGGTTGGGATGGCAAACTCCCTGAACCTTGGCTTTTCAGCTCATTGACTGTTGTGGCTAACTGGCCAATCTTAGTTTCCAAATTCTGCATATTTGTTTCTGTCCTTTGCTGGAACTGAAGAGTATTGGCAGTCAGTTGCTTCATTAGATCCTCAAGACTAGGCTCAGGTTTCTTGGGTGCTGGAGGAGGTGTATGGCTAGCTTCAGGTTGATTGTATCTTACATGGGGTGGCTGGTAAGGGGGGTTAGATGTATTCCCATACTTGAAAGCTGGATGATCACGCCACCCAGGATTGTAGGTGGAGGAATATGGGTCATATCTCTGTTGTTGTGGCTGCATGGGTCTACCAGGGAATATACCTGCACATGACTCAGTTGAGGTCTCTTGCAGCTGAGGGCATTGATCAGTATGGTGGGTATTCAGGGAACAAATACCACAGGTTGAAGGAGGAGGGGCTTGTTGTTGTGTTCTCTGATTTAATGCCAATTGCCTCACCATTGAAGCTAATTCTTCCAATTTATTTTCTATCCTTTGTTGCTCCATGGGAGGTGTCCTCACCTCATTGACAGTAACTGTTGGATCACTCAATCTGGTTCCAAATTGCTGAGCATTTTGGGCCATCTTGGCCAATAATTCGTTTGCTGCAGAAGGAGTCTTATCCACCAATGCCCCACCAGCAGCTGCATCAACTATATATCTGTCCATAGGCAGTAATCCCTCATAGAAATACTGGATGAGAAGTTGCTCTGAAATCTGGTGGTTTGGACAGCATGAGCAAAGCTTCTTAAACCTCTCCCAATATTCATGCAGAGACTCACCATTCAATTGTCTAATCCCACTGATATCTTTCCTGATTGCTGCTGTTCTAGAGGCTGGAAAGAATTTTTCTAAGAACAACTTCTTCAGCTCATCCCATCTTGTTATCAAGGCAGTGGGTAGATAGTAAAGCCAATCCTTGGCTGCCCCATCCAGAGAGAAAGGAAATGCTATTAATTTGATCTGTTCTTCTCCAACTCCATGTGGTCTCATGGTAGAGCAGACAACATGGAACTCCTTTAAGTGCTTGTGCGGATCTTCTCCTGCAAGACCATGAAACTTAGGCAACAAATGGATTAGACCAGATTTTAGTTCAAAGTTAGCATCCAACTCAGGATAATTTATGCACAATGGTTGATAATGCACATCAGGTGCAATCAACTCTTTAATTGATTGTTCTTGCCTATTTTGAGGCATTTGTGCATTTTGATTATCCATCCCAGTTATCCCAGCTGACTCAGAATCTGTAGACTCCAACACAATATCAGATTCAGAATCTGATTCAACTTCTACACTATCAACAGCTAACTCAACAATTTCAGCAAGAATTTCAGAAACTATACTAGTCCTAATGCTATTACTTCTCACTAGCCTATGGAAGGTCCTATCAATTTCTGGATCAAAAGGTGGTAAGTCCACGTGACCAGACCTTCTCATATACTAGAAAGGGCACAAATTCACGAGAAAACAACAAAAAGAACAAAAAGAGCAAAATAAGCACAAAATGGTCCAACCAAGGAAAATGACCAAAAATGAAGTATCTCAGAAAAATCTGATTTTTCTTGGAAAAATCCTTCACCAATTGGAGGCACAAAATCAAAAAACAGAACTCAAAAATAAGATCTACAAAAATCAAACCAAAAATCACAATTAATTAGAAGAATGGCTAAAATCATTGTAAAATGGAAAAAGTGGTCTAAACGTTGGAATTTAGCCGAGATAGGGCGGTGCTCCTCACGACAAAAGGAGTTTTGCCCGAAAGGGTCGTGTTTAGTGGACTACCAATTTTTCAAGTCAATCCGATTTAGTTTTTTTAAGCTGATGAATAGTGACTGAAATATACTAGGAAACTTGAAAAGTTGACTTGAAAAATTTGTAATCACTTCCAACAATACCAAGCCACAAAAAAATCAAACAAGAACACGATAGAACAACTAATTAACACTTCGAAATGAATTGGCTCCCCGGCAACGGCGCCAAAATTCTGGTTCACGCCACTACGATGCCAAATCGCCCAGAATTGAATTTGTGGCAATTTGCAGTATAGTGATCCCCAGGTCGTATTCACTCAAGGAGCCTCACTTCTTGATACTAATTAATCGTTCTAAACACCTAAACACCAATTAAGAGTACATAAACGTGGGGGGGGGGTTTTGTAGCAATACTAACTAACTAAATAAAACAGAACAGCAATTAAACACTACAACAGCAGCAAAATATGCAGCAACAGCAGTAACAGCAGCAGCAGCAGAAATTGCAAGAAATTGACAGTAAAGAGACTATGTAATCAGCCACTAGGATTCATGGGAGTGTAACTATCATTACCTAACTCATTGATTCAGTTTTGTTCTCATTCCATTGTTTGGTTCTTTATGAAAATGTTTCTAGAATAACATCTAGAATTTAATGCTACTAATTACAGTCAAGAACATCTCTCTACTATAACTAGATGCATTCAGTGGAAAATCTCAACCAAACCAAGTTAAATATATCATTTAACTAGTCATTTCGCCTCCCTCACTTTCCTAATCAGTCAAGCAAGGTTATGTCTTATATATAAGTCAGTTTATGTTACAACTCAAGCTCTAATCAGAATTTGACAGCAAAATAAACATGACAGCAAAACAGAAACGAAATGAGATGAAAATGGAGAACAAAACACTTAACTTGCATTCTTAGTTCAAGCTACAACATCCCAGTGGTCTAGTGACTAATTACAATGAAAACTTAGCCCTCCATAAGAGCAAAACAGCCAATAACAGAAGCAAAAACAGAGGAGAAGAGAGAGCTGCGAATTTTCTAAGTCTGGTTGCCTAAAATGAATGTATTCTTATTTCTAAAACTGATGCCCCTTCAATGCCTTAGAATATTCTACCCTAGATGCTTCCTCCATGATGTAGCAGCACTTTGACAGCAAAACATCAGTATAATTAATGTTTCTGCAGCAGAAAGTAGGCATGGCAGCAGCAGATTTAATATTTCTGCAGCAGAAAGTAGGAAACAGCAGCAGAACATAGGTATGGCAGCAGCAGAACAGCATGGAAGAATTGATATTTCAGCCTTGCTTTCTGACCTACGAAATTTAATATTCATGCCCTCAAATTCTGACTACATGGCATTCAATAAGAGTTCAAGTGGGCCCCACATCCAGCATATCCTAGTCAGCATCTGCATCATCCAAAAAGTGCCACATTAGCATCCAAATCATCATCTTTGTCCATGTCAGCATTTTTCTCTCTAAAATTAAAATTTGTAGGAATTAAATTGAGCATTTTACAATTCAAGTTCTAAAAATATAAAATTGAAACACATTCAATCCATAAATAGTTTATACCCAATAAATTCCAAAACATAATAAAATTAGAGAATTGGCAACATTGGAATAGCCATAGGACTAAGATAGGGACTAAAAAGTATATAAAAATACCCGATATCAGGTATCAAAGCTTGGGCTCTTGTTTAAAGACTTAACCATCTAAGAGTTAGCATGGTTGGATATAGTGATTGGTTTATTTCTAAAAATTGTTCTTTCACATAACCTCCAATTTTTGATGCTAATCATTTTCAATATTGGAAGTATGAAATGAAAATGTTTTTAATTTCAATAGACCATAAACTCTGGGATGTTATAGAAAATGGTTCTTGTATGCCTGTCAAGGAAGAACAAGGAAAATGCATTCCAAAACTTAATAGTGAATGGAATGATACTGAAAGAAGTTTAATGCAACTCAATGCTAAGGCAAAATTGATTATTTCTTGTGCATTGAGTCAAGATGAATTTTTCAAAATCTCCAACTGTGCAACTGCAAAAGAAATGTGGGAAATTCTTGAAGTTACACATGAGGAAGATCTTATTGCTGAGGAATTAAGGTATAGAAGTTTCATTAATGAACTTGAAATTGCTCAAATGAACAATTGCAAAACCATTAATGAGATACAACTTATGCTTAATCAATTGCAAGCTCTTGGTGTTGAACTTACAGGAAAATCTCAAATCACCAAGGTGGCAGACGAAGAAGAAAAAGGAGAAAAAGAGAAACCACAACCAAAAGGTGAATCATCAAAGAAAGCTTACCTATCTTCCATTTGGGGAAATAGTAATTCTGATAAGCAGAACACAAATGAAGAAGCCAACACTTGTCTTGTGGCCAGAGATAAAGATGAGATAAATTCATTTGACTACTCTTTTGAAGAATTACAAGATGCCTTTGATGATTTACATGAAGAATCTCTTATACTTGCAAAGAAACTAAATGTTTCAAAACAGAAAAACTATTCTCTTGAAAATGAGTTGGAAACATTGAAAAATGAATTTTCTATTTCCAAGGAAGAGAATTTTGTTTTTGAAAATCAAAACAAAACTTTGCAAGAAGAGAATTTGATTTTAAAAACAAATATCTCTACCAACAAAAATTGCTTTTGTACCAAGTGTGATTCTTTGAAAAAGGAAAATGATAATCTTAAAAACACACTTGCAAAACTCTCTTAAGGTAGAGAAATTTTAAATACCTCAGTTTTGAAATAAAGAAGAATTAACAAAGTTGGTCTTGTTTCTAAAAAGAAATCAAACCAAAAGCAGTTTAAAAACTTCTTTGTTTCTGCAAAGATGTCCAATAGTCCAACTTGCACTTGTTTCTATTGGGGACTGAAAGGACACAAATCTTACTCCTGTTTTTATAAGAAAAATCTTGTTCATGGAGTAAAAATGAAATGGGTTCAAAAAGGAACTCATGACCTAGGCAAACCCAAAGAAATTTGGGTACCAAAGATAAATGAATAATTTGTAGATTTGCCTCGAAGCAAGGAGCAGAAATGACTTTTCAATGGCTACATCATTCAAACTCCACTCTCTTGCATCAAAAGGAGGCAATGGATAAGTAAACATATAAGCTGGAATGCATTGTAAGAATTTTGACTGATATGTTTACTGCTCTCTAATGCTTTTGTCTGTTGTCTAATATGTCTTACATCTATCCTTGATATTCATGCATGCTATATCTGAAAACAATTCTTATGTGTGTGACCTATAGATTCAAATTTTGTTTTGAACCAATATCTTTCTTCTAAATACTGCTCAAACTCTCCTTTTTGCCGTATCATGAAAACTTTCGTCCATCACATGCATATTTCTTTTGCTTTCACAATAATAAGATTACTCTTGCCTATAGTATTTATCCTTATTGTAATCTTATTCAAATATTTTCAATAAAATCAAATTTATTGCAAACTTGCATTTCATGGAAGCATAGTACTTTTATTAATATGGCATATCTTGAACATAATGTTGCTCCTAGTGCTCGAGATTTATTTGAACATTACTGATTTGAACATCAAAGTGCTCCACCAAAAGTGTTTTGCAGAAGTTAATCCTCAAATTTATCCTCTAAAGCACATTCTTTCCTCTGCTCTCCGAAATCACTAAGATTTATAGTTTTGAAGTTGGTTGGTCGACCAACGCTCCTATCAGTAGTCGACCAACGAAGCCTACATTGAACCAATGCTCAGCGCCAGGAGAAGAATGCTGAACGCTGAGACAAGTGGTCGACCAAAGTCCTCAGACTGGTCGACCAACTCAAGCCAGTGGCTAACTAAGGCAATTTTGGTCATGAGTGGTCGACCAGCTCATTTACGATGGTCGACCAATGCTTGATAGATCTTGCAAATAATCAATCAATTAAGATCATTAAAATTGCAAGAAGACAGGATCAAAAGAAGAGCAATGAGAAAAACAAGGATATCAAAATCTTGAACAAGAACTTCAAGAAGCAACAAAAGTTTGCCAAAATTAATGAGTATCTCTATCCTTTACTTCTTCATTATTTAATTGAATGATACTCCTTGATCTCAATTGAACATTCTGGCAAATTTTTTTTTACTGTCATACTTTCATTGCAATGACATATTGTTTTCTGACATCTTACATACTTGATCACATCATATCATATAAAAATATGTTAAATACTTAAATTATTTTTTTAATACATCATGGTTTGAGCATTATACATATCATCTCTTTTACATAAGCTGTAACTTATGAACCATTGTTTATGGATTATAGTTTATATCTGATTATATCTTATTAATCCATATTACCTCAATTATATTACTACATACTCTGATTATAATATGTTTTATCTTGAGTAAGTATGTAACTTGCTTTTGCTTTGAAATGATGATATATATATCCATGTCAGAAAATTCTTTCTATCTTTAAAATGGATATATATTTTTCAAAATATATATATCCTTCTATTGTGCTAAATTTGTGCGGCTGATTTTCTTTATCTTTCTTTATTATCATTATAATTTTTTTTAAGTACCGTCATCTGAAAGAAACCACATGCATTAAAAACACAAACCGAAGGATTACATTGCAAAAAAAAAAGGGAAGGTTTGCTCATGCATGAGCAATCTACAGGCGAGGTGGTCTCGGATTAGGTAGGTTGTATTGTATCATCACCCCTCGGCCATTCCTTGGAGCAAGAGACTGAGCAATGTCACGGAGGGTAGTGTAAATCCCATTCATACAATCAACACTTCTTTGTTGTTGATTGCAGAAGCATTGGGTAGACCAATAGAAGAACCTATCTATTCTTGAAGTCATTGCCGCATTGTTGCGTTTAGCTAACTTCTCCAGGTCCTCTATCATCTTCTTGAGTTTCTTCACCTCCTGCTCCAAACAAGCAATTTTGTCTTCTGACGTATGGCCTGTACTTATCTCCTCAGCTTCTTCGATCTTCATCTTCTTCTTTCGGTTCTCTTGAGATTCCTCCAAAGGTCTTTTGCCTTTGTCCTTGCCTAGACTCAAGTTTAAGTCTAGCTCTTCCTCCCTGGCCTCTACTGTGAGATCAATGAACTTTCTTGCTGCCATGGTTTGGAATATTTAGAAATTTTTGTAGGAGTATGAAGAGAGAGGAATGTCATGAAGTTGTAGGCTCAGAGATGAATACTCTTTGTGGTGTGGTAATTGAGAATTCTGGGAGAGTCTTTATAGAGAGAAAATTGTGACTTAGAGCCAACGAAGATATCTCTTCGCCGCACCCCTACACGCTCATCCTATGGATTTTTGCAAGCTGGAAGCTAGAAGTCTAGGGTACGCATGCACACCAACAACGCGTCGCATTAATGGCAAAACCACGAAAGTCAAATTTCGGTGGATTTACGGCTGATTTAATTTGTTTTGTTTAAAAATTTTAAGGATTAATAAAATGGAGATAAACCGAACCGTATTTATCTGCTTTATTGTGTTGTTCTTGAGAGCTTTCAGTATAATATACATGATTGATTGCATCATGCTATGATTACATGTATCTAATAACATATGTTGTGTATGCTATTCATGCATCATGAACGAAGGCTACGGCCAAGAATAATATTTCATGATTCCACATGCACTCATACAAAATGAGAAGTCAAAAATTTAAAATGACTTGAATAAAATGAAATGTGTAGAGGCTGATACATCTTCATAGATACACATACTTGCATATAATGCTTTTGTGGGTAAATGAAAGGCAATAATTTGCTTACATCATGATAATGCTTGATGCATACGACCGTAAGCAGTTAATTTTGCCTTTAACCTTTGAGTTACATTACTAACTTAAGCATTAGAGTGGCTGTCAAAATTTTTACATGTACTCATCCTCAAGATACATATATAAATTCATTTTGAATGGGTATATAAATTGCTTCCTTTGTGCTGAAATCTATCTTATCCTTTATAAAGCAAATTTGTTTTGAAAAAGGACTTTAAAAATGCTTCTGTTATGTTAATATGTTTTATCATATGAAGCAATATTTTTTTGAAAAAGAAAAGGTCTTAAAGATCTCTTTTGTTGTTGATGACAAAGGGATATTGATGTTTGATGTATGGATTATGACCTATATGCTTGAATATATCATGCTTTGCTAATCCATATATCATACTTCTGCTGTGTGCTGCAAATATTTCTATCATATGACAGCAAATGATGTTTATTTTTTTTATTTCAAAGAGTTCAATTTTTCTGCTATTTACTAAAAATGCCTTTTCATATAAACAAGCAGAAATCATTTACAATGAAAATATTGCAGAAATTTCTTAAAAAAATCTTACTTCAAAATTCTGCAATCAAAAACTGAATTTCCTTTATAATGATTTGGACAATCTTTTTCAAAGGAAAAGGGTTATGAAATTCAGGGCGAGCTTTATCTCTCTTGAAAATATATAGATGACCTTGAAAAAAAATATATCTTACAAAAATTGAATATTCATTATTCATTATTCTTTTTCAAATTATGCAAGGTTTAAGGGGGAGCCTAAAACTCTTTCAAGTTTTATCTTTTAGCTCATTTCATTTGACATGAGAAATTTTTCTAAAAATTGTTTTTACATGTCAATGAAAAACAATGGTAAGTTTTGATGTATCCTAACCCTATGCTATATTGACATCCTGGCTTAAATAATGTATGTGCTTTAACTTCCATATATTGTGTTACTTACACCTTTTTGTTGATGTCAAATAGGGGGAGAAGAAACAATAGAAAAATATGTGTATGTGCTTATAACATTGTGTATGTGCTTATAACATTGCATTCATTATCTTGTAATACATATTTTTCTGTGGTGATTTGTCATCATCAAAAATGGGGAGATTGTTGACCCTAAGGCTTTATGCCATAAGTTTTGATGATCACAAATGTATTTGAATTGTAGCATTGATATATATAAAGGTTAATTATCATATACATGCTACAAGTATTTAAGCATGACTATGTTATTTAATGTGTAATGTCTTATACATTAATCATGCTATTTATCATGAATTGAACTAACCATTTGGTTTATAAGTAAGATATATTTTATAGGTTGGTTCAAAATAAGAAGAGTGAGCATTGGATTGAAGAACAAGGAAAAGTAACATCATGCCTCACTCAAGGAAAGCAACATACAAGGATAAAGCTCCAAGAAATGAAGAATTAGAAGATTTGAAGTCTTGGAAGCTTGGATGCATCAAGATAGCCTATGTGTTTACATTAGGTATATTTTATATAGGCTAGTATATTTGTGCAACTCAATGATTTAGATTTGCATACATTGGCTCAAGCATTTTTGAACAAAAAGATAGTGAGATATGAAGTTTTACAAAAGTTATTTTTTGACCTTTGGTCACTCCTTATATCATATCTCATAAATGAAAAATCGATTTTTCAAGTATCGTAATCTCATTTGATAGTAGACTCAAAGATCTTTTCAACGGTATATTATTTATTCAAAACGGAGTCCAAATGAGAAATATATGACTATTTAAAATATAGTTTGAAAAAATGAAAGTTGATTTTACTGTAATAAAAAATTATTCTGTTATGACCTATAGTCAGTATTTTGATTATATCTTTTAAAAGAAAAATAATTTTTGAGTAAAACTTTCTCATTTGAAACTAGACTCCAAGAGCTTTCCAACGGTATATTATTTGTTTAAAACGGAGTTCAAATGAGGGAGTTATGAATTTTTAAAGAAAGCTCAAAATCTAGACTGCACTCTAAGTGTTGTAACGGCTATATAACGGCTATATAACGGCTAGTTTTGTAAAATCTTATATATATGACCTTAGATACACGATTTTGAGCTAGAACAGAGTCCTACAATGTGATATTAACTTCTTCTATCATCTTTGAGAGAAAGGAAAGCATTCTTGAGCCAAATCTTGCATATTCTCTATCATTATAGTTATTAGAGCTTCATTTGTATTCATCTACTCTTTAAAGAGAGTTTCTTTATATTGTTGATTTTGATCAACACATATATTATTCTCAGTTGAGGTTCACAAGTATCGGTGTTGGAAGAACTTGCTTTGGGTTGAGGAGGAGCCCGGATTCATAAATTCTCCATTGTGGTTTCACAAATACCCGGATCGAATTTGCGTGGTTGTAGTGGTTTGCAAGTACCTGGATTAAACTTACAATTATAGTGGAAATACTCAAGTGGTCTCTTGAGGACTGGATGTAGACTTGGGATTAGCCGAACCAGTATAAATCTCCGAGTTTACTTTCTCTATCCCTTACTCTTTAATTTGTGCATATTGATATCTATTATTTAATTCAGTGATCTTTATAATTATTTATCTTGACAGCACATTGATTTTCTGTATTGTATTTATTATCCTAAGCATTGTACTTTTACAGAAAATCATTTTAACTTCCAATTAATTCTTGTGAAAAATTTATAAAACCCAATTCACCCCCCCTCTTGGGTTCCAACCATTACTTTCAATTATTACTCCAAGAGAGATTTGGATGATTCTTTGAGTTCGGATGATAATTGTTGGAGTATTGGTTGTTCTGATTCCTCTGCATATTACCCATGTAATTTAACTGTTCTATAGAAGGAAATTTTCACAACACCCGTTAACGTGAGCCCCTCCATAGAAATCACATTTTGCACCCGGTATAAGTATCGTATTCGTCTTTGCCAATTCATTCTGTCTTGAGCATAGCAAGTCCACTTTCCTGGTTAATACTTCATTTTGAGCTAACAAAGCATTTAGGGTGTCTAATTCCATGACTCCCCTTCTTGAAGCATTCTTGGATCAGCTAGATGCATTTTGGCTCGCCCCCATAGTCTCTATAATTTCTTGGGCTTGTATGATCGTTTAGCCATTAGAGCACCACCAGCTGCAGTGTCCAATTTATCCCGTGTCTCATAAGTTAGCCCACTGTGAAAGATAGTAAGCTGTTGCCACTCTTGGATTCCATGATTGGGACACTTGTTCAATAATTCTCTAAATCGCTCCCAAGCTTCAGACAAGCTCTCTCCTTCATGTTGATAAAATGCAGTAATTTCATTCCTCAACTTAACTGACCTCGAAGGAGGGAAGAACTTGTCCAAGAATTTCCTTTGGTGTTGATCCCATGTAGTGATGCTCCCTTTTGGTTGAGAAGTCAACCAGCTCTTCGCAGCATCCCTCAATGAAAAAGTAAATAACCTGAGACGAAGAGCATCATCACTAACCCCATTCATCTTAACCATGTCACAGATATCTAAGAAGTTGGTGATGTGATTGTTTGGGTCTTCTATCGGGCTACCCCCAAACTGGTTCTACTGGACCAAATTCATCAAGACTGCCTTTATTTCAAAGTTGTTTGCACCAAGTGGAGGTTGTTGACCCTAAGGCTTTATGCCATAAGTTTTGATGATGACAAATGTATTTGAATTGTAGCATTGATATATATAAAGATTAATTATCGTATATATGCTACAAGTACTTAAGCATGATTATGTTATTTAATATGTTTGTTGCATATATTGAATCATGCTATTGAACTAACCATTGGGTTTGCAAGTAAGATATATTTTATAGGTTGGTTCAAAACAATAAGAGTGAGCATTGGATTGAAGAACAAAGAAAAGCAATATCATGCTTCACTCAAGGAAAACAACATGCAAGGATAAAGCTCCAAGAAATGAAGAACTAGAAGATTTGAAGTCTTGGAAGCTTAGATACATCAAGTTAGCCTATGTGTTTACATTAAGTACATTCTAAATAGGCTAGGAAACTTGTGCAACTCAATGATTAAGATTTGCATACATTGGCTCAAGTATTTTGAACAAAAAGATAGTGAGATATGAAGTTTTACAAAAGTTAGTTTTTGACCTTTGGTCACTCCTTATATCATATCTCATAAATGAAAAATCGTCTTTTCAAGTATCTTATTCTCATTTGATAGTAGACTCAAAGATCTTTTCAACGATATATTATTTATTTAAAAAAGAGTCCAAATGAGAAATATATGACTATTTAAAATATAGTTTGAAAAACTGAAAGTTAATTTATCTGTACTAAAAAATTATTCTGTTCTGACCTATAGTCAGTATTTTGATTATATCTTTTAAACGAAAAATAATTTATAGTAAAACTTGGTTCATTTGAAACTAGACTCTAATAGCTTTCCAATGATATATTATTTGTTTAAAATGGAGTTCAAATGAGAGAGTTATGAATTTTTAAAGAAAGCTCAAAATCTGTATTTCACTATTGCCAGCCGGTGGTCGACCAGGCAGCTTCAGACTGGTCGACCAGTTGTCCTGAAAATGCTATATTTTGCTACTGTCAGTGGGTGGTTGACCAGGTGACCCCAACTGGTCGACCAATCGACATCTGGACTGCATTATAAGTGCTGTAACGGCTATATAACGGCTAGTTTTTTAAAATCTTATATATATAACCTTAGATATACGATTTTGAGCAAGAACCAAGTACTACAATGACATATTAACATGTTCTATCATCTTTGAAAGAAATCCAAATACTCTTGAGCCAAATCTTGCATATTCTCTATCATTATAGTTATTAGAGCTTCATTTGTATTCATCTACTCTTTAAAGAGAGTTTATTTGTATTATTTATTTTGATCAACACATATATTATTCTGAGTTGAGGTTCGCAAGTACCGGTGTTGGAAGAACTTGCTTTAGGTTGAGGAGGGGCTCGGATTCATAAATTCTCTGTTGTGGTGTCGCAAATACCCGAATCAAATTTGCGTGGTTGTAGTGGTTTGCAAGTACCCAGATTAAACTTGCAATTATAGTGGAAATATTCAAGTGGTCTCTTGAGGACTGGATGTAGGCTTGGATTAGCCGAACCAGTATAAATCTCTGAGTTTGCTTTCTCTATCCCTTACTCCTTTATTTGTGCTAATTGTTATCTATTCTTTATTTCCTTGCTCCTCATAATTATTCATCTTGATAGTACATTGATTTTCTGTGTTGTATTTATTATCCTAAGCATTGTACTTTTATAGAAAATCATTTTAACTTCCAATAAAGTTTTGTGAAAAATTTATAAAACCCAATTCATCCCCCCTCTTGGGTTCCAACCATTACTTTCAGAGGTTTCACTATGCTGGACACATGTCCAGCCTCAGTGGGTGATGCATAATCCTACACAGCTCTATTATCATCCTCCTGAGGCTCATTTCCAGCCCTATTACCATCATTAACTTCAAAACCCCGGTGGTTCTGGTTATCCTCAGCCATTTCTTCTTGTGTAACTTGGCTCACTTGAGTTCTCCTTTCTCTCGACTCTCTTCTAGTTCTCCTTGCTAGTCTTTCGATCTCAGGCTCAAAGAGAAGATCAGAAGTATGAGTGGTGCCTCGCATACACAATAGAAAACTCCAGTCAGAATTAACAAAAAAAAAATCTCAAAATTAATGCTAAAAGCAAAAATGACTAACTACACAAGAACACATAAAATATTAAAAAAAAAACTAAAACAAAATAAAACAAAACAGAAAAAAATGCCTAAGCTAGCACCTTTAAATTTCTTAGAGTATTAGCTAAAAACCATTAGTCCCCGACAACGGCGCCAAAAACTTGTTGGGGCGTTCTGACAAGTGCACCAGTCGAACAAGTAATATAGTATAAAAATGAGTAAAGAGTTATCGTCTCCACAGGGACTAACGTGCTAAGTACTCCAGAAATTCAAACGCATTATTTAGGAAAACCAATTTTTGATTTTAGAAAGCTCTAATTAAAAGTAAAATCAAATTGCAATAGAATAGAATGGAAGTAATTCAAATAAGGCCTAGAGTTACTAATCCCCCTCTTTCGTTCTAGGAATTGCTAATTCTCCCTAACACTTGTGATTCAAATCAATTATACACATTAATCTTAGGTTTTCTAATGGCTTAAAGTGATTTTCTCGAACCTAAATTAAGCTACTGAACTCTACATAATCCCTTATGTGAGTTTAAGTCGAATTAATGTTAACCTAATTTGATTGAACGAGGTTAATTAATATTCCTATTAATTAACAAGTAAAACCCCTAAGTTCTATCACTCGCCCTAATCATTCAGTGTTCTACCAACATCTCCCTCTCCCAAGTTCGACGAAAGCAATAAACAAGTCATAAAGTGGCCAATTTTATAACAAGTACAGCAAACATGAATGATAGGTATGTATTAAATTGAAAAGAATCACAAGTTTCAAGAGAAATACAAATCCTAATCTGAAATTGGGTTCATAGTAACCCTAGAAAAGAAAATTAGCCACTCATGGCTCTAACACTACAAAAAGCAGTAAATGAATGAGCAAACTCCATGAATCCGAGGTTGGGTTGATGGAATTCAGGCTCGATCGGCTTCGGGAATGGATTCCTCCTTCTCTTCTAACAGAAATCGGCGCCCCCACCTGTCTCCAACTCAGAATTGACCTAAAAAAATGTTCTGACACTTTTTAAAATAGTGCAGGATCGCGAACCGCAGGTATAGCGGTAGGAGGCAGAGAAGAAAGCTTAAAAATGAGTTTTTTCAGGTTTTACCGCTATAGTGGTGAAGATCCACAGCTATAGCGGTGGCTGGCAGAGAATAAGGCTCCAAAATCTTTTTTTTAACACTCCACCGCTATAGCTGTAGAATTTCAGAATTTTCAGAATTTCAGCTCTAGCATTCCATCTTTAACACGAACTTTTTACCAACTCAACCTACACCATAAATAACAAATAAACTCATTAAATCGCATAAAAGAATCATGAAATCACTCCATTTATTAAAAGATCAAAGAAAACTAAAACTAATCTAAACTACTCAAAATATGAGCTAAGAATTACAAGACAACAAGAAAGAGATCAAAAGAGAGGGTATTTAACATCAAAATGGCACTAAATTGAGAACTCGACAAAAGCATCCACAATAATAAACCATACAGACATCAACTAATCATATGAAGATTAGGTAAGAAAAATAGTTCTCGAATTTCAAATGGAATCAAAGAATCAAAGAATCAAAGAATTGAACTCGGACCCAAATTCTGATTAGAATCAACAAATCAAAGCAAGAATAATCAGAGTAGATAGTGAATGAGGCCCTAATTCAGCCAAAGTCTTTTTTTTTTTCATTCATTTTGAAGCCTTGGAAACACCAAACCTTTCTTCAAAATCCATCTATCTCACTAAACCAGTTTACCCATTCTTCAAAAGAATCAAAACCGTTTTCCCTCACAAAGCCAGACTTTATAGACCAACTAAAGCCTAAAAACCACTTCCTATTTCAGCAAATTCGAAGGCAATCGCAGATCAAATCAACAGTAAGAGTTTAAAAATGGAAGGAATAGAGAGATTGTAGGGAGAAAAGGAAATGTAACCTGACATACCTGAACTGCCACAAACAGAGATGGTGTCAATGGCTTCAACAAGGTAGAGAAGGGGAAAAAAGGAGGGAGAGAGAACGAAAAAAAAAAGGAGGCAAAGAATGGCACGCGATGTGAAAAAAGGGGCGGGCCTATAATTACAACAAAACCGGTGGTTATGACCTTCGGGAAATACTGAATTTGCTAACGGTTTTTAGAAATCACCGGTAAATTATCACCACGATTCGCTACTTTTCTTGTAGGCCTAGAGAAAACCAACCAACAAATAATGTAAGGGTATATTGTACAATAGGGAGATCCAAATAGATGGAGTTCTGATATGCAACATTTATCAATCCCAGAAAATATTGGCTAAAGAATATAAGGAAGAAAAATATTGGCGGGCATAAAAACACACACTTGACAGACACACATGAGCGAATGCACATACAGACACAAAATCTTTTGTAGATTTTTAAAACTGATTTCTTGTAATCTACTAAAATGTATTTGAATGGATAGTAGTTCACATGTAAAAATAACAATGATAATAGAAAAACACACCTACACCCAAAAAGGTATAGACAAGTCATTTTTCCAAATCAATAAAACATACTTAGATTGCAAGGATTAAAAATATAGATGATGAGCTTGTCAAATCGCCCAGAATTGAGTTGTGGCAATTTGTAGTATAGTGATCCCTAGGTCGTATTCACTCAAGGAGCCTCACTTCTTAATACTAATTAATCGTTCTAAACATCCAAACACTAATGAAAAGTACATAAATGTGGGGGGGGGTTTTGTGCAGTACTAATAAAAATAAAAATAGAACAGCAACTAAATACTACAAGAGCAGCAACAGCAAAAGCAGCAGCAGCATAAATTGCAAGGTATTGACAGTAAAAAGACTATGTAATCAGCCACTAGGATTCATGGGAGTGTAACTATCATTACCTAACTCATTGATTCAGTTTTGTTCTCATTCCATTGTTTGGTTCTTTATGAAAATGGTTCTAGAATAACATCTAGAATTTAATGCTACTAATTATAGTCAAGAACATCTCTCTACTATAACTAGATGCATTCAGTGGAAAATCTCAACCAAACCAAGTTAAATATATCATTTAACTAGTCATTTCGCCTCCCTCACTTTCCTAATCAGTCAAGCAAGGTTATGTCTTATATATAAGTCAGTTTATGTTACATTCTCAAGCTCTAATCAGAATTTGACAGCAAAATAAACATGACAGCAAAACAGAAATGAAATGAGATGAAAATGGAGAATAAAACACTTAGCTTGCATTCTTAGTTCAAGCTACAACATCCCAGTGGTCTAGTGACTAATTACAATGAAAACTTAGCCCTCCATGAGAGCAAAACAGCAAACAACAGAAGCAAAAACAGAGAGGAAGAGAGAGCTATGAATTTCCTAAGTTCTGATTACCAAAAAAAAAGTGTTCTCGTCTCTAAAACTGATGCCCCTTCAATGCCTTAGAATATTCTACCCTAGATACTTCCTTGGATGCTTCTTCCATGATGTGGCAGCACTTTGACTGCAAAACAGCAGCATAATTAATATTTCTGCAGCAGCAGATAGGTATGGCAGCATCAGATAGGTATGGCAGCAGCAGAATTAATATTTTTGCAGTAGAAAAGTAACAAACAGCAGCAAAACAGCAGCAGAATATCATGGCAAAATTAATATTTCAGCCATGCTTTTCTGACCTACGAAAATTAATATTTCTGCCCCAAAATTCTGACTACATTGCATTGAATAAGAGTTTAAGTGGGCCCCACATCCAACATATCCTAGTCAGCATCTGCATCACCCAAAAAGTGCCACATTAGCATCCAAATCAGCATCTTTGTCCATGTCAGCACTTTTCTCTCCAAAATTAAGATTTGTAGGAATTAGATTGAGCATTTTGCAATTCAAGTTCTGAAAATATAAAATTGAAACACATTCAATCCATAAATAGTTTATACCCAATAAATTCCAAAACATAATAAAATTAGAGAATTGACAAAATCAAAGAGGCAAAAGGACTAAAATAGGGACTAAAAAGTATATAAAAATGCCCGATATCAGAGCTCTATAAAAATACTCTTATTCAAAAGATGACATGGCGATGATTGCAAGGTTGTCAAGATTGGGATTCTACACTTGATCAAAAAAGACATAGGCATGATCTAATTATATATATATGTCGTAATATTCTATGAAATATATAAATAAAATAAAATATAATAATGACATAAACTTTGTATATAATACAAAACTATCAAAATTTAATTATATTTTAATAAAAACAAACTCAAATATCAATGTATCATAGTCATACATAAATAATCAAAGTATCAAACATTGATTTAAAGTCATTAAAATACTAAATGCATAAACCATATAAAACTAAACATAATTAAAATATAAGGCAAAATATGCATTTTATCCTCATGAAGTTTGCTCTATGTGCAGAAAATCCCCATGAAGTTTAAAACTAACCAAAAGACATTTATAAGCTTTTATATTGTGCTAAAAACTGCCTGTTGGTTAGTTGACTGTTAGTCAATGCTGACATGACATTGAAGTCCACATCAGCAGATAACTCATGTGCTACATCAGTCATCTTTCATTCAATTATTGTATCTAATAGAATTGCAAGAGCTCTCCACAATCTAGCCACTAATACACATCCAACATATATTTGTGAAATTTAATATATATATATATATATGTATATAGAGGAACCTCTGTTATTGTATTTAAAATTTAAAACAATATATACCAATTATTATATCTCATAAAACAATAATAAATCTTATAATGAGAAAATATGCTATTATTTTACATAACTCATTTTAAATTATATAAAAATTAAAAAAATTTAATAACAAATATAATATAAATTTTATTTTTATTAATTAAAATAATTATAAAAATATACTATGCATATTAAAATTATTCTTTGATGTAAGATTTGATATTGTAATTTTTAGTAATAATTAAATTTTATAATATCAAATCTTATATTTAAATTTTATATTATAATTTCAAATAATTTTAAATTATATTAACAATTAATTATTATTAAAAATATAATTTTCAAATCTTATATAAAAAATAATTTTAACATGCATAGTATATTTTTATAATTATTTTTTAATATAAATTTTATTTTTAGTAAATATAAATAATAAAAATAAAATTTATATTATAATATTTACTATTAAAATTTTTAAATTTTTATGTAATTTAAAATGAGTTATGTAAAATAACAGCATATTCTCTTATTATAAGATTTATTATTTTTTTATAAGATATAATAATTGGTGTATATTGTTTTGAATTTTGATTATAATAACAGAGGTTTCTATATATATTAAATTTCACAAATATATGTTGAATGTGCATCTGCGACTAGATGGTGGAGAGTTCTTCCCTCTTCTATTCAAGCCCAATTTTAAATCCTGCTATGCATGTGCTACTTTGATTTTCCTTCAAAGTTAAACATATACTATGTGTCACAATTCTATTGAATACTGTAATTAAGCAGAAGAGGGCTGATGTGGCACATGAATTATCTGATGACATGGCACTTCAGTGTCCATGTCAGCATTGACCGTCAGTTGACTAACGATCAACTAACTGATAGGTGGTTTTTAGTACAATACGAAAGTTCATAGGGGTCTTTTCCTTAGTTTTAAATTTCATGATAGTTTTCTACATATATAACAAACTTCATTAGGGTGAAGTGTATTTTTCCCAAATATAAATTAATCTCCATTCTTATCACTGTCCATATCATCATCATCATCAAAATCCCTAATTCTACATCTTCATAAATAAAACAAATTTTAAAAACACATAAATAATTTACAAACACATAAATGATAAATAAAAAGTTTTAAGAAATTTTAAAAGATACAAAAATGATTTTCAAACACATAATTGATAAATACAAAAATTTTAAAAATTTTAAAAAATTTTAAAAAATTTTAAAAAAAGCAATAGGATCTGCAAGACCCATGATCTCATGATCCTACACGATCCTATGACAAAAATGATCCCAAGTAAGATCAGGATCTTTTTTAGCACAAGATCGTAGGATCTTACAATCTAACTCCCAATTTGACAACACTGGGTGATTGAGCACTCTTGGCTGACTTGGATGTGTCTTTTCCATGTCACGATGACATGGATATATAGGACTCACATTCTGCAACATTTTAGACCTCTGTTTCTACATGTTTCTATATGCCTCTCCCTCATACTTTGCTGAAAATGGCAACAAACACACATCAGCTTTCTGGATTGAAAAAGAACCAATTTGCTATACTTTATTCATGTTTCCTCTTCTGCACAATGCTTCCACCTTTGCTGCAAATTCTATAAGTAGTGAAAGGGACCCTTGCTAAAGTCAAAGAGAAGGCATCAAGCTAAGAATATTCCATCTGATTTGGGTGTATTGGTTTTGTTGGTTTTTCAAACTTGTATTTTTAAAGATTCGTGTTTTGTTCTCCATTTTACTCCATTTTCGTTCTCTTATATTGCTCCTCTATTTATGTTAGTGCTAGTTTCTGATATGAGCTTGTGGGAACATGAACTAGGTTTCAAAGTTTAAATTTGAGGTTTAATCATACTTTAACCAATAGGCAAAGTAAGTGGAATGAGATGGCTTGTTTTGATGATTATCAAACTTGATTCAATTAGGGTTTATTGGAGTTGTAACTAGCTATGTATTAATGAAGAGGTTTTCTTGACTATGGTTTAGATGAAATTTAATTCTGAAATATTTTCTAGATTTTCTTTGATGAAAACTCAATGGTAAGATGGGAACAGAGCTAGATCATTAAAATTAAGTGATGATTGTTACACTTCCCATGAATCCTAGTAGCTGGTTCCATGTTCTATTTTGTTGTAGTTCATCTGTTTTATTATTGTTTTAAGTGTGTAATTTAATTTTTGTCATAACAAATCCCCTCCCCCATTTTATGTGTTCTGTTATTAGTGTTTAAGCTTAGGAGCAATTAATTAGTGATTAGAAGTGAGGCTTCTTGAGTAAATATGACCTAGGGATCACTATACTGCAAGTTACCATATAACTCAATTTTGGGTGATTTAGTAGTCCGTGTGGTGTGAATCATTGTGAAAAGGTTCTAAGAGTCGAATTCCTCCTCCTTGCTTGCTTCACCAAAATATCTGCATATACATTTTGGGATCTTCTGATTTTAGCTAACTTGAAGTTCTTGAAACTTAATAATTGGTACCTGCAGTTTGTGATCATAGTAGACAGTGGATGCTCACTGACGTCAATGTTATGAAAAGTGTTATATAATACTTCACTGTCAATCTCTATTTCAAGCTTGGCAATTTTCAGATCTATAGCAATTTGTATTCCAATAAAGAGAGCCCATGCTTTAGCTTGAAAGGGGTTGCTCTACCAATCATTTTCATAAAACCTAAAACCCAGACACCATTATGGTTCCTGATGATTCCTCCTATTGATATCATATTTCTTTTAGCTGACCCATCCATGTTCAATTTGAACCAACCTTGTGGAGGTTTTAACCAAGAGCCATGTAACATCCTAGTCCTACGAGGTGATGCTAGTTTTGTGTGAGAATAGTTACCATGATATCCCTTATGGAATTATTTTGTTAATGTGTATGATTACTATTTTTGGAATTATGGTTTGCAAAATTTTTGTGTTTTTGTTGCCATATTTTTTTCATGTTGGGTTTTATTTAATTTATGATTTGATAATATGATTATGAGCATGGTTGTATTCCTATGTAGTATCTCATAGTATATGTGAGTTTATTTTGGTTTAATTGGAAGTAAAATTTATAAGTGCAAATTTAGAGGGAGGTATAGGATATAAGGCGAATTATTGAAGTTGTCCACACTTAAATTTTCTCCTGATGTAATTTCACTTCTTTCATTTTACACTTCCTTCCCTCTTCTTCCTACGACTTCCTCTTCTCCTCTCTTACGAAGCCCTAGCCCCTCCTCCATTCTTCTTGCATGTTGATGGTTTCTTCCTATTTGGTGAGCATCCAAGTAAGTAGCAATGGCTTAAACCCTAGGTAGAAAATGAGAGAAATTCTGACTTAGGAGAGATGGGTATGGTTTTAATGTTCTCTATTGTAGATTGTGAACTAGAGAGAAGAGTTTTAGTGAAAGAAATTGCTAGAATACCTTGGAATAAAGGAATGATCTAGATGGGATTTTGTTGGGTTTGTGTATGATCTTGTTTGAAGAATGATAAATATTGAGTTGAGAATGATAAATA
Organism: Biancaea sappan; assembly: GCA_037074585.1. Classification (NCBI taxonomy): domain Eukaryota; kingdom Viridiplantae; phylum Streptophyta; class Magnoliopsida; order Fabales; family Fabaceae; genus Biancaea; species Biancaea sappan. The sequence continues at coordinate 30,670,220 of CM073493.1, forward strand.
TTGAGTAGGGAACCTAAAATGTTGGCTAAATTGACCTTAGATGTGCTGGGAACCAAGGGACAAGTTGTGGGACACAGAACATAACAAATCACGATTCTGTAGAATTTCTGTTTTGTTGTCCATCGCTGCAGCGACAGCCATGGTCGCTGCAGTAACCATATTGGTTGTTACAGTGACGGCCAGGACATAGAGCAATGCTCTCCATTTTCTCCATCGCTGTAGCAACCATATTACTTCCAAATTTCATTTTTTGACTTGTTCTTCTACTTTCCTTTGATTAACTCAAAGGTGTGGATCCTCTGCTTGGAATTTTTTTGCTTGGAGTTTTAGCAACGGTTTTAACTGTTGTTAAAACTTTCAACAACAGAAAAAATTGTTGCTGAAAGTTTTAGCAACAGTTAAAACCGTTGCTAAAACTCCAAGCATCCCTCTGCTTGTTTTTTTCCAAGCAGAGGATCCACACCGATTAACTCATAGGGAATTAATTGGGAATCATCTAAGGACATATTTCTTATAAGCAACTTACATTCTTTAGGTATATTAGGCAACAATTAAGGTGAGTATGACAACATCTCTTCCCTTACTTAATTGTGTGATTATACAAGAGTTATGCTAACCTTAGGATTTGAAAACATGAGATTATCAAAGAATCGATATGTCCATTACATTAAATTCTCTTATGGTGAATGTGATTGCTAAGGGAATTTCAAATTTATGTGTGCCTAGTGTATTGTTGAATTTGAACTGATTTCATTATGTTCCTTGGTTTGTTATGAATGCATAGTGCTGAGGTGTGGTACTTAATAGAATACAAAGTGCTGAGGTGTGGCGCTCACTAATTTATGCAGTGCTGAGGTGTGGCACTTGCTCAAACTACTTAGTGCTGAGGTGAGACACTTAATATGTTTGTTTCGCATTATGATATGACATTGCTATAACATGATTGGGTTCCTCTTTGGCTATGAACATATGGTTGCTAAAATCCTTGAAAAGGTGAAATGGGTGTTGAATTATTCTCTATGTTTATTTATTTGCTTGATGTTGTTGCTTACTCACTAAGTATTATTATTTACTCACTCTCTCACTGTTTTTTTTTTACAAAATTAACTTATTGTTGCTCTATCATCCTTTTTTTTTTTGAAACAGTCTTTTAATTCCTAAAACTGGCTCAATCAATTTTGTAACTGACATATTCTCATATGTTTAGATAAACACAAAAAATAATTAAATTAAAATTATTTCCATAAAAAGTAAAACTAGACCAGGTCAAAAAAGTATAAAAAAAATTTATAACACAATTTTTACAACAAAAACTTCATGATCTAAGTCATTAAATGTGACTGAAAAATTCAAATCTGCATTTTTGAGAAAAATTAATATTCTACATCTTAGTCATATTATTATATTTGGATAATATATGACGTTATGAATTATTATAAATATTTATGACTTTATGTTTGAATTATTATTGATATTTATGACTTTAAAGTGTGAAATTTGCATATAAATTATTTATTTTATTTATTTTTTAATTTATTTGTAAAGATATATAGGTATATATATAATTTTTAATTTTTTAATTTATTTATCTGAGTTAGCAAATGATCTGGTGACCTGAATGCCAGCCCGAGTCAATGACTAGGCCGATTCCAAAAGACATTGATTTTGTTGTTAAGAATGTAGACTTGTAAAAATAAAGAGACTCTTAAATATTTACTCAAATTTAAAAATAGAAGATGAATTGATTTCTCAATAAATTATATATAATTGAAGGTCCAACATGCCAGAAGAAGCTTGCCTCCCGTGTAGGAGGCCTCTAGAGCCATTGGATCAATGATCCAACGACTTCTTTTATTTAGTCTTTTTTTAACGATTCTATTTATTTTTTTAAAATTTACAATTATCATTTTATGTTTATTATTATACTTACAATCATTGTTAAATTAGTTGATACTTGTAAAAAAATTTAAAAAAGTAAAAAATAAAAATGTTAAAATAAAAGAATAAATAAATGAGAGTTGTTGGATCAAAATGATTCAATGACTCTTAAAAAGCCTCTTGCACATAGGAGTCTCCTACGCACAGGAGGCAAACTTTTTCCCAACATGCCACACAAAGTGAGATGAACATATATATCCATATGTGAAATGGCAAAGAAAATGAAGGAGAAAATCACCCATATTTTAATAAACAGTAGTATAAATATTCAATGAAAGAAGAACTAACCCTAAAGCGCACGTTAAAAAAAAGGATTTGCATTTATGTAATAATATTCACTAATATAATACCTAAATTAAACTACTAGAAAATTAGAAAATAGCAGCAAATGGGTGTTCAAGCCTGCAAATGGACACCTTGGCCGACAATTAAAATCCTAGCATGTGACCTAGGGTATAAATACCTTTATGCCATGAAAGAGAACCTTGCAAGACCAGTGGTGGAAGCTATTTCTCCCCATTCTCCATTTGGAACCATCATGAGTTCTTCCATTTTTACTCCATTTTCCTATTTTTCTGTCATGTATTGCTATATTTTTCTTCTAGAATTGTTATGTACCTTGGTTTGGATTAAGATTCAATTATCTCTTGAACTCTTGAACTAATTTGGTATTAATACAAGTTTATCCATCTTATTCTTAAAGTTTTCTTATAGTTAATTGGGCCATCTACTTGAATGTTCTTATTTTTTTTGCTGAGCTTGGAATAGTTAAGTAGGAATTAGACTAAAGAATGGATAATGAGTTCTTGAACTTCAGGAATTTAAGGGGATAGATAAGTATGTAATAACATAGAAATATGGAGGTATTAAACTCACATAGCCAAAATTAGGGTTCGTACATCAATTGAGCCTAAAATTTACATAAGGAGTTATGGAAGTTAACCTTAGATGAAATTTGGAAAAATTCTTCTAAGAATCAGAGTACTCTAGGCTAGCTTGTACCACAGGTGAGATCAAGAGTGAGAGCGACAATCATTTCTATGAAAAATTAGAGGGAATTAGCAATCATTAGTCTTTAACTTTGTTATATTTTGTTTTGTTTCATTGTGTTTACTGCACTTTTGTCCCTTTTGTTGTCAAATTGATTTTTATTATTAGCTTTAGAGTTCTTTTAGATTTAAATTAATTCTCTAAATAGGAGAAAGGATCAACGACAATATTTTGCTAATGCTAGGACGTTGCCCGGAAGCAACGCACTGTATGGCTCGAGTACAGTGACAAGTGAGCTAGAACCGCTGCATCGGCACCCGGCTGTAGTGTTAAATGAGCAAGGGTCCACTAATACTAGGTCATTGCCCGGAAGCAACGCGCTGTATGGCTCGAGTACAGTGTCAAATGAGCTAGAGCCACTGCATCGTCGATCGATTGTAGTGTTACAAGAGCATGTTCCTGGAAGGTTGAGGGTAAAGAAGCTAGTCGAGGAGAACAAAATCAGGATTGCTACGTGGAATGTTGGAACCATGACAGGGAAATCCATGGAGGTTGTGGACACTATGAAGAGGAGGAAAATTAACATCTTGTGCCTTCAAGAGACTACATGGGTTGGAGAAAAGGCTAAGAAATTTGACTGTTCAGGCTTCAAGTTCTAGTACACTGGAAAAGTAAGGACAAAGAATGGTGTAGGTATTATGGTGGACAAGGAATGGACACCGAGTGTGGTGGAGGTAAAAAGGATTGGGGATAGGATTCTATGCTTAAAGATGATTATCGTAAGAGATATTATCCACATCATAAGTGCCTATGCACCACAGGTAGGGACAGATGCATATCTTAAAGAAAAGTTTTGGGAAGATTTGGAGGGATTGGTTAGAAATATACTTTAGAAGAGAAGATTTTCACCGGGGGGGACCTTAATGGTCATGTTGGGAAAGAAGCAGGACAGTATGAGAGGATCCATGGTGGCTTTGGTTTTGGGGAGCTTAACGAGGAAGGACAATCTATATTGGATTTCTCAATGGCTTATAATTTCAGGGTTGTCAATACCTACTTCAAGAAGCGAGAGGAACATTTAATCACATACAAGAGTGGAGCTTCAAGGTCACAGATTGACTTCTTTCTGGTAAGGAATCCAGATAGAAAAATCTGTCAAAATTGTAAAGTTATTCCTGGAGAACCCGTGGCAACTCAACATAGGGTTTTGGTCCATGACGTGGTTATTAAGGGTCGGAAACAAAAGCATCGTCAGGCGATGAACCCTAGGATCAAGTGGTGGCAGCTAAAGGGGGAGAATCAACTGACTTTCAAGAGAAGATTGTTGGAGGAAGGATCTTGGGAGTTACGAGAAGATGCTAACACCATGTGGGAGGAGATGGCCAAAAAGGTTAGAAAAGTAGCTAAAGCATTTCTTGGAGAATCAAAAGGTTTTGGACAAAGAGATAAGGAATCTTGGTGGTGGAATAAGGCTGTTCAAGAAAAGATCAAATTTAAAAAAGAATGCTTTAAAGCTATCCATCTGTGCAATAATTCAGAAAATTGGGAAAGGTATCGGAAGGCTAATAAGGAGACAAAAAAAGCAGTAAGTGAAGCACGATCTAAAGCGTTTGAAGAGTTTTACAAGGATTTAGGAACGAAAAAAGGGGAACAAAAGATTTACAAGATTGCGAAGGCTAGAGAGAAGAAATCTAGAGATTTGGATCAAGTAAGATGTGTTAAGGATGAAGAAGGAAAAGTTCTGGTTACAGACAGAGATATTAAAACTAGATGGCAGGGTTATTTTCATAAGCTCTTTAATGACGGAACGGAGTCGACTTGTGATATGGAAGATCTAACAACCTTGGAGAGAGAACAAAATTTGGCATATTATCGAAGGATCAAGGTTGATGAGGTCAAGGAAGCTCTTAGAAAAATGGATAATGGTAAAGCTGTTGGTCCCGATGGTATTCCTATTGAAGTTTGGAAGTGTTTAGGAGAGGAGGGTACTATCTGGCTAACTAAGCTCTTTAATGAAATTTTAAGGTCTAAGAAAATGCCTGAGGAATGGAGAAGAAGCACTTTAGTGCCGATTTACAAAAATAAAGGAAACATTCAGAATTGCGCAAATTATCGTGGGATTAAGCTTATGAGTCACACTCTAAAATTATGGGAAAGAGTGATTGAACGTAGGTTAAGAATCGAGACTAGTATTTCTGAAAATCAATTTGGATTTATGCCAGGACGGTCTACAATGGAAGCTATATATCTTCTAAGGGGGTTGATGGAAAGGTATCGGAGTAAACAAAGAGACCTTCATATAGCATTTATTGACTTGGAAAAAGCCTATGATCGAGTACCAAGAGAGGTGCTATGGAAAGCCTTGGAACAGAAAGGTGTACGTGTTGCGTATATTAGAGCCATAAAAGATATGTACGAGGGGGCTACGACTAGTGTGAGAACGTCTGGAGGGGAGACTAGAGACTTTCCTATTAAAATTGGCCTACATCAGGGATCATCCTTAAGCCCTTATTTGTTTGACTTGGTTTTAGATGTTCTGACGAAACACATCCAAGAAGAAATCCCTAAGTGCATGCTTTTTGCAGATGACGTTGTTCTCATAGCAGAGACAAGGGAAGAGATTAATTCTAAACTTGAGTTATGGAGAGCTACTTTGGAATCGAAGGGTTTTCGTCTGAGCAGGAGTAAGACCGAATATATGCATTGTAAGTTTAACAAGTGACAAGCTAGGAATGAGCTGGAGGTTAAACTTGGTGATCAGGTCGTATCATAAGTGTCAAAGTTTAGGTATTTGGGATCAATTATACAAGATGACGGCGAAGTTATTAGAGATATGGAACATAGGATACAAGCTGGGTGGTTGAAGTGGAGAATGGCATCAGGGGTTGTTTGTGATCGGAAAGTACCTGATAAACTCAAAGGAAAGTTTTATCGTACTACTATAAGACCAGCGATTCTATATGGGAGTGAATGTTGGGCAATGAAAGAACAACAAGAACATAAAATTGGAGTGGCGGAAATGAGGATGTTGCGTTGGATGTGTGGTCATACAAGAAGAGATAGGATCCGTAATGATCATATATGAAGTAGAGTTGGAGTGGCACCTATTAAGGAAAAAATGGTTGAAAACCATTTAAGATGGTTTGGGCATGTGCAAAGAAGACCGTTGGAAGCGCCAGTTAGGAGAGTGGAGCAGATGGTTTGGAGCCCTATGAAAAAAGGTCGAGGAAGACCAAAAAGGACACTTAAAGAAATTATTGAACGGGACCTTTTAGTAAATGAGATATCTAAAGAGTTAGTCATTGATAGAGCTCAATGGCGTCGTGCGATCCATGTAGCCGACCCTACTTAGTGGGATAAGGCTTTGTTGTTGTTGTTGTTGTTGTTGTCTAAATAGTAATTAATTAATTTCTTGGATACTTAACTCTCTCAATTTCTTTGGGAATGACTTTTTCTCATTTCTATATTATTTGTACAACTTGGTGCACTTTCCAAAGTTTTCAGCATGGAGTAAATTGGTTTTTTGTTATAGCCAATGGAATTTCCTTTGTATTTATCTTGTGTGTGATTTCAAAAATTGCTAGATGCAATTCCTGCGTTTTGCATGTTGCCTATTCTATTTGTAAAGCATCAATATAATTTATGGATTTGTTGCTTCGAACAATTTCATAGTTGAATCTCTCTCTAGTCGATATAATGGACTTTAAAATTTGTAAATATTACGATTATTTTACTTTCCCCTAAAATAAATCGTAATTAAAGCCTTGAATATTTGTGTGGAAACTATTTCTCATTATTTCAGGGATTTCTTGTTAAGCCAGCGAATCGGCAGATTATAATCATGAACAATTGCTCTAAGTGGGTTTAAACCTTTTATTCTTCATAAAGAATCTGATTGATAAGTGACCATCAATTGTTTTTTTTCAAAAATTGTGATTTTATGATTAACAACATACTTGGCTTAGAACTGAGGGTTACTTTGACAAGAATTACAGTTTCTATATATTTGGCGTTCTTTGTTCTTGTATTTCTTCCCTCTGTCTCTCATCTCCCCATTTCCCATCCTTGTGCAAAGAATAAGAAGAAATTACTATGTGAGTCGCCATATTGTTTTTAGTATTTAAAAATGAAATATTTTTTAAGTTATTAAATTTATATACGATTATTTATCAGCCAAATTCCCGGGAACATTTTGAGTTAATAAAGTCAAATATGTACATTTTAAGAATCAAATTCTACTTTTTTTACTTTATACTATACACATTATGTAAAAATTAAAGTATAATTTAAATTTATAGTTTGTAAAATTTAAATGTCACAACCCGAATCCTAACTCGTGATCAGCGTAGACAGTGTGTTCTCTACACTGTCGCAAGCCTAAATTTCAAGCACAGGATCATACGTGGCCTATGTGATTATAGAGAACACTAGCACTACGAAAAAATTGACATTCAGTGGTGACTTTTTGGTGGCGACTAAAAAACTCGCCACTAGAAGTCAACCTTTAGTGGCAACTAAAGGAGTCGCCACCAAAAGTCAATTATGTTTGAATAAAATTAAAAAAATTAAACATTTGGTGGCGACCCCGATAGTCACTACTGAAAGTCAGACTTTTGGTGGCGACTTTCGTGAGTTGTCACTGAAACTCTAATTTTTTTTAAAATAAAATTAAAAAAATTAGACTTTTGGTGGCGACTCCCATGGTCGCCGCCAAAAGTCTAATTTTTAGAAATAAAATTTAAAAAAAAAAACTTTTGGTCACGACCCTGATAATCGCCAATGAAAGTTAGACTTTTGGTAGCGACTTCTATGAGTCGCCATTGAAAGTCTAATTTTCTTTAAATAAAATTTATAAAAATTAGACTTTTGGTGGCGACCCCAATAGTCACCACTAAAAATTAGACTTTTAGTGGCAACATTTACGAGTTGCCACCAAAAGTCAATTTATTTTTAAATAAAATTAAAAAAATTAGACTTTTGGTTGCGATTTTCATAATCGCAACCAAAAGTCACCTTTCGTAGCAACTATAGTCGCCACCAAAGGTGACCAAAAGACATTTTTTATTTTTATTTAAAAATAAATAGACTTTTGGTGGCGACTTTTAAAGTCATCACCAAAATACCATTAGTTACACCAAAAGTCGCCACTAAAAGTGACCAAAGTCATTTTTTAAAACTTTTTTTTGAGAAAAATTAACTTTGGGTAATAACTATAGGTGACTTTTGGTGGCGACTCTCATAGTCGCCACCAAAAGTCTAAGTTAATTTATTTTTACCAAAAGTCAATTTTTTTTACATATAATTATTTTTTTATCTCTTAATCTATTAGTAATAATATTTTTCCTTTTTGTTAAGTTAGATGTTATTTCATTTTAGTGTTATGATGTTTTTGGCTTAAAATAATTTTAATAGATTATATATATATACAATATTTTGTCCTTACATAGCACAAATAAAGTGGTGGCGTAATGGCAAGACACACATGGCTGCAAGCAAGGGACCCAGATTCAAATCTTAGGTATGCATTTATTTGGTTTAATTTCAAATAAACTCTAGTATTGCACAAAAAAATCGATTCACCCCGAGACAACGAGTTAGTGGACTGGCTAAGACCTGCACAAGTCGAATGGGTCTCGCATCGACCCGTCGGATCAATCCGAATCTAAAAAAATTACTGTTGACTTTTGGTGGCAACGTTTGGCCTTTTGGTCGCAAGTTTGTAAGTTGTCACTAAAAGTTACTTTTGGTGGTGACTTTTCTTTTAGTGGCAACTTCTAAAGTCGCCACTAATGGTAACCAAAAATCATTTTTTGACACGACTTTTTTTGGCAAAAAAATGACTTTTAGTAGTGATTAAAGTCGCCATTAAAGGGTAACTTTAGGTGGCGACTCCTTTAGTCACCACCGAAAACCTATCAGTCGCGAACTTTCAGTAGCAATTTAGTGGCCACTAAAAGTCGCCACCAAAGACCTTTTGGTGGCGACTCTTAGTGTCCACTAATTTGCCACTGAAAGTTCGTGACTAATAGGTTCTTTTGCTGGTGACTTTTAGACTTTTGGTGCTGACTTTATTCACCACCAAAAGTCTTTTTTTTTTGTAATGTATAGAAATATAATAAAATAAATTACCTTACCTCGAACAATGGGGAGGCATTCTCGTCCTGCGAGCCCTCTTCTTGACTGCTACTGCATACCTGTAACAATGAAAGGGTGATTCTAAACCACATACTCACCAATATAGCCATACACTACACAGATATACAGAATATATATATTTACCGAATTGGGAATTCATCCCGCATGACACCAAGCTACCCATAGCTACACATATGGTAGCATATCCCATCATATTCTCCCCCAAAAACACACATGCACATTACAAATTAAATACATGTAACCATACACAAGGGACCATACTCCCATACTACATTTCAAGAGCTTAATCAACATGGGTTGACGTTGCCACGGATTATCACTCAAAAATCTCATTATGTATCCAGCCTCTTAGGTCATATCTATAACCGTAACATGCGTATGGTTTCTTAGATTGTGCCCTTAGCCCATACATATATCCACACATAAATAGACCACCATACAACAATATAAATTATCCAAATGAATAAGATGCAATGTATATCCCGTTCTTTTCCATATCACATTGGGGACTAGCCCTCAATACGTATGCATACCCATTGACACCACTCAGTAGTATTACACAATGGGTACATTCCCACTTCTATTTCCCTCTCATTTCATATTATAAATATGCAAATGAATATGCAATGCACCCACATCATCACCACACAACCACCAATCCACACATCCCACATAAAAATACATTTAATAAATAAATGTATATAAAATAATATAAATATACATATACATACATATATGCATATCTGCATATAGGAGAGCTAGATAGATCTCTTACCTGGATTTCACGCTTTCGGTGCTCCCGCCTTGCGTCTCGACCATCCTATTAAGTGACTAGGCAAAACTATTAGGGTTACAAAATAGAGAAATTCCCTACCACTAATCTCGACCTTTACCCACTTCTTCAATCATAACTCTTTACTAGTAATGAATTTCCGTATAACATTAGAAACTAGACTCAAAAAGCTTTCCAACGATATAAAGTTTGCCCAAAATAGAGTTCGGATGAGAGAGTTATAGCCGTTTGAAAATCAGCCCAAGAACACTTAGATAGCTAGCTTCTGAGGCGCCAGATGCCCAAATTTCTGCCCAAAATTTAGTGCTTAGTACCTCACCACTCATTTCCACTTAAGGGTGGCGCCTCAGGCACCACAACTTCGACCCCGTAATCTGGCAGTAGTTTTAGGTCAGATTTGGTTGATTCTCTACCGTTTTCTATGATTCATTCTATGGGATCTCATCCTTGATGTCTAAAGAGCATTTAGACACCAAAAACCCCAATTTTCATTGAGAAACGAAGCCAAAATCTTCATTTTATGCCAAATACCCTTAAAACTAGAAAATAGGGAAAAGCTTAAGAAATAAGAATTCCTACTCGATTCCATGCTTTCTCGTCGTTGCTTGGCTCCTAGAGGCTCCCCTCATTGCTTGAGATCCATCCCCCAAAGCCTGGTTGAAGGATTTGAGTGGCGAGAGAAAGTAGAGAGAAGGAAGAGAGAAAGAGAGGTGAAAGAAGGTGAAGAAAGAGAGAGGAAAGGAAGAAATGAGGAAAAAGAGGTGAGGCCACCTATATATACTCGCCTATGGTGAAATTACTACCTTGACCTCTAGTTGACCCTTGGTCAAGACTGGTAAAAACAAATTCCTAAAATCCCACCTCGAGTGTTTCTAAATCCTAGGTGTCCCACAGTTTTCCTTATTTCACTTTAGTCCCTTTTTGTATCTAACCTGTCTCTTAACTCCCCTAATGCCCTCAGTTCCACCAATACATTCCTTGACTCTCTACCACTCAATATTCCACAACCTTGCCACTTCTAAGCCTCACATTTTCCTTCCTACACCACGAAAATGTTTTCTCCACCCAAAATATTCCATAAAATTAGCTTTACGTAATATCTAAAAATCACAAATTTTTTGGGGTTTTACATTGTTCCCCTTCTTTTTGAATGTCTGTTTGATATCATCATTCTCCCTCCAAAACTTCAGACATGATGATATCAAATAGATATTCATCATTACTAGTTCTTTGTGTAGCAACTGCCCTTTGACTATACTAGAACATTTCTCCATACAAGGGCATCTATTCGAAAGGAAAGGACTGCAGCACTCTTGCCATCCTCCGGTACATCTTATCTCATCCTAGAGAAGGGTAGTGAAGTTCTCACAAAACTTCCCCCTTTTTGACTTTGAGCCACACTCAAGGCATATCCCACTCACCCTGCTCACCATGCTTCCGTTGCGCCACTCTGATACCACCCAGGATTACCTCTATCAGCGATTTCCCTATCTTACATTCTAGATCACCACATGTACCATTCTCAAATCTCCCCTATACAGGTTCCATCTTAGACAGCAACTAGCTATACCAATCCCACATCAAGTTTTAACCCACTGGCTAGCCCTCAGGGGTGATATACTCAATAATATCTGCTTTCATGATCCCACGCATACCCATCCCTCTGGTGAGAATCTGGGATCCTGCCATCGCTCACTTCATCCCCCTTAACCATTAGCTTGTCCTTTCCCAACAAGGACAAAACTGATCTCCTATGTATTTAAATTCATTTTTTGTGTAGTCTTCGTACTCTGGGAGCACGATTTCTATACTTACTAATACACTTATTTCTTTAGCGTTTCTTATGCTAATCGTCTAAATTCGTTCATGGGATTCCACCCTCACCATTCTTACTGCTTGTCAAGCATCTCTATTCTTCTCTCGTCTTCTTCTTTGGTCAACTAAGCTCTTACCAGGGAACGAAGCTGTACTTTCTTCAAGATTATCACCACTTTTCCATCCTACTGCATCCACCCTCGTAGCTCCAAAATGCTCATGACTTTCACCACCTGGGATGTGTCTCAAGCACATAAGAGGTAGAGGTAGATGTTTGAGTCACTTAAGAGCCCAAATGCATTCTTTAGAAGGAACCTAATAGAAAATAATGAAAGATACATCCTACAGGAGCTTTGGTGGAGCCATCTCTCTATAGTTGTACCATAGTTCACAACGATGGAGGAGGACCCACTAAGGTTACCTTGCTCTATAATCAATAGGAGAACTATACCCTAAACCCTAAACTTGCCTCTGATACCATTTTTGTCACAACCTAAATCCCATCTCGTGACTACAGGTTTTAGGCGTAGGATCATAGGTGGCCTATGTGATTACAGAGAACACTAAAGAAATATAATAAAATAAATTACCTTACCCCAAATAATTGGAAGGCATCCTCATCCCGCGAGCCTTTGTCTTGATCGCTACTACATAATTGCAACTATGAAAGGGTGAGTCTAAACTACGGACTCACCAATATAGCCCTACACTACACAGATATACAAAATATATATATACCCAATTGGGAATTTATCCCGCATGACACCAAGCTGCCTGTAGGCATGCATATGGTATCATATCCTATTATATTCTCCCTCAAACATACACATGCACATTACAGATTAAATGTATGTAACCCTACACAAGGGTCCATGCTCCCATACTACATTTCAAGAGTTTAATCAAGATGGGTTGACGTTCTCACGAATTATCACTCAAAAAATCTCATTATGTATCCAGCCTCTTGGGTCATATCCATAACCATAACATGCGTGTAGATTCTCGAATTGTGCCCTTAGCCAATACATATATCCCACACACAAATAAACCACCACACAATAATATAAATTATGCAAATGAATGAGATGCAATGCATATCCAACTCTTTTTCACACCACATTAGGGACCAACCCTCAATACGTAATCATACCTATTGACACAACTTAGTGGTATTACACAATGGGTAGCTTCCCACTTCTATTTCCCTATGATTTCATATTATAAATATGCAAATGAATATGCAATGCACCCACAACATCACTACATAACCATCAATCCACACATCCCACAAAAAAATACATTTAATAAATAAATGTATATAAAACAACATAAATATACATATACATACATATATACATATCCATATATAGGAGAGCTAGATAGATTCCTCACCTGGATTCCACACTCTCAACGCTCCCGCCTAGCGCCTCGACCATCCCTATTAAGTAACCAGGCAAAACTATCAGGGTTACGAAATAGAGAAATTTCTTACCACTAATCCTGACCTTTACCACTTCTTCAATCATAACTCTTTACTGTAATGAATTTCCATATGAAACTTATACCATTGGAAACTAGACTCAAAGAGCTTTCCAATGACATAAAGTTTTCCCAAAATGGAGTCCAAATGAGAGAGTTATGGCCGTTTGAAGATCAGCCCAAGAACACTCGGATTGTCGATGCCTGAGGTGCCAGATGCCCAAGTTTTTGTCCAAAATTTATTGCTTGGCACCTGTAGTGCCAACACCACTCATTTCCACTCAAGGGTAGCGCCTAAGGCACCACAACTTCGACCTCGCGATCTGGCCTTGGATTTGGGTCAGATTCAGACAATTCTCCACTGTTTTCCATGATTCCCTCCATAGGATCTTATCATTGATGTCTAAGAAGCATTTAGACACCAAAAGCCCCAATTTTCTTCAAGAAATGAAGCTAAAATCTCGATTTTACCCCAAATACCCTTAAAACAAGAAAATAGAGAAAAACTTGAGAAATAAGAATTCCTACCTAGATTCCTTGCTTTCCCTTCGTTGCTTGGCTCCTAGAGGCTCGCCTCATCACCCGAGATCCATCCCTCGAAGCTCGATTGAAGGATTTGAATTGAAAGAGAGAGAGTAGAGAGATGGAAGAAAGAAAGAGAGGAGAAAGAAGGTGAAGAAAGAGAGAGGAAAGGAATAAATAAGAAAAAAAAGGCGGGGCCACCTATATATACTCACTCAAGATGAAATTACTACATTGCCCTCCAGTTGACCCTTGGTCAAGACTGGTAAAAGCAAATCCATAAAATCCCACCTCGGGTGTTTCTAAATCCTAGGTGCTCCATAGTTTTTCTTATTTAACTTTAGTCCCTTTTTGTATCCAACCTGTCTCTTAACTCCCCCGATGCCCTCGGTTCCACAATACATTTCTCGACTCTCTACCACTCAATATTCTACAACTTTGCCACTTCTAAGCCTCACATTTTCCTTCCTACACAAAAATATTTCCTCCACCCAAAATATTCCATAAAATTATCTTTACATAATACCTGAAAATCATGAATTTTCTAGGGTATTACATTAAATTAAACATTAATTAAGTTTTTAAAGAGGAAAAGTGCTTTTTAACCCTTATAAAATACATGGTAAACTATTTAGTCCCTGAAATATCATAATAACTATCTAGTCCTCAAAATATCTAAAATGTCAATTCGTTAGTCCAATTGTCAATGAGCTCTATTATTTCTTATCGAGCTATTGGAAATGCCACATTTATTGCTAACTTGGCATATTAACCTAATTAAATTTCCTAATTTTAGAAAAAAATACATGGTAAACTATTTAGTCCCAATTGTTAATGAGCTCTATTATTTCTTATCGAGCTATTGAGGAATTTAGCATTGAGTATATGAAATTGTAGTTCTGAATTTCAGACGTTTTGCTACTTTGAATTGCTATGAGTGCTAATGATTTACAAGGATACCTGCTATTTGAATTGTTTTGAATTTTGGCATTGTTGTTAATAATATGATTTTACTGAGTGGATTAATACCCATGCTGATATGCTATTGGTATGATTTGTATCAACTATGGAATTTGTAGCCATGCTGTTTTGCTATTCAAAGTATTTAGGAATGATGGTCCAGTGTGAAGCATACTCCTGGTTATTGTTCATGAATTAGAGACTGTACTCTATGAGAAGTTAGGTTGAACTACTTAAACTACAAATAGGAAATTTATGGATTAAAGAGTTTTGTGCCTTACTTTGTTTTAGTACAGTTGTTGATTGTTGATTTACTCAATTTTAATTGAAGACTAAATAAGTTCTCAAATCCTAGCCCTCTTGACTTTTGAAAAGCAGGTTTAAAGCATTGAGGACAATGCTTCATTTTAAGTTTAGGGGTAGGAAAATATCTTTTTAAAATTCATCAAAATTTTAAATTCTTGCTGCAAATTGTTTGGTGAGTTTAGTTTTGGATTGGAGAACCTTTTAGTCATTCAATTTGTGCTTTTAAATGGAATAACTTAAATTTTACTTGCCCTTGAATATTCTTTTAAATATTTGAAAGTTGTTGATTAATTATGTAGTTTTTCCTATGAAAAGCCAATGACCTATGATGAAAATAATTGCTGAAGAAAAGATGATTTACAGGAATTCAAAAATAGTTTTAACAATGAAACAGATTGATTGATAATGTTTTTATTTTCTAAACTCTTGAAACAGTATTGAGCACTATAGCCAATAATATTTGAAGTGTAGATTTTTAGAAGAATACTTTATATTTAGTAAATTATATACTTTATCTCAATTTTAAAACTCTAGCAATTGGTTTTATATTCGCCCAAGGTGAAATCCTAAGTAGCATGCAGATAGAGATATGATTTAGGCACTGTTGATTAATTTTGAGCCTTCCATTATTTTTTTTCATCTCTCAGTTATTTACCATTAGCACCCACTTTGAGCCCTTTTATTGTGGAAATAATTGGAAATTGATTGCTCTTTTTGGTACTCATAAAGTTATGACCTTAAGCCCAAAAAGATACCACCTACCCTTTCAAGAGAGTAAGTGGTACATGGAAAAATCCTGAAGGAAGGGAGGCTAAAAAAATGATGAAAATAAAGATGAATGAAGCCAAAAATGCTCAACCCCTCAGAAAAATGAAAAACAAAAGGATTAAAATGATTCAAGTTTGGGGGAGTTGACATTGAAAAAAAAAAAGAAAAAAATAGAAGAAAAATAGAAAAAGGAAAAAGAAGGAAAGTTGAACTAAAAAGTAGAGAAGTAGGAGAGTTATGCTTTACACTGTGTATTACTTATTCTCTTATACTTTGTATATCCCTTATCCCTTTTCTTTTTTTACCTTTAACCCTTGGCCCCATTACAAGGGGAAAAAGACATATTGATCTCTATTTATATGTTGCTTACATTAGTGGAGGGAGGATATAGGATTAAGCATATGGAGTTGTAAATTTGAGGTCTGGTTATATAGTTTAATAAATATAGAATTGATTTTAAATATTTGCATGGGAATTTTGTTGGCTACTCACACACACATATGTCAAGGGTCTAAGAAAATGAATTATTATCTTTCGAACTTAAAACTTGTTAGAATTGTTTTGCCTTCTTGTTTATTATCTTATTCTATGCAATTATTGAGGATTGATATTTGGCTTTCAAGATAAATTACAGAGAGTGGTCAACTTGCATTTTTTGTGGAGTTTTACTTTTGCTAGAAGGCGAGCAAAATCTTAAGTTTGGGAATGTGATAACTCTATTTTATAGAGTTATTTAACTTATATTTTTATTAATAAATTGAGTAAAATAAATAGTTTTTAAGTCTTTTTCAGATTTATTTAGTCTCTTTAATTGTTTAGTTTAATTTTATAGGGAATTAGTTTTTTTTTAGGATTTATCTTATGTTTTATAATTTGTTGTGTTTATTTAGTTTAGTTTAATTTAAGATATTTAATTTAACTTTTATTAGAATTTATTTTGGTTAGTTTCTTTTAGAATTTAAATTAAGATTAGGATTTGAAAAAAAAAGTAATCTTTATATTGTATTATTTTTTTTTTGGATGTCTTTTATTTTGAATTAAGATTTGGAAGATTTAAGAGAAGGTGACCACACGTAACACGAAAAAGGAGAAGATGGAAGGAAATTTGGAGATTGGGATTCATTCATTCATTTATCCTCTTAATCTTTTCTCCTGTTTAATTTTTTTTAGTTTTGATGGAAAAACTCATGGATATTATTGTGGATATTTTATGTATCATGAGTAGCTAAATTCATTTTTGTTAGGAAGAAGTTGTAGCTTTTCTTGAATACTATGAATTGAGTTTTCAATTAATTTGAGTTTATTTAATTATCTTATAGAGTAATTATTTCTGTGTCTATTGGTTTTTCAAACTGATCACTTGAAAATTGATTTAGGGTTCATATACAGAATTGAAAAATTCATATATTGAATGTTCCTATTGAAATAATTGCTATAAGTATATTTGATCTAGGAATAGATAGATTTCTTGTATGGTGTTGATAGAATTCACCGATACTTATTGTCTGTGCCTAATTTGATTGGTCGAAGGAATTAGAGAATTTGATTAGGTTCAGAGTATTGATTCACCAAGAATTATGTTTTAATTAGAATTGAGAATTCTACCATCAATATAGAATTAAAGACTTAAATTAAATTGAAAACTCATTCATTGTTGAATAGGTTAGTGAAATCGGATCCCTAACGCTTTGATAATTTGCAGATTTTAAATACTTTCATTAGTTTGATTGTGTGACTTTTTCATTAATCATTAGTAATTTAGTTTATTTTAGATAAATTAATTTAGGCTAGTTCAGTTTAATCTTTCATTAAAAATCGATCGTCTAGGTAGTATAGAAATAGCGAAATTGGTACTTGACTACTATAATTCTCATAGGATCGATTCTCTATTCACCTTCTATATTACTTGTTGACTTTGTACACTTGCCGATAGCATTTTAGACCAACAAGTTTTTGCATCTTCCCCTTAACCAAAAGAAACTTAGCTACTCATGATACATAAAATATCTACAATAATATACATGAGTTTTTCCACCAAAACTAAAAGAAAATTAAAAAGGAGAAAAGATGAAGAGGATGAATGAATGAAAGAATCCCAATCTCCAAAGCCCCTTCCGTCTTCTCCTTTTTTTCTGTTGCGTGCGGCCACCTTCTCTTAAATCTTCCAAATCCTAATTCAAAATAAAAGACATCTAAAAAAATTTAATAATAATAAAATATAAAGATTATTTTTTTCAAATCCAAATCTTAATTTAAGTTCTAAAAAAACTAACCAAAATAAATTCTAATAAAAGTTAAATTAAATATCCTAAATTAAACTAAACTAAATAAACAAAATAAATTATAAAACATAAGATAAATCCTAAAAAAAACTAATTCCCTATAAAATTAAACTAAACAATTAAAAAGACTAAATAAAATTGAAAAAGACTTAAAACCATTTATTTTACTCAATTTATTAATAAAAATATAGGTTAAATATCTCCATAAAATAGAGTTATCACATTAAAAACTTGTTTGTTTGAAATGCTATCAACGAGTATACTAAGTCAGCAAATAATATAGAAGGTGAATAGAGTGTCGATCCCACAAGGATTATAGCAATCAAGTGCCAATTTCGCTATTTTTATACTATCAAGACGATTGAATTTTAATGAAAGATCAACTAAACTAACCTAAATTAATTTATCTAAAATAAAATAAATTACTAATGATTAATGAAAAAGTCACACAATTAAACAAGGAAAAATACTTAGAATCTACAAGTTATCAAAGCGTTAGGGATCTGATTTTACTAATTAACCAACCCAACTATGATCTGAATCTTTTATTTTAATCTAAGTTATTAATTTCTATATTAACGGTTAAATTCTCAATTTTAGTTAAAACTCAATCCCTTAGCGAATTAACTCTATCAACCTAATTAAACTTCCTAATTCCTTAGACCGATTTAATCAAGAAAAGGCAATAAGAACAATTGAATTCAGGCACAACCACATAAACAATTTATCTATTCCTAGATTAAATTAATTTGTGGTATTTATTTCAATAGTCATGTTCATGTATGAATTTTTCAATTTCCTACACAAACCCTAATTCAATTCTCAAGTGCCCAATTTGAGAAAGTGGTAAGTACAGAAATAATTACTTAATAAGAAAATAGACTTAGATTAACATAAGAAAACTCAAATCATAGCATTTAAGAGAAGCTATATCTTCTCCCTAACAGAAAGAATTTAGCTACTCATGGCAAATAGAACATCAACAATATCGAAATCCATTAGTTTTGCCATTAAACTAAAAAAAGACTAAAAAGAAAAGAAAAGATGAAGAAGATGAATGAAGATGATGTGAATGAAAAATCTCCAAAAGCCCTCCTCTCGTCCATTGTGCGGCGTCTCTCCTTTATCTTCACAAATCTCATTCAAAATAAAAGAATCAAATCAAAATAAAATAAGAAAAGAATAAAATATAAAAATTACTTTTTTTCAAATCCTCATCTTAAATTAAATTCTAAAAGAACCTAATCAAAATAAATTCTAGTAAAAGTTAAATCAACTATCCTAAACTAAATCAAACTAAATAACCATAATAAATTATAAATCCTAAAGAAAAACTAATTCATTATAAAATTAAACTAAACAATTAAAAAGACTAAATAAATTCAGAAAAAGACTTAAAAATAATTTATTTTACACAATTTTTCAATAAAAATATAGGTTAAATAACTCTATAAAATAGAGTTATCACAGTTCCAAACTTAAGATTTTGCTCGCCCTCGAGCAAAAGTAAAACTCCACAAAAATGCAAGTTGACCACTCTCTGTAATTCATCCTAAAAGCCAAACATCAATCCTCAATAATTTTATAGAATAAGGTGATAAACAAGAAATTAAAACAATTCTAACAAGTTCTAAGTTCAAAAGATAATAATTCATTTTCTCAGACCCTTAAAATATGTGTATGAGTAGCCAACAAAATTCTCATGCAAATATTTAAAATCAATTCTATATTTATTATATAACGAAACCTAAACTTTAGAACTCATATGCTTAATCTTCTATCCTCCCTCCACAACATGTAAATAGAGATCAATAGGTCTTTTTATGCTTATAATGGGGCCAAGGGTTAAAGGTAAAAGAAGAAAGGGAATAAGAAATATACAAAGTATGAGAGAATAAATAATACATCGTGTAAAACATAACTCTCCTACTTCTCTACTTTTTAGTTCAACTTTCCTTCTTTTTCCTTTTCCTATTTTCTTTTCTTTTTTTCTTTTTTTTTAATGTCAACTCCCCAAACTTTAATCATTTTAATCCACTTTTTTTTTCTTTTTCATTTTTGTTTTTCTAAGGGGTTGAGCATTTTTGGCTTTATTCATCTTTATTTTTATCATTTTTTTTCAGTCTCCCTTCCTTCAGGATTTTTCTATGTACCACTTACTCTCTTGAAAGGGTAGCAATTTCTTTTTGGGCCTAAGGTGTATACATATATAGGTACCAAAAAGAAAATTTAATTTCCAATTATTTCCACAATAAAAAGGCTCAAAGTGGGTACTAGTGGTAAATAACTGAGAGAAAATAAATAAGTCTAAAGCTGAAATTAAATCAAACAATGCCTAAATCATTTCTCTTATTTATCTGCTACTACGATTTCGCCTTGGGAGAATATAAAATCAAGTTCTAGAGTTCTAAAATTGAGATAAAGTATATAATTCAATAAACATAATTTTTTTTCTAAAAATCTACACTTCAAATATTACTGGCTACAATGCTCAATAATTTTTCAAGAGTTAAGAAAATAAAATATTATCAATCAATCTTTTCCATTGCTAAAACTTATCTTTAATTTCCTATAAATCATCTTTCCTATAGCAATTAATTTTCATCATAGGTCCTTGGCTTTTCATAGGAAAAACTACAAAATTAATCAACAATTTTCAAATATTTCCAAAAGGATATTCAAAGGCAAATAAAATTTAAGTTTTTCCATTTAAAAACAAAAATTGAATTACAAAAAAGTTCTCCAATCCAAAACCAAATTCACCAAACAATTTTTAGCAAAAATTTAAAATTTTGGTCAATTTTGAAATAATGTTTTCCTACCCCCAAACTTAAAATGAAGCATTGTCCTCAATGCTTTAAACTGCTTTTCAAAAGTAAAGATGGCCAGAACTTGAGAACTTATTTAGTCTTCAATTAAAATTGAGTAAATCAACAATCAACAACTATACTAAGACAAAGTAAGGCACAAAACTCTTTAATCCATAAATTTCCTATTTGTAATTCAAGTAGTCCAACCCAACTTTGCATAGAGTACAGTCTCTAATTCATGAACAATGACTAGGAGTATGCTTCACACTTGACCATTATTCCTAAATACTTTGAATAGCAAAACAGCATGGCTACCAATTCCATAATTGAGACAAATCATATCAATAGCATATAAGCATGGGTACTAAACCACTCAGCAAAATTATATCATCAATAACAATGCCAAAATTCAACAACAATTCAAATAGAAAGTACCCTGTAAATCATTAGCACTCACAGCAATTCAAAGTAGCAAAACTTCTAAAATTCAGAACCACAATTTCATATACTCAATGCTGAAGTTCCTCAATGCTCTATGTTCAGTCCAAAATAAGCAATTTAATCAATCAACTCTTAATTCAAAGCTCATCAATACACAAGGTAGGTTGTAATACAAGCAAAACCATTAACAAGTCAATCACAACATCAATGGAAGTAAAAAGTTATTGACCTTGATTGCTGCTATACCCAAAGTGATAAATCAAACCTTCAACCCAAGCAATTTCAAACCAAAGAGAAAATTTCAGTTATGGCGTGATGGGTTACAGTGTTAATGGAGAATAAGGGGGAGGAGATATGATGGCTGATGACAAGTGAGGTAGAAAGGGGTGTGGTGGCTGAGATTTACGATGTGGGTGTTGCAAAGTGGAGAAAACGATAGCGATGGTTGTGAGTTTCGAGGACAACTGAATGATGGGGGATGGCTACTAGATTGTGACTGAGGCGTGTAGGTGTTATACAAAGGTTGCGGTGTCGATGGTGCCTGGAGAGTGGCGGATTTCCGAGGTCGATGATGGCGGACTGTGAATAGGGGAGAAAATGGTTTGGATGTTGTGGGGTTGAATGGTGCTAGGTTTGGATTAATGAAGGAAGGTGGCCGATGGAGATTAGTGGCTGAGGGAGGAAGGGACGACATGGTGGCTATGAAGGAGGTTAAAGATGGTGATGGTGATGGTTAAGGCTCAAATGATGGAAAACATGAGAGAAGGGTTGAGTTCCTATGTCTATTAGGGACTTAAGTGCAAAAGAAAGATGGGCTTGCTATCCTTATCACCATTCACAAGGGCTAAATGAAAATATTTAAAAAGAACCAAAGTTGAAAATAAATAAATAAAAAAATAAAAAAAAATTTATAACTTCAACATAAATTGGATGCTTAGGCATCCAATTTGGATGCTAAATTGGATGCCGTAGCATCCAATTTCTAGTTTCATGCACTGTGGTATGCTGAAGCTTTTTTTTTTTTTACTTCTAAGAATTTTTGGATGCCCTGGCATTCATTCTCTGGTTTTTCTGTAGCAAGAATTTGTTTTTTTCCAAAATGAATCAATGCCAAGGCATTAGATATAGATGTTGTAGCATTTAATCCCTGATATCATCATACTGTAATATCCACATTTATTCTCCAAAATTCATGAAATTCACCAAAAATATAGACTTACCTCATCTTCTTTTTGAATTTTTACTATTTTCTTTTTGCAAAATAGGTCCCCCAACACTTATGAATGTGACAACTCCATTTTCATCAATCATGCTCATCAGTGATCTTTTCAATTACCTGCAAAATAGTTCAAGTCCTCAAAAAAATGTAATAAAATCAAAAAGAAAATCAAACACCACATAACCAAAAACAAAATAAATATAAAAGCTAAATATTAAAAATTGGGTTACCTCCCAACAAGCGCTTAGTTATAGTCTTTAGCTTGACTCTTCCAGTCTTCACGTCTGATCAATGAGATTCGAGGAGAGCTTCTCTCCATTGACCTTTCCCATAGAATTATGCTTCACCAAAGCTAGTGCTTTCCCATTCTTCAAAGCCACATCTTTCAATGTGAAATTTAATCTCCATTTAGGTTGGACCATCAAGTTGCATTCATCTTCCATGTACATTTTGCATTGCAACTCATTGGACTTGCCCCTTTCATGTCTTTTATGGCATCATCTATCTTCGACTTATGTTTCCTCAAAACTCTTAAAAGTTTTTCTTCTTCAGCCTGTGTCAGTTCAGCACTTATAATAATAGGAAACATGTTATTTTCACCAAGAAACATATATTTAAGATGAAGGGGAAGGAGTTTTAAATCAAGTTTTAGATCTTTACTTACCTCATCCTTTTCAAATTTTCAACATCACTTTCTTGGCCAAGCGATTAACAAGGCAAGGCCTCTAATAGTTGAATACAACCCCTAAGCTTGGACTCACTCTCAAGTTTTTCATCTTTTCAAATTTCAAATGAATTACATAAAACAGACTTAAGAAGAGGTTTAGGAGCATACCTGTGAGATACCTCAGTGATATGAGAATCTGTGGCATCGATTCTAAGACATTGATTGTTGTCCTCCATAGGGAATTTCATAACTTCAAATACATTAAAAGTCATATTCTCATCGTTCACTTGAAGCATGAGTTCACCTTTTTCCACATCTATCAATGCTCGACTCGTTGCCAAAAATGGTCTTCCTAAAATAAGTGGGATATTCCGATCTTCGTCCATGTCTAACACAACAAAGTCAACAGGGAAGATAAATTTATAAATTTTCACAAGCACATCCTCCACAATACCATAAGGATGCTTAATTGATTGATCGACCAACTTTAGTGATATTATCGTGGCCTTAACTTCCCCAATCCTAAGCTGATGAAATATAGACGACGACATCAAGTTGATGCTAGCTCCTAGATCACAAAGAGCTTTTTCAACAACTAAATTTCCCATTTTGCAAGGTATGTAAAAGCTACCTGGATCATTAAGCTTTGAAGGCTACTTTTTCTGAAGTATGGCACTGCACTCTTCATTTAACATCATTGTCTCATCTTCTGAAAGCTTTCTCTTCTTATAGATAGGATCTCTTTCAGAAATTTGGCATATACTCAATTGCCTCAAAGAAATGAAAGGTTGATTCACAACTTCTTAAAGATATCAAGGAATCATAAAAATTGCCTATCTTGAGTCGGTTTCTTCAAATACTGAGGATAAGGAACTTTTTGGTATGGTGAAGGCTCATATGGCTTATCCCAATCCGGTTCCTTCTTTTTTCTCCTTCCCCTAGGACAGTTCTCCTCAAATTGATATTTTTTCTGTTCACCATTACTCAAGTCATCATCATTGGGATCATGTGCCTCAACAATATTTTCAGGTGGAAGTTTAGCTACTGGTTCAATTTTATCCTCCTTAAGAAGTGGCTCAAGTGTTTTACCACTTCTCAAGGATATTGCATTACAATGCTACTTGGGATTTGTCTCTGTGTTACCTGATAAATTTCCATAAATCTTTTTAGCTAAGTGCTTAGCTATCTATCCCACCTGGTTTTCTAGACTCTTTATTGCAGCATCCTAATTTTTGAAGTTCGCCCTTGTCTCTGCTATAAAATCTATAGTGTGTTAGGCTAGCTTCTCAATAGCGTGTTTCCATCTAGAAGATTTCTAAGGAGCTCTCTGAACATGAGGAGGTTGGTATAGTGGCACTGAAAGCCTAGGTGCACCTTGCTAATTCCATGAGAAGTTGGGGTGATTACGTCACCCTAGGTGGTATGTGTTGGAATATGGATTATTTTGGGGTCGTTGGGGCTGGCCCATATAATTAATCTACTCTGTGCGTGCACTAGCCTCACATGCCCCATTCAAATGATTACCTCCATAGAAATCACATACAAGATGTGGAGAATTCACGGCTTCTATTTGCATAGTATTAAACCTCTATGTCAATGCAACCATTTGCTGAGATAATGCCTTCACAACATCAAAAGTATCAACTTCTAACACTTGTCTCCTTGGAATAGCTCTATTTCTCAGGATAGGATAAATATCTGCCACCATCGTCTCAATTAATTGAAATGCTTTATCTAGGGTCTTACCTCTCAATGAACTTCTTGCAGCTGCATTAATCATAACTCGCGATGATTCATCCAACCAACTATAAAAGGTATGTATCTGCATCCAATCTAAGATGGAATGATGTGGACAACTCCTCAACAGATCTTTGAACCGTTCCATGCATCATATAGGGATTCTCCATCAAGTTGATAGAATGAGGTAATATCACTCCTCACTTTAGCAGTCTTTGATGGTGGAAAATACTTAGTAAGGAACTTATTTTTAAATTCTACCTATTTAGTAATACTGCCTTGAGGTTACGAATGTAATCAGCACTTGGCTTTATCCCTTAGTGAGAATGGGAAAAGCCTCAATCGAACGGCATCATCATTGGGCCTTTCACTTTAATTGTATCATACAGTTTGAGGAAGTGATTGATATGGACATTTGGATCTTCTAATGGGCTTCCTCTAAACTGTTCTTGTTGAACCAATTGCAGAAGTGCTAGCTTGATCTCAAAATTATTTGCCTGAATTGGAGGTTTGACAATGCTTGTAGGACACCCATCAATCATAGGTGCAAGATGTTCTCCTATTGTCCGTCTAACAACACCTCCATGATTTGCAGCATTACCCTGATTCGCCACAATATCGATACTCTATGGTTTTCCTCAGCCATTGTTAATGGTTGACTAGTTGCGGCTATCTGAGCTCTTTTTCTCTCCCTTGCTTGCTTTCGATTTAAGTGTGTTGTTTATTCTATTTCCAAATCAAAAAGAAGTGACTTTGGACCAGTGGTACCTCACATAAACTAGAAATAAAGAAAAAACTAGCGAAAAAAATAAATAAATAACTAAAATAAACAAAATACTAAATAAAAGAAAAATACTGAAAATTAAAACAAAAATAAATTAAATAAATTAAAACAAAATAAAGTAAGATAAAGAAGAAAACAAAGTGTCTAAATTAGTATAGTTATAGATACTCCAGATATTGACTAACAACAATAATCTCCGACAACGGCACCAAAAACTTGTTGATATGAAATGGTATCGGCAAGTGTACCGAATTAACAAGTAATATAGAAGGTGAATAGAGTGTCGATCCCATGAGGATTATAATAGTCAAGTAACAATTTTGCTATTTCTATACTATCTAGACGATCGATTTTTAATGAAAGAATAAATTAAACTAGCCTAAATTAATTTATCTAAAATAAACTAAATTACTAATGATTAATGAAAAAGTTACACAATTAAATAAGGGAAAATATTTAGAATCTGCAAGTTATCAAAGTGTTAGGGATCTGATTTTACTAACCTATCAAACTATGATCTGAATCTTTTAATTTAATCTAAGTTCTCAATTTCTATATTAATGGTTAAATTCTCAATTCTAGTTAAAACTCAATCTCTTAGTGAATTAACTCTCTTAGCCTAATTAAATTCCTAATTCCTTAGACCAATTTAATCAAGAAAAGGCAATAAAAACAACTGAATTCAGGCACAACCACATAAACAATTTATCTATTATTAGATTAAATTAATTTGTGGTAATTATTTCAACAGTCATATTCATATATGAATTTTTCAATCTTTACACAAACCCTAATTCAATTCTCAAGTGGCTAATTTGAGAAAGTGGTAAACACAGAAATAATTACTTAATAGGAAAATAAACTTATATTGACATAAGAAAACTCAAATCATAGCATTCAAGAGAAGCTACATCTTCCCCCTAACAAAAAGAATTTAGCTACTCATGGCAAATAGAACATCAACAATATCAAAATCCATGAGTTTTGCCATTAAACTAAAAAAAGACTAAAAAGAAAAGAAAAGATGAAGAAGATGAATGAAGATGATGTGAATGAAAAATCTCCAAAAGGCCTCCTCCCGTTCACTGTGCGGCGTATCTCCTTTATCTTCACAAATCTCATTCAAAATAAAAGAATCAAATCAAAAAAAGAATAAAATATAAAAATTATTTTTTTAAATCCTAATCTTAAATTAAATTCTAAAAGAAACTAATCAAAATAAATTCTAGTAAAAGGTAAATTAACTATCCTAAACTAAATCAAACTAGATAACCATAATAAATTATAAATCTTAAGATAAATCCTAAAGAAAAACTAATTCCTTATAAAATTGAACTAAACAATTAAAAAGACTAAATAAATTCAAAAAAAGACTTAAAATAATTTATTTTACACAATTTAGCAATAAAAATATAGGTTAAATAACTCTATAAAATAGAGTTATCACTTGCCACTTCTAAGCCTCACATTTTCTTTCCTACACCACGAAAATATTTCCTCCACGAGAAACATTCCATAAAATTAACTTTACGTAATATCCGAAAATCACGGATTTTCAGGTATTACATTAAATTAAACATTAATTAAGTTTTTCAAGATGAAAAATGCTTTTTAACCCTTAAAAAAATACATGGTAAACTATTTAGTCCCTGAAATATCATAATAACTATTTAGTCCTCATAATATCTAAAATGTCAATTTGTTAGTCCAATTGTCAATGAGCTCTATTATTTCTTATCGAGCTATTGGAAATGCCACATCTATTGCTAACTTGGCATATTAACTACTAACTAGATGCTCTGGCCAATTAAAAAAGTTTTAATCCCTGAAAAGAATTCTTGGATAAACTATTTCTCTAAAAGATCATGATTTTCCATATTTAGCTCCTAAAAGATCTTAAATTTGATCTTATTAGCCCTTCAACCATTGAGCTCCAACATTCCTTAAAAAGTTGTTTGGTTTGATTCTTAGAGATAATATGTTCCCATGTTTGATTCGAGATTTAAAAAAAAAAGAAAAATAGATTATTTCTAAGGATATTGCAACATTTTTAAGAATTAAAAATTCTCACAAAATCCCTAATTTTCAATCCCATGTGGATAAGAATGTTTTTTACTGCTAATTTATCAAACTTTAGTTTTACAATCAAGCTCTCAACTAGGGGTGTCAATATGGGTGTCACACCCAAAATGTAATTTGCTTTGCACTTCTAAAAATAAAATTTAGTTTTAAAAAATGAAAATTTATATTTAAAGGATTTACCACCAAAAGTTTTACGTTTTAGAAAACACTTTAAAGGAAAAAAAAAATTGTTGAAAAAGATTACGCATAGTTTGCAAAATGCATCGGAAGTCGAATTTGCAAGGGAGAATTGATACTTTCTTAATATGTGCGCTTGCGCTTATACTTTTCACAAACAAGTTATATAGTGATGAACGAGTGTCAATCACACAGGAGTTTGACACTAAAATTTGTTAAGCATTAATTTCACCCCCTTTAACTTTGGTTGAGCAAGACAAAATAGAGGATTACTAATTTAAATAAAGCTTGACAGCAGAAGTGTAGAAAAGTAGAGATTTAAGATCGGAACTATCAATGTAATGGACTCACGATTCTTAATCCCCCTAATACTTCATAAAGCTTAATTACCCCTCTTAATTTTACCTTCAATGGTGATATACGTTAGCCTAGGATTCACATGACGCTTTTTTTTTTAACCAATTAATCCATGATTCCTTATGTGATTACTTGGTCAATCCAATTCACAATCCCTTATTAGGCTATGTGAGGCTAATGAGTATATTGCTATCTCATTTGCTAAACTATGCACTAACTTTTAAGTTTCTAGTTCTCACACAATTCAACCCGTAGTCTCATTCTCACTTTCCTTTCCCATGTAAGTAAAACTTTTCTTTGTTTGGATCTTGATTTTCATGATTCACACAATAATTCATAAACATACCTGGGTCCATGTCTGCAAATGCGAGTCTCTTTATTTCCTCTGAATTTCTGCCTTTAGATCTCCTTAATGATCAGGAGGGAAAAACAGTAACCGTTCTTCTACTTTTCAGAACAACGTTCTTTTCATCAATTACTGTTACTTTTAAACTTGAAATCAGAGTAAAAAGGGATAAATTACCTTTTGACCCTTATAAAGTTTTTAATTACGTAATAGTCTCTCAACCATCACAAGAAAGTCCTAATATATTAAAAACTTATCATTTAGGTCCTTCAATGTTATATTATGTGAATTTAATAATTAATACTATTAAACTAAATTACATGGGCCATATATTAGAAAATAATCTAACTTCCCAAGATTAACAAGAACAATAAATCATTTCAATAAAGGGCTAGATCATTAGAAATCATTAAGCAAGAGTTGAGTAAACACACACACACATATATATACATATCTTTAATTACAAAAGAAAACACTAATCCATATTAGGATTCATAAGAGATTTAGTAACTCCTTACATCAAGAAAAGAACAAAATGCAACAGAAAAAACTGAAAGACATGATGTTTACCAAAAGAATACTAGAAAATAATTTTTTAAAAAAAAAATCTAAAACCATCAAAGAAAACGCAGAGAAAAGCTTCAAACTATGAGAGAGCAAGGTTTGCCTTCCAATTCTGAACTGTAGCTGCCATCCTCTCTCTTCCAACCACCACGAATAAGCCTTCTTTCATGCCATTTCGCTATTTAAACCGTAGGTCATCTGCTGTCATTAATTTGAGGGCTCAAGCACTCATTCTGGGAGCATGGGCGTGTGGGAGGCATAAAAGATAAGTGCTGAGAAATGATTGGGCTCTTAAGCGCCAATGTGGGCACCTAGTAACTTTTGTTTTAGGGGTATGGGTACTTACTAGACAACAAAAACAGGCTTCTTCGCAACTTTTGACTCCACTTTGACTTTCTCTTCCTTATAACTTCATTGGCTTTGCTTCATGTATGATTTAAACTCCAATTTCCCTTGTCTAAGCCTGCAAAATTGTGTTTGTCTCAAAAATCATGTTTATTGGGCTATGTACATATATATTCACATTTGTCAGTAATTCCTATGAAGTAGCCCTAAAAATAGACAAATATATATATCAAGCTAAGGCCAAAAGCCCACAAAATAAGATGAATGCATAAGAGTTATCTAGAATGTGTTAAATATCCCACAATAATTATCCTAGTTTCCTTTCACATATAAAAGGAACAAAACAATAATGAATTTTTTTTTTATAAGGAAGGACTCGACCTAAATAGGGTTTAGAGCCTATGTATCCAAATCCATTAAACAACACCAAAATTTACTGGAGGGACACAGCGGTCCTACACGACAACCTAGATGAAACGCAATTTTTCTTATTTATTATTTATTTCCTCCTTTTTAAGCCATAAATTTTTTTGTTATCATCATTCTACATTTAGAAAAAAATTCCCTCTACAAGTTATTTGAGAATAGCTAAAAATAAACTGAAATTCATATTAAAATTCATTCAAAAGGACTAAAAAGAAAACTTAAAATTCAAATAATAATATAAAAAAGACCTAAGTGCAAAGAAACTTAAAATCTAAGAGTCCATTCACAAATTAATTTACCCCAAAATAGAGATTAAAACTAAAAATAAAAATAAAACAATGGGATTAAACTAAATATAAAGCATTGGACTAAAAGGGAAGAAAACGTTAAAAAAAAAAAAGGGTCAAAGCATAAGTTGGACAAAAGTTGGAGCTCAAACATGTAATTTTTACCAAAAATGCAAAAATAAAGTTTCTTTTTCATTTCAAATGCTCTGTTTCCGAGCTCTTCCTTTAGTCCACTTGGGTGCTCAATATAGAGTCTGTGTTGGGAGAAATGTGTGTGGTTGGGTGCCACAGGTAAGGGGTGGCTCAGAGGATGGTCTTGTGGGGTTTCTAATCGGTGAAGGTGCTATGTAGGGAGAGAATGGGTTACGTATGTCGTGAGGGAAGCTGGAAATGGTGTGCTTCATCATGTTTGTTTGATGAAGCAAATAAGTAATTAAGAGGGTGAGAGCACTACAAAAAAACTATAATTTAATGTCATTTATTTTGAACTATTAGCATCAGTTATGTCTGACGTTAAGGGGTCTAGCGTCAGTTACCATGGCTGACGCCAGGCTCAGTGTCGCGACAAATATAGCGTCAGTTATAGCAACTGTCGGAATGACTAACATTAGATTGAATATTTAGTGATAGTTACAACTAACACTAAATTATGACAAAAAAATATGAAATTTTACTTTTAGTGTAATTTACAACTGACATTAGTTAACATCATTTTTAAATGACTCCAAATATAACGTCATTTATAACTGACGCAAGGTTTAATTTCAGTTGTAACTAACGCTATTATTAAGCATTTATTTTTATTTTTTTTGCATCAGTTAGAATTGAGATTAAACTTGACGTCAATCTCAACTAATGCTGATATTAGGTTTATATATCCTTGTTTATTAGATTTTTCTTTTTTTTTCCATTATACAATGGTCTAAATTACAATCCTCATACATAATTAGCAAATTCTCAAGGAATAAGTCTCAAACAAATATAAAATTGATAATAAAACTATCTTATACAATATCCAATATGAAATATATACTAAGTCTCAACAAATATGACATATTGCTTAATAGGTCAATATACAATAATCAAAATATACAAATTATGACAAGCTCTATAAGATATTTTACTTGCTAGTAGTTCTTTCTTTACATTTCTCTCATCTGGAACTTGTAAACATATCCACCTGCAACTTAAGCAACCAGTCAATACACAAAACCACATAAGTTTCAACTATTAACAATTTAACATTCACAGAATTATTCTTAAATGCCTCTAAAATTGCTTTGAGGGGTCTTAGTATGACCATAAAAAATGAAGGCCACACCATGATTATACCTCAGTGAAGTAATTCTACAAAAAAAACCAGGTCAGTGAAGTCCAAGTTATCAAAATGAGGCTTAGATGGACTAAATTCAAACTGGACAAGAACACACGATTTTGCAGACAATTGACAACCAAAGTATAGCATAATATTAAAATAGAAATATTCTTACACTCTAGACATGTGTTAAATATATTTTACTCCCTTCTTGGGGTGAGAGTACATGTGGCTGCAGGAAAGATAAAATAAAGTACTACTGCCATACCTACAATTATATGGTCCTTTCCCGTATGTATTTGAGCCAAAGCCATATTCTACAAAATAAAGTTAAACAAATTAAGTTCAAAATCACACATCAATTCGAAACAAAAATGAACTCTTGAACAAGCTATAAAATTAACAATAACATTGATTATTTCTTTTGTAGTCCAGGACAATATGATTCATAAGAATTATTTGATTTTATTTCTTTTGTAATCCAGGACAATATGATCCATAAGACTGAACTACCTTAATAGGATTTGCAGTTCAGAAATTTTCTACATAACCATAATAGACTGTAGCTACTTTTCTTGATGCTCTTTCTTTTCTTGGAAGGAGCATGCAGTCTATTGAGAATTGCTCTTCAAGTTCTTCTGGTGAGGGCAATGAACTCTGTTTTCCGTACTTCTGATGACATGAATTCCCAAATCACATGAAAAGAATCATGTGAGAAAGGCAGGCATTTAAGACCACTAAGAATCTATGAGGACATAATACTAAAAACAAGCTGCTAAATATAAAATTTTACAGTAAAAAGCCAATAGCTGTCTACAAAATATTTAACTTTACACATCAGTATAATAATTCTGTGCTACAAAGTAACATGAAAACACTTAAGACTTGGCATTCAAAATTAATCTCATATCATAGACCAAAAAAGTTAAAAAAAATACTTCTGTTATTATACTTCTCGTGTATATTTTTAGCTTGCATATGGTTGGACTTGGACAGGACATAAAATTGCTTACCTATAACAACTGGCCCTCTAGGTGATTAAATCAGACCCAAGAGCACTCCACACCAAATTCCAAGAACCATTATGCTTCAACTTCACAGACAGGAATGTAAAATGCATCATCACTCAACAATTGTACAATGAAAACAGAGAAGAAAGTTCAGCTCAGGTTTTAGTTGCTTACTAACTGGAATTTCCAATATAATCCATAATTCAGACCCAAAATTACGCCACTTCGGACCAGAGAGGATTCAATCAGTACAGATCTTGAAAATTTATACAGTTAAAAACTGTTAAAAAGCTATTATAAAAAAGATTTGGGTAGAATCAATCATTCACCATCTAACAACTAATAATATTTGAACGTACCTTAGCCAGCAGTATTATAAGATACCATACAAAAAATAACATTTACTTACAATATAAAGCCACAAATATCAATCATAGGAGGCATGGCTTCTATATAGTAGAAGCCAGATAAGAGTTGCTTACTTGAGCCATCCCTCCGTCAAGGTTCACAAATCTAGAATAAGCATTCCAATCATTACCATGCCCATCATAACCTGGAGAAAGATATCCCAATTGCATCACCATGCCATTTTCCAAAAGAAAGAGAAAATTATTGAGTCAAAAATATTCTACGAGATTTGCTAATATCTTTGTATAACTATCTAAGAAAAATGTTTATTTGTATGAACTTTCCTGTTTTTCTTTGCATTCCCACACCGAATGAATGTTAATTTGTAGGATTTCACTTCAGAAGTATATATATATATATATGCCATTTGTAATCACATCAATGAAACTGTAAGCATTCTAAGATGAGTATAAAAATGAACAATATGGTGTTGAACAGGAAAATTATTGAGTCAAAAAATTTTCTACAAGAAAAACATCGACATATTTGGGTTTTTTAACAAAGAAAATGCATAACAAAGGCTGAGCGAAGCGATAAAAAAATCAGACCTCCTCACAGAACTGAGGTTGAGTGTCTGCGACGGTCGATGGTGAGACGGAGACCTGAGCCTGAGAAGACGATGACAATAGAGGTGAGAATCAGAGAAGACGATGGAGATGATCATGATCAGGCGATGGAGATGTCCAGAGAAGACGATGGAGATGATAATTGGGCAAAGGAGATGACAATCAGAGAAGACGAAGAGATTGGCGATGATTATCAGCTGATGCCGCTTCAATGGAGATGAGAATCTCAGAGAAGCATGAAGATCATATGACGGGAGATGGTGAGAATTTGGCAATTAAAAAATTATCAAAATATTTTTAAATAAATATTTTAACGTCAGTTATGATTGATATTAAGAAATTGATATTAAATATTTAAAAAAATTATATTTTACATATTTTACGTCAGTTATTATTAACTTACACTAGATAATGTTAGATTTTTATTTTATTTTATTTTATTTTTTTGTAGTGGGGGTGTCATGGCAATCCCATGCTTCATCGTGTTTGCTTTAAAATCTAGTCTTACAAGGTTCACCTTTCAATTTCAAGTCTCAGCCGTTACTCCCCAACCTCCTGAATGACTTTAAAAAGTGGTCATTTCACTACTTAAACCCTAAGTCGTGTTTTAAGTAATTTGAGCACTTAATCGCTCAACCTTTGGCGCCATGGCGCACGAATGGTAGAAACAAAGGGTGCTAAAAACTCTGGGCGCTGTGGTGCATGCTTGGCTGAGAGCATGCTGAGTCTTTAAATTTGAGTGCTTCAACACTCCATTTGAGTGCTTAGGCACGTGGTATGGTTTTAGATTTAAGACTTAAAGAGTTTAGGCACATGGTAGGCTGAGAGAACAACTTCCTTTTCTACTCTTTTGATTCATCTTGGCTTCCTTTAGTCAGAATTTCTTTGGCATTGTGTCTTCTGAGATTTAAACTCTTAACTTTCATAATCTAAATTTGCAAAAACAAAAAATTTTAATGAGCCTATAATTTTGGATCAAAATTGTGTTCATTGTGTCAATCTGGGCTCTGTACAGTATAAATTCACAAGTGTCAGAATTTCCTTTGATTGGGACTCGGATCCTCTACATTACTTTTAGTAATGCAGAGGTTTTAGCAACAATTTTTACCTTTATTAAAAAGTAATGCACTCTACATTATTGCAGAGGATCCGGTTCCCTATAAATGGTCAAGTATGTAGCAAAACAAAAAGCCACAACCATTGGCAACCCTGATAATCACTTTTGTCTTCAAGGGTTACCTTATTTATCAAAAAAATAAAAGTTTAGATACTAATCACTTCTTTGTATCTTGTGATGCTGTGTTTCATGAGAATGTCTTCCCATTCAAGCTCTGGATTACATCGTACAAGCCAAGGAATTGAAATTAAAAGCTAAAAGCAGAGACTAAAAATACAAAGGAAATAAGCAAACCAAAATCAGAAGAATCCCAATGTCACAATAAGATTTGGTCAGCCTCCTCAATTATTTCCACTTGTCATCGATCTAGTTTCCTCCCGTGGTTTCTCCCTTGGATTTGCAAGTGCCAAGTAAAACTACAGAGTTAAGCTCAAGATGCAATAACAAAAAACAAAGCTTAAACCCTGCCAATTTCATATAAACCTCAAAACCAGGCTTCAAAAATACATGATTAATACATGGAAATTTACAGATCAATTGGGATATATGACTAAGATATAAACCAAAACAACAGATACCAAACACAGAAAGCCAAGAATTCCTAAAATCAAGGACTCTCACGCCTACAGAAATCATCCCAAGAAATAAGGACCATAGAAAAATGCAGTGTACCCAAGTTATTTCCAAACAGTAAACAAGGCTCCAGATCACTACCATAGACAACAAGGATTATCACTAACACAAGGAACTCGAGAGATTACACAAACATTTGTGGCCTCACATCGCATGAGATCTTCAGGCAACATTATTTGCCCAAAATTAAAACCTTATAAAAAATAACAATGTAATAAAGTATTTCCATAATAAAGACAGAGACTAAGAATTACAATCATGCTTAAAGACTGTAAGATATTCCAAGATCTTTACAAACCAGCAATCCCTATCGTATTCAAAGCCTAGGACTGTTAGTTGCTTGGATCAAGAAATCAAATTGAAAGGGTTTTTCAAAGGATCCTGATTATGATTCAAACAATCTCAATTTCAAGATTAAGATGAAAATATTTCTGAAGGAAATGAAATAAGGAACATGATTAAAAGCATAGACCGAAATGCAAGAACAGACCAAGATTCATCCCATATCAATCATAGATTGCCAAGATTCATCAAATGTATTAACGAATTAATGGAAGAAAAGAGGAGAAGGTTTACATGAAAAATTGTGACTCTCTCGCTCGAATTCTCTCTCCAAGCTGTCACTCAAGATATTCATTAGACCTTTCTTCGGGGAGATTTGTAGGAGGAGGTTTCCATGAAAAATTTTTCTTTTATTTAGCAAAGAGGGGGAACATCTTCTATGTTGTTTGCTTAATCACTATATGGATTAAAGCAAGCTCATAGGTACAATGGAACCTAAAGTTAACTATGGTACTAATTTCATATGGCTAACATTAAAGCTAATATGACTACTCCATGTTCATCAAATTTGAGGGTTCCAACATTGTCATCTTGTTAGTTGACATTGATGTGATTATATGCATTTTCCATTTATTTTAGTCCTCATTTTAGTCCTTATTGCCTCTTTAATTTTGTAAATTCTCTAATTTTATTATGATTTTGGATTTATTAGGTGTAAATTAATTATATAATTAATATTCATTAATTTCACAATTTTGTCCTAATTAATTCAATTGTGTATTTTTATAGAAAATTAATTAGAGAATTTTATGATGATGTGGCAATTGGCTAAGTGCTGACATGGCAAATTCTGCTGAATGGACTTGTGGGACCCACATGTCTACATTGTTAAGCCAATTTGCAGCCAAACCAGAAAATATTCTGCAGCAAAAGAAAACAACAAAAACACATTCATAAGTAAGAAAAATTGGTAAATTGAAGACTAATTTTTGCAGACAAATTTAAAGAAGCAACTAGTAGCAAGGACGTCAGCAATTAGCAGCAAGTATCCCTCCATGCGTGTAGAAAATGTCTGAAGCAAAGAAAAATTCAAGCTTGATTTCTTTTCTTACTTGCATGTGAATACAGATTGTCACCAACCATTGCCACCAACCAAGCAGAAAACAAGTTAGAGACAGATCAGCAAAATGGGAAAAGGGACAGCAAACAAAATTGCCAGACTTACAATTTCGTCCTTCTCTCTTGGCTAAGCTTAAAAGGGACATTTCAAATTTATTTTTCAGAGTGTTGGAGATCACATTCTCCCTCCAATTTCGTAGCTTAGTTTTTTGTGTATTTTTCCTTTCCTTTATTTTTGTTTTAGCCCCTATGGATTGCTAAAACTCTTATGGAATTAGTCAAACATAAACTGGAGAATGTATCTTGAATCTTTGGATTAATACAGATAAGTTTTTTGGTTTCGAATCATATTTCATTTCTATTCTACAATTGTTCTTGTTCTTGTATTTATTCTTGCTCTGATATGACTTGTTTAAACATGAGTTATGTTATGTAATTTTTATCTAAGAAATTAGCTTGTTGTATGTACATGTGTGCAATTGTTGTATATGTGTAGTGAGTTAGGACAAAAATGACATGTAGAGGCATGATTTAGTTAAGGCTTAAACGAATTATATTATGTTGTGATTAGTGGAGATTTCCTTGATTATAATTTTAGTATAGTTCAGTCTTGGAAGATCGTCTGGGAATTTTAATTGAAAATTAAATGGTATGATTAAATCAGAACAAACCAAAAATTAGATAATGATAGATGCAAACTCTAGGGATTGAATAACTAATTACATGTTTATGTTATTGTGTTTTGTTCTGTGTTGTTATTTTATTTTTATGTTTTAATCCTATCAACAAAACTCTCATTTTTGTAGTTAATAGGAAATTAATGTAATTAGTGTTTGAACAATTAATTAATTAGACAATTAGAAGCAAGGCTCCAAGAGTGAGAACGACCTGGGGAGATCATTATACTTTAAGTTGCCATGAATTCAATTTTGGGCGATTCGACAGTCGTAATAGTATGAACCAGAATTTTGGTGCTATTGCTGGAGAGCCAATGTATTTCTAAATCACCTAATTTGTTGTTCAATTGTGTTTTTAGTTGATTTTAGATTGTTTTCTGTTCTTCAATGATCTTAAAAAAATTTTCAATTTCAATTTTTCGGTTATGTTTGATTGTTTTTTTTTTTAGAAATTTTGTTTAATTCTCTTGTTTAAATTTTCAAGTTTGGTTACAACCAATTTTAATTTGCTTAAAATTAAAAAAATAAAAAAAAATTAAAATAGGAGAATAACATGATGATAATAATGTAGCCCTTTAGATCACTGCTATTCCAATCCATCAAGAGAGGACCAAACATATTGAGAATGACTACCATGTGATTAGAGAAGATCCAAGATGGAACCATTAATTTCACCAATTATGTTTGTTGCAACAAGCAACTTGTATATTTGATGACGAAGGCATTAGGAAGTCAACAGCATAAGCGTTTGATGGCACTGCTTAATATTAAAGACATTTTTCAAGTGGCAACTTAAGTGGTAGTGACGAAATTCGAGTTGCCACTATTTGTTGGCAATAAATACGAAAAGAATATTATGCCCCTTGACTTGGTCAAACTGATTGATATGAATAAAGCTATTGGCTGCATTGCATATTCAATCTTTTTTGTTGAATGAAACCACACTAGACATTCTGCTTTCTCTTCATTCTTTCTTTATAGCTTCGTCACTCCGATTTTTACATATCTCTCTCTATGATATGTGCATGAGTGTCTGTGCAATAGAGGCTGAAAGAAGGGGATGCGGATCCTTGATTTCTAAGCTTAGAGTGTGTGTATCGAGAGCCTTCTCTCTAGAGTCCTCTCACTCTAAAATTTTATCTTGCTTCTCTAACTCTCCATATATCTCCCTTTGCTGCTCGAGTGTGCTTAAAAGAAGAGGAGTTGTGTGTTCATGTGTTGAACCAAGAAGGTCATCGTGTTTGTAGTGTGGGTGAGTTGTGCTATGGTTTTTTGAGGCGTTAGTGTGCAATAAACTCAAAAGGAGATATGCGTAAGGTGAAAACAAAGCTGCACCCTAAGGATTGTGTAAAGTAATCGGGTGTGAAAAGAGGAAGAAAATGGGAAAGGGTGTGCTTTCAGACATTAATATTTTTCTGAGTAACGACTACAACTTCAAGTTACACAAATTTTGGCATGCAAGTCCCTTAATGTATCTAGGATCTAGGTAAAAAAATCCACATTTCCAGAATTACAGGATTGCGATTTTAAGAGCAATTGACAAATAATTTCATCTCCAATTGTCATGAAATTTGATAGGGTTATAATTTATTGTCTTGACATACTATCATAGAATTTTCAGAACAAAATGTCACTGTTTGACCAATCAAACAATACTTTGAAGAAACAAGGTCAGCTTTAATTGTAAAGTGAAATAGGTATTGTTCCATCTGTATTTTATTAAGGTAACTAATCCAAAAAATAATTAAAATTTTCAGTTAGAATCTATAACATGTCTAATTTCAAGGCCGGACTACGTTTGGTTGGGTAATCATACAAAAATCATAAACCATGCAATTCCGTCCTGTTTCTGTTAATTATAGAATTTGCCATAGTTTTGAATGCAAATGAGATTCTTAACCAATCTGAAAATTCAAGAAATTTGGTACATATATTCCTTAGCATCATGTCCAACACCACACAAAAAATCACAGCTATTGGAGACCATTTGTTATCCTAAAATTACCTTACATAAGAACATCCATATAACTTGTTTTTACCAAGAACCACTACACTTTCTATACTTATGCTTAGCCGTCCATTTTGCATCATGCATGACTTCCAAACCATACATAGTTCCCAAAACACATTCAACTCCCAACACACACATGTTTCACACATCAAACATATTTACCATCCAACAAATAGGAGACTACATAGGCAAAGATACACACATCTCAAGACCCTAAGCTACAATCTTTTGCTAGTCTCCTCTTGTACTCTAATTGGAAAAGGGTTAATTTTACAAGGAAAAAGTGAGATATAACATCTCAATAGCTAGCATAAAGAAAACAATCCATTTCCAACATGAAAAGCATTAAGTTATATTTTGAAAAACTCAAATGAAAGGCAAGGCAAATGAGAACCTTTCATGGCATACAATCAACACATAGGCTATGAATCAAAATCCTTCATGGACTGAGACGCCATCTTGGGCACAATTTGACATGTTCTCTTAAGGCAACCTTAATCTTGCAAGGGAGATTCAACATAGTTGATGGTCATACAACAAGATTTACATCACATGGGGAATGACCCAAGCGCATAGGAAGACAACTTCTAAGGTTCTAGATGCAAATTTCTTAGAGAACAAGTCTCAAGATTCTTCCATTCCAAATCATGATATAGCCACATAGAAACATAATCATAGCCATAGAGTCTCATAATCAAAGCCAAGCCTTATCCTAAAAATGATAATTCATAAATATGAAACAATTTAGAAATTACAAATAACTAATACTTTCATCAAATAAAACTAGCTACCTTGTAGAGAAGTTTCCTCTTGCTTCTTTCAACTCAAAATGAGCTTACTCACTCCTTGAAAATTCTGAAATTACCATCAAATATCATACTTAAACACAATTCTCCAATCTCAAATATCCAAAGCTCAAAATAATAGAAACTCTACATTTTCTAGTTTCAAAAGACTTTCGAAAATACTTTAATTCCTATTTTTTTATTTGTAACAATTTTTAACATTATTTAAATTTTAATTACAGCTCAAGCTTAGTCAAACCTTAGAGCTAAATTATCCAAACTTTCTGGGCTAACAAGAGCACCAATTATATCTACTAAATTCCACATAATTACACCCCTTTTCTTGCTTCTTTTCCTCTTTTCTTTTTCTTTTTTTGCTGTTGAATTTTTTCAATTGTCATTTAAGAAAGAAAAACGGCATCATTTTGAGAAAATTTTAAAGAACACCAATTATAACTATAATTTATGCTTTTTTTGCTTTAATTTTTTAATTGATTGAATAATTATTTAATTCAACCAATTTATTTTTAAATAATTATATTTATATATGGCTTGCACCTGTATGTATGTCTTTGTGTGGGTGGCTAACTTTGTCAAAATGGCTTGACCCATCCCATTTTTTGACGGGTTTGGAAAATTTTATTGTTTAAAAAATGATATTTAAATCATATAATATTAAAATTATTTTCGTAAAAAAATTCAATAATTTTATATTGAAATACAATTTATACATGTAAAATATTATTTTTTTAATATTTTTAAATAATTAATAACTTTAATTTTTCATATTTTATTTTTAAATTAACTATATTATATTTAAATTTAAAAATTTTATATATATTTTTAAAAAATTATAAAAATTTCAATATCTAAATTTATTATAATTATTGAATAATGTTATAAAATATAAAAATATAATAAAGTGAGATTATTAATATACTACATAATATAATATAATTATAAAAAAATTTAATTTTCTTTAAAAAGTGGTGCCGACCCGCAGGCCAAACTGGTTTGATATCTAAATTCGTCTAAATGCAGACTGTTGAGCTTTACTAGCAAGCCAAAACTTGTTTTGACAGTGATATATGTGGCGACTATAATGTGAGATGAATAGCCAAATTTTAGAAATTATTTGATTTTTTAAATATTAAAATTCATTTAAATCTTTTAGTATCCTTTTACAAAATTCATTCTTAATTTTTCAAAATAAATGAAATGGCCTCAAGTACATATCACACGTATACAAAGAGCCTAGCCCATTAGGCTGAGCAACCCCAGACCTAAGCATGAACTTAACAATCTAGATTCAAATCAAAAAGAAAAATATTTTATTTCTTGAAAACCAATAAAAAGGGGTCTGGCTCGTGATTTTGTAAGTCCGGAACCAATCCATATTATTTGTATGCATGCTAATAAGAAACAAAACTCGTTAAGAATTAAGAAGAAGTTTTTTTTAATATATATATATATATATATATGGAACATACACGTCAATATTCATGTTAAAGAATTTATACATAAAAATTACAAAAATATTATACAGATATAGTATATACTATATAATTTATTTATTATTTATGATATTTCAATACATCTATAATACTAAAAAAATATAATTCACACATACACAGTACCTTTTTTGTTTTTTATTAACGTGACACATCTACAGTTAACATATCATGTCAGATGGACCATTAAGAAATAACAACATTCGTTGACAGAACTAACGAATTGACATTTTATATCTTTTAGAGAGTAATATAGTTATTATGATTTTTTTAGGATATATAGTACGCTCATATATCTTTTATGAAATAAAATGTACTTTTTCTCAAAAACATTTAAAAGAAATTTTTAGTGTTCTCACTATAATAAGTGATTTTTTT
Organism: Biancaea sappan; assembly: GCA_037074585.1. Classification (NCBI taxonomy): domain Eukaryota; kingdom Viridiplantae; phylum Streptophyta; class Magnoliopsida; order Fabales; family Fabaceae; genus Biancaea; species Biancaea sappan. The sequence continues at coordinate 30,712,283 of CM073493.1, forward strand.
GTAATTTTGTAAAATAATTTATTAACGACCAAACTATAAAATTGATATGAAATTTATTGTTATTTTCATTATCTGTTGGAAAAAAAATACGAATAAATGCTTTATTTCACCTGAAAATTAATTTTATGTATTAGAATTTGTAAATTAAATTAAAGTTTAAAAATAAAAATAATGAATAAAAAATGAAATTTTTTTTGAAAAGTAAATGTGCCCTTAACATTATTGCTTAAAAATCAAATTAAACCGAAAAAAACAAAATTAATAAACAGAGCATATCTTTGATTTAGTTAACCTAAAAAATTGGATAACAAAACTTGATGACATGGGTCATAAATTAGAGAAAATGATGATAAAATTAGATGGTTTTATGTTTGAACTAATGTTTCAAAAATTGAATTAATTATTAAATTGGTGAAGAAACGCGTTCAAAATTCACCGATTAAATCGGGATTGAACTTCACTCGAATGGGTACTAATTAAATATTAATTATATATATTAACTTTATTTTATAAAAAAGAATTACTTTTCTTTTTTAAAAAAATACATTTATATATATTTTTATATTTATATTAAAAATTAAAACAATATTTTTTATTATAAAATATCAATTTTTTATACAAATTATAAATATTAAATAATTTTTCTACATTCTCACTTCCTAAAATAATCTCTCTTTCAAATAATGCTCTGCGCCTTTCCGCTTCCCATTTTCGGTTTTCTTTCTCTCTCTCTCTCTCTCTCTCTCTCTCTCTCTCTCTCTCTCTCTCTCTCTCTCTATATATATATATATATATATAGTTTCTGCTTTTCTTTTCTTTTTTTTTTTTGGGTTTTGGAAACTGTGATGATAAGTTGCAGTCACACAATCAGCATCTCAGAGTACCGGGAAGCTCCTTCAGTCCTTCTTCTTCTTCTTCCCAGCATCTCACAGACTACCGGCCGACGCTCCTTCTTCTTCTTCTTCTTCTTCTTCTTCTTCTTCTCCTTCTTCTTCTTCCTAACATCTCACAGAGCACCGGCCGATAGACCTTCAACTTCTTCTTCTTCCTCCGGCGACGGGATACGGCGGCTGAAGCTAATGGTTGATGGGTTTTCTTTTTTTAAAAAAAACAAAAATCATGGAACCGGTCAACCCATAAAACCTTCTAGTCTAACCAGTTTTTCTAATTTGGATTCAATACCTTGATCGGATCAGATTAATAGTCAATTTTCGGTCCCATCTAATTATTAAAATTTAAAACTCTGGTTTGAACTAATTTGAGTTTTATTTTTATTTTATGTGATTTCCTTATATTTCATTTTTTTATTTTTCATAAATTAATGGATATCAACGCGTTATTCTATGTGTTGATATTATTTATATATTATTTTGTAATTATTTTTAAGTTTTATTATATATTCATATATTATTTAGATTGATTATAATTACTGAACAAAGACATTTAATAGTTTATCCAGGCCTTTCCAAGTTTGTCCTGCCTAAAAATTGGAAGACCTATTAATTTATATTATTATATTTTTTACATATATTAAAAATATATATAATTAAATACAATTGATTCAATCATGTTTTTTGTTTTTTAATATTAAGATCAATAAACATTGAACTAATGCCTTCCTCGACCAATCTAACTTAAAAACACTGCTTATCGTTATTAAATAAAAAATAAAAATAACTAATTCAAAGGAACCCTATGGTCAAAGTTAGTTGTTCCTTGTAGGGTATTACTATTAGAAAATTTACATGTTGAGACGGAAATTTGTGAAGGACAAAAACTCGCCACTAATTCATATTTGTGATAGAATTGTGACAGAAAACAAAATCTATCTTTTTTTTTTTTAAGTTCAGAATTTAGTGACGAACAAACATCTTTTACTAATTTTGTCACTAAATTATAGAATTTAAAATAATAATAATAATAACTAATTCAAAGGAGCACTATATTCAAAGTTAGTTGTTAGTTATAGGGTATCACTACTAGAAAATTTGGAATCAGAGGGAAATTATTGACAGACAAAAATTCGTCAATAATTCTTCATATTTGTGACAGAAAACCAAATCCATCTTATTGCTTTTGAAAAATTTGGAATTTAGTGATAGCCAAGAATCAGTTACTAATTCTAGAATTTAATGACGGATTTGCGAGTCTGTTACTAATTTCTAGCACTTAGTGACAGAGACTATTTCCTTCACTAAAATTTTGAACTTAGTGGTGAATTTGCATCCGTCACAATCACAAGTTACTTCACCAATATTTGAAATTTAGTAACGAAATTTTTTTAGTCACTAATTAGTGGCAGAATTGCGTCCGTCACATATGCCCATCAATAATAATTTGAAATAAGTGATGGATTTGTGTTTGTCCCAAACGCTCTTCAATAATACTTGGAATTTAGAGATAGATTTTTGTTTGTCACTAATTTTTGTCATTAAAATTGTGTAAAGTTAGTGACGAATTTGTGTCCATCACAAATGTTCTTAAATAATATTTGGAATTTACAGACAAATTTTTGTCCGTCAATAATTTCTGTCACTAAAATTGTGTTTGTCACTAATTTGGAGTTTAATGATGGAGTTAGTCCGACACTAAATTTTGTAACTTTTATATTTTGAAACATATCTGGTATACTGGGTTTTGAGTTAATATGATAGGATTTAAAGTTTAGGGTTTGTATTTTTACGAAAATAAATTTCTCAACATCCAACTATTTTTTCTTTTTATTTTTACTTCCTCCCTTGCTTTCATAAGATTTTGGGATCAAGAGATTTATTCCAAAAAATTTAAAGTTAGAAGAGAAGGGACGGTTATTTTCTTCTCATTCTCTCTCCTCCTCCTCCTCCTTCTTCTTCTTCTTCTTCTTCTTCTTCTTCTTCTTCTTCTTCTTCTTCTTTTTCTTCTTCTCCTTCAGATTTCTTCCTCTTCTTTCTATGGGAGTTTAGTCTCTCTTATATGGGAGTTCTTGTCTTCTCCATGTAGAAGCTTTCATTTCTTCCTAATAAGAGTTTTCGTTTTTGTTTTCATATATGTTTTCTAATCTAGCTTCTTTGTAATTTCTTTGTTTGTTTTCAGTGTGTTTATTTTTAGATCTAGTTTTGTTTGGTGTTTAGATCTGGCTGTCAGATCTTGTCTTTTCTTAGTTAGTTTTGTGTGTTTCTTTCAGATTTGTTTTTGAGATCTAGTTTTTTCTTTGTAAGTGTTCTTGTTTTTTCATATTTGTATTCAAATCTAATTTTCTTTGTAAGTTTTTGTTGTTTTATTTGTTAGTTGTTCAAGTTTTTATTGTTTGGTTTACAATCCTTCAAGAGAACTTTGGTGCTACCAATGAATTTGGAGAAAGTGAAACTCATTTTTAGTCAAAATGCGCTAACACCTATGAAAATGATCTTAAGACAGATAGAAGAAACGACTCCAGAAATTCTATCAGTGTATGTTAATTTGCTTCCTTTGGTTGGTAGTTTGATGTATGCTTCTTCTCTAGATCTTTTGATAGATCTAGAGTTTTCTTTGAGGGATTTTTCTTTTTTCTGTTTTTTGTTTCATTTTTTTTGGGTCTCTGTTACATCTGACCAATACAGTATTTTCAGTTTGTTTTAATATAATCTAATTTGGGCCTTTGTAGCCATTATCAAAAAAAAAAAAAAGATTTTGGGATCCACTTCCAACTTTTAGCGTTTTCCTAAGCCTTCAAATTCCGTCATTGAGTTTGCAGACTACTTTCATTGGTAGGAAGTTGGTCATCATCGCTAAGAGATTTGCTACATGAAATTAGGACATTTGATGCTATTACTCTCTTCCCTTTGATGCTGTTACATTTATTCATCTCCCTTTGTCGTTATTACTCACTTCCCTTTGTATAAAAGCATTGCCTTATACTATGCCACTCTTAATACCATTGGTAAATGAAATTAGGACATTTCATCTTTCAAAACCATATTAAAACAACTATAGTATTTCAAAACTAAATTAGTAATTTACACTTAACACATAAAAGGTATGCTTAATTAATTATCTTCTCCAAGTAATTAACTAGATATTTTTAATACAATCATAACTATTAGATGAGAAAAATTGTAATATCTCATATGATATTTTTTAAATAATAAGGATTAATTAAATTAATAAATTGTAAAAATAATATTAAAATTAATTTGCAAAAAGCATTAAATACATATATAATAAAATTAAATTAAAATTTTATCTATATTATAAATTATTACATGTTTTTAATTTATAAAGAGTTAAAATTATTTTACATCAAATATATATAATAGAAATTGCAAAAGATGAGAAAAAAACAACTCATATTCCCCAGCAGCAAAGAGGTACCTTCAAACTCTTGTAGGCCCACTTTTCAAAAATAAATTTCAAATGCTGCCAGAGGTTGCGATATTAGTGTATGTTAAATACATATCATGCAAAAAAGTATTTAATATGTATTAGATTGATAGAAGATATTTTAATAAAAAAATGTGACGTTAAATTATTAAACATTAAAAAAAAAGTACTTGAACGAATCTCTTGACTAGAAAAAAGAAATTAAACTTTGTAGTGTAACAAATATATTCTTTTCAGTGCTTGAAGATTGCATGATTTAATTTGCATAACAGGAATATGAATAGTGCCTAAAGTTCTGTAAATGCAATTAATCGGTAAATGTTGCCCAACTCACTGCTACCACATTGCCATAGTGCCATGGTCGCTCCTTACAGACAAAAGATCTTTTGAGTAAACTTACAAATTGATCCTTAAGATTCAGAAAATTCAAGGATTCAAATGTATTAAGTAAAATTTTTAGAGACTAAATAATTGACTCATGTATTTTTTTAAAGACTAAATTGTTAATATAGTCAGAAACAATTTATCAAGTCTTTTTTTGTAAAATTGTTAGACAAACATAGAGGTGAAAAAGTTATGGACGTTAATTTTTCATGTTTGATCCAGTTTATCAATTTAATCATTAAAAGATTATATTTGTTTTAATTTAACTTTTTTATTGCTAAATTACAAAATCTCTAATTATTAAATCTCAATTTTTTTTTACTAAAAGTAACTTTGATAAACAAATAGATCAAATTGAAACAATCACAAATTTTCTAGGACTAATTAGATATGCTTAATTTTTCAAAGATTAAGTTGAGACAGTTATAACTTTTTGGGAATCAAATCATTGATATAAAAAATAATTCTATTTTACAAAACAAATATCTTGTTTACAGATAAATGTATATGGCTCAAGCCCAGTGGGTGCAAAAGTCATGTGTTAACAATTTTGCATGTCAAGTCAACTCATATAGCCGTAGTCCATGGTAAATATATTCCAAACATTTTGTTTTGTAATCCATAAATAGATAATGAATTTAAACCAATGATAGAATAGATAGGCTTAGAAGAATTATTTAAGGATTGAATATAGTGTTCTATTATTAATGCTTAGTAGGAATTTGGACAATCCATACAATTCTTTAGGTTTGGAAAAATTATTTTAGGTTTGAATGTAGTGTTCCGTTATTTATGCATTGTCTACACCATTTTTTAGAAGTCGAAAAATTATCTAAAGCTTGTGATTAATGCTATGAAGAATTTGAACAAACAACAAATTAACAACAAATTCTATAGGCATCAAAGAATTATTTAAAGTTTGAATGTTGTGTTCTATCGTCGATGCTTTGTAGAAATTTGAACAGCCAATACAATTCTATAGTTCATACAATTCTTTAGGTGTTGAAGAATTGATTTAAGTTTAAATGTAGTATTCCATTATCGATACTTTGTAGGAAGTAAAACAGTCCACACCATTACCATTCTACAAGTGTTGAAGAATTATTGTAAGTTTGAATTTGAACGTAGTTCCCTTATGGATGCTTTGTAGAAATTTCAACAGCCAGTACAATTTGTTAGGAATTGTTCCATTGTTGATGCTCTATAACAGTCTACACAACTTTTTAGGCGTGGAAGAATAATCTTAAGATAGTGTTTATTTTTTATGATTTTGTAGGGATTTTTATAGTCCACATGATTTTTTTTTATTAATTAAAAATAGCTAAATTAATTAAATTAACAGAAATTCCAAAGCCTCCCTTCTTTAATTATGTATACTCAAGAGTGCCGAAATTGCACACAATTAATTGTGCCTGCCAAATTTAACAAAATATTAATAAAAATATAAACAGTGAGGACTAAAGAAAAATAAAATTTAATTTTAATTAATGTGCAAGTTACACTAGAGATATTCTTACCCTAGAAAAAGGGGGGGGGGAAGCTAAATTGTTTAATAAGTTAACTATGAATTCTTGCCTGGACAAGTTAATTAACAAGATAATATTAATAGAAAAATGCTTTCGGGTGAGATGCTATATTATTTATAATGAATTTCTTGATTATTTTGGAATTTAAGTTTTTGTTGGTAAATAAAATTAATTACCTCTTCTCACACTCCTTCAAATAATCAATTATCTAGCTAGTACACCCATTTTATTTCTATTGACTTGAGAGATAATTGATTTGAATGAATGAATAAACAGAAAAATCCAAATTTTCTCAATTTTAATGAATTATTTACTTTTATAATTTCAGTCATCCGAACTAGCAAATTTAAAGTCTTTTGTAAAAATAAGATTATATATTTTTCTCCTTCCATTGGTAATTTCTCTGTTTATCATATTCATTTATATGTCTTTTTAAATTCAAATAGCAATACTTCTCCAGCAAGTTGATGAATTCACCTAAAATATCAAGCGAGGACAAGGACATTAGCTATAGTCAAGCTGATGAAATGGCATTTTTTTCAAGTTTTGTTACAATATTTACCCTAAAGGATATATATAGCATAGCCTTCTCCTCTTTCCTTTTCAATCTAAGAAGTCTTAATCTACCAAACATGGTAAACTTTTGTTTTCATTTCTCCTTCTTCATGTACTCGCTGTTTTCCCTCATGGTTTGCATTACTTTATGCAAGACCAATTTTATCATAGAAGAGCCTACGCTTCTTTCTTTCAAGTCTTCTATTACCAGGGATCCTTCCAATTACTTAGCTCATTGGTCCATCTATTATTCCTTTTGCAATTGGGTTAGAGTTACTTGTGATTCTCTCCATCAAAGAGTAAGGCTCTTGAATCTTGGTGACAGGAGTCTTGAGGGTACCTTATCCCCACAACTCGAAAATCTATGTTCCTTAGTTGAACTTGATCTTCATGATAACTACTTTCATAGTCACTTGCCCAAAGGGTTATTCCAATTATACAAATTAGAAATGTTGAAAAAATAATATTTTGATGAGCTTGATATTTCAAAAAAGTATTTAATAAAAGGGATGAGAGAATTTTAATTGCTTTTAATATTTTATAACAGCTATTTAATTGATGTTAATTGCCAAGTTTTAATAACTTTTAATATTTTGTAACCGTTTTGTTATTTGCTATTAAAAGTCATTTATATACATGTCTTTTACTGTTATGTTTTTATGCTTATAAAAGACTCATTTCCTTCATTTCCAAATATAGACAATAAGAAGTTGTCTTCTCTTTTCATTCTTTTCTTTCAAACTTTTTAGGTTACATGTTTCTATTTTCTGTTATTCTAGCACCTGAGTGTTCCAATTCTTGAGATAATACTTAGAAATGTTTGTTTAATCATGGAGGAAGTTTTGTAGACGGAGAATAATTTCTGTAGTCACAGAATAATTTCTTTATGGACAGTATCTCTGAAAGATGCGACTCAAACTATATTGGTGACGGTAAATTTTACAACAATCTTAAGGAAATTATGATACTGACGTTGCAACGGTTGCACCTTGATTATCTTCTTAAGGGACGTCGGTAATATCTTTCTCAATCTTTGTTGATTTTAGTTACATGATGTTTTGTCTTGGAATTTGATTTTTCCAATTTGCTAGCTACATATATGTATATATATATATATGATGTTGGAATTTATTATCATAAAATATTAGATAATAGATTTGATTTACAAAAGCCGTGTTTCAATTTCGTTCACGTTTTTATTGTCATCATATTAAATCTGAAAAATGATTAAGAATGGCCATATTTATTTATACGTTGTAAAACTTTTTGATATTAAGTCACAATTGAAAGCCATTATATTAATGTCCATATGTTGCCTCAATTGTGATTAATACCTTTGTAGCACTTTTCTGTTTCATATGTTGGCCTTCATGATTTTCAATCACATGGAGGTTAATTTGGATGATGTATATCAAAAGGTGTAATTGTTTCCTGAATGTTGTTTGGTGAATCAAACAATGTCATTTACTTTGCTTAACGGAGTTTTATGTTGCTAACATAATTTATGGTGTGGTTCCAACAATACATATATGTGTGCTTATTTGTATTTCGGGAGTGTGTGAAAAAAGTATATAATTAATATATTGAATGGTGTATATTTGCTTTACACATTGGCATGCTTTTGTACTATATTTAAAAGCTTTGATTAACATATTGAATTGGAGTAAAGATCTTTTGTACTCAATCTGCTGATATTGACTTCAAAGCCTTCAATATATCACATTGATGCTTCATTATGTTATGGACGTTGCAACTGTTATGATGTTGGTTACACAGTTAATTAGAACCAAAACCTTAATTCTCTGTACAATGGTGGCCAACGGTTTGTACTTCATACGGTTTTCCATGAAGCTAACATAAACACATATGTATATATCTTGAGATACTTATACACATTTATTTTGCTTTATGTTAGCCATTTAGTTTCCAATCAATTATATCCAGTGCTTTTTGTCACATTCAAAGCCTTTATTCTCAATCAATGGCAACGGATTCCAATGACAATTGAAGCAATTATATATATGTGTGTGCCTTGGTGAAAGTGTGTGTTAACATCAATGTATATATATTTATGTGGCATTTGATTTTACTGAAACGTTGGTTTTATATAAAATGCCCTCAAAGTCATTATATTGGTTTTATATATATAAACATTGGGTGCATAACCGTAAGCCTTTGTGAATTGTGCATTAATATATATTATTGGTATCAATGTAAATTAGTGTACTTTTATGGGTTTAATATGGCTTTAATGTGATTAAGCCCCCATTATATATATGCGTATCTTGTATATTGAAAGGCTGTAAGAAGGAGATGAAAAATATATATACATATTGAATTTTGGCCTTACCACATGGATTTTAAGTATATATATTAATGGACTTTTATAGTATTTTAAAGTGTGGCCAACGGTAATGTGGAGGATGAGAGACACCTTTCACTATATATGTATACTTGAGTGTGTCTTTGTGAATGGAGTAGTGTGTAATGGAATAAAAATATAAATGAGATATATACATATTATATATATGTGATATTTTGGATAGAAAAAGTTGTGATTATATTTTTTGAGGAAATTCACATATATAAATTGTAATTGTGAATTTTGTAAAAATTAACTTTACATAAATAGTGATATCACCTATGATATTTTTATGGTGCCACAAATTCTTTGGGTGAACATAAGATGTAGAATTCTTGAAATAAACATATTTGTGATGGTTTTTAATTTAAGGATCCGAAATTGCTTCATCTTAAGCTTTTGAGAGTTTTATTTTGGAACATAAATTTTTTGTGGTCTTGTGACCAAATTTGTGGACATTGGCCAATAAAAGTTTGGGCCAATTTGAAAATTAAAAAAAAACTATCTTATTGTGATGATAATATACCGTCAATTTTCAAATTGAGGAAACCATCTCATCGAGAGATGATATGTCATATATATAAAAATTGGAATTAGCATTTTTCTAATTCTAATCTATGAAAACACTTCTATTGTACAAAGAGGTATAATGTTGATGAGCTATTGTTCACAAAAATGAAATTGAAAAGTTCTGAAATAATTCTGTGAAATTATTTTCTTGAAAAATAATATTATATGACGGATGAATTTAGATATGCATATATATTATGCATTTTGATGTCCATCTATAATAATTATGAGGTTTTATATGAGTTGGGTTGCCATACTCTTATAAATTTAAAATATTAAAAAGTGTCGGGGTATTTTGCAAAATATCATTACATGGGAGAAATCATTATCTGGTATTTTTATGAGCATAACTCTTTTTTTTTTTTTTTGAGTTCCAATTTTGAGTGATCATCAAGTGATTAATTTTTGCTCATAAGTAAATTTATGCAATAGTGATTTCTTCTTGCGACATCATAAGGTACATTTCACTATTTTGATTTTTCTCTTTTTTTTTTGAGAATTTTTATTAATAGTGGGGGCAAGAGGAAAAATACTTTTTGGGTATTTTTTTTATAACAAGTGGGAGATGTAAGTATGTTGTTATAAAAATATACAAATTTGGTAAAAATGTTTTATGGTCAATAGTTAATATTGTTATGGCTTAATAGAAATTTTATGAGTTTAACATTTAAGTATTGAGTATATTCCATAAATTTCTATTGACATAACTATTGATATTATGTAAAGGCTTTCTTAACGTTTATATGTGAACAAGTATTCAACATTTTAATATTGTAAATTGTGTTTGTGAAATTTTTTGAAATTCTACAATAAAGTTTTGTGGCCATATTATTTTGAGTTTTCTAAAACTATGTGAAATATAATTTTTTCACTTTATGAAATTTTTTAATTATATTATTGTAGGCTTTATAGAGCCATGTGAAAAATTATACTTTGTGGAAAGTACTTTAATTTGTGAAAAAATGCCTATATCTAGTTTAGATATTTGATGACATGTTCATATGAAAGACATAAGTGAAGTAAATGTGATTTTGGGATTAAAACCGTAAGGAAAAGTGATAGTATTTATCTATCACAAGAACGTTATGTTAAAAAAATGTCTTAAAAGTTTAATCATCAAGATGACAAACTGGTGAAAAACTCCTTATGATGTTGATACTCAAATAAGAAAAAACAGAATTGAGTCTATTGCATTCAATGAACTTCACTTAGCCTAACAGATCATGTGTTGTATGTTAGATAAGGGTATATATGAATACAATACAACGGATTATGATACCATGAATTATGGTATCATATAAAGTGGATTTTCTATTGTATTAAAAAAATACAATAATGTTAAATGAATCTTTGATTCAGATGATAAAAACAAGACTAAGTGGTAAAAAAACTTCTTAGCAAATTTTTTAGTTGGGTAAGAGCCCAATGATGTCAGTGTCTATGTTTTGTGATTGCCAAGCAGCAATAGCCATTGTAAAGAACAAGGCTTTCAATGGTAAGAGAAGAAACTTGTGTTGAGACACAAAGTTATCAAGCAATTGCTCAAAATGAAATTTGAAGTATACAGATCAGTTATGTAAAGTGAAAAGTGAATTTGGCCAATTCACTGACTAAACATGCATGTAGGAAGAAAATTAGTCATTCACACATCGAGGAGAATTGGACTTAAGCCAATAAAAAAATTAACAGTGGTGGGAACCCAACCTTTGTGATTGGAGTTCCCATGAAGAAGGTTCATATGAATAATAACAAGTCATCTATTAATTCTGCTAGCACTATTTTCTCAGTCCGTTTCCTATGGTGTTAAGTGTGAAAGTGCTAGAATGCATTGATTGATGGATTGAGCGTAAGCTGTTTATGATTTTCATAGCCCTACATTAAGAGTGATGTATTCATTGCAGATACACTTGATAAAGTCATCTATATGAGTATGGAGTGGGGCCTCTCCCATGAAATTGTGGCAAAATCTCTAAAGCACTTATGAATACCTAGCACGCACACAGCTGAAATAATGTGGACAACGGTGTTAATCATAGAAATTACGGGGGGTGAGATGCGACTCTTAATATTCCTATTTTACGACTAAGAGTATGTTGATTCATATAAGCTATATACTTCATCGACTACTCTGTGAGTTAAATCTTATCGGTCTAAATCAGGTTTATAGTCTAAATAAAGACACTGGATTAATGCGTATATACCTATATACGTAATCTAAAAGTTTTTTCAAAAATATCTTTTGAAATATGTGGAGGATTGTTGGAAAAATAATGTTTTGATGAGTTTGATATTTCAAAATAGTTTTTTTAAAAAAAGGAGATGAGAGAATTTTAATTGCTTTTAATATTTAATTAATGTTAATTGCCAAGTTTTAATAGCTTTTAATATTTCGTAACCGTTTTGTTAATTGCTATCAAAATTCTTTTATATACATGTTTTTATTTTCTGCTATTCTGGCACCTGAGTTTTTTAATTCCTGAGAGAACACTTAAAATGGTCTGTTTAATCTTAGAAGAAGTTCTGTAGATACAGAATAATTTCTGTAGTCACAGAATAATTTTTTTAAGAACAATGTCTCTTAAAGGCGCTACTCAGACTGTATTGGTGAAGGTAAATTTTACAACAGGAAATACTCAACCTAAGCCATAATGAACTCAATGGGGAAATTCCATCATGGATAGGAGGCTTATTTATACTTCGACACCTAATTTTTTGCAATAATAGCTTTGAAGGTTTCATTCCTCTGAGTATGTCTAATTTGTCAAAATTAGAGACTTTGGATTGGAATGATAATTCTATCAATGGATCCACTCCTTTAAAAATTGGAGGACTTCAACGTTTAAAGATCTTACGTATTGCAGTGAACAAGCTTTCAGGAAGTACACCTCTAACTATATCTAACTTATCTTCACTTGAGTTGATTAGTTTCTTCGAAAACTTGGTAACTTAAAAATCGTGCAATATCAGTTTTTGGTTAACTTGCAACAATAATACATTTTTCTAATATTATTTAAATAATATTTCTATTCCATTTTTTCATATTATGTTTTATATAGGTCATTTTGTATGTATGTTTTGTGTATCAAAGTTATTTACTATCCTTTAGGATAATATAATTCCTATATTTTGTATTTTTTGTCATTTTAAATTTAAAAAAAATAACAAAATAACAAAAATACAACGGCAATCATTGTCATGAAGTTATTCTTATTTCCTACTTTACTTCTTATTTATAGGATAATAGAATTTTAGTCTCTATAATTTCAATCAAATTTTTAAAGTCATGTATTTTTTTTGGTCAGCTATTTTCTTTGCATAATTAATATTTATTAGTATGTACTTTCAAGCAATTATTGAAATAATATAATTAAAAAACATATTCTTTCTTTTAAATCAACCGAGTATTGTAGAAAAACTCATCATAGAATTACAAAATAATTTTAATAAATGCCTTTTAAAGAATATATATTATTTAACTAAAGAAACATAATTTTGATGTAAATTTCTTTCATCTTTTATTTATATTTCCTTCATTGAATTGTTCGCAAAAGAACAAAACAGTACAAAAAATTAAAGTTGTACTATATGATGTGTTATATATTACGCCAGGCACAACACTATATGAGTCTTAAATAAACACAAATCAATCTCTAAATTGAAAAATTTACTTTGCAATATAAATCAAATTTGCAAAAATTGTCTCCACGCAAGCATAGCTGCTTGAGCAATTTATGTGGGTTTTGAAATTATTAATGCCTTTCTTTACGCATGTTTGTCAAAATTTTATGTTTCAATCATTTTATGTTGTTAAAATTTCTCAATTTTAATTGTAGAAAATTTATTGTGATGATGATAGGTTTAATTTCACTTTTCGTAGAAGTTTATTGTAATAGGTTAATAGTTAAAGGGGTCATTTGTAGTATTTTATTATAAAAGAACAAAAACAAATTAAGATTTTCGATGAAATATATGCAACAAAGTTTTTCAAAGTAATTAAATCAATTTATTTGAAAAATTAAATATTCCTATAGTATGATATTGTTGACTCACTATTAAATGTGGGCATAATCTTTATTAACATTGCAGGATATATTCCCAGAGAGATGGACTCAATCAATTGTTTAAACCTATACCGTCAATTATCTTCAATATATTGGAATTACAACAAATTGAATTGGGTCAAAATAACAAAAGGAATATAATTGACATTCTTTATGAAATATAAGCAACTAAATTTGTTAAACGTACATCAATTTATTAAAAAATTGAATATTGCTTCCACATAATATTGATTTTTTCAATGTTAAATGTGAACTTTATTTTTGTTGACATTGTAAGATATATTCTATCAACTATCTTCAATATAACGGAGTTGCAAGAAATTTATTTGGATCAAAATACTTTGGGGGGAAGCATCTCCTTAGATATATGCCAAGGGCTTCCAAATTTACAGAATTTGTCTCTTTTCTCCAATCAACTATTTAGTCCTATCCTATCTAGTTGGCAGCACTCAAAGAGCTCAAATTGTTAGATTTATCCTTCAACAGATTTAATGGACATCTACTAACACACATTAGCAACTTAACTACGCTTCAAGAGTCACATTTATATGATAATCTTTTGACAGGTATGTCCTATGTTCGCTATATCAAAATCTCCCTCTATTACTATTTTTCTATGTTTAAAAATTTAATAATAAAGTCATATGATGAAACCGTTATTATAGTATAAACTAGTATTGTGACCCGTGCGATGCACGGTTAAATTATAACTCTAAAAACTTTTGTAATTTATAAAAATAATCATAATAACAATTGATTTATATGAAACTTATGAGTTATGACATATTTTTTAAATGTAAATAACTAAATATTTTCAATTGATTTATTAGTTCCATAATCAAATTTATTTTACTTACTCTAACTTTGATTTAAATTGATTTATTTATTTAATAGAATAAATTTAAATAAATAAAATGGTAAATTAATTAATTTGTTAATTTGTGAATTATTTGTTATAAACTATTTGTTGCATGGATTGATGATTAATTAAATATTGATTTTATCTTTACTTTTGAATGTGTCTTTTTTTGTTTCAATCGGATTCATAGAAAAAAAAATTGAAAGTTGCTGCTACATTTAAACCGGATCTCTAGACCTCAGATTTCATCTTTTAATAATTTGATTTTTATCTCTTTCTTTAGTCAAAGGATAATAATTTAAAGATTCATATTTCAAACTTTGATTTCTATTAAATTAAAAACCATTTTGGAAGGAAATCAAAATAAAGTCAAATAAAACAAAATTTTTAATTTACATATCAATTTCATAATCAAATTTATTTTATTTACTAAAAAAATCCTCTAAGACACTGCAATGGTCAAAGAATAAAAGTAATTTTTTTAATTTCAATTCAAATTATTTAAATAAATTTAAATTAAATAATTAATATTATGTGATGTCATTAATTTATCAAATTTATTAATTTACCTAATTTATTTATTCATTCAAATCAATTCAAATTAAATAAAATAACAACATTTACTAACTATTAATTTCACTTATTAATAATTATTATAATATATTATAATAAAAATATATTCTACTATTTACTTTAACAATAATCCACATAATATATTCTAATAATAATACTATAATTTGTAAATTTGTGAAATTTATGAAACTTATAAGATTTATGAGTTATGAAATATACTTTTTAAACATAAATATTCTAATATAAATTTTGATTATTTATACAAATATAAATTATAAATTTCAATAAAAATTTTTTAATTTAAATTTTTTTACAAAAAAAATAATCAAATTAAAATGTTCATATGGAATTTAGTATAATGAACTGTAAAGAAATTTTATACATATGATTAATAATTAATTCCAATATGTCTTGATCCTCATGTATGTATATTTCAATAATTTATTATCTATATATTTCAATTCAAATCAAATAATAAAGGTAATAGTTTTTTAATTTTAATTCAAATCAAATAATTTATTTAATGTGATGTCATTAATTATCCTACAATGATCAAATAATAAAAATAATTGTTTTTGAATTTCAATTCAAATCTTTTCAATCAATTCAAATCAAATAATTAATCTTATGTGATGTCATTAATTTACCAAATTTATCAAATTTATTAATTTACCTAATTTATTCATTCAAATCAATTCAAATCAAATAAAATAATAAAATTCACTAATTATTAATTACACTAATTAATAATTAATAATTATGATAATATATTCTGATAAAAATATATTATGTTATTTACTTTAACAATAACTCACATAATATATTAAATACATTGGAATCCACAAAATATATTCTGATAATAATACTATAATTTATAAATTTGTGAAACTTATGAAACTTATGAGACTTATGAGTCATGACATATATATTTTAAACGTAAATATTCTAATATAAATTTTGATTATTTATACAAATATAAATTATAAATTTTAATAAAAATTTATGATAATAAACGGCCACGTTATATTATGAAGAAAGATCATACCTTTGACATGAGATGAATATTTTTTGCATATTATCCCAGCACTTTTTGAACTTTCACTAAATCTGAACCTTTTCGAACAAAAGAAAAAAAATCATGTCAATTTTGTTGGGAACTCTCTATTTTAAGATATCTCATTGTCTTTCTCTGTCAGTGTAGGGAGATCTACTATCACTCCAAAAATATTAACATTCTTTCTCTCGCCAAGAACTGTCAAGTTCTCATAGCGACATCAAACCAAACATAATTTTTTGTCATATGATAAGACCGTAAATGAGATAATTTCATCTGAGCACAATATTACACTACCAGGCTTCACTTCTTCAGCCAACTTTTTGTAGCTCATACAGATTGTATTCTCATCTCTCTTTATGCTATAGTCAGTTGATATGGTTATTTCCTGATCTTGTTTTAATTTAATAAGAGTACTATCTTTAGAAATCCAGTTCGAATTTCGAGGCCCTAGAATATTAGAGACAAAATAAAAAATAAAGAACACAATAAAATTTGATTGACTCCAAAATGTGAAGTGAATTCAAACAAAAAAAATAATATTAAATCAAAGAATAAACAAATTAAAAATGGGAAAAAAAACACTGGATCTGAGAAGTTTACCTTTTCCTGTAATCGCCATATTCTTGAACTCTCTGCTTATCAGTTGGGTCTCTTTTTTAGCATACTCATGGTCGATATATTGTGTGATTGCTTTTGATTCTGTGTATTGAAATGATTTTGATAAGTAATTTTACAAATACTAATTTAACGATATCTGAGTATGCTTGTTGGAGATGTATACTTAATACTTACCAAACAGTTTTAGATCTCTGTCTTCAAAGGATGGAACTTGACCGAATGTCTGCATCAAAAGAAGTGAAAGTTAGTTGAACTGATAGTTAAAAACAAGTAATCCATGAATTGCTCTAACACTTACATTAAGAGAAATGAAAGGTTTATTTTTGTGTTCGCCTTCTTTCATGTTAATGGGAACAAACTCAAATTCAAGCTTTTTCTCGAAAAGGCAAGTAGTAACCTACATAGTGGCTATTGAGAAGGTGCTTTCGTGAACTTTTATGGCTGCCATGACTAAGAAAATTATACCGAATTTGAGTGAAAATAGAATAGAGACAGAGGCGAGCTGTTTCTCTATAGTTGTGGCGGGAAATCCACTCTGAAGTTGATACGGGAGCCATCCGATCATTCTCCATTGCTACTTCTCAGTTCAACGCATGGTACTCAACATTCGATCATTCTTAAAGTTTGAAATGCACTGTATTAGCTTGAGATCGAGTTTCAGATCGGCACAAAAATAACTGATATAAACTCTCCAAACACAAAATTCTAAGCTTCAAACACTCAAATTTTACTATGATTCACAGTTTTAAAAGGGATTGTTTGAATTTATTTGAATGCAAATTTTTCAAATTCATTTGAATGTAATTATAGAATCAATCACACCAATTTGCATTTAATATATTGCAATTATTTAATTATTAAATTATTAATTAAATTTACGACAATTCATAGTTTTAAAAAGGATAATTTGAATTCATTTGAATGTAAATTTTTTAAATTCATTTGAATGCATTATAGAATCAATCACACCAATTTACATTTAATATATTATAATATTCACATAATTTAAAAAAGAGCCCTACAGTACATCTCAAAAGGGTTGCTTAAAATGAATTTAATGTAGTGTTATTAATATGAATGAATTTATTCATTTGCATAATTTATTCATTTAATTTTTGTTTTTATTTATTAATTTTATTATATGTTATTTAATGACATCCATGTAATTAATGCTTTAGAGTGGAATTGTTTTAGTCTATTATATAGATTTGAACTAAAAATAATAACAGTTTAATCTTTGTCACTAATTACATAGTTTATATTTTATACATTTTAAAAAATTTTATGATAATTGTAATTTTATAAAATTTTAATATGCATATTACTTACACATGTGCATATATATTTATATATATATACACACACATACACTATTCAATTATGACATTTTGAAACATTCCAAAATTCTGATACCTTTAACTAATTCATGCAAATTTTCTACAATTTTAATAATTATATTTTCAAAATTAAATTATTACAAAATGAAAATTACAATATGTATTTAAACTAAAAAGGATGGAAATTTGTAACTTTATCAGTTGTGGGACTGTTTTGTAATATTTTATATTTTACATATATTAGCTAAAATGTTATTTGTGAGCCGAAAACTGCGCTACATAACAAAAAAAAAAATGCTTTTCTAATACAAACAAATGCATATATATATATATATATATATATATATGCTTCAAGTATTATTCGAATTAGATATATATATATTTTACCATACTATTAAATTTATTTCTATATTATTAATTATATATGACTTGGAACCTCATATGATCATTAGTCTATGTATTACTAGATAAATAAATTGAAATACAAAATATAATAAAAAAGGAGAAGTTAGAATTAAAACCGTCATTATAATATAAATTTATATTAAAAACAATAACAGTTTGTTCTTCGTGGCTGATTACAGAGTCTTTATTTTAAACAATTAATGCTATATTACTCTTTAAGTTTTATATTTTGCTTACGAAAATTGTAATTTTCTATGAAATTAACATTTTCTATGAAATATATGCAACAGAGTTTTTAAAAGTAATTAAATTAATTTATTTAAAAAATTAAATATTTCTATTAAATGTGTGCTTAATCTTTATTAACAATGCAGGATATATTCAGATAGAGATGATGGGCTTAATCAATTGTTTAAACCCATACCATCAACTATCTTCAATATATTAAGTTGCAACAAATTAAATTGGGTCAAAATAACAAAAGGAAAATTATTGACATTATTCTTTATGAAATATAAGCAACTAAATTTGTTAAAAGTAAATTAATTTATTAAAAAAATTGAATATTGCTTGCTCAAAATATTGTTTTTTAATTGTTAAATGTGAGCTTTATTTTTGTCGATATTGTAAGCCATATATTCCATCAACTTTCAATATATCAAAATTGCAACAAATTAATTTGGATCATAATAATTTGTCCAGAAGCATTCCTTCAGATATATGTCATGGGCTTCCAAATTTACAGAATTTGTCTCTTTCCTTCAATCAACTATTTGGTCGTATCCCATCTGATTGACAGCCCTGCAAAGACCTCAGATTGTTTAAGATTAGATCATAACCTTTTCACATACCTCTACTGGTTATATCAAATCTCAGTTTATTACTATTTGTCATTGATTTGAAAATCGGATCGGTCCCATGGGTCCTAAAAATTGTGTGAGATGAAAATCAATACAAAAGTAGTTAAATCAATCTGAAACCAATAAAATCGATCGAATGACCGGTTTTACTGATTTTTTTTTATCATCATATTCCGTTGATCTCACCTATTTACCACTATAGCCGCAGGAGCCGTGAACAGAGAAGAGATGGAGGAGAAGAGAATCACTAGTTTCCTTTTTTTTTTGCCATCATATCCTGTCAATCTCGCCGATCTGCCACCATATCCGGAGAAGCCGTGAACAAAGGAGATGGAGGAGAAGAGAAAGACTCGAAATATGAAGCATTTAAGGAAGAGAGAAAAGAGTTCTATGAGGAGAGAAGGGAGAAGAGAAAGAGCTGAAATACAGTTGATGAAGTGAGAAGAGAAGAGAAAAGAGATATGTGAGAACTGTGAAGAGTACATGCACTACAAAAAAAAAGACTTTTGGTGGCGACTAAAGTCACCACCAAAAGTCTAAAAGTCGCCACTAAAAGTCTTTGGTGGCGACTAAAGTTGTTGGCGTAAGTCCGTGACTGATTCTTTTGGTGGCGACTTTTGAAAGTCGCCACCAAAAGTCACCTTTAGTGGCGCCTTTAGTCGCCACCAAAAGTCATTTTTATTGCAAAAAAAAAAAAAGAAAATTCATGAAAAAAATGATTTTTGGTGGCACCAAAAACGTCATCTTTTTAGATCCGGATTGGCCCGGAAGGTCGACCGGAGATCCAATAACTCGTTATCCCGAGCTGACTCAATTTTTGTGTGTGCAATATTCAAGTTTATTTGAAATTAAACTAAACATGTGCATACCTGAGATTCAAACCTGGGTCCCTTGCTTGCAGCCATGTATGTGTTGCCATTCTGCCACTGCTTCATTTGTGTTATGTAAGTGCAAAATATTATATATATCTATATATATAATCTGCTAAAAATATTTTAGGTCAAAAATATTATAAAACAAAAATAAAATAATATTAAACTTAACAAAAAGCAAATATATTATTACTATTGGAGTCACCACAAAAGTCCAACTTCAGTTAATTTCATAAAAAAAACGATTTCACTTAAAAAAATAGACTTCAGTCGTCACCGATAATCTAATTTTTTAAAAAAATTAAAAAATTAAAAAATTAAAAAAATAAATTTCTTTTAAAAAAAATTAAGAAAAATAAAAAAATTTTGAATTTTTTAAGTAAAAAAATGACTTTTTTAATTTTTTATTTTATTCTAAAAAATCTGACTTTTTTTATTTTTTTTAAAAAAAGACTTTTGGTGGCGACTTCTAATTTTTTATTTTATTTTAAAAATTTTGACTTTTTTTTATTTTTTTAAAAAAGACTTTTGGTGGCGACTTCTAATTTTTTATTTTATTTTAAAAATTTTGACTTTTTTTTATTTTTTTAAAAAAGACTTTTGGTGGCGACTATAATCGCCACCAAAAGTCTAATTTTTTATTTTATTTTAAAAAATCTGATTTTTTTATTTTTTTTAAAAAAATAGTCGCTACCAAAAGTCTAATTTTTTATTTTATTTTAAAAAATCTGACTTTTTTTATTTTTTTTTTTAAATACTTTTGGCGGCGACTATAGTCGCCACCAAAAGTCTAATTTTTTATTTTATTTTAAAAAATCTGACTTTTTATATTTTTTTTAAAAAATACTTTTGGTGACGACTATAGTATGACTTTTAGTGGCGACTATAAGAGTCGCCACCAAAATTCAACTTTTAGTGGCGACTTTTAAAGTCGCCACCAAAAGTCGACGACTATAGTATGACTTTTAGTGGCGACTATAAGAGTCGCCACCAAAACTCAACTTTTAGTGGCGACTTTTAAAGTCGCCACCAAAAGTTGACTTTTGGTGGCGATTAAATAAGTCGCCACTAAAAGTTGAGTTTTGGTGGTGACTTTAAAAGTCGCTACCAAAAAGTCGTCACTAAAAGTCAATTTTCTTGTAGTGATAAGGGAAGATGAAGAGTCGAAAGAGATGAGGGAGTTTGGAAATGAAAGTGTTACCCCCTTGAAACTCGGAAAAATATCCGGAAGAGTAATAAAAGCATACTTCGAGAATTGAAAGGCATCAGGAAGAGTAAATGAAAAAAGCAATAGGAAGACTTGCATATATATAAATGAAAAAGTATTCTGAAAAGTAATAATTGAGAGAGAGAGAGAGGGAGGGGTTGTAATTTTGAAATTTTAAATTAAAAAATATTTTTTTTAATTTTTATATTTGATATATATATATAAAATAAAATTTTTAATAAAATATAAGGTTTAATTTTTAATTTATTAATATAAAATATATATATATATATATATATATATATATATATATATATAATTACTATCGATTAGACTCCAGTTCAATCGCGGTTGAACCAATAAACTTTAAATCGGTGCGTTCACTAGTTTAATGACCGTCTAATTTTTAAAATATTGATTTTTTTATATACTTCAAAAAATAAATTATTTTTATGATAAAACTGTTATAAACTTGATTTAAAAATCATAATAGCTTCTGCTTTGTCACTGTTTAAGTGTTTTAAAGTTTCAACAGAGTATGTTATATTATTATTTAATTTTTATATTTACTTATGATAATAATGATTTCTTAAAGTTTGTTCATTATGTAACTATAAACATTTAAAGTGCTATAATATTTTACCGGTAATTTGACAATTATTCGATAAGAGTGATATAGAAATATAATTTAATTGCACTTTGCTTTGGAATTGGTCAGAGACTTTTTTTTTTGTTATAATTATCAATAAAACCCAAACTAGATCATATTAAGAAAAAATCAAAATACTGCATTGATCAGATGTAACAAAAGCTTTAAAAGAAAACCGAAATAAAAAAATAAAAAAGAAAAAAATTTCTCAAACAAACTCTGAAAACTGATAAGAAAATTAGAAAAAAAAAGTATATAATGATTTATCAACTAAAGGAGGCAAACATGAAACATATAGGAACTCTTATTAATTATCAGAATTCTTATTAATTATCTTTTTTAATTTAATCAAAATTAATTACATATGTATGTTATAAAAAAATGCTTAAATAAATATAACTTTCGCCAACAATTAAATGAATTATTATTTCCACTTTAGCATTGTTTGTTATAGTGTCCTCTTATTAAAACGTATATCACAAGTAAAATTAATTATCTTGATATGATTTATTCAATTTATATATCTTTTATTGACTCTGATTGAGATTAGGAAGATAAAAACTATTCTATCGACCAAATCAACTTATATAACTTCCATAATTTGCTTTGTTTATTTAATTTTGTATTTTCGATTCTAGGTCCTTTTCCGAAGGAGACATATAATCTTACTAAACTTGAAGTTCTAGCATTCAGTGATAATTCTCTCTTTGGTAGCCTTCTATGGAATTTTGAATGTGGCCTTCCCAACCTGAAGGGGCTATTCGTGTGGGGAAATGAACTTTCTAGAAGAATTCCAAATACTATATCCAATGCTTCTTTGCTTAAAATTATAGAGTTGGAGGACAACAATTTCAGCGGAGTAATGCCTAATACACTTGGGAGTTTAAGAAATCTAGAAAACCTAAATGTTTATAGTAATAAGTTGAACATCGAAATCAACTTTTTCACTTGACAAATTGTAGGCATCTTAAACTATTAGATTTATCAGGGAATCATTTGAATACAAAACTTCCCAAGTCCATCGGAAATCTATCGAATTCTCTAGAAGAATTATGGATAGATTCTTATGGAATTAATGGTAATATACCATTAGAAATTGGAATCTTAGTAATTTGTTTAGACTTACTTTGAGTAACAACAATTTGAAAGGATCGATATCTGCTACAATAAACAAGTTACAAGATTTCCAGTATTTGAGTTTGGTTGGCAATGGGTTGCAAGGCTCTATGGTTGATAAGCTCTGCAAAGTTAAAAAATTGGGCTATATATATTGAAGTAGAAACAAGCTTTCAGGAAAATTGCCGACATGCTTGGAAACCTTACTTTTTTAAAAGAGATGTATTTGAATTCGAATTATTTGATTTATGAGATACCTTCTTCTTTTTGGAATTTGAT
This sequence comes from Biancaea sappan, assembly GCA_037074585.1. Classification (NCBI taxonomy): domain Eukaryota; kingdom Viridiplantae; phylum Streptophyta; class Magnoliopsida; order Fabales; family Fabaceae; genus Biancaea; species Biancaea sappan. Next base: position 30,735,911 of record CM073493.1, read on the forward strand.
TGACATTTTGGAAGCAAGCTTATCTTCCAATATGTTAAATGAACATATTGATATAAGAAATTTTAGAGCTTTTGTAAAGTTGGATCTATCACTACAACAATAACACTTGATACTTATATATGGTTCAGTCAGAAATGTATTGATTGCAGTAGGAAAATAAGATTTCCTACTGATTTCCTATTGAATTTTTATAGTCGCTAATTAAATACCGACTGCATTTCGACTGGACAAAAATTCTTACTACAACGTTTTTACTGCATTTTCAGTCGCAAATATTAGACATACCCTATATTTTGATATCACTTTTTAATATTTTTTAATATAATTTATAATTAAAATAAATTATATGAACCCAATCTATCAATAACATTTGTAGCGCAATAATTCATACAAAATGGTGCAAGAAAAGTGCAGGGTTATAAAGTGGCGCAGGAGAAGGTAGAGGGCTTCCCCCTGAAGTGGTGCAAGAGGAAGCCCGCGTAGTGGTGCAGGGGACTCTCCCCTGCACCATTTCATCTACTTCATATATCGCCTACGTTATTTTATATTTTGTTTCAATTTTATTTACAATTTAATTATTTTTTATTTAGTAATTAAAATTTATTATAATTATTTGTGATTAATTTTATACTTTTTTATAGTTAACAAATAGTTATCTTGTGTCACATATTTACATTATGTATTTATTAGCTTAATTATTTTTATTTAATAATAAAAATTTATTATAATTATTTGTGATTAATTTTATATCTTTTTTCTTAGTTAAGAAACACTTAAATTTAGAATTTATTTAAAAGTGAATTTACATGATTATAACTTTAGAGAAGATAAGTAATGGATGAAAAATAAATATCTATATAATTTTTTATTCGAATCAATAAATTTTTTTTATTTCAGGTAAAAGAGATATAAATTTTAAATTTATAATTTTACAATTGTTCATAGAGCATATTGGATTATTAGTTTACGCTTTGTTGATCTTTCAATCAATCATCAAGAAAATGCAACAGATAACAACAAAATTGATTAGTGATGAATAAAATTATTAAAAAATAAACTTTGAAAAAGGAAAAAAAATATCACAAGTTGATTTTCAAAATCCATCCAAAAATGAAGTAGTCCCCCTCTAAAATATATTAAGTTGATTTTCAAAATCTATTGTAGTCTCTCCTGTAAAACATATTAAAAAAGGAATTAGAAATGAGTAAAATACATGAAGAAAAAAAAAGAGACATTGTAAGGAGAGAAAACAAGAATAGAAAAAGCTTTGAATGGAAGAGGAAAAAGAATCACATACCGGAGAAAAGAGAACCAACAACATAGAGAAAGTGGAATCACAAAGTAGAAGGAGAAGAAGATGAGAGAGACGAAAATAAGAGAAGTGTAGTGGAGGAAGAATGTTATATAAAAGTATTTTCGAGGAAAATAAATGTTTCAAAATCGCACCAAAAATTTTGAGAATTGGAAACAAAATATATGTTAAATTAGCTATTAGTGGTTTCGTGCTTTATATTATTTGTATGTTATTTTATATTATTTTTATGTTAATGAATAATATATAATATATTTTAGGCTTTATAAATAAGTGATTTTATTTGATATTATTTTTAAGTTATTAAATAATCTGTTATATATTTTATACTATTTATATATTTAGAAATGAAAATAAACTAAAAGTTCATTAAATTCTATTAAATACTTAATAATAATGATTATATATATAATTATATTACATATATAAATATATTTATAAATAAGCATACTAAATTGTATTAAATAAACAGTAAAAGAAAAAAAGTTATATTAATACAAATAAATGACAAGATATTTGTTTAATACAAAAATTTATGCTTCATCATCATTTTCTCTATCCTCATCATTCTCCTCATTTTCATCATCGTTGTTTCTATTTTCAAGAATATCCAACGGAATATAAAAATTTGTTGCATTATTTAGAGAAGTCATTTCTGGTCGATACACTTCTACGGCTTCTGGCAGACTTGAACTAGCATGAAATCTATGTGGAGGTGGATACAGTAGATAAGGTTCTTGAAATGCATTTAGCCTACTTTGTATAGTAGTAATTTGATTACATAGTCCTCTGATCCTCTCCTCGTGTTTTTTCAACTCTTTTTTATAAGATTTACTTAAACTTTTAATAAGTTTATCCTTTAAAACTTGTTGAAATTTTTGGAAGCAAGTCCAATCAAGCTCCAATGAGCCTTCTTGTATATAATATCCATACTTCGTGTTACCAACAATTTTGTTACTTCAACTCCTAAACCATATATTTGTTCCTTTTTTTTTCCCTCCAGCTACTTTCATCTACAGATCAAAATCCGATAATTTCTGTTCAGAGCTAGTTAAAGATTGTAACCTTTGATATTCCGCCTTAGAAGAAAATAAAATTATATCAGGTTGTACTACGAAATATATACAATGTATATACAATTGTACACAAATTAACACTTACAAATGTTGCTTCTGATTTTTTATCAACCCATCTCTGATTAGTCTTATTTTGATGAGCTCGAAGAAATAACTCAGATACAGTAGGTTTTCATCCTAATTCTTTTATCTCTTGTGTAAAAAAAAAGTTTTAGATATAATGATGAAATAGTAAATTAATATATTTTATAAAAAATTAAATAAGTTTTCAATCTTCTTTTGTACTTAGTCATTGAAATAGAGCCTCTAGTGTAAAGAGATGAGCCAAACCCATCTGAGTCAGAAGATCTATTTTTCTTATTTTGTTCTCTAATTTGTTTGAATGGTTCCATTCTCCATTTATTGCACAACTGATTCCAAATAGATTCTCTTATCTAGTCCAATTTTTTATTATTCTTATGTGTTGTATATATCAAATCCTTTAAGCGCATTTGAACACAATTTTTCCAAATGTTGTGAAGACTGTCACCATGTTATGGTAACCAAGTCTAATATTTCTAAAAAAAATATAGTTAATTGACAATAAAATATAAAGCAAAGAAACAAATTTTAAATAATAATAATGAAATTGTACTTGCAATTCTATCCACCAGAAACTTTACAGGGATTCGGGTACATCTTTCCAACAAGTATATGGTCCATCATATGTTACTTTAATGATTGACACGATTTGATCTCAAACCTTATTATATTTTGGAGAAAACCTGACTCAAAGAAACTCAAACTATGACTACATAATTTTAAAACATTAATTTAAATAAAATATAAATTACAGTGGTTAGAAACAAAAATTACTCTTTTCCATCATGAGTAATCAGGTCTTTGCTAATAACATTGCTATCTTGATGTTGCAAATCATGAGTTGTTGCCTCTGTCGAGACTGGAGAGGATCCAAAGAATGGTGATGATCTATGTGAGGTTGAAATTATAGGAGGAGATGGGTTGGTCCTAAAGGTGGGGATGAAGATTGAGAATGTTATGAAGAAGTAGAGTTATTACGATATGTTTGAAGTACAGGTGGCGAGTTATTTGGGACCTGAGGAGAAGTGGATGACATATTAGATGTATCATGGTGGGCATGGAATTGCCATGTGGGTGATGGTCCAATTGGAGGATATCCGAGATGAGCCATGGTGGTGGTATGTTTCCTTGAAATTGTCATGGCATTGATGAATAAAAGTTTGGAGGAGTTGTGCACGACATATTTTGTTGTAGGATGAAAAAAGAAGGGTAAGGAAATGACTCCCATGGGTTTGCTGGTGTAGCTGTATCACTGTCCATACTAGTGATGTTGTTAGAAGAAGAAGGATTCTAAGGTTGAAGAAAAAGTTGTCTTCTTGCTCTTCCTTTGGATAATTGTTCAGGCTACAATAAGGGATCATCAGACATGTTGTAAATGAAGGCAAAAATAGAAGCTAGGAGTTGTGAGCACTAAATGGAGATGAAAAAAGAGAAGATAGCACTAAGCTGAGATCAGAAAATCAGAGGAGAAGAGAGAACTAGTATATAAATATTTTTTTTTGAAAAAGAAAAATGTGAGCCTTAATTACCTGTCATGTGAAAAGACATAGATGGATATTTCATATCTTAAAATATATATTTATATATACACCTATACACCCCTTATTTTCACACTTTAACCAATAGATTAAAGTAGGTCTTGAGATGACTAGAGTAATATGAGAAAATTATGTTAATTTAACGTATGAGAAAATCAAGTTTATAGTAAATAAATATGTATTATATAAGAAATTGAAATGAATTTATATATTATAAAAATCATAACTTATTCTATGGCTACAAAAAAATATTTACAATATATATGCGTATTAAAAAAATTCATATTACACATGAAATATTATAATAATATAATGTGTTATGTATATCAATATAAAATAATTTACACTATATATTATAATAAAAAAATATATTATGTATTAAAATTTCAGATTATATATTAAGAAGTGATGATTGATTCACCTGTGAAGTATTAAAATTGGATACTGCGTGGTATCCAATTGGGATTTGATACTGTAAAAAATTTTGTTTCGCTTCTTTGAAAAAGTACTGCCACGTGTTTACACCCCACACTATCTTACACTTCCTATATAATCACTTCCTACTTACATCGATCCTTTCATCAATATCTTCCAAATCTTCTTTTTCTTCCTGTCACACCACACCTACAACCCATACTCCTTATGAAATTAGCATTCTCTTAATAGCTTTCCAATATCTTTCTTCCTACTCATTCTACTTGTTTTAAATTTCTCATCTTTATACCTTTTCCAATTTTTTCTCTATTTATTGGTAATCTTACAGCTTTTACTATTTGTTGGCAATTATGGGTGATTATGATATTGTTGGCCCTACAGATACCAGTCACATATACAACAACAACAACATATTTCTACTTTAGTGTGGGAAAATAACCAAGTAAGTATTTATAGTTCCAAAATTATTCTTTGAAATTATTAAATTATTTATTTATTTAGAAGTTAGGTTTGGAGACTTTTTATTTCATATGATGATTAATTATTTTTTTTCCATCCAATTTATTTTTTATAATGATTAATTATTATTTTTTGCACAGAATCATATCCTTAGAACAATGAAATGGGCAAATACTCGTACTCCACCTCTTGATATCATGCCACTTTTAAGGCAATCTGGATTTTATGGTGTGTCTGTCTTGGGTGATTTTGCCTTTAACTATGCATTAGTTTTTGCCTTTGTTGAATGGTGGCACCAAGAGACACACACTTTTCACACAACTAAGGGTGAGATTACAATTATGCTGCTAGGTATACGATTATTATTGGGACTTCCATGTATGGGAAGACCAGTAACCGGCAATCCCCACTTATCAAACTTTGAAGAATTATTATGCAAGCATTGTGAGTTGTGCCTCCCAGATCAGAGACCAATGGGCAAAGAGTATCGCTAAGGTGGCTTACCAATACATTTGCAGAGATACCTGAAGGTGCAGATCAGGCCATATTAAATTCCAAGCTAGAGCATGGATTCTACAAATACCTAAGTGGATACTTAATGCTAACTAAGTCTAGCAATTATGTAAGCTTAAAGTACCTCCCTTTCCTTCTTGATCTCCATCAATGTGGGAATATGTCATGGGGTTCGGCAGTATTGGTCTTTCTATACAGGGAGCTTTGCTTTGCCACACTGAAGGATACTAAACAAATAGGAGGGTGCATGACCCTCTTACATATGTGGATCTGATGGAGATTTCCCAATTTTTGCCCCAATGTTGTCCGACAACTGCTCCATTGCCCGCAACTCATGACTTGCCACCTTTGGGTTTCAAGTATGTTTCTTTTCTTGACATAATATAGCTTCACTAATTATTATTTTCTTAATTAATAATCTATTACTATTTTCATAGGTGGAAGGGGTCTCGCATGCATCCAACTCTCTTAGAAATTGTGATAGCTAAATACAGAGAAATGTTGGACATCATGAGTGACCAAGACATACACAACTCTACTAATATAATGAGTTTCCGCCAAATAAAATATACTAACAAGTGTTATATCATTGTAGATTATATGGTATCCCTATTTGAGAGTGCCTGGGGAAATCCCTGTATATTATTCGACTGGAATGGAAGTGGGTCAGGCCAAAGTGCTTTTAATTGCCTTCATATTGTTGAAATGCAACTTATTGAGCGCGTAATGAGGCAATTTGGGCTACTACAAGGAATATCGCCAAGCCCACTGAGGGACCAATTAGAAAGTTATCATGCTCAAAAGGTCGAAAAGGAGACTTCGCAACCATGACTGGGCAAAGCACCATCAAGAGGCCATACTAACATGGAACAATTGGAGACTACTAATCCTACGAGATGAATTCTTGCATGACCCAGACCCAACGTACTTTGATTGGTACTTTCGGATCACACGACGTTATACTGGTCAAGATACAACAGTGATGACTATTGTGGTATAATATTTATTTTATCTTTTATACAATAAATTAATTTTTTTATTTAGATGTATTGATTATATAGTAATTTAATTTCATTGTTTTAGAGTGACACCGCAAATCTAGCAGAACGTGTTTCTTTGACATATCCCGAAAGTCAATCCGCTGCGATTGCTAGAAGCCAAATGAAATCAATACAACAGAATATGAGTCAGAGAAACTAGAGACAATTGGAACGGAGGCAAGCTCAAATATCATGTGGGTCTAAAACCCAAGATATAAAAGCCAGTACCAGTAGCATTGCTGTTGGTACAAGTTGGAAGAAGAGAATAAGGAGGAGGCAAAGAGCACATGAAGAAGAAGTAGAACTGGGACCAGAACGAGAGGAAGTAGGGCCAGAAGAAGAATGAGATAATGAATAGTTTCATTTTTTATTTATTAATTAACATATATGATATTATTAAATTTTATGACAATATAATTTTAATGATTAGAATCAATAACTATATATTATGTTAAAATTAAATTATTTCATTTAAAGTATTTTATTTCAAAATAATTATATATAATTTTAATAATTAAAAATAATTGTTATATTATATATTAAATTTTAAAAAATATTTATACTTATATTTTTATGCATAAAATAATATATTTATATATATATAATAATAATAATCAATTAAAATTAAAAAAATTTAAAAAAATTACACGAGGCATGCCTCATGTGACATGCAATTGCAGGCCATCAGTGTTATGCAAAAGCCTATTTTTAAGGCTTTTACAGATTTTGCAGTCTATCTTGTAGATTTTGTAGATCATATTTATCATATTTATCTTTTAGATTTTAATTTTTTTAACTAAATTATCTTTCTCTACTAAATTAATTTTGCAGTCTATCTTATAGACATTTGCAGATCATATTTATCATATTTATCTTATTTATCTTCTAGATTTTAATTTTTTTAACTAAATTATCTTTCTATACTAAATTAATTTTATGTTATATTTTTAATTCTTTTTTATTTTTTAAAATTAATATATTTTATTTTAAAAAATTAAAAATACAAATTATTTAAATATAATATTAAGTTTATTACATACATATAATATAATACCATTTCATATTTTTATATACAAATTTTATTTTATATTTTTAAATACAAATTATATTAATATAATAGAATTTTTTCCATAATTTAATTAGTCATATTGTAGTTTATATCTTTTTGTTTTGTCTAGTTTTTTAAGTTAATATATTCTCTTTGTTTAAAAATTAAAAATAAAAATTATATAAATATAATATTAATTTTATTACTACATATAATTTAATATATATACATATTATATATATATATATACTAATATAATATAATATTTCTTTTTGAATTTAGTTTGCTTTAGTGGTGCCGCATGGGTCGTTGGGTCTATACGACAGCTATAAGGCTACGTGGAAGAATTATGTAGATGAAGTAGCATAGGTGGGATGTCAGCTTAAAGAAAATGCGTAAAAGATCTTATTGATAAGAAGAGCTATAAGTGTGTGTAAAATTTTCTTCTTTTCCTCTCCATTGCTAGGTTTTTTTCTTTTCACTTTTTGATAATGGAGATCCCTTCTCATCGGAGATGGATGTATAATAGACCAAATCCTGGAAAGAAGGGTTACACAATAGAATTTTTGTTCTGGGTGGAAGAATTTGTTGCCTTTGATAAAAGACATGTAGTAGATGGAAAGATCTGGTGCTCCTATTCAAAACACAAAAATACCATCTTTATGGGTGCTAAGGATGTTAAAGTGGACCTTTATAGAAGAGGCTTTCAACCACGATACTGGCACTGGACATCTCATGGTGAGGTCGGTAGTGAAGCCGCAACTTCATTTTCTGTTGATGTAGGTTGTTCAAGTAGATCAACATTTACTGTTGCCGAAGGGGATGCTCGATATGAAGTCATGATCTTAGATGCAACCAGAGCCGACCTGGATATCCCAGATGACTCAGAACCAGAGAACAAAGATACTGGTAATCAAAGTAAAGATGAACCTCTAAATTCAGAAGCTCAGAGCTTCTTTGATTTGTTAAATGCCTACCAAAGACCACTTTGGGCAGGTTGTAGCAATCATTCAAAGTTGTCTGTTACGGTTAGAATGTTAACCCTAAAATCTGAAGGCAATATATCGATGGCTGCTTTCAACAATATTGCAAGTCTTATGAGAGAGAGTAGTCCAGTTGAAAATCTTGTGCCCACGACTTGGTACAAGACAAAAAAAATTGGTATCAAAACTTGATCTAACGTAAAAAAAAAATAGATGTTTGTTAGAATGGATGTATGTTGTACTATAACAATGACGTAATCCAAAGGCTGGCATTGATGTGTACTTATAGCCGCTCATTGACAAGCTGAAAATATTGTGGGATGGATTATCCACCTTTGACGTTTCCACACAACAAAATTTTCATACGCAAGCCGCATTGATGTGGATAATAAATGATTTTTTAGTATATGGAATGTTGTCGGGGTAGAGCACTGCAGGTAAGTTCACTTGTCCTTACTACATGTATAACACGAAAACCTTCACTCTAAAAAATGGGAGAAAGAACTCCTAGTTCGATTGTCATTGACAGTTTTTTCCTGCTAACCATGCATTTAGGGGGAATAAGGATACATTAATGAATAATAAAATCAAACACTGTTCCCCAC